>JAPDNY010000001.1:65251329-66488412 GCA_029375565.1 Gekko gecko | reverse complement strand
TTCCTCCTCCTTGACATCTTACTCCCAGTACTTGAAACTGGCAAGATAATGTTGCCAAGTGCCCACAGGGTGGGAACTTCTGCCTCTGCCCTCTAATTCCCATCCTAATTCCCACCCTGGAGTGGCATTTGGCAATGCCATACAAAATTGGTTTCTTTCTGAGGTACCACTATGTTTTGTGTTTCTTCTTGATCAGTTTTGGGAACATACATAAAAGTCTATTGCAAAGTGACATTCTGTCCTTCTTACAAATAATTTCCTCCCCAAAAGATAATGATATATTTTAAAATGGTTTTAAAATAGCTTTTTATATGACTTTTGATAAAAACGCAATCTTATGTTTGTGACATGGGGGCTTACTTGCAATAAACAGCTTTTTGTGGTCATTGCTTGAAATTTAACTGGCCGTAAAAGCTGTTTATTGCTTTGTACACAGCCCTGCCATGAACAATATCCCTTACTTATCACAATGCTCTGAGTAACTGTACCAAAGACAGCTTTAATTTAAGCCAGAGAAAGAGAGGAACTTGTACCCTTCATTTTTACATGAGTGAGTAATAAATGTAATATATGAAACCTCCCACTTTTCTTGATAATTGTGGAAAAATATATTCCTTCCAAAGATACATCTGTGAGACAGCATCTGTGGGAGGAACTCCTGCTACTTACATACAATTATACTAACTGGGTGGAAGTGTGGTATAGCAATGTTTTAAATACATTTTTTTAACAACAACTCTCTAAACAGCTTGTTTAGAGTAGCCTGATTGTATTCAGCCTGAAGAATTATGCCAACCTGCTGTTTTGGGTACTTAAGCACAGCCAAACTGCATAAATACTGTGGTGCTGGAGGTGAGTGTTTGTGCGGGAGTGAAGGAGTGAGAGGCACAGCAGAATGGTGGTCTTCAGTCCATGAGTCAGGGCCCTCAGGTAGCAGCAGCAGGACCTCAGTCCATGAAGGCCTACGTGTTGGGTTGTGAGTTCCACTACAGCACCCTTTTGCCTCTTGCCTTTCAGAAGAGCCAGCTACTACTTCACATGTGTAGAGAGCAATGGTGCCATGCTTCCTACCTCTTGTACACACTGAAATGAGCAGCAGAATGGTGACACAAGGCCACTTGGTGATGGAAGCAGATTCCTCCATGGCCTTTGGTTTCTTCCTCACTACAGAACATCGTTCTGGAACTTGACTTGTTTCCTTCTCTGAGTATCTTGGCCTGCTACTCCAAACCTTGAAACTGGCAAGGTCTTTTGGTGCGCAGGCGCGGCGTGGCGAGACACACGTGCTTTGGCGTGGTGCCGACTTTTTGATCTTTAAAGGGGTCCTTTGTCCATTAAAAGGACCCCCTGCCATCCTGGGAAGGGATGGACAGTAGCAAGGGGCTTGATCTGTAACCCTGTGTGAGTTGCAACTCATGGGGTGGACTAGATTGCCCCTGACTAGATTGAAGTCCGGGCTCAGTTTGCCTGAGCAAAGCCAATGCTTCTGCACTGGAAGGGGGGAAGAGAAAGCTTGCTGACTGAGTGCTTCTATGAGTATCCGTGGAATAAACTAAGTGGGTTAAAAGGGCAATTTAACATAATTAGCCCCAAGAAGTAGCATAAGAGGGGAGGGCTCTCCCCCCTGAAGAACAACTGGCTAGTAAGCGGGAATAAATGAGCTTGGCGACGTGAGAGCGGAGAGAGCGAGAGTGAAAGTGAAATGCCATCCAGAATGAACAGGAGCCGTGGAAGCTGAAAGAGATGTGAGCTGGCTATAAAGTTATTTAGGCTGGCTGTCAACGGTTAGTGAAGGGAATTTGGGTTGTACTCTAAATTAGACTTAAAACCCGAAGAACTGGAAGGCAGCTGCATAAATAGTGCGGGACTAAGGGTGAAACGTTCAACAAGAGAACTGTCTGGTGAAATCAAAGCATGTTAAGAAGAAGGAGGTGGCGGGAGACCCCTTTGCAGTGTGCTCAAATTTTCACCCTAACAGGAGTAGGGTAGAAGAAATGGGGAAAGGGAGGCCCGCTTCATCGCTTGTTAATTTTTAGCCCTCTAGAGCCAGGGCGGAAGAGCAAGAGGGAGAGAGAGAGAGTGTTACAGCGTTCTCAATTTTTGCTGCAATCATTAATGACTACTGCAGTTTGAAGCTGGAGAGACAGACAGAGTTCAAGCAGAAATGTAAAATCCCATTGGTGAAATAACCCTAACTACTAATAAGGTGTTTGATTATCGATTGATTGTGTGTTTGACTTCTCTGGGTTCTTGGGTTGGAGGTTGGCTATAGGGGGGATCTTTGGGAATAAAGGAGGGGGAAGGTCGGGAAGGCAGCCAGTCTGGGAGAACTGCCAACGGAACAATTGTTTGGTAAACATTTGGGGAGATAGCCAAAGCAGTTTCTGGGGATTTTGCCAGGGAATAAGATAGCCTAAACATTGTTGGTTTTTATAAGTTGTTGAAACTATTAGAGATAGAAGGTCTGGAAAGGGAGCCAAGAGAAGCACGCTGTTCCCAAACATTGGATAAGGGCTGGGCATAAACAAAAGGAAGAACATAAATACGGCAGGGAATTTGAATATACTCTGTGCATGTTAAGGCTGGGATTTGGAATTTGTGTTTAAGCAGTTAAAAATGTCCAGCACAGGAGGAAGAAAACAGTCACTGGTCTCACCAGGGGGCCCGAGCTCCACAACAGGAAGATTGGGGAGCTCAGGCCAAAAAGAACCCCAAAAAGAAATGCAAGCTTTGATGCAAGCTACTATTCTAAGCACAATTAATGACGTTATACAACCAATCAAAGTTAGCATGGAAGAAAAACGAAACTCAGTTCCACAAGCAATAGCACCCGTCAACCAAGCTATTCAGGAAGTGAGAGATATGATCCCCCAGGCGGCAGTTCCGATACAAAATGCTATGAAGGACATTACTGAACAGTTTACCCAGAGTTTGCAGCTGTTACAAAAACAGATAGCTGCCCACCCTAATAAACGTATTACAACACGGTCAAAAAAAAAGTTAGGTCTTTTAAAATTGGATGTCTATAAAGCCTTTGACACCTTATCTCAGGAATACTTGTGGCAGATTATGAAAAAGCACGAGATAGGAGATAATTATATAAGAGCAATTAAGGAGATATATAGAGAGGGAACAGCAGTGGTAAAGGTCAATAATGCCAAATCACAAACTTTCCAGATCCAGAGAGGGGTCCGACAGGGGTGCCCGCTCTCACCGGTCTTATTTATTATAGCAATAGAACAACTAGCTGAAAGGATAAGAAACTGTGTAAGGATAGAAGGTTATAAGGTAAAGAAGGAAGAAATAAAAATTAATTTATTTGCAGATGATATTATAGTGGTTATGACAAATCCCAAAGAAGCGATAAAAGAAGTAAAAATTATCTTAGAGGACTTCGAATGCTGTTCAGGGTTAAAGGTTAATATGACTAAATCAGAAATCATGTACCTCAATGTGAACAAAGAGGAAAGAAAAGAAATAAACAAAATTACAAATATTGGAATGGGCACTAAAAAGTTCAAATACTTAGGTATAGTGTTACAAAAGAAGATCGATAGAATATCGGAGGTGAATTATAGCACGATATGGAAGAAAATAAAGAATGAAATGAGAAAGTGGAAAAATAAAACTCTTGGTATATCTACTAGAATTAGGAGTGTTAAAATGTTCTGGCTACCTAAACTAACATATTTATTCCAGTCGATACCATTAGAGGCCCATAACAAAAGGTTAGAACAATGGAATAGAGCAATTAGAAAGTGGATATTTGGCAGTAAAAAGTGTAGAATTCAAAAAAGGTTGATACACGGTCTCAAAGAGGAGTTGGGTTGGGGAGTCCCAGAGCTGAATAGATATTATGAAGCCTTCCAAATAAAGTCGCTATTAGAGATAGGTGAAGGGGAGGAGCAAAAATGGGTTAGATTTGAAAATGAGATAAACAACAATATAGGAAGATTCGGGATTTTCTCTAAAGCTACAAAAAAAGATCTCAAATTGATTAAAGGCCCCAGACATTCAGCCATTAGAATCTTGGAGCAAGTGGCAAGTGAAATGGCTAAGAAGAAACTCAAGATGGACACCACTAGAATCAATATACAGAAAAATAGAAGAGAATAAATGGTGGGAATATCTTAAAACTAAAGGTTATTATAGGTTGGAAGACATGCTTAGAGGACGTAACTTAAAACCGGTACACGAGATAGTGGAAGAGGTAGGTAACCAACACTGGTTAAAAATAACAGGCCTATATAGTATGGTTAATAAGATCAAGGAAAAAGAGAAAATATGGATAGAGGAACCAATAGAAGAACTATACAAAGGGATGCAAAAATCAAAACAAGGACTACCAGGGAAAATCTATAGGAAAATGATATCAAATATAGACATGACAATATCTTACCTACAGAACACTTGGACCAAAGAAGGTCAGATATCAGGAAACTTGGCAAGCAAAATAATGGAAGGAATAGAGGAAATTAAAGTGATCAAATTTAACGAAATGGAGCATAAATTCTTTACAAAATGGTACAAAACACCAGCGCAAATAGCAAACATGATCCCAGGAATGAGCCCCAGGTACTGGCATTGTAAACAGGCTAAAGGATGGTTTTCCCATATGTGGTGGGAATGCCCAGAGGTCAGTGTCTTTTGGACAAAAATATTGCAAATTATAAGGAGAACATGCAAAGTTTCACTGACCATTAACTTTAATTTAATGTTAATGGGCATAATAGGGAACCCAGTAGTAAGTAAAGAGAACCAAGCTATATTCAAAGCAATGATACTAACAGGAAAAGCAGTGATTGCTCTGGGTTGGAAGGACAAGAGCAAGTGGACAGTAGAAATCTGCCATAATTATTTGTTTGATTTCATACAGTCAGACATAATTGAGAAACTGAACTGGAAGACCAAATGGGCAGACAGGACTACAGCAATCAGCACGAAATGGAAGACCTACCTGGAGTGGCTACCAACAGAAGGAAGAAAGGACATTCAGTGCAAGATTCGGACCTTGTGCCCGTGGCTGGGAATAAAGGACTAAAGCATTGGAAAAGCAGAGGGGGGAGGAGGGAGGGAGAAGGGATATAAACCGTTACGAAATGTACGGGATAAAAGATAATATGTAATACTTACCAAAAACTATATAAAAACTATATTAAAAAAAAACCAACAACAGATAGCTGATAACATCACAAAAATTGTGGCATTAAGCACCACAGTAGAGGAAGTTGAGACGAAGACAAGACAGGTGGAAAGGAAGGTTCAAGAAAATGAAGAGAAGCAATCGTTGTTAGAGCAAGACGTGATGATACTGCAGGTGGGGAGAGCTGCATTTGTTTTAAGGTTTCAGAATATTCCAGAGGAGAAGGAGGAAGACTTGACCCTAAAGATGGCGGAATTGCTGGCAAATCATTTACAGCTTGAAGATATAAGCGAAGTGGCAAAAGAGATAGATGTGGCTTTTAGGATGAACTCGGCTTATGCAAGAAGATTTAAGGTACCCAGGGAAGTCCAGGTACGGTTTCATAAAAGGGCGGTCAGGGATAAGATATTGAGAGAGGTAAATGCCTCACCGCTGAAGATGGGACAAGAAGAAATTATGGTGCTGAAAGAGATTCCTTGGAGAGTGAGAGAGAAAAGAAGGGCGTATTCAGAATTAACAGTGCTTTTGAGAACCAATAACATTATCTACAGGTAGATTTTGCCAGAGGGGGTCTTTTTCAATTTTGAAGGGAAGAGATTTAGAATTACTTCAGTTTTCAAAGCAAAAGACTTCCTAGAGACCTATGGGGAAGAGCTGTTGGATGACCAGGAAGAAAGAGAGGAGAGAGAAGAGGGAGAGGTTGAAAGGGAACTGGAACCTCAATCTCAAGGAGCAACAGCGTTAGTTCCACCGGCCAGACCACAAAGATTAAGAAAATTGAGACTGAGATCTCCAATCATTATGAGACAAAAAACAAAAGGCAAAAGGACCACAGATACAGAAGTTGGATGGATAAAAGTATTTGTGGCAACGGATAAGGAGAAGAAGAAACGTGGAGTAGCTACCTACATTAAAGAGTATTTGCAACCAGAATTTGTACTGGCCTCAGAGGATGGAAGAATACTGATGGTGGCTATCCAGAGACAAAACAAGAGGGTATTGATTGTGAATATTTGTGCCCCGAATCAAAAGTTTTATACAAAGCTTTTAAATCTGATAGCTAAACAGGACTTCCAAGAGATTTGTTTGATTGGTGACTTTAATGCAGTGTTTGACAATAAACAGGATCGAAAAATGAATACCCAGAAAAAGAAGACAATGGGCAATGAATTTACTAATTCACTTTTGCAGATTATAGAGGAATGGTGATTAGTGGATGTATGGAGAATAAGAAATCCCAAAAAGCAACAATACACATATTACTCGGCCAGACATGATTCTTGGTCTAGACTGGATATGTGCTGGATGTCATCCTCATTGGTAAGCGAATTACAGGAAGCAGAAATTGAGGCAGGTACATATGCTGATCACAATCCCATAACTGTGGAATTACAGGGAACAAATCCTAAGGGTAGATGGCCATTAAACCCTTTCCTATTGAAGGATAGTAAGGTGGTGAGAAGTCTGCAAGCCAAACTTACTTTTTCCCCCCAAAGAAAACCTTAGTCCAGGCGTCCCGAGGCGAACTGTATGGGATGCATTTAAGGCTTTTGCTAGAGGTCTTTTAATAAAGGAAGTGGCAAGAAAAAACAGGAAAAGAAACGAGGAATATTTTAACCTGAAGAAAGAAATATTGGAGCAAGAGAAGCAAGAAATGAAGGCCGGAGGTGGCCTGGATAGAAGAGCCAAGATTAAACTTCTTATGCACAGGATGAATTGTCTATTGATGGCAGAGCTAGCAAAGAAAATGAGCTATGCTAAACAAAATTACTTTGAGAATGCCAATAAACCAACTAGATGGTTGGCCTATCAAATAAGAAAGCAACCTGAAAGGACACTGATAAAGTCATTGAAAGATAAAAATGGGGTGGAACGAAATGGAATTCAAGATCTGAAGAAGATTGTAGAAGATTTCTATAAAGACCTATATGCAAGAGAGAATATAACCAGAGAAAAAACACTTCACTACCTGCAAGAACGTACTGTCCAAGAGTTCTCAGAGGGGGACCAGAAGATTTTAAATCAACCAATTACAATGATGGAAATGGTGGAAGCTCTTAAAAGACAGAACAAAGGTAAAACACCTGGAACAGATGGCCTACCAGTGGAGTTCTCCATGACTTTTGAAGAAATACTGCTTCCATAGTTACATGAAGTCTGTAAGAAAACTTGGGAAGGAGAAGAAGTGCCTGATACATGGAGGGAAGCCTTGATTTCGTTAATACATAAGCAAGATACAGAAGGGAATGATATCAAGAATTATAGACCGATTTCTTTATTAAATGTGGATTATAAGATCTTTGCCTCTATTATGGCGGAAAGATTGAAACGTATTCTGGCAAAGGTGATTCATAGAGACCAATCTGGATTTTTGCTGAAAAAACAAATAAAACATAATGTAAGGCAGTTACTGAATGTGTTGGAATACTATGAAGTACACCCAGAAAAAGAAATGGCGATGATTTTTATAGATACAGAGAAGGCCTTTGACAATCTGAACTAGACGTTTATAATAGAAACATTTAAGAAGGTGAAAGCGGGAGAGCAATTTATCCAAACAATCCAAGCCATTTACTCAAAGCAAAGAGCAGACGCTATGGTTAATGGGGAACGGACTGATCAATTTCAGATACAAAAAGGTATGAGACAGGTTGTCCCCTATCACCATTACTATATATCTTTGCTTTAGAGGTGGCAACAGAGGAGATAAGACAGAATCTGGAAGTGAAGGGCCTGAAGATGTAAGGAGAACAATATAAATCATTGGCATATGCAGATGATCTTGCATTTATATTGGAGGAACCCAGTTTATCAATTGCGGAATTGAACAAGATATTGAAAGATTATGGACAAGTGGCAGGATTAAAGATTAAAATTAAAATTATTTTTTTTAACTAAAAATATGATTTTGGAACAGAGAGAGTGCTTACAAGAAGGATTGGGATATAAACTCTGCACGAAGGTAAAATATTTAGGAATTAAATTGACAAATAGGTGTACCTCATTACAAGAAGATAACTATAAAGAATTATTGAGAACAACGAAACAAGACCTGGAAAAATGGAAGAATTTAAAGCTTTCGCTAATGGGAAGAATTGCTCTGATAAAGATGAATATATTACCAAGGTGGATCTTTTTATTTCAAACGATCCCTGTTTTGAAGAATTTGGCAATTCTGAAAGAGTTGGAGCAAATTACTACTAAGTTTGTTTGGCAGGGGAAAAGAGCAAGAATTAGGCTTAAAGCACTACAAGACTCGAAGGAAAGAGGAGGGTTTGGTTTTCCCAACTGGACACTGTATTATAGAGTTGGAGCTTTGGCATGGATCAAGGAATGGATAATGTTGGAAGATAGAAGACTCTTGAAACTGGAAGGTCATGATCTTTTGGAAGGATGGCACGCCTTTCTATGGGATGAGAAAGTGGCAGTTCGTAAATATTTTAGACAACACTGGATACGAGATGCACTCTGTAGAGTTTGGGAGACCATCCGGAGGACATGGTTCACCAAAACTTCGAGACTGGTAGCTCCCTTAGAAGCAGTGACTTTACCTAGGCTGTATTGCGAAAATCCCCCACAGAGATACTTGGATATTATAAATGCAAAGGGGGAGTTGGAACTGGACGAAGATATTAGTTGGTGGCACAAGGTGCAGATTCAATCAAGGTACAAGAGAGACAAGAAAATAGGGTCTGAGAAGACATTAACAGATCTAGAGAAAATACTTTATGAACCAGAAGAGAAGTTTCTTTAAAAAATGTATTCACTGTTGTTGGCTGACTATATGGTAGAGGAATTGGTGAAAAGTAATATGATTCAATGGGCGCAGAATTTTGCTTATAATATTGAGTTGGACCAGTGGGACTAGATATCGAAAATAAATGTGAAGGTACCCAGGGCAGTCCCATCTAGAGAAAATATGTATAAAATGTTTTATAGATGGTATATTACACTGGATAAGCTGGTAAAATATGATGAGAAATGTTCTAATAAGTGTTGGAAATGTAATGTTAAGACAGGTTCGCTGTATCATATGTGGTGGACATGTGAGGTGACAAAAAATATTGGATATAGGTACATAGAATGATGCAGAAAATTATAAAAGGCACTCTTTTGTTTAAACCAGAGGTGTTATTGCTGGGTATACTTCCAAAAGATGTACGGAGAGAAGATAGATACTTGATAATATATATAGTGACTGTGGCTAGGATTTTATATGCGAAATATTGGCGATCTACAGCGGTACCAACTAAACAAGAATTGATTGAGAAGATAATGGAGGCAGTAGAAATGGATAAACTGACTTTGATGATGAAAGGACATGATGAATCAGCCTTTTTAAATACGTGGCTATGTTTTTATGAATGGTATGATCAGAGAGGGAAGGATGGAAAGAAATAACAAGTATTAAGTATTATTAATTTTGAATGCTTTATTATGTTAAGCTAGAAGTGGATAAGATAGATAGATAGAATCTGAGGATACTTAGGTAAAAGAGTATTAGTAACGAGGGTGGCAAGGTAGGGGAAAAATCAAATAGATGGATGGTTATAGAAATTGTATTCCCCCGTGAATGTTGAATGTTGTATGTTATTGTCGATGTTGGAATGTGTCTTTTGTGTAGTGTAATGTATGTTATGTAATGTAATGTATTGTTGTTTTAAAAAAATAAAATAAAATAGCCTCTTTTAGGGGCGCCTTAAAAAAAAAAAAAGAAACTGGCAAGGTCATCACTGGTTTCTGCTTCACACACAAATCTGACGTCACATAGCTTCCTGTCATGTTCTTGACAGGGTTGCCAACTCTAGGTCGGGAAATTCTTGGAGATTTGGGGGGTGAGTTTGGGGAGGGGAGGGATGTTAACATGTGATAATGCCTAAACAGCCATTTTCTCCAGGGGAACTGATTCCTACTCCTTGGAGATGAGTTATAATTCTGAGAGGTCTCCAGGCCGCACTGTTAATAGTCAGACCCCTCCTCTCATTGAGGGGCAGTTTATAGATAGAAAACACATAAACACCCTTCCTAATCTATATAGTTCAGCTCAAATATCATAAACAGCAATGCACTGCCTGGCCTAGAAATGACGCAAAATGGATGCCAGCCAGGACAAGTCTGACACATAGTTTAAAAGTATGTGGGAAAGAGCAGTTGACCCACTGATGACCTCCACTCCAAAGTTCACTCTAAGCTCCACAGTGTTGTGAGCAGAAATTCTACCTCATGAGTGAAAAAAGCTAGTAGCATTAAAGATGTGAGTCTACATTTGACTATTGCGTACATTAATTTTTTAGAAGATTACTTCCACAACCTTGTAAAAATCTCAGAATAAATTCTTTTAAATTATATTTAAACAATATTTTAAGAATAGTTTAAACATAATAAGAGAAAACACAAGTCAAATTTCACTCATCCCTTTCCACTATATTGGTCAACCTGTCCTCCAAAGAACTGGTCTACCCACCCCTTTTCCCTATAGTGGTAGACCTGGCCTCTGAACAGTCACCCTTTGAGCCTTAGAAAACATACCAGCATTTTGTGTTTTTAAGTGAAATATCACAAATAGGATTACAATTCAAGTATAACAGATGGGACAATCACTGTCAGAACGCTGCCTAACCTAACAAACAGTAAGTTCCTTAAATGTTATCAACCTGCCCAAAGTACTTATTTATTCAAATATTTATATCCCACTTTTCCTGTGACTCAAGGCAGCTTATAAATCATACTGAAAAGCATAATAGGGGTGTGCAAAAATTATTTCTTTCTGGCTCCATTGTAGCCAATGTCTTTGCAGTAGTATGTGTGAAAAGGATCTTGGGGTCTTGGTAGACCATCCAATGAATATGAGTTGGCAGTGTGATACGGTGGCTAAAAAGGCAAATGCGATTTTGGCCTGTATCAGTGTCCAGATCATGCAAAGTGATGGTATTGCTTTACTCTGCTCTGGTTAGCCCTCACCTAGAGTACTGTTTTCAATTTTGGGCACCACAATTTAAGAAGTATATAGACAAGTTGGAACTTGTCCAGAGGAGGGCAACAAAGATGGTGAGGGGTCTGGAGACCAAGTTCTATGAGGAAAGTTTGAAGGAACTGGGTATACTTAGCCTGGAGAGGGGATGACTGAGAGGTGATATGATAGCCTTCTTCAAGTACTTGAAGGGCTGTCATATTCAGGATAGTGTGGAGTTGTTTTCTGTTGCCCCAGAAGGTTGGATCAGAACCAATGGTTGAACTTAAATCAAAAGAGTTTGGTGCAGTGGTTAGGAGTACAGACTGTAATCTGGGAGAACCGGGTTTGATCCTCCATGCTTCCACATGCAGCTGCTGGTGTGACCTTGGGTCAGTTACAAGTTCTTCCAGAGCTAAGCACAGAAGAGTCTTATTTTTCTGCTGTTCTTACAACATGGGTGTTTATGATGGCTCTGTGCCAGAGGATCCTGAATAACTATAGGATTTTCCTCTACCCAAGGTCTTCCACTGGACTCTCAGAACAGAGGACATCCTGGAAGGAAGATCCAAGAAATGTTTGAAAACATGAGACATCACCACTCTGTGGTCTATATTTGCCTTTTGGAAGACTTATTTCCAGAGATTCTCAGAACACTGGAATGCAACTATGGCCTTCGATTTCAATGATCCTAAGGGACAGAGCCAGATTTCCTCAATAAGGATATGGTCAGCAGGGTATGTTGACATAACATGCTTTTCAGAATGCTACGCTGACTACCCTTTATGCTGCCCTGGCCACCTGTTGCAGTCTTCTCTGTCAAAGGATGCAAGCCAGAGCCTCGAGTTTCTCAGTGTGGTGCTGCAATCATTCATGGGCTTTACCTGACATAGCAGCCATCATACCCCAGGAGGAATTTAGGGCAGCAACCTACCCTCGAGGCACTCCCAACCTGTTTGAAATTCCTGACCCACTAGCTGGAAATCACGGCTTGTGGGAACAGGGATCTGCTGGTTCCAGTAAACCACATTACTAACTTCTGCTGTTAATCAGTTGTAATTCATATTGTCAGGTTCAGTGCTTTTGGCTCAATTATATGACATTCTTGCTCAATGTTCAGTAACGTCTGGCAAAGGACAGATCCTGCACTGTAGCAGTAATATAAGCCATTCCATTGGTCTCACTGGTGTAACTGAGAAAAGAGACTTGGCCAGTGAAATGTAACTGAGCTGTTATTTAAAAAAATAATAATAAAGGATGTATTCATAGACTTTCTGCTTGGACTTACTTACTACTTGATAGCATCCTTTTAGATAAACTTATAGATTCATACTTTGTAAGCAGATGATACTGTTCGTAGCACTGCAGAAATAAACTGTACGTGTATGTGTATGTGCGTGTGTATATGTATATAATTAAGACATCCAGATGTTAAAGAATTCTAAAAGTCCACCTTGTTGGGAGAGGGGAAGGTAAATAAACATTAAAAATGTTTTTCTGAATAACTATTCATTTTAATGGCACCCCAAGAGTTCATCCAAGGGTCTCTTGCACACTTGGGAGCAAGGACCATACATTTTGGCTCTACATTCTTTGACCTGTTACAAAGAGCTAATTCTTCCAATTAATGAAAGAAAGGCTGCTGATGTGGATGGATTGACAAATTATTTTTAAAGGCTAATTTATTCAAGCTGATGGCAAAGTCTGATACGATGAAACTGTTTTAAGAGGCAAAGGGGTGTGTGTGCATGCAGAGAACTCCAGCTAGAAAAGAGTCACTGATGTCTATTCATTCTGATTCCAATGGGGAATATTTATATTGTATGTATGTATTAAAAATTCATACCTCATCTTTGGCATTGGATAGTCCCAAAGTGGCATACATCATAGTAAAATTTCAGCTATACATTCAGTTTAAAATATTATAAAAATATACATCCTAACAAATACATCAATTCAATACCCAGTGATCAGGAAGAAAACAAAGTAAAATACTTTAAAAATAATCAACAGGACCAACAGTTCAAACAACAGATACAACCTCCCAAAGCTCTACTGTTGAGGTACTGGTGCCTGGTGGTAGAGCTGATTGAAAAACTAGGAGGCAAGCTATGAAAAATTGTGGAAATATCTTGTTTTTATTTCGATGGAATTGTTGTGTTGCTATGGCACATGTACTCTTGAATGAGCACTTTAGTTTCTTGCTGTTAATGTTCTTCAGTTTGATGCTCAGTGTTCTTTGGTAGTGTGTAGTACCTTGCTAGCTGGGACCTTTCCTCAAGAGGCATCATCTGGCCACAGTAATCCACCATGTTCTTGTCACCTCCAGGTTGTCACCTCCAGGTTGACTGACATGTACACTATACAGGCCTTCTCTCAAAGATGGTTCAGAACCCTCAGTGAGTTCAAAATGTAGCAGGTAGACTGTAGACTGGGGTGGATTAAAGAGAATACATTATACCACTGCATAAAGAGCTGCATTGGCTACCTGTTGGCTTTCAGTTCCAACTCACAGTACTGTTTTTGATGTATACAGCCTAGGACCAAGATATTTAAAGAACTACCTACTTCCATACATTCCTCCCTGAGCACAGGACCGCCAGGTTGAAATGTTAAAATTCCATTTAAAAAATTAAACCTGTCAACCAGCAGGAGGGTTGAAGGTGGGGACATAGTAGGGGTGGTGTTGTAAGCATGATGATGTCATTTCTGGGGAAGTTCCAGTGATTCTTAGAGCTACTGCCATTGTTTCCAGAGTTTCCCCTAAAGTGGCATCATCACTCTTGTGATGCTGGTGAGTTTTAATTCTTTTAATGGAATTTTTATTTTTAATGGAAGCTCCTGATGGGGAATCCCCCATCCCAACTGGGGGCTTGGCAGGTATGGGGGTTACACTGAACAATCTCAGGCTCTGCATCCTGCTTCCCCACTGTTAAAGGTGAGGTAGCACAAAGAACAGGGCTTTTTAATTGTGCCCCCTTCCTCTGGAACACTCTTCCCATCTCCCTTCATTGGGAGTTTGGTGGTGGGGTTGCCAACTCCATGTTGAGACATTCCAGGAAATTTGAGGGGTAGAGCCTGGGGGAGGGTGGGGTTTGGGGTAGGGAGAGACCTTACTGGGATATAATGCTGTAGAGTATACCCTCCAGAGCTGCCATTTTCTCCAGGGCAACTGATATCTCTGGACTGTAGAGCAGTTGTAATTCCAGGAGATCTCCAGGACCCACCTGTAGTTTGGCAACTCAGCCCTATCATCCCCCCAAATTCTTAATTACCCAAAGTATGCTGGAATAACTATATTTCTACAAATCAAGAGGAATGGTGTCCAACATGCCTCATGGAGTGAGGGGATTGTATTTTCTTGATATTGCCATTGTAAAGACCCTGTCAAATGTTGCCTCCCCCTGAACCTTCAATAGCAGTGACAGACAAAGCAAGGCTCCACTGGATAACCTCAATATGCAGACAGACTCATGCTGGAAAAGGTGGTCCTGCAGCTATTCAATGACATGGAAATCAATGAAACTGCATTAAAATTGGCGAAATTCAGATGATAACTGGACCTTCAAAATTTGAAACCAACTGTCAATTTTTTCCCCCAAAGTTGGCCACATTTAGAGTGTGTCACAATCACCTGCTCTGGAAGTTACCAAAGCATGTGTGATTGTAACGATGTTAGGAATAATCTGAAAACTGCAGTAGCACCAGTGTTGTGGAGGGGGTTAGCCTGTCAGTAGGAATTTTTGTTCAGGGCACTGGCTACGCACCAGGATATCAGTTATACAGATCTGCAACCCAGATTTCTGTGGATCATTACCTAGCACACTTTCAAGGGCATTCATTACTCAAGCAATTGTGTTTTCTTGCATATAATGGCCCAATTAGAACAGCTTTGAAAAAAACAAGCATTTTATCTCAGAGATTCCATGGCTATACATATCCAAATATTTAACACAAATAATTATCTCTGCATTATCTAGACACTGATTGGCGGGTATCTTTCATTGTTCAGGGCTAAACTTGCATGGCTCACTAGAAGGATTCCCTCCTCCCTTTTAATGCCTGCCTGAGTCTTCTGTATGAAGCCCTCTGGGAACAGAAGGCAAGGGCACTGTGTTAACAAGCCAAACAGGAAACAAAACTCAGCATGTCATCTGTACTATACAAGTCTTATCACTGTGAAAGAAGGTGTTTCCTCATGTTCTTGCCTTGATGTTTCTCTGAGGGTTATTCAGAAGTAATTTAAGTGCATTTCCCTTCCTACTCAGCACAGTGCTTCTGTTTCTGAGGCAAACCACTGTGATGTAGTGAATCTTGAAAATGGGGGAGATGGGGTTTGGATGCCAGAATGTGGGGACTGGCATCTCATTCATTTTGTGTCAAACTGTCTTTGGATGGTGATCTAATATGACATGGATCTGTTTTACCCGGCAGGATATGTGAAATCTTCCCTTACCCAAACTTTATCCAACCAACCAAAGTGAAAGTGAGGTAGAGAAGGAATAGCAGGAATATCACCAGCATATGATGTTAGCATTTAGGGGATCATTACTTCATACCCCATCTGGATAAAGTTCCTATTTCCAGCGTCCCATCAGATGCTTGAAAGATTTATCCATGTGCTTGTTTCTATAGTGGATTTGGGTGAGTCCACCTCTCACTGTGTTGTTAAAAGAGTTAATGATGGATGCCATAGTATGTACACTTACTTGGGATAAGCCCCCCTGGGGAGTCAACATGGATAGGCATGAATCCTGAAAATGGGATGGGGTCAAAGTTTCAACTAATTTCGGCAAGGCAGGACCCCTATAGTGTTAGGATTTGATGCCTATTTCAACTAAAAAACAAAACAAAACAGTGACCAGAATTTATTTATTTATTATTTATTATTGTCAATTTGTATCCCGCCTTGCTGGCGACCTGGCAAAGGTCTCAGGACCTTAAAATCTGGATTCTCAGACAGTCCTACTGTCCATCCTGTCCTACTCCCAACATTGTTGTTTTGCTGTCATCTGGAAGAATCTTTTAGAAAGGCACACTGAGAGAAACACTCTGTTTTCATTTCTCATTCAGTCTCCACAGGTGCAATAAGTGCAATAATTATCAAGGGATAACCATGAGTTTCGGTGAGAGATAAGGCCATAGTGTGCTAAAGTTTGCCTAAAAACTAGGATTGCAGGTGTTTCAGGGTAGCTGCCTTAAGATCTTAAGATTTTTTCAGAGTCGCTCCTTGGGGTTATCTGTCAGTGGCAGAACATCAGCTTTGCATATGGAAGGTTCCAGGTTCCCTGAAATCTCTGACTGAAGGATCTCAGGAGGAAGATCTGAGATCTGAGAAAGAATCTTCAAGGGTGATTGCTATTTGATGGTGATGAGTTGATGATACTGAACTACGTGGACTTATTGATGTAAAAAGAGTGTGTTCTTAATTAATTAATTAGTTTATTTCTTATTGGTTAATTTATTATTACTTAATTTATTAGTTCAATTTATACCCCGTCCTCCCCAATGAAGCAGGCGCAGGGCAACTTACATAAAAGATTCAATCACATAAATAACAATTAA
The DNA here is from genome assembly GCA_029375565.1 of Gekko gecko. Taxonomy (NCBI): domain Eukaryota; kingdom Metazoa; phylum Chordata; class Lepidosauria; order Squamata; family Gekkonidae; genus Gekko; species Gekko gecko. Next base: position 66,471,754 of record JAPDNY010000001.1, on the reverse strand, counting down.
AAACCAATCATAAAACAATAATAAAACAGTCCAATCCAATCCAAATTAAGGTGAATTTGGCTATATAATGAACAAACAAGTATGCAAGTGTATTTAGTATTGGCTCACACCAGTTCGTGCCTTAGGTTTAAGTTATCTGCTGCTTCTTCGTCCTTGTTCTTCAGCTGGGGAAAGTTAATAAAGCACTCCATAGTGGGACCTCTGAAACAGGAAGAGACCATCCACTTCTCAGGCATCCACCTTCAAGGTGCTTTGTTAACTTTCTCTAGCTGGAGGTGGCAGTGAGTGAGCAGCTGGCAAAGGGCATCACAGATGGCTTGACTGACATCTGGTTCCCTTGCCTGCTCATCTGTCAGGCTGCTTGTGTAGCCAGGTTCTACATCTGTCTTCACCAGTAGGTAGCTTCATAGTTTCTGGGTGATAGCTGCAAGTTCACCAAGGAAGGTATATTGCTCTGTTGAGCCATTAATCAGAAAGAGCTAGATGGAGATGTTAAAAAGATACTTGTGTTCTAGCTGTGTTTTTGAGTTTTTTCTTTGGTTAAACAAGCACACAAAGAGAGGCCTACAGTGTCTCCTGTTGTGCCAATAAAACGGTTGTAGAAATCAGATGTACATGGTTGGATTCTATGACTCCCTTGCTCCAGAGAAAGGAGACATGCTTTGGAAGAGGAAGAAAGTTTGTTCCATTGGAGCTTCCCTATTGAAATAAATAGGATTTAAGCAAAAAATATGCTGGGCTTAGTGAACAATGCAAAATGTTTGGTGTTCTCCAGAGGTAATGTATTATTAATAATATTTTAAGGAAACTTATATAATAATAATTAAATATGACAGCCACTAAAGTGTGGCTGTAGAATACTATGAAAGTTTGAAGCATTAGATTCAAGAAATTTCATTGCTTGCTAATGGATTTAACAAACCAAATCAGGTAACAGACTAGACACTGTTGGATCTCTGGTGCTTAATTAGAAAACCATTTTCTCTCCAGCTGCCAGAGAAGCTATCAGTTGCTACTGCAGTTTTTCCTTTTAAAGCAATTATATGGTAACATGCAGAAATCTGCCATGGAAAACAAGATTTATACAGAAATTTGATATCAGTTTAGAGGTCTTTTACCATAGGCTTCTAAAACAGATCTCTGTGGCCAAACCCAAACTTAGCTTTATTACTTCTGTCTTGTTAAAGCATTGTTCAAATGCTACAAAGTGAAAAGGGCTAAAACAAAACATACAAACAAAAAGCAAACAAACAAAAACATGCACCCCAACTGGATTACTTTTTTCCTAAGCAATTTCTGTGAAGCAAAGGTTTCAGCAGCAGAGGCTTGTTCAGTTTCATAAGGATGCCACATCATGCAAAGGCATAATCTCAGGGTACTTATCTGACATCTTTGACGAGGATCTAAAGAACTACTGCCCAGTGGTATTTTAAAAATGATTTTCTTTGAGAACTAAATCTCAAACATCATATCCTAAACTACTTTGGAAAGACTACTCAGTTTGAAAGGCTATTTGCCATACGGCCTGGGCTGCAGTTGGTGGTGGTTTTTGGCTCATTCTTGTGACTGTGGCTTGTGGTAGTATGAATGTGTAGCATGTAGATAGCCCTAGATTCAAAGCCCGGCATCTCCAGCGAAAAGATCTTGGATAGCAAGTGTCTGGAAAAACCCTTCTTTGCCTAAAGACACTGCAAATCAGTGTACACAATACTGCACTAGATGGACCAATCAACTGACTCTGTAAAGGGCATCTTCATATGGTGGTGTGGCATTCAAGAACCAAAGGCTCCTTGGGTACACAGAACTACTTTTTCAGTGTGATGTTGGCAGTGAGTGTGAGAAAGTGCACAGGGAGCCAACAAGGTACTGTGATGGTGTGTCTCCAAGTTCTGCCAGCATATCTCTAAAATATGCCACTGTAGTGTCCTTGTGGTGCTGTGCCCTGGTCAGGTACCAACATGGCAATTTTGTGGAGCAAGTCATTGTGCTGGCAGTGAAACGGATGGATTCAGGGACATGGCAGACGTTAGTTGGTTCCCTAAGCACCCCAGCCTGGGAACACCTCCTCCAAACTCATGGAAAGTTATGCCAGCAAAAAGCACAGTATAGCTCATATTTGTGCATACAATGGACAAGGCTAAGTGCCCCCCTGGCATGTCCCTGCCCACAAGCCCTGGCATGGCGCAGAATGTCAACTACTGCCACAGTGAATTGCATGCTCCCAGTGACAGCCAAATCCCTCCTCCACACCAAATCCTCTCCCAGCACTCCAGGCCAGGGGTTCGGTAGGCAAGTGTCATGATCTGTGCAAGACCGAGACAGGACCTAGAGGCCTAAACTATAGGAGGGGCCTGTCTGGCAGTGGAAAGCAGACAGCCTACAATCTGCACAATGCTTGGGGATGGTTTTTGCCAATCAGAGTGCAGAGATTCTGTGTAGACCTCAGGAGATCTGTACATGACTGGGAGAAGAGCCTGAGGCCTAGGGCCCAGGAGAGGCCTGTGTGGTAGTAGAAAGCAAGCTGCCTACAATTCCCACAATGCCTACAGCCAGCTGCAACCAATGGGGATACTAGAAGTCTCTGGGTGATGTCTTCTTATACTTAGTTTCAATTTAACTGATGTTCTTTTTCTCTGCGGTCTGTGAGGAGACTGGTCTGGGACAAAGTTCCTTCACTTGGGAGAGTAAGTTAAGCTTGGTCTAAAGAGGGCTATGAGGAAATGGTTCTTTGGCTCTTCTGCGGTTTTCCCTCTCACAGAGTCATTGAGGGGGAAAGGCTGGTCTGAGAAGAAAGGATCCCTCACTGGGCTCAGCATGAGTGTTAGTGTAGTGTATCCAGCTCAAAACATGTGCTCCAGCCAGCCATGTGCTCAAACCGGTTTCAGCAGGTCCGACATGTGGCCAGGCAAAGTGCTTGAGCTTCGCTCCAGAGAAGAATGGACAGTAGGATCCTAGCTCCCTCCCAATCGGGGAGCAGGAATCCTAGGAGATAACTCAATCAATGTAAATAAACCAGTCACGGGGTGTTGTGTGTGTTGGGGTGTGGGTTCCTTTGGGAATAAAAGCCGGCCTGCGAGCCGTCTTCACTTGTCTTGTTCTTAAACTAATAAAGTATGTGAGAGCTGAAATCACTCATCACTCTCAGTACTTTTCAGTTAGGCAGGAGGCCTGGTAAGAAGGTAGGCCTTAAGTGTTGTAAAATATTCAAAAGTATTTAATTGCTCAGAGTATCGATGGATCTTGCTCTATTGGAAAGAAGAGATTTCTTTGTGTTTAAAAACCTTTATTTCTAAGGGTAAAAGGTATACAGGAAACCTACAAATAAACAAACATCTAAGAGCTACATTTCTAAGCTGCTTACAGTTCAAGTCATGGCTACTCACTACACTCAGACAAAGGAGAAGGTGTGCTTCTTCTTGACCCCTAGGAAGGAAGTCACCGGAAACAAACAACCAATCTGTATCACAATAGAAGTTACTTTTCCCAGGCTAAAGCCCCATTGGCTCTGTGCCAGTTTTCTCTTCTGGGCCAGTCTAAACACTAGCAATACTAGGTAAACAAGTTAACCCTATAATGACTGGATTGTCAGATCTTGCAAGCACATACATTTCCAACATTAAGTAGTACCAGTTAAGGAGTAATAGGTAGCTGCATTAGCTTTGTGTTCTTTTTGCCTTTCAATACTGTGATACCTTTTTAAAGCACCTTGCCTTATTTGCCTTGCCCCAGTATTGTTCTTAATAAACCATTGTTAAGTACTCTGCCTGGTCATCACGCCTGTGTTTTCTCAGCTGTAACGGGCATTTTTGGATGGGCTTTGGAGGGTACCCTGGGCCTTCTCAAGGGACTGTAAGTCCAGGGTGGTGGTGGCGGAAGGTGGCGACCCCCTGGAGTCATGACAGCAAGGCATGTGGCATGGTACTCAGTCTCAGAGTTCCCTGTCATGCACACATAGAGTGCACTTTGGTAGTGGGAGCAGGGGTGGGCATCCAGCCAGCCCAGTGCAACTGCCTGCACCAATGCTCCCTCTAAGCTGTGGAGTATTATGAGAAAAATTCTACTTTGTGAGCTACTAGCATTAAAGTTGTGAGCAAGCAATTTGGATACTGCATAAATTAGTTTACTCTGAAGCCTTCCTTCATGAGCTAAGACAAAAATGTGTGAGCTGGAGGCCAAAAAACTGTGAGCTAGCTCACAGTGACTCAGCTTAGAAGGAACACTGGTCTGTACCCATCTCCCCTGTCCCCTCACACAAGCTGGACAATTCTGACTCCACACCCTAGACTATCAGCATGTGCATCTGGGTGTGACCCCAGCCAAACCCACCCAGCAGTATTTGATAGGGGATATTCCCAGGAAAGTGTACTCAGGAGATCTGTCTATGAGGCATGGTGCAGGGACAGGCACTGGCAGCCCTGTACTGGGCTGGTAGCACACTCCTTTGCCAGGGCACCTCCTCACCCCAGAGAGGAGACAGGGCACAATTGTGCTTTGGGTGAATGGAAGCTGGCCTGCTGTGCTCTGTGGAGTAGCTGGCCAAGCAACCATGGGACCCCTTGTCTTGCGGGATTGGAGCTTTATGCAGCAGCAGCAGCAGATGGAGCAGTTGCTGCTGTACAGCTCTTCCTCATGAGATCAGTAAGTTTCATCTGGATGGCTACTTTACGTGCCTCATGGTGGTTCCCTGGAAAATGGAGCTACCCATGGGGGTGGGATGATGGCAGGCCCTTCTGTGGCTCCACAGGTATGGTTGTAGTGGCCGTAGCCAATGCTCCCTCTAAGCTATGGAGTCCTGTGAGCAAAAATTCTACTTTGTGAGCTACTGGCATTAACATTGTGAGCAGGTGATTTGACTACTGCATAAGTTAGTTTGCTCTGGAGCCATCCTTCCTGAGCTAAGACAAAAATGTGTTAGCCAGAAGCTAAAAACCTGTGAGCTAGCTCACACTAACTCAGCTTAGAGGGAACACTGGCCATGGCATCTATGCTGTTTACCATTACTGCACATGTTTCTGTCTGGCATCTGTGCAGGTGGTGATTCAACAGGAAAGAAACCTGGGTGGGTGATCAGTGCCATTCCTTCCATTCTGTTCTGTCACTGGTTCTAGCATTGCTCCTGGTGCATCCTGCCTTGGGCACCTGTCCATCTGGCAAGTCTGCCCCACTCAGAAGCATGCTGGGATAGGGACATCCCAGCTTGTCTTCTCATGGTCCCAGGATCAGCCCATAAGGTACAGGAACCATACAGGAGACAGGGAGTTGGCAACCCCATTGATCAGACCATATCACAATTTGTTGTTCAATAAAGTCTAGGGCACTCTGCACCCATCTGTCTGTTTCCTGGCAGACAGGACTTGCTCCACATCCCTCCTGGCTCCACCTCCTGCCCCCATCTGTGACGTCCCCTTGGGGTGGTCTCCCATTTGCATGTATGAGGGGGACAGGTTCTGACTCAAGGATGCTCCCACTATCCATACATGTTGGTCCCCACCACCTTCCCATACACACACTTTACTGGCTGATGTGCGCATAGAACTGCTGGCATCTGATGAGCCATTCGGCTTGGTGGTGCAGGTGAGCAGGGGGCCCAGGTTGGATGTTGTGCATGTGAGCTGCTACCATGTGTGTATGACATAGAGGGATTGTGTAAGGGCATCCTTGTCAACATGATGGATTTCCAGGGCAGCCTATCAGCTGGGCTGTCCTGTTCCCTCTGTTGTGGTTTGCAGGAGCAAAATGTCACCTCTGCAGCTTTTGCTTGCCACTTGTTACATCCCATGTGGAGACTGAACCTGGAGCGCTGGCCATACTATCCCAGGACCTTTCCACTGAGCCTTGCCTGTCTTGGCAATGTTCTCTGCCTGGCCCCATGTAGCTGATGGTGGTGTCTGGGTTGCAGTGGAGTGCCTAATGCCTGATGGCCTGCCTCCTTTGCACCTGTCCTCTTGGCCCAGTGGTGGTCTTGGGGCTATGGGTTCGAGCCTGGCCTCTGTCTTTTCCTCCTTTCTTTTTAAAACTTGCAGGGGAAGGGGGTGGCTCAGAGTAGGGATGGTTGTGTGTGGGCAGCATTTTTGCTACCAGCTGACTCTTGCTGGGGGAAGGGCAAGCATCCTGTCTGCTGCACAGGTGCCCTTTCCCATTGTTCAGGGGTGTGAGGAAGATGCTTTGGCCACATGCCTTTGTTGATGTTGCACTGTCACTGGGTCTTTCCTCCTTGTCTGCTCCAGGAGAGCCAGCATAGTGTAGTGATTCAGAATGGTGGACTCTAATCTGGAAAATTAGGTTTCATTCCCCACTCCTCCAGCTGGGTGACCTCGGCCAGTCAAAGTTCTCTTAGAGCTCTCTCAGCCCCAGCTACCTCACAAGGTGCTGTTGTGGGGACAAGAAGGGAAGAAGATTGTATGCCACTCCAAGACTCCTTAAGGCAGATAAAGGTAAAGGTAAAGGTTCCCTTGCTCGAAAGCCAGTTGAATCCGACTCTAGGGTTGCGGTGCTCATCTCCGTTTCAAAGCTGAAGAGCCAGCACTGTCCGAAGATGTTTCCGTGATCATGTGGCCGGCATGACTAAACACCAAGGTGCACGGAATGCTGTTACCTTCCCACCAAAGTGGTACCTATTTATCTACTTGCAATTTCTTGCTTTCGAACTGCTAGGTTGGCAGGAGCTGGAACTAGAGACGGGAGCTCACCCCGTCATGCAACACTCTCGGGTCTTGAACTGCTGAACTACTGACCTTCCACAGCCTGCAGTTTAGCGTCTTAACCACTTGAGCCACCGCAGCTCCTTAGGCAGATAAAAGCAGGGTATAAAAATCAACTCTTCTTCTTCTCTCTGTGGGGGAGAGTTGTATCAAGAGGCAGTGGCCAGATTGGTAGGTGGCGATTCACTGTGCCTGTGTGTGCCACTCACAGAGACATCATTGGCTGCTGAGGTTTGATTGGTGGGTGTTGCCAGGGTTGCCCTGGACTACAGCATGCTTGCTATGCCATCCAGGCCTGCAGGGGGGGGCATGTTGTTATGTTCCCCTGTGGAATATTCATGGGGAAAGGACCAGTGGTGCTGCTTTTACATCAGCAGCTGGCCACCACCACCACCACTGTGGCCCTCAGGACTGGGCTGTTTACAAAATCTTAGCTTTTATATTTATCACGTATATTAAAATTGTTAACCCCCCCTTCCAAATTATACTTAATTCCTAAATGTTTTGCAGTTTTCAATCTCCACACCCCTGTTCTAAACATTCTGTGGTTGCTAAGTCATTTGGTATGCTTCATTATTCTTAAGCAGACCTAACGGTTTCTGGAAAAACTTTAGGGTACTTGTTATGTACTAACAGGGACCGCACACGCGGTCAGGGTTACACGTGGTCAAGCGAGTGACCAGAGCTTCGCATCCCGAAACAGTGGATGGAGAGGATCCTAGACCTAGCCAATCGGCTGGTCCAGATCCAAGAGGGAACCTATGGTTGGTATTACACTGTAAATAGACCTATCACGGGCGTGTGTGTGTGTGTGTGTTGGGTGTAGTTTGGACTGGCATTTAAGCGGGCCTCCAGCCCGGCATTTGATCTGTAGTTTTTCCTTTGAATAAAGTATGAGCTGAAATCACTACCCTATGCCTCAGTCTCAGCACTTTTCACTACTCTTGATGAAAGTCTTGTTGGCAATAGAACCATAAGTTTCTCTTACCATTTCCACAAAAGGGCAACCCCGTGCATCAGTGTTCTTTAATATTCGAACCAAGCAAAAGTTTCCACACAAAATTCTGCCTCCCCAGGAGTAGATCCGAATGTTGTGCCCCCTTGCCCCACGTTTTCAGTATCCATTAATTCAGCAATCCCCCCCCTTTTTGGATTGTAACTTCGCAGTTTTTGAGTGAGGAATTCCTGTATTCAAATTTATTTTCCTGCCGTACTGCCATTTTTGTTGTGTCATCAATGATGTGGGTTCACACTGCCTACTGCCCCCCTGGAGACATCTGCCTTTTTTAGAAACATGGTATTGATTGTGTTAGGATGTTGTGGTTACCAGGGTGGAGGCTGAGGGACGCCTTTAAGCTGGGATGCAGGAAGGCGGTAGCTAAGGAGAAAAAGTTTCCCTTTGGCAATTCCTGAAAGGTGAATGTGTGTCAGCATCCCCCTCCCACCATTTAGGCAAATGACTATCTAGAAAGCTTCAGCCAGGCTATAGGAGTTCCTGGAAGGTGAATGTGTGTTAGCGTTCCCACTGGTGAGGTGGTCATCTAGAGCGTCCCTCCCCATTATAATAAAGCAACATTAGAATGTAGGGACATCACTGGCATGTAGTCTTCTCCGTGCAACTGAATTAAGAAGAAAGGGCAGAGAAGAGAGAAACAAGTGTTTTCTATGCCCATTTGGGCAAATGACTGTCTAGCATGCTCCATCCTGGAACCAAAATCTAGGAAGAAACTGAGCCATTTGGTGGGCCTAGGAATCCTTAGGGTGGTAGCCTTAGATGATTTAGGGCTGAGTTTACTTGGAGCTAAGTCCTCCTGAATTCAACCTGTTTACTTCCGAGTAAACACATTGAGGTCTCTAATGAAAGGTTGGCAGGTTTAGGTTCCTTTTTTGTTTGTTTGCTGGGTGCACGTTTGCAAGTTGCAGCTTGCACAGTCGCCTGGGGAGTTCATTGAGGGAGACTGGAGATGGCCTGACCTCACCATCAACCCGGAGAAGCCTGGAGGAGCCATCAACAAGAGCTGGGGAGGCTGAGGGTGGTGGTGGTTGGGAGAGTGCTGGAAGCAGGGTGCGGAACAGAGTGAGGGTGTGCCTGGCATGGTAGTGGTGGTGGGGATGTTAAGCAAACCTTTTTTGACAATGCAATTGCATTGTAATATCACTGTGCACGCGCAACATTTTTTAAAAGGGCACCAACTAATGACAAAGTGCATGACAGGAGGTGGAATGCACAGACCCCTTTTGAAGTAACTGCGGAACGCATGCAGCATTTCCGATCATGAAAAACTACACTGTAAAAGACCTACTGTAGAAGGGAATTCAACCCACTGGTAAAAAGAGATAAGCCTGTACTGCAGAAATGTCTAGATGGAGTTTGATCTGGTGGAGACAGCAAAAAGAAAGATGAGAAGTTCATATGCTGGTGACTCCACGTAGATGTTTCAAGATCTGTCTAATAGGGCTGAATTTACTAGCTTGACTTCATTAAGGCAAACTAACCATTCCCTCCCATTTTTTCTTCCTAGAAGGAAAGTGCCTGGCTGCTTTAGCTGTCAAGCAGTGACAGATCTTTCTAGCACTGGCTGTTTGAGATCAGCTGGAGATGTTTAAGACTGAGCCTGGCATCTTCTGCATGCAGAACATATACTCCTTCCCTACATCAGTATGTTGTTCATACCCCCCCACGGGGTTAGTGCTGGCATAGAAAATTACACAGCTTCACTTTGTGGTTGTGCATTTGCAATGAACTACGGATCTTGGAAAGTCTATTTGTGTACTGGGTGGGATGTACTTCTCCTGGGTGCATCAAACATCATAGTTTCTTTTTTCAAACATGGTTGCAAATTGTCTTCCTCCCCCCCCCCAATCCCTGATATAGGGCTGCAACTAAGATATCTTGTAGCATTATAAAAGCCTGTCAGTGGTTATGACCTTCGGAATACAGGAACTATAAATCCACCTACTTTCTCCCCATTGTTTAAAGTGGATTTCTATTATTTCAAGTCTAGTTATATCCCAAGATGTCTACATAGCAAAGATCAGTATATTTGGAGTTTTAAAAATTATTTGGGAGCGATTCCAATAGATTGGTAAGGAATGCAACCTCAGCATGAAATTACCTTTGATGCATCACTTGATTTTTTAATGTCAAGTTAGGTATTTCAGGCATTCTGCACATTAGTCTCAGTGTTTTGTTTGAAAGAAAACACAGAGTGGCAATGATATCTGCTCCAGTTATGAAATATCTTTGCTTCTTTTCAAAGGCACTGATTATATATCAAGGCTTTGGATCACTTTTCCTAAAAGGCAAAGCATTAGCAATTATGGTGTTTTAGTTCAGAATGCAGTCAATGGTTCTGACCTGGATAGCCCAGGCTAACCTGATCTCATCAGACCTTGGAAGCGATGCAGGATCAGACCTCGCTAGTATTTGGATGGGAGACCTCCAAGGAATACCAGGGCCATGATGCCAAGGTAAGCAACGGTAAACCACCTCTGAACATTTCTTACCTTGAAAACCCTGTGGGGGTGTGGAGGTAATCCCAAACACATCTATTTAGAAATATGTCCCATTTTATTTAATGACACTTACTCCCAGGAAAATTGGTGACTTCACCGAGGTCATCTAGTAAGCTTCCATGACAGAGTGGGAGTTCAGCATTCTGTTTCTTACACAGCATCAGCTCTCCTTAACAATTCTTAACCATAGCAAAAGTTATCAGATGGGTGCTTCGCTCACAACAGATCTGCTTTCAGATTTTTCAGCCTTTCTCTTAAATCCTCCAATGCTGATAAACATATAGTCTTTCCAGAGCTGTTGCTAAATTCTTTGCTCAAACCCTGAAGATCAAACTTTAAAGTCATGTGTCACCAAAGGATTTCTGCATGAGCTTCTAACTGATAATCAGATACAGAATGAAATACTTCCTTTCCATCACCTCACTGCCAGTTCTTTTATTCCATATGCTCGTCTTAACAAAGGCCTCATTATTTTAGGTACAAGTGATTAAATACCAAAGGACTTTATGAAGGCTGCATACAGCCAGCCATTCAAACTGTCATTTTTTGCAAAATGGCTTTTCTATTAAAATAAATTCCTTATTAAAACACAGGAGCTTAATTAAATCTCTGTAATCTCCCAGGAGGAAAACAGCATTAACTTGCCAGTCATGCTCCTATGATAATTCCAAACACCACCAGTATTCTTGGCTTCTTCAAGGTTGGATGGAATGTCTGATCAAAGGGATTTTGTTTAAGGAGATTTTGGTGTATAAAAAGGGTAAATCAAAGTGCCTAAAGGCACATTCACATGGATACCTAATCTGTGCAGAAACAGATACATGGGATGTTTTCTAGTGCTGAATATGCCTATGTGCTATCATTTGTATTGTGCCTCCTGCAGGGAAGACGTTAAGCAGTGCAGAAAGATCCTCTGTAGATGCTTTGCTAATGCAGAAACCCCTCTGCATACTTCCTCTTGAACAGAACTGTAGAGCAGCAGAAACTGCTGCCGTGTTATGAATGTGCATATATGTGCGGCCTTTTCTTATTTAGCAATATGCAGTCCTTCTAATCCAGCAGGAATGAGCTTTTGGCTTCAACTTTGTGGTCATGTGCATAGTAGGGCTAGTTGCAAGTTTCAACTGGTTTTAATTGAAAGGCTACTCAAATAAAGCTTCAGTTGATTAACTTTAGGGGGTAATTTTTGATCAGTTGGTCTGCTTGTTCAGGGCACATTCATTTCCCCCCCATTTACATTTGGTAATGGAATAGGTCAATTGAAATCAGTGTGGTAAAGTAGTATGTAGACTGTCCAACTAGTATCTGGGAAACCCAGGTTTGAATCCAGGCCCGTAGCCAGGATTTTTTAATTTGGGGGGCCTTTCAAAAAATTGGGGGCTACTGAAATAAAGATAAAATTAAAAAACTCATGTAGGCTGGCTGGCCCCTGCCCAAGCCAGTCCTTCCATGTAATGACTGGAAAGAAAGACATGCCAGGCTCCAGCGGGACAAAACAGTGCTCAGCCCACCCCCCCATGACTGCTACACACACACAGCCGACTAAAATAAGGAGCCGCGGAAGAGGGTGGGCCTGGGAATAGCTGTTCAGAGACCTTGGGAGAGGAGGGGTTGCCTGCTGAGGTTGAGCGAGCAAAGCAATGGAATGCCAGCTCTGCTTGGGCATGGGAGAGAGATGCAACCCATCCGAAAGGGAGGACACATGTATGGGGCTAGGCATCTATGCACAAGAATGGCGGGGAGGGAAGACACTCGTGAAGCGGTTCCTGGATGATACACATTACAACTGCCTGCCTGCCAACACCTCCACAGAAGAACACCTTCTGCTGAGTCCTGGATGCACCAGAAAAGCAGGGCATGGGGGAGAGGGCTGTCCAGTGCACCAGGTCTCCACTCCACTCCCCGGTTGCAGCCTTACCATGGAGGCAGCCCCCCTGGTTGGTTTGTGAGACCTGCCCTCCCGGTGGGGACTCACCATTCTCTCCACCGGCCTCCCAGCCACTGCAGGAATGAGCAGGCGGGCAGCACATTCCCTGACAGCAGCCGCAGAAGAGTACATGCATGCTGCACAGTCTGAATGCCCCGCTCCACTTTTGGATCCTTGGGGCCAGCTTCCCCCAGCTTGGCTTTTGCTTTATTGGCTTTTGCTTCCCCCCCCACCTTCCATGCCCCAGCCAACCCCTGGGCAGCTGTCTGCCTGCTGTGGCCTGCTCAGGGGCCTCCTCCTCCTCTCCAACACTGCTGCCGCCACCGCCTTATGTGCCTTGACTGAGGACAAAGAGGAACCACCCCCATCACAGGCCTTGGTGCCCCGCTTGGTCCTAGTCCCCCGGCCCCAGCATGCACCCACCCCCCGCAGCCACAGCAGCTGTTCCTGGACGAGGAAGGCAAGGAGAGGTGGCGCAGCCATTGCAGTGGTGCAGGGGGAGTTCAGCCAGGGTATTTAAAGGAAGTCGGGGGGGGGGCTTTGAAGTAAGTTGTGGGGCCTGGACCCCAAAAGCCCCAGTGTAGCTATGGGCCTGTTTGAACCCCTGTTCTGCAGTGATAGCTTGTTGCCTTGGGCCAGTCAGTCTCTCTGAGCTGTACTGTAGTGTAATCTACTATACAGAGCTGTTAGGATAGAATGGAGTGGATGGGAATGTTGTAAACCAATTTGGGTCCCAATGGCGAGAAAGGTGGCATATAATGAAGTAAAGAAATAATCTTTCTAGCTTCAGGGAACTGTTTTCAAATTGACTTGTCTGCCATGGAACCCCTGACCATGGCACAGAATTCAGGGAAGTGTTCTAACGTGTTACCAAGTCGCAGAAATCTATGGGTGAACAATCAAGCTACAGTCAGAAGATAACCTTTTGAAAATCTTGGGGAGGAGGGTGAAATACAGCCATCATTGCCTGCGGTACGTTTTTGGGTACCTCTATAGGCTTTCAGCAGCTTGTTTGAACAGAAACCATTGTGGGACAGAAAAAAATGAATGTGTGGGTTGGAGACAAGGACAGCTCCATCATACCTCTTCTGGAATTCATCTGAACACGATACACAGAAAGTCTGTGCATACTATAGTTACATTTTTTGGTAAGCTGTTTTGCGTATCGTGATGTAAAATGCCATCAACCGGCAACTTACTTATGATGACACCAGAAGGTTTTCAAGGCAAGAAATGAACAGAGGTGGGTTTTTTTTCATTGCCAGCTTCTACACAGCAACCCTGGACTTCCTTGGTGGTCTCCCATCCAAGTACTAGTTAGGTACTGCTTAGCTTCCAAGATCTGATGAGATCAGATTGGCTTATGCCCTCTTGTTGGCTGCCTAGTGGTTGGCCACTATGTGAGACAAGATTCTGCACTAGATGGACTACTAGTCTGATCCAGCAGGACTCTTATGTTCTTAAGGCATGGGCCATCCAGGCCTAGGTGCTGTGGATATAATGTATCTAAATAAATAGAAAAAAGAAGAAAATAAGAGAAAACAAATGGAAAAAGTAAGACAAGAAAAAAAGAGAGAAAAGAACTCTTCAACTTTTACGCCGTTGTTTTGAGCTTATTTTATTAGAATCCATCTTGGAATTGAGGATTGAAGTGACATCTAGAGGATTGTAGCGATATCTAGAGCACCTGCACTTTATGTATTATTGGATTGTTTTATGTTGTTTTTAATGTTTTAATCATGGCTTTGTGCTCAATTGTTTAATCTTGGCATTGTGCCCTAATTGTTAGCCACCCTGAGCTCGTTTTGAGGAGGGCGGGATATAAATTGAAAAATAAATAAATAAATAAATAAATAAATAAATAAACTGAAAGCCTGGAAAAAGAGAAAGGTTTTGGCTGGTTCCCAAGTGACAATAATGTATGACTCTATCATATGTATGCAAGTGTTGTCAAGTCGTAACCAATTCATGGAGCTTTCACAGCAAAGGAGAAGCAGAGGTGGTTTGCCATTGCCTTCACCTGCAGAGCCTTCCTTGGTGTTCTCCCATCCAAGTACTGGCCCTGCTTAGTTTCCAAGATCTGATAAGATCATGTTATACCCTGGCACCTTCCATCCAGACTCTATCATATCTATTGTTAGTTCTAAACCTATGGAACAAGATGACACCCTCATATGCTGTGAGACAACAGAAATAAATTAAAAACATTAAAGGCTATTGAGGCAGCCTACTGTATCTCTGCGTGTTCTGGCCTTGCCTTTCAGTCAGCTTTTGAGGGCACGTGGAGCCCCTGCACTGGGTGTGATTAGATTATTTTATCTTTCTTGATTCAGAGACAGTAGAATTACCCAGTCTCAGAGGAAGTTGTATTTATTGGGTCTCTGCGTGAGTCAATGGCCTCCATCCAATGAAGAGGTGTGCTCAGACAAGCTACTCATAGCGAAAGATTAGGATTAGTTGTTTTATTGGAGGTGGGAATATTTTAATGGAAGTTAACATGTTTCCACATGACTTAGAGAGTGATTCTAACTAAGTCTACTCAGAAGTAAGCCCCATTTTATTCAGTGGAGCATACTCTCTGGAAAGTGTTCTTAGGGCTGCCCCCTTTGAAGGTTAAAATTTGAAACACACATAATCCAAAATATCCTGATTACTAGGAAGACTTGAAATGAGATATGCTCAATATGTAGGACTCTCAAGCATATCACAAAGAAGTTAAGGTACTTCCAAAACACCCAGAAAGGTAAAATTTTGTAAACCCATAACCCATGATACTTAGATTACTAGAAAAGTCTGGTAAAAGGACATTGTTACCTCTCATAGTCAAAACTCAGGATATGAATTTGACCTCTGACAGAAGGCAGCACTCTAGTGCAGAGCTAACAAAAGCACAGATGGGAATGAATGTCAGGCTGTGGGAGTTCTGTTGCTGCTTCGTACACTGGAGTCAGCCTGGGGAAGGAGGGGAGGGGATTTCCAGTAGCAGCCAGGAATGCATATCTCTGCTTGCATAATGCAAGCTTTATTTACTAGCATTTATATATTTCAGATTCGATCTGGTCTTTGTTGTTTTGTTTGTGTTACCATGCAGAGGCTATTGGCTGTTGACTTTGATTTCATTTCAAGTTTTCATTTTGCCATAAATTTTTAGTTGAAACGGGATCAGATCCATATGTCAAATATTAAAGCCATGGTAGCTGTAGACCACTGATCTTTATTGGAATGCAATTACTTTAAGTGCTGGCTGTTACCATGAAAAATCTGGGCTGGAATGCAATTATGGCAAGAGCATGTGGTGTACTTTTCATTGATTAGACTGTCCTTTTTGATTAAGTTCCTCAGAGTTTCTAATTTTCTGGGTCTAATTGTTGCCTTACATCTTTCTCAGGATGCTTTTATTGTAACGCATCTGCTTTCAGGCTCAGTTTTAATTTGGGGGAGGGGGATATGCTCAGTTCCCTACCAAACATATCCTGTCATTATATGCTCTAAGAATGGTTTCCATTGAAGAAAGTTCTTAGTAGGAGCTTTCAATCTATACAACTAAGCAAAGTACAGTTTTTCTGGCAGAATGATAATGATTTATAAAGATGGCTTTACCACTACAAGAATAGTAGTCTGGCATCTAAATGACTGTTGATAAGAAATTATTGACTACAAACTACAAGGGGAAAGTCTTCTTGGAGACCTTCAGGAGGTGCCACAAGGCCTGCCTGTTTGCCTGGGCTTATGATTTGAACAACATGCATCTTTTAAGGCGGGGGGGGGAAGAGGGATTTGGGGCTTGTTATTTTATCTTTGATTTTAGCTGGGGATGTTTTAATTTTTATTGTAAGCCACCTTGAACCAAGAGGAAAGGCAAGATATGAATGTTTTAATAAATAACAAATAAACAAACACACAGAAGTCTTTTCAAAAGATATCTCTAAAATTTGGATATTTTCTTATCCAGTGTTTTTATCTTCCTGGTTTCCTTTGTCCTTTTCAAAAAAAGAGAGTTAAGAGTCCAGTAGTATCGTAAAGACTAACAAAATTTGTGGCAGGGTATGAGCTTTCATGAGTCACTGCTCACATCTTCAGATCTTTCTCTGAGATGCTTTCAAGTATGTGGTATCTGAAGAAGTGAGCAGTGACTCACAAAAGCTCATACCCTGCCACAAATTTTGTTAGTCTTTAAGGTGCTACTGGACTCTTACTGTTTTCTACTGCTACAGACAGACTAGCATGGCCACCCATCTTGATCCTTTACAAAAAGATATATAGTGATGCCATTACTGATATTGTGCTAATTGTTTGTTTGTATAAAACAAACTGGGTGGCCCTGAGGAATTGCAGGAGGAGGCAAAATCCATAACAGGGAAATTTTCCAATCTGATATCCCTCTCCTAGGTACTATACTTTTTTACCAGCTTAAGCAGTATGGTTACCTACTTGAAGGTAGGGTCTCAGGCTTACCTGGAATTACTGCTGATCTCCAGATTCTAGAGATCAGGTCTGTGGCAGCACTGGCAGCTTTGGAATGTGGACTCTGTGAATGATATTAAGAACCTACTGAGCTCCCTCTGGTCCCCCAAATCCACCCTTTGTAAGTATCTCCCCTAAATCTCCAGGAATTTCCAAAACTAGAGCTAGCAACCCTATTGAGCAGGGTAATTTCCCAACTCTTCCTGTCTCCTCTTCAGCTGATTCTCCACTGCTCTTATTATTTCAAGTGCAAAGAGCATATCAGATGATCACATACACCCATCTTTCACACTTTAAAAGCTATCTTTACCAAGAGGTCTAGAAACAACGTAAAATCTAGGATTCTCAAGATGGAAAATTCTGTACTCACTATGGGGTTGTATAACTGGTTCAGAACTGCAGGGTGTGATAAAGAAACCCATTTTGATACATTCTGGTATAGCAGCTAAGCTGGTCTCAAGATTTCCATCAGTAGGCTGATGAATCACCACGAATCAGCAGTGGCCCCAGGGAGCCTCTTACATACATTGTCTTGTTTTGTATATAATATACTTTTCAGACTGGGGGGAGGAGAGGAGGGGCTCTTCCCTTCCCTTCCACACCATTTTCCCAACCAAAAGCAGGACTAGGCTTGCCAAGTCCCCCCAGGGGGCGGGTAACCCCCCCTCCCGAGAGGCCCGTTACCTGCTGCCAGAAAATTGGGCCCCGGGGGGAACTCCACCCCCTTCCGGCAAATGTCCCCAGCATGATGATGCCACCCAGAGGTGACATCATCACGCTGGCCACGTTGGGGGTGAGACGCTCTATGATTTGAGGGAAAACTATGGTTTTCCCTCGAATTCTAGTGGCCCTGCCCCCAACGTCCCGATGCGATGACGTCATTTTCAGGTGGTGTCATAGTGGCAGCACACATGCTACGCGTACACGCATGAACTCCTAGGACAGTGCAGGACTCCCCCGCCATGAATAAATTTTAACTTGGCAACCCTAAGCAGGACAAATAGCTCCTCCTCCACCCTTATTGCACTTCCCACCTCAATTGAGCTCTCCTTTACTTCAGAGCAGATTGTTCTCAGCTGCTGTGTAATTGCAAGGACCGAGACTCAGATCTGAGGAACCTTGACTCAGCTCTTTAAAATATGTAACATCTAGTTTGGCCCTGTGTCTTTTTTTACCCTGTTGCCTTTATTAATTCGCGAAACACCTGGATGTACCAGCATCCTCATTGACTAGTTCCAAGCTACAAGTGGCTCTACAGAGGTGTACAAGTGGCTCTACAGAGGTGACCTAGTCTGTGGACATGATTGCCCCTCAGTGCTCTCTCTCCTTCCACGGAGTCCAGAATGTGCCTTAGTTTATTGAAGAGCTTGCCCCTCAACTTAAGACACAGTTTTTGTTGTTGTTCAGTCGCACAGCCGAGTCCGACTCTTCGCGACCCCATGGACCAGATTACGCCAGGCCCTCCTGTCTTCCGCTGTTCGCTGAAGTTTGCTCCATTTCATGTTCGTTGCATCGATGACACTATCTAACCATCTCATCCTTTGTCGTCCCCTTCTTGTTTGACCTTTAATCTTTCCCAGCATCAGGGTCTTCTCCAGTGAATGCTCCCTTCTCATTTGGTGGCCAAAGTATTTGAGCTTCAGCTTCAGGATCTGGCCTTCCAGGGAACAATCAGGGTTGATTTCTTTTAGGATTGACTGATTTGATCTCCTTGCAGTCCAAGGGACTCTCAAGAGTCTTCTCCAGTACCATAGTTCAAAAGAATCTATTCTTCGGCGCTCGGCCTTCCTTATAGTCCAACTCTCGCAGCCATACATTACTACGGGGAATACCATTGCTTTGACCATGCGTACTTTTGTTGGCAAGGTGATGTCTCTGCTTTTTATCATGCTGTTTAGGTTTGCCATCGCTTTCCTCCCAAGGAGCAGGCGTCTTTTAATTTCATGGCTGCAGTCGCCATCTGCAGTGATCTGGGATCCTAGGAACATGAAGTCTGTCACTGCTTCTACGACTTCCCCTTCTATTTGCCAAGGAGTGATGGGGCCAGATGCCATGATCTTAGTTTTTTTGATGTTGAGCTTCAGTTAGATGAGTTCAAATGCCGGATATTATTGGAACACAGTCTGGGCCTAGTTGTATGGATGAATTTCAGCTGGTGAAGTCTGATGATGTGGACAAGATGCTTTCAAGTATGTGGCCCACCACAACCAGTCTTGACTCTTGCCCCTCATGGCTAATAGTATTGTGCCAGGTTGGATTGGTTGACTGGGTCCAGGAGGTAATAAATGCCTCTCTGCTGGAGGCTGCCATTCTAACAATTTTGAAAGAGGTGATTGTGAGACCCTTCCTGAAGAAAGCATTGCTGGACACAAATTATCTGCCCAGTGGCTAACATTCCATTCTTGAGCAAGATGCTGAAGCAGGTGGTGGATGTACAGCTTCAGGGAGTCTTGGAAGAGATGGGTTATCAAGATCTATTTCAATTGGGATTCAGGCCTGACTTTGGGATAGAAATGGCCTTGCTTGTTCTGACTGACAGCCTTTGCTGGGAGAATGACAGGGGAGCATGTCTCAGTCACTTTCAGTATAATCAACCATGGTATATTTCTGGAGTGGCTGGCTCGTTTGGGAACGGGGACACTGTGCTTCAGTGGTTCCACCATTACTAGACCAGCCCATTCCAGAAAATGGTGCTGCTCAGCCCCAAGGCATTTATGCTATGGGTCCTGCAGTGTTCTGTCATTGTCCATGTTACATGAAACCACTGGAAGAGGTTTTCCAGGGGTTTGGATTGAAATGTCACCAATATGCAGATGATACCCTAAGCCAGTTGGTTCTGTGGAAGTCTTGAGTAGGTGCTTGTAGAAGATAATGGATGAATGAGGGCCAATAAACAGAAGCTCAATCTAGACTGAGGTGCTATTAAGTCAATGGAGAAGGGGCTCAGGGACTGCAGAGACAGCCTGCCCTGGAGGGGGTTGCAGTGCCCCTTAAGGAGCAGATTTGCAGCTTGAGGGTGCTACTGGATCCTGGCTTACAGTTGGAGGCTCAGGTCCCATCCATGGAATTTAGAACCTTTTATTAGCTCCAGCTGGTTCACCATTAATCGAAAAGTGTGATTGGTAACAGTGACCAATGCTCTGACCATATCCAAGTTAGATTACTGTAATGTATTTTAAATGGAGCTGCTTTTAAAACAGTCTGGAAGCTTCAATTGGTCCAAAATGCAATGGTCAGGAGTTGGTTAGAGGGATTGTTACACTGCTGTGCTCAGGATCTGCACTTGTTAGCTATCTGTTTCCAGGCATACTTCACAGTGCTGGTTCTTACCTTTAGGGCCCTTAAAGATCTGCTTTTAATTGACTTTTATATTTTAAAATGTATTTTAATAGTTTAAAGTTTTTTTTAAATGTTCACTGCCTTGTGGACCCTGATTTGATGGAAAGATGGCATTAAAACGTTTTAAATAAATAATAAAATAATAAACAACTTGGGGCCAGGATATATGAAGGACAGTTTCTTCCCATAATATCCCTGTGCAGGTGGGGTTCCCCCAGTTTCAGGCACTCCTCTCCACCTCCCAATTAACACCCCCAACAGGCAAGAATGTGCCTACGTCATCGAGAAGTAACATAGCATGTCATTGACATCAGGGGGTGACGTTCTGGTTTTGGGGCAAAACTCTATGGTAGAAGCTAACTCTACCATAGAGGCTTTGTCCACAAAACAGAGTGTCACCCATGGCATCCCCAACGCGTCACTTCTGGGTGACATAGGCATGTCACATTTATTTCCAGCTTCTTCCCTCTCAGCTCCTGGTAAGTTCACCCCCAACCCCTGCCAGGGCTGTTTTTCAGGGCTGTTCTCTCCTCTCTCACCAGTAAACCCAAACCAGAATTCTGCTCCCCCAAACGTTCTTTCAGGGAAAAAAGAAAGAAAAATAGGTCTGAAATTACCCATCTGAGAAAAGCAGTGAGCATCATCGTTCTAATCGAGTTTTGACTATACAGATAGTCTCATAGCCTCATCACTTTCAAAGATTTAAGCATCCCTTAAGCAAAACTTCTATCAGTTCAACCAGAGTAGAGAAGTTAGAGTTCACCTTTGTTTTATACAGTTCTCAGTACTCTTCTCTATATCTATATTTAGTTACATTTCTAGACTGATGTAATGCTGTAACTTCAATAATATCGCACAGATGAAGACATTTGAGTAACATTATTGATAGAGGAGTGGGTGCTGAATGCTCTTGAAAAAGAGCCTGTTCATAGAGGGGGTCACAGCCATGTTCTTATAATTTACTCTCCCTAGCAATCTCCTCAAGGGTGTCTCCTTACCTTGGAAGAAAGTTTATAGGAGTCCGGTGACAGGAAAGTAAGGCTGAATTCTCGTTTGCCACTTAGAGCAATTTTAGCCCTTCTCCTGCTGTTGGTATACATGTGAGAAAAAGAGAAAAGTCATGAGCATCAGGTTTCTGAAGTGTCAAAAACAGAGTTTTAACATGATTGTACTCGTTTTCTGAATCAGTTGGGAGCCATGCAGGAAAGCTGATTTGCAAATGCATTTCAATCTTTCTATGTATGTATTATTTTGGTCTTGTGCAGGGAGCCATGCTGTGGTGGTATCACACTCCAACCATCCCAGTCAGTTGTTTACATAGTCAGGAAGTGTGGCATTGCTGTCGTGGCCAGGGCGACATTGACCCAATGCACATTGTCGGGAAGAAAATTCCTCAGAGGGTGGAAGGGCAGGGGACGAGAAGGAATCTGGGTGGAACACTGGGAGAGTGGGTAGGCTTGTGAAATTTCTAGCTATTTTGGTTAAACCCACTGAGCTCCACTGGTAAACCCAGACAAGTATGCACACTGTAGCCTAGAAAAGCAAGTGGGATTGCTGTGGCAGCTGCAGAAAACCTGAAACCTTTCTCCCCTGATGTTCTGGGTCAGGATGTTGGATAGCCAGATAGGAATGAAAAAGCATCTACTTCCCCACAAAAAAACATAAAGATTTTCTCTGCTGGGAAAATCCCCTGCAGTGTTAAGGGAACTCATGAAAAGAGGGACAGAATTTCATCTCCTTGCGTAAGCTTTAGTGAATCTGGCACTAAGGGCTTCAAGCAACTACAGGAGGGAAAGCAGACAATGGTTACCATATTGTCTTGCCTACTATTGTCTCCTTTGAAATGCAAGAAGGTTAATTTGTCTCAGTTTTGTAAAGCCAGGCAGCCAGCGGGGAGCTTGGCATCTGCCTGTGAGGGTGGGGAGCATCTTGTTGAGTGACAGCACAAGCTCCTGTTCTTATTGCTGGGCAATTTCCACATGTTTATTTACAGTGAAATTAAGACTTTGAAAGTTTTACACTGCAGGTGGGAAGAAGCTGGGCCACATTCTGAGACCAGTGAACTTGATTAATTTTAAAGGGAACAGCCCTTTGTGGGGGAAGACGACTGGGTTGGAAACTGGCAAAGAGTGGCTTTTATATCAATTTAGCACATGGAAATTTTCTTATTCGTATTTACAATACAGACTTTAATGTTTAAGACAAATAGAGTTCAGGGTTGGTTTTTTTTTCAGTGCTGTGTAGTCTGCATCATCATGGATTGGATCCAGCAGTGTGTGAATGAAAAGGAAAGTGTACTTAGTACAGTTCCACTTTCACAAGCAGTAGCATAAGAGTTGCAGCAACACACTTAAATATAATTTTTAGAGGAATAACAATGTGCTTATAGAGCAAGGGACTATACACCACAGGGTTCATGTGGTTTCGTGTTTTGAAATTGTATCAGAAGAAATACTTTGTATTATGTCTTGTGTACACAGAAAAGACTGTGAGCATATGGGGTGGGGGTGGGGGACACGGTTGCTCTCTTTAAGTATCTGAAAGGCTGTCACTGAGAGCTGTTCCTGTTGACAACAAATGACAGGACTTACCATAAATTACAGGTAGAAAGATATCAGCTGGATATTAGTAAAAACTTTTTACCGAGAGCAGGGCTATTTTTGGGCAGGAACGCACAGGAACGGAGTTCCGGCTGGCTCCCGAGTTGGCCACACCCAGCAGGAACTCATTAGCATATTAGGCCACACCCAACAGCAGAAACTCATTGGGATTGGCTACATTAGGGGTGTGTGGCCTAACATGCAAAGGAGTTCCTGCTACAAAAAAAGCCCTGGGTTTTGACAACAAACAAGGTAAAGAGAATAAGAAGCAAAAGGTGAGTGTGGCTGGATGATCACACTTCTGGTAACGTGGGGGTGTGGCCTAATATGCTAATTAGCTGTGCCTAATATGCTAATGAGTTTCTGCTGATGGGTGTGGTTAAAAAAAGCCCTGACCGAGAGTAGTTCAGCAGTGGAACTGGCTGCCTAGGGAGGTGGTGAGCTCCCCCTTACTAGCAGTTTTCAAGCAGTAGCTGGACAAATACTTGTCAGGATGCTCTAGGCTGATCCTGCATTGAGCAGGGGGTTGGACTAGATGGCCTCTATAGCCCCTCCCAACTTAATGATTTTATGATTTTAATTTTAGCCCTTCCACTTGTACAAGGGCTATTGCACATGTGAAAGTCTTGCACGGGGTCCAGACCATTAGTATGGGTTGTCCAGACACCTCCATCATCTAAAGGTAGGCAAGTGACCACAAAAACTGGAATTTTCCACAGTTGCATTTATGGAACTCCCTTCCCAGAGGAGTTTGCCTGGTGTCATCCTAGCTATGTTTTGTATGTCAGGCTAAGCCTGTCTTGTTTACAAATGCTTCTAACCAGCTTTGGCCTGTTATAATCTCCTTGTTATTTAAATTTTATTCTTTTTCTTTTCTACCTCATAATTACCTTGCCAGGTACCACTCAGATGAGAAAGATGAACATATATGAACACATATTATAAGCCTCACCCATTTGGTGAAATTATTCATTTGTGAGGTTTTACACGGAGGAGAATTTGTTTTTAAAATGCTGTGCATGTGAAGGGAGCTCAAGTCTGCTGGCAAAAAAGCACAGAGAACAGTTATCAAGAGTGATGGTTTGCTGACAAATGAAGCTACCTTATACTGAATCAGACCTTTTTGGTCCATGATCAAGATCAATATGGTCAGTTCAGACTGACAGCAGAGTCCAGGGTCTTACACAGAGGTCTTTCACATCACCTACTTCCTGATCCTTTTAACTGGAGATGCTGGGTGCTGAACCTGGGACCTTCTGCATATAAAGCTGATGGTCTACCACTGAGTCACAGCCCCTCACCACATGATACACCAACTGAGTGGGTATGTCTTTGCTCAGTGCCTGGATGGGGAACTTCCTTGGAACTACCTTGAGTTCTATTTTGGAAGAATGGTGGAATAGAAAAGTAATTAATAGATGCCGGTGGAAAAGAGAAAAAGCTGCATAGCTACTTGTGCTTGAGAAGGCCCAGGATCTTCCTTACAGTTGGCCCAAGAAGATAATCAAAATACTAAATTCTCAACATGGCCAAATTTGGGAGACTTAACTCCGGAGATTGGAACCATGAACAGATGAGAAAGATCTTTCTATAACCCAAGAAATGCTCCAAGTTTGTGTACAAATCTGAAATCGAAAGCCACCTGTAGAAGCACCACTTGTAGCATTAAGAATCAAATGCCCTCTGTGGGCTTTGCTAGGCCACACCACAACGGAATTATCAGTTGGTTTCTGAGAGTAAAAGTTAGAGGGAGCATGCAGGGCCCTTTCTGGGGCTGTTCTGGCCTTTGAAGGAGACTCATTGGGACCTGCCAGTGCTTACTAGACAACTTGCTACCACACAGCTTGAATGATTCACCCAAGCCCAGGTGCTTGCTATTGTCCAACAGCAGCTACTGCATGAAAGTCAGTGTGGTGGAATGGTTAGACTTTTATACTTAGATCTGGAGACTCAGGTTCAAATCCCTACTCTGCCATGGAATCCTGCTGGGTGACCTCGGCCAGCCTAAGCTACCTCATGAATGTGAAGATAAAATGAATAAGAATGAAGAAAGCTGCTCTTGGTCCACAATGTGGCGATACGGTTGCCAGGTCTGGGTTGGAAAATACCCGGAGACTTTGGTGGTGGATCTGGGAGAGGGCAGGGTTTGGGGAGGGAGGGGCCTCAGCATGGTACAATTTAGGGTTGCCAACCCCCCCCGGTTTGGCAGGGATCCCCCACTTTTTGGGGGGTTCTACCCCCAAGCCCCGCCCCCAAGCCCCAACACCCACAGCCACCCCTCTCCAACATCCACAGCCACCCCTCTCCCTTCTCTCTTGAGAGAGAGGAGGGAGAGGGGTGGCTGCGAGCCATGCACCCAGTCTCCATGAGGAGATCGGGTGTGCGAGGCCTTCTAGCTCCCTGCACTTAAAGGGGCTCCCTTTAGCTGCAGGGAGCCAGTGGGAAAGGGCCCCGTACATCCGATCTGCATGCAGAGATTGGGTGTGCAAAGCCTTCCAGCTCCCTGCACTTAAAGGGAGCCGGCGGAGATTGGGCGGGTGGGTAGACATCCCCAATGTGACATCATCACGTCGGAGATGCCCAGCCCGCTCCAGGAACGCCCCCTAAAGTTCCCCGCTGGGGGGCACAGATGGATTTGGCAACCCTAATACAATGCCATAGATTCCACCCTTCAAAGCAGCCATTTTCTCCAGGGGAGCTGATCTCTGTCAGGGGAGATCAGTTGTAAAAGCAGGAGATCTCCAGGCCCCACCCAGAGGCTGGCAAGTTGGCAACTGTATGTGGAGAAAAGCTTGGTATAAATATACTAAATAAATAATAAATATAGCTGAAGATGAGGGCAAATAAAATGTGAGTTGGCTGGTGAGTGGGAAGGAGAGCAGAAAAGGGTGAGAATATGGGAGATGCCAGGTGAAGGGAAGGAAAAAAATAGCATGGGGAAAGTAATACAGGGAAAATTAAAGTGCCCATCCCAAATCCTTGTGGGTATCTCACTGTGCAACTGGGCCTAGTGGTGTAGGCTGGAAGGAGGGAAAGCTAAAGATGGAGGGGGTAAAGGTAGCTTGGATGCTGGGAAGGAGAGGAGACAGGAAAAGAAAAAGAAGAAGAAGAAAAGATTGGATTTATACCCCGCCCTTCACTACCCAAAGGTGTCTCAGAGCGGCTTACAAACTCCTTTCCCTTCCCCTCCCCACAACAGACACCCTGTGAGGTAGGTGGGGCTGAGAGAGCTCGTGACAGAAACTGCTCTTTTTCAAGGACAGCTCTTATCAGAACTACAGCTTGCCCAAGGTCATCCAGCCAGGTGCAAGTGGAGGAGTGGGGAATCAAACCTGGTTCTCCCAGATTAGAGTCCGCGCACTTAACCACTACACCAAACTGGCTGGTGACAGGCTAAGGGGGCTTTCAGGAAATGGAAAGAGGAAATAGTTGGGGAGGGGAAAATGAGATGCCCCCTGCAAGTCCTTGCTGGTCCCCTGTTTGTATAAACCAATACAGAAGACCAAAGATGCTGTGATCCAGCTCCTGAAAGTTCTTCTGTTTGAACCCACTGGTTGCTGTTGAATGTGGCAACGAGGAGATGTTCCATGTAACTGGCTGATTCACTTATGGAAATGGTCCAGTGGTGTCAGTGTGGTGGCCATAATATATGAAGTCCAGAATCCCATAAAATCTATGCCTCAGTGTGTACCTACTTCATAATGGAAAGTGCCTCTTGAATTATTAAAATTCAGGCGGCAGTTTTGATTGAAAAGCATGATTCCTTTGCAGCTAACCAACTCCCAGAATGATAGCCCCATCAGATTATTTATCTGTCTCCAAATGAGTGTGCAGGAGTCTGTAACAGGTTAAGAAAAAAAGAGAGAGTGATTTTTCAGTTGTTTCTGTCTTTATTAGATCTGACCTCCAATCCAACAGCTAAAGCCAAGAAGAGAAAATGAAGGCTGATTTGGTATTAGGCCACTATTCACATTAGAAGAAAAGTAAACGCTTTTGCGGTTTTCCCTACAGAAGTGTCTTTATTCATTTGACATGCCTTTAATAACTAATTCTAGTTGTCTGGTTGACAAGACAGATTTCCTACAGGCAGAGTTAAAAGTGATTTTGTCCTTTTTGCATGCGTGGCTTCAAGTGATCCCAGAACAGCAAACATTAAACTTCCCTTCCAAGTCTTGGATTTTCTAAAGTGTTGTAATAGCATAAATGGATAAGAGTACTACTGCAACCCCCCCCCCAAGGAAGACATGAATTAAAGAAGCTTCTTAGAATATGAGTGTCACGATACTCATATTTTGATCTGGTTGAGTAGATCTGCAGGCATAAACAGACTTCCATGTAGATACCACTTGCTATATCAGGAACTGCAGGTATGAATTACATGCGCATCCACATGGGCATCGTTTCCCACATTCTGATGCAATTATTCATGCAGGAATGCCCTTTTAAAATATGACTAGAGCTGTATCAGAACATCTTTGGTATTTTATACTGGTTTACGCCCCATTTTTAGTAAGTGAAGTAAAGCACACCTCTGGCCATTTTATGTATTTATTTACAAAATTTACATCCCACCTTTCTGGCCCTGAAAGGGCTACAGATTTTACAGATTCTCTCTTTTTCTTTTTTTGTAAAACTCTCTTAAAAAGAGAGAATTTTATTCTTTTTATAAGAAACGGGAAGGGTAGACAGATGGAGAAAGAAAAAGATGGAGTGAAATTTTTCCTGTTAGTGAGGGTTAGTTTAGGTTAATAACCAATACCAATTTTGGCATCTATCATGGTTAGAAGATCTTCTTTCTAACTATTGCAAAGTCCAAAGTCACTCTGTTAATACAGTTAGTAAAGTCCATTGGGGTTAGTAATTAAACAGTTCCTTCCAGATGTTACACGAACAGTCCTCAAAGTATCTTCTTTTTAAATCTCTTCCAGTTATGGATTGAGTCCATTTTAACTTTGAAGTCTTCTGTTCCATCACCACTTTCCCCTGGGCTGCTGTCTTCTTCACTTGTCCCAGTTTTGAATACTGCATCTTCCTCCCTGCTGGCGTGTCTCTTCAGAAGTTTCTGTATTTTGAAGATGAAATCCTTCTTCTTTCTTTTCTCTTTTTCCTTAAACTTCTGGCTTTCAAGCTTCCAGGGCTCCATAAACTCTTCAAATGAAATTAGATCTCCAGTTTGTCGCTTGCTATGCTCAACATCCCCTTCTACTGGCAGAATATTCTCTTTTATAAAAGCGGAATAGGCTTTGGGAGCCTCATCCACCTCTTCTTTTAATTTTATCGCTTCACTGCCAGTTAGGGGTGCCAAGACATTTGTCAAGGTAAATCCGAGATCTTCTTTCTCTTCTTCTTTAACGCCCTGGAAACCTAGAATCAGATTCGATTTCTGTTCGATCTCCATCATCTTTCTAGTTGTTTCCGATATCTGTTTCTGTCGACTGATGAGAACACTATCCATTTTAAACAGAGTTTCGTTGATTTTCTGCAATTGTTCACAGCATCTCCTTTTCCTGTTGATTGACAGCAAGCTCTTGGGGGGGCTATCTGGACCGGAAGTCCCTCCTCTCTTCTCTTCCGGTGTCTGCAGGACTTTTCCCATTATCGACATTTTGTTTTTTTGTTTACTTTTTAAAAGTTCGTGCTGCATCCCCCAGGAAGCTAAGATGATCGCAGTCTTCCATGCAACCCCAACGGTACTTTCACCAACACTTTTTTCTCTCAGCCCCTCTTCGCGCTCCCTTTGTAGATCTTGCTTCTCAAAGGGGGTGGGAACTCCTCCCTCCTCCCAACGCTTATACGCATGCAGGGGGCTCCGATTTACGCTTCAAAATAGATCTTCAACTCACGATTCGATGCTACTTCTTCTTTTTATTTTAAACCATAGCGCTGTCTTCACTCCTGGAAATCGGTGGCGCCGCTAAGTCCCATTACGGGCACGCCGCAGCGGGGCCGATTGGGGCGGGGAGAAAGCCTCAATTTCCCGGCTGTCTGCCGGCAAAGAGGCTACTCCCCAAGCGCCCCCGGTTCGGAGCCTTTGCCTAAGGCTCACTAGGGTCTTCCGCACATGCGAAGACCCCCCCTAACTGCGCGTGGGCTAACCGCCTCCGGGAGCGTCCCGAGAAGCGGCCGCCATTCGCGACGCCGAAACCGAAACCAGATTTTACAGATTCTCATTACCACCTCTTGCCTCTGAGGAGATGGGCTCTGGCTGATGAAAGCTTATGACACTATATATTTGTTAGTCCTTAAGGGACCCCAAGACACTTTGTTGTATTACTGCCTTTGTTTCTTTGTGAACAAGTAAGAACATGATCTGAGAGGCTCTTTCTGTTTTCATTATATCTTTAAGAATCTTTTTATATCATTTTGGCCTCTAATATGTTGTGATACCTGGAAGTGGCCACCTCTGGCCTTGATGTGAAAAAACAAATTGCTTGACATTGGAGCTGTTGTTATTTAATCTGGGAATGGTCCTCTAGCCTAATAGAGTATGTTTTGGATGTACAGAAAGGGGGTTTAAGGTAAGTGCTAAGAACAAGCATCAGCCTAATCTCTCCTCATCCCAGCCACACTCGCCCAACCTTATTGGTGTAGCCTGTAACTACCATGTTGTTCTTCTGCCTTCGCATCCTTCCTTAAAACAAGGCTGTGATCCCTCTTCCCCTGGATTATCTTTTTCTCTAGCCACCCACTTCACTACATCAGTCCATAGTAACATTTGACCAGGGGTGAAAGTAAGCCAGTACAGGTTAGTTCAGAGCATCCATCTTCTTTAGTTGTTGTAAATTTTCCAGGCTGTATGGCTGTGGCCTTGGCACTGTAGTACCTGACATTTCGCCAGCAGCTGTGACTGGCATCCTCAGAGGTATAACACAGAAAGATGGTGTAATCTCTGTGTCAATGTGAGAAGAAAAATGGTAGGCAGGTAATTTATATCTACTCAGGAAGGTGGGGTAGGGCTGAGTCATTATCTTATGGGAGTTTCCCAGGCTGTGACATGCTAATGGAGGAGCTTTCCTAAGGAGGTTCTTTTGCATATGGATTGGCTGTTGAAATTCTAATCTTATCTGTAGTGCTGTTGTAAGATGTAAAACATTTTGTGCTTTTCAGGACAGAAAATTATGCCCTATTTATTTTTAAATTCTCTTCCTCCTGTTGAAATTGTGTTTATGTTTATGAATTTCAATGGCTTCCCTGTGTAATCTGACATGGTAACTGGATGTGTTGTCCAGCCTTTCAGTGTTTTGGAATAAGATACTGTGTCCTGTTTGAGTTAGGCTATGTTCAGCCATTGCTGATTTTTCAGGTTGGCCAAGTCTGCAGTGTCTTTCATGTTCTTTTATTCTTGTCTGGATGCCATGCTGTGTGGTCCCGATGTAAACCTGTCCACAACTGCAGGGTATGCGGTATACTCCT
This sequence comes from Gekko gecko, assembly GCA_029375565.1. Classification (NCBI taxonomy): domain Eukaryota; kingdom Metazoa; phylum Chordata; class Lepidosauria; order Squamata; family Gekkonidae; genus Gekko; species Gekko gecko. The sequence goes on along the minus strand of JAPDNY010000001.1, from coordinate 66,441,794 downwards.
GCAGAAGTGAAAGGGTTCTTCTGTCTTTTGCCGATTGTAGCATCTGTTGTATTTTTCTGGTGGGTCTGAATACTGTTTGTAGGTTGTGTTTTTTCATAAGTTTTCCCATCTGATCAGTGATTCCTTTGATATATGGCAAAAACACTTTTCCTGTGGGAGACTGCTTTTCCTCAGTTGTTTGTTTTTCCTTTGGTTTAATTGCTCTTCTGATTTCATTCTTGGAGTAGCCATTTGCTTGAAGAGCATGGTTTAGATGATTTAGTTCATCGCTGAGAAAGTGTGGTTCACATATCCGTCTTGCGCGGTCTACTAATGTTTTGATTATGCCTCTTTTTTGCTGAGGGTGATGATTGTAGTTCTTGCGTAAATAACGATCTGTGTGAGTTGGTTTTCTGTAGACCTTGTGGCCTAATTGAAGGTTAGCTTTGCAGATGACTGTGATATCTAGAACTGGGAGTTTACTCTTGATTTCTTTTTCCATGGTGAATTGTATGTTTGGGTGGATGTTGTTGTGGTGGTTTAAACATCAATTCTACCTCTCCATGGCTCCAAATGATAAACATATCATCTATATACCGGAACTAGACTGTAGGTTTGTGAGGCACAGATTCTAAAGGTGTTTTTTTCAAAATGTTCCATGTAGAAGTTTGCTATAACCATTAATTCCCCATTGGCCACCTCCAGAGTCCTGGTGGGCTATTGTTCTACAGCTCCAAGCTCAGCCAGTCTCTGGTAGAAATAGTCCTGGAATTCCAGTTCCAGTTCTAAATACATAACAAGCAACTAAATAAGATTTTTTAAATACAAAGACAAAAAATATAACAACAGTGGTGGCAGATCTACACATAAGTTTCTATAAACAGTTTCCAGATATCTAAAAATAACTCCATGTGTTCAAATATTGATACAATTCTAGGGTCCTCAATCCATTGATTTACTGGAGGAGAGCTTTTCTTTCCGATGTTGTAATACAGATCTTTTAGCTGTAGTAAGGGCATAGAGCAGGGGTGTCAAACTCATTTGTTATGAGGGCTGGATCTGACATAAATGAGACCTTGTTGGGCTGGGCCATGTGTGTCATAAAATGTAATGCCAGGTAGCGGAGACATAAACTTTATAAAGGACACAAAGGGCTTTTTTTTTACTTAAAATAAAAACATGCTTGAAACATTAGCACTCTTGCAATATTTTGTTTATTTAACAGTGTCTGATAATTGACACCTCTTGCTCTGAATTATTGCATCAAAATGTCTGTGCTGTTGCAATCTTGAGTATGCTGTTCAGGTGTGTATCTGTAAGCTGCAAACCTACAATGATGCAGCAGCAGCAGAACTGGAAGAAGAAGCAGAAGACAGCCAATTCCACTGCGGGCCTGATAGAAGCCCTCTGGGGGCCTGATCCAGCCCCCAGGCCACATGTTTGACACCCCTGGCATAGAGGGTCCATTTTCATTGACCATCTGTTAGCCTCCAAGAGATGGGCAAGTATTTTAAAAGCACATAAGCATCCTACACTCAGTTCAGACATAACCTGAAACCATGATTTATTTTAACTGTGGTTAATCTGCAAAACCAGGTATTTGATTCATAGATCATCACTTAAATCCCAGCTTGCTTTCAGTTATGCCGCTTTTATTGTCCTCACTCTTGACGTGTCTTTGTAACCATGGAGGGAAGGAGGGTGGTTCTGGGGAGCAAGCCAAGATTAAGCTAGGCAGTCTGTGTATATCACATGAAAGCATAGTTAATATACCAACCTGAAACCATGATTTCAGATCCTGGTTTGATGGACTGTAACTAACCATAATTAATGGAATGTCTGAACTCACAGACTGTGCCTTTCCGCTATAAACCTCTGTTTTGTTCCTTAGTTTCAAGGGGAAAGTGAATTTTAGAGAAAATCAATTAAATAAATAATAAATGAATATATGAATCAATGAAATATATTACAGAACCATCTGAAGCAAAGTTAAACTCTTCTAAGCCCATTGAAGTAAATGGGTTTACAAGGGTGTAGCTCTTCCTAGAATGGCACTGTGACACTCTAACATTGCAATCCTATGCTGGGCTATACCTATCTAAACCCACTGAAATCAGTGAGCTTAGACTGGAGTAACTCTGCATAGGATTGCACTTTAAATTTTTCACTTGGGCTGCAGTCACACACACTAAATAATCCACTTTTGATCCACTTCCAGTGAACTTTCTAACTGGATTTTACTGTGTAAACTGGCAAAAGCCAGTTAGAAAGTGCATTGAAAGTGGATTGAAAATGGATTATTTAGTGCGTGTGACTGCATCCTTGGAGTGCTAAAATCTTGATAAATGCTTGTAGATTTTGTGCAAACTATGGAAATGCAAAATGGTGAATTGCATTCTTGATGACCGGCAAAAGCTGCATACTATTTACACTGATCATTTTCCTGTTGAACAGTGAGTGATTTTTATTGCAGGGAAACTGTCAATGATTGTAGTTGAAAAAAAACACAGTAATTCATTCCATAACTTTGCTGAGAAAGAAAGGAAGAGGTTGGTTAAGGGTTAATCTATCTGGTGCAAATCCATTTAATTAAATAGGCACTTTTAAAATCTGAAGAACAGTTTTGGAACATAATTAAACTTTTTTTGGGGGGAAGAAGGAGGGATAGGAGTAGCAGTGGAGAAAGGTTTTTTTTTTTTAAAATGAACAAGGTTTTATTTCACGGTGACCTGATTCACACGCTATGAAATTTATACCCATTTAATTTTCTACTTCAGATGGAGTCTGAACTCTGCCAAAGAGCCATGCTGAAATATATTTGGTTGTTATGGAGCCATCAACATTACCTCACTTACTTGCGGCATCATATGTGGTGCATATGTCTGCTTAACCTTTAAAGCAGGGATATTTGAGCCCAGTTCCAATCAAACGGTGAATTATAAAATAGGGTGTTGCTCTGAAAGCCTCCTTGCACAGGAAACAGACCTGGGCTCTCTTATATCAACTGCTGGAACTTACTGTCCTGTTTAAGAGAGTCGTAATTAAATCAGGTAACATATGCTAGAGGCCACCTTTTAAAATGCGGTTGTCACAACAACTCAAAACCCACTTGGCTTTTGCCGTGCTTCTCACACAGGGAGCATTATAAACGAGTGCAGCTGTGAAGGCACTTTCTTGGCAAAAGGCATTTCCAGGTTGCCACATGAATGGACAAATGCACACAGTAGGGAGAGTGTGTGTGGATGTGTGTGTGTGTGAGACAGATGTGGTAGGGAAACAGGAAAAAATATTAGGTCGTACCCTCCCCCATCACATTCTTGCCATCACTTAAACAACCGGGGGCACTGTGCTGTAGCATTAGAAATGCAAATTAAGTGGGAAAAAAAACCTGTTGAATTTTCATCAATTAACTCTGGAATTTAGGAGATCCAACAGCACATGAGACTTGCTAGTGTGTCACAGCACTATCTAGAATTTTGTGCTACAAACAGAGTGTTGGAAAATATGGATTATCTAGTTAAGCCGCACATTTGGCAGAAGAGGTGGGGTATCTGGTGCCACAAACCAGGAACATTTATTTATTTAGATACTTTTCTCTCCAATGGCAACCCAAAGTGGCTTACATCATCATTTCCCCCTCTTCCATTTTGTCTTTACATCAACAACAACTCTGTGAGGTAGGTCAGGGTGAGAGAAAGTGATTGGCCTAAGGTCACCCAGCAAACTTCCATGGCAATATGGGGATTTGAATCTAGTTCTTCCAAATCCTAGCCCAATACTTCAACCACTACATGACACTGGCTTTCCCCCTTATTCTATCCAAGCGCAAAAACGTATCCAGGTTTTTGCTGCTTGCAGTATTGTGCCACAGGAGCTTCTGAATAACTATAGCCCAAAAGAGGTTGTGTTGATTAAACTGGGGAGCTTCTGCATGTCAAGCAGATGCTCTACCACTAAGCCACAGGCCCTCCAGTCAGAGGTGTGCCATGGCTATGGGGTGCACAGCATGCCATGCCCCATCAGGTTCCTTATACAAGTGTAAAACCACCTTGAAATGGCCCTTTACTTTTAGTGTCACAAAGAACAAAATGTTGATTTCTGAGTGCAAGGTTCTTGTGCAATCCTGGACAGAGATTTCAACCTCCCAGGGCTATATAACAGATCTGAAATATACCAAGCAGTCCAGATTGGCCTGTGACTGAGCTTAGGAGAAACAAATGAAAAGCTGTGTGTGTGATCACTTGGTTTACTGTCTAACTAACGGAAATCTTTAATTTCCCTTAATTGTACTTACAGGGGTAAAATGTGTAGTCTTTAAAACAGTTTTACAAATGATCTGTTTTGCAGGTCCTTTCTGTTTTGCCTTGCGCAGAGCATCAGTGGGGCCATGTCATGAGAAAATGCTGGTAATGCTGATAAATTCATAAAACATATGACCTTTAATCAATTGGAATATTTTCAGCCCGCAGAGCCTTTTTAAATGGCTGCAACCTTAGCCCTTTCGCTCCCATTTATCACAATTACTGCTTGGCCTGTCTGATGCAATGCGTAAAGTGCTATGCATTGACATCCAATATTTTATCATTAATTTTAAAAAAGAAGCATTCCAAGAATTGTTTTTTTGGCTGCTCTGATATTTTCCAGTGCAGTACCCAGGAGAACCACAGGCAGTTTTGATTTATGCTAGCATTGGCAGATACTGTTAATTAGCATTCACGGTTAGTGAAAAACAGGAATGGTTAATTTTCCCAGCAATACACTTGGTTGCCCAAGCAGGCAGTAGCAGCTTTAAATGATTTTTTTAACCTTCATAATGTTGAATGCTGTATAAATGAGAATTGTGTTTGGAATGTCAAAGAGTAAGCCCATCCCCTCTGCTTGTGGTGGGCCCTTTTCCCCCCGCAATGAACACCACCTTTTCACTGAATCCAACCACTGGTTCATCTCAGTATTATCTACCCAGTGCTACCCAGGAGATCTCAGGGCAGAGAGGGGTGTTGCCCACTGCAGATTCATTAGCTTTTGGATGTAATGGGCTGAACATTTTGCACTTTTTGTAGGCAAAGCATATGCACTACCACTGGTCTATTGTAGCTATACATGGCACATTTCCCATGCATTCCATTTTGCAAATTGCTGATATCACAATAAGGAGGCTAGCACTGAAAGTAGGTGGGGCTGCTGAAAGCCACCATGAGTACAGTAACAAGAGTTCATTAGGTAGGCTATACTAAAATAAAAAGGACAGGTTTATTAAAGAATAGATTTTACTTCACATCGGTCAGTAGTTTATAAGCCTATATATGTCTACAGTTTAGCTGTCCTTATATATATTTGAATTTTGGTTCCATAACATTCTATGCTTGCCACAATTGATTTGGCACAAGAACTGGCAGTCAGAAGATGCTGGCCGGGGCTGACTGGCTGCTTGGCGGAGTCCCGCCCACGTCAGCCCCGGCCAGTATCTTTGGCTCACTCTGCTTCGGTCCTCTGACAGGAGAGGACCATCTGCAGAGAGAGCGCAGGGACAGGCCTTCAAGGCCGGGGCAGGTGAGAGAAGCTCCTTCCGCCCCCCCACACCATCCCCTGGGCCTTCTATGGTCCCAGTTGGCCAGAGAAGCCCATTCCGCCCCCCACCATCCCCTGGGCCTTCTATGGGCCCAGTTGGCCAGAGAAGCCCATTCCGCCCCCCCCATCCCCTGGGCCTTCTATGGGCCCAGTCACCAGAGAACCTCCTTCCGCCCCCCACACCATCCTCTGGGCCTTCTATGGGCCCAGTCAGCCAGAGAAGCCCCTTCCACCCCCTCACACCATCCCCTGGGCCTTCTATGGGCCCAGTTGGCCAGAGAAGCCCCTTCCACCCCCCATCCCCTGGGCCTTCTATGGGCCCAGTCGGCCAGAGAAGCCACTTCTGCCCCCCACCATGCCCTGGGCCTTCTATGGGTCCAGTCGGCCAGAGAAGCCCCTTCTGCCCCCCCACACCATGCCCTGGGTCTTCTATGGGCCCAGTAGGCCAGAGAAGCCCCTTCTGCCCCCCCATCCTCTGGGCCTTCTATGGGCCCAGTAGGCCAAAGAAGCCCCTTCCGCCCCCACCATCCTCTGGGCCTTCTATGGGCCCAGTAGGCCAGAGAAGCCCCTTCCGCCCCCCCATGCACCATCCTCTGGGCCTTCTATGGGCCCAGTAGGCCAGAGAAGCCCATTGCGCCCCCCTTCTCTGGGCCTTCTATGGGCCCAGTAGGCCCAGAGAAGCCCGTTCCGCCCTTCTTCCCTTTCTTTCCCCCCTTTCCTTTCTTCCTCTCTCCTTCTTTCTTTTACTCTCCCCCTCTTCCTCCCTCCCTCCCTCCCTTCCTTCCTCCCTCCCTCCCTTCCTTTCTGGGGCTCGTTGTTTTCCTCCACAATGGGCTTTGCTCCCTAGTATATCTATATAAGCATTCTTAATTGTGTAAAAGATGCAGGGGCAACCTCCCTCACCTCTTTTCAGAAAAACTGTTCCTGCCCCAAATGCCCTCCTCTTGTATTTTTCAAAGATTCTGAAAACTCTCTTGTTCTCTTGGTACCAATCTCTGTCTGAGGCTCTGGTCACACTGCAACTGACATGCGCTTTGTTCCCGGTTTATTTAAATCGGGAACATTTTTATTCACATTGGGCTGTCTACATGCAGCCAGCTCCTCTTTCCCAGCACCCGCTTGCCTGCTGCTGCGCCGTCCTTCCAGGCGATCCTGCCAGCCACGGGGAGGCTTGGACGGCTGTTGCTCCTGCCGACACTTTGGGGGGGGGGTGCCGCTGCCGCCGCCATTGACGCATGAAAATAGGCTCCGCCATCTCCACCATCCTCCTTGCCGGCCCCATCCAGGCTGCCGTAGCCCCCACCTCTCGTTCACACCTCCAGGGCCGTCTTTGTGCGTTGTTTTTTTTTAAAGCCTCTGGTTTGAGCGCTTGACTAAACATGCACTTAATAAATCCATTATTAAACTTTAAATGGATTTATTAAGCGCATGTTTGCTCAAGCGCTCAAACCGGAAGCTTAAAAAAAAAAAAAAGAATCCCAAGAACGTTCAGACGGCCCTAATCGCAATCCTTGCGAGAGAGGGGCTGTCCACATAGGCGAAATCGCGCAATCAAAGTGGAAGTGCCAGGAAAACACTAGTTTCTCCAGGGGTCAGGAAAACCCGGAAGCATTGCGCGAGTAAGCCCGCTTTGCGGCGGGAGGTGGATTGGCGCGTTTGAATGTGAAACTGACATGCGCAAGTAAACAGCAGCGAATCCTGATCAAAACGGCAGTGTGACCGGACCCTATATCATCTACTCCATTTGCACTGCTGGTTACTCTCAATATCTCTCTTTGGCCTTTTGTCTAATTTTGTAATTTTATATTCACACACACACAAACACACACACACGTATGTCTACCAATATAGGATACACTTCTAGTTCTAACTTCTAATCTCAGACTTCACATGTGCTTTAACTAAGTCAGAAGCAATATGTGTTTTAAAACCACAAATACTAATTACAATCATATATTTAAGCAAGAACTTTGTTTGCTTCGATATAAACTGAAACAAAGACACCCACTATTCCACATTTATAACCTCTGATAAAGATTAATACAGATCACATTGTATGTAAAGTGTGTGTGTGTGTGTGTGTGTGTGTGTGTGGAGAGGGGGAATCACCCTTCACTACTTTGGTAGATTCTTGGGAAATTTTAACTCTACACCCTGCTTCTATTCATAACATGAACAGAGGTTTTCTGTTCTATTATGAAGTATGTTTTAACTCTCCCTCTGCCAGGGTATGGATGTGAAGAAATTAGATTGGAAAGGGGCAGGGGCAATCATAGAAGAATTAGATGGGGTGTGGGGGGGAGAGAAATGAAGGCATACCAGGCTGGTTGATGGGTTTAGCAACATGCCATGATAGCCTTGTAGTTTTAAAAGTTTGCCGCCATGGAGAGTTTTTTTAAAAAAAAATCACTGCTAAAAATGCAGCAAACAGTACCAGACCAGGAAGTCAGAATGTCTATTTGCTCTGCTCTGCCTTGCCTGTGCCCGGTTGCTGCAGTGCAGAACTAAAAGTAAATAAACTAAAATGCATTCACTGAATGCAGAATGATTCCAGCTTCACTGGGCCCTTAAACTGACTTGGTCCCTGGGAATTGTGTATGCCCAGTGCCCCTCCCCCCAGTCAGTGGCCCTGAAAGTAGGTCTCAGTGCAGTCTTAAGCAGAGTTGCGTTCATCTAAGTCTATCAAAGTTTGAAGGGAATAATTCTGTTTAGGATTGTTCTGACAATTTCTAGTTTTCATTTATTTTTAAATTTATATACTGCTTTTCTTCCCCATAACAGTTGCTAAGGCAGTTCTCAATCAATCTAAAGATCTTCCCCTGCTTGAGACAGGGGGCAGCCACTGCCAATCCGAGTAGGCAATGCAAAACAGGGTGGATTATTTAGCTATATATTTCAAATGCTTATATGCTGCCTCACAGCATATTGCTCTCATGATGCCTTTCAGTGGTTTTTAAAATGACAATAACAATGAAACATTAGTTTATTGAAACCCACAACAGAGCAGGTAAAACCAGCAATAAAAATCTAAGCATGCACAGTAAAACCATTATAAAAGCCACTGTAAAAAAACAAAAACAACACAAAAAAACCTCTGCAAAATTTAAGTATAAGGGAAGGGCATACAAACCTAGACAGTAAGAAAGACCAACCCTATGAAAATCTGGTACCTAAACTTATGATGGCGTGGCACCAAGTGAATCCAAGTGGGGAGGTAGTTCCCTAATCTGGTTATTACAGTAGAAAAAGTCCTGTTCCTAGTGACCACTGTCTTACTTTAGATATTGTGAGAGCACATAGCAAGGCCTTGTAACTAACTTTACCATTTGGCAGGCTCATAGAGGAGCAGAAGGTTCTTTAAAAACCTTGGTGTCGTACCATTTGGGACCTTATAGGTAAGAACCCTCTTCCCAGAAGCATGCTGGCAGCTAGTAGAGATCTTTTAGAACCAATGAGATACGTTCCCTATGAGTCACCTCAGAGAATCATGTTGCTGCAGCATTATACACAGTTAAAGCAGCCCTGTTACAATGAATGCCATGTTACATTGTTGTTGTCAGCTGTTCAGTTGTGTCTGACTCTTGGTGATTCTATGGGCCAACTCTCTCCATATTTTCCGATCTTGTACTTTTTCTTTGAGGTGATCCATGCTCAGGCTGGGGTATCGACTTTTATGGTGTCTAGCCACCATGTTCTTTGGCAGCCTGGTTTCCTTTTGCTGCTAACCAATCCAAGCATAATTGCCTTTTCTAGTGAGTTCTTCCACATGACATGGCTGAAATAAGTCAGTTGTACTTTTATGATTTTTATGTCATGTTATATTAATGTCTTCTTGGATACAGTCTTATTATAAAACAGCTTCTAAAGCTGGGTTTCTCCTAAATTAGGATTCCCTTGCCTTATGTTTGTGTATATAATTCCTGTTATGTAAATTGCACCTATGATGTGTATCCATTATCTATGGGAAGAAACGTTTCTTGTGCCTTCAAAGAACTAACTGGGATATTGGGGTCAGGTTTTTCTATTAAAATCAACAATACCCATATTTATGGAACGTCTGTGGGGATGCTCCTCTGGACTCCCAACGTTCTCTTCAACACCTGCAGTGGTTCCCCATTCTTGACCTTCCTACTGCCTCTCTGTGGCTACTCCACACAGAGTATGGCACGAGACAGCTGTACTTACACAAGCCTGAAAACTGTTTATCTACTTGGTAGAGTACATTTTATCTACTCCATTTAATTATTTTTTAAAGAAACCTCCAGTCCCCTTGGGTGATTCCTTTTTACCCCTTGAACATCTTGATTCATTTCCCTAACTACAGATGTTTAATAATAACTATTAATCCAGCTGCTAAATTTGCCCACAGCTTCCCCCTCCTTGTCTCTCCAAAATGGAATTCCTTTTGGGATTACTTCTATTAGGATGTTTCCATATTGCATTTGAATGATCCCTCCTTCCTGCCTTATATTTTAATTATCTGTTTTAATGTCTTAATCTTCTGCAATGTTTTAACTTTCTGTATTTTCTTTTATTGTAGTAAGAACATTTACTTGGGGGGCAGGGCTTGCTGGCAACAGGACTGCCAGCCTCTGGGTGGGATCCTGGAATTACAGGTCATCTTCAGACTACAGAGATCAGTTCTCCTGAAGAAAATGGATGCTCTGGAGGGTGCACTGTATGACACTGTACCCCACTGGCATCCCTGTCTTCCCCAGGCTCCATTCCCAAATCTCCAGGAGTTTCCCAGCCTGAATCTGGCAACTGTACCCCTAATCTCCCAATGGAAGATGAGCAGACCTGGCAATCTTATGGCAACATAATTTTGTCACTGGCGACATGCTGGTGTCACTCCCTGTGCACCTGGAAGTGACAAAAGTCTATCACTGGGGATGCTCTATTTATTTATTTATTTATTTATTATTTGGGTTTATATCCCGCCCTCCCCGAAGGCTCAGGGCGGCTCACAACAGGGCATGCGTGCCGGCTTTAAAACACATTAAAATAGTATAAAACTCTAGCCTTCCACAAAATTCTGTAGTTTTACCATTGAGTTTTTGCAGAATGCTAGAATGTCCTGTGTTGTGTTTGGCTTAATGCAGAAGTAACATGGGCGCACCAGAGCATTGCCAGTGTGTCAGGCCTTTCATAAGAACATAAGAACAGCCTGCTGAATCAGACCAGTGGTCCTTCAGCATCCTGTCTTATACAGTGGCCAACCAGTTCCTCTGGATGGCCAACAACAGTGCAAAAAGGCCAAACCCTTATCTGATGTTGCCTCCTGGATCTGGGATTCAGAGGTGTAGTGCCTCTGAATATGGAGGTTCCCTTCTCTGTCAGGGCTAGACTCAGACTCATCAGTACTAAACTCTTCTCAGTCACGACTGAATTCAGACTGTCCTCTCCTCAGCCTTTAGCTCTCAAGTCTTTCTCTGCTTAACTGATCCTAACCAATCTAATTCCTTGGAGCAGCCTGTCACTCCTGGCTCTCTGACTCTGTGTAGAATTAACCCTTCACAGTCCATTACCTGTTTATACTTCACTTATAAGCCTTTAAAGTGCAGTCTGTTACAGTTGCCCTTCTGCACTACTAACAGTTATGCAAAATATGGCCTAAGTATAATGAGAAAGTGTGTATGTGTGTGTGAAATAGAGGAGTCTCTGCTCCATTTTTTTCTGGTAATGCCTAAGATTATGATTTTTAATAATTGACAGTGCCCCTTGCAAAGCCTAATAGCCTTTGATGAATATTCTGCATAAGAACTATTCAGCCTATGGACCAAATATATTCTCAACATAAGAGCACAAATCATGCACATAAATATGGCTTTTTGAGCTCATGTGGGCAAGGTACAGTTGTTTTAAACACATAGTTTTTCAGGTGGAAGAGGAAAACTCCAACAGTAGAGGAAAATAAATTATTTCCAAGTTTCCAAGAAGAATTAACTAAAGGAAATGAAAACAAATGCTAGAATGTCACTGTTAAATCAGGTAGTGATGCTGGTATGGTGGGAGTAGGTAGTGTTCTTATTGGCACATATCTGTGCCTGATAGAGTCTTTTATTGAGACACCTGGGACCTAGTCAAACCAGGAAAAAATGAAATCACGCTAAAATAAATGTTCCAACATTCCAGTACTGTAACTTTGTCCAGCTGTTGGCATGAACTGTGGATTGCCCAATTCCTTTCATATTGGATGGGGTCAACTGGTGAGCCTTAGGCCAAATCCAAATCTTTGTGTTGGCAGTTTCTTCTCTTAGTTGGCAGCCAGAAGACACGGAGGTACAGAGGAGGTGGGGGAAGGGAGAGAATAGCAGATCAATGACGAAGCTTAATCTCCAATTATATCTGTTATAATGGAGGCTTAGGTTTTGCAAATGGAGACTCCAGGTTTTACAAAGAACTGATCCCTGTCACTTCTGAAGGAATTGAACAGGCTTTTTTTTAACCAATACTCTTACTGGGCAGTGGATCCTCCAACCTTGCCTCCTGTAGTCTGCAGCTGTTGATGCTGCAGGAACTGGATGTAGGAAATAAAATTTTTAAAAACTGCCATCACTGACAGCATGGGATCACTTTTTTTTTTTTAAAAAAATAAATGTTTATTGAGTTTAAGCATAGTGCAACACATAAACAGGAACTGCCTCCACAAATATAAACCTGTACATACAAATATAGACCAGAATGGCAATACAAGGCATACACCGTTGACATTCAGTCTCAAGCCCTACGCTATAACTAAATCTCTATGAGGCTACACCTATCCTAGCATCAAGAAACTAAATAAAGAGAATAGTAATCCATCCCCAAATTTGTAATAGGGGTATGGCCCTCCCTATATGTCTTAACAAATGGGGCCCATTTTAGCATACCCGTGTCAGAGGGGCAGACTGGCATTCCTGGTGTGTTTGTTCTGATAGTTTATCAAACATGAAATAATCCCATACCTTGAGGAGCCACTGGTGCACTGTTGGCACTGTATGAAGTTTCCAGTGCCTTGCCAGAACACTCTTTGCTGCTGAAAATAAGGTGGAGATCAAGTCTCCGTCCTGCCTTGGGATCTTTGTCTTTGGCCATAAGTTTAGGAGAATTATCAAAGGGTCTCTAGTGACCTTGTAGCTAGTTATGTGGTGTACCTCTGCTATAATCTCATCCCAGAACCCTGCAACAGATGGGCACATCCACCAATTATGAAAGTAGGTACCCTTATCCCCACATTGCTTCCAATACAGGGGGGACATGCCCTGGCTGATATGCACTAGTTTAACTGGAGTGAGGTACCACCGCAGAAGAAGTTTAGTGGATTGGGTGTGAATGGGAATCAAATGAGATTTGTGCATTGGTGAGTTCCATATTGTGTTCCATTGATCAGCTGTAAGTGTCCTATTCAGGTCTTTGTGCCACGCCTGTTGATAAGGGGTTAACGGTAAGTCTGAGTCAGACAGAAGCCATTGGTACATCAAAGAGATCATGCCTTTCCCCTGTAGGACCCTGGAGTTCATCAGGCATTCAAATACCATTAGTGGTTTCAAAAAAGCTATTCTATCCCTCACCAAGTAGAAGAGATGCCTCAGCTGAAAGTATTCAAACCAGAGGAGGGTTGTTTTCCCCATACTTTCAAGCATCGCCTTATCCTTTATGTCATTCTTCTGAACTATGTATATGAACCTGGTCAGGTGCGCTTTCCTCCAGTTACCGAATGCTCTCGGTTGATTGCCCGGGCTGTTGATACTGCAGGAACTGGATGTAGGAAATAAAATTTTTAAAAACTGCCATCAGTGACAGCATGGGATCGCTTTGAAGGAGAGGGGAGTGACATCAGTCCTCTCAAGAAATTGCTGGAACCTCTGTGATTTTACCATAGAGTTTCTGGCAATTCCTAGAGAAGTGTAATAGCACTTTGGAGTTTTACCCAGAAGTGATGTAATACTGTTGCTTTTGGCTATAGGTCATCAGCTGACAACCTGTGTACTAAGTTTGTTTTGCAAATAGTATATATTTTGGAAGATGGTTGTTTAGGGCACATATTTCAGGTAAGCAACAGTGTTGTGATTTTAAGTGTGCCATCCCAGAGGGCACCAGTATTACACTGCAATCCTTTTTTTGTTTTTTAAGCCCCCGGAGGGGATTTTTAATTGCATTTTCTATAAACTACAATGAAAAGATAGGAGGGGAGCTTCTATATCTAGGGAGAAAGTAAATATAACCACTAATAACTAAAATCTCAAAAATAAGAGATCATTACTTCAGCTTATATAAGTGTTAGTCTACAATACTAGTAATACATTGAACATAGTCGATTAAGCTATATTATTTATCTTTTTAACCATTTTTAACTGTTTAAAGACCACCCCCAAGAGCATCATTTATAACAAATGCTTTGTGGCACCCTTCAGAGTTCTTCAGCCTTCACTCTGTTTTATCTTTTCTAATCCTCAACTGGTATTCTTGTTTAGGGGCAACCACTCCCTTTTCTGAATCAGAGTCCTCGTCAGAAGACGCAGAGTCCAATTCACCAGTATTTGTAGATTTGCCGTCTTCTTCTTCTTTAGCATCCTCATCTGGTTCTCCCAGTTGCAATCTCAGGAACTCATGTGCTTTAGCAACAGAGTCAATTTTTTATTTTTTATCCTGAATTTTGAAACAGACGCCTTCAGGGGTTACCTATCTGTAAGAAATGCTGTTTGTTTGTAAAAAAAGAATTAAGTCCTTATACTTCTTCCTCTTCTTCCTTATTTCAAATGGAATATCTTTTAGAATCCTAATGGTATTGCCTCCCATTTTCAGGGGTGTTCCTGCAGTCGCTTTCAGTATTAAATCTCTCATATGTCACTTTGAGAATCTCACCACTATTTCTCCAGGCAGATTATTTTTCTTTATGTAAATGGAATAGGCCCTGTAGACCACATCCATCTTACTTATAAGGTATTCTGCCTTTAAATCTGTAACTGGAGCTAGTGCATCACTCAAAAGTTGCTTTAGGTTCTCATCTGTTGCCTCAGGGACCCCTTGGAACCGGAGGACCAGGTTAGCTTTCTCCATTTGCAGTTGTAAAAGTTGAGATTCGCCTGAAGCATGCTTTCTTTCCAGCATTTGCACCTTTTTCTTGACCTTTTTAGCATTGGCATCCATTTCCTTTACTTTCTCAGTTATTTGCTCCATCTTTTTTGTGGTTTCAGAGAGTTGGAGCTCCTGAGCTGCAAAGTTCTGGTTTAGAGTTGTCAGCTGCTGATTAATGTTAGTCATCTGATCCAGTAGAGGGCGCAAAGAATCTGCCAAAAGTTTAGAGGACTCAGTGGTCTCTTCTGGTCGAGGGCTCATGCTTCCCAGTGGTTTCACTTTTGCTTGTTTTTACTTCTCCGTTTTTTTCCACGCCATTTTTATGGATTGTTTACTTTTGTAAAAACTTGCCAAAGTGTCTGAAATTCACCCAATCGCTTATCCACACTCTGGTAGGTTTCTTAAAACAGATTTCCATGCTTTTATTTCTGCTCCCCCTTGTTGAGTCACTTTTTAGCCTCTGCGTATGGGAGGGGCCCCTCCCCCACTCATTTTCCTCACCGTTCCCTGGGGAGGGGGGCTGTCTCTTTAAATTGCAGGTGTTCGTTTTTACACGACTCACTGTTGGTTGTTGGTCATTTTCCTCTTTTGGCATCTGCTTTAATTGCTTGAGCTCCAACCCTTGTCTTGGTCAGTGGCTCTAGTTCCATACGGACGCTAGCGGCAGGACTGTCAGAGTGGAAGAGCACCTTGATTCACCAGCAGTACGCTGGTGAAGAGGCCACCCCTCAGAACCCCCATGGCTAGGAGCCTTTCCCAAAAGCTCCGGGGGTGGTGACGAACAATCGCCCCCCCCTATCCGCTAGCATGCAGATCGCGCCCCCGGGAGATCCAGGAGGTGCATCTGCCTGCGTGTTGCCATAAACCAGAAGTCTACACTGCAATCCTAAAAAGAGTTACACCCTCTTAAGCCCCTACACCAAAATAAAAAGAGGCTTGGCTGACTGTCTCATGTAAGTTTAAAAGACAAAAAAAAAAAAAAATCCAGCATTTTAATTTTTATTTGAGTAACAGGAAATCACCTCCTTAACTACCACAACTGTTAAGCATGGCTAAATGTTTCCAAGAGGTAAAGGGTAATCTAAAGCAGGGTCAGCCAACCTTGGGTGTTTCTGCACTAGACCTTAAATCCTGGTTCAACCCTGTCCCCGAACTTACATTCTACACTACACTCAAGTTCACCCCTGTAATTATCTCAGGGTATTTTTTGTTTCCACATTACATGGAGGTCACCCCGGTTTCACCCCACACTTGTCCCGGGATAAATAGATACTGCTATAACCAGGGATAAATGCAGGGTATTGTGTCGTGAGTTGAACTCTGATAAAACCAGGGATGAGATCCAAGTATGCAAAGGATCATCCTTGGTGGTGGGTCAAGTCATGATGCCCCTGTTCTACCCCACCTGGAAATTGGTGTGTGTATGTGTGTCTGATACCATCTGGAAATGTGCCCCCACATAATAAGGAAGGCTGTGGTAAAAAGGGGGTTTACAGTATTTGTGGATTTGAAGCCTCCTTCATTAGGTGCATGGGGGTGGATCCTACAATTCCTACCCCATCCTGCCGCTCCACTGAACAGAGTCTGAGGCCTTTTTCCAGCCTTATGAGCCTTCCTCCAAGCTTCAACTTAAATATTTCTTCCTCCAATGGAAGAACCATTTAAGTTCGAAAAAGATTCAGGCAGGAGGAATGCTCCTTGGAGCATGGTTGGATTAGGGTTGCCAGCATGAAGCTGTCAACTGGCGGGAGGCTGACCTGTCTGGGGGTGGGGCTTGCCAGTGATGTAATGACATTGCCAATGATGATGACTACATTGCCAGTGACGCTCTTGCATTTGGTCCAAGCTGTGATTTAACCATAGAATTTTCACTGAATGCTCGAACATCACCAGTGATGCAATGGCATCACTTCCTATAATGCCAGAAGTGACAGTATCACATCAGCATACCAGTGACCACCATCCCCATTCCCTCCTGCCTGCCACCATGCTGAATGGTAGTTGGAAGGATTAGCAGTGGGCAGTGAGTGGGAGGTCTCCTGCCTGAAGAGGGAACCTGGCAACCCTAGTATGGATCCACCCCATGAAGCATATTAATAGACTAGCTGATCTATACACCTGTGCATAAAGGGAAAAAATATATATAAACAGAGGGTTCAAAAGGCAATAAAATGCAAAAAGTACTGTGACATTTCTGTGCAGAGCTCTAATGTTAGGCATGCATGTAAATAAAGGCTCTCAAAGTAATTGTTGTTAAGGGGTATTTGAATAACAGTGCTATTGTAGTCAGTAGTAGGGACAGTGGGATTTGGGGAGGGGAGGGAACTCTGGGGTATAATGCCATAGAATGCATGCTTCAAAGCAACCATTTTCTCCAGGGGAACTGAACATAAGAACATAAGAGAAGCCAATGTTGGATCAGGCCAAAGGCCCATCTAGTCCAACACTCTATCACACAGTGGCCAAAAATACCAGGTGCCACCAGGAGGTCCAGCAGTGGGACCAGGACATCTCTTGTAATTCTTGTAATTCTGTGAGATCTCCAGGCCCCACCTGGAGGGTGGCAAGTCTAGTAGTTCCAGACTGTAGATGTGTGAGTTCTTCTGGTCAAAATGGGTTTGGCTTTATTTTTGCATGTATCGACACTGTAAAAATGTTAGTTTTTTTCTTTTTACCTCAAAGAACTATAATAGTTAAGTTCCATTTGTAATCTCAACCTGGTTTTTTTTCTAAACTCTTACCATGTGCAGAAAATTGACTAACTGGGTTTGCGTTCATACAAGAAAAGGGGTATTTGTTGGAAAATTCCTGAGAGTCGCTCCCATACATTTGATAACTCTGTTAGTTTCTTGAGTTTCTAGAATTACCAGGTAAAATCCAACACTCTCCAGATCTACATAATTTTGCTGAAACATATGAAAGACAAATACCAGAAGTCAAATCTAACAGATTTTTCTCAGGGGTCCTGTAAAAATAAAATTAAATAAAAACTTCTTTAATTTTGAAAAGGTGCAGTATGATTTTTAGAATTACATGGATGATTCATGCTCAGTAGGTGAACTGACAATATATAGAGGTCAAACTTTTTTTTTTCTTCCCCCAACCCTCAAGGGGTGGAGAAGAGCTCTCTCCTTTCACATCTCACTAAGAGATGCTTAGCACTGCTTTTGAGTAGTGAGTTTCAAGACCAAACATCTCTTGCTGAGTTTTTTGCTTACTTATTTTTATACCAACATAATGCTGGAATATGTAAGGTCTATTGTGCATAGGTAAAGAAAATGACAAGAACACCCTACGGGGGCAGCAGAGGGGACAACTAGTTAGCATAGTGAGATTAGAGACTTCCTACTATGTTAAAATAGTCTCCTTCCTGTCTCTTAATTGGCTCAATTGGGGTTTTTCATGCTTCTGCTGAGATCAGTTCATTATTGACTTCCTCCTAACCAGTTATACTTCCCTTTCTCTCTCCTCTTTCTTACAAAGTTTGTTCTGTTCTTAATAAACCAACTTTATTCTTTAAACAGTTTGTGCTCCGCTTTAGTGCATACTGCATATGGTACTCAGTTGATAGTCCTGAGAACCTTGGCCTGAGAAATTTTGATAGCAGGGAACAAAAATAATGGGAGAGGAGATAAGAGGGAAACAGGAGATGAATATACTGTACAGTCCAAATGAAGCTATAAGGTCTTCAGAAGTAAAGGGGAAAGGATGCTGCAGTATCTAGAAAACTACTTATCCAATTACCATGAAACATAAAGAAGCATTTGTATGCTAAGGAGATTCTTGTACAGCAGACCAGGCAGAAGTTGGCATCCCTAGAAGACAGGCAGAATTATGAAGTGGGCAATGATTTGCATTGGCAATATCCCCAAGAAGACAGTACAGTTGAACAGGCAGAGATTGGCATATGGATTCCCTTCTGGTAGGTAAGGTGGATACTGAGAGCATGAGAGAAGAAGAAGAAGAAAAAGAGTTGGATTTATACCCCACCTTGAGTCTCAGAGCATCTTACAATCTCCTTCCCTTCCTCTTGCTGGGGCTGAGAGAGCTCTGCTCTTGAGAGAACAGCTCTGAGAAAACTGGGACTGGCCCAAGGTCACCCAGTTGGTTGCATGTGGAGGAGTAGGGAATCAAACCTGGTTCTCCAGATTAGAGTCTGCCGCTCTTAACCACTATACCAAATTGAAAAGAACTCACAGCTATCATCTGACTGCTACAAAGAATGGAGACCCCAAACCCACCCTGTGTAATCTGTAATTTGTAAATCAGATATACATCTTAAAACATGAGTATGGCTACATAGGTTTCTAACCTCATATCATCAAACAGTTCCAATGTGACTAGAACAATCAAACTAAAATTATATTCCAGAGAAAACTGGTTTGTTTGTTTTTTGTCAAGGGTTCTCCTGGAATAAGTGCTTTTGTCCTGAATGAAGTCAGATCTTTGACTAAGGTCCCGGTCACACAGAGAAGTAGCTACATGAATGGGACAGATTAAGGGCAGATCAAACCGGCGCGATCAGATGCCAACATCTGGCAAGCATCACACACCCACCCCTAACCCGTCCCATCCGGCCGAAAACGCGGATTGAAAAGGTACTAGGCAAAATGCAGTACCTACCCGATGATCCGCAGCAAGGGCGCGTGTGAGATCGCCAACGCGTCTGACTCCCATTGTAAGCAAGGCCCTACCAAACTGCACATGCCACAAATGCGCAGTTGCCTCACCTCGCCCGTCATCCCATTGCTTCCCCCTTGGCATGTGATCGCGTCTGGGAGCTAGTGCGCGGTGGCTCGGGGGATCTGTGTGATCCTGCTCCCGCACTTCATTTTGCCGCGCCTCTGAAAAGCTGCACTTCCACCGTGGCTTTTCATGGTAGTGTGACCGGGGCCTAAATTGTCTTTGTGCCCCTGAAGCTGAGGTGGGGCATGAAAGATGCAGTTTTCACTGTCTAAATACACACAGTTTTTTCAGGCCTCCTTGGTAATGATACCCAAACACTCAACCCCTTTTTTCATGCTTCCATCAATTTAAGACACATTTTTTTTTTTTTAAAAAAAACCCTCAACCTTGTGGCCATTGTTGTCTGTTAATTATGGTAGTAATTGTTTCCTGTTTGGAAACCACATGCATAAAATGTGGAAGATGGGTATGTGTCAGGAAAGGAAAGGAAACTGTGAGTGTATTTGTGAGGGTGCGGCCAGTTGTGGGGGGGGGGCAGGTAGTCTTTGAAGGTTTTCTAAGCCCCTGGAGGGAGGGCCTCATAATAAGCAGCAGAGTTTATACTGAGGTTTTCAGTGCTCTCTGCTGCCCCTTCTTCACCTCTCCTTTCACATGGAGATTAAAGTCAGTGGTTGAGGCTTCTCCTCCTTTCCCCATGTGGCTGTTATAAATTCTACATCAAATAGAACAGAGGAAGGGAAGGTTTTGGCTGTCAGCATAAAATGAAGGAGATGGCTGACAGCTACAGAAAGCTCAAAGCTCAGGCCTCATTAATCTGGAGGGCGCTGGGAGAAAAAAAATAAGGTGGAAGTATGGTATGGGGATGTTTTGTCCGTTCTTGGACTGAAAAAACTTTATGAGTGGCAATATAAGAATGGCATTAATAAGCACATGGGCAAATGTTTCCCAGCAAATAGCTTGCAGATTGATACAACAGGGATGGAAAAACAGGCTCTGTTCTGTAATGGCTAAGGAAACCCAGGATGTTGCATATCTAATGTATCATGGAAGCATGGTAAAGACCCGATAGGTTAATATGGTAATCTGCTTTCTATTAAAAGTCTGATTTTTAAACCAGATTTTTTTAATCCTCTACCTTTTAACTTGCTTGTGAATTTGGCCTTCTGCTAGATAATTTCACAAGGGCAGTAGAGAGCCCTCCCCAAGTTTATCTGGAAAAATTCACAGTTAATTGCACACAGAATTTCGAAAGCATGAATCTCAAAGGAGGCTGGGGTCATTTTTTCCTCCTTTACAGCAGCAGTTTTTGTCCTTGACTGTGAGGCTATTGCCATCACCTTCTGTCTTTGTAGTCACCAGGATTCATTAAGGGAGATCAGCTTGCAGGGGCCACTAGAAGAGGAACCAGGCGAACAGTGCACATGGGTGCATACCCAGATGAATATGGGCCTGAGTGTCATGCCGTCATTATTGGTGCTAAACAGTATGGAAGGGAAGATCTATTTCCATCTGCTTTGAGATGAAGGTACAAAAACTCATCTGCTATCTGAATACATTGCAGCAGGGGTCATTTTGTAGAAAAAGAAGTGCAGGAGCACATTAGCATAGCTTATTTGCATATGCCACACCCCCTGATATCACCAGAAGTGTGTCAGAAGGCAACACCCACCTCTGCTCTCTGCCTTCCCTTCTCTGTCTAGCTGACATAGAGAACAGCAGGCAGGGAGCCCAGGCATGTTTAAAATGCCTTTCTCTCCCTCCCTGACCCCTCCCCCAGTAGCGGAGAAGCTCAGATAGGGAAGGGAGGGGGAGGAGGCATGCTTGTATGCCTGCCCTTCCCTGCCATGGCGGGCTGGCTGGAGAAGCAAAGGGCAGGCATGCAAGCATGCCTGGGTTCCCTGCCTGATCTTCTCCAGGGAACCCAGGCATGAGTTGCCAACCTCCAAGTGGCACCTGCAGATGTCCTGCTATTATAATTGATCTCCAGATGACCAAGATCAGTTCCCCTGGAAAAAATGGCTGCTTTGGATGGTGGACTGTATGGCATCGTACCCTGTGGAGGTCCCTCCTCAATCCAAACCCCACCCTCCCCAGGCTCCACCCCCAAATCTCCAGTAATTTCCCAGTCCAAAGCTGGCAACCCTACGTGTTGGTCTGAAGAGGTGTGCCTGCACACAGAAAGCTTATGCCCACAATTCACCTGTGTTGGTCTCAAAGGTGCCCCTGGACTCAAACTTTACCCCAAGAGCAGCAGCCTCCAGCCTCCCCTTAAACAGGGACACAAATGGGACTGGGTACAGATTGGATGCAAAAGATCTTAATTGGATCCTGACCCAGGGATTCCTATGATTTTCATATCGAAACAACCCCACCCCACCCTTGTGTTGTAGCCCATGACTTCATCTGTCAGCAGCACCTCCCTCCGCCCCCTCGACTGGATGGGCCACACTGTCCCCCCTCTGGGCCCAAGGCCGGCCAACTCCATCAGGGCTGGGGCTGAAGCAGCCAAGCAGGGTCAGAGGCCCCAAGGGAGGGAGGGAGGGAGGGAGGTGGGCTCCCCCAGCTCATCAGGTGTTGTGCTGAAAGAGGTGGGCTGGGCTGGTCAGAAAGTGGCTCCCAAAGGGCACCCTTTGCCTGCCTTCACCATCCCCAGGAGCTGCCATTGGATGAGAGCAGCCGGCCAAGGAGGATGAACCTGCTCGGAAGAGCCAACCGCTGGAGAGCACTCATGGCCCTGCTGCAGGAACCCCCTGCCCGGCTCAGGCAGGCTGAGAGAGGGACAGGGAGGGAGGAGTGGTGAGCAGCCCACCCTAAAGGTGTGGTGGTGGCGGCAGCAGCAATGCGGGTGCTGGGACCCCTGGCGGTGGCTTCCAGCTGGCAGCAGTTGCCAGCCTGTGCCCCGTGCACTGCCCACTTTGTGTGATGGGGAGGGCATGGAGGATAGCAGCCTTATGGTGTGAATATCTGGGGGGAAAGCTCGAGCCTTTTGCTGCATCTGGATGCCTCCATAAAAGGGAAAGGCCAAGTGGAGTGCTGAGTGCATTCAAGGGGGTCCCTGCTGGTGTTGAGCCAGTTTGCAATCCTGCAGCCTGAGCCAGAGCATGTTTTAAAAGCCTTTCATTCCCTTCCTCAGATGGGGAAGGGAAAGAAAGGCATTTAAATCCCCCCCACTTCCCTGCCTTTCTCCTCAAAAGCGGAGAGGCTCAGGGAAGAAAGGGGGCGTGTCCTCCTGGCCTGACTGAGGGCTGCTGGGAACTGAGGGCAGGGCTTGAGGGCTTGTTACTGCCAGAATGGCGTTCCTGGTCATTCTGGCTGGAAATGACCCCTGCATTGCAGAGAGTAATTACTGCCGTTTACTCATCATACCTTATTTCACATGAATGTCTACTGGGCCCACCACACCCCAGTGTCCCTTGGCCTGGATAAATCTCTACAGAGATGGAATTTTCCTGCTTCTGTGCTGGAGGCAGAAATGTCACTTCTGCCTGAAAACCAAAAAGGAGGGAAGGGTGTTGGCTAATCTGCCACCTTGACTTCTGGCTTCTGCTCCAGAGAGGATAATGAGGCTAAAGTTGGTTCCTTATTCCCAGTTCCTTATTCATTCTTGATTCAAGAACCCTAATGTTTAATTGCCCTCACAGTAGGTATGCTATTTGTCAGCAACACACGATGGCAACTTCCTCCAGTACTTGTGAGCATTTTGTGATATCAAGTCCAGTGGCCATAGCTGACCACTCACTTTCAGTCTGTCTCTCTACACACACACATTTTGCTATGATATTATCAAGGCCGCTATTTTTTAAACCTAAAGCAGGTCACTTCTTGGGTTGCCAACTCCAGTTTAGGAAATTCTTAGAAATTTAGGTATGTGTACATGCATGAAGAGGGCAGAGTTTGGTAATGGTAAGTGAGTTTAGTAGGGATGTGATGCCATAGAGTTCACCCTTAGAAGCTGCCATTTTCAACACTCTTCTCTGTTAGACGTGCTAATACTATGAGGTTTTGTGCATGTTTATATCTCTCAGTTAGTTTAAAGACCTGGTATGTTTAAGGTTCCCTTGCTCGAAATCCAGTCGAATCCGACTCTAGGGTTGCGGTGCTCATCTCCGTTTCAAAGCCGAAGAGCCAGCGCTGTCCAAAGACGTTTCCATGGTCATGTGGCCGGCATGACTAAACACCAAGGTGCATGGAATGCTGTTACCTTCCCACTGAAGTGGTACCTATTTATCTACTTGTAATTTCTTGCTTTCGAACTGCTAGGTTGGCAGGAGCTGGAACTAGAGATGGAAGCTCACTCCGTCATGCGGCACTCGGGTCTCGAACTGCTGAACTACTGACCTCCCACAGCCTGCAGTTCAGCGTCTTAACCACTTGAGCCGCCGCAGCTCCTCTGGTATGTTTACCCTTCTATTAATTGGTTTATTGGTTAACTATTCTGTATTACTCTGTAAATACCGATAATGTTATATAATATAATATGAATTGCTCATGATACTTAAAATAAAAAAATTAGAAAACAAAGAACTTGCCATTTCCTCCAGGGGAACTGATCTTTGAAGTTTGGAGATCAGTTGTAATTCTGGAAGAACCTAAAGGTTGGTTACTCTACAGTTCATTCTGGTGAGGGAAGAGAAACCCCCTCCGCCTGCCAGCTTCTCAGGGCGCCTGGCATATATGGAACTGATACTTATATTGGGAATATCCTAGATATTTATTATCATAGAAAACATCAGTATTTGGGGGTTCCTATAGTATATTCAGGATTAAACTAAATTTCCTTTGTAGGGATGCCAATTATACTTATAACAGAATATGTAATAGTAGTTCCTTTTGTGCAGGAAAACAACAACAACAAATTGGAGACCATGCTACTGTCCAGATTTCTGAGTTAATATTCCATCTGGCAAACAGACCTGCAGGAAGGAACTATTTGGTTATTTCTACATGGAATACGTTCAAAGGCAAAGAACAAGTTTGCTGCTTCTTTTATAGATGGCAAGTTGGCAGTCATGGATGCTTGCTTTGCTTGACCCTGGTTGTATCTTGCATTAGATTGGCCACAGTTGCTGGGAAAAAGCTGGGCTTTAGCCAAGGAATGGAGTAGATTATAGTTAATGAGGGCTTCTGTGGCCATCTCAATGTAGAAAAGTTATAATAGCTGTGACCCAAGGGCCATATGATGACTATTCACTATTTTTGTGGTCACATTGTTCCACATTTACCACATGGAAAACAGCCTGGCTTTGCCTAAAGACTTCCAGTGCTGTTCTAAACAGAGTCCCTTCTAAGTCCATTAAAGTCAATGAGCTGAGAGAGGTGCATCTCTACTTATGATTGCATTGTTTCTCTTCTCCAGCAAAAGAAGGTTGGAAAGAGTTGAAGAAGTCCCTAACCCATTGCCTGTTCCAGCTCCCAGGAAGGAGAGAGGCCAGTTAAACCATCTTTAGGCTTTTTGCAAATGTTCCCCGGAGGAATGGAAAGGACATCTAATATTAACTGAATGATGCTTCTTGTTTCTCTTCCTTTTTTGTTGCCTACAAAGAGGAAGTCTTCAAGTTTCTAAACAAGCAGAGTTTGTTGGTTTCCACATGGGAAGTGTAAGATGTAGCTTGGCTCTCACTAGTGTGAGAAGTATGGCTACATTATCTAGTGTAAGAGTAACATTTTAGCACCCACCTTTTGGCAGCTGTGCTTGTGGGACCTACAGGGGAAAATAAACCCACATCTGATCAAAAGCAGCTAACCAGAGCAACTCATGGCCCAGAAAAAATGTTCCTGGCAAAGGGGGGCAACCTCCGTACACTGGAGATCCTAGTGTATGCAATATCCCTGTAGCCCAGTGAAGATGAGTAAATTTATAGTTTCAGAAATTAGGCCTAAATCTGGCACCTAACCCTTCAAGTTGGGCTGCTTTTGACCACAGTAGGGTTCAGTTTAGGGTTGCCAGGTCTTACCTGGCTGCTGGCAGTGGGGTGTGTGTGTCCAGTCTTGCTCTGGGAGTCCTCTGGCACCACAGAGTTTTTGCCCAAATGTTAACGTGTCCCCTGCGCAATGTGCCTGGTGCGACAACGTCACCTCTAGGTGACATCATTGCATCGGGCATGTTGGGTGGAATGGGGTTCTTTGGGGGGGGGCTCCCCCACCAGCCAGCTGGCCAGCAGTGGATTGGGCCCCCTGAAATCAGGGGAAACCTTGCCCCCATTGGGGGGATGGCAACCCTAGTTTGGTTAAGGATTGCTATGATGTTGCAGCCAAGGTTACAGGAGACAAGTGACCAAATGAGGAACAGTATCCAACAGTGAAGTCCTAAGCAGAGTTACACCCTTCTAAACCCATTGAATTCAGTGGGCTTGGGGTTAATTCTGTTTAGGACTGAATTCTAAAGCTCTTGAATACTCTTCTGAATGACAAGAGTATCTGATCCTGAAAATTTTAAAGAGGTGAAGAATACATCCTAATACAAACATACTAAGAAGTAGGTTCCATTGCAATTCAGTGGGACTTACACCAAAGTAAATGTGCATGGTTTTGCAGCCTTAAATACTAGCTTAGAATTTGTCTTTCACACACTGAATCACTTTCATTCAGCTTATTGCCAAACCTAAGATAACTTTTTAGCAAGTCACCACCACTTCAGACTGCCTGTGAGGCTAAATAAAAACCCTAGACTAAGGTGATCGCTGATCTAATATGATAATAAGCATAATTGAGTCTACAGTCCTAAAGGACATAGCCTACTAATAATGCTGCCAACAGGCCTGTAGAAAAATACCTTCTCCCTTTTACAGAGGTTTAATGTGTGAAAATGGGCAGCTGGAGCTTTTCATGGCATGGAGGGAAACAGCATCAACTAGGAAATAACATCCCTTTAAGTCTTAAAGGAGCATGACATTTTTCTCTCCAGGTAGTTAGCAGCCCTGTCAACTAAACACAGCAGGAGTCACAGCTGAATAAATATATAGAATTAGGGTGTAAATCTGATGACACATTATGGCTTTTAAAAATGTATAACAGCAATGACTATATATATTTATCAGTAGAGTTTATGCATTACAATTCATATAGGTAACAACGGGGTAAACATTTGCCTGAAAAAGAGTTCTTCTATACACGGTATGCCTACCCTGAAACAGAGCTGTAACAATTGCCTTATGTTTTAAAGTCACATGACTATTACTATGATTATGGGATTTCAGAGAGAAAACCTTATTTTATTTAACAGAAGCACTTCTTTTAGACACACGGTATGGCAAGAGGAAAGCACCTGTTACTTATTTCCTCAATCGGGGAAAACTCAGATTTCAGTTCTTTTAAAAATTCTCCTCTTGGATTCTTCAGGAAATGGGATTACTGTGGATTTGAAAATGGTGACTAGCTGTTTAAAACCAGTGCAGCCTTTAAGTAAATGCTTATGCTTGCTTGGGGATCTGAATGGCTTAAAGTCTACTCTAGAAGGCTCATGTAATATTTTGCTTAGGGTCATACCAGTTCAGAGCCAGCCAAGATGAGTCAGAAGTGGCATGAAGTAGGAATCATCATCATCTATCTTATTCAGCTCACATGGACACAAAAGAGCTGAGTCAGAGCATGTCCATCACTGTCTGCTCAGAGTGGCAGCAGCTCTCCAAGGTCTCAAGGAGAGGTTTTTCACATCACCACTTACCTGATCCCTTAAACTGGAGTTGCCATGGATTGAACCTAAGACCTTTGCTCTGCCACTAAGCCATGGCTTCTACCCTATGAGCAGTACATTTCAGGCCTCCTGTATTATCCTATGAGCCATTTCTGGGTGGAAGGCTATTTGTTTAGTTATTTATTTTTATTTGATTTGTATCCCACCCTATCCCTCAAGAGAGTTCAGGGTGGCTCATAACAGATGATAAAACAATAAAAATTCATAAAAACATTGTGAGAGGAATAGTAAATGGCAGCAGGATCACTGAGTGGAGTTGGGAATAGACTTAGCCATCAGCTCCTTCCATGGCTGCCATTGCAGAGAAAATTGCAAAAGAGATTTGGCAAGGCAGGTCTGTCTTCTAAGGGACAACAGCATGTGGCTACTGGGCAGATAACAGCAACATTTACAGGATAGGAAGAATTTCCACTAGGAATGCCATAGAGCATGGAGGATTCCTGTGGGATTGACTTAGATGGGCAATGTGTTGTAAAAGCTAAAGTGTCATAATAAGATCTGGGAGACTCAAGTCTGAATCCCCACTGTGCAATGGAAACCTGCTGGGTGCCTTTGGGGCAGTCACTCTCTCTCAGTTTAACCCTCCTTGCAGGATTGTTGTGAGGATAAAATGAAAGGAGAATGGTGTAAATTGCTTCAGGTTCCATTGGGGAGAAAGGTAGCATATAAATGAAGCAGAATCATAAATAAAACATCTATATATTCCAGGGTAACCACTGACTGAGGGTCCAATGTGGCATTATATGACCAAGTAATTTTTGCATTTTGCAAACATAGCCTCATTGGCCATGGTCAGACGTGCTATTTGGTGTGGAGGGGAAGTGAGCCTATTTCCCTCGGTGGAAATTGACATGCACGATCACACATCCTTTGTAGCTGCGGGCTCAGCCTGTCACTGCCCGATCAGATGGCATGTTCAGGCATTTGGTTTTTTGCCTTTTGTTTCAGATGCGTATAAACGAGGAATAGCGCCTCTGCACTGAGTGTTCCCTATGGAGTATGTGGTTATGTGCATACTGCTAAGCAAGGAAAAAAACCTGCACCAAGTCAGGATGGAATGCATGCTTGAATGATCAGACAGGGGAAAGTCCGTCCATGGCCTGTCAGCAAGCATTAGGACTGGACTTTCCCTGGTGTCTTTTAACTTGGCTTCTGTGGTGGGGTAGCATGGGGTGCTGATAGCTTCGGGACCTTTCCCAGATGCTGCTGTCTGATTGTGCCCTTTAGATTTGTCAGGCATTCACAGCTAAGTTGGATCTAAAGGCACGTCTGACGGTGGCCACTGTGTGTATGTAAAGTCACAACTGGCTTATCATGACCCCATAAGGTTTTCAAGGCAAGTGATTAAGAAGAGGTGGTTTGCCATTGCCTTCCTCTGCAATGTCTTCTTTGGTGGTCTTCCATCCAAGTGCCGACCCAGCTTACCTTCCAAGATCTGATAAGATCAGACTATACTATGCCATCCATAGCCTCATTAGTGGGAGTAATGCTTTATCCATGCTTGTAATGGTGAGGCCAGTTAGAGTAATGACAGGAGTGTAGAAGTGGAAATGTGCAATTCTGAATTCTTTTACAAATGAAGTATTGGAGAAGTGCTCAGGTTTTCAATCCATGAAGAATGTCTAGTGGCAGACTACATATTCTGGGAGACTTTTGGTGCAAGGTTAATTTGATTTCCCTGACATGGTGCTGATTTCGCTGGTGATTTGATTGCTGAAATTTAGTTTTCTTGCTTTTTCCAGTTATAGTCATTGCATGGCCTTTTTTTGCTGCTTTTATTACTGCTTATGGGTGTCCAGATGCTAGTTGCTCCTTTTAGGATTTTAGCTGTCTTGCAATAATTTTATTCTGTTTCTGGTTTGCTTGTAAGCTGACATCAGTGCCGTCTTAAGCAGAGTTACACTCTTTTAAGTCCATTGAAGTAAATTGGCTTAAAAGGGATTGATTCTGCTTAGAATTGCACTGCATGGGTGCAGTTTTGGTTCAAAGGCAAGGTAGAAATCCTCTAAATAAACAAATGCCACAACTATATAGTCTATAGAGGAAAACTGGAACAAATGTTTTTGCAATGAAGAAGTAATATGAGTGTTTGATTGCCTGAGCTGTAATTAAAGGGGTTTTGTGATTTATATTTCTATCTGTCCATCTATTTGTGTGTACACACATGTACACATGGATTTATACATAAGAGTCATGTGGGCAACTACTTAGGAATGCAGAGCAAAGCCTGGTGTACTCTTTGCTGTACAGGGTGATTTTACTTTTTCAGTTTAAGGAAGCATTTCTGGGAGATTTCTGGAAGCTGTTCCAAAAGTTCAGGGAAAGGTAAGCAGAGCTATATCAAGGTATAATGAACACAGATGGGCTGATGCACCTGCATTTGTGATATAAGAAACAGATGTTGACCCATTGATTTACTAGGAGACTCACTGGGGGCTGTCAACTTAGCACACATAACTTTGATAACTGGGAAAATGGCAAAGGTCTGTCTTTCAGAGAGGTACTCCAAAGGAATGGGCTTGTTGAAAAGGGCTTTTATTTATTTTTCTGTAGAATGAATGTCTTTTCAAGGAAGAGGATGCATGGCAATCCATTTAAGCTTAAATTGTGCTATGATTTAGGGACGTATAAACAGTCCAGGCGTAGGAACAGCCATTCATCTCTTTTCTTCATTTATTTAGCACACTCCCTTTTCCATCCCTCCTTCTCTTGGTCTGCCACCTTCTCATATTCTAGCTTCTTCTTTTCCTAGTCTGGTCACCGCCCCCTCCTTTCCCCCTGCTTTGCTACTCTGCAGGATATGAGCAACCGCTGCAGCAGAAACCCAAGGATAAGAGCACTCTACCCTACAGAAACTGGATACTGCTTTATTCTTCGATGACATTAGGCCAGCTTACTCAACTGCTGCAAGAAGCTTCACCACCACCTTTTTGCAGTACATCATGGAAGAGTCTTTGTTCTGCATTAATTGTCCTGAGGTGTTCAGAAAGGTATCCTGACGACCTAATCCTGAGGTGTCCTGGTGATCTAATTACTACCTTAAGCATCTCATACTTATATGAGGCTATTTTCTTTGAGCTGGTTCAGAATTAGAGCATTCCCATGCCATTACCAGAGGAGAACAAGGAACCACAGCTGGGCTAATGGGAGGGGAGATAGTTGGAACACTGTAGCATTCTGAACCATTCTGGTTTGGAAATAAAGCATTTTTGTGTTAATTCAAAGATGTAACTATGTGTAAATATAGTGTATGATGACTGTTTATTGTTGGTAGGCATGGGAGTAGGTATGGCTTGAGTGGCTGAGTCAGTGGGCCAATGATAGTGTATGAGGAATGGTGTTTTGCATGTGGAGTATGATTGGCTGTAGAGGTGTGGGCTGTGGACTGGAGGAGATTGGACTTATACCCTGCCCTTCACTTGGAGTCTCAGAGCAGCTTACAAACTCCTTTCCCTTCCCCTCCCCACAACAGACACCCTGTGAGGTAGGTGGGGCTGAGAGAGCTCTTTCGAGAACTGCTCTTTCAAGAACAGCAGTGCCAGAGCTTGTGACTGACCCAAGGTCACATCAGCAGGTGCAAGTGGAGGAGTGGGGAATCAAACCCTGTTCTCCCAGATTAGAGTCCGCACACTTAACCACTACACCAAACTGGCTCTGGGGAGTAGAGAGGGTAAAGAAACAGAAAGTCTGCCTGTGTCTGTGTAGAGAGTCAGTTGGTGTCTGAGGCAGAGTCTGTGTGAAGGATCTTTCAGTGCTGAGTGTGTCAGTTTATGTCTATCAATAGAGTATTGGGGTGCCAGCCTGTAGCTGGCAAGCCTCAGGGGCAGTTGGGGGTGGGTAGGACTTGGTTTAAACCAAAAGTGACACAGGACACTCTAGAGCATTCCCTTTGTGTCACTTCCAGTCTTAGTGCAACGCCAGCACACTGGGTCTTTACTGTCCCTCCCCCCCCAGTACCTTCTGCTGATGCCTGAGACACTGGTGGGCATCAAAAGGAATAAAAGAGAATTGCCAGGAGGGCCTGTCATCCCTAGCCTAGTATACTAGTATACCCTAGCATGTTCATAACCTGGAGAACTAAAAACAAGATAATGACTCAGCCCTACCCCACCTTCCAGGGCAGATATAAATTACCTGCCTACCATTTTTCTGCTCACCTTGACACAAAGAGTACTCCATCTTTCTGTGTTATACCTCTGTGGATGCCAGTCACAGGTACTGGCGAAACGTCAGGTCCTACAATGCCCACAGCCACACAACCTGGAAAATCTGCAGCAACTAATGTACAAAGAATTATCTTTAACTTCCTCTCTTAGTTGTATCTTGTAAGATAAATTGGAAAATGTGTTAACTATTAAGCCCTCTGTCAACACTGTATTTTTGTGTGTTTTTCTGTAATCTTAAGAACATCAGAGAAGCCAGTGTTGGATCAGGCCAATGGCCCATCTAGTCCAACACTCTGTCACACAGCGGCCAAAAATACCAGGTGCCATCAGGAGGTCCAGCAGTGGGGCCAGGATACTAGAAGCCCTCCCACTGTTGCCCCCCCAGCACCAAGAATACAGAGCGTCACTTGCCCCAGACTGAGAGTTCCTATCTATACCTTGTGGCTAATAGCCACTGATGGACTTCTGCTCCCTATGCTTATCTAATTCCCTCTTGAAGCTGTCCATGCTTGTGGCTGCCACCACCTCCTGTGGCAGTGAATTCCATGTATTTATCACTCTTTGGGTGAAGAAGCACTTCCTTTTATCCGTTCTAACCCGACTGCTCAGCAATTTAATGGAGTGCCCACGAGTTCTTGTATTGTGAGAAAGGGAGAAAAGTACTTCTTTCTCAACCTGCTCTATTTCATGCATAATCTTATAAACCTTGATCATGTCACCCCTCAGCCGTCGTTTCTCCAAGCTAAAGAGCCCCTTAACCTTTCTTCATAGGGAAAGTGTTCCAACCCTTTTATCATTCTAGTTGCCCTTTTCTGCACTTTTCCCAATGCTAGAATATCTTTTTTGAGGTGTGGTGACCAGAACTGTACACAGTACTCCAAAGGAGGTCACACCATTGATTTATACAGGGGCATGATGATACTGGCTGATTTGTTTTCAATTCCCTTCCTAGTAATTCCCAGCATAGCGTTTGCTTTTTTAATTGCAGTTACACACTGTCTAGACATTTTCATTGAATTATCTACTATGACTCCAAGATCTCTCTCTTGGCCAGTCTCTGCCAGTTCAGACCTCATCAATTTGTATTTATAGTTAGGATTTTTGGCTCCAATGTGCATCACTTTGTACTTGGCCACATTGAACCCCATTTGCCACATTGATGCCCATTCTCCCATCCTTGACAGATCCCTTTGGAGTGCCTCAAAATCCTCCCTGGTTCTCACCACCCTGAACAACTTTGTGTCATCCGCAAATTTAGCCACTTCACTGCTTACACCCAACTCCAAATCATTAATAAACAAGTTAAAAAGCATTGGACTGAGTACTGATCCCTGTGGTACCCCACTGCTTACCATCCACCACTGAGAAAATTGCCCATTTATATTCACTCTCTGTTTCCTATTAATTAGCCACAAGAGGACTTGTCCTTTTATCCCGTGACTATTGAACTTACTTAGGAGCCTTTGATGAGGAACTTTATCAAAAGCTTTCTGGAAGTCAAGGTAAACAACATCTATTGGGTCCCCCTTGTCCACATGTTTGTTCACTCCCTCAAAAAGGTTTTTTTCTTCTTTATTTGTCTTGAGTGGTGGTTGTTCCTTTGTGTTCTTTTGTTTGAAAAATTAATAAAAAACCAAAAAGGCAGTGTAGTCATAGCCTTTTTAATTAGACGAATGCAGTTTCAGAGTAAGCAAGTGAACTTACCTGTTCTAGGCTTGCTAACCTCCAGGTGTTCTGGAGTTCTCCTGGAGTTACAAATAATCTCCAGGCTTCAGAGAGTTCTCTTGGAGGAAATGGCAGCCTCAGAGGGTGGACTCAATGGCATCACAACCACCATGGGTTCTCTTCCCTCCTTAAACTTCCTTCCTTAAATCCCACCTTCCCCAAATCCCCAGGAATTTTGCAATTTGGAGTTGGAAACACTAATCAGTCCATATATTCCATTGAAACAACCACACTATAGAAAAGTATTTTTTTTCCAAAAAGGTCAAGACATGGTACAATGTTTGGGTAACCTATAGAACAAGAAGGTGAAGGAAGACGTAGATGAAAAGAAGTAAGTAAGGTGAAAGGGAATTAAAGTTGTCATACAGTCAATGGATATTGACTATTTAGATTAATGTTCTCAGTGTAAGTGTATCTTGATAATTTCTTTTAATTTGTTTTGTACTTTTCTGGTATTATGAAGCTCAAGTCAGCTAATAAGGGTTTCCTGGTCCTCCCTGGCCACTAGTGGGGGAAGGGGGGTAGGGTTGCAAGATCCAGGCTGGGAAACATCTGGAGATTTGGGATTGGAGCCTAGAGAGAGCAGGGACCTCAGTGGGGTAGAATGCCATAGAGTCCATCCTCCAAAGCATGCATTTTCTCCAGGGGAACTGGTCTCTGTAGTCTGGAGATGAGTTGTAATTCCATGGGATCCCCTGGAGGCTGACATCCCTAGCTTACATGGGGCTCCCAGGAGTTCTCCCAGCCAGGCAATAACCAGGCCCAGACCTGCTTGTCTAGCAAGGTTGCTGCA
This sequence comes from Gekko gecko, assembly GCA_029375565.1. Taxonomy (NCBI): domain Eukaryota; kingdom Metazoa; phylum Chordata; class Lepidosauria; order Squamata; family Gekkonidae; genus Gekko; species Gekko gecko. The sequence continues at coordinate 66,408,124 of JAPDNY010000001.1, read as the reverse complement.
TCATGTACTTGCAGAATGTATCTTGAGACTGCAGGAGAGTTATCTGGGAGTTCCTATATGTATGGCACACACACAAAAAAAGAGTCTCTTTTCCTCTGGTTTAATATATTTTTGTGTGATTATAGCCACAATAATCTTGTGCTGGACTATCATGTGCCAACCAAGTATGATCCTAGGAGCAGAATTTTTGCAGGTTTTTTTCAATGAATTTAAGCAGCCCTTCTTGTTTAACTCTGAAGAGCTATTGTAATTAAACTAATCTGGCATATTCCCATGACATCCACAGTACTATTTATGTTCAATTAATTAGACTTCATTTTCTAAAAGAACCCCACCATTTCTGACCAGGAGCCAAAGTACTTAAAAAAAAATCATAGTCACAAACTACATGTGAAAAAGTGAACAAAGGCCCAAGAGGATACTCTCTCCACAGGAGAAATATTACTAGGAGGAATGGAACGTCCAAATCCTGCATACGGTCTAAGTTCAGGGGCAAAACATGGTCTACAAAGGATTTCATTATATGGGAATTAACTACAGTTCATCCACTTAGCCCAATATAAAGTTAATTACTGAACATATATTTTGAAGTTTTGGAGCCAGAAAAAGCACAATGCTGCCAAACAATATTTAATAATTTTATTCAAAATGTACAAAAAGAGAACCCTTGGGGCTCTCCTAGATCATTGAAAACAACTGCTCATTTAGTGAAGAATGTGGTCTTTCAGATTGAATTACAACTGTTTTGCGTTCTCAGGGGACTCTGCAAACCTAAGCTTTATTATTTTAGTGGGTGCAAAATAAAAGGCCTTTACTTCATGATCACCAACTAGGGAAACTCTTTGGAGACTAAAAAAGAATTTGTGAGCAATTGTAGGCTCCCACCCACTCTGTTCTTCTCTACTGAGCTTTTTGGGTTTTTTGCCTGTATAAGGAATGGCAGGAGTTCATTTCAACTGTTCGGTTACAGATTGATCTTGATAGCAATTATTTCTGGCCTCAAAGACAGCAATAGCAAGAATATTTCCTGATGATGGAAATGGGTGTGGAGGGAGGTGATGAAATAAATGTTCCAAGCAATCCTGGCAACAGTTTGATAGTGGACTAAACTATATGGGAATACTAAAGGGAATGTGAAGGTACTTGTTAGCATATGGCATTAGGGGTACAATGCCTGTTATCTAGTAAGGCTAATTTTACATCATTTCTTCATCTTGAATTTATGAATGTTGCAGACAGTTATATTCTGAACCCCATTTTGTATGCATAGATTCTACTCATGGTGTTTCCCTGTTTACAAACCTCATGGGGCCTAGAGTTCTTCTGGAATTACCACTGATCTCCAGGCTATAGTTCCCCATAGGAAATGGCAGTTTCAAAGGGCAGACTGTATAGTATATTGTAGAGTCTAGGAGAAACTAGAGTGGTAGTACATCCTTGTGGATTCCCTTCACTCCTCACATTTTGCTCTCCCTAAATATCCCCCCCCCAATCTCCAAGCATTTCCCAACCGGGAGCTGGTTACACTAGTTAGTGTCCAGGAGGAAGAGGTAGATTTTGGGGTAGATTTTTTTTTTGGACTCTTAGTTATGTGCTATGGTGGCTATCATTCATCTTCTGTGATGGTACCTACATAACAGTGCAGTGTTAGGGTTGCTATGTGCCTCTTGGCTGGAAGCCCTAGGCTTGCCTTGCCAACAACAGCACTTCCAGCGTGCACCAGAACTGACGTCATTGTGATATGGGGATATTGGGCAAAAACTCTATAGTAGAAGTCATTTTTTACTATAGAGTTTTGCTCAGATACCAGAGTGTCTCTGCTGGAGGTTATGTTGCTATGTTGCTGGCAACACCAATGTTATGTATTCAGTTTATTGTGTTATTAGATGTGAGCTTAGGTTACAGCTCCATAGAAGCCCAGCATTCTAAAATACACAACCAGATTGGTCAATGCTGCAAACAGACCAATACAGGGAGACCTTGGCGGGAACAGTTCTCATTGGTCCCAAGCACTGTTTTATGATTGGACGTTATTATTTCAGGAGGTGTGGTTTTCAGGAGGTGTGGTTTTCCTAGTTCAAAATGTATATAGTTGGCTTGTTCTGTGTGTTGTTGATGTGTTCTGAGCTGAATAAAGAAATCACTTGTTTGAATGCTGCCTCGATCTCAGTATATAATTGTTGTGTACTGAGCCGACCACATGCGAGGGTGGGTCCGCACATGGTCAAGCGAAGAACCTGAGCTTCGCACAGACAAACAATAGACGATCAGATCCTAGCCCGCTCCAATCGGAAGGCTAGGGTCCAAGACTAGACCTATGAAGGACTGACACTGTAAATACACCTATCACGGGTGTTGGTGTGTGTGTGTGTGTGGTTTGCCTTGGGGTTATAAGCCAGCCTGTGAGCTGGCTAAAGTTGTCTTGTTCCCGAATCAACTGTGAGCTAATTCACTGCTTCATGCCTCGGACCCAGTATATTATATTGGTGTCGAAGGTGGGATTCACATGACAGATGAGGAAACAGGACACCGCACCGAGCACCGAGCACCATGCACCGACCCCGACTCAAGCACTATGCCCCGCACCGCTGACTATGCTTCCAGCATTGCATCGTGCCCCGCTTCTCTGGTCACTGTGCCTCGCACTGCTCCACATTCTAGCACCTCACCCAGCCCCGCTGACTCTGGGTCCAGCCCCGCATTGTGCCCCACTTCACCAGTACCGCCAACTCTGCCACGTGGAAACTACAATATGGTCGTTGCACAGGGCAACCTTCCCGAATTTGATTTTACCCATCCCGAGCAGTGAGAGACCTGGCTCAAACGCCTGGAAGGCCACCTCGATTTTTATGATGTCATGGCTGATGGTAAGAAAAAGGCCTTACTCGTCACCTCTTGTGGCATCGACATGCTGAGGCTACTCAAATACTTGATTGCCCTGAAAACAATGAAGGAAGAGAACTTTGAAGTCCTAAAAAAGACGCTCAATGACCATTTTGTGCCATCAGCCACACTGACGCATTCAGCCACCTGCCTATCCGGGCCCCACCACTAGATCCCTCTCCTGCCTGCGAAGTAATGGCTCTCGAGTCTGCCAAAGACCCCACCATTTCCCGGGTCCTGGACTGGGTGTGGAGGGGGTAGCCAGCTGGCAGTCAGAATACTGAGTTCCTGGCATACAAGTCACGGCAACATGAACTGTCAGTCCACAAAGGATGCCTCCTCTGGGGGAGCTGTGTGGTCATTCCCCCCAAACTTCACCTCCGTGTATTAATGGCCTTACATGCAGGACACCCCGGAGTGGTGCGTATGAAGGCATTAGCCCGCAGCTATGTCTGTTGGCCGCACCTGGACCAAGAGATTGAAGGATGTGTCTGTACCTGCCAGGCTTGCCAAGAGTCATGACTGGAGCTGCCTCAGGCACCAGTGCAATGCCCAAGTGCCCTGGTCCCACCTGCATATTGACGTTGCTGGCCCTTTTCAAGGGCAAACCTTTTTGATTGCCGTGGACTCATATTCCAAGTGGCTAGAAGTGGTCTCAATGTCTGTAATGGCATCAGCATCAGTCATTAGTGCATTGCACCACATCTTTAGCACACACGGACTGCCCAAGACTATTGTGTCTGACACTGGGACACAATTCACATCGGCTGAATTCCAGAGGTTCATGGATGCCAACGCAATCTGGCACATCACAGCTGCCTTGTTCCATCTGTCCACAAATGGACAGGCTGAAAGAGTGGTCCACACTATGAAGGGCATGCAGCAGCTGAATTCTTGTTGCAGCAGCACATAACACTGCACACAACTACTGGGCGGAGCCCAGCAGAACTTCTGATGAACTGCCATTTAACTATGGTGCTAGATTGCCTGTACCCAGTCCTCACACCTGACCGACCGCCACAGTGAGAGGCTCCTGAGCCCCTACGATCCTTCCAGCCAGGTGATCTTGTCTATGCCCGGAACTACAGCGATGGGCCGGTATGGATTTCAGTCACAGTAACCACCAGCACCGGGCTGGTTTCCTATGTGGTGTCCACAGCTGAGGGGAGAAGCCTGCCCTGGCACCTTGACCAGCTTTGGCGACATTGGGTCCGGGAAGTGGAGCCAGCGAATCCAGATGACCAGGGGGAAGAGTTTACACATTGCAACATTCCCCAGCCTATGAATTGCAATGCCAACTCCCGGGTCAGAGGCAGTAGCAGCTCCCTTGCCTGATATGGAGTGCGAGAGCTCTCTAGCACAGGGTCTGCCCTTCGAGCCTCCCGGCAGAACAGGTCCTGACTGCACTATGGACTGTCAGCCATGCAGTTCCAGCAGAGATCCTACACTGTCTGCTGGGGAACCATGGCGCTCTCAACAAGTAAGAACTCATCCCCATCATTTGCAAGGTTATGTGTGCTAACTTAGGGGGGAGGAGTGTTATATATTCAGTTTACTGTGTCATTAGATGTGAGCTTAGGTCACAGCTCCATAGAAGCCCAGCATTCTAAAATACGCAGCCGGATTAGTCAATGCTGCAAACAGACTGATCTGGAGAGGCCTTGACTTTCAGCGGGAACAGTTCTCATTGGTCCCAAGCACTGTTTTATGATTGGACATTATTGTTTCAGGAGGTGTGGTTTTCCTAGCTCAAAATGTATATAGTTGGCTTGTTCTGTGTGCTGTTGTTGTGTTCTGAGCTGAATAAAGAAATCACTTCCTGTGGCAGGGGTCTGGCAATCCTTTGGAGTGCCTGCGTTTGCAGCCTGAATGGTGGAAAATATTACAGGAGAGGCTTGCAATCTTGCATGAGGCAGGTGGGACAAGATTGCACATACAAGGAAATGTTCTTCCGCATGCCTGCCCAACAAAATTGTCATCGTAATAGGTGTAATGCCTTGAGATAGTCACGGTGACCTGACAGTTTCGATCCATGGGCCGCCTCCATCACTTTAGCCCATAAGGACCCTGGGATGAACAGATGATGGTCTTTGTACCAGCAACCATCCTGTCTTTGCTCGAGACTGCCATCCGAGTCAATTTCTGAGCGGTCAGATTCAGCAAAGGTGGAGGCAAATTTGGAAGCCCAGTCTCGCCCTCCAGTGTCCCTTTCTGCTTTTGTCTTACTCCGCGTCATGACCACCCCTCCCAGTTGGGCGGAACATCGAGTCCACCACTCCCTCCCATTGACTGTCATGCTGAGGGAGGTGAGAGAGGGCGTCAGCTAAGGAATTGGCCTTCGAGGTTTTTGTGATCAGTCATACCTCGAATGGCACTCACGTCCCTTCCAACCAATGTCTCCAGGTGGATAGGGCGAGCCAGATGGCTCCAGCCTCTTTATCCCAAACAGCCCAGTTGTACTCAGTGGCACTAAATTTCTGCGAGACATAGGCTAGGGGGTGTAGTTTACCATCCTCCTCTTCTTGCAGGATGGCCCCTCCCATCTCTACATCCGAAGCATGGACGTGTATGATGAATTTTCATCTGGATGAAATGAAATAGCCTACAAAGTCAATTTCGTTTTTGTGGAACTCCCACTTGGACAGTTTGGGGAACAGTTTATGTTTGTTCAGAGTCTAAAGTACCTCCCTCACCAACTGGATGTGGGATTGTTCATTGGGGGAATACAGTAAGACGTTATGCAAGTAAACAAGAGCCCCCCGTAAACAGGTGCTTGTGCAACACTTCATTGATTAGGTTCATGAACACTTCAGGTGCTCCCTGGTGGCCGAATAGCATGACCTGATACTCGAATTGCCCCAGCAGGGTATTAAAAGCAGTCTTAAATTCACCCCCTCCCTGATGCACACTCTGAAGTACGCATCCCTCAAGTCCAATTTGGAAAAGATCTTTCCTTTGGCTGCCTCTGCCAGTAGATCTTTTTTTTTTAAAACAAACTTTTATTAATAGGATATATTGACATATTCCATATTTCAAATTATTTTTAAATACATCCTTCTCTATTACCCCCCCCCTGGCTTCCAGCAATGCTCCCTTATTGTTTCAATCAATGTTCACTAACATTAAAAACTTATCCAATATTCAATTCTCCTTTTATAACATATTCACTCTTTCGATCCAACCCTTAGGTAAATTTTAGCAATTATTCAGTCATTACTTTCTATATTCTATTCTTAATAGTTATCAAAGCAGAGTAACTTATTTCTTACATCCCAGTTTGTTTCAAGATAGTCTTTAAAATCCTTCCATTCTGTCAAAAATCCTTCATCTTCTTTACCATTAAGCTTCTTTGTCAATTTGTCCATTTCTACCATAAAAAGCATCTTCTTTATCCAGTCCCATTTTTCCGGTATGTTTTCTTGCTTCCAAAATTGAGCAAATATCATTCTTGCTGTTGTAATCAAATACCATAACAATGTTCTCTTTGTTACATTCACTTCTTCCATTTTAAGACCTAAAAGTAACATTTCAGGTTCTTTTTTCAGGGTGCACTTCAGGATCTTCTGGATTTCATTATGGATCTCTGTCCAATAAACTGCCACTTTATCACAAGTCCACCACATATGATAAAATGAGCCTTCCTTTTTTTACACTTCCAACATTTGTTAGACAAATTCTCCTTCATATTAGCAATTTTTTTTTGGTGTCATATACCATCTATACAACATTTTATAACAGTTTTCTTTCACATTAACACATGTTGAAATTTTAAATGACTTTTTCCACAGACACTCCCAAGATGACATATCTATTTCTCTATTTATATTTATAGCCCATTTTACCATCTGTTCTTTTATATTCTCATCTTCTGTATACCATTTTGTTGAGACTACAGGTGAAGTCAACAGCTTGGATTTCCAGATTAGTGACCATTGTTGAGGTGTAATAGATGTGCCACAGTCCTGTTGCCATTGTATTTGATGTTTCATGGGTAGTTCATCTTTTTGTTGAATCAGGATATCGTATGTTGCAGAGATTAAGCCCTTAGATGTTTCATTTTTTGGATCAATGAGTTTCTCAAATGGGGTCAGTGGATTCCTCATGAGATGAGTGAGGCCCATATGTTGTACCATATGATTTAATTGTAGATAAAAGAACCACGGAATAGATTTCTTTAACTTTTGATCTAGTAGTAATTTAGGGGATAGGCTGTCTTTACATAAGATGTCATTTAAGCTTGCTTCAAGCTTTCCTTTAATTCCGTATCACATCCAGGGAGGAACCATGACATAGAGAGATAAGAAGTAAATCTAGAGTATCTTGGTAGTAGTAACAGCCGACATGAGTCCCAGTTTTTAAGAATGGCCATCAGGAACATATGTGTTTTCACACTGTGAGGACGACTGTTTGGTGTATTCCATATGACTTCTTGGATAGACAGAGGAGTTATCAGAGGCGTTAATAGTTTTACCCAGTCTAGATTGTCTCCTTGATGCAGCATCTTAATTATAGGAGTCAGCAGTGTTGCTTTGTAGTATGTCATCAAGTCAGGATAATTTAGTCTACCTTGCGATGTTCTTTTCCTGAGTATTGAAAATCTTGTCCTTGGGTGCTTACCTTGCCAAAGAAATGCGTTAAATGACTGTTGACATCTTTTAATCACTTCATTCGACAGTTTGATTGGGATCATGCGAAATAAGAATAGAAGTTTGGAAAGAACAAATGTTCTAATTAGATGCAGTCTGTCTATGTAGGTCAGCTGTAAGGTAAAGGTAAAGGTTCCCTTGCTCGAAAGCCAGTCGAATCCGACTCTAGGGTTGCGGTGCTCATCTCCGTTTCAAAGCCGAAGAGCCAGCGCTGTCCGAAGACGTTTCCGTGGTCATGTGGCCGGCATGACTAAACACCAAGGCGCACGGAACGCTGTTACCTTCCCACCGAAGTGGTACCTATTTATCTACTTGCAATTTCTTGCTTTTGAACTGCTAGGTTGGCAGGAGCTGGAACTAGAGACAGGAGCTCACCCTGTCATGCGGCACCCGGGTTTCGAACTGCTGAACTACTGACCTTCCACAGCCTGCAGTTCAGCGTCTTAACCACTTGAGCCACCGCAGCTCCCTAGGTCAGCTGTAATTTCCCCCAATTGTGGAGTTCTGTTTTTATTTCTGAGAATTTTGCTTGATGATTCTTGGACTGCAGATCATCTAACTTCCTGGGTATGTGAATTCCTAGGTACTGAAGGGATTCCTTGGACCATTGGTATTCGTATTGCTTACCTTCTCTAATGTTGATGACATGTTCAGAGGCATTATGAGTGATTTAGATTGATTAATCTTGAGTCCTGAGATTGTGCCAAAATGATTCAGTATTCGTTGAAGATGGATCAAGGACGTGTTTGGGTTAGTTAGGTAGACAAGCATGTCATCTGCGAATAGACTGAGTTTGTAGGCATAGGAACCCACTGATATTCTTTGGATGTTGCTGTTGTCTCTGATTTCAGTTGCTAGGGGTTCCAATGCCAGGGCAAAAAGGATCAGTGACAACGGACATCCCTGCCTGGTGCCTCTGTTAAGTGTGATATTCCTGGATGCCAGCCCATTTATCTTGATTTGAGCAGTTGGTGCTTTGTAGATCATTGAGATGGCTCTAAGAAACATAGGGCCAAACTCCATGTGACGTAATAGTGCGGTTAGATAAGATGTTTCCAGGGAGTCAAAGGCTTTTTCTATATCTAGCGATAGAAGAATAGATTCCAATTTCGATTTTTCACATGCAGAGATTATATTCAACGTTTTGAAGATGTTGTCCATTATATCTCGACCAGATACAAAACCCGTTTGGTCCTGCTGAATATACTCTGATATAAATGAGTTTAGTCTTTTAGTCAGAATCGACATAAAGATTTTATAGTCCTGGTTCAGGAGCAAGATGGGGCGGTAAGATGCTGGGTTTGAGCTGTCTTTTTCAGCTTTTGGAATAGTTATTATGGAGGCTGAATTCCAAGATGGTGGGATTTGTCCAGTAGTCATTATGTTGTTGCAGGCATCAGCTAGGGGTTTGGCCAATGTGTTAGCAAAACGTTTATAGAATTCTGAAGGGAATCTGTCAGGTCCCGCAGATTTATTGTTTTTCAAGTTCTTTATTGTTTCCAGGATTTCTTGGGGCTCTATTGGTCTTTCAAGAATTTCTCGATGATCTTCCATGATCTTTTTGATGTGTTGATTCGTTGCCAAGTAGTTTTGAATATCTTCAGAGGACGGTCCTGTAGAGGAATAAAGTGACTGGTAGAAGTCAGCAAAGACTTTGTTAATTGATAAAGAGTCTGTGTGCATTTTTCCATTCTCGATAGTCTTTTGTCTTTGACTCGCCAGGATAGAAGGCGCAACATTTTAGGTGAATTTATCCAGTATTTCTGTTTTACATACAGAAGGTTTTTCTGTATTTGTGAGCTCTCCATGAGTTCCAATGATTTACGTTCAGATAGAAGTTTTCTATACACTCTGCTGCTCCTGGATGCTTTGTGTTCTATCTCTAGAAGTCTGATTTTATTGTGAATTTCCTCCCTTAAAGCTAGTTTTTCTTTTTTAATTCTTGAGTTCAAAGAGATATAGTGTCCCCTGATGACTACTTTTAGGGCGTCCCAGATTATGGAAGATGATGTTTCTTCTGTGTGATTTTCTTTTAGATATTGATCAATTTGTTGCTCTATTGCCTCCATGCACTGTTCATTGAAGAGTAAGGATTTGTTGAGTGTCCACGTCTTGGTCTGTGGTTGATTAGTTGAGGACTGTAGTACACAACTCACCGCTGCATGATCAGACCAGGAGATCAAACCTATGTCTGAGTCTAAGACTTTGTGAGTTGAATCTATGCGCATGTACACAGCATGCCTAGTAAAATAGAAGGTAAAATCTTTGTCGAGTGGATGAATGTGCCTCCAGACATCAGTCAGTTTGTATTGCTGCAGTAGTTCTTTTAGTCCTGTTGATTGATTGGGTTTCTGGTGAACATTTCCCCGGATGATGGAGTGATCAAATTCCAGATCCACTATTAGGTTAAAGTCTCCTCCCAGTATTATTTCTCCCTTTTGAAACGAATCTAGGGCCATTAAGGTGTCTTTAAGGAATGAGAGTTGAGACACATTGGGTGTGTACACCGAAGCTATTGTAACCAGTTGTTCGTTAAGTAGTCCTTTAATGAAAATGTAGCGGCCATTTGGGTCTATCAATGTGGCTTGGTGCTGGAAGCGGACTTTGTGGGTTATGAGTATTGCAACTCCTCTGGACTTGGAGTTTCCAGTAGCATGAAATTGATATTGGATCCATTTGGCTTTAAGTTCAGGTTGGTTCTTAGAATGTAAATGGGTCTCTTGCCAGAAGTGTAGTGTCACTTCTGATTTGGATTTTGCTAAATGTGTTAAGACCCTTTGCGTTTAATTAAATTATTAAGACCTCAAACATTTTTGCGATGTGACCTTCCATGTAGTGTGAGTCATGATCGAGTAGTGTAGGTGAGTTATTAGTGAATTATGTCAAGTTTGTACACAATGCCAGATATTACTATATTGTGGTTCTGGAGAATAAGAGAAATAGTACCTCTAATATAGTTCTCCTACTTCTTAAGTGTTCTCTCAATTAATTGATACCACTTAGTAGATGTACCACTTATGTCAGAAGATATGTGTTGATTAACTGATCAACTGAAGCCCACTTCTTTGCAATCAATGCTTTGTTATGTTACTTTGAAAGTCAGAACTTTTAAAATTTTAAATTATTGGGTAAACAATTGCAATTAAATATTAGCTCAAACAATGAATTTATAATACCAAATTGATTGTACTACAACTATTTCTAACATAAAATTGTAACCAAAAATTAAACCCAAAGATTTCCTTAATCAGCAGTAATTATGTAAATATTAATCACACAATCAATTGATTCTAAATATCAGATTAATCACACAATAATTGATTTTGACACTAGTAAAGATAGAAGGCAAAGGTTTATGTTATATTGTATTTAAGAGTTAATTAATTGATAATAGATACGAATATAATATCTCTCACTGGGGATTTAGAATATCTGATTAAATTCTTAGAAATGTTTCAAACACTTGTGGTAATTAAGGCAATTAATTGATTTTCAAGAGCTTAGGATAAAACTAATAAATCTAATATGAGAATGAAATCCACTAGCACAAAACACAATTATATTCCCTTGTATGGTGCGCCAACTTCAAGTTCCTTGTCTAAGATGTGAGATTCCAAAGACTAACTTCTAGTGAGTGAAATAATAACAGATAGTAATACTAATTTAGAAAAACAAACAAACAAACAAAATTAACAGTCCTAATTAGCCTGGCGAGATTAGTTTTCCCTTCCAGGCTAACAGAGAGCGCTATGACTACAAAAGACTGTTATGTAGAAAGTTGTATACGTTGCCCCCCCCAAATCACGATAACTAATTCATGAAGCTTTAAAAACTATTGATCAAACATTGAATCTATGATATAACTCAACCTAGAACAAGAAATTCATCAAATATTAATACAATTTACAAACTTAGAAGTACAAACTGTGGGATTTAAACTTCTTCATGCCGTTCTCATAGGCAGCAGCAGAGAGGACGTTAATGCGCTACTTAGCATGCCGGTTAGCATGTTTGCTGTCTTTGTACAGGGATAGCGGATGTTCCCTTTTCCTGGAGCTTTTGCCAGTGTCCATCTGTGGAGTAATATTTAAGGACTGTAGAAGTTTGAGACCAGCGTCAATATTTCTTATAGTGTGAAGTTCCTCTTTAACGTTTACTTGGAGATTAATTAGATTATGCCATCTATAAGGGATTTTAGCGTGCCTTAGTGCTTCTGTGACTTGGTGCAGCTAGAATGTCCCTGGGCCCCCTAAAGCGCGATGGTTCTGCTGTGCCTATGCCTTACGCTGATTGAATAATAGGAGCTATGTCATCTTCTAACTGCATTTCCCGTGCTAGCCAACCCGCCAGAAAAATCTGCAGCTCTGTGTTGTTTTCAGCTTGTTCATGGAAGCCTCTAAATTTTAAATGGGTCTTGCGAGCCGAGGTTTCTAACGCTACCACTTGGTCACGCAAGAATTCGGTTTCATTATGTATAAAGTCCACATCTGCCTTAAGATTAGTGCTGAGTTCTTGCGCCCGCTCCGCAGTTTGACTGACCTTATTTAAAGAAACAGTGAGCTCTGCGAACTTTTCATTTAAAGGTATGATGAGAACCGACAGATTATCTATGATTCTATGTTCCATTGAAGCAAACATGTTCATCATGGACTCTTCAGAAGGTGAGTTGGTGATTGGTATAGCATTCGCCTCATCGGTCGCCATCTTGTCGGTATCGTCTGGGCCCTCCTCGAAATGTTTATCATGCTGTACCTTCGGGAAAAAAAATTGTATGTTTCTCACTGCTGATGTAGTTGCAGTAGTTTTGGTAGAGTCGTTTTTGCCCATTCTAAAGTTGAAGCTCAGTTTCTAGGTTGTTTATTTTGTTAATTCAAGGGGTGGGAAGGATGGAGCTGGGATTTAACACGTCTGCCTCCATCGGCACCCCACGTGACCCCCGTGTCCCGCCTTTTTATATCCTGTTGAATTTTGCACCAAATCTTCTCATAGTTATTCTTAAAAAGATCTATGTTTTTCATTGTCAACTCGATTCCTAAATATTTTGTTTTTTTAACCACTTCACATTGTATTTTTTCTTGCAGTTCCTGTTGTTTTTCTTTTGTCATGTTCTTACATAACACCTTTGTTTTATTCTTATTGACATAAAATCCTGCCAGATCTCCAAATTCCTTGATCTTTTCCATCAACAATGGTAAATTAATTACTGGATCTTCAATCATAAACATTACATCATCCACAAATGCCCTATATTTATACGTAAAGCCTCCAATTATAAGTCCCCTTATATCTTTATCTTCTCTTATCTTCCCCAACAATACTTCCAAAATCCAAATAAACAACAAGGGGGATAGCGGACAACCTTGCCTGGTCCCTTTTTGAACCTTGAAATGTTCCATCATCTCTTTATTTACATTCAACGATGCTTTCTGTTTGGAATATATCGCCCTAATTACATTTTAAAAAGGCTGTCCAATATCCATTCTCTCCATCACTTGAAACATAAAGTCCCAGTTTAAATTGTCGAAGGCTTTCTCAGTGTCTACAAATAGAAAAGCCACCTCTTTTTCTGGATGTTTATCATAGTATTCAATAGCATCAATCACCGTCCTTAAATTGTCCCTGATTTATCTGTTTGGTAAAAAACCGGCTTGTTCTTTGGTTATAACATCTTTCAAATAGTTCTTCAATCTTTCTGAAACTATTTTGGCAAACAGCTTATAGTCATTATTAAGTAAAGAAATTGGTCTGTAATTCTTAACATCTGTTAAATCTTGTCCTTCTTTTGGTATGAGTGATATATTGGCTTCCTTCCACATCTCTGGTATTACTTTAGTCACCTGTATCTCATTTGCTAAAAGTCCCAAGATTGGGGTTAACTCCTCTTTTAATTTTTTGTAAAATTTTACGGTAAATCCATCTGGACCTGGAGCTTTCTCCAACTTAGCATCTTCCATTGCCTTATAAATTTCCTCTTTTTGAATTGGGCCATTCAACATTTCCTTGATTTTTGTTCCCACCTTTGGGATTTCTACCTTGTCCAAATATTTTTTAATTTTTTCAGAGTCGATATTCTTTTTTTGAAATAACTTTGCATAATACTTAAAAAAGACTCTTTTTAAACCATTCATATCCACAATTTCTTTACCTTCTTCGATAATTTTGTTTATTAATCTTTTCTCTCTTTGATTTTTCAATTGCCATGCCAGAAACTTCCCTGGTTTATTTGCTCCTTCAAATGATTTTTGTTGTAGTTTCTTTAAATTCCAATAAAGTTCCTGATTGAATATCATGTTCAGTTGCTCTTGTAAAATTTGAATTTCTTTAATAATTTTCTTTTTTCCCGGTCTCCTCTTCAATTCTTTTTCTTTTTGCAGAATTCTTTCTTGCAACTCCTTTTGTTGCTTTATATTCTGTTTCTTGTTTCAGCGATATAAGTAATCCTCTCATCACAGCCTTATACGCATCCCAGACAGGCTGTATTTTAACATTTTGATTCAAATTCATTTGAAAAAATGACTGGGTTTCCTTACGCAATGTTTCGATTATTTTCCTCTTATCCAATAAATCTTCATTTATTCTCCATTGAAACTGTTTCACTTTTTCTTTTAACATCCAAATCAGAATTGTGATCAGAATTGGTCTTTGGCAAAATCTCCACTTTCTGGATTTTTAGTGCCGTATCACCAGACATCCAAATCATGTCTATTCTAGAAAAAGAATTATGTCGATTAGAATAAAAAGTAAAGTCTTTAACTTTAGGATTCCATTTTCTCCAGACATCTTCTAATTTCTCTTGCTCCATCAATTTAAAGAAAATTTTAGGTAGTTTTCCAATCTTCTCATCAGTCTTTTTCGATATCCTGTCCAATTTATTATTAACCATGCCATTAAAATCCCCTGCCAGAATTATCTGGTCGTATTTCACTTGGTCCAATTCCTTCATCAAGTCCTTAAAGAAATTTTCTTTTGCTCCATTAGGCGCATATAAGTTGACTACCAATGTCTTTTTCTGAAGCATTGTAATTTCCACTCTGATATATCTCCCAGCTTTATCACTAAAAATTTCCTTTGGATCCAGTTCTCTATTTACATAGGTCACAACTCCCTTATTTTTTTTCTGCCAATGAGTAGAATTCTTCTCCTAATTTTTTATTGATCAAATACTTATTGTCCCATTTTTTAATATGAGTTTCTTGCAAACAAATGATATTAGATTTTTGCTTTTGTAGCCAATAATTTACTAACTTCCTTTTGGAGGGTGAATTAAGTCCGTTTACATTCCACGATAACAATTTGTAATTCATCATGTCTTGTCTTTAAATATCTCCAAAATCTTCTAAATTTTCTGCCTTGAACCTATGCATATCTCCTAAGGTCTTAATCGTGTGCCTTTTCAAATTGTAGGTAAAAGACAGACCTTGTGGTATTTCCCATCTGAACCTAATACTTAACTGCTTCAATTTGTCCACCAGCTTCTTATATTTCTTTCTATCTTGCAAAATCATTCTTGGGAGTTCTCTCATTATTATTATCTTTTTGCCATCAATTTCCAAAGGCTGTGTGAATTGCTTTTTGAAAATATCCTCCTTCATCTTCCTTGTTACTAATTGCACAATAACATCTCTTGGCAAATTCTTTCTCTGAGCATATGCTGAATTCACTCTATAAATTAAATCAAAATCAGAATCCAATTCTCCTTGATCTTCTCCCAGATATTCCATCAAAGCTGTCATCACCACCATACGTATGTCTTCATCAGTCATTTCTTCAATCCCTCTTAACCTCAGATGGTTTAACATCGCTCTATATTCCATCATTGCCTCCAATTTATGATTATCTTGTAGAGTTGTTTCCATTTTTTTGTCCATGTCTTGTGTTTTTTGCTCCAGTTCGGTCGATTTTGTTACCAGACCTTGAACTTGACTATTTGTGTCTGCCACTTCTTTTTTAATTACAGCCACTTCTGCAACTACCAGCTCCCTCAGAGCTGCCACATTCTTTTCTTGCACTTCTTCTAACTGCTCCAGCTGTTTTTCCATTTGCTTCTCTGTTGCTCTATCTGTTTCACCAATCCTTGAATCGCTTCCATCATTCTCTTTTCAATTGCTTCAATTGCAGCTTGCCACTCTCTCTTTTCCTTCGCTGCCATACTTGGACTCACAGTCGAAGCTGCCCTTTGTCGATGTTTTGGGTCCATTTTGAAGGTTCTAAAATTACTCCAAATTCTTGCGTCTTCTCTTAAATTGCCACCTTTTCGCTGCCCTTTAGATTCAATTCCACTAATAAAATTAAATTTTAAAATTTGGTCCTCCACAAAATGGCAGGCACAATTACTCTATGATTTTTCAGGCTAGAGTAGGCTCTTTTTTAACTTCCTGTTTCCTGTCCCCCTTGAATGTCGTCTTACCGGAAGTTCCCTGTTCCGCCGCTCTTACAGTCCTCCAGAAACCATTCTAGCCCTTAGTCACAGTTCTAGCCGGACACAGATGCTTGCAACACCTTAGTCTCGCGATTGTTTCCATTAGTTTCGGTCTTGCACTCCACTCCCAATCTTTCTAACCACAGGAATGTTAAACAATGTCTATTTTTCTCAAATTAAGCGCTTTGACAAACTCTTCTTAATTCCTCAATGAACCAATTTTTCAAGATTAAGTCTTTTGTGCTTATCAGCCTTGTTCAAATTTCATTTGATCTTCATTCTGGTAAGCAAAATGTTTATGCTACCTTACATGTTTATCTTGGGGCTTCGCATCGCTTCTTCTCGCTTTCGACTCCAATCTCTTTCTTAAGAAGTTGGGAAATGACGAATTTAAGCTGGCTTTCCAGCTCGGTTGGCTTCTTTAGTGCTGTCTTGCAAACGCTCGCTTCTGAGAGGGGATCAAAGCGCAAACAAGCCTCCTTCGAGACTTATACATGCCAATCTCAACTCTCACTTGGACCTCGTTGCTTGCCAGTAGATCTTTTATGAGGGGTAGGGGGTAAGCATTGGTGGCTGAGACCACATTAAGCCCTTTGTAATCCATGCAGAGGTGGAGGCCCCTGTCTTTCTTTTTCCTGAACAAAACCAGAGCAGCAAATGGGGAGGAGGCGGGGTGAATAAGCCCCCAGGCAAGGTTTTTGTCAATGAACCTCCGTAGTTCTTCCTTTTCCATTGACCTCATGGCATAAAGCTTACCACTAGGTAACTTATGTCTGGGTAGCAGTTCAATTGCGTAATCCATATTACGGTGATGAGGCAATTTGTCCACCTCCTCTTCCTTAAACACCTGGACCAGGTCTTGGTAGGCAGGGGGAATGATTTGTAGCTCCTCCATTGCCAGGCACGCCCATACTGGCTCATCAGGAGGGGTTGGTCCCCAGTTGGGATCCTAGCCATGACCCTGGCACTTGGGGGAGATGAATCGCACCCTCCCTTCATCCCACGGGATATATGGGTTGTGGTCATGTAGCCAGGGGCTTCCTAGCACCAGTGGGAATCTTGCAGCTGGGGTAATGAAAAATGGGCAGTGCTCCCAATGTTCCCTGGCTCCCATTCTCAAGGGCCCTGTCTGGTATTTACATGGCTCTTTCATAGAAGAACCATCCATTTGTTTGAACACTATGGGTTCTGATATTTTCACCACCGGGGCTCCCAACCCCATTACCAACGAGGGGTTTATTAAGTCTCTAGCACAACCTGAGTCAATGAGGGCCCGTACCCATACATGCATGACCAAGTCTTGGCTAATCACAGTCACAGTAACAAAGAAGGGGGGGAGTAATTGTTCACTATGCGTGGCACGGGAGGTGTTGGACCTGCTGTTCAGCGCCACTTACAGCAGGTCCTGGCCTTTTCCTGCCGGCTTGTCCTCCTTGCTACTGGTGGAACTGAAGCATTCTTCCACAACTCCAAATTGGAGGGCCCATTGCACTTTGGTTTTAGTGGTCCCCTTCTTAAATGTAGTATCAGGCTTCTTCCTCCCTGTATCTTTAGCCAGAGCTGACATTCCCACAGCCCCGGCTACTTTGCAGTGGAGGCATAGACCTTGCTTCATGTGCATCTCTCAGGTGCTGTCCTTCGGCTTTGAGGGCTTTGACTTCACTCCCATGGACCCCATTCAAGGGGCCTGGGCAGGTCAGTCTATCTTGATCATCTGGAGGCAGGCCTCAGCATTGGCAGCTTCTTGCATCCAAGCCTTGAATGAGATGGGGTGCACGCTCCGCAGGATAGTTTCATGGATCTCTGGATGAAGTCCTACCCAATACTGTTCTGTTAGCACCCCATCTGGCCAGCCTTGCACTTTGGCCTTGTATCTCTGGAACTCTTCTGTGTACTTGCGAACCATGTATCTACCTTGCTTCAGGGTGCGCAGGTGATTTTGTGCATGTTCGCTCTCCAGCTGGTCTTCATACTGCACTTGTAGAGCCCACATGAATGCAGCTACCTCTTGTATCTTGGGGCCCCTTGCATTGTGCAAACTCACGTACCAGTCCGTTGCCCAGCCTCTGAGCTGTGCTGCTATGTAGTCCACTCTTCTGGACTTGGTAGGGAACAGGTGGCCCC
The DNA here is from genome assembly GCA_029375565.1 of Gekko gecko. NCBI lineage: Eukaryota > Metazoa > Chordata > Lepidosauria > Squamata > Gekkonidae > Gekko > Gekko gecko. The sequence goes on along the minus strand of JAPDNY010000001.1, from coordinate 66,390,052 downwards.
AAGTTTGGATGAACTTCTCCACCTGCACAGTGAAAAAGGCCAGTTTCTTGGGGGTGCCATCAAACTTTGCATCTAGTAACCCCTTAGGGAGAATTTCCAGCATTATAGGCCCCGGTACTGGCCCCACTGGAGCCGGGGCCTGGGCCAGGACCAGCACCTGCTAGGTTGACTGGTAGAGGGAGTGGTGGCAGTTGTTGTGGGATCTGTTGCTGCTGCTGCAGGAGCATCTCAGCTTGCACCGACTGAATGACCGTGCCTGGAATGCCCATCAGAGCATCTTCCACCGCCTAGATCATCCGTTCCTGAGCCTGTTCAATTTGGGTGAGGCGCTTCTCCCAACCCTTCATCTCTTCCTTGCACCAAGGACACGCTCCTGTCTCATGTGGTGGCTGGTGCTCATAACAGCTTCCCCTCATCAGGCCAGGAGTCAGGGTCCACAACTCTTGTGTGCCTGTATCGAATGAGGACCACCCAAACCCTCGAGGTTCCTCTCGTTTCCTTCCAAAGATCCCTCCTTCTGCTCCCAGTCCCAAACTCATGGAAACAGGCACCAGCAGGGCTAGGGTTGTTGTTGGGACCATGGTCACCGGCGTAGTGGTGATGACTGGTGTGGTGGTAACTGGAGTAGTAGTTATCAGTACATCAGGTTCCCTTGGAATCAGTGTGTCCTCTTCTTCACCGCTCACCTTTGTGACAATACGGGTAGAGGAGAGATAGATTCCTGACTCTGTCAGGTACTCCAATAACTCAGTATCAACAGCAGGTCCTTAAACAGGTTCAGCTTTATTGATCAGAGAGAGATGAAGTCATCATGGACTTTTGAGTCAGGAATAGAGCACACAAAATGGCCATAGCAGTTATAGTGGTTTCATACAATACCCCCTGACACCCAGGGGCCAATAGGCAATCATTGTCAACTGCAGGGAACTGTATAATGGTTCAGGGGTGAGCGAGAGACAGGAGAGATTTCACGCCAAAGGAGTCAAGCGCTCAAGGCCAGTCGTCAGATAAGACACACAGAGAAAGAAAAACAGCTGCATATAAAAGCACATTCCACAGAAGAAGCAAAACTCCATGGCGGGGCTACCCAACAGGTTTAGGAGGAGGAGAAATGTGTTACTTTTCAGGTGAAGCTAACACACAAGGGAGGGAGGGGTTGCTGCATGATGAAGAAGAGATTCCCTCATGGCCCTGATCTAGATATCAAACATTAAGGGAGAATTGGTATAAGATGTTTTTAAGATGGTATAGTATTCCTACTGATATAGTAAAAATCAATAAAGATTATAATATGAAGTGTTGGAAATGTCAAAATACAGAGGCAACATTTTATTACATGTGGTGGACATGTACTAAGGCAAGAAAATATTGAATAGATACATGAAGAAATGCAAAAGATTTTGAAATTTAAGTTTGCACTGGATCCCAAAAACATGTCATTAACTATAATTCCAAGCAGAGTTACTAAAATATATAGTGAAGTATTTAAGTATATGGTGACGGTAGCAAGAGTAATTTTTACAGCAAAATGGAAGGCAGAAAAATGTTCAGACTTGAAGGAATGGAAGAATAAATTAAGTGAATACGTGGCAATGGCAAAATTATCATTGTATATACATAATAGACCAACATCAGAATTTCAAGAAAAATTGAAACCTTTTTTTGACTATATAGCTGTAAATTAAGAATAAAATCAAATGGAAATAGAAAAAAGGAAAGAGTTAGGAAATAGATACCTGTTAAAAATGTTATTAGATATGATGATAGGAGGAAAAGATAGAATAAAAATATCTTAATAGAAGTGAAATGTTTAAAGTAAATATGAGCAAGTTCCACATAAATATATGAATTGGAATATAAATTGCAATAGTTTATATGTTTGCATGTTTTTATGTTTGTAAACTGAAATAAATTTTATAAAGAAAACAAGAAGTGTAGAGTCAAATTCTGAGAGCGATAAGGGACATCCATGATGTTCTATGAATCAAAAGCATTCTGAAAAGAAAAATGTTTTCTTAAAATAAATGTCCTTTTTTTAAAAAGAGGCATTTAGAAGTCCTCTCACCTTTGCTGTTTGTTGCCATGAAGCCTATATCAATATCTTTGCTGTCTACATAATGTCATAGTGAATTCAGTGGGCCAATGTTCCAGTTATAGGCTGTGTGTTCAGCTTCATTTGTACTGAATGTGTCCCTACTGAGGCTTCATATGTTCCTGGTGCTGTTGGCTATAATGAATGGTGGGCTGGGGTGTTTTTGTAACTCATGTGTGGAGGGTTTGTCAGTGCCAAGACTAGCTGTCCAACTGTGAGACTCAAATTACATGTGGGGTGGACTTTCATGATTGTTTCTTCTATGTTTCTTTCCTCTACAGTTATTTTTGACCCATATTACTTACTTCTGCTTCACTGACTATGCTAAAGCCTTTGATTGTGTGGATCACACCAAACTGTGGCAAATCCTTAAAGAGACAGGAGTACCAGACCACCTTACATGTCTCTTGAGAAACCTGTATAAGGGTAAAGAAGGGACAGTTAGAACAGGATATGGAACAACTGATTAGTTTAGCATAGGAAAAGGAGTATGACAAGGATGTATATTGTCCCCTTGCTTATTTAATTTATATGCAGAGTACATCATGTGAAATGCTGGCCTGGATGATTCAAAAGCCGTAATTAATATTGCTGGGAAAAACATCAACAACCTCAGATATGCAGATGACACCACTCTAATGGCAGAAAGTGAAGAGGACCTAAAGAGCCTCTTGCATAGGGTAAAAGAGGAGAGCACAAAGGTTGGCTTGAAACTCAATATAAAAAGAATAAGATCATGGCATCCGACCCCATCACTCCTTGGCAAGCAGAATAAGTCATGGAAGAAGTGACAGACTTCATGTTCCTGGGATCCAAGATCACTGCAGACAGCGACTGCAGCCATGAAATTAAAAGACGCCTGCTCCTTGGGAGGAAAGTGATGGCAAACCTAGACAGCATAATAAAAAGTAAAGACATCACCCTGCCAACAAAAGTCTGTATGGTCAAAGCAATGGTATTCCCAGTAGTACTGTATGGCTGCGAGAGTTGGACTATAAGGAAGGCTGAGCGCTGAAGAATAAATTCTTTTGAATTAATGTGCTGGAGAAGACTCTTGAGAGTCCCCTGGACTGCAAGGAGATCAAATCAGTCAGTCCTAAAAGAAATCAACCCTTACTGTTCCCTGGAAGGCCAGATATTGAAGCTGAAGCTCAAATACTTTGGCCACCAAATGAGAAGGGAGCACTCACTGGAGAAGACCCTGTTGCTGGGAAAAATTGAAGGTCAAAGAAGAAGGGGACGGCAAAGGATGAGATGGTTAGACAGTGTTATCAAGGCAATGAACATGAAATTAAGCAAACTCCAGAGCACTACGGAAGACAGGAGGGCCTGGCAGAATGTGGTCCAGGGGGTCACGAAGAGTTGAACTTAACTGTGGGACTGAACAACAACAACACCTGGACTACACTGTGAGTTTGCAAAGAGCAGGGTGTCTTAAAAATAAATTGCTTAACTCTTTCACCCTTTGTTTCTTCCTGCTCAAAATGTCCCTTCCCAAGATGCCTTTTAAATTGGGGACAAGAAATGGGAGTTGGTCACAGAGGGTCCCACAACTTTGAAATAGTTTTTCATGGGCTGCATTTGGAAGAAGGATGGGAGAAAAGCCATGTAGGAACATAGATCCTGGCCAAAGCACACATTTCATCTAGCCAGAAGAAAAGATCCACCTTGGAAGAAGAAGAAGAGATTGGATTTGTACCCCACCCTTCACTACCCAAGGGAGTCTCAGAGCAGCTTACAAACTCCTTTCCCTTCCCCTTCCCACAACAGACACCCTATGAGGTAGGTGGGGCTGAGAGAGCTCTGAGAGAAACTGCTCTTTTTCAAGAACAGCTGTGCCAGAACTATGGCTTGCCCAAGGTCATCCAGCAGCTGCGAGTGGAGGAGTGAGGAATCAAACCCGGTTCTCCCAGTTTAGAGTCCGCGGACTTAACCACTACACCAAACTGGCTCTCAGACAAGACCCGAAGAGGTTCAAGCATGAACTTCTGCTGGAGGAATCATGAAGAATGAATTCCAACATCACAAGAGATGCAACTGACTGTTCCTTGTTGCAAATTATTTATAACTCTTCATCCACTAGGCATTTATATTTAATTGCTAGATATCAATCAGTGCAAGCAGAAAATCTAATGTTTTTTATGATTTTAACATCAATAATGTAGCTATAAAGAGAAAATAACACTACCCCACTGGAATCTTTTTCTTTGAACATATTCCTACAGATATAATTAAAAACACCAAGTGCCTATTTCAAAGCCATAAGTGATGGGTTTGGCATCATGCCTGTTGAAGGAAGGCTAATTACACCATAAATTAAATGTTTTTTTTAAAAAAATAAACATTATGACCTTTAATAAAATTGTTTTTACAACCAGCTGTCAATAAATCACCCAAGAAAGCTAGTGAGAAGTGGGTACTTTACTTCTGTGAATTTCATTAGCTAGAGTTTATTTGCTTTTTGGTGAGCTCTGATGTTTTTTAAATCTTAAATTAAAAGCTCCAGCTCATAAAAACTAATTCCAAAATGTTAGCATTTCAGTCCCTGAAAATGAGCCTCTCTAATTGCAGGAATTATTCAAGATTGTATACCAATCAGAGGCCATTAAAAAGAAATAGTCCGTGGGAAGTCAGACTTCACTACAGTAGTTCCAGGAAAGCCCTTTCGGATGCACTGCTTAGTGAGGGCAAAATGTCTCTGGGTACACAAGTTTCAAGTGGAAATAATATGTGTCTTTCAATTAAATACTGATGAGTAGCTGTGTTAGTCTGTCTGCAGCAGTAGAAAAGAGCAAGAGTCCAGTAGCATCTTAAAGACTAACTACATTTATGGCAGAGGATGAGCATTCATGACACCTTCAGGTATCTCAAGAAGTGAGCAGTGACTCACGGACGCTCATACTCTGCCACAAATTTTGTTAGTCTTTAAGGTGCTGCTGGACTCTTGCTCTTTTCTACAATTAATCACTGAGTTATTTTGTATCTCCACTTTCTTTTTTATTGCCAGTGAAGTTTACCAATTTATGAATACACTTGATGATGAGTTTTTAGGTCTTCCTGGATTTGGGTAGAAGCCACAGAAAGACAAGTGCTGGGGAGACACCGTGGTGGAGGATGCTCAGGATGGATGTTAGGAGTGGATGGGATGTGGGGTGCTGAAGGAAGATGAAGTATTGTCAACATTCATGTTATAGGTTTGGGTGGAGCCAAAGCACTAACTCTGATCTAGTGCTTTGTGCCCTATAGGGCCCAGAAACTGGTTGCCAAGATCTTGCATAAGCAAAAGTTCAAGTGGGAATACAATGTTTGACTTCATGCAAGTGGCTACAGTGGTTGTTTTCTTGTGTTTCTGCTTGCACAAGAGCTGTAGTGCAAGTGAAAATTTTACAGGGGATCCGACACATCTTTAGGATAGCATGTTAGCTATCTCTATTCCTGTCCCTGTTTTGGTTCACTTCTGTGTTATATAATTGGTTTATGCACCATGCAGCATTTTGCAGTTCTGCCTGTTTCTCACAAGAGTACATTCATGTGTGCTGGTCTTTAATGGGTTACCACATTGGCCTAATGCCACAAGATGTGATTTTTTTCTGACAATTATTTTCAGTAATTCAGGTTATTTTCTGAGGAACCTTTGGACCTCTGCAGTAGAACTGAGCATTGCAGAGAATTCAGGGGGATTGTTAAGTTGCGCAGCCAGTTCGTGTGAGATGCTGATCAAGCCATATTGAGTCTCATTGCTGCCTAGCATGAATTGAGAGAAAATCAATCGCGAGGACACAACTATGAATTGTGGAAGTAGACTGATAGCAACGGACTACTTCTTTTGGAGAACTCTGTTGGTCATTACTGATTTTCTCACTGAATAATCTTAGATGAGCTTCCAAGGAACTCCAGGGATTCCAAAAACAGAACTGGTGAGAAGCTGGGAGGAGCCATGTCATGGGGCATGTCATGCAATTTCTTTTTATGTGGTATTTGGTTGGGTCTGGGTGCTACAAAAGGGGACCCACTGTAGTCCTCAGCAGCCCTGCCCAGCAGCACAGTTGATCACTTATTTAATGCAACCATCTTTGCACTTGATCTCACATATTTATTTGCTAGTGTAGTGATTCACAAAACTGAGCTATATCATAATCAAAGTTAAGAAAAACTAAGCAAGTTCCAAGGAACAGAAAAGATTCTTGACTACGGAACTCTTCTCTTCTCAAAGGGGCAATTTTGCCCTTTTCTTGGATATCTTTTAGAAACACGGATGTTGGAGACATTTTTATATGTTCTCTTTTATTTGCTTTCAAGAGTATTTTCTTCTGTTATTACATTGGCCTTGGTATCAGACGGACTCCTATATGAGCTGTACTCATATGTCATAGTGACATAATGCACAGTAAAAGCCCAATATTAAAACAAAACCTCTTAACATTTATATGGAGGTTGAAATAAATCAACTTTAAATTATTTTTAAATGTTGAGAAAGGGCAATGCAGCTTTGAATGTGACTATTGATAGAAAGAGGTAAAAAAGAGGAAACTTAGAACAAATTCATTTCGGTTACTCAGGCCCTGTGAAGAAATATGTATAAATCTAGATGTGGAGTTTTTCTTCCTGGATTCATCAATCAATGAGTGCTAGCCAGTTAATATGAAATACATTCACAGTCCTGGCATATGTAGACAATTTTTCTAAAAAAACAACAACCCTGATTTAATTTAATTCTCCTTTTTATTATTCAGCAGCCATTTCCGGAAAATATGATTAGCAGCTGCAGAATATTGCTGTAATATGAAAAGGCAAGTGGTTTCCCCCCTTTCCCTTGATAAACATATTATTTTCTAAAAGGTGGAGTATCTTAATTGGCTAAGTATCTAGTACATGTGAGGGAGAACTGAAAATGCTACCCCTTCTCCCTACCCACAAGTAAGTATGAGGTAATAGGAAAGGAAAGTGGTACCTGTTTCAAACAATCCTTCCTGGAAAAAATTAATAGGAAAGATGGGGTTTCATGTAGGTGATGTGTGTGGGGGAGGAATGGTGGGGGCACTATCTGTGCTATCGTGCATATTATATCTAGAGTTGCCAACCTTCAGGTGAGGCTTGCAGTTCTCCTAGAATTACAGCTGATTCCCAGTCCCCCCACATTAGCTCTATTTGCGACCCCTTAACGGGGAAAAAATGGTTTATTATGTTCCAAACAGCAAGGAGAATTGTGGTCCCTTAAAGACTAATCAATTTATTTGTCATAAACTGTGTGTGGCAATAATGGGCTTTGTTCCAGGTCCCCCAAATCCTAGCTATGCTACTGGAGTAGAACACGACTGATCAGGTGTCTGAGGATGATCACCCAGGTCACCCAGTGAGCCTCCTGGCAGTCTCTGTCTGAGACTCTGTTAAACTATGCTGACTCTCTACTATTTTTGCCAAATTGCAGAAAGGGACAGCTGGTAGCAGAAAATGTGTTCAAAGGGGTTTTAGGGAGGCAAGGTAGTACTGCACAACCGCCAGACATTATCCTAATATGTCTAAAGTTATTAATTGCATTCATGTTAAAATAAGATTTCATTTTGTAGCATTCCAAAATAAGAAACTAGTGTTCATCCGTTGTCCCAGCACCTGTGCACTCTAGGGGTTTTTCTACAGAGGTCTTGTTTGTCAGTTCTGGCCCTGTACTGTTTCAGTTTATTCCTTGATATCTGCAAGCATTTTTGTGCCTTTCATTTTCACTTCAGGGTTTTGTTTTTTTTGGAGGGAGGGCAATTTTTCTGGCTCTTTTGAGGCCACTTTTACCCTGATGTTTTTCAGGAAGAGGAGTCATCTTTTCATAGTGTGTAATGTATCCATCTATGACCACGTGTGAGGCGAGGTCTCCACGCAGTCTGGCGAAGCGCCTGAACTTCGCTCCCAGAGACAATGGCCAAGTGGCTCCTAGCCCCTAGCCACTCAGAGGTCCCGGCCGTAAGCCTATAGAACTCTCAGCCACTGTTATAGCCTATCACGAGTGTGGGGTGTGTTTGGGGTGTGGGGTTTAATGCACATATAAACCAGCCTGCGAGCCGGGTAGTTTGTCTTGTTCTTCACCTAATAAAAGTATGAGAGCTGAAATCACTAGTAAGTCTCAGTACTTTCCACTATCGGTTTTCTTTATCCCACCCACCTCCAGCCCACTTTTCAATGACTGGACTGACATAATTGTTAAACTACTCCCTTTCCCCCCAGATGAGTAATTTAATTTTTTTAAAGGACCTAAAATAGAGATATAATGCTGTAATGTTGAAAGGATAGTTTAAGCAAGTTCTCTGAATTCCCATATTTCATTTTTAAAAAGTAAGTCTCTATCCTTTTACCTTGCAGAGATATGCCTTTTTCCTTATATCTCCACAAGGGAAAGGGATAGACATTTTTTTTTAATGAAAGCTCAGAATTCAGAGAACCTGCTTAAGCTGCCATTGGAACACTACAACACTATATCTGTATTTTAGGGCTATTTTTTCTTTTAAAAAATCAGTGGGGGTGCTGTGATACCACCAATAACTACACTGATGATGACAAACCCTCCTTTGAAAATCCTCATTATTTAAGCCATGTGTGGGAGAAAATAAACTGACCCCTCAACTGTAAGAATGCATCGGGGGAAAGACATGTGGAAGAATGCTGCACAAACTGATTCCAGTGATTATGGATTGACTCCCAAGAAAGTCAGGAGTAACTCCAGCATTCAGACAAGGTCTTGGTCATAGGGTGGGTTCCTGGCAGCTTTTCCTCTCAGTCTCACACAGTTCTCCTCTTTAACACAACCCCATGTCCAACATGGCATTTGTACATGCAGGTCCCATGGTCCTCAGCATAACCTTTTTGGGTGGACAAAGGTGCTGCTTTTTCACCAGCAGAAAAGCTGGTTGGATGATCCGTTCCACAATGCTGGAAGGCAGGAGTAAGCTGACTTACCACAGTTGGGTACAACACTGGCTGCATATTTTTATTATATCCCCCGATGATAAAGAGCTAGAGACAAAAGCCAAAAACTCAGGGAATAGGCCTGGAATATCTAGGATGAGGCCAGAGTCACACAGCTGTGAGCAGGCTCTTGTGTCTATGCAATAGGGATGTTCAGCAATCATGGCAGAGAAGGGATTTAAACCAAGGATCTTCTGATGCCTACTTCCAGAGATGAATATTTTCAGAATGGAGGAGTGCCTTTTAGTCCAGCTCCTTATTGGCAAGAACTATTGGTCATTAAAGAGTTATTAGCAGGTATGTATTCTCTTTATTGACTCCCAGTATGAGTATTAAACCAGTTTTTTTACATAAGCAGGGCTCTCCCTGTGTGACTGTGATCCCAGTAACACCTGTTTTTCACTAAATTTGAGGGTGATGGGGGAAGGGTTCAGAGGGGTAGCTGTGGGTTAGCTCATTCTCCTGTAAAGCAGTGCACATCATAAAATGTTATAAGTAAAAAGCCACCTGTTTCTCCAGAAATACCTCTAGCCTACCTCTGTGAATTAAAGAAACGGTGTGGTATTGAAGCGTCCGATTTTCATTTCATCCTAAAAAGTTGATTTTAATTTAACTCTAAACTCAGTCCCCCAGGCACTTGGAAAATTAAGTCTGGAATTCATGGATGACAATGGCATTTTGCAAGACCAGAAGTGCAGATTGTAAATCAGAAAACACCTATATGCTGCATCTTTGCCTTGACAAGAAATTTGACAGAAAAAAACCAAAACATGCAGAGGGCATTGCCAAAGAAACTTTGTGCCTGACAGCATTCACTGTGACAGAAACTTCTGAGGGACATACAATCCAATCTATGGAAACTTTGAAGGTTTTATATGGAGTTAGTAAGATGATTATGGCTTCTTTTAGTGTGTGTCTCTGTGTGTTTGCTTTTTATTTCTGAATATAAGAATATAAGAAAAGCCCTGCTAGATCACACCAATGGTCCATCTAGTCCAGCATCCTGTCTCACACAGTGGTCAACCCATTCCTCTGGAGGTCGAACAACAGAAGACAGAGGCCAAGGCCTTACTCTGATGTTGCCTCCTGGCACTGGTATTCAGAGGTTTCTGAAGAAGTGAGCAGTGACTCACAAAAGTTTATTCCCAGCCACAAATTTTGTTAATCTTTAAGGTGCTCCTGAATATGCTACTGAATATGGAGGTTCTCTTCAGTCACCATGGTTAGTCACCAGGAACCTGTCTACTTCCCTTCTAAAGCAACAAAGTTATGAGTATGTGCAGTTAGTCACTGCTTGGTTTTCTTTCAGATCTTGTGGTCCCCCCCCACTCTTCTACATGACTGATGCACACATGTGCATTGATGTCATGCTGGAAAAACACAATCTTTGTTTGATTGGCTATATGACTGTATCAAGACTTTGTTTTACTAATGCACAGGAGTGCATGCACAGTAAAACACAATGCACGCTCACACAATCTTGATTGCATAACCACACTTGGAGTGTTTTGTCAACATACCGATTCATACCAGGAACATAGAAAGAGCAAAGGAGGAAAAGGAAAGAAATAAATTTGAAAGCTGCCACAACCTAAACATGCTTGAATTCAATAACTAATTTTAGAAATTCTTGTAGCTAAACTGGAATGAAAGAGGTGTCTATCACAGCACATGGTGAACTTCAAGAATGGTAACAGGGAAATGTTCTCATCCCTGCTCTTGATTACGGTGGTGATGGCAAGTCACAGCTGACTTACAGCTACCCTGTGGGTTTTCAAGGCAAGAGACCTTAAGACATGTTTTGCCATTGCCTGTCTCTGCACCATGGCCTTGCTATTCCTTGGAGGTTTCCTATCTAAATACTAGCCAGCGGTGACCCTGCTTAGCTTCTGAGATCTGACAAGATCGGGCTAGCTTGAGCTACCCAGGTCAGGGCTGCTCTTGATTATATGGCCATTAATTTCCCAAATAAGCATCAATAATATTAATCCAAGTCCATATGGTGGCCAAAACATCTGCAGTAAGGCTATGTTTATTACTATAAAGATTATGGAAAGTCCCAGTGGTATCTGATGCTCAAATATTTTAGGAAAGCATTGATCTTAATGCGCTAAAACATATTCACAACAGGGTCCTGTTGCTGGATATGGCTGATTTCCACTACAGCTGCCTCAGGTTGCACCGCCATTTGCTCGATACTATTCGTCAATTCACACCCGAAGCCACGGGCTGCATTTGACCATGGCTGCCATTCCCCCGCAGTTTCATGATCCTGCGGGGAATGCAGCTGCGGTCAAAATGCAGCCCGCAGCTTCAGGTGTGAATTGACGAATATCGGGCAAACGCGCAACCCGAGGCAGCTGTAGTGGAAATCAGCCAGAGTTACAAAAAGAAGCCATTCTGTGCTCTCCCAAAATGCTGTTTACAGCACTTAACTGGTGAATCATTATTCTGTTCTTGCAAGTATTACCTTTATTTGCTTTGTCTGAGAAAATGAAAGGCCATTCATCTTTGCTTCAAAAATAGTAACAACAGCAATAAATAATAATGACAAAATAACTGTGGTGGGAATAACACAATCCATAGCTCTAGTGTATCATCCTTCATTTTAATACAATATATATTTACTCAGGAACATGAAATGCTAGGTTTACAAGTGTTTTGGCATGCATGGCCTGTATTTGATTCTCTTATGTCAACAGATAACCAGTATCCCCCTCCCTCCCAAACCAGCTTTGATCAGCTTCATTCAGTTCAGTTCCCTGCTCAGATGAGAAATGTAGCTAGTCTCCTTGGCATGTATTTAATGGAGGGCTGAAATGAGATAGACTTTTATTGCTCAGGAGAAAAACATAAATATTAGCATTTTCAGGGGTTAGTTAAGTAACTTTGATTTACTATTTTTTAAAAAATATATATTTCAAAATACATACAATCTCTAAAAGATGAATTAAGTGATTATTTGATTTAGCATTTGAAGGGGCTCTCTGCTTTACTGAAAATGAAAACCTCAAATTCTTCTTTGTCTACTCTAAAACCACTTCAGCTTCTGAGAGATTGTGCTGTCATCAGTTTCCGAGATTTTGTGGTAACACCATCTATAATTTCTTTGGTATTATTTACTAATATACATAAATCATTACAAACTCATTTGGTATTAAGGTGGGTGTCATAATGGTATTCCATCACTTAATAAAAACACTCACACGGAGAGCTGACTAAAATTAAAGCAATGGCACCACTGCTGAGAGAAGAATTTTTAAGTCTTTCCAGACAAAGGTCTTTTCCTGTGGGGTGACGCTGTTTTCTTTTAACACTTTATTAGCACCAGCCATGACAAGTGATATCCCCAGCCTCACCAAATGGAAAGGGACAGCCTTCCTGTGAGGGGGAAAATAGAGGCATGAGCTACAGAGCTGAAGAAAGTGAATGCTTGGAGCTTACTAAGAAAAGGAAAGGGGAAGAGCTGGGGGAAAGTTGTAATGGCTAGGCAATTCATAATTGTGCCTGTAAATCTAGGGAAAGGATTGTATCTTGTGGTGGCATTACAAGCATCAGTCAGTCGCTGCCCATGTAATTTGTACAGGAAGACCTCTTCGTTTCTACCATTTTGGGGAATGTGCAAAGCAGAAATCTTCAGGAGGGCGCTTTTATAACTGAATTAGAAATATGGTATAACAGAACAGCTCAGGGGGTCACTTTTAAAGGTGACAAGTGGGATGCCTGCAACACTCACAGGGGGAGGGAACTGCATCTCTCCTTCCTTCTCCCATCATGACTCAAGGCCCCACCACCCACCTATGGAGACAGCAACAGTACCCTGGAACTGTTCCAAGCCCAGTGCAGCTCCTGGCATCTTCCACTGCAGCAGCTGGCCCCAGAGGCCCTCCTGGAGTCCTCTGTTGCGCAGCCGGGTCCAGAGTGGCCCTCAAAGCACTTTGCTGAGGCAGCCAGGCAGGGCGTGGCTCCCAGAGTGCACCGCTTCCATGGCCGGACCTGGAGCCCCTCCCAGCTGATGAAAAGCAGCTAGGCACCAAGATGTTCCCAGTTCTGCTACAGGTGCACAGAGAATGCATTTTTAAAATTTGGGAGGAATTTAAATCCTCAGTGTATTTTTAAAAACTTTTTGGAGTACCCCAGGGTTGCAGAAAAATACATTTAGAGTTCATGTGGTCCTGATCCACAGATTTAAATATTTGTAGATGGGGGGCCACATGTAGCTATTAGATATATAGATAGGACTATAGTCTTTTGTGTTGTTTATTTTATCTATTACTTTGCTTTTACTGCATTGGCATTACCTGTGTAACCTACTTTCTCTATTAAGGTATGTCATGCCTTAGACTTTTTTTGTTCCCATTGTTTTCTAATTCTGTAATCCTAGTCCTATTGCATTGTTTATTGGATATATTATGCTGTCTTTTATGTTTTGAAATCCATCTTGAGTCTCAGCAAAAAAGGTGGCTTGTATGTAATTGTATATATAAATAAAAGCCACTTCCCACAACTGCTTCAGGGGAATTAGGCAGTGCTGGCACAGGAAGTAGCTGTACTGACTACTCCTGAGAGTTCTAGGAGACCACTGCCCTTTTCCATCTCATGGCAGAGGTCATTCATTCATTAGGAAAATCAAGGTAGTTTTTGTTCCGAAATCTGGGAAAAAACCAGATTGGAATTAACTATATGATATCAAATTACCATTGTTACTGTACTGAGTGTATGAAACAGGCCATGAATTTAAGCACTTGTACTTAGGGTTGCCAGGTCTTGCCAGTTTGGTGTAGTGGTTAAGTGCACGGACTCTAATCTGGGAGAACCAGGTTTGATTCCCCACTCCTCCACTTGCACCTGCTGGATGACCTTGGGAAGCCATAGTTCTGGCACAGCTGTTCTTGAAAAAGAGCAATTTCTCTCAGAGCTCTCTCAGCCCAACCTACCACACAGGGCGTCTGTTGTGGGGGAGGAAAGGGAAAGGGGTTTGTAAGCCGCTCTGAGACTCCCTTGGGTAGTGAAGGGCATGATATAAATCCAATCTCTTCTCCTCTTCTCTTTTTCATTTTGATGAGGGGCTCCAGGCTGGCTCCAGGACTCTTCTGGCTTTTCCAGGAAGTGACATCATCGCTCTGGGCATGTTGCTTTAGTATTTGGGTAAAAACTCTATGGTCACCATAGAGTTTGTACCCAAATGCTAGAGTGTCCCCTGAACAATGTGCCCGGCGCAATGACGTCACCTCTGGGTGATGTTATTCACTGGGCACGTTGGGTGTGCCAGGACTCTTCAGGGGTGGGGCTCCCCCTGCTGGGTAGCTGGCTAGTGGCGGATTGGGGCCTCCAAAACTGGGGCCCCTACCTGTACTTCCTCCCCACTTCTCTCTCTACTGTGTGAATTTTCTCCTTCCGTCAATAGTTTGGATTACATGTTCATTATCAGGCAGCTGTTTTTCTGAGGCCTAGCTCCTACAAGCAGTGGATGAGATAGTAAATAGTGTTGCCCAGCTTAGGAAATTCCTGGAGATTTGGGGGGGTGTTGCCTGAGGAGGGTGGAGTTTGGGGAAGGGAGGGAACTCAGCCAGGATGTGATTCCAGAGTCTACACTCAGATCTGATCTTTGTGAACCTGGTGATTTTGGAGCACTGGGCAAAAGTGAGGTGGACAGAAGTCACCAGTGCTGCCAGAAACCAGCTACCTTGGCCCCAGATGGGGCAGGTGCAACAGGTGGCAGGAGCCTGCTCTTCTTCTTTCCCCTCTCTTCTGGGGAGGTGGTGTTATGGACAGCTGGGGGGGGCTAGGCAGCTGCCCCTTTTGCCCATTGACTAAGGCTGCTGCCTTGCCATGGAACGTGTAAGATGGCCACCATCCAAGGAACCATCCCAGAGTTCAATGCCACCCGTCCGGAGCAATGGGACACCTGGCTGGAACACTTGGAGAACCATCTGGAGTGCCACAACATCACCAATGCATGGCTGTGCAGCACATGTGGCATCGATACGCTATGGTTGCTGAAGGACCTGATCAATCTGAGGACAACAAAGGAGAAAACTTACGACATCCTGGTGAAGGCCCTGACGGACCACTTCTCGCCCAAGCCCACCAAGATGGCAGAGCGCATCGAGTTCTTTGCTCGAACCCAAGGGCCGGACGAAACAGTGACTGATTTTTTAGCCGGGCTCCGTTGGGCAGCCATCCACTGCGCGTTCCCAAGCCTCGCAGACACACTCATGAACCAGTTTGTCATGGGCCTCCAGGAACACAAGCTTCGCTAAAAACTGGCTAGCCATGATGACCTGACACTCGATGTGGCATTGAAGGAGGCGGTGGCCTACAAAAAGACCCATCAAGACCGCAGGGGCAAGGCAGTCCATCATACCGACATTGCAGCAACCGACAGTTCCAACGAGGAGGAGGTCCTGCAGGTTTGCCATCCCCCACCTTGTCCACCATGCCCTTCTGGGAACACGGCTTCCTCATTTTTGGCCCTCTGCGCAAGTTGTGGTGGCGCACATGAACAGTGGATGTGCCGGTTCCGAGACACCATCTGCCGGACCTGCAACAAGAAGGGCCACATTGCCCATGCCTGCCACTCACGAGGACAACGCCAAAGATCATTGGTCCATTAGGAGTCATTGGACCTTCACACCATCATGGTCCACCACCAGCAACACCAGGTATTTAACTTGCCCCCGGATGGCCCGAACAAGGTGCATGTCATGGTACAGATTGAGAGGTCCCCTTGCAGAATGGAAGTAGATATGGGTTCATCTTTTTCCATTATATTGGCGGACACCCTCCGTGCTCTCTGCCCATGGGGGGGACCCCTCCTAACTAAACCCAAAGGGTTAACGTTGCGAGACTTTAATAAAAACCCAGTGGCGGTCTGGGGGTGGGGCAAATTCAGGGTGAGCTACAAGAACTTTGATGGCCTACTGGACTTGGTGGTGGTGGAAGGCCGTCTCTCCAGTCTGCTGGGACTCTCATGGTTCAGGCCCCTGGGCTTCACAATCGGGGGGCATCAACCAGATTCAGTCGCAAGACTTTGCGGATGTGTGCAGGGAATTTCCTAAGGTTTTTGATGGGACTCGGCAAATTCACTGGGTCTCTGGTGTTGCTGGATCTCGATCTCATGGTGATACCCATCCGTATCAAAGCCTTGCACCCCGCATTGCGCTTCGGTCTAAAATTGAGGAGGAGCTGGAGCACTTAGTCACCCAGGGAGTATTGGAACCAGTCGCCCACACTAGGTGGGAAATGCCAATTGTAACCCCAGTTAAACCCAACAGGGAAGTCAGGATTTGTGCGGACTATGAATGCACTCTCAACAAAGCGCTGCAGGCCCATGCATATCCAGTACCCATGGTCAGCCATGTGTTGGCTGCTTTAGCAGGGGTGTGGATTTTGGGGAAATTGGACTTGGCCTAGGTGTACCAACAGCTGCCTGTTGACACTGCCATGGCCGAGGCACAGAAAATCGTGACCCACAAGGGGCTTTCAGGGTACACTGTATGCAGTTTGGGGTGAGTGTGGCACTGGGTATTTTTCAATCATTTATGGATTCTCTTCTCAAAGGGATCCCCAGAGTCCAGCCTTTTTTAGATGACATGCTCATCGCAGCCCCAGACTCCGTCACCTTCACTGAGAGGCTTCGGATGGTGCTCCAACGCTTCGATGCAGCCGGCTTGAAACTGAAGCGTGAAAAGTGCCTCTTAGGAGTTCCCAAGGTGGAGTTCTTGGGCTTCGCGGTGGATGCTCATGGACTCCACCCCACAGATGACTAGGTCCTTGCCATCACACAGGCAACTTCACCCACATCCAAGACGGAGTTGCAGGCCTTCCTTGGTCTGCTTAACTTTTACCACTCCTTCCTTCCCCTTAAGGTGGCGGTGGTGGAACCTCTGCACTGCCTACTGGACAGAAACACCCCTTGGGTCTGGGGGCCGAAACATGACACCGCTTTCCGGGCGGTCAAGGAACTTTTAATCTCGAATGCAGTCTTGTCCCATTTTGACGAGACGTTACCCATGGTGCTTGCCTGTGATGCGTCTCCCTATGGGGTGGAAGTGGTTTTGGGCCATCGCCTTGTGGATGGCCATAAGGTCCCCATCACATACTACTCCAGGACCTTGTCAGCTGCGGAGCGTAATTACGCACAGATTGACAAGGAGGCACTGGCTATGGTAGCAGGGGTGAAGAAATTTCATGATTATCTCTACAGTAGGTCCTTCACTGCTGTGATGGACCACAAGTCTCTTCTGGGCCTCCTCGCCCCCGATCACCTGTCCCCGCAGATGGTTTTGCCCCGGGTGCTCTGCTGGTTGCTCTTTCTGGCTGGTTATTCCTATATGCTTGTACACTGGCCAAGCAAGGCTATGGGACATGCAGATGCCTTGAGCCACCTTCTCCTTCCCATCACGGACTCTGCCCCTGCCCCAGAGCATCTGGTCACTCTCCTGGAATCCCTTCCAGAGTGGCCAGTTCATGTGTGGGAGGTGGCATGGCACACAGCCTGGGATAAGGTTCTCTGCCGTGTGCTAGACCGGGTGGGCAGGGGGTGGCCTGCGGGCCGGGGGGGGCAGAATTCACAGCTTTTTCCTCCCGCAAGGACGAACTGTCATCCCGTAAGGGCTGCTTGATGTGGGGCTGCAGGGTGGTAATTCCAGGCCCCTGCAGAGCCGGGTCCTCACGGCGCTCCACAAACACCACCTGGGGGTCGTCAGGATGAAGGCGCTGGCACAGAGTTATGTCTGGTGGCCAGGGCTGGACCAGGACATTGAGGACACCATTAAGCAATGCATGAAATGCCAGGAAACATGACCAGCGCCCGCCAGCATGCCAGTCCGACCCTGGGAATTGTCTCAACAGCCCTGGACCAGGTTGCACCTGGATTTCACTGGGCTGTTCCAAGGCCAGTTGTTCTTTATTCTCATAGACTCTTATAGTAAATGGCTGGAAGTGGTTCCAGTTCCTTCAACCTCCTCCCGGTCCACCATCCAAGCCATGTGGAGGATCTTCAGTGCCCAAAGCATCCCGGACTCCCTGGTCACTGACAACAGGATGGCATTTACATTGGAGGAGTTCCAGGTGTTCACTGGGTACTACGGCATCTGCCACATCAGGTCAGCCCCCTTTCACCCGGCAATTAATGGGCAAGCCGAAAGAATGGTTTGCACCACCAAAGGGGTGCTCGGATGGATGCTGGGAAATGGGACTACAAACTGGCGGCATTCCTTTTCAGGCAGCGGACAATGCCACACACTACTACAGGCTGCAGCCCCACAGAACTGCTCCTGGCCTGACGCCTGACCTCCCGTCTGGATCGCCTCCACCTGAATCAGGCACCAGAAGCCGAACCCATCTCTGAGATGCAGGAGGCTTCCCGTGGGTTCTTTCCGGAGGGCCGGTCTACATGCGCAACTACGCACAGGGCATGCCCTGGATCCCAGCCAGGGTCATAGGAGTTATGGGGCTCCCGTCCTATGAGATCGCATGCGAAGATGGCCAAACCCTTTGGAGGCACATCGACCAGCTGTGTCGGCGTGTCTTGCCCCTGTACCTAGAGGATGGGGAGTACGAGGTGCCAGACAGCCCAGAGGCCACCACACCAGCCCCAGTGCAAAAACCACCAGCCCCACTGGACGAGCAGACCAGATCAGGCACCAATGAGCTGACACTCACCAGGAATCTCGAGCCAAGGGACTCTCCACAAACCACAGCGCCTCTGCCAGCTGCGACCACTACACCCCTGGGCCAGCCGGAGCCAGCCCCCAGGGTAGCCCCTGAGATTCGCTGCTCTACAAGGGAGCAGAAAGTGCCCACTTATCTCAAAGACTATGTTTGCAGGAGGGTTTCAGACCATGGAGGGAGGGGTGTTATGTACTAACCAGACCATGTGCATGATCCGGGTTCAGCCAGTCTGCACGTGGTCAGGCGAAGAGTAGGAGCTTTGCTCCACCGGAACAATAGATGGTCGGATCCTAGCTCCCCTTCTAATCGGGAGACTAGGATCCTAGAGTTAACCTAATCAATGCAAATAAATCTATCACGGGTGTTAGGGTGTGTTTGGGTGTGATTTGGCTCCAGGATATAAGCCGGCCTGCGAGCCGGCTTCTGTGTCTTGTTCTTCACCTAATAAAAGTATGAGAGCTGAAATTACTAGTCAGTCTCAGTACTTTTCACCTTCCCCACTCCCTGCTCCATGGATTGTACTGTGTAGCTGTACAGTTCCATCCTAAGCAACATTATGTCCTTCTAAGTACCTTGAAGTAAATAGGCTTAAAAGAATGTTAACTCTGCATAGGATTGTACTGGTAGTGTGCTCCTCTTCCATTTCCCCTCGGTGCACAGCAGAAGTCTGACAAGTTTGTAGCAGTCTTCTCAGGTTAAAGAAATGTGAGCATTTGAATTAATCTTAAAATGAGACAGCTGATTATTTCATTTCAGTAATTTGAATCAATTACACCCTATTAGAACAGGAACAGAAGGCTAGATTAAGAATACATTTAAATCCATGTTTAACCAGCTCTCTGTTTGCATTTAACTGTGGTTGAATGCAGTATTTCCAAGCAGCTTCTTTCAATATCTCCCTTTTGCAGTGTTTTCATGGATGCCAATTGGCTCTGCCGTGATGGAAATATACCACAATAGCATGTTTATTACGTTAAAATCTTGGATATATTTGTTTTCTTCTCGGTACCAGTGCTGCATGATTGTATGTGAAATTGGTTCTGTGCATACTGTAACTAATCAGATTTGTCTGGAAACAATCACCACATCTTGTACAAATGTTTACAGTGAATATATGAGAGTTTACCGATGCTATCTTGCAATCAATTTCCATAAATTTGTGAAATGATTCAAGGGCAACCTTAGAGAATTTTTTTGAAGAGAAGCATTTGTTAAAAAGCAATTGCATTTTTTTTGTCCTTAGAAAGCTTAAAAAAATGTTGCTACTTATTTACATCAGCATATGAAATGCTATGCTTGAGTCCTAGGATGGGAACTTGTGTATAGTTCAAGTGCTGCTCTTGGAGGGATAGCACAGTTAAGTGTAGAATCAAGGAGTTGGAAAACCTTGAATAAGATCTCGGCTTAGCCTTAAATTCTGTGAATGAATATAAGAGGAGCCTTGCTTAATCAGAGCTAAGGTACATAAAATCCAGTACGACCAACCAGTTACCCACAAGGAGGTGTGAAGTCCTCCCCCCATTACTGTTCCTCAGCCACCATCATAGAGGTACACTGATCTATCATTCACGTACAGACACTGTCTCAGACCCAAGCAGGGATGCCAGCCTCTAGGTTTGACCTGGAAATCCCTTGGAATTATAGCTCATCTCCAGACTATGGATGTTCACCTGGAGAAAATGGACAGTTTGGAGGGTGGACTCTATGGCACTATATCCCACTGTTCCCCCTATCCTCCCTGGGCTCTACTCCTGAGTCTCCAGGAGTTTCCCAACCCTAATCTAGCAACCCTACACCCCCCTTTCCAGTGGCTAGGGGAGACCTGGCACTGGCAACCCTAGACCCAAGAACCGACTGAGGTTTCTGGCTAAGAATGATTTTTTGTCCTGAAGGATGGCAGGCCCAGAAAGCCAAAGGAACATGTGGTGTGTAGAACAGTTCAATAAATGGTGTTACTTTAACTGTAAGGCATAGTTTCTGTTTCTTTTCTCTGTCCTAGCAGTTCTAGTATCGTTGCTACTTTCCTTCCACCACAACATGTTGCTCACCATGGGTCAATTTGGTGGTAGGAGGAAAAAAGGATGGGAAAGGTTGCACCTTGTGCACTGTGACATCATTTCTGGATGAAAACCAGAAATGACATCACCATGAGGTGTTGCATAATGCCATTTCTACCTCTCTGCCCCCAGAGAGTGTTTGCACCCTGCTAAGCCTCTCAGCAGTGATCAGCCAAGGGTTGGCAAATTTAACTTCTATCTTTACAGCTGCAGTTAGTAGTGTTCTAGGCCTGGTTATTTTTAAGTAGTTTATTCTCTAGTTATCCTTGATAACTGTTTTTGGTCTCCAATAAGGTTAGTTGAGATCTCATGTTAGTTTTGTGTGAAGCCAGTGCTTTTTTAGTAAGAGAGAGAGAGAGAGAGAGAGAGAGAGAGAGAGAGAGAGAGAGAGAGAGAGAGAGAGAGAGAGAGAGAGAGATGCAAAGTGCTAGTACTCATTCTACCAATTTCCCCTCCCTCTGCAGATTCCTAGTAGGCTGTTCCTAAAGATGCATTCTCTCTTTATCTGGCTGAATCAAGGACTTGGGAGAGTCCCCCAAAGGTGCTGATACTCAGTACTGATGAGTACCATCACAAAAAGAAGTACCTGTGTGATGCCTATTATTATTGCTACTATCATGACCATGATAATAAATGTATAACCCACCTTTCTTCCCTCATAAATGCTACTAAGTTGTCTCCAAATTAAAAAAGCATAATAAAATAACATCTTAAAAACCATTAAAACCAACAAAAAACACATCATTAAAACAATTTAAACCATTCCTTAAGAGAGCCCAATCAAGATCCTTCAAATATAGTCTCTTCAGATTGTGAAGGTGATGCTAATGATTCATTCCCACTAAATACATATCATATACCTTTTGTTGCTGTGTTAATTCTTTCTTTTTCATGTACTGATCTATGGGGAAAGGACAAAATCTATTTCCACATGCTTTGTATAGAACAGACTCTCCATAGCTGCACCAAAGGCCCCCACATTTTTAGTAAGCTGCTGATTTGGGGTGACTGGTCTCAATTGGAAGATGTATGTATACAACTGTAGCAGTACCTCACCAGAGAAAAGTCTTTCTGCTTGAAATAATGTAAGTGGAGATAACTGAAATGGAATCTGGATCTTTGCCAGAGAAGGTGGCTGTATAGCAGAGTACATACTCGGTATGCCAAACTGGAAGACATCCTATGTATATCCAGATTTCTTTCATGGTATTGGTAGTGTGGCTGAGTTGCATGAGCTGACAAACAACTCTCTTAACACTTTCTTTTCTTCCTTCCCTCAAATATTAAATAGGGCTTGTTTTCTCTTGTGAACTGGCCAACACCTGTTACAACAACTGGCCAGGAAATGTTATTAATTTATTTTAAAATATTGGTAGAAGATGTTAACAGAACACAGTAGTATGTCCCCAGACTTTGCAAAAGTACTAAAGGTGATTTAATTTCAACTGAAATATTGAACAAAGCCATTTTGGGAGGTTTACCAAGAAAAGGTTTAAACTTATGTTTCTAGCATATTAAGATCAGAGCATGAGTTGTAAAGAATCAGACCACAATACAAGAGACGTCAGTCCTCCTGGACTAATGGGAATGCAAACCTGATTAAAACCCCATTTCAGGCCCTTTTTAATTGCAGGGGTGGGTTTGATAGCTGTCAGTGTACAGGAAAGTAGCACATCTGGAATCTTGCTGTGTACTTGTGCTGGTTGGTATAACTCAGCATATGTGTCAGCTTTTTAATAGCCAAGATTTATTTGGTTTCTATTATTTTCTTTTTAAAAGAAGTAATTCATTTTAAGTATGCTGATTATATATTATGCTTTTTTCCATGAGTCTTTTTGAGGTTAAAATATATTTGTTTCCGCAGGTGTGCTGTTGATTGGTGGTTGTTAGTGTATTGTATTGTGTCTTTTCTGCTATATTTTATTCTTCCTGTTCATTGTTATTTATCTGCTACTGTATGATTGGTTGATTTTAAGATATTTTTATCATAATCACCACCACCACCACCATCATATTATTATTATTATTATTATTATTATTATTGTTGTTGTTGTTGTTGTTGTT
Source organism: Gekko gecko (assembly GCA_029375565.1). Lineage (NCBI taxonomy): Eukaryota > Metazoa > Chordata > Lepidosauria > Squamata > Gekkonidae > Gekko > Gekko gecko. The sequence continues at coordinate 66,367,210 of JAPDNY010000001.1, read as the reverse complement.
ATTATTATTATTAAAGACTAAGAATAAGGCCCATTGTGGAAATAAATACAATGGGCTCTAGAAAGAGGCTCTGGGAGAGTGCCAAGGCCTTGTACACTCAGCGTCATTTTGCTGTGGTGACCTCAGCAGGGTATAATGACACAGAGTCCACCCTTTTCTCCAGAGGAACTGATCTCTGCCATAGGTGTCAACTTCAGGGGGGCTTGAGGGCTGAGGCTACCTCCGAAATTTTCCAGGGGTGACTGAGCCCCCCCCCAGGCAACCAGGCTCACAAACCTTGCCACTACCACCCCATGCCACCCCCAACCCATTTTGAAAGCCCTTAGGTCCTAGCCCCCCTCAAACCTCACCCTCTCCAGGTTCCATCCCTCAAATCTCCAGGAGTTTCCTACCTGGAGTTGGCAACCCTATCTTCTCCTCAACCAAGCATCAACATACCTTTATTGCCCCCTCACTCTTCAGCTTTCCACCCCCCTCCCCCATCTGCAGCCTCCATGGTGCTCTGAAACCCTGACTTCCACGTCACATTGGCTGTCATGGGGGGCATCTCAGCAGGGTATAAGGACACAGAGTCCACCATGTTCTCCAGGGAACTGATCTCTGCCATCTGGAGAGCAGTTGTAATTCTGACTGATCTCCAGCCCTCACCTGGAGATTGGCAACAATGGTTTCCCAGGAGGAAGAGTAGTTTCTCTCTGCAATGGGGACCAAAGCAGCTCATATCATTCTCCTCTCTGCCTTTTGATTTGCACAACAACCCTGTGCAGAAGGTTAGGCTGAAAGTCTGTAACTGGTCCAAAATCACCCACTCAGCTTCTACAGCAAGAACCTGGATCTAGCAGATCCTGCTCTGAAGCACTGACTGCTATGCCTAGGATAGCCAACCTCCAGGTGGAGCCTGAAGATCACCAGGTATCACAAGTGAACTCCAGACAACTGATGTCTCCCCCCCGGAGAAAATAACTGCTTTGCTGAGCTGAGGCCTCTCCCCTCCCCAAACCCTGGCTTCCATAGACTCTACCAGAAATTTTTTTATGTATTGGCATGTGCCCTATTTGTGAGCTGCCCTGAGCCCACTTGCAGGGAGGGCAGGCTATAAATCGAAATAATAAATCAATAAATAAAAATATCCAGGAATCTCCCTATCTGGAGATGGCAACCCTAGTCAGGCCTGGCCCCATGAGTTCCTCACAAAGGCCTGTGAAGGGTTTCCTTTCTTTGTCTGAACCAAGCTTGGTTGTCTACTGTGGCGAAATGGGCTCCAGTTTACAACTCAGCTGTTTGCCTCCCACCCTCATCCTGTGGGCGTATCTCACTCCTTAAGTTCACTGTCACCACTCACTGAATTGCCACTGCCTTTTTAGAGGGACAGTGAGACCCCTCTGGCCAAATTTCCCTATTTGGAGATGGAATCCTTAATCTTTGGGGGATCCCTGGAAAGTTGGCAACCCAAGGGTCCAGACTTTCCTTGCTTCCCTGGGCTACCCTTGCCCATTGGTATTGTGTAGAGTGTGGGATACTATGTGGTCAAAGTACAACACAGATTATTAGCCCAAATAAAAGAATTTATTTAAGTATTTACACAATTATGGCTGAATTTCTGCGGCCTCCCAGGGTGTCCCCACATCTCTGGTGTGCGGCCTGGACAGGCTGGTCAGCACAGGCACATCTAAGACCTTTAAAATGTCCCTTAGGGTTAGTAGTAAATGTCTTAGATGTGCAGCTTGTGCACAAGCTTGGGAGACACGGGCCTTAGAATTCCCTGAGGTAGGATTTAAGAAGGACATTGATATTCTGTCTACCTGTGCAACCAAAGCGATGATCTATTTGCTACAATATCGATGTGGACATTGTATGAGAGTATGTAGGAGAGTCCACACGTGCTCTTAAGACACGGGTATTGGAGCACAGATCTCATATTAAACACAAATGTATGGAGTCGTCATTGGTCCATCATTTTATTAGCAAGGGGCATAGCTATGATGATTTTAGATTTGTTGCTTTAGAAGTCGTACATCCACATAGTTTTAACAGGATAGACATACATAAGCTTTTATTGCACAGGGAAGTGTTCTGGATACATTGGTTAAATACTTGCCAGCCTTATGTCTCTTTAGATCTGTCTTGTTTCTTATAGATTTCTTATAGTTATTCTTATAGTTGTCTTTATCGATCTATGTCACACTCTATAGTTAGTTTGCTACAGATTTTAGTATTCAGGTTAAGGAAAGTGTGGAAAGGTACCTTTAAGGGATGAGCTGGGTGAAGAATTTATAAGTGATGATTAGATGCACCTGTGTAAGGCAATACTGACTTTGCAAGCATGCCCGTCACTTTTAGAATTGTTACATACTAGGGTAAGTAGTTTCTTCTTTGCCCTATACAGCTATTTTGTTTCAGTAAGATTTGTATGAGAATCTCTTAGTATTTATCTTTGTATGTGTATTTCTTGTAGATTTGAAAGATTTTTCTTGAATGATTGGAATCATGATGTAAAAACAGAAGACAACACATTGTATGTATGAGGCAATTTTATTGTAACAATGATGGTATGTTGCTCTTGACTGTATATAAAAATATTTTTGTATGATAAAAGGTTTCTACTGATGTTGTTTGGAAGAAGTTGTATTATGAAATGAAAACATACTCCAAGGAGTTTTGTCACCTCTTCAAAACACCTCTTCAAAACCTCTTCTAATGTCTTTGAAATTATGTCAGTTACCACTTTACTATGATATTGAAGAACTGTATTGAGAACTGCTTCTATGTTTCTAGAGATTATAAAACTTAGCACATTTACAGCAGTTTATGTGTTCTTTGTTTAAGCGGTTATATAGTTGTGACCTTCTATTTTGTTTGTTGCTTGAGTTAGAAATTCTGACAGGGCACAGTGGCTGAAGGAGTGGGCAGGGAAGAGGAGCAAACCCAGCACCTGGCCAATAGCATGTGAGTACTCTTGAGTGGCAGCTGGGCAGGACTCAGGCAATGCAGCCAGTGGCTAGGGACACCCTCTGAGTGACAGATCAGCCAGCCCAAGGCTGTGGGAGCATGTGGAATGTTCAGGAGAGTCCATGACCAAAACACAATCAGGAGAGATTATATCAAGCTACCTGTTTTTATTGCAAATATTGCATACCTGCTGTTATTTTTAACTTTTTAATATTCCTGCCAATTTAAAATTTTTAGAATTCTTCCTAGTTGTTTTATGAGGATTGCTATTTTAATATGGTTTGACCTGTTTATTGTATTCTTGTTTCATTGTAAGCTACCACAAGACCCAAATTTGGCTGCCAGTAAGGGAGAAATAGGCAGAGGACAAAATTCTGGGATCCCCAGTCACCCCCTGGAGCCTGGAAAATAATGTAATTGGCTTTCATATGATGATTAGGTTGAATGGGGTGGGGGGAGAGGGTTCCTGCAGTGGATTTTGGCAGCCCTGCTTAAAGTTTTGAGATATAACTATTAGGAAGAAAGAATGCTATCTTTAAGTGCCCAATGGCTTATTTGTTTCAAGCATTTAACTTGTGATTTTTACATAAAGGAAATTTAACACAAGAGACTAAACTAGTAGCAGGCAGTGTGTCCATGTCTAGTATCTGCAGCTGATTTTATCAGATCTGTAGGCTTTTATGCCTTAGAAATCATAAATAGCTTTAACATACATACACATATATTCACTATCAGATTTATGTGTAAAAAATGAAGCATCATTAAATCATGTATAAATAAAAAGTGTATTTTTTTAAAAAAAAAACATAAGAGGGCATCTACAAAGGCAGAAAGTAACTGCCTTGAATGTTATTTTTGAGATCCAACCAAAATGCAATATATTTTAATGAACATACATATTTTGCAATCATCTGTGAGTTAAAAGCAAAAGTATGGCAGTAAAAGTCTTCAAACAATCCCCCACATCCTTTGATTTATTGCCTAGTGAAATTTTTAATGGTGTAAGTTCAAAACTTGTTTGAATGTAAGTGCTTCAGGGAATTTTACAGCTGAAATATTTCATATATTTTTCATAATTTCAAATAAAGACCTAGAATCAGCAATGACCTGGAAGTTGCCTTTCTCTTTTGGTTCTTCCTGTAATTCATTTATAAATCCCCACAGGTTATTTGATGCATTGGTATGGAAGAATTCAGGTCTTGATGCCATATTATCCCTATTCACTTTGGCACAAAGTTTCCCACAATCTTTACAAAAACTAAATGTTTACATCTTAATGGGAAAGCAGCCAAGAGACAAAATAACCCAGTACACTCTATTTATCTTTACAATAGCAATGTTTCAGAAGCAAATTATATACAGTTTACTCAATGTATATTTTTAATCTGACTGGGCAGACATCCACACATTCAAGTCTTCACTAATGGAGATCTGTTCAACATTTCTTCTTTTCCGCATTTATACCTATTTTGCAATGTCTAGAAGAGACATCTGTTCAATGGATTCTCTCATGAATTCTGATGTTGCTCATACCCACCTGTTTAACAATTTATAATAAAGGTGTACATCTGGTGTGTGCAAAGTTGATAGGATTTTTTTGGGGGAAACATAAAGTTTGATTCACAAATGAATAGATGAGTTCTTCCTAGTGAAGGAAACTTGTAAATGTGTTATAACATGCAAGGTTGATGTGATATATGGTAAGCAATAATGTGCTAAGAAACAGAAATATAAGCAAGGGATGCTGAAAACCATTGAGTGCGCAGGATCACCAACATCCCCATCCTTATGATCTCTGCCAAAGATTTAAAATGTTTAAATTATCCATTTACAAACACAGGAAACTGCTTTGTATTGAATTGAACCATTAGTCAAAAACAGGATTACGAAACTGCGGGGGAAATCGGGCCCCGCGGCTTCGGGTGTGAAATTGACTAAAAATCTCGGGGCAAATGGCGGCGCAACCCCGCAGCAGCTTTAGTGGGAAATCACCCATAGTGATAGCTAACATGGAATGGATGCCATTGTGTCCAGTGTGTGTGTTTTGGGATCTGCTTGCTTCTTGGGCTGTGGGGTCAATATCCAAAGGATCTTGAATGGAACAGGAAGAAAAAGGAACTTTCAGGTTGCTCCATAGCTGCTGACTGACTGGCAAAGTGCTGAGCTTATCCTGGGAAGGCTCTTCATAGCTATGCCCTGCCAGCCTGGCCACAGAGAGAGTTTTTTCATGTCTCTGAGCTAAATTGCAAACTTTCCCTTCCCATTGGAAGCTGGAAAAAGTAGTGTCTCTTCCCCAAATTAAAGAGCCAATCCTGGCTTTTTTCCACCTTCTCATTGCAGGAGGTTCTTTAAAAGAGCCCAGGAAGCATTGGCCTTTTATATCTGTAGGAGGAAAAGGGGGTTAGAATCTTTCAAGATTTTGTGGAATCTGCCAACATTTTGGGATGTTCCCTGACCCTTGGCAGCCATTTGCCAAATGTTCCTACAATAAACTCAACAAGGTTGGGAACCCATTGTTTGTAAGGTTTAGTATTGTCTGCTCCGACCGGCGGTGGTTGTTAAGGGTACTCTTATGTGTGTGTTTTTCCACTAAACTAAGTGTCCTCTGTCCTACTCTTACTAGGGGAACTGCCTATGTGGAAAGCAAACTTCTATCTACACATCCCCAGTTACATGTACAGCTCTTTTTCCAATTCACCATATAGGGATGTCAGCTTTCAGATGGGACCTGGGGATCCCTTGGAATTACAGCTGTTCTCCAGACTCCAGAGTTCAGTCCCCCTGGAGAAAATGGATGGTTTGGAGGCTAGACTCTGTGGCATTGTACCCCACTGAGGCTCCACCTTCAAATCTGAAGGTGTTTCCCAACATGGATCAGTCAATTTACATGTTAGGGTTATCTGGCAACCCTAACACTTGGTGATTGTAGATGTGAAATTCTTTAAGAAAATGGAGGCAAAGCGATTGCATTTAACATTTTTTGAGTTACTGTTAAAGGACTCAGATAATACTGTTAAGGATTGGTTATCCAAGTTATATAAACATTTGGTAGATATTTTTTTATTTCTCCTTATCAAGATATGTCACAAGCTGGCGAAAGGACAGAGTGATAGAGCTAATCAAATCAGACTGGGAGAAAATTTGGGCTTCACCTTCAAATACATCAAGAATTTTGTGTATTAAATACCAATATTATAAAATGTTTTCAAATTGGTATCAAACTCCATTTAAGCTTAAAACAGTTTTTAAAACTGCTAGCCCAAAGTGTTGGAGGAAATGTAGAATGAAAGGAACCCCGTACCATATCTGGTGGGATTGCCCAGTTATTCAGGTCCTTTGGAGGGAGAGTTATGAGGAAATTTAAAAAATTGTTAAGGTTTCCTTTCCTTATAAAAGTGTTGCCGTTTTATATTTGGTACGATTGTATGCTGACAAAAGAATATATAACATTGATTTCAATATTGTTGGCAGAGGCAAGGATATTAATAGCTAAACAATGGAAAAAGGATACACCACCTATGAAGATGCAATGGTATAATAAAATATGGGAGATGTATGTAATAACAAACAATTCCTTCTTTGAGGAAAATGTCAAATATGTGGAAAGCTAGTCAGGAAGAGGGGTGGAATATGGTGATAGAATACCTCAAGTGCAATAATATTATCCCAAATAGGAAGGACTGTGTCCCATTTTTGAATTAATTGAGTTAAAAATTGTTACTTCCCCTTTGTTTCTCTCTGATCATAAATAAATTCTCAATTTTAACTTCTCAATTTAAAGTTTTTATGATATTACAAGTATTAGAGTATTGTATATTTTGTTCTGGTAAAAAAAAAAAAAAAGATTAGGGATGGGTATGAACCTGGAAAATGGAGGTTCATCCCAGTTCATGGTTCATTAGGTTTCATGAACCACAACCCATGAACTGGGATGAACCTCCCCTGCTTTGTGAACCGATTTGGGTTTGTGAGGTTTGTGGATCTTCCCTCCTTCCTTTTTGCTGGTGGTGGCTCCCTGAGGCCAGCAGAATGGAGGGGGGGGGGACATCTTTCAAAACCCATTTAAAGAGAATGTTCCCTTTAAATGGGTTTTGAGTCAGGTGCCATATGGGAATGGAGGCAAGGCGTCCCCCCTTGCAAAAGTGATTTAAAAGGAATGTTCCCTTTAAATGGGTTTGACGGTGGGCACCATGTGGGAGTGGAGGTCAAGCGGCAAATTCACTACTTGGCCTCCACTCCCATGCAGTGCCCATTTACAAAACCCATTTAAAAGGAACACTTGGAAGTGGGAGGGTGGACATGAGAGGGATCGCTGAAATAGCTTGCAGCCTAGGCGGAAATAGATGCAAGCCATTTCAGCGATCCCTCTTGCTCCCCCCCACTTCCCAACCTTGAATCTCATGAGCCTCCAAAACCACCTTGATAGTCCTGGGAAGTTTATATAGGGATGGGCACAAACCGTGAACTGGGTCTGGTTCCTGGTGAATTTAGGCTCGTAATTCAGTTTGTGGCCATCCCTAGAACTGCCCAGACTGCTTTAATCCTAAAGAGACAGCAGGAAATAAATTAGGGTAACCAACCTTCAGTTAGGGCCTGGAGTTCTGTCAAAATTGCAGTTGATCTTCAGACTACAGACTTCAGTTCCGCTGGAGAAAATGGCACTTTTGGAGGGCAGAGTCTGTGGCATCACGTCCTTGCTAAATTTCCTCCCTTCTCCAAACTCCACCCTGCCTATGCAGAGCCCACAAATCTTTGTGAATTTCTGAAGCTGGAGTTGGTAACCTTAAACTAAATCTAAAAGATTTTTGTTGTCTGATTGTACCAGTCTAGATTATTCCCCCCCCAATAGCCATGGCCTGAATTCATAAACCTATTTATTTTTCAAAATCCAAGCATGGCACATGATGGTCCTGTTTTCAACCTTACATAAGACAGAAATCAGTCTGAGATGTTACTCATGTGATGACCATATGGCTGGGATTCTAATTTGCCTGGAACTGTAGTTTAAGCTGCTACAGTGTCAGTGACAGAAGTGGGGTGGTTTATTATTATTATTATTTTCATTTGGTGAGGTGTGCTGAAGTGTGACTTGGTGCAGCTGTATTTTTTGGCACATATCCATAACACTTTCACATCATTACTTGGAAATATATCTCAACATTACCATCTCTGTCACAATATTCTTTCACAGAACCACAATCAGTTCATCATTGCATCTTGGGTCATATACAATCATGTTCCTATTGATTTGCAGTATTTGAAGACTGGTAACTGTTATCTTTCCCTTTCAACTGCATATGTCATGGCTCAGTTAGCACATTCCTCATAAGAGATACTACTAATGTTGCTTCTTGTTTGTCTTAAAATAGGTGCATCTTCATCCCATATCCATGGCAGAACACTTTCTTTGTAAGCATAAGGTCAGAGGTTCAACTCCTGGCATCTCCAGTTAAAGGATGATGTCTGAGAGATATCTGCCTGAGATCCTGGAGAGTCACTGCCAATCAATGTATACAATAAAAGGCTATTTGTTGATCAGACTCAGGATAAAACTGGTTCACATGATCATTTTCTCGTTGTGTCTGCTATGGTATGTGTTTACTATAAACTTATTCCTCAAATATAATAGTTTAGAGGAATGGTTTAAATTTGTAAATCATTCCTTGGGAAAAGACAGTCTGACCAACAACTTAAGGGTACTCTGTGTAGGCAGACTTGACCACTGTTCTTCAACCTATTGACAGAATCTCTGTCACAGCACCCACACATAGGCTGCAGTCATACGGAGGGGGGAAGAGGCGGGCAGGAAGCGAGGCTGTTTGGCCTGCCTGCAATGATGTGCGTTTGCGCGATCAAACTTCCCGCCGCGCATACGCAGTTCCCCATACTACTGACGATGCCCCGCCGATGACTCCGGGACGCCAGACAGATGTGTCTGTCTGATCGTGTCCCTTTAATCCACAGGGGAATCGCATGGCTGCCATTGCTTCCGGTCCGTATGATCACACCCATAATCTGTTTTCTCAAGAGAGTTAACAAACTAAGTCCTCCTATAGTCTGTTGCTTCTCCTTTTGGTGCCTCTATGTGGCCTTATTAGTGCTTACTGAGACCCTGCTTGAACCTATCAGCAAAATTCCCATTAAGATGTTGACTCTAAAGGTCCTCTTCCAGATGGTTGTCACATCTGCACTTACAGTGTTGAAGTTGGGTGCTCTCTCAAGTAGAAAAGGACAAGTGCTAGAGCAGGGCATTGAGAGTTTTCATCAGAAGATAGCCACCTCCCATTAGTTAGACTTTCTTTTCATCTCCTTCAGTCTTCCATCCAAGGGCAAGAGGGTGTCAAATTTGACACTAAGTAGATGGCTGAGATAGTGTATTATGTTTGCTTAGCCCACAAGCTTCCTGTACCTCAAGGAATTGCAGATCATTCTGTTTGCAGCACTGCTACTGATACAACTATTGATGCCAATGCTTCAGTGGAAGAGATTTGCAAAGCTGCCATGTGAGCCTCTAGCTCCACATTTGTACATTATTGTAATATTGACACTCTTGCCTCAGCTGATGCAGTTTTTGGCTATAGGGTCCTTCAACAAGTGGTTCAATCAAAGTAAACAGCCACACCTACCTGACATGGGAACTGCTCTTGGACATCCCATGATAAGAAGCTTTCCCCCACAAAGTGAGAAAGGAATGTTGGACTTAACTGCTTCTCTGAGGTTGGGAGGGTATTTTGCTCCACCCTAATGGGGGAGGGGAATTGTATGGGCCTTCCTGAGCATATCTTATCTTCCTGTCTAACTGATTTCTATGCTGTTCTTCATTCTTAACCTTACTTATTGGCCTTGTTATATTGGCTGTTATTTTGAGATTGTTTATCAGTTATATCTAGTTACGACTTGGGTAGTTCCCGAACTGAGAAGTAAGGTGAGCCTACTGCTTGAGACAGAAAATTTGAGCTAACTTGCCTCCTTCCTGATTGTTGGGAATCACCCATGAGAAGGATGATGCTCTTCCCATTGGCAGAGTGTAGATATGCAGTAAAGTGGAGCACAAGCTGTTTAAAGAATAAAACCGGTTTATTAAGAACAGAACAAACTTTGTAAGAAAGAGGAGCTAGAAAGAGAAGTCTAACCTTCTAACTAGCTAGGAGAGGAGCTAGAAAGAGGAGCTAGAAAGAGAAGTCTAACCTTCTAACTAGCTAGCTAACTAACTAGGCTCAGTAATGAAGAGATCTCAGCAGGAGCAGGAAAACCCCCAACTGAGCCAATCAGGGGACAGGAAGGAGACTACTTGAAAATAGCAGGAAGTTCCTAATCTCACTATGCTAGCTAGTTGTCCCCACTGGTGCCAGTAAGGTGTAGTGCTTAAGTGCATGGATTCTAATCTGGGAGAACTGGGTTTGATTTCCTACTCCTCCACTTGCAGCTGCTGGATGACCTTGGGCAAGCCGTAGTTCTGTCAGAGCTGTCCTTGAAAAGAGCAGTTTCTATCAGAGCTCTCTCAGCCCCACCTACCTCACAGGTCATCTGTTGTGGTGAAGGGAAGGGAAAGGAGTTTGTAAGCTGCTCTGAGACTCCAAGTGAACGGCGAGGTATAAATCCAATCTCCTCCTCCTCTTCCTCCTCTTCTTCTTGTAGGATGTTCTTGCCATTTTCTTTATCTGTGCACAATAGACCTTGCATATTCCAACACCTCCAACCTTGGAGTAGAAGGAACCTTCACAGTAAGTTCAGTGTTCCTTTCTCGTGCAAAAGTAAATTGCATAAGCAATAAGAGTCAACATATCCAAGAGCCAATCTAACAGAGATTGATGTGTTATCTCCAGGAGAACATGATAAATAAAGCATTTTAAGATGCAGAAATGGCTGGCTAGATCTCAGGGAAGCTGAAAGAATACCCAGTGCCAAGATAACCACAAAAGCCTTTCCCACCATTCTATTTGGTGATCCAACATTGCCTAATGGCTGCATATGCCATGATCCTCTCAGTTACATATGCTCACCATTTTGTGTGAATAAGGTAATGCAGATGTTTTCCAGCTTTGGTACACATGAACACTTATGCTGAAAAATGCAATGCTCAGTTCATGCACACCAAAGCTGTGAGATTTGTGTATTGCCCTGTTCACACAAAACGGTGATCAGAGATATCAGGATGATCACATAGCTGGATTGCCAGAACTGAACATTTGAAAAGGGTTATAGGGTAGAGAAACTACCGTATTGTTCCATTTTCTGAATACTAATGCCAGGAGGTAACATCAGGTGAAGACCTTGGTTCCAATATCCTGGTTGTTGGCTCTCTAGGACAACTGCATGCAAGACTGGTTTTAGTGATTTTGGGGCCCTAGGAAAAAGCCCAAGATGGGCCCTTGGAACCATTGCTGCCACTTTACCCACTGGAGCCACCCTGGCTTCAACCAATTCAAGTGGCCCTTGCCTCTTGCAGGTGGGCTGCAGGCTGGGGACAAGTAGCTGCTGCAGTAAGCTGGTGGGCACATGCAAGCACCACAAGCCAGCAGCCCCAGCCCCACAGAAACCTGCTCTTCCACCTTTCCCTCCTCTGTTGAGGTGTTGGGTGAGGGGTGGACCTAAGGCAAAGCCATTTTCAAGGGTGTTTTTGCCTCCCAGTACACCCATGATCACTGAGCAGGGGTGGGATGGCTTCAGGATGGGGACCAGTGGCAATCACCTTCCACTGCCCTACAATTGATTACCCTGGCTGCTGCACTGGAACTGCTACCACCCACTACAGTTCCACAGATGGCAGTGGTGGTGCCATGGTAGCATGATGACTGGAGCCCTCCAGCACATCCTCCACAGCACAGGGCTTCTGGCAGCTGCCCTGGTTGTCCCATGACTAAGACCACCCCGACCACATGGCCACTGTGTGAAACAGGATACTGGACTAGATGGATGGACCATTTGTCTGATCCAGCAGGTCACCCCTTATCTTAAGTTCTCCAGTGAGTTCAGGGTGACATAAATGCTTCTACCTCCACTATTTTTTCCTCAAAACAACCCTGTGAAATAGGTGAAGTTGAGAAAGAGTGGCTGGACCTATCTGCAAACAGAGATGTATTTTTCTATAGGACAGGAGTGTTGCCAGAGGCACTGCCTTTTACTCTTGGATAGCCCCAAAGCAGGGGCGCCCTACTTTCTAACCTGAACCAAAGTCCCCAAAAGTCAAGCACTCTCAGTTTGAACCACAGAGTCAGGCTGCAAGTACTCTGCAAAAAGGGATTTCATCATCAGGTTTCATAAGGTGACCTCAGAGCAAGTCTCCAGTCTTCCCCCTCCACCCAGCAGAGATTATGCTTATGGAGTGACAATGGGTTCTACCAGGTAAAATATCTACATTTCTAAAGTCTATTTAGAGCCCATCTGGCAGATAACTCTGTCTCCAGTAATTCTTTGCCTGAATTCTTTGTCTTTCCTGCTCTGTTTCTCAAGAATACTGGGATAAACCAATCAATCATTCAAATGTTTAGCAATCCTTCCTGATGCTAATCAGGGATGTCTCCCACCTTTTGTCTACCCTGGCCAGGACGATTAGTAAGTCAGATAATCCATTTAACTAGCTACCCAACACCTGGCTTCTATTATTAAATCCAGACTCTGCCTCTCTGGAAGCTCATTGGTCATACCTAAGGTCTGCCTAAGTCAGATCCTATAGATAAGCCAATTGCATATTAATAATTATAATTCCCCATCTTTATTAAATAATAGAGCAATTTGGCTAACAGGAGCATTCTAACATATTCCATAATGTAGAGGCAAACAAGATGTGATGGGAGTAACCAGGTTTGTGTATTGGCTGTGTTTATGTGTACAACAAGGAGGCACATGGTTGAGTAAAGCTGAGCCTTCCCCTGCCACAACTCCCCTCATTCGGTTGTTTCAAGTTATTTTCTTCTTTGTAACTTCTAATCTTGAAAATGGGCTGGGAAAAAGTATCTCAGTGACAGAGCATGGGGCGTTAAGGACAGATGTTTCAGGTCCCTTTGCCCATACACTCCTTTTTGACATAAAAATCAGACTCCCATTTTATTCATGACTGGAGCAAACCTGAGAACAACAAACATGGCTGCCCCATCACATCTAGTTTGGCTCTGAGTTAATCAAGTTTTGAAAGCTGTAAATTCAAGCTCCTTGGGATGTGTACATGACCAATTTCAGGAAGTTGGGAAATAAAAGGAACTTTTCAAATAAAAAAGATGTCAATTTAATGGCAAAGGAGTTGAAACAGATGTTTCATGCAACGCTTGGAAGTTGGGTCATTTCTTTTAGGTTTTCAAAGTCACTTCTTGTCAAATGCATCAGAAAAGAGAAAATTAATGAGCTGTGTTTAAGTTTTATTACACAATCTTCTGATGTGGGAAAACTTTGCTCTAGGAACAATCCTATATGTTGCTCAACTGATTGAGGCATGCCTGTCACAGTATTCTTCAGAACGTGTTGGAGATCAAAGTATGGTAAGTTATTTGGGCTTCAGAGCAAGGTAATTAAGGAGGAGGAAGATTGTTCAATACAGGGTGTGTTGACAGACACTTGCTGACAGCAGAAAAATGACTCAAGTGTAAGAAAGTAAGGAATAAAATTAATATATAAAGACATTAGGTCAAATCATGCTTCTGAAAGAGAGGCTATTATAATACCATTTACTGCTTGTTTAACATGTCATGTTAAATATTTACAGGGTTTCCCCCCAGATTTCTGCTTTGTTTTAGATTTCTGCAATCCCAGTTCTATTACATTGCTTATTAGATGTCTCATCCTATTGATTGCATTGACTTGCACTGTGTAATCTACTGTGTAATTGAGTTTCAGTGAGAAAGATGGAGTATAAATAATGTAAATGAAAAAAAAATCAAATAACAACAAATGCTCGAAGTGGTATAAATTGACAGAATAGTGGGAGCTGACTGACAAAATGCTAAAAGCTAATATAGAATATTAACATCTGGATGTTAATGTTCTATATCTAATTCAGAATCTGGTTCCCAGGGTATGCGACCAGGTTCAGATAGAGGTATTATTCCAGGTTTGTGGAAAAATTTGGGGAAAAACTAGAAAATGAAAAAGGAGGAGGTTTAAATTCTCCCAAGAGAAATATGTGCCTGTGTAGACAATGTACAGTAGCAACCCTATGGGCCACGAGTGGGTAGGGGAGGGAGCTGGAATTACCCCACCCCCACTGCTGGCCAGGTGAGTGGCCAGGCAAGCAGAGGAGGAGGAAGGAGGAGCTGGAGCCACTGCTGCCACATGAGCCTGGTGGGCAAGGAGGAGCAGGAGCTGCTGTAGCACCATCCAGCCAAGCAAAGAGGCACTGCAAGTTGGTGAATGAGGATCAGCAGGAGCCACTGCTGCGTTCCTTCCACCACTGGCAATTGTGAGCAGGTGAGAAGGAGTGGGAGCTGGCAGCAGTGCTGCAAGTGGGCAGACAGGGGTGAAAAGGACCCACCATTGTCCCCTCCCACAACAGCAGTAGTTGGCAGCTGCTGCTGCTGCTGTTGTGTGAACCAGACAGATGAAGGCAGTGACACTGCAAGTGGGTGGGTAGGCTAGCCAGCAAGTGGCCAGCTGAGCAAACAAACATGGATGCCCTATGCAGATCAAAATATTCTGAAGGGTGAGATCAGCTAGGGATAGAAAATGAAGAAAAAGTGAGGAGAGCTTTAAAAACCCTTAAAACTGCTGATGCCTGTGCGTGTGCAGAAACCACAACTTACAGAGAAAAATTAGGTCTTGCAATACTGCATCTCAAGCTCTTGAAATGGAAGCAGAAGTGGGAAGTTTGGGGGGAGTGGCAGAGGAGGACGGATGAAAGGAATGGTGGCAGGAGAGGAGGAAGGTGGGAACAGGGGAAGGAAAGAAGTGGAAGGGTGGGAGGAAGGACAGAGGGGTTGGCATGAGGGTGGAGGACAGAAGGACATAATGTTGGTGATGGTGGGAGGAGGGAAGGAAGAAGGAGGAGGCAGAGGCAGGAGGTGGGGAAGAATGGGGTCATTTGAAAGGTGTGGAAGAGCAGTGTGGGATGGACATTTCTTTGTGAATTCCCCATAGCTCTCCTTGAATGTCACTAGCATAACATTCATTATTATGATGAGTAGTGCCTATGCCTCTGTATTAAGAAATGTTTGGCTCTTTGAGGGTCAGTTGTAGGAGTGGCCTTTGTAGGAGAGGCCAGACTTCAAGCATAATTTCTCCATGCTTAGTACAAACTTGCAAAATGCCTCTAACTCAACCCTATTGCACATATATAATCTCATGAGTTACAGGGGGGAAAAATGAAACTAAAGTTGCTAGTCCCCTAGTTGGATGATGGTGTGATGTGTCTTCCAGGGAAAACCATGGAGTTTTCAGTGATTCCTAGAGAAGACTAGGTTTCCCTGGAAGTGATATCACACCATCACCAAAGACTGCCCCCCATGCTCCTACCCCCTGTCTCTCATGGGTTGCTAGGCCACGCCTGGCAATCCTACAAAAAAGGCATGCATAAACTATACCACTGTAATGACAGGTCCTTTTGTCAGAACATACCTGTGACCCCTTCCTCATTCTTTGACTGTCTGTCTCCTGATGATATCTGGGATATAGAACCTGATGGTTCTTCTAAGATGGTACTCTGCATTGTAACAGTCAGTTCCTTGCAGGTTCTCGCTCATATATTCTAATTTAACAACCTGGCCAAATATAAAGATATTTAAATCTGGAGACTGGAGAAGATGGATCTTTTTACAAACCTGGAAAATGCCCCAGCTCTGAATCTAAAAAACCCCCCAAACATTGGGGGGTTAAATGATAAATGATAAAAGGAGCACTTGTAGCTTTAAGAAATGGGTACCCTCAGTGGTCCTAGTCTGCAACTCTAACCACTACACCACACTGGCTTTTGTAGCTGCTGTTGAACAGTAGCAAGCAGCCAGGCATGGGTTAGTCGTGCAAGCTGCATGGTAGTAGCAAGTTGCCTTGCAGTTACTGCCAGTCCTGACCCGATGAGTCCCTGATGAGGCCAAAACAGCCATGGAAAAGACCCTGTCCCCTCCCCCTACCTTTTACTGACAGAAACCAACTGAAGATGGGGAGGAGATAACGGTAGGTTATCTGGTAAATGGGAAGGAGAGAAGAAGGCAGAAAAGGGGAAGAGGAAGGGAAAGAGGAAATAATGGGAGAGGAAAATGAGATGCACCCTGCGAAACCTTGTGAGTTCCCACATAATATAAGAACTGTGGCACCATCTGCAGATACTTTACTCTTTGGATTGGGATCATGGTGAACAAAAACATAATTTCCTGCAAATGTGGAGGATCCCCCCCAGGTTTGCAGAAAAATATGAAAATATGTTAAAACAAATGAGGGGGGGGGTTAAATCTGCCTCACAAGACCATTGACTGTGCAAGGGGGTGGGTGGAGGGGAGAGCCAGGATGATTACAAGGCCTTTCATGGTCCTTGGGCTGGATCAAACCCTGCATGTTTCAAGCGAAATTTTCAGTGGCAATTGTCATTAGCTTAATTATTTCCATATAGAAGGGAATGGGAGCTTTTGTACAGGGTTGTGCTGCTTTGTCTTTGAAACTACAACAGCCTTATTTGTAGAAAAAAACAGCAACTGCATCAGTTAACTTATATCAAAGATGTGGAGGTCTAGTGAGATTTTTAAACCCAAATTGATCATAGACTTTAGCAGAAGCCTGAACAGCAAAGGAGTCAGTAATGTATCTGTTTTGTGTTTGATGTGTCCTACTGCCACAGCTAATAGAGAATAGGTTGTCTTCACATAAAGCAGAAATGGCAAGTCTTTTTTTACAGTAACCAACCTATAACCACCTACAGCAGAGTAGTTTCATTGCTGCCAGTGGAATTACTCTGGAGTAATCACATTGAAAACCATGAGCATGGTGAATCAGATTGTTTTAGAGCCATCTGCATTATCTCCCCTCGGACTCTTATGCCGTAAATGGCTGTTTCTGAATCTTCCAGCCTTCCGTCGGGGCTTCTGTCATGTTGTTTCAGAGGCAAGTTCCAAGAAAAGAGGGAGATATGATATAAGGCAGGGGCTATCTCTTTGGGACTGATAAATGAAGGAGAATTGTAATCATTGACAGATATTTAGAGGAAGCTGTAATGTTTCCCCACAGAACACTTTATAAAAAAATTAACGGCTTTAAAATATATTTTGAACAACTTTAAAATATAACGAATGAATTTATTCATCTGCAGGATATAGAATGTTCTTAGAATACAGAAATGTTAAATATCATTGGTAGTAGTGGGTGGTTTTATGAAAAACATTCCAACTTTATCTCAGTTGTTGATTCTTTTGGCATCTAGTTGATGTGAATGTGAAATCACATTACAGTATTCTCTTGACTTCTCTAAACTGGAATGTTTTATTATTCCAGATATATCTCCATCATCACCTCTGCATAGCTGACCCATCCCACAGCCAGGGACTACCTCTCTGATTCTGACAAAACATATGGTTTCTTGACAGGACAGAGGTCTATTCAGAGGCAGTACAAAAAACCATAAAATAGTATGTGTGCATGTTATGCAAAAGGATATTGTTGTAAGAGTATTATGCAAAAGAATTCCATTTGTATTTGGGACAGTGAAAAAAATTCTGTTGTTGCCAGATTTGGAAAGTGGGAATCTGATTGAACTTCAAAACATATTGAAGTAAGGCACCTTCTCACTCTACTGACTAGGCATACCAGTCCCACTGCTAAGTCTGCAAGATATCTACACATTTCCACAACATCCAATCACATTAAATGCAGGTAGACTTAAAGAGTTTGGTCCATTCCTGGACAGTAATTGGATCAGTCTTTATATCAGTGGTGTGCAATTTCAGTCTATTCAAGTTGGTTTTATGTGCTTACTAGGAGTAAGGCCCATTGTGGGAAGAAATGCAACGAACTCTAGAAGGAAGCTCCAGGTAAGTGTCCCAGCTGTGGCTGTTGGGGCGGCAGAAGGAAGGGGAAAATAGAGGGAGGCAAGCCATGTTTATTTCCTTCTGCTTAGCTATAAGGCAGGGCTGTCTCAACTCATTTTGCTGCCCCAAGTGGGTAGTATGGGAGGACAGCCTCATGGTAACAGGTATGGCTCCCTCCACCCCTGACTTATGTTGATTTGGGGTTACGCAGTGGCAGCTAAGGTAGAAAAGCACCTCCTCCTCCTCCTATGCCATGTCTTCTGGGTTCCAAGGGTCTGGAAAGCGGTTCCATAGCCAGTTACAGGGTTGCCAACTCTGGGTTGGGAAATACCTGTAGATTTGAGGGGTAGAGCCTGGAGAGGGAAGGGGAGGGGAGGGACCTCAGCAGGGTATAATGCCATAGAGTCCACTGGCCAAAGCAGCCATTTTCTCCAGGAGAACTGATCTTGGTCATCTGGACATCAGTTGTAATAGCAGGAGATCTCCAGGTGCCACCTGGAGGTTGGCTTATGCTAATTTGGGGCTATGCAGTGGCAGCTATGGTAGAAAAGCACCTCCTCCTATGCTATGTCTTCTGGGTTCCAAGGGTCTGGAAAGTGGTTCCATAGCCAGTTACACAGTTGCTAACTCTGGGTTGGGAAATACATGTAGATTTGAGGGATAGAGCCTGGGGAAGACAGGTTTTGGGGTGGGGAGGGACTTCAGCAGGGTATAATGCCATAGAGTCCACTGTCCAAAGTAGCCATTGTCTCCAGGAGAACTGATCTTGGTCAACTGGAGATCAGTTGTAATAGCTGGGAAATTTTCTGTAGGGGAAATGATGTGCTGTGGCTGGGGAACATGGTTATTTCTGGCAGATCTCCAGGCTCCATAGGGAGACTGGCAACTCCAGGGAAGATTGGGATATGTATTTTACCTTAGGACACATTCAATGACTCCCAGCAGCAACAGCAAACTGTTTAGAATGTTAGAGGCAAAGGCCAATCAGGCCACATATGCAAACAACCTCTGTGTTCCAACTGGCTATGGGGGGAGAGGAACAGCAAACTGTTTAGAATGTTGGATGCAGGGCTCAGGCAATGCAGCTAGTGGATAGGGACAGCTTCTGAGTCACACATCATGGAGCCAACTGATTTAGGAGCGTCTGGGATGTTCAGAAAGTGCCACCCCACTTCACAATTATATATAAGGGTAGATATGCATATGATTGTGGAAAGTGCTGTCAAGTCACAGTCACCTTATGACACCGTGACAGATTGCACAGAAAAGCAGAAGACTTAGAGGGGACATGATTGCAGTCTTCAAGTATTTGAAGGGCTGTAATGTAAAAGATGAAGCAGATCTATTCTCTCTTGCTCCGATTGCAAGACTAGATCAAATGGGTGGAAATTACAAGGGAGTCGTTACTGGCTAAATATCAGAAGAAACTTCCTAACTGTAGGAGTGGTTGAGCAGTGGAACAGTCTGCCTCGGCAGGTGGTGGATGCTCCTTCCCTGGACGTTTTCAAGGAGAGGCTGGACAACCACCTTTTGGGTATGTTGTATGTATGTAGGGCTATCTTTTGTCTATGCTTCTGCAGAGTGCAGGGGGTTGGACTAGATGGATCCCTTCCAACTCTAACATTCTATGATTCTATGAGCTCTTTTTCAAATTGTGTGTTTTTGTGTGCATGGGTTTTTTTTCTGGCAATTTGGTATTTCTAACATCTGGATCAGTAGTCAAAGGGTTTGGCTTCTGAGGAAAGAGACATTTGGGAGTCAGTGTTTTCTGACAGGCAATAGTCAGAAAAGTACTTTTACAGAGAGAATAAGAGAAACACCATTGTCTTAGATATATTAAAATTGCTCTGAGGGAGAATTTTAGATTCTCAGGAAAGCTACAGAAACAACCTTATACAGACAAAGGATACTGGAGAAGGATTTGACAGAAGGTCTAGGTAGTTAGAACTCCCATAGAAGCCAAATAGTAAAAGGTGTTATTGTTTCTTAGGGACAAGGAGAATAACTTTCTGCCAGTGAAAGAGGTTGGGAAGAGAACCTTAGTCTGTAATAAAGGAGAGAAGCTTAGACACCTTAGGGTCAGTGTTCCCTCTAAGCTGAGTTAGTGTGAGCTAGTTCACAGGTTTTTAGCCTCCGGCTCACACATTTTTGTCTTAGCTCAGGAAGGATGGCTCCAGAGCAAACTATTTGATGCAGCATAAAAAATCGCTTGCTCACAACTTTAATGCCAGTAGCCCACAAAGTAGAATTTTTGCTCAGGAGTCAGTGAAAAACTATAATATCTAAAGGAAAACCTAGAACTTTGAAAGAAGAAATCTAGAAATATCAATAAGAACAGTGTAAGTGCTGAAATGTACTAAACCAAGTACCTCTCAAAGAAAGAAATAGAAAGCCTTGAAACAAAACTACAAATACACTCTCTTGAATGTTCTAAGAATTCAACTTGGTATATATTAGAAAGTTTTTTACCTCAACAATTCCGAAACCTTGACTATTCAATTTATACATATATTCCCTGCCTGTTCAATAAAATCTTTATTCTGTTATTGAAAGTCAATTTGCCTGAAGTGCCATTTCTCAAGGGTTTAAGGAAAACTGTATTTTCAGTAGAGTTCCTGAGCTGAGAAAAAGCCTAAACTAAATATCTAAACATAGGGTGGGACAGTCAAATCTTTTCCCCCCAAAAGAATATATACACACTACTGTAGGGCAACTCAGTCACTGAGGGAAACTGAAGATATGGTGGGAAAAAATCTGCCAGACACTTGGGGAGATACAGGGATTTTTCATAGGCACCCATGTAGAGTTTTCAAGGCAAGAGACTTCAGAGGTGGTTTGTCATTGCCTGCCTCTGCGTGGTGACCCTGGATTTCCTTGGTGGTCTCCAGTCCAAATACTAACTAGGACTGACCCTACTTAGCTTCCAAGGTCTTATGAGTTCAGGCTAGTCTGGACCATCTGGGTAGTGTGTGTGTGTGTATTAGTAACTTAGTTGCTCTGCAAATGTTGAATCCATTTGTGGTCATCTAGGTCTCATGGAGGAAGGATGAATGTGGCCAGAGGGTGGGAAATTGTAATCTAATTCCCTGACTATTTGATCTATCTGTACCTTGATGAACTGGTCCTAGAGCTGTAAGTAAAACAAAACTTACAGCAGAAGAATTGATATAGCTTAGTGTGTGCATGTGTGCATTGAATGTCAGCTTCAAAGAGTGATTGCTCTACAGATACCATCATCTTAGACAAGATGGCACCATCTTGAAGCATGTGTTACAGGTTTCCGACACACTGTGCTTTTCCTACTGTGCCAGTAGAAAGGTATTCTGAGATGTTTTATGTCAGGGGTGTCAAATGTGTGGCCCACGGGCCAGATGAGGCCCACGAAGGGCTGCAATCCGGCCTGAGAACAGCTGACTCTGTGATGCTTCCTGCTTCATGTATCTAGGTCTCATGGAGAAGGGGGAGGAAGAGAGGGGGAGGAAGAGAGAGGGGAGAAAATGGCATCTTGTGAGACTTCTAAGAAGACCAGTAACATTTTATTCCAAGTAGAAACACACTTTTTCTTCAGAGGAAGGGAGGGAGCCAGAGGGAGCACCCTAGAAAAAGAGAGAGAGTCCTTTGTTTAAGACCCCCAAATGTTTTTATTCCATATATTGGGGAGAAATCCTTTGTTTAAGACCCCAAAACGTTTTTATTCCAGGTATAGGGGGGAGAGTCCTTTGCTTAAGTCCCCAAAATGTTTTATTCCAGGTATGTGTGTGTGAGTGTGTGTGTGTGAGAGAGAGTGCATCCCATGGTACTTGGAGAGATCTCCCTTTCAATTTCTAACAGATGGGGGGTGACCTAACAGCACTGCTTGCATTCCTTATTAGTGAAAGGGAGCAAGAGTACAGCAGCACCTTAATGACTAACAAAATTTATGGCAGGGAATGAGCTTTCATGAATCACTGCTCACTTCTTCAGATACAGCTAGAATGGGAGTCCATCTGTCCTTATATCTTGGAGAGTGAAGTGATTTCAGACACCAAAAGACAATAGCAGGCATTGGTAATGAGAGAAGAAACCTAGGTCTCAATTCAGTCCAGGAGTTTGCATTGTCTTGAGCTCCATGATCAGTTGCAATTCAGCAGTCTCTTTTTCTAATCTCCCTTTGAAATTCCTTTGTAAGAGAACTGTTACTCTTAGGTCAGCAACTGAATGCCCTGGAAGGTTAAAATGTCTCCCCACTGGTTTTTGAATGTTGTGGTTTCTAATAGTGGTAGAAAGAGTAAGAGTCCAGTAGCACCTTTAAAGATTAAAAAAATTATGGTAGGGTATGTGCTTTTATGAGTCACTGCTCACTTCTTCAGGCTTATTTCCATTTATTATTTGCATCCTCTGGACTGAATCTTCCTGTACCAAATTGGGACCTAGGTCTCATTACCAATGATGATATTGCCACACCTCTGTACATCACACTAATACTGATATCTCCACCCCTCTGCATATCACACCTAATCCAATCACGCCTGCTATTGCCATTTGGCATCTGAAATCATCTTTATAAAGTTTATATCTCTGGTACCTTGTGTTACATTTTATGGCACACGTGGCCCGGCCCAACAAAGTGACATTTATGTCAGATCCAGCCCTTGTAACAAATGAGTTCAACACCTCTGTTTTATGGGGTTATAGTTCTTACAATAGTGGTGTGAGAGAGAAACGGTGGTAATGCCCATTGATCTAGGGACAACATTACCTTTCCTAAGAAAATGATGGTTTCATCTGAAAGCAGCCACTACATCTATGTCACCTGTTTGTAATACATAGGGGTTCTGAGCAGATGATGACTGGCAACTGCATATGTGAACTGTCACCACTGGAAACTTTTGCATTTGATGTGACATTAGTTGGAATGGAAGTTATATTCATGGCTATAGATCAGGAATGACTATGGCTAGTACACTGGTCAAATATTGTCAGTTGATTGCTTTTTTCTGATTGCAATCAAATAGTATCAACTATTCCTTTTCCAATAGTAAAACAGTATTTGATGAAGCCAAGCACGCCATAGTACAGGTGACGCCTAACCTTTGCATTCCATTGTGGTGGTCACTTATTAGCAAGGGCAGGGCTGCTTGCCCTGTAGTGGACAGGGGGAGACCCTGCAGCACAGCAAAGGCTAAGATAGCACAGCAAAGGCTTCTCCCGACATGAAGAACTAGCTTGCTGTTGCTGCTTACTTGGGAAAACTGCTTTTTTAAAAAGAATTTTACTGTTACAGTGTTTTATTTCAGTTTTATTTCTTTTTTTAAAAAAAGTTTTGTAATACTAGTCTGGCTCTCATGTTCCAGGATAAAAGCCAAAGAAAAGAACTTTTCAATGAATCATTCAAATTTGTAGAAATGTACCCAGTAATGAGAAAAATAATGATTCTCTATTTTCTGTAAAAAAGTAAATTTGTTGTTTTAATATAGGAATTAACTGTAATTGGCATACTATAAAATCTGTTAATAATTAAAGTATCTTATAAAATAAAGCTAATAATGTTAATATTAATTGGCTTGCCTCATTATGCTGAACTAGATTACAACCTGAACATTTTTCCCTCTGTGAAGCTCCAGATTACCTCATGATGAAAAACGAGACTCTGCACATGAGCAGAATGAGCTGTTAATCAATGCAGCTAATTCTTAACCCAGCCAAACCTGAGGATGTTTAAATCCGGAGATTGGAGCTGTGAGCAGAAAAGAAATGAAAACCAATGTAGTGCAGTGGTTAGAGTTTCAGACTAGGATCTGGGAAACTCCGATTCGAATTATCATTCTGCCATAGAAGTTCACTGGGTGTTCTTGGGTGAGTCAGATACTTTCAGCATAAACTACCACTAGGTTGTAGTGAGGACAAAAGGGAAGAGAAGAGAATGATATAAGCTACTTTGGCTCCCTATTGTGGTGAAAAATGGGTATAAATGAAGTAAATAGATATAGTTAAAGATGGGGGGGCAGATAAAATGTAGAATGGTTGATGAGTGAAAAGGAAGCATGGAAATGTGAGCATATGGGGATTGCCAGGACTCAGAGGAGGATAAGAAGAAACAGCATGGGGAAGTGGATAATGGGAAAAATGAGGTGCCCCCACAAGTTCCCCACTGTACAACAGGGTCTGGTGCAATTGCCAGCATTGCACAAGCTGGCAATAGCTTTCCTAAGGAGAGGCTACCAGAGGGAGGGAAGGGGGGGAAACTGAAGGGTGACCGGAAAAAAGCCCACAGGAAAAAAAACCACGGATATAAATGCTCACAGGAAAAAAGCCCACGTGGAAATAAGCCCACATGGAAAAAAGCCCACAGACATAAAAGCCCCCACGGAAAAAAGGCCCCATGGGAAAATACCATGTAAAGAGCCATAGCAACAATTTGTGTAGTGATTTTATCAAGTATAATCCTATATATATAATTGTCTTAGACACTGGCCATTTCCACCTCTCCCATTGGCTGAAGGAAACCCTTTCCAGGCTGTTGTGAGGAACTCATAGGGGCCAGGCCTGACTGGGGTTGCCAACTCCAGGTTGGGAAATTCCTGGATATTTTGTGATGGAGTCTACAGAAGCCAGAGTTTGGGAAGGGGAAAGGCCTCAGCTGAATAGAATGCCATAGAGCCCACCCTCCAAAGCAGTTATTTTCTCTGGGGGGGGGGAGAGATCGATTGTCTGGAGTTCAGTTGTGATACCTGGCGATCTTCAGGCTCCACCTGTAGGTTGGCTAACCTGGGCGTGGCAGTTAGCGCTTCAGAGCAGGGTCTGCTAGACCCATGTTCCTGCTGTAGAAGTTGAGAAGGTGATTTTGGTCCAGTTACAGACTTTCAACCTAACCTACCTCACAGGGTTGTTGTGCAGATCAAAAGGGGGAGAGGAGAATGATGTAATCTGCTTTGGTCTCCACTGTGAAGGATGACTGTACTTTTCCTAATGGGGAATCACTGCTGCCAGTCTCCAGGTGAGGTCTGGAGATCACACAATTAAAACTGCTCTCCAGATGGTAGAGATCAGGGGCAGATAAAGGTAGGGTGAAGGCTGGCTGGGAAGGAGATAGGGTTGTCAGCTCCAGGTTCGAAAATTCCTGGAGATCTGAGGGTGGAGCCTGGAGAGGGTGAGGTTTGAGGAGGGGTGGGACCCCAGACAGGTACAATGCCATAGACTCCACCCTCCAAACCAGTCATTCCCTCATGGGGACCAATTGTTGCCAATCTCCAGGGGAGGGATGGAGATCACACAGAATAACAACTGCTCTTCAGATGGCAGAGATCAGTTCCCCTGGAGAAAATGGTGTCATTATACCCTGCTGAGGTTGCCACAGCAAATTGACGTTGAGTGCCCAAGCCTGGGGCTCTGTCCCAGAGCCTCTTTCTAGAGCTTGTTGTATTTATTTCCACAATGGGCCTTATGCCTAGTTAAATAATAATTTTGCCATGTTATTAGTAAATTACTTCATTACTATATAGAAGTGGCCTTATGAAGAGGGCTTTAATGCTCTGGAGTGTAGAGGCTTGGAAGGGAAAATACAGGAAATAAAAGTGATCATTTTGTTATCGACAAACTTTATTAAGAAGGAAAAACAATAACAACAGAAATGTAAATTAAACTCTATATAGAAATAATTTAAATAAAATTAAATACTTTAAATTTATTAATGTATAATTTGTCAACCTTTGTAATGTTGGGATGAAGTAATTTCTAAAGTAAAGACAGAAAGGCATTAAATTAAATTAAGTATAAATTGTCTAGTATACATAGCTTTTGAACAACTATATGGCTTAAATTATTTAAATGATTAATATTATTTACTTATTTTGTTATTAAAACCATAACATAAAACCATAAGATAACATTGTCCCTATTGCTTTGGGTCCTCCCCCCTTTTCCACATGTGTTTTGCTCCCCCTGGGACTACTAGAGACAGCAAAGCAGATGGGGGGGGGAATCCTGAAGCAATAGAGACAAACAAGTGACAAAAATGACAGTGTGGAAGTGGCCCATCTGACCCATTAGCCTTGTCATGTTCTCACACAAAGCATCAGAACCAGTAATGTACATTTTCTGTTTCTTACAGGGTGGTGTGAAATGAGCCCCCTTCTGTTTCCATTTACAGTCATTTTGGGGTGTGTGTGTGTTCTTTGGGATTTACTGCATGGGATGGGTGGTTTTGATGATACTGTAATACAGGTCTGTTGCATGGGCTGCTGTGCCATGGCTTTGCAGACAGATTCACAGGCAGAGGTGGTGGGCTTTTTAGATTGGTGGCCCAAACTGGGGCCTTGCAGTACCCAGCTCTCTTTGCAGAGAGTTGTGCTCTGTTAGTAGAGAAAAATGAAATTAAATTCCTTGGAAATGTAATTGTTAACACACACCACCCACACAAAACTGTGAAAACACCACAAAAGTCCTTGTAAATTCAAATATTTTTACCAGTCATTGGCACCAGTCACACAAGAGGATTTGTCATGAGAGGGACGGATCGGGGGTGCATGAAGTGGGCGCTATCATACCTCAACATCTGGGAAGTGGAGCGCACCTGTCCTCGATCCATCCTGTCCCAGCAAAACTGTGCAGCGAAAAGGTAGCACCAAAACAGTGCTACCAACTGGTTGATGCGCAGCAGGGGCGGGCGTCTGATTGCCGCCGCGCCCCTCTCTGCGTAGCTTCCCGGGCCCTGTTGAACTGTGCATGCCTGGGCATGCGCAGCAGGCTCGCCTCCGTCCCCTGTCCATGTCTTCCCCCCGGCATCTGATCATGCCGGGGAGCAACTGCGTGGCGGCTCGGGGGATCCGTCTGATCCCGCCGCCGTGCGTCTCTTCTGATGCGGCTCTAAAAAGCCGCACTTCAGCCGTGCTTTTTCTCCCAGAGTGTCCGGGGCCTGAGTGTGTTTGTGTCTCATAGCTTCCCATAAGCTTTGAAGAGTTGCCTTTCCTCCTTTAGATTTGTGACCCTGGGGCTTGGGAGTATCCAGCTTATCACCACCATTTTGGGTGCTGCCACCCTGACCTAAATAGGAAGATAGCCATCAGTAGAAACTTCTTCTTCTTCTAAATAGGTAGTCAGTTTAAAAATAAAGACCCACCACCTATAAACAAAGAGTGAAATAACTATCTGTTTTTAAAATAATGACAGCATTGGCTAACACTGAGTTGGGGGGGGGAAATTCCCTACAAAAATGTGGTCTGTAGCAAATTCAACAGCTATTTCTTTACTGAAAGCATGGCCTAAAAAAGGCAAAAAAGTTTTTAAAAATACATGTTATTTCTCCATGTGGGCTTTTCCCCATGTGGGCTTTTATGTCTATGGGCTTTTTTCCATGTGGGCTTTTTTCCGTGTGGGCTTATTTCCATGTAGGTATTTTTCTGTGTGGGCATTTTTCCACGTGGGCTTTTTTCCTGTGAGCATTTATGTCTGAGGAGTTTTTTCCGTGGGGTATTTTCCTGTGGGTTTTTTTCCTAGAACCAAACTGAAGATGGGGGGCAGATAAAGGTAAGATGGCTGGTGGGTGAGAGGGAGAGAAGGAAGCAGGAAACAGGGAGAGGCTATGGGGGCTTTCAGGGAATGGACAGAAGAAACAGTGAGGAGGGGGAAATGAGATGTTCCCTGCAAGTCCTTGTGGCTCCCCTGCTTAAGACTCCCCTGCTCACATTCTGTACAGTAATCAAACCTTAGATAGAGCTTAGCAAAGAACCACAAAGGGTTTTTTAAAGGCTCAAAGGAAGCTGTTGAAATCCATGAGTTCATCTCACTTATTTTACATTATAGAACAGTTTTAGAACTCATGGTGGTACAACCCATTCTCCTCCAAGGGTGCTTGTAATTGGTGAGCTAATCTGAGTTGCAAAAAGAGAAATTCATTCATCATTAGTGTGAATCAGCTGTGTGCAGTTCACATGCATCCTGGTGGCCTTTCTTACCTTTCTCCATCTAAGTAGATGAACAGAATATGGTTGCTAGCTGATCAAGCAGTTTAGTGATGGGAAGGTCAGTTGGCTTTTGCTGTATCCTGGTGTTAAAACAATTTTACTTACCTGGAAAGTGTGGGGAGTGGCCTGTGTCCCTTTGCAGTAGAAAACAAAACTGATTGACAGTTAATTAAAATAACATTTTGCAGGTGATTTTATGGATGACACATGCAAAGATTTCCCATAGACAACTGTGGGAAGGGAATGCCATTTAAAAGCACATATTGTGACTCCCCCCATCTGTTACAACAGGATACCAATGTACCCAGAATGGCACTCTGTATACAATCAGCCCATTAAGCACTGCCCTGCCTAAACTCCAATAATTTCAAATGAAGAAAATTCTAATGAAATTCTGGATTTTGTAAACTTCAAGTGGCATTACTCCATGGTTGCTTAATCTTTTTCAAAGTTTGATCTTTTAAAAATAGTTCTAGTTTATGTCAATTTGGCATCTCTCTTTATAAGATAATTATTCCTACAATGAGGTAGGGAAATGGCTTTCCTATGATTGCCTTTCTGAAATGTGTGTGTGTGTGTGGGGGGGGGAACCCATGCATTTTCTCAGGAGGGAAGAAGAGGCGAGAACCGTTTTCTCTGAAATCTGAACTTTTCCCGGCTTGGAGCTGTTTGCTAACCTCCTGTTACATATCCATCGATGGTATTAGATTGGCATTCTTAAGCACAAGCATGCTTGGGGGTGGGGGATGAGGGAGGCCCTGAGCTCTCCCATATCAATGGACTGGAAAACAGGTTTAGTCAAAAGTCTGCAGAAGAAAAAAAAATGTGGTGTCAGCTGTCTGTCTGTAGAGCATCTGTCTAGTGAAGGGCTTGGTTCATTGCCATTGAATAGAAGTCCTGCAGTCCTGTGCTCTAGATTCCCATTGTAATGGAGCACATCCTCAACAGCTGAGGCTGCTCTCTGTCGTGCATTCAGGAGGCTGGAGCTGCTTTGGCAGGAGAGCTCCAGGGATTATGGGCTCCAAACAGCTGTCTGCAGCACCCCAGATTTATTTGCTCTCAACGGGAACTTGCTTTCGTCAGCTAAATCAAACTTTATCAGACAGTTTTATTGTTGGCCGTTAAAATCAAATATGTTTGTTGAACAGTAAACACCTTGTTGCCGTTAGGAAGGATTATCTAAACAAAAGGCATGCGTGCACACACACCGTGGAGTCTTATGCTGGGTGGCTGTCAGAATAGGGCATTTTTATGTACAGAAAGGGGCTTGTTTTGAGGAAATTATGTTCCCCAAAAGACATCTTAAAATGACAGAAGAACCATTTCCCTCAAAGTAATTACTGTCCCAAATTGTGTATGTGTGTTAGTATTTATATTTTACATGTATAAAAAAACACCATTGTAACAAATGTCCAAAATTGGTGATATCGAACATTACATATAATTGCCAATAATTCCAGATGAATTTTGTACATTAAAAATAAAAGATCTTTTCTTATGTTTAGGGCATAAAACAGTGAATAACAACCATTGCATTTAGGTGATAGTCAGCATTCATTGGTGCCTCTCTCAGTTTTTACACATTTACAGAATTTACTTGGGGTTGTCAATGTTCATTTGATCATCAAAAAAGGACTCTTGATGCTCAGAAGATTTTAATGAGAAAATTGTTTGCCGTCACTGATTTGGAATGGTATTTTTGACATTTTCCTCATATGGGACTGTTTTTGCTTTTAACACACTCTTCATTTTTTTTTTTGTCTTTTGCTACAAGATTAGGGTTTATACTGAAATGGGAATTGACTAGTACCCTTTTGAAGTTTGAGTACAAAGTAATTGTTCAATTTCTTCAATGTTAATATTCAGCTTTTGAATTCAGTCTGAAAGCTAAGTTCCACAGTTTGAAGTCAACCTTATCTATCTGAGTGTAGTTAACATACAGCTTCTCTATGTTCCTACACAACTTTTCTGCATCTAGTTTGATCTTTCCCTGTGTTATTGATTTTGTATGTGGACAAAGATAGATGTAAAATAACAAGAGGGCTCAGAAAAGGTTCTTCCTAGCAGTCTGATGAGATCATCATCAAATCAGTATTTAATTTGCAAGAAATTCATTGGATAGCTCATGGGCAAACCCAAGATTACCTGCTCTGAAACCTCTTCATGTCGGTTCAGCCATTCACTTGCCAGCAGCACTACCATATCCTCATACAGTGGCTGGCAAAAGTTAACAAATACACCACAGCCTGAGAGAGGCTGCACCACTTAGATATTCTGGCTCTGAGAAGGGATGTGTGATTGTATATATCCAGCCTGAAAAATACCTTATCAGTATTTTTTAGTATACTTTGGATTCAGATATAAATTAGAGGCTCTGATCACATGCACAATTAGCTGTGCAAGAGTGATGAATGCTGGGCGGATTTAATGGGTGCAATCAGACGTGAACATCTGGCCAGCGTCCCGCACCAATCCGCAACCCATTTTGCTCCACCACAAGAGTGGAGTTAAAAGACACTGGGGAAAGTCCACTATCAAATGGGTTGCTGGGGCCACAGATGGACTTCCCCTGTGTGATCGCAGACAGCTGCGCTGCCCAAGTGGCAGTGCGGCACAATTTTTTTTAAAAAAAATTCTTTGCACATGTGCATAAGTGCATAGGTGCATATGTGCATAGGTGCATGGGTGCATATGTGCATATCTGCATAGGTGCATGCATATGCATGCACACAATGGTGAAAGTCGCAAAAACAAACCTACTGGAAGAAGGATGTCCAGATGACCTGATCGCAATCATTGTGAGAGATGGCTGTCCAGATAGGCAAAATCGTGGGTTCAGAGCACAGATATCTGGAAAGTACTTGATATTCCCGGTGTCAAAAAACTCGATAGGGAACTGGGACTGCGTGATCATGCAAATGCGGGCCAAATTGCTATGGAGCAAATAGCCTCACTCCCCCGCCCCCCGCATTATCTGGCACGTGTGACCGCAGCCAGAGAATCCCAGTCAATATCAGTATCCTGATCCCAAGTATTCCCAGAAATATTCATGAATATTCACAAATATCCTGGGCCAGCATTTTAAAGTACGAAACTTTGTTTTTTTGTTTTGTTTTTTTGCAGGTTTCTGAGACAGTGAGAAGGAGGGAGGGATGTGGCTGTCACAGGCAAATGTGATCTCACATTAGGGCCTGCTTGCCAAGTTGCTTCAGCTGGGATTCTCTGGTATGATGTTGGTGCTGTTGGACTTTTCGGTTCTGTTTCCATAAGGAGGCTTTTGGTCAGTGGTTGCTTGCTGTTGTGTGTTTGGCTATTCTTTGCCTTGGAGAAAGCATGGGATTTCCCCCCATAACAAACAATGGAGGATGACTGGAGCACTTCGTTCTGAGGTCCTCTCACTTTAATTCTTTTTTTAAAAAAAGAATTTATTAACAGGATATAATAACATGTTCCATAGTTAATACCCAATTCTTAACATATCTTTTTCTGCAGTTTTCTCCCCTCCCCTCCCCCGGCTCCCAGCGATGCTCCACCCCCATTAATATTTCAGTCACTATTCTCTTACATTCAGTTCTTACTCAATAATCAAATCTTCATTTTAAACATTTCTCTCACTTTAATTCTTTAGTGGTTGAATTCTTTAGCCAATTCTTTAGTGGACAGACAGCACCAGCTCCACAGCAATTTTGGTGTCATTTGGTTGAAAAACTGCCCCTCCAGTCTCCCAGAAATATTCCCCATAGATAATAATGGAACTGAATACTGGAATCGCCCCAACCTGAATCTGGATGCCAAACTGATATTTGGGTCCCAAATAACCTGGAATGCTGATAATTATGCCCTCCCTGAACTCTAGAGACAAAAAAATGCTGATTTTTTTTTCTGGTGCACATCCCTAGCAATTTGGCACTTCTGTTAACTTTAGCCAACCACCTGAAGCAGAGGAGGTGATAACAGTGGTAATAAGCAACAGAACAGTCTGTCAGTGGGCCTACTGATGGCTGGAAGCAGTGTTTAACTGGACAGTAAAGACCTAACCACATGTTTTGTTTTCCTCAGGAATATCTCTGGATTGGGTAGAAAGACATGTTCTGTTCTTCCCAGCTACGCACAGGCCCAATTCAGACTGGGACCATGGTATATAAAGAGAAGGGGCTTAGACTTTCCCCCTGAACTACTTTTCTAACCTGCAAAAGCCTGGGGCACACTATTATTTTCCCCACTGGAGACTGCATGTGTATCAATAAATGACATGTTATTTTGCCATAACAAGGCACATAACACCTCCCTGGACTGTTTCAGGTTAGGAAAATGGTATGGAGGAAGGTTTAAACCTCATATCTCCATGTGCTACCATCCTTTCAATCCAAGCTGAGCCTGCAAGTGCATGGGAAATGTGGAACCAGAACACGCCTCTCTACCTGACCTGGGGCTGTCCCTGAGGAAAATGTAATGTGTAGTTAGGCTCTATTGGGAAGAAACATTCTGTGAAAAAGATTTCAAATGGTTATGAAATAGGATGTTTCCCACAATATTCACATTTGTGCCTTCAAAACCAGAACTCAGTGAATAGCTGGAATACGCCTGTGCTCCAAGGAATCTTCATCAGGTCGTAAATTGTTCGTGTTAAACACAAACATCTGAATGGCAACAGACTATGGAAAGGGTTAGACTTTCCACACTTCGTTCTGTTTGGTGCCAGCTCCAGACTTTCCTCATTGACTTAAATGGAAAGCAGGCCTGTTCCATTAACAACACACCATAAGTACCGTCCTGCTGCACACACATAGCGCAGGGCTTAATTCTGGAGATGAACTGCTTTGTAATTTAGTTTACTTCCTTTGTTATTGTGCCTGAACTTAGGAACAAGCATGTGGAAACACTGTGCTTTTTCAGAACTGGTGAAGGGGGCTTACTATTTATTTTCAAGAAAATAAAGAAGTGTTTAGTTTCCCCAAAACATTTGCCAGAGAGACTGAGGCAGTTTTAATCAATTTAATATCGGAGCACAATCTTTGGGTGTAAGGTTGGGAAGTGTGCTTGAGTATGATGCAGTTAGGCATAATGGTCCACAAAAAATGTACTATATTACCTGAGGGATATCTTCCAGACCTAGAATTCTATTGTATTATGGATTTTAAAGATTATCTTCCTGTAAACACTTTCCTACTAGGTATAGTGTACCTGAATCTTGTTAAACTCTCCTGATGTAATCTCCCTAACTTGAATAATTCTCTGCATACATTTTTTGCTGCTGTTACTCCAAAGAGCTCAGGGTGGCATGCATGGTCTCCCCAGTTTATCTTCACAACGACCCTGTGAAGTAGGTTATATGAAGAAAGAGTGACTGGCCAAAGGTTGCTAGAACACAAGTCTCTCTTATTTTCTCTTAATGGGCTTAGCTAGCTTTTAAAACTCAGTCTTGTCTGAGAAAAGTAGGGTATAAATGAAGCAGATGAAGAAGAGAAGAGATTGGATTTATACCCTGCCCTTCAGTACTCAAAGGAGTCTCAGAGTGGCTTACAAACTCCTTTCCCTTCCCCTCCCCACAACAGACACCCTGTGAGGTAGGTGGGGCTGAGAGAGCTCCGACAGAAACTGCTATTTTTCAAGAACAGCTGTGCCAGAACTATGGCTTGCCCAAGGTCATCCAGCAAGTGCAAGTGGAGGAGTGGGGAATCATACCCGGTTCTCCCAGATTAGAGTCCATGCACTTAACCACTACACAAAACATTTTACCTTTTGTGTTTATTTTTCAAATGTGTGTCTTTAAGGTCTGTAATAAAACTTTTAAGTATAATATCATTTAACTGAAGAGCCAACATTGTATAGTGGAGACTGAAGTTTGAATCCCAACTCTGCCATGTAAGCTTGCTGGTGACCTTGGGCTTGTCATTCTCCACAAACCCACTTCACAAGGTTATTGTGAATAGAGAAGGGGGCAATCTTATAAGCCATTTTAAGTTCTCTTTGCAGACAAAAGTTGGATATAAATGAAGTAAATAAATAAAATTCCTGTGTGCTAGAGATGCCAACCCAAATCCTCAGGAGATGATTAATATGTCTTCCTGGAGAGTCTCCTGTTTTGTTGGGATGACTCACAGTTTGGAAAATAGCAGACTAAAAACTGTATTTGGATCTTCAGTTAATGTTGTTCTCATCCTTGATGTCAGGTGGAATGTTTAATGTTTAGGTCTCTGAACCTCATTTTTCAAGCTGTGATGTGGCTATCTGAACTTCATTAGGAAGGAGATCTAGGGAAACCATGCTCACAACACTTAAAGGAAAAGACAGTTGCATGAGGCCAACACAGTTTACACTGTTATTCCTCTTTGGTGTTGACAGAAAGTAGAAGCGAAGGATTACACTGAAAAAAAGACCTCATCACAAAACATGAGATCACAACAGGCCTCATGCTACTTTCTTACTTACTGTGGGAGTACTTTTTCCTGGCTTAAAAGGCAAACAAACCAAAAACCCAAACCAACAGCAGGTATATTGCTATAGTGTCACAATGCTATAACAATATACCTACTGTCTTTTTTTAAAAAGGGGAAAAAGCCAACTTGCCGCAGGAATGGAATGACAGGCATTAGATGCAGGTGGAGAGTTCAAAAATCCACACATTCCCATCTACACTGTACCCAAACCAGCTGTGAATATGATCTTCCTGCAATAAATGTACCAAAGGAGATTTGGGGAAATGTGCTGTGAGGTAGCGAGAAACGCAGGATGAGGATGATTGCATGACATCATTGTTAGCCCTGTGCCATCGCACCACTGCCATCTTTGGTGCGGGGTGGCCCAGGAAGGAGTGGGGATGATAATCTATCATTTGGTTGTCGGGGATTATGATCCACCTTGTCTTGTTTTTAATATGCTGTTAAATTTTGAATGCTTGTTCTATTTGTCCCATTGGGTTTTATACTGTTTTAATGTGTTTTAAAGCCGGCATGCGTGGCCTGTTGTGAGCCGCCCTGAGCCTTTGGGGAGGGCGGGATATAAATCCAAATAATAAATAAATAAATAAATTGTGTGGAAGCTAAAATAAAAAAAATGTTGCAGGCCCTGGTCACATGGGGATGATTTGCCCCGTGGGAGGGATGGATTGGGGGTGCATCAAGCAGCCACGATCATACCGCAATATCTGGGAAGCAGCGTGCACCCGTCCCCAATCCTTCCCTTCCAGCTGAAAACCCACAGTAAAAAGGTAGCACCCAAAGGGTACTACCCTAACAGTCGGGCCGGCGTCTGATTGCCCAACGCGCCCGTCTCCCTGCAGCATTTGGAGGCCCGTAGAACTTCACGTGCACGCGTGTGAGCAGTGGGCTTGCCTCGCGCACCAATCTGTGGCTTCCCCTCAGCATCTGATCATGCCGGGGAGCAGCTGTGCGGCGGCTCGGGGGATCTGTCTGATCCTGCCGCCGTGCTTCTCTTTTGATGTGGCTCAAAAAAGCAGCACTTCAGCCACACCTTTTCCCCCAGTGTGATCGGGGCTGCAGTCTCTCTCTCTCTCTCTCTCTCTCTCTCTCTCTCTCTCTCTCTCTCTCTCTCTCTGTAACTCAGAGAAAAACCTGCATGTGGAGGCAAACTAAATAAATGTTAAAGTTGCATTTTAAAAATTAGTCTCTGATTTCAGTGAAGATCAATAGGAGATCTTTTGGGGAGCTAGATCCAGGAACATCACTATTTGGGAACATAGTGTTACACATACATGCTGTTTTTTCTGCATGGATTAAATCTGCGTTTTATGAACTAGTTATAGGAAATGGCCACTGACAAATTGAAGACCAAATCTTATATTCATGCTCACAGAATTAAGAGCATTTTTGATATTCCCAAATGGCCATGGTTCAGGCTAGTAGCTATGCAGCTGCACACCTTTAATGAAATAAGGAGCAGGAGATGGTTTGGCTCTTTCATCCATAGTGAGCACAATCAGCAACGGGAAGGTCTAGGAGGCAGCACCCCATTTTCTTGAGTGATGGAGAGAGTTTTGAGGCAGGTGGAAAGGAATGGGCCTGACAACTCATTAGAGGCACTGTTCTTCCACAATTAAGTTTGTTAAAAATATGGCTTCCATAATGCTGCTCTCATGCCTTTTCAGTTCAGCCTTTGGTCTGATGGCATCTGGTGGTGGCTCAAGTCATTTTGCTGCCACTTCCATTGCCCCTCACATCCTCCTTCTTTGCCCATGTCCCTACCTCATTGTCACCACTCCAGAAGCCAGGGAGCTGATGCTTCTCCTCCCTTCATCCCCACCAAGTCGTTCTAAAACCACCATGGTAAAAATGGCCCCAGGACAACCCAAATTTTGCTGATCATAATTATTATTGCAAAAAGAAGGAAGCTTGTAAGCATTTAAATCAGACTAATTTTAGAAAGGCTTGGGGAGGAGAGATGAAGCTGCCAGGCAGGGGAAAAGTAGTAGTGTGGTAGGAACAGGGATGGAGACGGAGGGACACTTTTGTTCTTCCAAGTCTACTGCTTGATGTGACTGCCTTACTTCATCTCAGGGACAATCAGGCCCTGGATATATAGAATTGTGTATCAGTTTTCTGGGCAATAGACTTGATTGCTTGCCTTTAAAGGGACTTTCAACCAGTGTAAAGAACCAGGAGGAGAATTAATTCATGTTCTTGCAGTTTTAAATCTCCATTCTTCAGTTTCTTTTTTCAAGATAAAATGCCTTTGAAGGTGTTATCATCCAGCATAATATAGTTTCCCACTTCGTCCTTGACCCTGGGGAGCGCATCAAAGAATATCATCTTCTGCTTCATGCCAGGCTTCCAAAAAAACTTACTGGTTCAGTTCAGATGCTATGCAAAACCATGGGTTAATTAAATTAGTTGTGCTCATGTTGATTTATTGATCATAGCCCTGAAGTTTATTGAACATGATTTATTAAAGTTGATTTATTGATCATAGTCTTAACTATGATTCCATGACATATATAAAGACAAACATCCTGGCTTTAATTCTGACTTGTAACTCAGTGATGCCCTCCCCTCAATGCAGAGCAGGATACCAGTCATGTCTCTTCAGGGGGAGGTGGGGGAAAGGCTGAAGGCAACAAAACCAGTATTTTTGAGGAAAACCAGGATTTAAATGATTGTTTGTGAGTCAGATTTTGGACTCATAAACTAACCACTGTGAAAATAAACCCTGGTTTTGCATTACGTCTGAACTCAGGGCTGGTTCTAGGTTTTTAGAGGTCCAGGGCAGAGAGTGGCTTCCCTTCTCTACCTTTGTGCAGGGCCAGGGCTTTCTTGGTGGCAGCCCCTACTTGGTGGAACGAGCTCCTGGAGGAGATCAGGGCCCTGCGGAACCTTATGCAGTTCCGCAGGGCCTGTAAGACGGAGCTCTTCCGCCAGGCTTTCGAGTAGGGGCTGCCACCGTTACTGTACCACCACCACCTTGACATCACGGGGCGTACTGGCCCTGGTATGCGACTGTAGTTATAGTGGGACACCGTTAGAGCAGCAACAACTGTGCCCACTGGAGTACTGATATTATGGGTTTTATGTTAGGGACTCATTCGCTCTGTAGACCATGGTTGCAATTGTTTTATAAGTAATGGATTATTTATTGTTTTAATGTTTATGTATGGCATCTGCCTCTATGTTTTACTGTTTTTATATGGCATCTGCCTCTGTGTTCACTGCCCTGAGCCCATGCTGGAAGGGTGGGATATAAATCCAATAAATAATACCTACCACCAGGACCCCCACTCCTATCCCCTTTCTGCCCCCATCACATCAGCCTGTGCATCCTTCCCCTAGCTGCTCATGACCCTGTCCACCTTCCATGCTCACAGCCACCTGCATGCCCTTTCCTCAGTGGCACTGGGCAGTGTGTGTGGCTGGGAGTGGCACTGCTGTGGCCATAAAGAGCACTGCTTATACCACCCACATACTCATCCAGGTGGTGCTGGACAGCCTAGGTAGCTAGGATAATAGGAGGTGGATTTCAAGCCAAGGGCCACAGAATAATCCCCTCCATCCCTGAGTGACTTTATAGTGTCATTCTGATGCTCCAAAGCATGCAGGCAAAGACAAGCAGGACCCATGGTGCTGTCTATGCACTTGCAGCAGATCGTTTTAAAAGGCAGAAAAATACTATGTTGGTTCTGGAGGGGCTGGCTGGTGTGACTTTGCAGCCCACTGGAACCTCCCCCACCCATGGGCTGAACACCACTGCTTTAAGCCTTTTGCCATGTCTAAAACTTGCCCATCTGCAAAGAGTTCTTCCACATATTTCTGAACAATTAAAATAATATAAGGCTTCATTAAGTAGCGCCAAGAGGGCATTACATTAAGGAAGCAAGCAGTAAATTTATGGCCCCGTTTTAAACAGCTGGCTTGGGAGGCAACGTGGCCATTAGGAGAGAAGAAGGAAGAATACTTGATGTGTG
This sequence comes from Gekko gecko, assembly GCA_029375565.1. Classification (NCBI taxonomy): domain Eukaryota; kingdom Metazoa; phylum Chordata; class Lepidosauria; order Squamata; family Gekkonidae; genus Gekko; species Gekko gecko. The sequence goes on along the minus strand of JAPDNY010000001.1, from coordinate 66,328,967 downwards.
CAGAGGGAATGACTGGGAGAGTGGAATAACACGAATAATTAAAATGGTCCTTCCTGGCCACTGAAGCAAAGAGTGCTATGGATTTCTAAGGGGAAACTTGACTCCAAGAAGTGCAGGAGGCCATGAGTGACTGAGTGAAAATTCTTTCATAAGCAGGAAGTGAGAGAGAAGGCGAGGGAGAGGACTTGTATGGGAAATGCTCTGTTTATTTTGGCTATCAGTCCAAAAAAAAAAGCCCCCAAGCGAAAGAACCAAGACAAAAGATGAAAAAAGGAATGACAAATTATGTGAAGAAAGTTCTGAGAAGAATTTTTGAGACTGAAAAGGTCCCTTTGTACAGGCAAATAACTCATTTTTTGTGTTAACCTCTTTCCAAATATCCAGTTGTAGTTTATTTGAGATAGATCAGCTGAACTATTGTGTGTTGGGGTAGAAATGTTTATCCCAAATGCATACAAGGGTCCTGCTCAAACATACAGTAGTTAGCTGCCTAACTGATGGCCAAAATAGATCAGGCATTGGGAGACTAATGGATCTTTACGGCATTTTTAAAGGAAAAATGCTGCCAACCCCTAACCCCATTTGAACTGGGGTCATGGAGAGGGAGGAAAAGCTTTTATTTATTTCTTCATTTATATCCCACTTTCTTTCCCACTGAGGATTCAAAGCAGCTTACATAATTCTCTTCTCCTCCATTTTATCCTCACTACAACCCTGTAAAGTAGGCCACTTCCACGTTGTCATTTTTATCACTCGTTTGTCCTTATTGCTCTGCATCCCCCCCTTTTCCACATGTGCTTTGCTCCCTCTGGGACTACTAGAGAGAGCAAAACACATGGGGGGGGGGAACCCTGAAGCAATAGGGACAATTGAGTGACAAAAATGACAGCGTGGAAGTGGCTGGGAGTGTGTGACTGGCCCAAGGTCATCCAGTGAGCTTCCGTGGCAGAACGGGGTCCCTCAGACATGGTCTGACACCCTTAACAGATCTCTTGCATGGTTCTGCTGATCAAAAATAAATCCTCATTGGTTATTGTTCGTCTTAGAAGAGAAAAGGCAACGAAACAGAGGATACCTGACTTTCCCCCCCTTTTAAGGCTCCTTCTGCACAAAGGATTTTTTTTTCTTTGCTGTTCAAACTGGAAGACTTTTTTGAAGCATCCACACAACACTGTGCTGTAATCATGTTCCAATTACTCTTTCCCCATACTCACTGTACTCTGTCCCAAACCTGCTTTTCTACAATGTTTTTGGGAAGAGCATAGTTCAAATGCATTATCATGCTTTCTGGATGTGTGCATTTTCAAGGCATGCCCACATTGGCACCATTTCCCTTCTAAAAGCACACAGTGGCTGTTATTTTCTTCTCTGCACAACCAGACGGATTTTTGAGGGCTTGAAAAAAAGAAATTTCTAGAGCAAACCATTTAATAATTTTGTGGCACAGCTAGGGAAAATGCAGCAGGGGGAAATGGAGGCTGAGGGAGCAAAGTGCACAGAAATGGCCAAACCATCTAGGAGAAATGTTCAGCCATTTCTCCTTCATGCTAGTTGTAGAATTTACTTTAAAAATGCTGGACTGATCTGTTCATGGATTGTATCTGGTTGGGCCTCAACTAGTTTGTTCAGCAATGCAAGCAGCTGTCACAAAACATTTGGGCCAGGTCTGCAAAGAAGTCCTTCAAATTTACTAACTTCCCAAAACATATTTGTCCAGATATATTAAACAGCTCGTGTTAGCCAAATTGCATTATATTATTATTAAGTTTGGGGAATTAAGAATATTAAATGGCAATAACCATAAAATATAGGATCATAACCCATGTATATCAGAGTCAGGATTTCTAGAGACCATGAATAGATGAAGAGACCAGGTTGCTAGAATAATTGATCTCTTTACAAAATATTTTCAAGCATACAAATAATAATAATCAAGCACACACTCACATACACACACACACACACTACAGGACTAAGAATATAGAGTTGAAAAGATAGCAACATTTGCAGGAGCAGGAGTATTGTTTGTGTGTAATACGTTACCTGTCCAATGAGACGAGTAGATCATGCAGAAAAAAATGGACAAATGGGGTGGGGGTTTAACCATGAGTCAACCTGCGACACACGTGGACTGATTCCAAACCGGCTGACAATGGAACCAACAAGGTAGGATGGGGCAAAAAAAGAAGAAAAGAGTGAACTCAGGGAGAGCTCATCTTAAATAGCTATATTGTGACCTAGGGCGATTGCCATGTGGTCACTGGTTCCCAGGAAGTGTTAGGAAAAAAACTATACTCTGGATGGGTATCATGAAATGTTCGACTATCAGAGCACTGGGGCCACCAAGTGGGGTGTTAACCCCACTATCTTTCAGGTGACCCCCCCGAGTCTGGACCTCGATTTAAACTGGGGACTCAATGTTATTCCGGTAGCGTGCTCCCATATCCTGAGTCCCCTTCATTTCCAAGGCTAACCAGCTCAGTTTAGGAGAAGCGAGGAGGACACATAAACAGTCTCTACTGCCCAAAGACTCGTTCAGACTCCCAGCTTATAAAATATAAAGGTTTATTCAAGATGAGTAAAACAAATAGGGGGAGTTGTAAGATAAAATAGACAATAGACAAAACTAACCGTAACTATCGTAGCTACTATAAACATACGGTTTGTTGATCCTTTCTCCCTGAAAGTCTGGCTCCTTCTGGCTTGGCCGCTTGCTTCAGGGTTCACTCAAAACTTGAGCCACACCTTCCAGGGCTTGTTACTACTAGCCTGTTCCAACAGTCCTGGAGGCTTTCCCCGGTCCCTCAGCACTGCCAAGACTCGCTTGCTTGCAGACACTGGCTGTCTTCTCAGCAGCCCCTGCACCTGGACTATACCTCACGGTGAGCAGTTCAGGAAGATTCTCGCCACGGCCCTTGGCTTCTTCAAGGCCACGTACAGCATTCCTGGCATTTGTCAAGTCGTCGAGAGCCTTCGGTTTCCCTGCTCCCTTGGAACGCGTAGATGTGTGCGTATTCAGGCAAGTTCATGGGTTCTTTTTTTCTGCCTCTAGGACTGGATTCTTATTTTCTGCTTCCTCAATCCCCGTCCTAGGCTAATTCGGGATTGCTGCCTTAACCCAGTTGTTTCCCATTTACTTACATTACTGGACGTACTGATTCTGACAGGCCTTGTATCTGTAATGATTCTGTGAATCAGTATCTCTAGCATGACAATGGGGGACACAAAGGAATTTACAGCTGGGCAATTTAGGGTTGATGGTTGGCAGGGAGTGACACCTCTTGAGGAAGGGGGTGAGACAAAGGAGAGGGTAGAGAGATCCAATCACAGTGCTGGTCCGGTGCTTCACTTTAACGATCCGGTGTTTGACAGAGGCATTATCTGGATGGGTGGCAGGAAGGCTTAATGACTTCTTTTGTCTCAAGCTGGGCAACAGTCTGTTTGGGAATGGCTTGGGAGAGGGGAGGAATGTGCTATGTGATGAAGAAGAGATTTCTTCATGGCTTCTCTACAGGAACATGAGTCCTCTGTCAGAACATGGATTCTCTTCAGGGCTGCTACTGTCTGTGTTCATGGAGGGCAGGGCTGCTGGTCTGCATCCTGGTCCTTGGGTGGATGCAGAGGTGCAGAGGCAGAAGGCTTCTGTAGTCCTGGGTCCACATCTGGCTTGGCATACTTCTTTGGCACAAGGCTTCCCTTGGCCACAGTGTACATTCCATAGTCCACCATTAGGCACTTCACTTAGGACCACAGCTCTGTCCATTGCTCTGGACCACATGCTCTTCATAGTCCAGTAGGGCAGTGATATTAAAGTGTCTTCTATAATGCCATCTGTAATGGCTTCATGGCAACACTAGATGTAGTCCAGTAGCACCTTACAGACAAACAAGATTTGTGGGGTATAAGATTTTTGAGAGTCAGTGCTCAGGGCACTGACCCTTGAAAAGTTTATACTCTGCATTTTTTTTGGTCTCCAGTTGTTCTACTGCAGATTAACACATCTACCCTCTGAAACATATATTATTTTATAGCACACTGACAATCAGCAAAAGGGGAGGGAGGGAAGCAAACAATCTTTTTACCATCTTAATCATGGAGTCTCAGGCCAAATTATATATTATGTGGGATATCCCTGACTGTACCTTATATATTATGTGGGATATCCCTGACTGGACCTCCCAGTATATTCTATAACATTAATAGGCAGTTGTAGGTTGCCCTGACTTAGACTGGAGCAATGATATGGTGGGAAGATTTTTGCTATCCCTTTTCTTATATCAGGCACAACAGAGAAAAGGGCAGTTAACAAATGGGTTCAAAATGGCATTGGGGATGGGAGAACACTTCCCCAGTGCCGAGACACCAATCAAAAGTGCGTCCCTGCAGCTGCTTTTTTATGCTGAGCAGAACTTTGGAAGATCCGTGACTGGGTCCCCTATGCAACATTGAGCTTGACCCGTTGTTACCACATGCTTCAAATACTTATACACCACAATCTGAAAAATAACCAAATAAATTACAATAATAAAACATTAGAATAACTATCAGCAAAACAGCCAGCAAAAATATCCACTTACCTGTCAAGGAGTCCAGATGGCCTAGAAGTATAGCTGTTAACTCTGGGTTAAGATATTCCTGGATATTTGGGGTTGGCAACTCTTCCTGTAAGATCTTACATCCTCTCCAGTGTTGGGGACTCAAAGAGCTGAATTTTGCAGCCCTTGAGAAATTCAATCAGAATCAAGACCTTCCTCAGCTCTTCAAGGATGTCTTTTCTTAGGGCAGGGCCAGCCATTGGGAGGAAGGGAATGCTGCTCTAGTCAATTTTTGGCATGTGAAGTAAGCATCCCACCATGGGGGGAGGGGGACTTAGCTTGAATAAGTAGGAAAATACAAAGATCTAATAAATCTTGATTTTGTTTCATATCCTGAGTTTTGTTTTGAATATACTGTGCATAATACCCTTATAAGTTTTCCTGTGTTTCTGAATAACTGATTAGACCTTGCAAAACTGAGTAGCTAGTTTACTGTGTTTTAAAATTTTGATATCTTGTTTTACAAGTTTCCTCTTCCTGCATGTGGCCAAGATTTAAGATATACATCATAATCTCTCGAGGTTTTGTTTTCAAGCAGTATGTTAAGTATTCTGGAACAAAAATCTCCTCCTTCTGGATTAGAGTCAAGGGAAACTGGGAACTGCTTTTTGACTGTGGGACTGATCCAAATCCAGCTGAAGTCAGTTGAAAGATTCTTACTGAAGCTGGTAGTCATGGATCAAAAGTTGCATGGAAGTTTATCATGGACTCACCCTCTGCAGAACAAAATTAACCACACTGGAAGTTAGATTTGGGTGACTGTCAAACTTTTACGAAGTTTATCAGCACATCAACACTGATGTTGAGACATTTGCTATAATATAAAATATGGCAATATATCTAAGGGCCAATCAATGTTTGCTGTAGGAATTCTGTGACTGGCACTCCCACTGTGACTTTTGGCTCTAAAAAGCAGCCATGGAAGTGTATGGCAGAGATAGACAAAAACTATAAAAAACTAAGGATGGCCTTTAGTTCTAACAATGCATTTCTTTCTTTCTTTTGTGAGTTATCTTTCCATCAGTACCCCTCCCCCCAAACAGCATCTATATTACGGCTTGGTAATAAGCAACATTATTTTAATTTAAAATATATTGAAAGGGGCTGTGGCTCAGTGGCAGGACATATGAAGAAGGGCTCAAGTTCAGTCCATAGCATTTCCAGTTTGAAGGACTGCAGGTGTTCGGAAATACCTGTCCTTGTTGAGGGTTCTGGACAGTCACTGCTAGTCAGAATAAGCAATACTGAACTCAGTGGTTTGATTTAGTGTCAGGCAGTTTCATACATTCTCCATTAGGGATACCATTTCCCAGATGAGGACAGGGGGTTCCTTGCTTTTGTGGGCTCACCCACCCCAATGTCATGTGGAATGCACTGACATCACTTGGAAGTTATGTCAGCATGTTGGTGATGTTGGGGGGGACGTGAGGCTTTACTTTGGGGGCAAAACTCTATGGTTTGAGAATGTTTTTACCATCGAGTTTTGCCCCAAAAGCAAAGTGTTGCCCTCGATGCACTGACGCCATTTTCAGGTGACACTAGCCCATCATGCAACATCTCCCCCCGGAACACCCCCCAAATCCTCCCGCCAGCACAATGAAAGGACCTGGCAACCCTATTTTCCATGCACTGTTATTGCAAAATATTATTGCATTACCACCTTTTAGAAAATCAGTGGTTCCTATCCTCATATGTGAGCAATAGTGCCTTCTAATCACACAGGGAGCTCTTTGAATTCTGGGGGGAGGGGTTGTACCTGATGAAACATCAAAACACAGCGGTATAAAAAAAATTAAATCTTAGGGGAATAAAAGAATATTTGGGGATGAAGCTGTTGCATCTTTGATCCAAAGTATCCTTATGCAGCTGCTTGCATTGTCTGTACATATTTCCAAACTGTGCTGAAGATGTGAGATCAAGATTTGTGCAAGAAGTAGGAAAAAAGTCTTAGATGAAATCCATGTGGCTGTGTTCAGAGGCTCACATGAAGTCATGCTCATGAATTTTACAGCAACTTGGAGATATTCGCTTGTAGGGAGTGGTTTTGTAGTTTATAAAACCATGAGCCTGAAATATGGATAATGTTGTTATCTGCTCTTAGAGAGTTGCTCAAAGATGGCTCTATTCCCATAGTTTGTTTCTGTGCGCAGAAGTCACATCAAGGCTTGACATGAGGAATGGGCTTCACAGTCTGACGCTAGCCCAGAACTCTGTTTTCGACATTATTGGAGGGCTGCATTTTTGAAAAGCTTTTTTTCCAAATCCAAAACTGAGGATATGGCATAATGTACCATGCACGTTGTTACGATACACAGAGGTGAGGTAATTCTCGTTCCTTTCTGCAATGTAGGCAAGTTCTCGGGCTGCTGGAATGGCTAAAACAGGAAGCCTCCTGCTGTGCTGTGAAGCTGATTATGAAGGGTCAGGCCTGAACTCACCATGACATCATAAAACACAACTGGGAACTGATTTATTTCAGAACTGTCGTGCCATTTGTGACATTGAGGGTGGTGGGAAGATTGGAAGATGGAAGGAGGGACTGTGATTTCTGGAAAAGGGTTATCAACAGGAAGACAAGGTTATCTCCTGCAAAACCTAAGGGCCAGGCAGATCTACTCTGAGAAAGCTAGGAAAGGAGAAGAAGCAGAAATCTGAGTGTGCCAGTGAGAAGAGAAATTGTATTCTTCTGTGTCTGTATGTATTCCCCTCCCACTTCCAAATAGTGCTTAACTGAGATGTGTCAAATATACCCCTGGAAAGTGTAGCCCTTTGTCTTGGCAGCCCTTCCTTCACCAAGTGGTTGCTGGTTGCAGCAGGGAAGTAAGAAGCAAAATAGATGCAATGCAAGAGATCCTGGATTAGGATCTCTTGCCTTTAAAAATTATTTTTAAAGGTAATTAGTAAGCCCCTTATTGCCGCTTTGAATATTTGGGAAGGGTTGCTGGGTGAGGAAATATTTAACTCTTTCCTGCCAAAGCCCTCAAATAGTGTTTTAAAACCCTTAGAACATAAGAGAAGCCAATGTTGAATCAGGCCAATGGCCCATCTCGTCCAACACTCTGTCACACAGTGGCCAAAATATACCAGGTGCCATCAGGAGGTCCAGCAGTGGGGCCAGGACACTAGAAGCCCCCTCCCACTGCTACCCCCTCCAGCACCAAGAATAGAGTGCGTCACCTGCCCCAGACTGAGAGTTCCCATCTATACCCTGTGGCTAATAGCCACTGATGGACTTCTGCTCCATATGTTCATCTAATTCCCTCTTGAAACTGTCCATGTTTGTAGCTGCCACCACCTCCTGTGGCAGTGAATTCCATATGTTAATCACTCTTTGGGTGAAGAAGTACTTCCTTTTATCCATTCTAACCCAACTGCTCAGCAATTTCATGGAGTGCCCACGAGTTCTTGTATTGTGAGAGAGGGAGAAGTACTTCTTTCTCAACCTGCTCAATCCCATGCATAATCTTATAAACCTCGATCATGTCACCCCTCAGCCGTTTCTCCAAGCTAAAGAGCCCCAAGCGTTTTAACCTTTCTTCATAGGGAAGGTGTTCCAACCCTTTTATCATTCTAGTTGCCCTTCTCTGCACTTTTTCCAATGCTATAATATCCTTTTTGAGATGTGGCAACCAGAACTGTACACAGTATTCCAAATGAGGTCACACCAATGATTTATTGGTGCCTCCAAAGCCATATCATTGCTCATGAGCCAAAACTGAGCTCATACAGCTAGACCAGGTACAGTATTGCTCCTTCTCATTATCTTTCAGCCTTTCTCTAGGTCTACCTTCTCTGCCCAACTGCCATAGCTCTTTGTGTCACTTGTGCCAAAATATCTCCCCCTTTCCCTCTCTCCTCTGCTCTCTTAGCCACCCCTGCTAACAAACTCCAACCATAATGACTCTCTTTTGCCCATGAAATTGTGCTTAAATGATCTTCTCATTTTCATACCTTCCAAAGACCATGTTATTATCTCATTTCCCTGCTGTTCTAAACATGTCCCAGCTGTTCTAAACATGCCCAGTCTAAACATCTCCAACTGATTCTTTCACTGCCATCCTTTTAAACATCAGCCTAAGAAATTTCCCTGTTGCTTGAGTTGTGCTTCTTCAATTTAGGTCTGGTTCTCACTTGTCACTACTGAACCCTGATCTCAGTTAGTTTACCTGAACATTATTCTACTTCCCTTCTGCCTTTATCCCACCTTCCTTAGAGTGAATTCCGCCTTATGTTTTCCCCCACACATTGGGAGGGTGGATACAGAATCCACATATGGAGAAGATTGCTGTAATTTTCTTCTCACAAGGATTTGTGTCTGAAAAGGTAATTGTACTGAGTATGGGGAATTTCAGACAGATGATATAATCCGGAAGAGGAACGGTTCCCAAACGGTTTCTGGTCTGGCATTTCAGACAGAACCGTTTTAGAACCGGTTCCCTACCGGAATATATTTGTAATTTCACACAGAATCGCTTCTGTCCCGTTCAGGAAACGGGGCTGAAGCGTTTTACCTGTCAACCGCTTCCAAGTAGTCATCAGTTTCTTCTCCCGGATCCGATACACTTTTTTCCCGCCTTTTTTCCTCCGGCTTTTTTTTTTTTTGAACATTCGCTTTAGAGCGCTATAGCGCTATAGCGCAATAGCATCATAGCAACCCCATTGGAATGCCTGCAGTGTTGTTTTTATAGCACTATAGCGCTATAGCGCTCTAAAGCGAACATTTTTTTTAAAAAAAGGCGTGGCGGGAACCGGCGGGAAAACAAAGCGGTGCAATCTGAAATGCCAAACCGCTTCTGATTCGGCTCTTTTCCGGTCAGGGAAAGCCATGTGTGAAATGGCAGCCCTGTACCGGTTTACTTCAAGACGAATCAGAAATGGCTTCAATCCGGCAGAGTCTCGGTAATGTGAAATTCCCTTATAATTGCATTATTTTATTAGCAAAGTGAAACTTATTATCTTTTCCTCCTTTTCTTGTATTTTATTTAAATTTTATTTTTTAAAAAACCATTAAAATGTGCCATCAAACAACCTTCCCTTTGCATAAGCTCACCCTCTTCTATAGCCCTAAATGTAAAGTACTGGGTTCACCTCACAGAGGACACAGACAACGACATGCGGTGTGAGATGTTTATTGGTACTTCACAGCAAGACTGCAAAATGGCCCTGCAAGGCCAACTATATAAACACCCACCCGGTACCCCTACAGTCCCATTGGGGGTTTCGAATTTCCCACCAAAGTTGCTATTGGTGCATGCTGGGGGGGACTAGGATCCTAGGTTCTATTGTTCAGAGGAGCGAAGCTCCACATTGTAGCTGCAGACCCCTAGTGGTGGCCCACGTACATAACACCCCTCCCCCCATAGTTCTGACCCCACCTATGTGATATAGTCCTATAAATAGGTGGGGGGTCGGCACTCCCTGAGGGAACTCCAGGGGGCTGGCACTGGGTCATTGGTGATGGCCTCTGGTTGACTGGAGGTGTCCTGTGGTTGGGGCATCAGTGGAGGCAGCGGAGGTGCTTCTGGCTTGGTTGGTGCTGGTGGGGGTTTGCTCAGAGGGACTTTTTCACTTGGGGTTTCGGGCTGGGCTCTTGTCTTGGGGGTGTATGCCCTGGGTTCTGCTGTGAATAGGGTTGGCTCTCCTGCCTCCGGAAGTTGTCACTGCCGCAGTTGGTCTAAGTGTTTCTTTAATAGCCGGCCATCTTCTGTAGAAACCTCATACAACACCGGGCCTGTTACTTTGAAAACCTTGCCTATGATCCAGGGGGGTCCAGATCCAAAGTTCTGGATGAACACTGAGTCCCTGGGGAAGAACCCTCACGGAGCGTCACACTGTTCGACCATCCTCCTTGAGTCTGGTGCTTGGTTGTAGTTGATCCAGCAAGGTCGTGGGGCGCCGACCCATTAACAGTTCTGCGGGGCTATGACTGGTTATGGGGTTCGGTGTTGTCCGCTGTGTCAGGAGGAAGTGGACTAGCCTGAACTCCCAGTCCCCATCTGTTATCCTGCTGAGGGCTTCCTTCGCAGTGCACACCATCCTCTCTGCCTGTCCATTGGTCGTGGGGTGGAAGAGGGCAGATCGGATGTGCCGGATCAGGTTCTGTTGGAGGAAGTCCTGGAACTCTGCCGACATGAAGGCCATCCCATTGTTGGAGACTATCATGTCCAGCAGGCCATGTGTAGCAAAGATCCGGTTGAGGGTCCATGTAACAGCCTTCGTGGAGGTGGTAGAGACCAGGCTGATCTCCGGCTACTTTGAGTAGGAGTCTACTGTTACTAAGAACAACAGTCCCTGAAATGGTCTGACAAACTCTGTGGAGCCGGGACCACGGTCTTCTGGTTGACTCCCAAGGCTGCGTTGGCATGCTTGGCGGGCTTGGCCAGACTTCCTGGCAGGTTTGGCATCAGTGCACCCATGACTCGATCTCGGTGTCGATCCCTGGCCACCACACATAGCTCTGGGCCAGTGCCTTCATTCGTATGATGCCTGGGTGTGCTTTGTGGAGAGCTGTGAGGACCCATTGTCTCAGGGCTTCAGGGACCACGACCCGTTCCCCCCATAGGAGACACCCCTTGAGGGCCAATAATTTGTCCTTGCAGGTAATGAAAGCCATGAATTCTGGCCCCAGTGAGGCCTTGGGCCATCCCCTCACCACCCAGCCCAAGACCTGGGAGATGATGGGGTCTCAGGCCGAGCGGGCTGTGACGTTGGCAGCCTGCAGAGGAGAATCTGGAAGGCCTTCAAGAAGCAGGACTCCAGGCGCAGAGGCAGGATCAGAGTCTGTGGAGGGCAGTGGCAGCTGGCTCAGGGTGTCAGCATGTCCCATTGCCTTGCCCAGGTGTGTTCCAGTTGGTACTGATAGCCAGCAAGGAACAGGGACCACTGGAGGATGTGGGGCAACAGGACTTGGGGCATCTGCTTGTCCACCATGAAGAGGCCAAGGAGAGGTTTGTGGTCTGTCACAATCATGAAGGGGTGCCTGTAAAAGAAGTTGTGAAACTTCTGGACCCCCACCATGATCGTCAAGCCCTCCCTGTCTATTTACACATAATTGTGCTCCATGGCCATCAGGGTCCTGGAGTAATAGGCCACTGGGACCTCCCGGTCGTCAGGGAGGATGTGGCCCAGGACAGCGCCAACATTGTAGGGGGAGGCATCGCACACTAGGCTCACTGGCAGGGACTCGTTAAAGTGTGCCAGCACATTGTTTGAAATCAGCAGTGCCTTGACTCGACGGAACGCTGCTGCTTCCTTCGGGCCCCAGGTCCAAGAAGCTGACTTGTCTAGGAGGTGGTGGAGGGGCTTGGCAACTGCAGTCTTGTGAGGTAGAAAGGCATGATAGAAATTTATTAGTCCCAAGAATGCCTGCAGTTCCGTTTTACACATAGGTGCCAGGGGTCCACGATGGTCTTCACCTTCTCCTTGGCAGGGTGGAGTCCCGTTTCACTTTGAGGCCCGCAGAGTCGAAACAGTATAGGACTGCACGGAGGCAAGAAGTGAAGTCTTCGGGTGTGGCTGCGGCAATGAGGATGTCATCGAAGAATGGCGTCATGCCAGGGATCCCTTTTAACAAGGAGCCCATTAGTTGTTGAAAAATCCCTGGGGCCACACTCACGCCGAACTACAGCCTTTTAACCTTAAAAGCCCCCTAGTGTGTCACTATCATCTGGGCCTTGGCTGTGGCCTCATCTACTGGCAACTGTTGATAGGCCTGTGCCAGGTTGAGTTTGCCAAAAATGTTAGCCCCTGCCAGAGATGCCAGCATGTGGCTCATGACCAGGAGTGGGTAGGAGTGGTCATGGAGGGCCTTATTCAACGTGCATTTATAGTCCGCGAAGATGCAGACGTTGCTATTTGGCTTAACAGGGGTAACAATTGCTGTCTCCCAAAGGGTGTGCGATACTGGCTCAAGGACTCCTTGTGCTACTAAGTGGTCCAGCTCTGCATCGATTTTGAGCCAGAAGGTGAGTGGAGCTGTGCAAAATCGCATACAGATAGGGGCCACATTGGGGTCCAGTTGTAAAGAAACCAGGGACCCCTTATCCCAAGGTCCCATCAACGACTGTGGAGAACTCCCCGTAAACCTCTGCAAAGTCCTGTGATACACATTTATTGACCCCCCCAATTGTGATGCCCAATGGTGCAAACCAGGCCCGCCCCAAAAGACTAACAAGGTTCCCTTCTACCACAATCAAGTCCAGAGAACTCTTGAAACCCCGGTACTGCACCCTGAAGGTCCCCACGCCCCGGATAGGAACTGGGTTCCTCTGAAAGTCCACCAAACTCATGGGTGAGGGATGTAGGTGGGGTCCCCCATGGGGACAGAATCTGTTCAGCATGTCCACCGAGATGATGGACGCTGCTGACCCCGAGTCTACTTCCATAGCACATGGGGATCCCTCGATCCTAACCTGGACCTGGATCTTCGGGGTCGCAGACAAGTTGGGGAGGTGTAATACCTGCAATAATGGCCAGTCAGTGAGGAGGTAGAGGTTGGAGGTTTCGGTGACAGTTTTGTATGTGGTGGCGTCCTGGCGGAGGGGGTGGCTGCTGGTACCGGCTTCCCTTGGACCGGCAGATGCGGGCAAGATGGCTGTTTTCTGCAGGTGTGACATGTGGTGTCATGGAACAGGCATGTTTTCTGCTTGTGCGCCTCCCCACAGCTGGTGCACGGGGCAAGACCAACGGCCTTTCTGGAGGGTCCCATGGTGGTGGCTCCTGGTGGTTTCCAGCAAGTTGGGTGGCAGACAAGATGGACGGACTCCTTGTTGGAGTTTTCAGGCGCCGAGTCTAGAAGTACAAGGTGTGAAGCGGCCAATGGTCAATTGCGATGTGAGGCCTTGTGGGTGATGGCGAGTTGTAGAGCCTCGTCGAGTTTGATGTCGGTGGTGCTGATCACCTTCCTGCGAAGTCTGGTGTTGCTGATGCCCCAGGCGAACTGAGTGAGGAGATTTTCTTTGACCTTTGTGAAGGTGCACTTCATGGCCAGCTGGTGTAGCACTGCCAAATATGCCATGGCCGCTTCTCCAGGCTTCTGGAGGCGCCCCTGGAACTCCATTCACCTGGCGAGTGCCATCGGCTTGGGCATGAGGTACTTCATCAACACATTGATAATTTCCTTGTAGGAACACTCAAGGATGGCCTTAGAGGCCAGGAGGCTCTTGGCTAGCCAAATGATGGCTCTGCCACATGAACTTAGGAGGATGTTCCTTCTCTTTGCCGCACTGGTCACCTCATGGTATGTGAGGTGGCATGTAAGCTGGTCCGTCCACGAATCCCAGAGCTTGGGATGTGTGGGGTCAAAGACTTCGATGTTTCCCTGAGTGGTGGCCATAGTCCTAGCACGATGCAGGGAGCGAAGATGGGAAGAGCCGGGCATGTTGCAGTGCTGCTTGGGAGCAGTGCCGGGCGCGGTGGCTTCTTTGGGGTTGGTGCTTGGGGCCACGCTGGTAGGAGACTCAGGCCTGCTCCAGGGATCTCACCTTCATCACCACTGTAAAGTACTGGGTTCGCCGCATGGAGGACACAGACAATGACATGCGGTGTGAGATGTTTATTGGTACTTCACAACAAGACTGCAAAATGGCCCTGCAAGGCCAACTATATACATACCCACGCTGCACCCCTACAGTCCGATTGGGGGGTTCGAATTTCCCACCAAAGTTGCTATTGGGAGGGCTGGGGGGAACTAGGATCCTAGGTTCTATTGTTCAGAGGAGCGAAGCTCCACACTGTAGCTGCAGATCCCCAGTGGCAGCCTGCGTACGTTAACACTAAACAAAGGGGAAAATAAAATGAAAGAAACAAAAAAAAAGGAAAAAAAGGAGGGTCGAAAGTGAGCCTTTTTGGTGTAGTGTAGAGAGCCAGTTTGGTGTAGTGGTTATAGGTAACCCAACAGGATGTGTTGTTAGATGTGACCTGTGGACCACACATAGCTAGGATTGCTAGGACCCCCCTGGTGACCTCTGGGAGAACTCTAGGGGAGAAGCCCTGAAAAAATGACATTGGTGATGCCATTTCCCTGCCCACCACCAACTTGATAGGCAGTGGGGTCTAAGGTGTGTGGTAGCAGGAGATTGCCCACCACTGCCTGACACCTGACAGTCCTGTACATTGCCAACTTTTTAAAATAAGAATTAAAGAACAGTCATGTTCTTGTTTTGTTCAAGAAAAACAGTATTGCTAAATACATGCTACTAAGTTTGCAATGCTATTTCTATAAGTAAATGCTTATTTAAGGCTAATAGGGCTGTCAACCTCAAGGTAGGGCCTGAAGATCTCCTGGAATTACAACTGACCTCCAGATGAAAGAAATCAGTTCCCCTGGAGAAAATGGTTGTTTTGGAGAGTGGACTATGTGGAATTATCCTCCAATTAGGTCCTTCCCCTCCCCAAACCCCACCCCCTTGGCTCTGACCCCTAAATCTCCAGGAATTTTCCAACCCAAAGTGGCAACCCCGAAGGCTAAGTACATCCTCACTGGATTGGAGCAACAATTTATAAAATCCAGTTTACTCTCATTCAAATAAATGTGAGTCTAGATACTAAATAAAAACATACCAAGTTATATCCACATCATCCAGTTTCACATGTTTGAGGCCTGAAGGAGCACAGCAGGACTATACCAAATATGGTTCATTGTAAGATTTTGAAATACAGCATTTTATATACCCAATTAAAATAATGAGGATAAATATTTCTGAAGCACCTGAAATTAGTTAATGCTGTTTAGAGATAGAATTGAGAAATTCCCACCCTGCTTGCGAATTTATAATCTTAATGACTAGACATTTGATCAACAAAAATCCCAAACCCAAAAACTCCACAAAGTTTTTGATTGTTCTTCTGTCAATCATTTAACCTTATTACACACAGGAAATGAATGCCCTCCCCCACTTCAAACAACAACAAAATTCCCATTTGATTCAGGCTAGAACTTGAGCAAGAGGATGTATTTGTACAGAGAGCCTAGAAGTCTCAGATTGCTGAAAGAGGTCATCTCAATATTCACATCTAGCCAGTTGTAAAAACATACTTTGAATTTGATTAACATTCAGATATTTGGGGGAAGGAAAATGTATCCTTGGCACAATGAATTTGGTGTTACCTCAAAATCATCTATTTTATTAATATAATCTTATCAATATATCTAATTGTCAACTCAGCCAAATTTGAGGATACTTAAATCCAGATACTGGAGCTGTGAATGAACAAGACAGATCTTTCTACAAACATGAAACCTGATGTAGAAACCTGGTTTCTACGAACTGGAAAATGCCCCAGATTTAACCCCCCGCCCCTAGAAGTAGTGCCTGTAGCTTTAAGAAATGAGTGCCCTCAGTGCTAGGCAACCCCAGTAGTTTTGCCAGCATTCCATGCTTGGGTACTGCCAGTAAAAGGCAATGAAAGGAGGCAGGACCCTTTCTGAGTTTGCAGGAGGCTTCACCAGGGCAAGGCCCAGCAGCAATCCCTGGGCAGCTTGCTACTTGCATGACTCACCAGGATTGGCTGCTTCCTACTGTTCAATAGCAGCCACCCCACAAAAGCCAGTGTAGTGTAGTGGTTAGAATTTCAAACTAGTTTCAAACTAGGACTTTGAGCCCCATTCTGCTATGGAAACTCACTGCGTGGCCTTGGGCCAGTTATACATTCTCACCCTAACTTACCTTAGAAGCAGGGGGGTGGATTGATCATTAAAAGCACCAGAATGTCTCTCTCCTTGGGCTGATGGCCCTCCTCCATGCAATGATTTTTGCATCATTTTGGATGTCTCCAAGGTGACCCAAAGCAGCATATTTCAGGCATAGTTTGGGCTCAGGTACATCTGAATGAACACCCCAGTGGGAATTAAATGTGTTAAACCTTAAATTCCTTCCCTTGGCTGGGGAGTCACACTGCAGAGGCGGCATGAGCTCCAGAAGGAAAGGGAGGCATTTAAAGTTTAAATACCTTCCCTTTGCTGGGAAGGTGCGCCACTGCAATGCACCTCCCCAGCAAAGAGATTCCCAAATGAATACTAAAAAGATTCAACACTATTCAGGGAATCCCTATTCGGCCAAATAAGCACATCCCTGCTGGGCACCAAAAGAGTCAAATAAGACCCAAATAAAGTTAACTAGAGTGTTTGAGAAAACAGTGGAACAAAAGCCTCTCAATATAAAGATCTAAGTAACTGCTAATGAATTAAGAACCTCTTCTTAGCCTGATATAGGTCCCGGTCACACAAGCGGGATACTGTGCCACTGAAGGGAGGCAAATTAGAGACGGAGCAAAAAGATGCACAGTAGCGTGATCAGACAGGTCCCCGAGATGCCGCGCAGATGCTGATAGCCGGCGATCACACGGCGATGTTGAAGCACATCAAAGGGTTTTGCTTTCGCATTCTTGTGCATGCACAATCTTATGTTTCTTCTCATACTGTGGAAGCTTGGAAAAAACACATCCGGTGCGACAGGACACATGCGCGTGCTGGATGCGCCGGATTAACTCCGCTTCCGCGATCCGACACTTGCCTGAGACCTGCGTTTTCCGGTTGCTACTACCCTTTTGCTGGTACTTTTTAAATCCGCTTCTTCGGGCTGACAGTACGGGTTGGTGACGGGTGTGCTACGCTTCCCAGATGTTGCCGTATGATCACGCCCATTTGATGTGCCCTCAACCCACCTGTTTTGCAGGGCAAATCCTCCCATGTGACCGGGGCCATAGAAGATCAAAAGTCTGTGCTTGTATTCATTTTACCTCAGTAATTTCAATCCCTGATTTCACCTGACCTTTCCCTTTGATGTTAAAACCTTTTGTTATTTTTGAATTTCAAAAGCATCTCACGTATCATTTCAAGGATTTAAGTTAAAGGGTGATCCTATCCCTTTCCTCGAGGTCCTGGGCTGGGCAAATAGTCAAATCTATCTGTCAATCATGCTGTCTCCCCTGCCAGGTATCTGTCTGTCTGTCTATTACTGACAGGTGGGACAGCCAAAGTTTCTTCAGAGGAGAAGAAAACATGTTAACAGGGCTTCTCAGTTAGTGAGGGGGCAGAAAAATGGAGGGAAAACCTAGCCTCTGATGGCGGGAAGTGGAAGGGGGCCATCATAGTTATTTGCTTTGCTGGGAATAGGCACTTTGTGTCCACTGATGCTGGAGATAATATTTTCTTTTCAGAAAGCTCAAGCCAATTTGAATGAGGGATTGCTGCTTGTGATATGTAAGCTCAACCCTAACTTGCAAAATCAGTTGGACCAGAGGTGATAGAGAAATATGGAGACACCTTGGGAACTGGCACTTCTTTCAAATGCCTTTCAGCTCTCTTTAAAAGTGTTGTTGATATTTAGTCATGTTAGCTTACTAGCTTTGACATTTAGTGTGCTGGGTTTTCCGAATGTGCTACTTTCCCCACAATACTTTAAAGTTTCCATCTTCCTCTGGTGTAAACACATCTGCTTTGCTTCTAGCAAGTCTATTAAGTCACCAATAAATAAAACCAAAGTGAAAAAAGTTGGGTCAGGAGCCAAAGTCAAGCACATGTTTTGGGTGTGGAAGGTCCGGTCCCTGGCATGTCCAGAATTAAAGGCTCTCAGAGACTAAAGCTGGGAAATACCTCTGTCTGAGACATTGGAAACCTACAGCCAATTAGATTAGATAGCAGTGAGCCAGATGAACCAGTGACATGACTTACTATTCGGCAGCTTCATATATTCAGCCCACAAAAGAAGAGCTGGATATCCACCAGCTTAAAAACCTGACAAATAAATGGTGCCATTTGGAAGTCATAAGAACTGGGGCACGCTCCCTTTGAGCTATAAAAATAGCAGTACAAAAAGAGTACCTTATACCAAATAACTTTTAGCAGCAAAACAAATCAGAAGAATTATGGGGGTAGGTCTAAATGTACAGGAGAGTAGGATTTCAGAGACACAGCTTCCCAGACCAAACTGGATGACAACAGCTGTACTTTCCTATTTAAATAACACCTGAGCAGGTTGCTATCTTGCTGTAAAAAAGACTACAGCTGGGAGTCACTGATGAGTTTTCTGATCTGAGAACTGGCATTGAATGCTTCTGAGTCAATGGTTATATTCAGTTAGAGAAGAAGAAGAAGAAGAAGAAGAAGAAGAAGAAGGATATTGGATTTATATCCCGCCCTTCACGCAGAGTCTCAGAGTGGCTTACAAACTCCTTTCTCTTCCCGTCCCCACAACAGACACCCCATGACGTAGGTGGGGCTGAGAGAGCTCTTTGGAGAACTACACTTGAAAGAGCAGCTCTGACAGAACTATGGCTTGCCCAAGGTCATCCAGCAGCTGCATGTGGAGGAGTGGGGAATCAAACCCAGTCCCCCCAGATTAGAGTCCACACACTAAACCACTACACCAAACTGAGGTATCCACTGCACCAAAAGAGGTAGAAGTCCACTACACCAAAAGAGGTAGAAGAAGGTGAGAGCAATTGTAGTTGGCAGGGAGATGTGGGTTTTCACTGTGGCTGAGAGATCTGCTCTTTAGTATATTCAGAATGAAACTGCAGAATAACATTAAGAGAGTTGGTTCTTCTGAAGACCTTGGCCTCTAGGCCCTGTTGTTGGTCCTCCAGAAGAACTGGTTGGCTACTGTGTGAGACGGGATAAGGGACTAGATGGACCACTGGTCTGATCCAGCAGGGCTCTTTCTGTGTTCTTCTTGGAGGCTAAGTTACTATGTTGTACAATGTATGAATTGTCTGCACCAGAAACATATAACTTAAATAAGAACAATTATTTTTTTATGTTCAAGAAGCTTATATCCAATTATAATGAACACCTTTCTTAAATAACAACTTGCCTAAAAGTTATCTCTTTCAAGCAGATGGCAACACTTGAGGCCTGGTGGCTAAAGAAACAGGGTTTTTTTCTCCAGCATCAAAATATAAAGATCATAGTGATATTTAAAAATCCAGCAGGAAGAGATGGGTGAGTCTGAAAGGTTATCAGTTGCCATTTTTTCAGAGGAGAAGCCCTCACCTTCACAGGCCAATGCTATAAATTACATCCCTATTTTATTTTAATCCTTAGGTGAGGCATGTCTGTGCTCCAGGTGGAGAACAATGCTACTTACTTACATTCCTAGATCTGGACCTTTGGCAAGCATGCCATAAGGCTATATGGAATGCAATCCTAAGAATACTTTCCTGGGAGTAAGCCCCATGGAGTAGACTTCAGTAGGATTCTGAGTAGACCTGCTTACAATGGCACTGTTGATGGTTTATGAACAATTTTATTATCTCTCTATATAATAATTCTCTGTTGATGGTGGCATGCTCCTAAACATTCCACATGGCGCCCACAGACTTTGGCTCTGTGATCTGTCACTCAGAAGCTGTCCCTATCCACTGGCTGCATTGCCTGAGTCTCATCTCCAACATTCTGAACAGTTTGCTATTCTTCTCCCGCCCCATAGCCAGTCAGAATACAAAGGTTATTTGCATATGCGGCCTGCTTGGCCTTTGCCTCTAACATTCTAAACAGTTTGCTGTTGCTGTTAGGATTCAATGTGTCCTGAGATAAAATACATTTCCCCTTAGTGCCTGTTGAGGGAAACCATTGTTGCCAATCTCCAGGTGAGGGCTGGAGATCACTCAGAATTACAACTGCTTTCCAGATGGCAGAGATCAGTTCCCCTGGAGAAAATGGTGGACTCTGTGTCCTTATATCCTGCTGAGATGGCCCCCGTATGACAGCCAATGTGACATAGCAGTCAGGGCTTCAGAGCATGGTAGAGGCTGCAGGTGAGGGTGTGGGTGGAAAGCTGAAGAGTGAGAGGGAAATAAAGGTAGGTTGATGATTGGCTGGGCAGGAGATAGGGTTGCCAACTCCATCTAGATTGCCCTGGTGTGGGGGCCCCTTAGGAGCGGCCCATGGGGCCTAACTTGGCCAAATTGCTCCAAATGCCTTAAGGACAGCCCTGATGAGGTTGGTCTGACAAGCCCTGCCCCTTCTAGGTCCCTGGTGCCATTATTCAGAGTACAGACTCCAGGACTCTAGAGCCAGCAGCCCAGAGTCAACAACCAGCTGCACAGCCTTCCCCAGCTCAAGGGTCAGGTTAGCAGTGGTACGTGCTGCACTTTAATCAGTGGGAGAGTGTGAGTGGGGGACTGGCTGTGGCAGATAGACAGGCAAGCAAGCTCTCCCAAGTCCCTTCCATTCCTTCCCTTCTCCTTGGCTTGAACAGAGCAAGCACATGTGACTGGCACTGGCCTCACCCCTCCCAGGCAGGGAAGTCTATCTTTCACACTTCACCGGGCCCTGTCGGTGCTTGCAGCATGCACCTGCAACACCTTTCTCAGAACTTCTTGGATATGAAAAGAAATTTTGATGGTGACAATTGTCATGCCAATAAATCCAAACAATACTGCTTCGTACATTAATAGTAGATGAATAGTTCTAAAGCCATTGCAGAATCTAATCAAAGTTTTACATATTTATTTTATATAACATTTTTTGGCAGTTGGCTCTTTTAAATGGCTAGTATTGATTGTTGGATGGGAGCCTGGTGTTTGCTGCTGCTGGAATTATTAGATGAGAAATTATAGTTAATTATTAACCTATTTTTTGCATGATTTTCAAGCCTTCTAACTGCATGTGTCTTGGAGAAAATTATTTTGAATCCTTTTGGCAATTTGGGGAGTTTATAAATTTTTGAGAATGTTTAGATTGGAAAATGATGTTGTACTATAGGGTTGGCTTGTTGGATGTGACAGAATAGACTCTGTCTTGTGTTTGCTTTAGTTTAGGTTGTTTAGTTTAGTTAAAATGCCCACCCACACTGGGAAGTAGGGCAAAACTCCAGGGTAGGCCTACAAATCCCAGATGCCTCTATGGCCAGAAAGTGTGGGAAAGCCAAGGGGCGGAGTCAGAAGATATAAATGCTCCAGCCAGCCTGGGAGGGGGGAGTCATCCTTCAACCCTCAGAGAGGCCAGGAGGCTCTTGCTGCAGACTGCCCACAGGCAGAGAGAGGCCTTGGGGATCAGGGAAGGCAGCAGTGGGAAGGGATCCTTGGAGGGATCCAGAACTACCTGTAGGAGGCAGGAGGACAGGCTGTAGGCTGGTAACTGAACCTCATCCTGAGGGAAAACAAGTATAGGGATCAGTTCAGGGACAGAGGACTGCGTTTTGTCTTATTTTATTTGTGCTCAGTGGTGTTTTCCTTTCTGTGTTTGATTTAAAGTGCCTTTTTGTGTTTTAAATCCTGTTACTTGTAAATAGTCAATAAAATCTTTGTTCTTTGTTTAAACCCCCAGTCTGGTGTTCTGACCATGGAGTCTCCCCTGCTCTGCCCACTACCAGTGCCTTAAGAAGGGTCCTGGGAGGGAAAAAGCCCAAAAATGTGCAGGTGCCAACCCTCCAGGAGAAACCCAAAGTTAGGGGTTTTCATCTCCAAACCCCAGGAGTCAGCCAGAGGGGTCTCACTGCCCCTCAAGAAAGGCATAGGGAAGTCAGTGAGTGGTGGCAGCTACTGAAAAGTGACCAAAGCCCACCAAGGAGGTGGGAAGGCAAAGCGGGGCTCACGAGCCACAAAATGGCTACTCAGTCCCCCAGGGCTGAGGGTAGGTGCCCGTTTCACCACAGTGGAAAACTGAATTCTGTAACCCTTCAGCAGCAACCATCTACACCTTGTGCCAATAGCCACTGATGGATCTCTGATCCATGTGTTTATCCAGTTGAAGATTAATTTTACTTTTTATTTTTAGATTCTAATCTGAGAATGAATAAAAGATTTCAAAGTGGTGCTAGCAAGCACAAGAGACAGAGACTTGGAAATGCTATGGTAATGAAGTTAAGACCAATCACTTCTTTCATGCATCAACCACTAATTGAAGCAACAAGAGCCAGCAGTGAAGCTATCCAGCCTGCACCAACTACTAGCATGCTACCAGACAAAAACCTCCTTGAAAGAGAAACAGCGAAGCAGGATGTGGAACAGCAAGCTGATTATGAGGAAGCAGCCATGATGTTGGCTCAAACTGAAGAGATAGAACTAATTCAAGAGTCACTTACTGGACAGGGAGAGGCTAAAGAGCCACAAGAAAATAATGTAAATAGATTTTGCAGTTCACACCTAGTAAGATAAGCCAAGTCCAAGGTGTTTCAGATGCAGATAAAGATAATGCCAAACATACATCTACTGTAACAGATGTTGATTTGTGGTCAGAATTACCACATGAGGAAGTATCCTATTGGGTAGAGAGGAGTCCGTCTCATGTTCTGTATCATTGTGGACCATTTTCAAATTCCAAGCGAGTGTACAAAAAGCAGTCCAGGTTTTGCACAAAAACTTTTTTTATTCAACCAAAGCAAATGGGGAAACATAGCTGAGAGTGGCTTGTAGATTTTCCCTCAAAAGGCCAGATTTATTGCTTTGTTTGTAAACTCTTTCCAAACTCTTTCCAAACCTTGCATCTTCTTCCACAGGGTTTGATGACTGGCAAAAGCCCCATCTTATCCCAACTCTTGAAAACTCAGAGAAGCATAGGAATCCCATGTTGGCTTACCTAAAAAGGAAGTGAGGGCAAATGTTAACTTCCAAGCTAGAGGAACAAATAAAAGCAGAACAGTAGTATTGGTGGCATGTCATGGAGAGAATTATTGCTGTAATATGCACTCTTGTAGAACGAGGCCTACCATTCAGAGAAGATAATGAACACTTTGGATCTCCAAATAATGGCAATTATCTTGGTCTTTGTAAACTAGTGGCAACATTTGATCCATTTTTACTTGCTCATATCAATCGGTATGGACATTCTGGAACAGGCAATCCCTCTTATTTGTCAAAGACTATATGTGAGGAAATGATTCAACTCATGGCAAAAAAAATTAAGGATGCAGTTCTGGCTGATGTGAGAAAGGCTGGATATTTCAGCTTTTCAGTAGATCCCACTCCTGACATTTCACATACTGATCAGTTGACTTTAATTATCAAATATGTATCACCTGAAGATGGTTTGCCAACTGAGAGATTTTTAACTTTCCTTGAGCTAAAAGACCACTCAGGAGAAAGCATGGCTGATTTAGTGTTCAACTATTTCACTACTGAGCTTGAAATTGACTTTAGAAAATGCCACAGGCAGTCTTATGACAACGCTGCCAATGTGGCTGGTAAGTACAATGGTATGTAGCAAAAAATCATTAAAAAAAAACAATTTGCAAGATTTATTCCATGTGCATGTCACTCTTTAAATCTGGAGGGCCATTCAGCTGTGGATTGCTGCCTTGATGCAGTGAATTGTTTTGGCATTATAAATGAAATTTATACTTTCTTTTCATTCTCCACAAAGAGATGGGCAGTTCTAAAATCATTTTTGCCACCTCAATCTAAAGTGCCTAAATATTTGTCAGACACTAGGTGGGACGCACACACAAAAGCCACAGAAGCTGTTTTGGAAAGTTACAGTGCTATCACTGATGCCCTCAGTCATTCGTACTCTGACATTAATAGGAAGGGGGAGACCAGGCTTCAAGCTAATAATCTTTTGCAGAAAATGGAAGAGCTGGAATTTGTGTTTATGCTTCATTTTTGGACCTATGTGCTAGGTCATTTTCACAAGGTCAGGAAAGCTCTTCAGAAATCAGACTTGTTATTGAGTTCTTGTGCAAGTTTGTACAGTTCACTTCTGGATTTTTAAAGGAAAATTAGAGAAGATTTTGATGAGCTTGAGAAACAAGCAAAAGCCACCTTGCCACATGTTAACTACAAAACAAGGAGACAAAGAGTAAGAGAACAGCAAAGAAATGACAGAAGTGCACCTGATGCTTTAGATGCACTTTCTTCAAGAGATAAGTTTAGGATAAAATTCTTTATTCCTGTATTAGATGCACTTGAAGCCAATTTAAAAAGAAGTACTGTGTACAGTGATGTTGCACAATTGTTTTCCATTCTTGCTAATCTGACAGCATCTAAGCAAGAAATTCAGCAAGGTGTTGAACTGTTGATGGAAGCATACCCAGAATATATTGACCTGAAACTTATTGATGAACGTTTGCACTTTCATCTGTACGTGAGACAAAGCCAGAGGCTTACAGAAGAGCACTCTCTGTCTCATACAGACCTTTATCAAATTATATACAAGGGAAAAATGCAGATAACCTTTCCTAATGTGGAAGCAATCTTGCGGCTATTTCTTAGCTTTATGTTCACTAACTGCTTGGGAGATAGAAGTTTTTCAAGACTCAAAAGAATTAAAAATGAATTAAGGGCCACGATGTCTCAAGAGAGGTTGTCCGCACTGAGCATTCTGTACACTGAAAGTGACAAACTTAGACAAACAAATGAAGTTCTGGATGATTTTGCTATGAGGAAGGCTAGAAAAAAAACATTTTTAGTCTTACTGTATTTGATGGTTGTAGTTTACTTCTTAATATGTATTTTAAAACTGACTGTTTAATGGCAACATAAAGTAGATTCTAAAAGTGCCACACTGTCAGGTAATCATGATAATATTATTCACACTTCCCGGGCAATATAATTTGTAAACTCAAGGTTTTTTTTTTTTTAAGAATAACATTACAACTTCATTTTCCTAAAAATTAATGCTTATTCCACAAAAGTTTTACAAAGTTCAGTTATTATAAAAGTTTTTCAGTGTTAATTTTAACATTTATGCATTTTTTTCAATCACTGTGGTATTTAACAATAACATATTATGTCCTTTAGAGGAGAAATTGTGAATTGCAGAATTTTAAATACCCATCATCATCCTTGGCTTCACTCGGTTTTGTTTATAACACTCTTCCATTTTCTTCTAGTCGTGAGGGTGGGGGATTGGGAGGGGCCTCACAAGTGGAGTAGCTTAGGGTCATCTAAATCTGGCCCTGAATATAGGTGGTCCTGAGGAGATGTCAAGTGTGATTCAAAACACAAACTCTTGTGTTCTCCTGTCTTCTATAAATAGTGCTTTTGAGGAGAAGCAGCTTGAGAGAGAAATCAGAGAATAAGAGAGGAATGATGTGGAAAGTAAGAGGACTGGGAAGGGTAACTGTGTGCTGTAGCATTGACAAATACAATTTTAGCCTTCCATTAACTCCATAAAGTATGTGTGATTGGTGTGAATATTCTTTATTAAGTGCTCCACAAGTACATTTTGTGCCTTCAATAGTAACCAAATATCTGAGGAACCTTGTAACAGGTTGAAGAATTTAGCTGCTCTGGCTATTGGGGAAAAAAGTTATCAGAGTTCCTGGATCTGAACAGAATTGTTGACAAATCTGTTGGTGCTTACAACAGCATATCTTGCTTCAGAAAGGTAAATAAATGCTGAGTAAAAGCTGCTGTACAAAAAGTATTGTGCACTATGAATAAAAATAAAATAAGATAAGACTTCTTGATCCCCCAGTGATGTTCTTTGCCATTTCTTTGCTCTGCCCAATGAAATTATGTTAGAATAATCTCTGAAGGCATGTTAATAATACATCCTACACTCTATTTGGATCTCATCAGAACAAGTCCAGCTGCAAGATTGCAGGTTGGAGGCTCTTCACATGTCCAGCAAAAATGATTTTCATGTGAACAGAACTAAGATTTTAAAATGATAGGAAAGGAACAGTGTGATCCTAAGCAATCACACACTCTTCTAAATCCTGTGAAGTGAATGAAAGTGTAACTGTTTGAGACTGCACTGCAAATTACCTTTATGGAGTAGCAGTGATGTCTTGTGTTAAGAACAATTCAGTAGCAGAACGATGACTTTTGACATAATTAATACAGTGGAGATTACTTTCACAGGCTCTTTGAGAAGCTGGATCCATTTAGATCTCTGTTTACATGTAGAACATGGGACCTACCAAGTGAACTTCCTAAAAGGGAGGTGCTAGACATCTGCTTTCCAGGATGCTTTCTACATGGAAATAGCCAAGGGTGATAAACAAGCATAAAATCTTCTTAAAGCAGAATCACAAGGCAAAAACATTTATTCCAGCGCCTCCTTGCTAACTCTATTTAAGATATTAAAGACAGCATGTTCCCTATTTCCCTGGCTGCGGTAGCCACTGGCTATTTTTAGAGTTGTGGGCATCGTTGATGCATTTGAAAAGCAACCTCATGCTTTTGTATACTGCCGAGATGTTCTGTTAGCAATTTATGAGGTTTATTCAAATATATAAAAACTAATTTAGGGCTTCACATCTGGAACAACATGCATAGCTGGATTTTTTTTTAAAAAAATCAAATTGTGTTTTAAGTAATACTTAGCAATTATGGAAGGCATCCTGAAGGGTCAAAGCATTTGCATGCATCTTCCCCATATTCTTTACAACAGCCCTGTAAGGTAGAGAGTTCAATACTACTGTACTGACATTGTGGTGGGAGATGGGGAAAAATAAGACAAGAGGTAGAGTTGCGATGTGGCTCAATTACCCAGGTTTTGGCCAGATTCTAGACTTGCCAGCCAATGCCCACTACTAGCTAACTTTTAAAGCAGATCTCTAGCCCTTATAGATCCTGAGATATGAGACAAGATGTGTGGGCAGTATTCTGCGCAAATATTTAGTGAGAAACAAGCCTGTTCCCATTTCCCATTTTTCTAGACAATAATGACAGTTACAGAGATGATTTACTTCATCACTACCAGGTAAGCTTGGTTTTTCTCTGAGAAGAAGCTTGAGCAAATCATTAGGTTATATATGTGTTGTATGTGAAATGCTGTCAAATTTCTCTCAGTTGATGGAGACCCTATGAATTAACGACCTCCAAAAATGTCCTGAGCCTTGCGCAGGTGTTGCAAACTGAGGCCCTGGCTTCCTTGATTGAGTCAGTCATGTTGGGTCTTCCTCTTCCTCTTCAATTTTGCCTAGCATGAGTGTCTTTTCCAGTGACTCTTGTCTTCCCATAATGTGACCAAAGTATGATCACCTCAGTTTAGACATTTTAGCTTCTAGGGAGAGTTAAGGCTTGATTTTATCTAGAATCCACTTATTTGTCTTTTTGGCATTCCATGGTATTTTGATAGATAGATAGATAGATGATAGATAGATAGATAGATAGATAGATAGATAGATAGATAGATAGATAGATAGATATTAAAAATACATTTCAAATTATACACACACACAAACTGAAATATATAAATATATACTTCATACCCCAACTTTTTGCCAGGAAAGACAAAAATCAGTGGATAGGCCAAGCCAAAATTAAGGTGCTTGTTGTGCACAATTAGAAAATAATTTGCATAGTGTGTAAAACAGTCTTTATTACAGCCAACAGGCCACTCAGAAGCAGAAAACTATTATAATATTAATAAACTATGTAATATGTAAAATAGGCTGCCTGGATATTGGGAACTGGGATGTGGTAATCCTAGCTTGAGGCCAACTAGTTAAATTCATTGCTCAGATTTGAACCAGGATTTTCTTACTTCACAATTTCACTTGCAGAAACTGCCTCACTTCTGCTATAACAATTACAACCAGAACAGCAAAGTGGTTAGTCCATCTGTAGAACATGAAAACTGCAACGTCAACCCACCGGCAGACAACAGAAAGGTCTCTATATACCTGAGGGAATCCCTAGATATGTCAAAAATAAGATTTTGTAAATGACCCATACTCAAGAAAGGTCCTTCAAAAAGGGGTGATACAAAGTTTGAGGACTAAATATGCTGTAGAAAGGACTAGATGTTGAAAGCAGATGAGTGTCAAAGGAAAATCGGGGGGGGGGCAAAATAAACCAGCTCAACCCCCTGAGGCATTAGAGAATGAGCTGGACAGCAGTTAGCACACCAACAACTAGAAATCCTTATGATCCCATGAGGCCTACCACACCACTCACAGCCAGCTGTCCCCCCCCCCTTCTGTGGACTGTCAAATAAGAGATTCCTCCTTCTACCTCAGATGAAGCTTGCAGACAAGTCATGGAGTCAGTTCTTACGCCAACAGTTCCTTGAATTGCCCACATTATTTTTTGATATTCAAATGATATCTCTGAATATTGCAATGCAACCAACTAATGCAAACCAACTAATAAGCATCACACATAAGCAAACCTGTTTACATTTTCATAATTTACATCCTAGGAATGTGTGTCAAATGGCACTGGGAAAAGTAGATAAATTAGATTATATTTATGGGAACACTATTGTATAATTATTCTTAATTAAGGCTAGCCCAATCTCATCAGATCTCAGAAGCTAAGCAGGATCCTCCCAATTAGTACTTAGGCAGGAGACCAACAAGGATGACCAGGGTTGCTAATGCAGAGCCAGGCAATGGCCAATCACCTCTGAATGTTCCTTGCCTTGAAAACCCTACAGGGTCATCATAAGTCAGCTGTGACTTGATGGCACTCTCCACCAATTAATATTGAATACAAGACCCTGGAAGGTTAATATTGCCAGAATTGACTACTGTTACTTTGGTTGCTGATATGTTTCAGGGCTCAGTTCAAAGCTTCTTACCTTTAAAACTTCTCATTACCAGTGTCCACATATCTGAAGGGGCATCTTAACAGCACAAGGTTGCCAGGTCCCCCCTGGTCACCGGTGGGGGATGGGGAAGTAGGGTTACCAGATCCAGGCTGAGAAACTCCTGGAGATTTGGGGATGGAACCTGGGGAGTATAAGGACCTCAATGGGGTACAATGCCATAGAGTCCACCCTCTAAAGAATCCATTTTATCCAGAGAAACCGATCTCTGTAGTCTGGGCATAAACTGTAATTCCAGGGGATCTCCAGGTTCCACCTGGAGGGTGGCATCCAGCTTCTTGTTGTCCCCTTGCACCCTATGGTATGGACTGCTGTGGTCTGTCACAGGCCTTTTTGGTTGCAGCTCCCCACTATGGAATAGTCTTTCCAGTCATCATAGAAAGGTCTCCTCATTAATGGCTTGTGGAAGATGCCTTATGTAGCTTACCACCTGTGATAGGATGGAAAAAATCTAACAGCATCAAAGATATAGTGGTCAGGTCAGATATGATTAAAACAAGGAGTAGTGAATCAACTTTACCTGTTGGATTTTTCAAATGTAGAAAATGTGTTGCCTGTGATATAGTGATGGAAGGGCATGTTTTTCAACATCTCCAGCTTAATATAACATGGAATATAAAATAATTTAATAACTGTAATTTTTGTGGACTGATATATGAAGCAGTTTGCCCATGTCAAAAATTATATGTGGGGGTCAACAATAAGAATTATTGGCATTAAGTTGAAAATGATGGAACATAAAAACCAAATTAAAAACAAAATTTGGGAGGCCCCAATGACTGTCCACTACAATGAAGTTGGGCAGAGTCCTGATGAAATAAGATTCTCTGTATTATATAGACTTCAAGCACATACATACAACACAGTGGATATGGCTAAGGAAGTGTTATGCAAGGAAGCCTATTTTATTTTTAAATTTCAAACAATGTCACCCAAAGGATTAAATTTAGCTCTTGATTTATCTTCATTTATTTAGCTATCTGTATCCTTATTCTAATTCCCAGACTTTTTTTTTCTGTGCGGATACTTATTCCCTCCAACAGGGGCCTCACTCTCCCCCAACAGCTTTTCTTACATAGTCAGTAGACTTCCTGGGTTTGTAGAAAAATCCGAAAAGTGAGGAAATCCCTGCAGGGACGGTTGAATTCCCCCAAAAGCCTTTTGAAATGGCCTCTGCAGGAACCTGACTCCAGGCATCAATGGTGAGAGATTAGAACGTTGGGGGGGGGGGAAGAGGAGGCTTCTGACTGGCTCTGTCAGTCAAAGGGTGGGGGAAGGGCCCTTTCTTTCCAGGCCTCTTTCGGCCTTGGAGGGAGGCGGGGAGGGAGGGAGCCTTGGGTCCAGGCTGGGGGATTCCTAGAGGTTTTGGGGTGGAGTGCAAGGAGGGCAGGATTTGGGGAAGGGAGAGGCCTCAGCTGGGTATCGTGCCACAGAATCCACCCTCCAAAGCAGCCATTTTCTCCAGGGAGACAGATCTCTGTTGTTCACAGATCTCTGGAGTTCACTCTCCAGCAGGCCCCACTTGGAGGTTGCCAACCCTAGGCCTGGCAGCAGTCTAGGGTTGCCAGGTCCCCCGACGGGCACTGGCAGGGGATGGGGGTAGTGGGGTTGCCAGCTCCAGGTCTGGAAACTCCTGGAGATTTGGGAATGGAGCATGGGGAGGACAGGGACCTCAGTGGGGTACAATGCCCTAGAGTCCACCCTCCAAAGCATCCATTTTCTCCAGGGGAAGTTATCTCAGTAGTCTGGAGCCGAGCAGTAATTCCAGGGGATCCCCAGATCCCACCTGGACGCTGGCATCCCTAGGCAGCACCCTCTGGGTGACTTGATACCACCTAATTTGCATAACTTAACTTGGCCTGGCTGCTTGCTGCTGTTCAGCAGCCACCCTATGAAAGCCAGCAGTGATGCAGCAGTTAGAGCCTCAGAGTAGGGTCTGCAAGACCCAGGTTCAGATCCCCATATTGCGGTGGAAGCTGACTGGGTGATTTTGGACCAGTCACATATTTTCAGCCTAACCAACCTCACAGGGTTGTTGTGCAGATAAAAGGAGGTGAGAATAATGTAAGCTGCTTTGGTCCCCACTGTGGAGAAAGATTATAATTTTCCTTGGTAGAAGCTGTGGGGGAGGGGGTGGAGACAAAAAGCTGAAGACAGATAAAGGCAGATAAAGGTTAAGTTGGCTGTTGGGTGGGAAGGAAATAGGGTTGCCAACTCTGGATTGGGAAACTCCTGGACATTTAAGGGGTGGATCCTCGGGATGGTGGGGTTTGAGGAGGGGAGGAATTCAGACCAGTATAATGCCATAGACTCCACCTTCCAAACCAGCCATTTCCTCCATGAGAACTACCATGGCCAGCCTCTGGGTGAGGGCTGGAGATCACCCAGAATTACAACTGTTGTCCGGGTGACAGAGATCAGTTCCCCTGGATAAAATGGCTGCTTTGGAGGGTTGAGTCTATGGCTCCACCCCCAGAAGGGAGAAAGAGTGTGAGATAGGTAAGGGTAGAGGGGAGGAAGCAAAGGTGTGAGGAATGGGATGACCATCCCGCAAGTTTCTTGCGGGTCTCCACTTGTAATTTTATAATTGGTGGCTGCAGAGATAGTGAGAATGAAAGTAGGAGGCTTAGAGCATCGAGTAAGCATGTCCTTGATTACTCACACTCAAAAAAGAATGAATGAATAAGCACTGTAACTATATTGTAATTTATTTGTAAAACAGCTCCATGTATAAAAAAGCGACCTGAGGAAGCATTGGGGGAAATGGAATATACACCTAGGAAATCTGTCATTGCATGGCAATTGTCTGGAAGCAGCAGCACTGCATGACACAAACTAAAGGAACAAAAGAAGCAAGTTTGTGGACTGTAATAGAATCAACTTTTTCACAGTGAACATGGATGGGGTACAACCTTTGGTTAGTCACTGTGGTCCATTTTTGGCTTGAACCCCCCAATACAAGTGGGTTTCCCCCCAATTTGGGCCCCCCAATCTGCTGGCAGCCAGCTAGCCAGCATGGGAACCCTGATTGTGAAGAGCTCCACCATGCCCAACGTGCCTGGTGCGATGATGTCATCCCTTCTTGCTCATCCACATGTGAACAAATGATACTGCCCGGCACAGTCCAAAACATATTAAAAGAGACTGTGCGGCTCTGGGTAAGAAGGTGAAGGAACTGGGAATGCAGGTTGTATTTTCGTCAATTCTTCCTGTCGAAGGCCATGGCTTAGAAGGGAAAGAATACTGCAAATCAATGACTGGTTACGTAGATGGTGTCAGCAGTAAAAGTTTGAATTTTTGGACCATGATGTACGCTTTTGAGATGAAGCTCTTCTATCGGGAGATGGTTTGCACCTTGAGAAGGTAGGAAAAAATGTGTTTGGAAACAGCCTCACAAACCTAATAAGGAGAGCTTTAAACTAAATTCTATGGGGAGTGAGACAAAAATGCAAAGCCCAGTATGATGTCAATAACTGGAGAGAAGAACTCTAAAGTTTTGTGGGGAGTGGCAATGCTCCCTCTAAGCTGTGGAGTCTTGTGAACAAAAATTCTACTTTGTGAGCTACTGGCATTAAAGTTGTGTTTGTTCTGGAGCCATCCTTCCTGAGCTAAGACAAAAATATGTGAGCTGGAGGCTAAAAAACTGTGAGCTAGCTCACACTAACTCAGCTTAGAGAGAACACTAATGCTAGGTAGCATTAACTCACATGTAAGTACAGAAATGAAAACTTCAGGGTGCATAAAACATGGATTCTAATGTCTCTACACGAATGCACAGAGTTTGGGAAACAAGCGGAAGGAACTTGAAGTCCTTGAAGGAAGGAATAACCTAATAGGCATTACTGACATTTGGCGGGATGACACTCACAAATGGAATATTAGGATTGAGGGGTACAACTTATTTAAAAGGGGCAGACAAATAAGGAAGGGCAGAGGAGTTACATTATATGTATATACTTGTGAGGAAATACGTGAATCTGAGCATAAAAGTCCAGTTGAGAGTCTCTGTGTTAAAATAAACGGAGTAAGAAATAATCGTGATATTATGGTGTGGGTCTGCTATAGACCACCAAGCCAGGCAGAGGGTTTGGATGAGACACTCCTAAAACAGATTACAAAGTTCTCAAAGAGATGGGACATGGTGGTCATGGGAGATTTCAGTTACCTGGATATCTGTTGGAAGTCCAACTCTGCTAAAAATTAAAGGTCCAATAAATACCTGACTTGTCTTGCTATGACAACTTCATTTTCCAGAAAGTGGAGAGGAAACAAGGGGATCTACTATCCTAGACCTGATTCTTACCAACAGAGAAGAAATGGGTAGTAGTGACCATGTAATTTTGGGATTTACAGTCTTGGGAAAGGTAAAAGCTGTTTGTAGTCAGACATATAGGTTGGACTTCAGGAAAGCAAATTTGGACAAACTTTAAATTATGCTGGTTAGAATCCCATGGTCAGAAATCCTAGAGATATCACTGTAACATTTGGAGAGCTCTGCACAAAGAAGAAAATCCTGGCGGAGGCAAGACTAAGAGGCTCTTTAAACTATAAAGGCAAGCAATTCAAGTATTTCCTGACATCCCGGCAGAAGCAATCCAATTAAGACAGGAATAAAAACCGATTGCCTTCAAACTCCAGACAGCGAAAATGAACTACAGATGGATTACCCCTGCTAGAATCCGGTTTTTTTCAGCAGGGCAGAAGATACGAAATCTTTGATGTAGAATCAGGCAGAATGGCTTTAAAGGCTCTTCGGCTGGATCATGATCTTAACCAAGAATTGGAGTGGTACTCAAATAAAAGAAAGCTTCATTTAATTTACTCACCGAGTCAAGAACATGAAACATACCCACATCCTGATCTAGAGATGGAGGAGAACTAACCTGGTATGGGGAGAAGCCAAATAAGTGATGGTTGCCAGCAGTTTGACCTTGTACTATTTGAATTAATGCTTATATTGTATTGTTAAGTTTTTATTTTAATGTACATAATCTTATTCAGAGGGAGAGGGGGGTGAGTCGGGAGGGGTCTTGGTGTCCTGGTGGTGTTGACATAGGTCTTTGAGGTCCTCTGCCTTTGCAGTAGGGGGCCACTGGGTGGAGTAGTGAGCAATTCTATTTGTTCTGTGGGATTGCATAGTCTAGTGCATTACAAATTTAAGGATTTAAAGATTTAGTCTTTTTCTGGTTACAATCTTGGGGGAAGAGGGGGTTGGGAGGATAGGAGGGGAAGGGTAAGTGGGGGAGGGGGAGGGAGAGGTGGGAGTGCTTCTTGACTCTCAGAACAATTGCTTGTTCAGCAACAGCTTGGCAAGTGTATTGGGAAGGGTTGGTTAAGCATTGCTGTGAGACAGTCTTGTGTAGTAATTATTAAAAATAAGATTGAAATATATAATGTCAGACACATAGAGAATTAGAAAAACTAATGTGTAAGGATTGAACAATCGCATCAAGCAGAAAAGGATGACTTCCTTTATCCTAAAATCCCATCCAGAAATATTATTTTGTCAGGAAACACATCTATGCAAAAAAGAAAGGATGGTACTCAAAACAAAATGGTTCTGCCAACAATTTTATGTGGGTGGCTCCAACAAAGCAAGGGGAGTAGCAATTTTAATAGCAAATTCATTACATTTTAAATGTGAAAAAACAATAGCTGATCCTATGGGCAGATATCTATTTGTGCAGGGTACAGTAGACTCAGAACTGATAACATTAGCATCCATCTATGCTCCAAACAAACAACAAACTCACTTCATTGAGGAAACTTTAATTAAGCTTAGAGACTTCCAAGAAGGAGCAGTGATTATAGGTTGTGATTTGAACATGATTGCAGATAATCTTTTAGGAAAAACACAAAACAAAAAACCCCCCAAAAAGATACACGGCATTGAAGGAGTTATTCCAAAGACATGAGTTGTGTGATGTATGGAGGGAAACTCACTTTGAGGAAAGAGACTATTCTTATTTCTCGCCAAGACACCTAATATACACACAAATAGATTACATCTTGATCTCAGATACACTAATTAACAGAGTTAAAGAATCTAGCATTTGCCCATTCATGTAGTCAGATCACTCTTATATAGAGTGCAAATTGGTTAAAAAAGAAGTGATAAGAAAAAACAACATAACTAAACTCTATTTTATTAAGAGATGCTTGCAAACAAGTCTTGAAAGAGACAATAATTAATTACTTCAGGGAAAATGACAATGGAGAGGTAGATGTTTGCACCCTTTGGGAAGCTTTCAAAGTGGTGATTAGAGGGAGACTGATAAGAACATAAGAGAAGCCAATGTTGAATCAGGCCAATGGCCCATCTAGTCCAACACTCTGTCACACAGCGGCCAAAATATACCAGGTGCCATCAGGAGGTCCAGCAGTGGGGCCAGGGCACCAGAAGCCCTCCCACTGCTGCCCCCTCCAGCACCAAGGATAGAGTGCATCACCTGCCCCAGACTGAGAGTTCCCATCTATACCCTGTGGCTAATAGCCACTGATGGACTTCTGCTCCATATGTTTATCTAATTCCCTCTTGAAACTGTCCATGCTTGCAGCTGCCACCACCTCCTGTGGCAGTGAATTCCATATGTTAATCACTCTTTGGGTGAAGAAGTATTTCCTTTTATCTGTTCTAACCCGACTGCTCAGCAATTTCATGGAGTGCCCATGAGTTCTTGTATTGTGAGAAAGGGAGAAAAGTACTTCTTTCTCAACCTGCTCAATCCCATTGATAATCTTATAAACCTCGATCATGTCACCCCTCAGCCGTCGTTTCTCCAAGCTAAAGAGCCCCAAGCATTTTAACCTTTCTTCATAGGGAAGGTGTTCCACCCCTTTTATCATTCTAGTTGCCCTTCTCTGTACTTTTTCCAATGCTATAATATCCTTTTTGAGATGTGGTGACCAGAACTGTACACAGTATTCCAAATGAGGTCACACCAATGATTTATACAGGGGCATGATGATACTGGCTGATTTGTTTTCAATTCCCTTCCTAATAATCCCCAGCATAGCATTGGCCTTCTTTATTGCAGCTACACACTGTCTAGACATTTTCATCGAGTTATCCACTACGACTCCAAGATCTCTCTCTTGGTCCGTCTCTGCCAGTTCAGACCCCATCAACGTGTATTTATATTTAGGATTTTTGGCTCCAATGTGCATCACTTTGCACTTGGCCACATTAAACCCCATTTGCCACATTGACGCCCACTCACCCATCCTCAACAGATCCCTTTGGAGTGCCTCACACTCCTCCCTGGTTTTCACCACCCGGAACAACTTCATGTCATCTGCAAATTTAGCCACTTCACTGCTTACTCCCAATTCCAAATCATTAATAAACAAGTTAAAAAGCATTGGACCGAGTACTGATCCCTGTGGTACCCCACTGCTTACCACCCTCCACTGAGAAAGTTTCCCATTTATACTCACTCTCTGTTTCCTATTTAGAAGCCAGTTTTTGATCCACAAGAGGACTTGTCCTTTTATCCCATGACTATTGAGCTTACTTAGGAGCCTTTGATGAGGAACTGTATCAAAAGCTTTCCGGAAGTCAAGGTAAATAATATCTATTGGGTCCCCCTTGTCCACATGTTTGTTCACTCCCTCAAAAAACACTAACAGGTTAGTGAGACAAGATCTTCCCTTACAGAACCCATGCTGAGTCTGCCTCAATAGTTTTTGTTCATCAATGTGCCTACTAATTCTTTCCTTAATAACAGTTTCCACCAACTTACCCGGTATCGATGTCAGACTGACTGGCCTGTAATTTGCCGGATCTCCCCTGGAGCTCTTTTTAAAGATGGGAGTGACATTAGCTACCTTCCAGTCCTCAGGAATGGAGGCAGATTTTAGAGAAAGATTTCATATTTTTGTCAGGAGATCCACAAGTTCACATTTGAGTTCTTTCAGAACGCTCGGATGAATGCCATCCGGGCCTGGGGATTTATTAGTTTTTAAATTGTCCATCAGTCGGAGGACTAATGCATATAACAAGTGATAGCATTAGCATCTAGAATAAAGAAAGTAAAAGAAATACAAGTCAATACCATATTACAAAAAATCCAAAGATTGGAAACACTTCATAAAGAACAGGAAACAAAAAATATATAAAGAACTATTAGCTGAACACAGAATTCTAGAAACTATAGAAACAGCAAAAATTCAAAAAAACATACTCTTTCTGAAACAACAGTTTTGGCAGAAAAATCCTAAAAATCTTAAAATCCTAAAGTGGAGAGTGAATCGAAGAATCTTGGAGTGTAAGATCTTTTCAATTAGGGATCTAAGGAATCGTAGACACACCGATCAAAACAAAATTGCTAACTGCTTTGCAGATTTCTACCAAAAATATATATACATCTAAGAACCCTCCAGTACAAGAGATTCAAAAATTACTTTCAGAGAAGAAATTGTGTAAGGAACTCACACCAGATCACAAACAATATATAGACTCTACCATCACAGTGAAAGAAATCACAGAAACCATAAAACATCTTAAGGCAAATGCGACACCAGGTTGTGATGGCTTCACACCTGAATTTTTAAAAATCTTTAGTTCAGACCTGTCAGAAAACCTGGCCAAAGTTTGTAATGCCATCCTAATAAAAGGAAACAAACCATCATCATGGGATCAAGCGCATATTATTACTATTCCAAAGGAAAACAAGGACAAAGAATCACCAGGCTCTTATAGACCAAGCACATTGCTTAACTGTGATGTGAAAATATTTTCAACAGTACTGGCTAAAAGACTACACAAAATTGTAGCAGAATACATCAATCCTGACCAAACCGGTTTTATCCCAAATAGAAGCATGACCGATAACATTCACAGAACACTGAACACAATATCATATTGTAAGCAAAAAAACCAGGAATCAATCATCCTCACAGTAGACCTGGAAAAAGCCTTTGAGAGTGTGGAGGTCAGTTACTTGCAACAAGTGTTAAAAAAAGATGAACTTCGGCGAAAGTTTTCAAAATGCAGTAAAGGCATTATACTCCAGTGCTACAGCCAGGATATGTATAAACAACATGCTAAGCAGGTCTATAGAAGGAGGAACCAGACAGGGGTGCCCATTGTCACGTATACTATTTGCATTGGCAATAGAACTGCTAGCAAATGCAATTAGACAGCACGCTGGGATCACTGGCATACAAATAGGACAACAATCACATACTATCAGTCTTTATGCAGATGATTTTATAATATATCTTCCAAACCCAAAACTTTCGCTGATGCATCGCCACGTATTATTTCAAGAAATGCAACATCTGCCAGGTCTAAAGGTAAACATGGCCAAAACAATTTTTTCCCCCATTCTATTATCGGGAACAGCAAAAAATGAACTGCTTGAATTTCCATTTGATTGGGTAACTGTTCATTGGAGATGTTTAGGGATCCAAATACTGATGGATATAAAGGATCTAGTAAAGGAGAATCATCAACCTGTCTACAAATAAATAAATAGACAACAAAAAAATGGAATAATGCAGGCTTCACATGGACAGACAGAATAAGCATATTAAAAAACTTTGTTCTACCCAAATTCTGTTTTTGTTCAGAGCTATCCCAATCTCGATCCCGTGTGCAGAAATTACAAAATGGCAAAAATCATTAAATTACTTCTTCTGGGGCTACAAGAAACCAAGAATTAAATTTTGCACTCTAACATGGAAAACAAAAAATGGAGGCATAGAGTTTTTAGACTTACATAAATACTATGTTGCAGCTAATCTTACAAATATTGTACAAGTCTTGACCAACAGCACTAAAATCAGCTGGGAACAAATACAAGGAACAGAAACTCAATCACTTTCCCTATCAGAACTGTACTGGAGAAATCACAATAAAAAACAAATTGCAAATGTAAATAACATGTTTCTCAAATCTGCCTTGGAGATCTGGTGACTATATAAAATGTCTCTCTTGCCAAAAATCTCTCAACTTTCTATTTTCCTCAATCAAAATTGGTTCCTGCCAGGCCAGGAAGATAACTCTTTACAGGCATGGAGAGATGCGAGTATAACACATTTAACTGATTTAATGAAGAAAGGTATCCCTTTTCCAAACTGGAGTTAGAAAGCAAACTAAATGGGAAAATCTTCTGGTTCCAGTATCTGCAAATACAAGACCTCTTGTACAAGCTTCAAAAAGAACGAATACTGGCGGCAGAGTGATGGAGTAGCGAAGTGGTTGGGAATCCAGACTCTCTGGATCTCACCAACTTTTAGAGCTTTTTAGGGGACTTTCTTGACATTTCTGGACTCCTCCGGATTTGACAAGGGTCCACCAGTTTCTTTGGGAGTAAGAACTGGTTGCAGAAGACTTTTACTGAGTTCCCCACTTGCGGCAACAGCGGGTGAAGATTTCAATTTGTCTTGACGCAGAAGCACCAAAGGACCGGCTGCAGCAGTCTGCCAGCTGGAAAGCTACCTTCCAAGCTCAAGATAAGTGCCTTTTATACCTTGCCGAAGTCATCCAGGCAATGATCCCGTAAGCATTCTTATCTTTTAATTGCTAAGTTTGGAACACATACTTAATTGCCTCTATAAATCTATCCCAGTGGCGTCATATAGAGATAAACTCCCGTAACGAATGGCCAAATAAAGACTTGGGAATGCTTATTACACCAAACATGAAGAGGAAAAAATACTTTGAAATGTTCTAGTTGCTATTTGGAAAATACTGATACAGAAGCTTACTGTATTCTTAAAGAATTTTGCTGGATTTACACAAAGGGAAGCAGGCTAAAATAGCACCGAACACATTCTTGCAGTGAATGTTGTGTCTGCTGAGGGGAGAGATGGCGTTTGTGGATTCAATTGAAGTGAAGGAGTGCAGGATGAGTGAAAATATGCAACTTCTGTTAGATGATGAATGGATTTACTTTAAAAGGAAACTGGCAGAAAAAATTGCAAAGGCTGTAATGGATACTTTGTGGCTCTGCTGGGTCTGATATGAAGAAGAAATCACAGAGACACAGATGACGTCAGATTCCACACGAGATGAGCAATGACAGGAACTGCTTCAACACTCGACACCCAGGATGAGAGATCTCTCTAAGTTCTGTTTTGAGGAACTGATGGGAAATAATATAAATGATGGGCCGATTGGAGATGACATATATGATGCCTACTGTCTGCCTTTACATTACAAATAGACTAGAGAATGGGACTTTTAAAAATCAATGGCATAAAAGAAGAACAATTTTGATGAAACATTTCCAAAGGAAGCAAGAGAAACTTAAGCTATATAAACTAATGGACTCAGCGTCTTTGAACAGATAACATGGTCTTTATTAGTTGAAGAGACAAAGATCATTAAAACTGGATCTTCTAAGCAGAGGGGATTTGTTTATTTACTGTTTACTTTGTATTTGACTATATGATTATTTGATATCTGACTGATTTATGAATATAAGCTAAAGTGAAGCATGTTATAAAATGAAATATAGCAGATAGAATTTAGATGAATTAGTTCCATTATGATTTATGAACATAAGCTAAATCAAAGTATGTTGATCTATATATTAATTTGACTGTTTAATGAAAGCTAAAGAAAATGGGCAGCCTGAAATTCTAGATAAAGGGGAAAGACATTTGGCTTTGTTAATGAAAGAGCAGGATTGTAGAGAAAATATAGTGTTTAGGCTTGACTTGATGGGATTTTGAAATCTAACAGTATTGGGAACATGGGATTAGATTGTTAAATTAGTAGAAATATAAGCTTCTATTAGCATAGTTATATTGTGAAATGATGCCTGTGTTTTTTATTTTCTAACTTCATAGATATAAAATATAGTAAGAATAACAGAATATAGATAAAATGAAATATAGCAGATGGAATTTAGATGAATTAGTTCCACAATGGGAAGAGACTGTCGCTTAATATAAATTTAAAGAAGGGGGGATATGGGAATGTATGTATAAATGTGATGATGTGAGCAAGATATTTGGCTAGATTTTGTAAAATGTATGGCTCTTTTTTGCTGTTTTGTGTTACTTTTAAAAAATAATAAACTTTGCCCAACTGGGCAAGTTAAAAAAAAAGAAAAAAAGAATGGATACTCTCTAGACCATTAAATGGATTTGAACAAATCTTAAAAAACTCAAATGGAGAAATAAAAGGAATGATAGGCAAGCTTTACAAGCTGTTATTAAAGGGAGAAAAAGCAATTAGTCTGAAGTCTCAGCGGCAATAGCATTTGGATTGCCATAAAACATTCACAGAAGATGAACGGAATTCAATTTGGTCATCACCTAGCAACACTTTTAATATCTTTAGTATCAGATTTACCTAATTTAAGATATTAAATAGATGGTATATGACCCCAGCAGTCCTACACAAAATAAATCCAAAGATCACAAATAAGTGGTGGAAAAATTGTAGAGCTATAACAGATTTTGTGCATTGTTTTATTTGATGGACATGCTGTCAAATAAAAAGGTACTGGATTCAGATATTAAAACAAATCTCACTAATAACAGATATAGACTTACCTTGCACTCTGGATTCCATCTTCTTGGAGACATGGCACACATCTGTAAGTAACAAAAGCACAGAAACGTTAATATCGATCTTACTGACGTTGGCGAAAATAACAATTGCACAAAAATGGAAACAAAAAAAATTTCCTACATTGACATGCTGGCAAAAGAAAATTTAGGAATGCTTTATTTATGGGCGAACTACATATAACTCCTCAGCCTTGCAGTCAGAAAAATATCAAAGTGGGTTCAGGCAGTATGGTTTCCGATGATTTGCTACTTAGAAAATAGTGAGACAATTCCAAAAAACCTGTTATATAGAAACTTGTTGTTCTTTTGATTGTTCTGTATTCCAAGAATGTTTTAATGGTTGGATACCTTCAAGTTCGTGTTAATTTTTAAAGTTATTTGTTGAAACTGTTTATGCAAGGTGATAGCTGCCTTTTGTGAACCTTTTGTAAATGTGCTGGGGGGGAATTGAATAAAAATAAAAATAAATTAAAAAAAGAAATACTTAAGGAGAAGGGAGTTCAAGAGGAATGAGAGTTTCTTAAAAGTGAAATACTGAAGGCACAATCACAAACAATTCCTATGAGAAGGAAAAATGGGAGGAGCCTAAAGAAGCCAAGGTGGCTTCATAAACAGTTTTCTAAAGACTTGAGAAATAAACTAGACTCATTTAGAAAGTGGAAGGAGGGCCTTATAACCAAGGATGAACATAACATATAACCAGTACTTGTAGAGAGAGAGTTAGAAAAACTAAAGCTCAGTATGAGCTTAGGATAGCAAGAGATGTTAAAAACAACAAAAAAGGGTTCTTTTCTTATGTTCAAAGTAAGAAAAGAAAAAGCAAGGACATGGTAGGCCCACCGCAGGGACAGGAAAGTAAAATTGTAACAGGTGATGAAGAAGGGCAGAACTGCTCAATTCCTACTTTTCCTCAGTCTTCTCCTGTGAGGGACATGGTGCTTAACATGGCAAAAACAGGGCACATGATGAGGGAAGGGAGCTGCAGCCTAGGATCAGCATAGGGGTAGTACATACACACCTAGTTTCTTTAAATGAAATTAAGTCCTCGGGACAGATGATCTCCATACAAGTGTGCTAAAAGAACTCGCAGATGTAATTTCTGTGTCCATTATTTTTGAGAATTCTTGGAGAATGGGCGAGGTGCCAGAAAATTGGAGGTGGGCAAATGTTTTCCCCATCTTCAAGGAGGGAAAAAAAGGATTCAGATAACTACTGACCTGTCAGCTTGATGTCTATACCTGGGAAAGTTTTAGAACAAATCATCAAACAAACAGTCCTTGAGCATTTAGAGCCAGCATAGATTTCTCAAGAACAAGTCATGTAACACTAACCTTATCTGTCTCTTTCTTTTTTCTGGAGAAAGTTACTACTTTGCTGGATCAGGGGAATGCTGTAGACATATCTTGATTTCAGTAAGGCTTTTGATAAAGTTCCACATAATATTCTTGTTGACAAATTGGAAAAATGTGGTTTGGATCCTATGAC
The DNA here is from genome assembly GCA_029375565.1 of Gekko gecko. Lineage (NCBI taxonomy): Eukaryota > Metazoa > Chordata > Lepidosauria > Squamata > Gekkonidae > Gekko > Gekko gecko. The sequence continues at coordinate 66,285,917 of JAPDNY010000001.1, read as the reverse complement.
AGTTAGGTGGTTGACAGATCACACCCAAAGAGTGCTTGTGAATAGATCCTCATCCTCTTGGAAAGGAGTGACAAGTGGAGTGCCTCAAGGATCTGTCCTGGGAACTGTTTTGTTCAGCATCTTTTATAAATGATTTGGATGAAGGAATAGATGGAATGCTTATTAAATTTGCAAATGTTACTAAATTGGGAGGGGTAGCAAATATGGTAGAAGACAGAATCAGGATACAGAATGAGCTTGACAGGCTGGAAAACTGGGCTAAAACAAATAAAATTAATTTCAATGGGGATAAATGCAGGGCTATTTTTGGGCAGGAACGCACAGGAACGGAGTTCTGGCTGGCTCCCAAGTTGGCCACGCCCAGCAGAAACTCATTAGCATAATAGGCCACACCCAACAGCAGAAACTCGTTAGGACTGGTTTGTAGCCTAACATGCAAAGGAGTTCCTGCTACAAAAAAAGCCCTGGGTTTTGACAACAAGCAAAAGGTGCATGTGGCTGGATGACCAGCCTTCTGGTACCACTTCTGGTAACATGGGTGTGTGGCCTAATATGCTAATGAGCTGTGCTGTCAGGGGTGTGGCCTAATATACTAATGAGTTTGTGCTGTTGGGTGTGGCCTATTATGCTAATGAGTTCCTGCTGGGCTTTTTCTACAAAACAAGCCCTGGATAAATGTAAGGTTCAGCATTTAGGTTGGAAAAATAAAAAGCATAATTATAGGATGGGAGAGACTTGTCTTGGCAGTAGTATGTGTGAAAAGGATCTAGGGATCTTAGTAGACCATACACTGAACATGAGTCAGCAGTGTGACGCGGTTGCTAAAAAGGCAAATGTGATTTTGGGCTGTATCAACAGAAGTATAGTGTCCAGATCATGCAAAGTTATGGTATCACGTTACTCTGCTCTGGTTAGACCTCACCTAGAGTATTTCAGTTTTGGGCACTACAATTTAAGAAATTGCTGAGCAGTCAGATTAGAAGTTAGAACAGATAAAAGGAAGTACTTCTTCACCCAAAGAGTGATTAACACATGGAATTCACTGCCACAGGAGGTGGTGGTGGTGGTGGCTGGCATGAACAGCTTCCGGATGGAATTTGACAAACATATGGAGGCTGGAGCAGAGCAGTGGTCCATCAGTGGATGGTGGCTAGTAGCTATAGATAAGAAGGAACTCTTTGTCTCTGGGACAAGTGATGCTCTGGTGCAGGGGGGGCAACAGTGGGAGGGCTACTAGTGTCCTGATGGACCTCCTGATGGCACCTGGTATTTTTGGCCACTGTGTGACAGAGTGTTGGATAGGATGGGCCATTGGCCTGATCCAACATGGGCTTCTCTTATGATCTTATATAACATCAGAGAATCTCTGTCAATGGGGGCCTTTCTGGACAGTGCATTGAATGCAGTAGTGCCACCTTGGTGACAGAATCCTGTGCCTGCCACTGCTTGCCTGACAACCTGTACAGCATTACTGCATTCAAAAGCTTCAAGACAGGCTCCCCCCCAACCCGGGGAAACTGGGAAAGGAAGGATAGGTGGGAGTGGGTTCCATACAACCTTAGCTAACCTCTCTCCTCCCTGACACCCCCCTAGCTTGTCACCTTACGTCACCTGTAAGATCAGATGGACTGAAGATGGACTGCTTGGGAGGACAGCATGTGGCATATGCTCAAAGTCAAGAAGGTGCTTTCCCTGGGTCAACCTCCTCCAGACTTCACAGCAAGAGACAGATAGCTGGATAGTCATTCTCACACTGACTTTCCTGTCTTTTCTCTCCTGTACCTCACTATCCCTTTCATTTGAAGAATGGAGATCTCAGGGGGAGAAAAATTCCTTTTTTTCTTTCACCTGTCCCACACCTGCCTCCTCCCTTAGCCTAGTACTCCTTTATCCTATCTCTCATCTTTCCTATCCACATTGTAGTTCTCACAATAAAGAGACTAGTATTAGTCTGTTAAACTTAAAACATGGCTCTGTGTACCTTTTTGGCCCTCCAAGCCTACCTACCCGGGTTGGACCCTCCCCAACTGCTTCCTCCCTTCAAAGCAACTGAACCCACTGATATTGTGGGACATGCCAGCTCTACAAGACTGAGTATCCCCTTTACCCCTTGTCAAGTAGCCTCGAGAAGGACTGCTTGTCTTGTCAATGGCCCACTGGGCAGTGTGGATGGGGGGATCCCAGGATTGCCTGCCTGAGGGATGTTCTGGCTCTTTAGTGTGACCCAGGGTACACCATGGGGAGGTGAGCTAGAGTTGCACCCCCCAAAAAAGACTCAAAATCTGGGTAGTGGTATTTTGTGGGAATGCTGCCCAGTCAGTCCACAAGCATACTCTTACCCATTGAGTCAAGCCAGGGAAGGAAGGCCTCAGAAAGAGAGAGGGAGGGGTATTGCTGTTTGTCCACCCTGAGCTACCTCTCTCTGCAGCAACGCACCAGCTGTCATTGTCCCATTTGGGGAACCTTAGCCTAGGTGTGGCTGCCCGTCTCATCATGGCCCTCCCTCACCCGCCACCAGTGTCCCCTCTAAGCTTAGCTGAGTTAGTGTGAGCTAGCTCACAGTTTTTTTAGCCTCTGGCTCACACATTTTTGTCTTAGCTCAGGAAGGATGGTTCCAGAGCAAACCAATTCATTCAGTAGATCACCTACCTGCTCACAACAACAACTTTAATGCCAGTAGTTCACAAAGTGCAATTTTTACTCACAGGACTGCACAACTTAGAGGAAGTATTGCCCAGTGCCCCACCCACCTCTGCAAAGACAATTCTCAATTTCTGTGGCACTTCTGTCCTGTGGGTTTTTCTGGTTTTTGAATTGTATTGTACTAGCTTGAGTGAAAACCGTTTTTTTTGTGGGGGGGGATAGATGGATAGTATCCTATTCTGGCCTAGTTAGGTATATAAACTAGAGCCTTACACTGGATTCCTTATTTTTTTAAAAAAAACAACAACTCCTGAACAGACCCTTATTACACTGACCTATTTAAATCAATAGCCCTAACAAACCAGAAACACCCGCCCACCCACAAGCCTAGAAAACAAGGCACCTGACCTCACCTCACCAACACCAGCAACACCCAAAAGAAAATCCTTCCTCTATCTATCTATCTAACAGGAATCTATCTATAAAACCAGAAAGCAATCACACACACACTACCCTTATCTAATGCAAAAAAACAAAAAACAGTACAACCAGGTTCTTCAACACCAGACAAAAAAACAGACAGTGCAACCTATAAAGTTTAAACCCACACAGACACAACCCTAATCCCACCAATCAGGGGGAAAAACCCAAGGCAAGCAAGATCCCCACCCACCCAAGCAACCACCACCACCACCAGGACAACTTTTTAAACTTATAAACTTTCAAATGATAAAATATTACAGAATAAAACCTTTAAACTGATTCAACAGGGAAAAAAACTAAGGGAAGCAAGCCCCCCCACAAGCAACAACAACAACAACCAAGCAACAACAATACAACTGTTAAAAATAAACAACAATACAACCTTTAAACTGTTAAAAATAAACTTTTTAAACTGTTACAAAGAAAAGGCCTAATACCCCCAACACCCACCCCAAATAATACAGGAGAAAGCCACCCACCCAGACCAATCCACCTCCAACCCAAAGAAACTTAGAAATAGAGGGGAAAAAGAGAAAAGCCCTTTAAAAATTAAAGAGGAATCAACCAACTCAAAGAAACTAAAAAAATAGGGGGGGGATAAAAGCCTTTTAAAAATTAAAGAGATCCCACTTTAATTCTTACCTTTTGATGTCTTCTGGTGTCCAGTCTACTCAGGATGGAGTCCAGCAGTCCAGGGAGGCAGCAGGCAGGCACAGAGAGAGCAGCCAGCAGCTAAAGCCAAAGGCCAGCTTAGCTCAGCCTCTCTCAGGCAGCCAGGTAAGTACCAACAGCAAAATGGAGTCCAACCAATAGGCAGGAATCCCTTATATGCTCTTTGGGCCAGGCACAGGACAGTTTAAAAAATAATACTGTCCTGTGATTGGCCCAAAGAGGATGCAACTCACCCCCATTGTGTAGGTTTGAGTGTCCCTCCCCCCTCTCAAGCAAGGAAGGTGGTGTGCGAAGCAACACCACCAACCTTGCAGGCTGCACATGCATTTGGAAAAGGAAGACGTGACTAGTGCCTTCATTAACATATCATATCGTTGCCTACCTTTCAGTATGAACATGAGTACTTTGAATTATTAAAACAAAATTTCAGAGGCATAATCTATTCCAGTCAAGGGAATCAAAGACCAAAGTGAGGTCAATAAAGACCACATACAGTGCTATAGATTCTGTTATTGGGGGCCAATTCGCCACAGTTAATAATGGATTGCAAGATACCATATTCTCCTGCTCACAACTGAAAATCTTTAGATAATGATTATACCAGGTATCAGCCTGAATAGGGGCATTTAAATCTGCGGATCCATTCCTAAAACCAACAGTAACCAGGTTTCATTTTTGCAGTTCACTGCTTGTTGGAGCTCAGACCAGTAACGAATAGCAAATTCTTGGACTTTTTTTCTTTCAAAAGCTCCTTACACTGGTTTTTGCCCTTCTCAATAATCTTGGATTTATACTCCAAATCTTCTCGATAACCTTGGAGATCTCAAATCCTGATTCCTTCTGGCTACCATAACACATTTCTGCAAACAGTATCAACTTTTGCCTTCCTCTCCTTATGCTCACCTCAGATGTTATCCCGCAGGTAATTTCACAGCAGCTACTGTGTCAATGGCACGTCCCAGAATTAAAGATTTTTAGTATGTGGGGAGACAAACGGGGAGAAGCCAAGTGCTGCTTTGCCTCAGATGTTACTGCTTAATGACTTTGGAATGGCAGTGCCTTCAATTCCATTAAGTGAATAGTTTCCATTTGTTTTACATTTTGCATTAACAACATGCCCAGTAGAAGCAAGTACTGGAGGTTCAAAGGATCGTGTACAAGAATACCTTTAAGGTGAATTCATGCAATCCCCTTGCCTGTTGTGTGATGCTTCAAATGTTAGTTTTCAGGCAGCATTCATGGGTACTCAGCAGAGAGTGAACACCTGTATTCTACACATTCTGCTACACATATTGAAGGTAACTGGGGAAATCTATCTTGCACAAAATGCAGCAGTCTGGCTTTTAGTTGGTGTTGAGTGACTTGCTCATATAATTCAAGATGCTGGTTTTGAATGTTAAAATCCTTCATGGCCTGAGAACTCCATACTTGAAAGACAAATCTGTTTTATTTAGTAATTATTGTTTTATTTATTTATAACTAAATATGTTCTTATTTAGTAATTATTTATAGTCCACCTTTTTAACTGAGACTCCAGATGGACAGCCCAGTGTAAGTCAATGCAATCACTAGGATGTGTCATTTAATAAGTAGCACAATCAAACTAAGATTACAGAAATGTGAAATAAAGCAAAAAAGTATTAGATGAGATATGTTTGGTGTAGTGGTTAAGTGTGAGGACTCTAATCTGGCAGAACCGGGTTTGATTCCCCACTCCTCCACTTACAGCTGCTGGATGTCCTTGGGCAAGCCATAGTACTGTCAGAGCTGTTCTCTCAAGGACAGTTCTGGAAAGAGTTCTCTCAGCCCCCCCTACCTCACAGGGTGTCTGTTGTGGGGAGGGGAAGGGAAAGGAGTTTGTAAGCCACTCTGAGACTCTGAGTGAAGGGTGGGGTATAAATCCAATCTCCTCCTCCTTCTTTGTTAAACAATGCAGAAAATGGTATTACATAATTTGAAGACAATGTGGTGACACCAGGATAATACACACAGTAAACAGGAAAACACATCCTTTACATAGTTCACAGTTTCATGCTTGCAAAAAGTACGTTCTTGAACCATTCATTTGCGAATCGATACAGCTCTATTACTTCTGCTCAGACCAGCAATTGCTGCTGGAGATTCCCTCCTACTAAGAGCTTCATTTTGTGCTGCTCTTGCTCTTTCGTTTGCCCCATTTGCATTTTCAATTTCACACTATTCGCTGCACAACCGCATTTTGATCCACATCTTCCCTCTTCCCCAATTTCCCCTGCGTCTTCTCAATCTCAAAAAACAAGGATCGAGAAGATATGGGGGAAATTGGAGGGGAGATGCAAGTCAAAATGCAGCCACACAGTGAATAGTGTGAAATTGAGCAATGCAACCAGGGTAAACCGAAGAGCGGGAGCAGCACAGCTGCTTGTGGGGAATCGATCTTTGACTCAGTGAAAACACTGACTTTTTTGAGGTTGTCCCACCCTATGGAATGACTAGGCAAAGGAGGGAGTTAAAGGATCTTCTCTGGTTAAATTCTGCAGAATTTGTAAAGCAAGTTTATTTTAGTGGGCATCTGATGATCTGCTAGCTAGTTTTGACTGGTATTGTTTCCATGGTGAGTCTTCTGTTGTCTCTGGTTTGCAATGCTCTGGGGGGAAACAAATTGGTTTTGTTCTAGTTTGGACTCTGTTCCATCATTGTTTTGCATATTTTATTGTCATGACTTTGTGAAATATTAGTAAAGCTAGAAGTGGGATACAATTTTTGAAAACAAATAATAAGAATAAAATAGCCTCCCTTCCATTTGCAATGTAAATTGTCCTTCAAAGACTGTTTGTCTGGTGAGGAGGAAATATCGAAGTTCCATAGCAGCTAGGAAGGCTGAAGAGAGATCTATAAGGAACAAACTCACATACATAGTGAAGTCTGATTGTGGATCTTCATGAGTCTTGTCTAATTTGGCCTTGAGTCATCCAAATTGCACAACAGAAGCACAATGTTGGAGAGGCTCAGTCTTCTGTACAAATGGTCAAAGCAATCCCTAATTCTATACCGGGAAAGCTGTTTCCAGACAAGTGAAGGGATCTGGGGTTTCTCTTCCAATGCCTTCCCTTCTGTTTCCACTTTTTAATGGTAAAGTACTTCAGGAGGAGATTCATTTGTGTGCTCACAGATACCTGGAGCATAATGAAGGGGTTAACTCTAAATTATGCAGATTGTATGCTTTTTTAAAAAGAAAAGCCCTATGTACATTTTAAACACTGTTTGGTGCTTCATAAATTCCAAAAGTTAAAAGAGTATATAACTCTTGAGGTGGAGAGTGGGGGAGGTAATTATATTACGGTAAACTTAGATATGAAAACTATTAAAGAAAAGTTTATATTCAGCATAGATTTTTACAAGAAGAGTAATGGTACTGGTGCATTTTAATCTTTTTATTGAAGCAGAGAAAGTCTGTGCCAAGGAAACCCACATTCCATACTCAGAAAACTCAGCTTAAGTTCTGTATTCTGAGATACAGCACAAATGAAAGCCAGGGCCAGATTCTAAACAACCCCTTGTGGTGCACCTGATGGTTTCTGAATGCTCAGTGGGGTACAGGCTTTGTAAGACACAATGGAAAAGTGCATTTGGAATTTCTCCACTTGTTTCGCAGAAGGCTGTACCTTATGTCTGTCAATGGACCCTGCCCACATCTTAGTAAAACTTTTGAAATGGCAGCAAGGGCTGCTGAGAGCTACAAAAGGCTCCGTGGACAAAGATTCCATTTGGACCTCCTCATATGACTTTGATTTGAACTAAAGATCATCACAAAAGAAATCACTTGGCTTCCTGATACCATGAATAGAATAATAATTGTTCATTAGGTAAGAAACAATAAAAGGCAGAAAAGGGTCACGACTATTAAATAATAGTTTACTTTTACAAAATGAGCAAGCAGAATCAAAAAGGCTCCCTTTCCATGGGACCTAGCCAGAATACCGACATGCAGTAAAAATTAAATACAGATTTGACCCATATCACCTGGGAATAAGCCCACTGAATGAAGTGAGACATCAGCCTCTCTCAAAAATTACCCAAATGAAACAAAAAAAATACTTAAAAGATATTTCTACTCATCCAAAACAAAAAGGCAAGCTCACAACAGTGTCAAGATGATTAGTAGGAAAATTGGGGAGCTATGAAAATCCATAAAGAGGAGGCATGGTAGCCAAGTCCCCAGAAGATTTTTTTTTTAAAAAAATGATGGCACAAGATTCTTTTCTGGTTTTTCCGCAACAGACTAAGATAGCTACCTTTCTGAAATCTGTCTCTACTACTGTTGACCTTCACAATACTTACTTAGTTTGTGCCAAGTCCTGGTAGAAAAATACTTCTGGGTATGCACAGAATACCTTCCCCTCAACACTGGGAAACATTAATAATTTAGTAGCATTCTTATAGACACAGAGGAAACAGTGGAATCACAGGATCATATTTTTAATCCCTCTGTAAAAATAAAGAGATGGTAACTGTATGTGCTATAGCTTTCATAAGAATAAAATAAGAGACTTGCTGGATCAAAACAAAGGTTTGATCAGCCCAGCATCCTGTTTCCCACAATGGCCAACCAGATGCTTCTGGGAATCCCACCAGCAGGGAATAAAAGCAACAGCCACTCCCTCTTAGTTGCCCTTTCCAACATGCATTCAGACGTGTGCTGCCTCTAAAAATGGAGGCTCTATTTAGCCATCATAGGTAATAACTAGTGATGGACCTGTCCACCTGCATGAATCTGTCTAACCCACTTTTAAAGTTTTCTAAACCAATGAATGTCACCTCTTAATGCAGTTTATTCAATAAATTAATTATGCAGCATGTGATGGGAGTACTTCCTTTTGGCTGTCTTGAACCTACTGCCCACAAAGTTCAGTGAGGCAGAAAATAATCTCACTCTTCATTTTCTTCACATCATTCATTAGCTTATAAGAGTCTTTATGTATATAGCTTATATAGCTTTCTATATAAGCCTTCATAATTGTATAAAAGAAATACGGGCAGTTTTCCTCAATTCTTTCTAGCCCAGCTGATCCTGCCAAAGATGCCCTCCTCTTCTATCTACTAAATATCCTGGGAATGCCTGTTTGCTTTGTATCAGACCCTAATGATTCTCACTATAACATCTTCTCAATTCACATATCCTATGCCTCTCAACATCTCTATAGCCATGTGTCTAATTTTGTATTTTTAGATGTACACATACATTTACATTACCAATGGAAAATGTACTTCTTTACAAGTGATGAAATGGCCTCTAGTACACAAAAAACATGTCACAAGCAATGTTCCCTCTAAGTTGTGAAATGCTGTGAGCAAATATTTCATGAGAGAACCTATGAGTGAGCATTAAAGTTGAGAGTGAGCCTGCGAGCAAGGATTTGGAGCAGATGATGGACGGATGGGGTGCACCTTACGAAGAATGGGAGGAAAGTCTTTGCTGGAAGACTTGCGAACCTGATCAGGAAGGCTTTAAACTGAAGACAACGGGGGTGGGAAGAAAAAGTCTGATGTGCAACATCCCCAACACTAAGTTCAAGAAGGGGAGTGACCAGAGAATAAATGAACGGGAGAGAGGTGAGTTCAGTAGTTTTCAGGTAAATTCGAAGGGACCTATGGTAGGAAAGGATGTCTTTAATCTGAGATGTCTTTATACTAATGCACAAAGTATGGGTAATGCATGAAGTATGGGTAATAAACAGGAGGAACTTGAACTTCAAATATTGGAAAATAAGTATGATCTGATAGGTGTCACTGAGACTTGGTGGGATGAGTCTCATATATGGAGCACAGTGATTGAAGGACATACCTTGTTCAAGCGAAAAAGAATAAACAAAAAAGGATGCGGGGTGGCACTATATGTCAAAAATGAATAAGCTTGCACTGAAATTCAGGATTTTGAGAGTTGCCTGTTGAAAGTGTGTGGGTAAGGATAGAGCAGGGTGGGAAAGAAGGGGATATTGTTGTGGGGGTATACTACAGACCTCCAAATCAACCGGAGGAACAGGATAATGCATTTGTACAACAGCTTGCTAAACTTTTACAGGGACAGGATGTTGTGGTTATGGGAGATTTCAACTATCCAGATATTTGCTGGAAATCTAACTCTGCTAGACATAGGGCATCCCGCAGATTCTTGAATAGTCTTGCAGACAACTTCATCTCTCAGAAGGTGGAGGTGGGAACCAGAGGATCTGCTATCCTAGATTTAATTCTGACTAACAAGGAAGAACTGATTGATGAAGTTAATGTTGTGGGGTCCTTGGGGAATAGTGACCATGTCAGCTTGGAATTTGACATAGAGAAGGATGTGAAACCAGGACATAATAGGACTCGTATCCTGGACTTCAGGAAAGCTGATTTCAAAAAAAGTTTTGTGTTAAAATATCTAGTCTTGCAATCCGGAGCAAGAGAGAATAGATCTGCTCCATCTTCTACATGACAGCCCTTCAAATACTTGAAGACTGCAATCCGTCTTTTTTCCTTTCTTGAAGATCGGGACAACATTCGCTCTTCTCCAGTCTTCTGGTGCAACACCAGTACTCCAGGAAATCTCAAATATTAGAGCCAGAGGCTCTGAAATAACATCAGCAATTTCTTTTAGCACCCTGGGATGCAAGCCATCCAGCCCTGGAGATTTGAAAGTATTTAAGGCAGCTAGATGCTCCCTAACCATTTCCTTACTTATTCTGGACTGGCAGTTTCTCCTTCCTTCATATGCCCTGCATTCTTCAGTTTGTATACAGTTCATCTTATGGTTAAAGACCGACACAAAGTGAGAGTTGAGTGATTCCACTTTGTCTTCATCCCTTGTTAAGACTTGACTGTCTTCCCCTAGCAATGAGCTTACCCCATCCCTGTTCTTCTTTTTGCTCCGAGCATAGGCATAGAAATTTTTCTTGTTATTTTTAGCATTCCTCACAAGCCTCAGCTCTATCTGCGCTTTAGCCTTTCTGACACCATCCCTACAGATTCGAGCCTGCTTCTTGTACTCACCCTCAGTAATCTGACCCTCCTTTCATTTTCTGTACATTTCCCTTTTTAGTCTCAGCTCTTCAGAGAGTTCCTTGTTAATTATTAACTATTCCATTATTCCACATTTGTGACCACTAATATAGATCACCATACATGAAAAGGGTAGAGTGTGGGAGGAATCACCCTTTCACTCCTTTGATAGATTGTTGGGAAATATTAACTTGACTGATCATAGTATTAACAAGAGGATTGCTGTTCATAATATTTTTTTCTGTTCATAACATTTGCTCTTGTATTATTAATTAATTTATTTTTCATATTTGTATCCAGCCCGTCCTGAAAACAGGCTCAGGGGAGGTCACATCATCTTTCAACAATACAATAAGTTTAAAATCAATAGTTATAGCTACTGGTGGAAGTTCCAACCCATTAGTACAGATGGATATGGCTGGTTGCCGGTAGATGGATGGCCAGCAGATAAGGGACAGCAACCTAGGGGAGGCATATGTGGAGGCCCACTGCCTCAGCAAAAAGCCTGGTGGAACAGCTCCATCTTTCAGGCCCTGCCAAAATGAGTAAGATCCCACAGGTCCCTGATCTCGATGGGGAGCATGTTCCACCAGGTGGGGGCAGGGCAGAGAAGGCTTTGCCCCTGGCCGAGGCTAGGCGGATGTCTTTTGGGCCAGGGACCACCAGGAGATGTTGCTTATTAGAGCGTAAAGCTCTTTGAGGCATATACAGTAAGAGGCGGTCCCTTAGGTATGTTGGTCCCAGGCTGTATAAGGCTTTGAAGGTTATTACCAACACCTTGAAGTGGATCCAGTACTCAACTGGTAACCAGTGCAGCTACCAAATGTCAGCCTGCACAGGTGTCGACATCAGCAGGCGCACTGCCACATTTTGCACCAGCTGTAATTTCTGGATCAGCTTCAGGGGTAAGCCTGTGTAGAGTGAATTGCAGTAATCAAGCCTGGATGTGGCCATTGCATGGATCACAGTAGCTAGGTCTTGGGGGTGGGGTGACATAGGGCTTCAGTAGCCTGAACTGCCTAAGATGGAAGAATGCAGATCTGGCAACTGTGGCAACCTGGGCCTCCATGGACAAGGAAGAATCCAGTGCTACTCCCAGGCTCCTCACTGTCTGGACTGGCACCAAAGGTGCCCCTTCCAGTGTGGGGAGCCTGGTGCCCACATCCTTGCCCCCTTGACCCAGGTACAGGACTTCCATCTTCAATGGATTTAACTTCAACCGAATCTGCCACAACCATCCAGCCACAGCTTCAAACACCTCACCCAGCTTTCAGGGAAAACAAGGTGGATGGCTGTCCATTAACAGATAGAGCTGGGTATCATCAGCATATTGGTGACAGCCCAGCCCATAACTCTGGACTAACTGGGCAAGGGAGCGCATATAGATGTTAAACAACATTGGTGAGAGGATCACCCACTGCAGCACTCCACATTCTAGTGGGTACCACGGGAAGACCCTCTTGCCAAGTGCCACTCTCCATCCTTGACCATGGAGAAAAGAGGAAGACCATTTCAAGGCAGTCCCCTGAACTCCTACATCGGTGAGGTGGTGGGTCATAAGATTGTAGGACATTTTGCGGACGTCCACTGAGAGTCCCAGTCGATATTGTTGAGCTAACACAGGGTTGGTCCAGTCACGGATCTTGGCTGTGTGCCTTTGGAATTCCATGGAATACTCTCTGACCATGAGTCAACCCTGTTTGAAGGTGCGAAGGAAGGCCTCTGCCTTCTGTGCGGTGGTCGGGTCTTCAAAACAGGTTCTCAAGGCCCACATAAAAGCATCCACACTCCCTAATTCCACAGCCTCTAGGTCATGTAATGACACATACCAGCTGGTAGCTACTCCCCATAGCTGAGAGGCGATAAAGTCCACCTGCTGCTCTTCATCTTGGAAGAGATGGCCCCAACGCTGGACGAACTTCCCCACTTGCAGGATGAAAAAAGATAAATTTTCAGGATCTCCATCAAAAGTGATATCCAATAGATCTTTCGGTTGAGGTATCATCTGGGGAGCCACTGGCACCGGTGGGGGAGCTGGCCCTGGTGCCAGCAGGGGCCCCGGCCCCGGAAGGGGCTGCTGAGGTAGGGGAGCCGGTAATACTGGTGGCGTGCCTGGCAGAGGCACCCCTGGTGGCGGCTGACCCAGGAGTGGCTGACCCGGGGGCGGTTGGCCTGGGGGCAGCTGGCCCTGAGGCGGCTGGCCTGGAGGCAGCTGGCCCAGAGGTGGCTGGCCCAGGGGCAGCTGGCCCGGGGGAAGAATTGGACTGGGTCCTGGGCCCGGCCCAGGCTCTCTCACCAGGACAGGCACTAGAGCTGGTATTGGCCCCTGCGCCGGAGTCATTGGTCATCCTGCCATGTGGGCCCAGATCACCTGATCCATCATGTTCGGTAAGTTCTGCAACAAATGTCCCATATCCCGCATGATCCTGTGGCAGTCCTCCTCCAACGTGTCAATGTGGGTGTCCGTTTCCTTGCTCGGACTGGGCCATACGGGGCCCCGGGGGGTCCAACTCGGCGTTATTCCAAAACTCGGGCAGGGGTCAAACAGGCTGTCCCGACTCTGACTCCCCAGCAGCATCCAAGTGGTCTAGGTCGAGTCCCTCAGGTTCTTAAAAAAAAAAAAAAGTTTATTAACAGGATGTAATAGCATGTTCCATAATTAATAACCAATTTTTAACATATCCTTTTCTGCAGTTTTCTTCCCTCCCCTCCCCTGGCTCCCAGCGATGCTCCACCCCCATTAATATTTCAGTCAATATTCTCTTACATTCAGTTCTTACTCAATAATCAAATCTTCATATTAAACATTTTCCTTTTCTATTTCTCCTTCTTAGGTAACATTTTGAATACAATCCTTTTCTTATACTACTTCTATTCTTAATAATCATCAAAGCAAAGTAATCTATTTTTAACATCCCAATTCAGTTCTAGGTAAACTTTAAAGTCTTTCCAATCTGCTAAAAATTCTTCATGTTCTTTTCCATTAAGTTTTCTTGTCAATTTGTCTATTTCTACCATAAAAATCATCTTCTTTATCCATTCCCATTTATCTGGTATCTTCTCCAGTTTCCAAAATTGAGGAGTCCCTCAGGTTCTTAGTCCAGTCCTGAGGCTTTCGCTGGGTGACCCATCTGTCCCACTGGGATGGGATGAAGGAATACTGGGTACATGGGATAGCGCCACCATCCCTCGGCGTGGTTCCCACCGGGCTGTAGATCGGTAGGGTAGCAGTCAATGCTGGAGCCCCAAGAATTGTGGATGGAGGGGTTAAGGGGCCCGCTGTGGTCACCGTAGTTATGGGAACTGCCGTAACAGGAACCGTGGTGACCGGAGTCGTTACAGGTACCACTGTAATGGGGACTGTGGTTACGGGAACCGTTGTAACAGGAACTGCGGTAATGGGAACCGTGGTGACCAGGACTGTTACCAGTACTCCCCCGAGGCCGCTCATCTTGATCAGGAGAGACATAACCGATAGGAGCTATAGTGATTCCTGACAATTTCTGTCAGGCTCAATAGCAAGTAAGTCCAGGCATTCTTCTAATAGAGATATGCTTTATTGGAATACAAGGATGTTGCCCACAGTAATACTTCTATTGTCAGGAATGCCCACGTAGGACCAGCCAGACATTATTATAGTATGATGCAAAGCCAAACTAGCAAATTAACTTTTAGCGCGTGCGCGGGAAAACTCCTGGCGGGAGTGTTACTTAATGACTGGGAGAACTACCCCCCCCCCACCGCCTAGTCATGTAGAACTGGAAAATCCCCCAGGTGGAGGAATGCTCCAAAGCCTTCTTGTCAAGGCCACTGTGATAACAGGCGGCAGCAAAGAAGCACTCTCCCACAGTTGCAGCTGGCGAACTAAGCACAAGTGCAGAAGCAAGAGTCAAGACAATAAACAATAGACAATAAATACAGTGTGGCTGGCAACATAAAGAATCATGACAGCTTTCTGACATGAAGTCACCCAGGATCAAAAGCTTGGGATATTCCAGTGCCCAGCCTGATACAGCATCTAACATGTCAGACAGGGTATCTGCCAGTGTGTTAGGCAGTTGGTACACCAGCCAGATAGCCAAACTCTCCTTGACATCACATGCCAGACCAACACATTGAATGCCGGAGATCTTTGGGGCAGGGAGTGACCTAAAGGAACAAAATTCATAGATAAACAAGGCCACACGCCCCCACCCACACACCCACAACATATGAAAGACTGAGAACCCAGGTGGGGCAAGCTGGTTCAAGGTGACAGTTTCACCATCCCTCACCCAGGTCTCAGTCACATAAGCCAGGTCTACTTGTGATTCCATGAGACAATCATGGAGCACATTGGTCTTATTATTAATAGATCTGGCATTGAATAACAATAGTGTCAGAGAAGGGTAAATTTTCCTAGCTCCATGACCAACATCTCTTGAGATGGGACGTAGGTGGGAAGAAGTCTGAGCATTTCTGTATCTCTGACTCCTTCCATTCCAGTTAATGGAAGAGCACCTATGCTCACCACTATATCTCCCCCTCCCCATAATCACTGGTATCCCTGACCCCTGCATGGCCCCCTTCATCAGTGCTGTCAACCACAATGCTCTCTAACAACCAACAGGGACTGTAACTATCCAAATTATAAAAACTACACAGCTCATCGCAGACCCCTGTCTAAACTAGATACCCCATTGCCTCCTCTATCTAAATTACCTACCCTGTTACAACAATAACCAATTGGATTGATTAGTAAAAATACAATCAATACGATCAGTTCCAATATATATAATTTGATTAGAAAATCAATAGCTCAATTAATCAGTGGGAAAATCAAAATTAGGTTGGGGAAAAAATTATATAGGTCATTCAAAATTACTGTACCTCTATCCTCCTCCCCACCATCACATTAACATCTGAAAATTGATTAATTAATTAATAGAATATAAGATTCAATTTAATCAATTTAAATACAGCCAAATAATCAATTAATCAAACTAATCTATAACTAGTAAAGGTAAAGGTTCCCTTGCTTGAAAGCCAGTCGAATCCGACTCTAGGGTTGCGGTGCTCATCTCCGTTTCAAAGCCGAAGAGCCAGCGCTGTCCGAAGACGTTTCCGTGGTCATGTGGCCGGCATGACTAAACACCAAGGTGCACGGAACGCTGTTACCTTCCCACCGAAGTGGTACCTATTTATCTACTTGCAATTTCTTGCTTTCGAACTGCTAGGTTGGCAGGAGCTGGAACTAGAGACAGGAGCTCACCCTGTCATGCGGCACCCGGGTCTCGAACTGCTGAACTACTGACCTTCCAGAGCCTGCAGTTCAGCGTCTTAACCACTTGAGCCACCGCAGCTCCCAATCTATAACTACAGAGGGGTAAAATACATAAAAACTAAGCCTAAAGTGCCTAATTTATTAAACAGATTCTCTATGGGTATTTAATTTCATCCATGCCAAATCGGGCCAGGTCCCACAGTCACTGGGTCTGTTTTAACTTCCCAGACAGGGGAAGAATGTGGAGTGAAATCAAAACTTGAAAACAAGGATATGGGAAGAGTCTTATCTTGCACCAATGCTGGCTTGGTGGGCAGGCTGAGTGGCATCTCAAGACAGGCAAGTTAGTAAACTGATAAGAACAGATTGACTTTTATTCAGAGAATGTTTAAAATTACAATCATTGATATCATATAGCAAATATAAGTAAACTCTGGAAAATGCAGGTGCATGCATGTCATAGAAAAAAAAAAAACATAAAACAGGCTTAAAATGAGATATTGTCGCACACACGCTATGTCCAGCAACTCAGGGGTCGTTGAAAGTCCGTAGGGCAATAGTCCATGGCAGTAGAGCAGGGCAGGGCCCTGGTCTCCCCATCGCGGCAGAAGTTGAAAATCCAAGAGACGATAGTCCATGGGGGGGGAGCACGGCGGAGCCCTGGTCCCCCCATCGTGGTGGCCAGCCGCGCATAGCACATCCGGCCATTCAGTAGAGGTTGAAAGTCCAAAGGATGATAGTCCATGGCGGGGAAGCAGGGCGGAGCCTGGTCCCCCCAACATTGCAGCCCGTGGCAATCGGCCAGTCTTCCTCACCGCTCACAGCCTTCAGGCATAGGTCCTGGACGTCACGGCTGTCTTCTCCGGGCACAGGGGTCCTCCAGGGGTGGTTGCGGCTCCTCCGGTCGTCGCAGTTCTCTCTGGGCTTGTCCGCTACCATGGGCCACCTATGGCCCCCTCCCGGTTGGAGGGGGATGAGGTGGCCGGGGCCCTCTCCTCCAGAGGGAGGAGAGGGCAAGTCCTGGGCTCACCCCCTGTGGATAGCGGGGTGAACCCGGCATCGGTGGCCCCCCTCCTCTGGGGTAGGAGGGCAAGCCGGGTGGGTGGTCCCCCTCCTCTGGGGTAGGAAGGCAGGCCGGGCGGGTGGCCCCTCTCCTCTGGGGTAGGAGGGCAGGCCGGGCGGGTGGCCCTCTCCTCTGGGGTAGGAGGGCAGGCCGGGTGGGTGGTCCCTCCTCTGGGGTAGGAAGGCAGGCCGGGCGGGTGGCCCCTCTCCTCTGGGGTAGGAGGGCAGGCCGGGCGGGTGGCCCCTCTCCTCTGGGGTAGGAGGGCAGGCCGGGTGGGTGGCCCCCCTCCTCTGGGGTAGGAGGGCAGGCTGGGTGGGTGGCCCCTCTCCTCTGGGGCAGGAGGGCAGGCCGGGCGGGTGGCCCCTCTCCTCTGGGACTAGGAGAGCAGACCGGTGGTGGCCCCGTTCCACTGGCTTAGGGGGCGGGGCCTACCACGGGTGCATCCCGTGGCTCCTGTCTTCCGGGGTCCAGAGGGCGAGCTGGTTCCTCATACTGACAGTGGCCAGACAGATGTTCAATATAGATGTCTCTGGACCACCGTATGGTGTCCGACACCATGAGCTTGCGCATCAGCTGGGAGTACTTCTTGCCAACACCACAGGCACGCAGGACCCAGTCGTTCTCGGGATCCCAGCCACCCAGGGCTCCTACCAACAGGGCGTGGACTGTGGCTTTGTAGCCCTGCCGCCTGAGTACCTCTGCCAAAGGGGTGTATTTCTGGTGTTTCTTCGCTCTGGCCTCTTCCATGGCGGCCTTCCTGTTCTCGAAGGGGATGGAGATGTCCACCAGGACGATCTTCTTCTTCTCCTCGTTGCGAAAGACCACGTCAGGGCGCAGCTGGCTTCCGGTCCCTGGCACCGTTCTGTTCAGAGTGACGGTGCCTTTGGAGTCGGGGATGGCTCTGGCTAGGCGGTGCATAACCGCGTCGTGTCGAAGCTTCCAGGCAGTAGAGTGGACACGGCAGCCGCAGAGGACGTGGGGCAGGGTCTCATTATCATAGCCGCAACGGCGACAACGTTTGTCCTGGTTCCCTGATAAGAACAGATTGACTTTTATTCAGAGAATGTTTAAAATTACAATCATTGATATCATGCAGCAAATATAAGTAAACTCTGGAAAACGCAGGTGCATGCATGTCATAGAAAAAACATAAAACAGGCTTAAAATGAGATATTGTCGCACACACGCTATGTCCAGCAACTCAGGGATTGTTGAGAGTCCGTAGGGCAATAGTCCATGGCAGGAGAGCAGGGCAGGGCCCTGGTCTCCCCATCGCGGCAGAAGTTGAAAATCCAAGAGATGATAGTCCATGGTGGGGGAGCACGGCAGAGCCCTGGTCCCCCCATCGTGGTGGCCAGCCGCGCATAGCACATCCGGCCATTCAGTAGAGGTTGGAAGTCCAAAGGATGATAGTCCATGGCGGGGAAGCAAGGCGGAGCCTGGTCCCCCCAACGTTGCGGCCCGTGGCAATCGGCCAGTCTTCCTCACCGCTCACAGCCTTCAGGCATGGATCCTGGACGTCACGGCTGTCTTCTCCGGGCACAGGGGTCCTCCTGGGGTGGTTGCGGCTCCTCCGGTCGTCGCAGTTCTCTCTGGGCTTGTCCGCTACCATGGGCCACCTATGGCCCCCTCCCGGTTGGAGGGGGATGAGGTGGCCGGGGCCCTCTCCTCCAGAGGGAGGAGAGGGCAAGTCCTGGGCTCACCCCCTGTGGATAGTGGGGTGAACCCGGCATCGGTGGCCCCCCTCCTCTGGGGTAGGAGGGCAGGCCGGGAGGGTGGTCCCCCTCCTCTGGGGTAGGAGGGCAGGCCGCGTGGGTGGTCCCCCTCCTCTGGGGTAGGAGGGCAGGCCGCGTGGGTGGTCCCCCTCCTCTGGGGTAGGAGGGCAGGCCGAGTGGGTGGCCCCTCTCCTCTGATAAGAACAGATTGACTTCTCATGGACAGAAGGCTGAGAAGCAAGTTAGGGCTTCCAGTCTGGGATTCATGGCGTCCTGACGTGTTCTGGCTTGCTCTCAGAGCTCACAGAGCATACGGAGGGTCTTGACGACAGGGTGGGCTTCATATAGCCCACCGCAGATCCCCCCAGGCAGGGGGGTGACTGGCAGCGAGCCTTGGCCCGAGAGGGAGTTGAGATCAGCTGATAGCGGGGCTTTAAAGAGCGTCGCGACCAGCCTTGATCCCCTCCCCCTAGAAGGCACTTCGGAAATTCTCTACAAGACCCCACCGAGTTGGATTCTCAACATAAGAACGCATGACCCAGACTTCCAAGACATTCTACTGAAACTGATATCAAGGAAACACTGCTATAACAAGACACGGACTTTGAAGGTAACTTTTTAAAATTGCTCACCGGAGACGCGTTTTGGCTGAGAGTAAACAACATCCGATGAAGCGCATGATCGTGCTGTATCTTTTGTACTAACACCGACTCCGAAAAAGAGCAGTTAAACAGCTAAAAAAGGCCAAAAAGCCGGTTTGTTGAACATTCCTGCGGTTGGAATATTGACTTTAAAATAGAAACTAACAGCAAGCCCCGCGAGAACTAGTTTGGAAAAGTACTCTAGCTGCAGCAGAAATCGCCAGAACAGGAAATGACCTCAGACCAGACAAGTAATATTTCCTAGAGAAGACCAAGGAGGCCGGAAGAAGGGAGGAAACCAGAGACAAGGGGGACAACTAAGATTGCTGGACAGGAAGTGAGTAACCGGAAGAACCATCTACCATAGAGAAATTGCGCCCGCCATTTTGAGAAGGTCAGAAAAATTATACTTCAATTTTAACCAAAAGACTTAATAGAAAAAAGTGTAATTAGAGCGATTTAGGTGGGCATAAGAAGGACTTTAATTTGATGTAAGTTTTAGGTGAATTTTAAACAACGGCTTACGATCTGCGGCAACGACAGAGGGCGAACTCCTGGTCCTCCCCGAAAATGACTACTAAAGAAGAAAAGAAGCTACAGGGCCTGATGGAAGCTATGGAGAAACGAGTGATGGGCGCGTTACAAAAGATGGAAAAAACTTTAGTAACAGAAGTATCAGACTTGAAAAAGGACCTATCTGGGATTACAAAAGAGATACAGACGCTGACTAAAAGAGCAGATGAGATGGATGAAAGAGTGAAGAGAGTGGCATCCAATGTTGCTGAGGTTGCTATAGAAACAGAAAAAGTTAATGTGATGGTCCAATACAATGCAATGCTTAACCATATGAGATTCAGGGGGATCCCTGAAGACAAAAGTGGGAACATTCATTCTGTTATGGTGGATGCTGTTGCAGATTTTTTAAAAATGGAAGAGGAGAAGGTGGTGGCACAGATTGATGTGGTGTACAGAGTCAACTCTGCAATTGCGCAAAGGAAAAAATTACCCAGAGATGTGATTGTCCAGTTTATATCCAAAAAACTGAAGGAGGATCTATTTAAGCAACAGTTTCAGGAAGATTTCACAATTGACAACAAGAAAATCATGATATTAAAGGAACTACCCAGAGCAATTCTTCAGGATAGACGACTCTTTAAAGACTTGATTGACGAACTGAAAACAGAGGGTATAAGATACAGATGGGAAATTCCAAAAGGTGTCAGTTTTACATTCAAGCAGAAGAGAGTCACCATCAAGTCAGTAGAGCAAATGACCAGATTCATCAATGATAACTTTAAAGACTCTGATAAATAAGTACAAAAACAACATGGAGAGTCAAATTATATCATGGAATGTCAATGGGCTTAATTCTCCTCAAAAAAGAAAAAATGTTAGACTTTGGTTGGAAAAACAAAAATGTGATATTGTCTGTTTGCAAGAAACACATATTAAAAAAACTGATGCTAAATTTTTGATTCAAAAAAGATTAGGAGAGGAGTTTTATTCCCTCTCCTCCCAAAAGAAAAAAGGAGTTGTTATATATATTAAAAAGGAATTGGAACCAAAAGAAGTTTTTAAAGATAATGAAGGGAAGCTTTTGGCGGTAGAAGCCGTGCTGCAGAGCAAAAAGACTTTAATTGTTAACCTTTATGCTCCAAACGGTGCGAAGGAAAATTTTTTCCAGGATTTGTGGGAACAGCTACGACAGCTAACCTATGAGCAAATGATATTAATGGGTGACTTTAATGGTACTGTTAATAATGTTATTGATAGAAAATCCCAAAAAGGAAACGAAGGCATGGGCAAACTTCCGAAAGTCTTTTTTCAATTGGTTAAACATGAACATCTGGAAGATGCTTGGAGAGTTAAAAATCCCAAGGATAGAGAGTATTCCTTTTACTCATCAAGACATGAATCTTTCTCAAGGATAGACATGATGTGGATGACTGAGAATTTGATCTTGCAGACACGCAAAATCGAGATGTTACCTAGAACTCTCTCTGACCATAGTCCAGTAAAATGGTCAACGTATGTTAAAACAAAGAAATTCCGATGGAGACTCAATGAGGATTTGCTGGACAAACAAAATATTGTGGACAAAATAAGGACAGAAACCCAAACATATTTTCAACTGAATTTAAACAAGGATGTACAGACGCAAACGGTATGGGAGGCCTATAAAGCTGTGATGAGAGGACACCTGATTGCAATCAATAATAATGAAAAGAAACAACAATTGAAAATAGATAAAGAGATTACGGAAAATATTCGGAAAAAAGAAATGGAGCTTAAGAAAAGGCCTGGCAAAAAGAAGATTTTGAGAGAATTGAGGATTTTAAAGGAACAATATGAGGCGAGGTTAAACAAAGAAGTATATTGGAACTTGAAAAAATTGCAACAGAAGTCCTTTGAAGGTGCAAATAAACCTGGTAAATATTTGGCATGGCAATTGAAGAAAAGAAGAGAGAATAAAACAATCACTAAATTGAAAGATGGAAATAAAGAAATTTCAGACCCAGGAGGGATCCGGAGGGAATTTTATAAATATTATGCGACTCTTTTTCAAGCAAAACAAGTGGATCTGCAAAAGATGCAAGACTATTTATCTAAGGTTAATTTGATACAACCAAGCCTAGAAATGAAAGCAATATTAAATGCTATAATAACTAAAGAAGAAATCAGTAAAGCAATAGGAGAGGCAAAGATTTCCAAAGTTCCAGGTCCGGATGGTTTTTCAGCTAAATTTTACAAAAAACTTCATGAAGACCTGGTTCCGGTGTTAGAGATTCTTTTAAACGAAATTAGGAGAACTGGGAAGATTCCAGATTCCTGGAATGAAGCTGCGATCACCTTAATTCCGAAAGAAACGCAAGATTTAACAAATGTAAAGAATTATCGACCTATCTCACTGTTAAACAACGATTATAAGATTTTTGCAAAAATATTAGCAGAGTGCCTTAAAGGGTTCTTGAAAGATACTATTGCTGAAGATCAAGCCGGATTCTTACCAAATAGACAAATAAAAGACAATATGAGGGTTGTTTTAGACGCAATTGAGTATTATGATAAACACCCGGAAAAAGAAGTTGGCTTTTTATTTTTGGATGCAGAAAAGGCATTTGATAATTTGAATTGGGAATTTATGTTTAAAGTGTTTGAGAAATCCCAGATGGGCGCAGAATTTATAAGAATGATTCAATCAATATATAAAGAACAAAAAGCTACGGTGATTGTGAATGCAGAACCAACAGAAGTGTTCCGGGTCAGAAAAGGTACCAGACAGGGTTGCCCCCTGTCACCATTGCTATTTATCTGGATTTTGGAGATTTTGCTGCAAATGGTTAGAGATGATGATAACATAAAAGGTTTGAATGTTAGAGGTTTTTCATATAAACTACGGGCATTTGCGGATGATATTATGTTTATTGTTAAAGATCCTGTTAATAATATGCCTAAGGTATTTGAAAAAGTAAAAGAGTTTGGCGATCTCGCAGGGTTCTATGTAAATAAGAATAAGTCCAAGATATTGTGTAAAAATATGATAGCTACAAAGCAACAAATGTTACAAAACTTGACAGAATGTGAAGTGGTTAAAAAGGTTAAGTATTTGGGAGTTGAAATTACAATGAAAAATATAGACTTGTTTAAGAATAATTATGAAAAACTGTGGGTTTCGATAAAGAGTGACTTAGAAAAATGGGAAAAACTTAGATTATCTCTTCTTGGAAGAATTGCCGTTGTCAAAATTAATGTACTGCCCAGGTTAATGTTTTTGTTCCAGACAATACCAATTGTGAAAGATGTGAAAGTGTTGGTGAAATGGCAAAGAGAAATCTTTAAATTCATCTTGGCAGGAAAGAAGCCAAGAATTAAAATGAAGATAATGTACGATACTAAAGACAGAGGTGGCTTCCAAGTCCCGAATTTGTGTTTGTATCATGAAGCTGTATGTATGTCTTGGTTATCTGATTGGGTCAATTTGGAAAATAGAAAACGCTTAGCTCTTGAGGGGCACGATTGCAGATTTGGCTGGCATGCCTATCTTTGATATGGGAAAAATAAAGTTGATTCAATGTTTAAGCATCATTATGTAAGGAGAACATTGTCTGATGCATGGACCAGGTACAAGGATACAGTTTCCGACGAGAGGCCTTTGTGGATTGTTCCAGCAGCAGTTATACATCCTTTTTCAGAACATAAAGGTAATGATTGGTTGAAATACCAAGAACTGTTGCAAAAAGAGGGGAAAAAATATGTTTTAAAACCAAATAATGAACTAGAATTTGAGTATGGATGGTTACAATATTGTCAAATAAGGGATATTTACAAAAAAGATTGTAAAGAGGTTGGTTTTAGAGCTAAGAATGATGAGTTTGAAAATATATGGTTGAAAAGAGAGCGAAAAATGATCTCAAAGATGTATAAAACTTTGTTGACTACATATACTTTGGATGAAACTGTTAAAGAGCAAATGATAAAATGGGCCATAAACATGAACAAAGAAATTTCTATGGAAACATGGGAGTTTTTGTGGAAAAGATCCTTTAAAATGTCTACCTGTGTTAATGTAAAAGAAAATTGCTACAAGATGATGTATAGGTGGTATATGACACCAAAAAAGATTGCTAATATTAGTATGGATAAGAACTTGAGTAGTAAGTGTTGGAAATGTAAAAAAACAGAGGGTTCTTTTTACCATATGTGGTGGTCATGTGATAAAGCAAAGGTATACTGGTCTAATATACACTGTGTGATGCAGAAAATATTAAAAATCCCAATTGGGAGAAGACCGGAACTTCTTCTCTTAGGTTTGACAATGGAAAGAATTCCACAGGAAAAAAGGACATTATTATGGTATATGATTACGTTGGTGAGAATGGCCTTCGCTCAGCAATGGAAAGCGGAGAAGGTGCCGGATATACATGACTGGTTTAGAAAATTGCTGTTTTTAGCGGAAATGGACAAAATGACAAAAAAGCTAAATGGACAAATGGCAGAACAGTATATAAAAGATTGGGAAGGTTTGAAATTGTATTTGGAAACTGAATACAGAATGAAGGGGAAAATGTACAATTTAGATCTGTATGGATACTGAATGAGTAGTGAAATGAATTCTGAATTGTATTATACTGTTATATGAAAAGATGTTGAAATTAGTTAGATGTTTTATATATTTGAAATGTGTTACCTGGTTTGTCGATTCATATAAGTCTAAACCTGATTACCGTCTAATATATACTTTTTTGTTATTAGCAGTGTTGGAAGCCTATTAGGGGGGTGGGGGGGATGGGATGGAAATTTTTTCAAATTGTATTGGTAACGTTGTTGAAAATGTTGAGCGCATCCCAATAAAATTTTGTTTTTTTTTTTAAAAAAGACAGGCAAGTTAGAATCAAGTGGGGTAGTGTTGGTCTGAAGGAAAAGAACAAAGTTTGAGTCCAGTGGCAGCTTTAAGACAAACAAAGTTTAATTTTGGGTATAAGCTTTCATGTGCAGGCACACAAGTGTTTGCCTCAGCCTCACTGTAGTAATGTATCTAGCCTCTGATTACTTCAAAATGGATTCTCTGCTATGGCTTCAATGCTGTTAGGAAGCAGATTTTTTTCCTTGTTTCCCCACGGCACTATGGTGCACTTGGGCATCTCCTGAGGTTTTGCTGGCTTTTCTCCAGTATTTCTCAAACCTGCTTTGCTTCAAAGTTTGAGGAAAGATGGCTGCTGTGTGGGTGGGAAATTTTAGATTTTCCCCACCCACATGGCAGCCATTTTCCCCGAGATTGTCCCTGCAGTGGCCATTTCCTCCCCTGCCACAAGAGGGTTTTTTTTAACTGACACTAGAATATTATTTTAGTGACATAATTTTATAATAAATATGTATACCAGGTTCTCTGAATCTCCAGCTTTCATTTTTAAACATAGTAAATTTCTAGCCTTTCCTGTTGTAGAGCTATAAGAGGAAAGACATAATTCCACAATGGAAAGGTCTAGAGTAACTTTTTAAAAAAATGAAAGTTAGGAATTCAGAGAACCTGGAACACATTGGCCCCTATAATGTTGTCTCTTCATCTGCTCCCCCGGGGCCTGGATGGCAATTAGGTAGCTGTTGGAGGTAGAGAACACTGTTACACTACCCTTGCATCCTCAACTGGTGAGAAGTTCTAGAGGCTGTGCTTCTAACTTTGATTGTCTTTGGATGAAAGAACACTGGTGTTTTTGTAGATTCTGAAATATCGTCTTTATTTACAATATAGCACCAAGGAAGCAAACATCAGGTCTACTGTCCTATAGCAGATCATGGTGGCATACATGATCCCTTCCTCCGAATATAGCACAGCAACCTTGCCTAGGTAGGTCAGGCCATAAGAGTGACTGGCCACAGGTCATTAAGTAAACTTCACAAGGCAGTGGGATATGAACCAAGGATTGCCAGGTTGCTCCATCTTGCCAGCGAGGGGCTTTGAGGACATTCCAGGGGTGGGTGGAGCATTGCATGATGTGTTGACATCACCCAGAAGTGACATCAGCACGTTGGTAATGCTGGGGGCAATGCTCTGCCTTTCGGGCAAAACTCTATGATAAAAGTGATCTCAAACCATAGAGTTTTGCTCAAAGAGTGTCACCTCCCAATGTCACCTATGTCCTGAAGTCGCTTCCAGGTGATGTCAGTGTGTCACACAGGATGACACTATGGGGGGGGGGGTAAGGGGAATTTCTTCTCACTGGCTAGCTGGTTCACGGTGGGCAGGAGTCTGTGAAAGCATGGGACCCCCACCCGGACATGAGAAATGGCAAGCCTATTTGAACCCATATCTCTCCAACCAAAGTCCAACACTGTAACCACTACACCACACTGTGCTTCATGATGAATCCTTAATGAACAAAATGACTGGGAGACCATCTCATGACAACTAGCTCCCACTGAGGAGCAACTACATTTATTATGGAACATACATTTGCAATTTTTTGTCATAGCTCTTGGCTCCCATTCAGTGAGTTACTCAAAGCTAAATCAAAGTGATAGATCCATTCATAGTAAGTTCTCAAGCAGCAAATCCATAACACCAACAAATGCTAAGGGTTAAGTATGACTACTTGTACCCTAGCACTCAAAATATCATCACCCTCTTCTACTCCATGTAAGAGATTCAGTTTCTGGTTGCTCAGCCAGAATGTTTTAAACTCAGCTTTTTCCAACTTCAAATATATGTATATTTCTGGCAAAAGTTACCTAGTTTGCCAGCATGAAACTCTCTTTTCACAAAATGGCTTGAGAAAACAATGAGGTGAAGGGATCAAAACAAAGATCAAAAATTTTGTGTCAAAACACCGGAAGTCTACAAATTAGGCTTTAAGTGTTCAATTAGGAGAGTGTGTGACTGAAAATTATAAATCTGTTTGTCATATTTTACAGACTAATTTGTCTTCACTGAGCAATTCTAGCAGTTAAAATAGTGATGACTGTTCATTTCAAAGGGTCTGGCTTGGCTGGATTGTAACGAGTAAATTGTCAAAAAGAAATTTTAATGGTTTCCTATAGAGCTGGGCTAACAGAGTTTTGTCAAGAGAACACGCTGGTCATAGCAAACACCCTTTTCCAACAACCTAAGAGGCGTCTCTACACATGGACATCACGGGCACCAGAAATCAGATTGACTATATAATTTGCAGTCAAAGATGGAGAAGCTCTATCCAGTCAGTAAAAACAAGACCTGGAGCTGACTGTGGCTCAGATCATGAGCTACTCATTGCAAAATTCAGACTTAAATTGAAGAAAGTTGGGAAAACCACAAGGCCATTCAGATTTGACCTAGATCGCATCCCCGATGAATATACAGTAGAGGTGAAGAATAGGTTTAAGGGACTAGATTTGATAGACAGAGTGCCTGAAGAACTATGGACAGAGGTCCGTGACATTGTAAAGGAGGCAGCACTCACCGCCATCCCAAAGAAAAAGAAATGCAAAAAAGCAAAGTGGCTGTCTGATGAGGCTTTACACATAGCAGAGGAAAGAAGGAAAGCTAAAGGCAATGGGGAAAAGGAAAGATTTGCCCAACTGAATGCAGATTTCCAGAGAACAGCAAGGAGAGATAAGGAGGCTTTCCTGAATGAACAATGCAAAGTAATAGAGGAAAACAATAGATTGGGAAGGACTAGAGATCTCTTCAAGAAAATTGGAGAAATCAAGGGAACGTTCCATGCAAAGCTGGCCATGATAAAGGACAAAAACGGTAGGGACTTAACAGAAGCAGAAGAGATTAGGAAAAGATGGCAAGAATACACAGAAGAACTATACAAGAAGGACCTCGATGTCCTTGACAACCACGATGGTATAATCACCGACCTTGAGCCAGACATCCTGGAAAGCGAAGTTAAATGGGCCTTAGAAAGCATTACTAACAACAAAGCTAGTGGAGGTGATGGTATCCCAGCTGAGTTATTCAAAGTCTTAAAAGAAGATGCTGTTAAAGTGCTGCACTCAATTTGCCAACAAATTTGGAAAACACAACAGTGGCCACAGGATTGGAAAAGGTCAGTTTACATTCCAATCCCAAAGAAGGGCAACGTCAAGGAATGTTCAAACTATCGCACAATTGCACTCATTTCACACGCTAGCAAGGTCATGCTCAAAATCCTACAAGCTAAATCACCTTAATTCCTAAAGAAAAATCACCTTAATTCCTAAAGAAATGCAAGATTTAACAAATGTTAAAAACTATCGGCCCATTTCATTATTGAACAACGATTATAAAATATTTGCAAAAATATTGGCAGAGTGCCTTAAAAAGTTTTTGAAAGATACTATTGTGGAAGATCAAGCTGGTTTTTTACCAAATAGACAAATTAAAGACAATATAAGGGTTGTATTGGACGCAATTGAGTATTATGACAAACATCCTGAAAAAGAAGTCGCTTTTTTATTTTTGGACGCAGAGAAGGCCTTTGATAATTTAAATTGGGAATTTATGTTTAAAGTGCTTGAGAAATCTATGATGGGCGTAGAATTTACAAGAATGATCCAATCGATATATAAAGAACAAAAAGCTTCGGTGATTGTTAATGCAGAATCAACAGATATGTTCCGGGTAAGAAAAGGTACTAGACAAGGTTGTCCCCTGTCACCATTGTTATTTATCTGGGTTTTGGAGATTTTGCTACAAGCGGTCAGAGATGATGTTAATATAAAAGGGTTGAATATTGGAGGTTTTTCATTTAAATTAAGAGCATTTGCGGATGATATCATGTTTATTGTTGAAGATCCTGTTAATAATATGCCTAAGGTATTTGAAAAAGTAAGAGAGTTTGGTGATCTTGCAGGGTTTTATGTCAACAAAAATAAATCTAAGATACTGTGTAAAAATATGATTGGTACAAAGCAACAAATGTTACAAAATGTGACAGAATGTGAAGTGGTTAAAAGGGTTAAGTATCTGGGAGTTGAAATTACAATGAAAAATATAGATTTGTTCAAGAATAATTATGAAAAATTGTGGGGTTCGATAAAGAGTGATTTAGAAAAATGGGAAAAACTAAGGTTATCTCTTCTTGGAAAAATTGCCGTTATTAAAATGAATGTACTGCCCAGGTTAATGTTTTTGTTTCAGACAATACCAATTGTGAAAGATGGAAAAGTGTTGGTAAAATGGCAAAGAGAAATCTTTAAGTTTATCTGGGCAGGGAAGAAGCCAAGAATAAAAATGAAGATAATGTATGATACTAAGGACAGAGGTGGCTTCCAAGTCCCGAATTTGTGTTTGTATCATGAAGCAGTATGTATGTCTTGGTTATCTGAATGGGTAAATTTGGAAAATAGAAAACTTTTAGCTCTTGAGGGGCACGATTGCAGATTTGGCTGGCATGCCTATCTTTGGTATGGGAAAAACAAAGCTGACTCTATGTTTAAGCATCATTATGTAAGGAGGACATTGTTTGATGCATGGACCAGGTATAAGGATACAATATCGGATGAAAGGCCTCTGTGGATTGTTCCAGCTGCAGTTATACATTTGTTTTCAGAATATAGAGGCAATGATTGGTTGAAGTATCAGGAATTGTTGCAAAGAGAAGGGAAAAAATATGTTTTAAAACCAAATAATGAATTAGAATTTGAGTATGGTTGGCTACAATATTGTCAAATAAGGGACATTTATAAAAAAGATTGTAAAGAGTTTGGTTTTAGGGCTATGAATGATGATTTTGAGAATATATGGTTGAAAAAAGAACGGAAAATGATATCAAAAATGTATAAAACTTTGTTGACTGTATATACTTTGGATGAAACCGTTAAAGAACAAATGATAAAGTGGGCCATAAATATGAACAAAGAAATTTCTATGGAATCATGGGAATTTTTGTGGAAAAGATCTTTTAAAATGTCCACTTGTATTAACGTAAAAGAAAATTGCTATAAGATGATGTATAGATGGTATATGACACCAAAAAAGATTGCTAATATTAGCATGGATAAGAACTTGAGTAATAAATGTTGGAAATGTAAAAAAGTAGAGGGTTCTTTTTACCATATGTGGTGGTCATGTGATAAAGCGAAAGCATACTGGTCTAATATACATTGTGTGATGCAGAAAATATTGAAAACCCCAATTGAGAGAAAGCCTGAACTTTTTCTCCTCGGTTTGACAATGGAAAAAATTCCACAAGAGAAAAGGACACTGTTATGGTACATGATTACGTCGGCGAGAATGGCCTTTGCTCAGCATTGGAAAATGGAGAAGGTACCAGATATACATGACTGGTTGAGAAAATTGTTATTTTTAGCAGAAATGGACAAAATGACAAAGAAATTAAATGGACAAATGGCAGAACAGTACTTAAAAGACTGGGAAGGATTGAAATTGTATCTAGAAACTGAATATAGAATGAAGGGGAGAATATATAATTTGGATACGTACGGATATTGAATGAGAAGTGAAATGAATTTTGAACTGTATGTACTGTTATACATAATATGCTGAAATTGTAGAGGTTATATATAATTTAAATGTGTTACCTGGTTTGTCGAGGTATTTAAGTCTAATCTTGATTGCCTTATAATTTTTTCTGTTTGTTATTAGCAGTGTTGGAAGCCTATTAGGGGGGTGGGGGGATTGGGATCTTACTTTTTGGAAACTGTATTGGTAACGTGATTGGAAATGTTGAATATATCCCAATAAAAATTTTGTTTCAAAAAAAAAAAAAAAAAATCCTACAAGCTAGGCTCCAACAGTACGTGGATAGAGAACTGCCAGAAGTACAAGCTGGGTTTCGAAGAGGTAGAGGAACTAGAGATCAAATTGCCAACATTCGCTGGATTATGGAGAAAGCAAGAGAATACCAGAAAAACATCTACTTCTGCTTCATTGACTATGCTAAAGCCTTTGATTGTGTGGATCACAATAAATTATGGCAGGTTCTTAAAGAGATGGGAGTACCAGACCACCTCATATGTCTCCTGAGAAACCTGTATAAGGGTCAAGAAGCAACAGTTAGAACCGGATATGGAACAACTGATTGGTTTAGCATAGGAAAAGGAGTACGACAAGGATGTATATTGTCACCTTGCTTATTTAATTTATATGCAGAGTACATCATGCGAAATGCTGGCCTGGATGAATCACAAGCTGGAGTTAAGATTGCTGGGGAAAAGATCAATAACCTCAGATATGCAGATGATACCACTCTGATGGCAGAAAGTGAAGAGGACCTAAAGAGCCTCTTGCTCAGGGTGAAAGAGGAGAGTGCAAAAGTGGGCTTGAAGCTCAACATCAAAAAAACTAAGATCATGGCATCTGGCCCCATCACTCCTTGGCAAATAGAAGGGGAAGTCGTAGAAGTAGTGACAGACTTCACGTTCCTAGGATCCCAGATCACTGCAGATGGTGACTGCAGCCATGAAATTAAAAGACGCCTGCTCCTTGGGAGGAAAGCGATGGCAAACCTAAACAGCATGATAAAAAGCAGAGACATCACCTTGCCAACAAAAGTCCGCATGGTCAAAGCAATGGTATTCCCCGTAGTAATGTATGGCTGTGAGAGTTGGACTATAAGGAAGGCCGAGCGCCGAAGAATAGATTCTTTTGAACTATGGTGCTGGAGAAGACTCTTGAGAGTCCCTTGGACTGCAAGGAGATCAAATCAGTCAATCCTAAAAGAAATCAACCCTGACTGTTCCCTGGAAGGTCAGATCCTGAAGCTGAAGCTCAAATACTTTGGCCACCAAATGAGAAGGGAGCATTCACTGGAGAAGACCCTGATGCTGGGAAAGATTGAAGGTCAAAGAAGAAGAGGACGGCAAAGAATGAGATGGTTAGACAGTGTCATCGATGCAACGAACATGAAATTGAGCAAACTTCAGCGGACAGCGGAAGACAGGAGGGCCTGGCGTAATTTGGTCCATGGGGTCGCGAAGAGTCGGACTCGACTGTGCGACTGAACAACATAGAGCTGGATAGCAATGCAGAATTTACTGAATAAGCAGCTTGTGTCATATGTAAGCTACTGTGGTGTGCTGGTTAACATGTTGGAAAGATACGGGAGATCTGGGTTCAAATCCTGTGAAGCCAAGTTGATGACCTGGCCAATTCACGCAATACAAAGTCTGTGTGGCCTTTATGGCCCATCTACCTTGATCCCATTGACCAGATATTCTTTGAGAATTCTGTGCTCAGAACTTAATTCTCCAGTGCACATGGTCCCACCACAGCATGCAGGGAAAGGTGGTATAAGCCATCCCCTACACCCTTTTTCCAACTTAAAACAGCCCCAGGGTGTTGCTATGAGACAGATGGGCCACTTCAGGTGAGGTAAAAATGCCCCTCTCCATTATTACAGATAGCAAGACCAAATAGGCATGGTGTGGTTACAGAGATAAGGCTTAGAGCATTCAAAATATAAGAAAGTTAAATCAATGAATAAAAAGAACACACATGGTCTGTTCATGCATCAGGCTAAGCAAGGCTGCAATGGATAGGTGAAAATGTTTACCCCCTTTCCCTGCACTCGTTACTTATCCTAAACCATGTTTAATTATGACAAGCTAGTCTTATATGAAGTTGCAGTAGTTTAAAAGGTCAGCATTACATTTGTTTTCAGAGTTGAATTGTCTCCCCACTATTCCTTGCCATGTGGACATGATGGAGTCTCAAGTCCTGCATGGCTTGTGCCTCCCTGGTCAGAAGCTGTAAGATAAGAGAGACCTTCTTTCCCATGCCCTGGGAATTTATAGTCTCTCACTGGAGGGTCCATTCCTCCCCCCCAGTTGTCATTCCTCTTGACATAAGGGGAAGAGAAATCCTTCTAGCCATTTGGCTGTCTCCCTCTCTGTCCCTTTAGATGTGACAAGTTGTGAGGTGGCAAACCAATATTGTACTTTAACCAGAACCCTAACCCTAACCCATTTCCTCTTTCCCTTCTCTGAATGCTCCTTTAGCCTTTTCTCTCCTTCCCACCCATCCACCAGTCTTCCCACCATTCTCCCCCCCCAATCTTCAAGTTTTCTTCTTTCCTCTACCCAGGAAACCCATGGATTAGTTGTACAGTGTCAGCAACCAGCCTGGGCCCCGTTGTGTAGTCAGGGCCAGCCCGAGGATTTTTGCGCCCTAGGCAGGGCTACCTTCTGGCGCCCCCCGGCATGCACCGGGGCTCCCCAGGGCAAGGGGGGCTCCCCTCCTCCTCCTCCTTCCCCCTCTCGCCCATGCCAGGGCATGCTGGCAAGCCAGGGAAGGGGTGGGGGGGTTGGCGGGGCTTTTGGCGGGGGTTGGGGGGCTTTTGGCACCCCTAAGGGCTGGTGCGCTCTAGGCGAAAGCCTAATTCACCTAGTGAGCAAGCTGGCCCTGTGTGTAGTGGGGACTTGCAGAGTGCACCTCACTTTCCCCTGTACCCTCAATTCCACACTATTTCCCTTTCTTGCCTCCCAGCAATCATCATATCCTCACCTTTCCCTACTTCCTTCTCTCCTTCCCCCCACCAGCCAAACTAGCTTTTATCTGCTTCTCCATCTTCAACTATATGTATTATTTCCTTATTTCATTTATACCCCATCCTTCTCAACAATGGGGACTCAAAGCAGCTTATATCATTCTCCTTTCCTTCATTTTATTCCACAACTGCTATGAGGTAAGTTAGGCTGAGAGTGTGTAGCTGGCCCTTGGTCACACAGTGAGCTTACATGGCAGAGTGGTGATTCAAACCTAGGACTCCCAGATCCTAGTCTGAGACTCTAACCACTACACCACACTGACTTCCATGCAGTGGCTGTGGGTGAACAGTACTGAGCAGCCATGCCTGCATTATGTGGTAGCCACAGTTCCCTCTATGCTGTGCTAGAGGGCACTGGTAAACAATATTTCAGAGGCCAGCTCAGAGGATTTCTGCTCTGCTCACAACCAAGCTTCCACAGGAAACATGGAGGATGGGGCACTTCCTTCTGAGGCCCAAAGAACTGGATCCCCTGGTCCAATCTTTTTGAAACTTGGGGAGTTTTTTGTTGTAAATTTGGTGCATCTACCTCAAAAAAGCCCCCCCAAGCCCAATATACCCCTGGATCGATTCTCCATTATAGCCTATGGGGCCCATTGACTATAATGGTCTGGATAGGCTATAGTTGAGCCAGGTAAAAAACCAAACCACTTTTTTTCACACCCGTATTATGCTTTTCAGTATGATTTGTAAGCTGCTTTGAGTCACAGGGGAAAGTGAGATATAAATATCTGAATATATAAATAGTTTGGACAGGTTGATAACATTTAGGCAACTTCCTGTTTCTTAGGATATGCAGTGTTCTGACAATGATTGTTCTACCTCTGTTAAACTTGACCTGTAATGCAGATTATCTGGACTGCAAGATTCCCCCCCCCGGTGAGTTGCTGGTATGTTTTCTAAGAGTCAGCTAAAGTGATGGTCCAAGGCTAGGTCTACCAGTATAGTGGACTGGGGTGGGTAGACCTGTTCTCCAGAGGCCTGGTCTTAATTTTATTCACTTCAAAATCTTAATTTTATTAACTTCCAAAAGGTAAACATTACAACTATACAGCTATAGGCTCATTACATAAGACATACAAACCATACTACAGACCATAACCCTAGCCCTCCCACTATTTTCTACAACCCCACCACCAAACTATAAACCTGAACTGATGTTTCACAATGCCATACTTATCCAGTCTCTAAATACACAGAACCATCTTTCATACAAATTCCAGTATCTGTTGATGCACATCTTGACAACCTTTATGGTTACTCCAATAGTCCAGTATAAGGCAAATAATTTTCAAGTACCTGCAAATTTAGCAGCAGACCAACCTATCCAAATCCACATGCACCTGTATGATGCCATCTTGTACACTGCCCATGTGAACCATACCTTGTTTAATCACAGTCCCAAATATGGCACCAACTGGTCCTTACATTTCTGTGCCAATGCCATTCTTGCCACAATTACCAACTGATAAAGAACACATTTTAGGCAAATTTATACTAAAGGGGAAGTCATTCAATAAGTAGATTGTCAGTGAACAAGTAAATGTACATTGCAAAATAATTTCAGTTTTGTTATGCACACCATTCCAGTATTTTTAAACAACTGGACAGGTCTGCCATAGGTAAAAAATGGATCCCTTTGCCTTCCCACATTTTGGCCAATCTTGCAGGGGTGAAACACCTACAATAAAACATTTTCAAGCATTAGTTGTTGTAGATTTTCCAGGCTGTATGGCCATAGTCTTGGCATTGTAGTACCTGACGTTTCGCCAGCAGCTGTGACTGGCATCCTCAGAGGTATAACACAGAAAGATGGAGTACTCTTTGTGTCAATGTTAGAAGAAAAATGGTAGGCAGGTAATTTATATCTACTCAGGAAGGTGGGCTAGGGCTGAGTCATTATCTCGTAGGAGTTTCCCAGGCTGTGATATGCTAATGGAAGAGCTTTCCTGAGGAGATTCTTTTGCATACGGATTGGCTGTTGAAATTCTCTTTGATCCCAGCATTTAATGACATGTTAGAAACTCTATAAAATGCTTTCCCCAATTCCTTCAGTGAGATGGGCAGACCTAGATCAGTTTCCCACCTAATTTTACAGTTCAACTTTAACTCTCCCCTCTCCTAAAGACCTGCATACATTTTTGCCAAAAGCCCTCTGGGATGACTCTGCCAGCCCAGTCTCAATACCATTTAATGACTGTAATACATTCATAGTCCTTAATGATGCCAATATATCATGTCTCAACTGAAGCTATTGAAATATGGGGATTTGTCCTGAAACTCTACCCTTCAATTCCTCCAGAGTAAAAATAAAAAATAAAAATCCTCTTTCCTCTTAGATCAATGAATTTTACTAATCCAACTTGAATCCACCAATCACAATCCTGGTCTTTAGCAGTTTCTGACATTCTTTGGTCTATATCCAAGGTTTTAAATGAAAGTTCTTAAAAGTCTGAACCTAGTAACAGATCAATTTCTTAAAATGCTCCTCTTTCAGGGAGTTGTGGTGGAGGGGAACTTGAAGCATTTTTTAGTTTTGTTGAAAGATCTGGCTTGTCTGTTCATGACTCCAGTCTCCAGATTTAGGTATCCGTAGATTAGGACAGGTTGAGAATTAGATTCATTGATGATGATGACGATGCGTAAACTCGCGCTGTTGGTCAAAACTGGAGACTGCTGCAGAAAGTATGGTTCTGATTGTGTAGAGCCAATGAGTTTACACAGAAGTTCAGTGTAGATGTTCAACTAAATCGGAAAACATTGGGGTTAGAGCCAAGGGGCATGAAGCCTCCTTTCCCATTTGAGTAAGTTTGCTGGTGGCAAGCTGGGAGCCGGCTCCTCAATAGACAGTTCTGCTGGCTTTCAGTAGGTCCAACCTTGTTAATTGGGCTGCTTGCCAGTCCACCCCCCCCCCCGACTCCTCTCCTCCCAGACCTGACATTCACTGTTCGGCAGCTGCTGGAGCCTAATGGTGAGGCAGGGAGGTCTGAGGTTTGGCCCATGGGCAATCATGCAGTCAAGGAGTGTGCTTGCCTGCTGAACTTGCCTACTATGAAGTTT
This sequence comes from Gekko gecko, assembly GCA_029375565.1. Lineage (NCBI taxonomy): Eukaryota > Metazoa > Chordata > Lepidosauria > Squamata > Gekkonidae > Gekko > Gekko gecko. The sequence continues at coordinate 66,249,387 of JAPDNY010000001.1, read as the reverse complement.
GCAATATCCATCCAAATGAGGAGGAAAACCCCTTTTTAATATATATATTTTAAATCTCAATTTAGACATACAGACATTAAATACAAACTATACTCATTTATACTCAAAATTATATATTTACCTACATTATATAGAACTTGCTTAATTTTTTTTTTGACCTTTTGTGAGCCACAAACAAAAAAGATATCCTCTGACAAGGAGTTAGTGGATGTCTCCTGATTTTAATCAGTATTTTGAGCAAGGTTTCAATTTTCCATTTTTCTTTCTTGGTGTTATAGTTTGTTTGTAGGGTTTATGCTTGTTATATGGTGCTTGTAAGCAGTTTATATGGTATCTGTTGTGTACCAACTGATGACCGCACACGTGGTTTGGGTTAGCATGTGGTCATGCAAAGAAGCAAAGCTTCACATCCAGAGACAATAGCCAACCCAGATCCTAGAAGGGACCTATCAGGTAGTCAGGATCTGAGGAATGACCTATGGGATTTGGGGACACTGTAAATAATCCTATCACAGGTGTGGGTGTGTGTTTGGGTGTGGTTTGCAATGGGGATTTCAGCAGGCCTCCGGTCCTGCTTCGTCTCAGTTTTCTCTAACTGAATGAACTATGAGCTGATTCACTACCAACGCGTCTTGAAACCAGTATATTATAGTATCTATACATTTAATATGCATATAAAGATGATATACAAACAATGCATAATACTGTTTTATTGGTGCATAAATAAAGTTGAAAAATGTGTATGTTTTATGAGAAACTTTTGGGTGAGGAAAAGGAAAAGGGCATGAAAATAAAGTATCACATTTTCACTCTGCGCTTGGGAGAAGTGCAATTTAAATAGGGATTTTCAAGCCTAAACGGCAGGGATGGGAAACTTGAAATCATCCCTACGATGATGTGTTGAGCCCAATGAGATGCTTTGCAATTTCCAAGAGACTTTACACTTCTAACAGTTATACAGCTCCTTTAAGCACATAAGCAGAAAGTTGCTCATTTTTCAAATGACTAAATGTAACATTATTCTGATTTCTAACCTACATTTTCCAGTGGCCAATTTGTAGTTCGCACTCACAGCTAGTACAATTTTCAAATGAAATGTAACCCTAAGCTGGTCCAACTTTCCTTCTAATACTAAAAACATAAAGCAAAACTTTAAAAGCCTCACCAGGTCAGATCGCTTGATGAGATCTCAAAAGGTGTCTGCAGGATGACAAAACTTCAAAAGTTCAGCGGTATCGCAGCAGGGAAATAGGGTTCAATCAAACTGATCTGCTCCACTGTTTTTGATTCTTTTTTCCTATTGGAGAACTGTGAAGTAGCAAGAACCCCTGGCTGACTTGTCTAAATTCTTCAGTGATGGGGCTTTCCTGCTAGCATAAAGAAATAACAAAGAACATATTGCAAGGCTTGTTAGATGTGCATATTCTTGAACTACACGAACAGCCCTCAAAATTCTGTCTTAGATCATTAAGCAGCTGACACAAAACATTTTCCTTTTCCTTTTTGTTCCCCCCCCTTCTCTTTTTTGTTCCTTACTTTGGCTCTGATTTGGACTGGAAAATTAGACTTATTTTAAAAGTCCCTAATTAAAGGTGAGGCACATCAAAGCTCAATGGTAGGCCTTTGCTGTTGTTTGATCTGGGGAAACTGAAATAGGATAAAAAATAAAGAATCCGGGGTTGAACAAAGGAGAAGCAAAATTGAAATGAGGAAACAGCAAAGATGAGAATACTAAAATCACTCCAGCATGTCTGAATGAACAGAAATTCTCCAAAAGTAAGTCCAGTTCCCCCACCTCCACCTCATAGGTGTGCATTCAGTGTACCTGAATGGAACGTCTGTGAATGGCTAATTTAAATTCTTTCAAGAGGGCTGTTCTATAGTAGACAGAAGGATGAATGTGAACTAGGAAACCTAGGTTTACACACTCTTTAAGCCATGAATTGCAATGGGTGATCACCATGTGCTACTTGATCCTATGTTATATAGGCTTTCCTGAGCTCTGCCATGCATGCATTCCTTCTCCCATCTGCTGGGTAATATCATACCCACTATATCCTTCTGTGCTGACAGCCATGTCCAAGAAATCCCATCCCACCATCAGAGTGGGATCAGCTGAAGAGCTCTTGTGGATAGACAAAGTGGTAGATTTGGCTATACTGGTATCCTCATTCCCCAGTGTTTAATTTTTGCATGTAGATAAGCTCTAAGAGTTATAGCAGGACCATCATCATGCTCAAATTAGTGCTGTGTCTTATAAGAAGAGCAATATAGTATTTTCATGTGGTGTATCAAAGGGCAGTTAATATGTTGCATGAAATCCATGTCTTTAAAAAATAATAAATCCAGGCCATCATTTATAGTTCGCTTTTTTTTTTAAAAAAAGATGTGCATCCTTCTTTTTCACTTTAATAGATTTTTATCATGCCTTCAATAGCCACACTCTATGATTAGACAAGGCTATGAATAAATGTCAACAGGAAATGGGGGATCTGAATATTTCACAGTAGCCATTCCCAGAAGCCTCTTCTTCAGAGATATGTGGTGAATATGTGACTCCCTTGTGACCAGCATTTCCAGTGGTTAATTTGGAAGGTTCAAAGTCTTCTGCATGTGTGATTCTATAGGACCTGGAAGACAGATGAAGATGTCAATGTTTTCCCATTAATTTCCTTTGCAGTGTTCCTCAAGGCTGGAGAACATTGTCATGAGGGAGCAATGTGCTTAACAATTATTTTTAGCAGTTCTCAGAGACTGTTCAGTAGCCCTGGAAACCTTCAATGTATGTGGACTCAGAATCTAAGAATGCATGGCCTTCCCACTGCATAAAGGAAAGCCTATGTGGGCTGTATCTATGCATGTGAATACATGCCCTCCATCTAGTTTCTGAACATTGGGTAAATTATTCATTTATCATTATGCCTGGTTTGCATATGATTTCTTTCACATGGGCATTTATTCCCAAGGCCTTTCCACATGAACCACAAATGCAGGTCACAAGAGATTTATATATTCACCACTTACCTCCAAAGGCAAGACTTCTAAGAATGGGTGATGTGAAATATTCACATCTATTCATAGCTTTGCCTAATCACAGAGCATGGTTATTGAAGATACTGTGAGTCATACGTTAGAGACAACTTCCTCAGTTTTATCTGGCTTGGTTTTTATATTGGCCTGCCAGCCTCAATCCCATTACGACCTTTCCCTCTTGCTGATTTCCCCTCTCAGAATCTAGCATGGAATTGCCATCATCATTACACTGGATAGATAGCCCTACCCCTTGACCACTAAACTTAACAGTGGGGGGCCAGGCTGCCTCACAGCCAGAGGCCAAATTGGCATTGGGCTAGGTAGCCAATGCTCATATCTTTGCTGCCGCCACCCAGTAACACAATACTAAGCCAGGCTCTGGTGATCTGTTACCAATCGTGGGTGATGCTTCTTCACAACCATGTTTGCTTCTAGTAGGTGCCTCCCTGCATGTCCCACAAGGTGGGCTGCTTCGGAGCCAGGGCACCTCTCAACATCCTTGGGCTTTTTATAGGCCTGTTGCCATCTTAAGTCAGTCCTTGCCCACATCTATCTTATTCCTTGTGAATCAGTATGCTGGATCAAGTAGTGAGGGACCGATGGTTTCATGATTTTTTTTCAGCCAGGTATAATCATACACTATAAATTTTTGTACTTTGAAACAAAAAAGATAACATGGTGTTATATTAAAAGATGTATGGTAATATTTATATTATGGGGAGCATATTTATATATTTAAATTACAAGGGTGCCAATTTCCTATCTTTTGCTTCCAACTGCATTGCTTTTATGTCTTAGTAAGGCATGTCCAAGAATAAAAGTTTTGTTAGGGTGTTCCCAGTAACTGTTAGGAAGAGTAATGAGATTTGATTTAATAAAAAATACATTTAAATGTGCTTGTCAAGAAACATTCCTCACCAAAGATATGAGGCAGTTTTCAAGAGCTAACTTACTAGAAACAATGGAAAGTTTTGTTAATTGAACCTCAAAGAGTATGTGCCTGAGAAGACTCTCAATGGGTAAAAGGGAAAAGTTGACCTTTTGCTCTTAATTTACCATGATTCTTAGGTGTAAAATAAAGATTTTTTAAAAGTATATAATCAATATGTAAACACTAGGAATGCTCAAATAGCTACCAGTTTGTCTCACATCCTGTTTGCCACTTGCAAAGAGGAAGTCAAATTTTTGCACTCTTTGTTCATTCTTGTTCAGCAGGTTGATTCATTCTGTTCCTTCCTAGCACTGCAGTACAGTGCAGTCAGCTTTTCAAACATGTGCACGCTGATTTAGTTCTACTCCACCCCCCCCATTGAGTTGCTGCTCCACGTGGTACACAGTAATTTATACAGACAGTCAAAGAGATCACAAATCATGTAGCTTTGTCATAAACAAATGCACTGTTTTGTTTTTAAACCTTACAAGGGATGGGCACAAACTGAACTATGAAGCAAAATTCTTCGTGGTTCATGAACTGAAGTTTATGGTGCTACCATCACAAACTTCCATGAACTTTTAAAGCAGTTTGTGGTGGTTCCCAGCAGCTTGTGGATAGACCAGAAAGCAGGGTTTTAAAGGGACTCCGAGTCCTTCCAAACCCCTGCTTTCTGTTCTTCGAAAAAGTTGCAAAAACAGCTGAGCAGTGGGAAGCAGGCTGCTCCCCGCTGCTCAGCTGTTTCCGGCTGCTTTCGCAACCTCCCTGCTGCTCAGCTGTTTTTCAGGCTTTCTGTAAACCCCATTTCTATGGTCCTTTTCAACAGGGTTTGCTGAACAAACCAGTTCAGTTTCAGATTTGGTTTGTGGTTTGGCCACAAACCATGAGTTGACACAAACCAGATTTTTCTGGTTCATGCTCATCCTTAAGCCCTACTGTTTGTTGTTCATCTAAGTAGACCTTAGTAACATTAATGGCTGCTGAGCTGTTTGGAACAGCAGCATTTTGGTACATGTATTGTTTTAAAAGAAACCCAGTTCAAAGCTGTTTGGTAGCCTTCTGAGTCCTTCAGAGCCAAAGCAAAAAATAAAACAAACAACAACAACAAAAACACCCTGGTAATCAACTCACATCTGATCATCACAGTCAAACCACTTAAGTCCAACTGTTGTACATGTTTGATGTGAAATTTGCAGGATTCCTGGTGAAAAACTAAAATGAGTTATGCATTCCTTCAAAGACTAACAGGTTTACTGATGTATTCCTTTCATAGACTAGTGTCCACCATCAGATAGTAGAAATGTGGCATTTTACATTTTTGTACAGGAATGAATGGCAATCATGAGCCCATATACCAAAAGGAAATGGATGCATTCAGTGACAGTGTCAGGTATTGCCTGCCATAATGGATGGAGAAGGGAGGGAGGATGGGACTGTATGGTGTTGATTGATGCTTTGGGACTGGTGGGATGGAATGTGGGGAGCTGCCGATGCTGCCTGGGCAACCGGGTCGTATCTTAAGATCCCAGGCCAAACGGCCTTGAATGCCAGGCTGACTGTCTCCTATCGCTTTCTAAAGACAACAGCTAGGCTGGGAAAGGTGGGATGAAGGGGGAACTATTATTTACAGCTTCTGGGCTTCCCGCGCACGCGAGGTTCGTCCATTGGTGGAAGGGTGGGGGCCCTTTCCCCCTCTCCAGGGTATATCTGTGCTTCATGTAACCAAAGTATTCTTAACAATGTTTCTGTTTTAGCGACCTAGTCTTGCAGCTTAATAAATACTATTCTTGTTTCACTGAACAAGGCCTGGTGTTTGGCTGACTAACTAAGGACCCTGACAGACAGTACGAAGATTTGGGGGGGGGGGACTGCTTCCTCCTACCCCGTCCCCAACTATTTATTTATTTATTTTATTCTATTTATACCTCGCCCTCCCTGCAAATGGGCTTGAGAATCAAGCCTGGCTTTCATTTTAAAAATAATATCTTTATTTAATTCTTTACACCTCAAAATATATTCAACAGAAATTTCAATAAGTTAAGTTTGCTACCAGTACTGTATTTTAACTCACAGTTCTATGGTTTGAGCAGATTATAAATACCTAACTTAATCATTGCCTTTGAACATGTCATGTAAACCAGAATTAGTTGTCCATCAGAATCACCATTTGTCTCTAAGCATCAATATTATTTAAAGTCTTTCTTTTTAAATAAGCCCTCAATTTAATCATACAGAGTGTCCCTTTTAACTTCTCTAGCCACTGTTTTTCACTTAGAAGATAATTTTTCTTCCAGCATCTGTCAAAGACAATTTTTCTTCCAGTGTCTGTCAAAGACTATAAACCTGCCTGCTCTTATGTGTACAACCTTCCACTGGGTTTTATTTCTTGATGACGCTAAGGTGTGACAGAGTATTAAAAAGGTAGGACTCAGTGCTGCAAAGTCTCATACACAGAGATGTGTTTTTTAAAGTCTACATTTAACCCTATGCAAGATGCTTAGGCTGCATTCAGACATCCAACTAACTGTGGCTAAATAAAAAAAAAAGTGCATGAACCTGCCTTGGTGGTGTCCCTGTTGTCACTTCAGAGAGCATGCAGAGGTTTGGGTAGTTTGGCATCCTTCATTTCCAGTAAAATGAAGTTGTAAATAGCTTGCCTTGTTTTGGAAAAATGCTGCCAAGATCAAGTTTGTGTAGGAGGTTGGTTCCTGGGTAATTTATTAGTTTTTCAATATTTGCTGACCCAGTGTAACTTTTCCATATGTATTTCATTCTCGGGATTATTTTGCAAGGTTTTACAGGGTGAGGAGGAAATGTTACTTTGGAGTCAACCCTTGTTCTCTCCTTTTCTGCTATGGAACAAACCTAACAAAACAGATTAAAATAAAGAGGACACAGCTAAGGAATAGTTAGATGATCGAAGGGGGGAAAACAGCAACTTGCCCAACTTGAGCACGATCTGTACCATATCCTGTCTCTGATGTTTCCCAGAAGGAGATCTGCTAAAGGAAGAGTACAACAGTTCAAGTCAATGACTTGCACTCAGTGTCAAAGGAGCAGGCAACAAGATCTGAATCTTGCTGACAAGCTAGTAAGCTGCCCCATTGCATCAACAATTGTCCTCTCCTCCTTTTTCCATACATTGTCCAGGGTGTGACTGCTGAGTGATGGGGCCGTGTGTGCGATTTAATCCTTTAAAAAGCCGACTGTTTTAGTCAGTGTTGTACAAGACACCATGATGGATGGGTGGTCAGTGTGCTTGCCTCCCAGCCTTGGAAGCGAGAGGCCGAAATCCTGCCTCAGGGAAGGCTCTTTTCAAGCTATGTGGAGATGCCGACTGCAGCCCCAGTCATGCCTTCTTGGGAGGAAGCAGCACTGAATGCAGTGGGACATTGCTCTGAGTAAGGATACAGAGGATCCGATGATCCCATTAAATAAAACAATAATTTAAATAAAAATGAAAAAGGCTAAATTCACTAACGCCAGGTAAAGTGTCTTCTCCCACTATTGGTATGCATGTGAAAAAAACAGAAACACAGTTTTCAGTGCTCTTCATATCAGGTTTCTGAACTGGTGAATGGCCCTGCAGGAAGGCTAATTTACAATCACATTGCAATCATCCTGTGGTTTACAATGCATGTGTGATTTTGGTCTAATTCTTTTCAGCAGACACCTGTGTGGAGCTGAGACGAACATTCATTATTCTATAGGAAACTGATATAAGTTCTGACCCCTTAAGGCAGGCCACAGGCTGTCGGGAGCATGGGAAGCCTTTTGTTTTTGCTTTCTGTCCTGGATTACAAAATCGGAGGGGGGAGGGAGGAATGTTGTCAGGCCCCTGGCAGAGTGCAGCACAGGGCTAGGGGGCAGTGCTTGGTTTGGTGATTCCATGAGGCTATCACCATTTCTGGGAAATATTAACTGCTGCTCATTGGTCAAATGACACACACAATAGTAATGATCACTAAATAATATTTTTACTGCAAAAATAATGCTGTGAGCAACCAACTAGATTTTGTAAGAGTTTTTCAGTTGTATAAATCAAATTATGAACCTGCTGAATTTTTCACTCATTGACTGCCTTACTTAATAAGGCCATTAGTTTAGCTTCAAATACAGCTAGTGATGGTCAGACTTCCCTTGGTTCATATCTGAAAAGTACGGAGACTTACTAGTGATTTCAGCTCTCACATACTTTATTAGATGAAGAACAAGACAACTAAGCCGGCTCGCAGGCCGGCTTTTATCCCCAAGTGACCCACACCCCAAACACGCCCCCCCCGGTGATTCGCTATTTACATTGATTGGATTAACTCCTGCTCCTCCATTGGAGGGGAGTCAGGATCCACTAGTCCATTGTCCTTCGGGGCGAAGCTCAGGCCCTTCGCCTGGCCACATGGTGGACCGGTTAGAACCAGTCCAAGCACATGGCTGTCCAGAGCCCATGTTCTCCAGTGGATACATTACAATATCATAATTTGGTCATCTGCAAATGCTCTTTTAAAATATGTTATCCTTAGATATTTCTAAATTGGTTTGCATCTTGTGTGTGTGTAAGTGTATTCTTTCACACTGCCTGTTGGGACCTATACCTCGGGGTTCAGGCAGGGAAGAAAGCACCCCAGCAGCCATGTTGCCTGGGTAAACTTCACACATTATTTCCCTCTCCAAATGCTTAGACTCAGGATCCCCACCCCCCACCCCTACACTACTGGATTTCTGATTTGCTTTCTTGAAAGGCCACATTTACATTATGAATGCCCTGCCCCAGGAGGGAAACTTTTTTTTTCTGACTTGAAAGTTCCTGGTCAAACTGAATGAGCCAGTCAGGTCAAGAGTATTGTTTTGTAAATTAATTTCCCCCTTTTAAAAGCTCTAGTCAGTTTCAGTAATCAGAGACATGTCATAGAAATCAACTTTAGAGCAGGTACCACCAGGGCTACTGGTTTGGAGAGTTGAGTCTGATGAATGCCAACCTTGCAGGGGCAAAATAAGTACCTACCATTGTGATTTTCCTTCATTTAAATGATGAAATGAGCAATAATTTCAGGGCACTTGCACTATGATTGAGCATTGCAAGCTGAGAAATATTTATTTTGAGCCTGTTGTGTCTTTAATGATGAGATAAGAATCAAGCCTAAAGCTCCAGGCATGATCCTAAGAACATAAGAACATAAGAGAAGCCAATGTTGAATCAGGCCAATGGCCCATCTAGTCCAACACTCTGTCACACAGCGGCCAAAATATACCAGGTGCCATCAGGAGGTCCAGCAGTGGGGCCAGGGCACCAGAAGCCCTCCCACTGCTGCCCCCTCCAGCACCAAGAATAGAGTGCATCACCTGCCCCAGACTGAGAGTTCTCATTCTATACCCTGTGGCTAATAGCCACTGGTGGACTTCTGCTCCATATGTTTATCTAATTTCCTCTTGAAACTGTCCATGCTTGCAGCTGCCACGACCTCCTGTGGCAGTGAATTCCATATGTTAATCACTCTTTGGGTGAAGAAGTATTTCCTTTTATCTGTTCTAACCCGACTGCTCAGCAATTTCATAGAGTGCCCACGAGTTCTTGTATTGTGAGAAAGGGAGAAAAGTACTTCTTTCTCAACCTGCTCAATCCCATTCATAATCTTATAAACCTCGATCATGTCACCCCTCAGCCGTCGTTTCTCCAAGCTAAAGAGCCCCAAGCATTTTAACCTTTCTTCATAGGGAAGGTGTTCCAACCCTTTTATCATTCTAGTTGCCCTTCTCTGCACTTTTTCCAATGCTATAATATCCTTTTTGAGATGTGGTGACCAGAACTGTACACAGTATTCCAAATGAGGTCGCACCAATGATTTATACAGGGGCATGATGATACTGGCTGATTTGTTATCAATTCCCTTCCTAATAATCCCCAGCATAGCGTTGGCCTTCTTTATTGCAGCTACACATTGTGTAGACATTTTCAGCGAGTTATCCACTACGACTCCAAGATCTCTCTCTTGGTCCGTCTCTGCCAGATCAGACCCCATCAACGTGTATTTATATTTAGGATTTTTGGCTCCAATGTGCATCACTTTGCACTTGGCCACATTGAACCCCATTTGCCACGTTGACGCCCACTCACCCATCCTCAACAGATCCCTTTGGAGTGCCTCACAATCCTCCCTGGTTTTCACCACCCTGAACAACTTCGTGTCATCTGCAAATTTAGCCACATCACTGCTTACTCCCAATTCCAAATCGTTAATAAACAAGTTAAAAAGCATGGGACCGAGTACTGATCCCTGTGGTACCCCACTGCTTACCACCCTCCACTGAGAGAGTTTCCCATTTATACTCACTCTCTGTTTCCTATTTATAAGCCAGTTTTTGATCCACAAGAGGACTTGTCCTTTTATCCCATGACTATTGAGCTTACTTAGGAGCCTTTGATGAGGAACTGTATCAAAAGCTTTCCGGAAGTCAAGGTAAATAATATCTATTGGGTCCCCCTTGTCCACATGTTTGTTCACTCCCTCAAAAAACACTAACAGGTTAGTGAGACAAGATCTTCCCTTACAGAACCCATGCTGAGTCTGCCTCAATAGTTTTTGTTCATCAATGTGCCTACTAATTCTTTCCTTAATAACAGTTTCCACCAACTTACCCGGTATCGATGTCAGACTGACTGGCCTGTAATTTCCTGGATCTCCCCTGGAGCCCTTTTTAAAGATGGGAGTGACATTAGCTACCTTCCAGTCATCAGGAATGGAGGCAGATTTTAAAGAAAGATTACATATTTTTGTCAGGAGATCCACAAGTTCACATTTAAGTTCTTTCAGAACTCTCGGATGAATGCCATCCGGGCCTGGTGATTTATTAGTTTTTAAATTGTCCATCAGTCGGAGGACTTCCTCTCTTGTCACCGCAATCTGATTCAGGTCTTTCAAACCCCCTCCCGAAATCAGTGCTTCTGGAGTGGGCAAACACTTCTCCTCTTCCACAGTGAAGACAGAGGCAAAAAATGCATTCAGCTTCTCAGCCATTTCCCTATCATCCTTCACTACTCCTTTTACCCCTTGGTCATCCAAGGGCCCCACTGCCTCCCTGGCTGGCTTCCTACTTCTAATGTATTTGAAGAAAGTTTTATTGTTGGTCTTTATGTTTTTTGCGATATGCTCCTCATATTCCCTTTTTGCTTGCCTGATCACAGACTTGCATTTTATTTGCCATAGTCTGTGTTCCCTTTTATCAACCTCACTAAGACTAGCTTTCCACCGCTATCCTAATACACTGAACTGTGTGAAGGTCTTTTGGGCATTTTTAATTTGAAAGTAAAAGTTTTGGTTATACCTTTTGTTGTAATGTCAAAGAATGCAACTATACAGAAAATATGCTTTCTGCACCTTCTATTTTTTACAGAATATATTAGCTAATGTGCATGTGACTTTAACTGACAAAACTGCATGAAGACAGGACCCGTGTCTTCTTTTGGTGTAGTGGTTCAGTGTAGTGGTTAAGAGTGCAGACTCTAATCTGGGAGAACCAGGTTTGATTCCCCATTCCTCTACAGGCAGCTACTGGTGTGACCTTGGGTCAGTCATTTCTTTCAGAGCTGTTCTCTCAAGGGCAGTTCTCGGGGGAGCTCTCTCAGCCCCACCTACCTCACAGGGTGTCTGTTGTGGGGAAGGGAAGGGAAAGGGATTGTAAACTGCTCTGAGACTCCTTTGGGTAGTGAAGGGTGGGGCATAAATCCAATCTCCTCCTCCTCCTCCTCCAGTTTCACCATAAGAATAGCCCCTTAGTCCTTTTCCCCCTGCTAGATAAAATGTATGGGCTCTGACCAATCTCCCCCCCCCCCGCTTTATTACTGGCAGCAGACGTAATAGCAAAAGTCTGCATTTCCTACATGTTCATCTTCTAGGAAAGCCACCGTGCAGCTGGATCCTTCCTTTAAAAAAATAGAAATAAAAATGTAAAACTACTAGTAGCACAGACATATGAGAAAAGAATAATATAGACAGAGGGACATGGTTTCTAGTTGCCTGTCAAGTCTAAAAAACAGAGATGTCAGAGTTAAATCATACAGAGGCCATATATTCATTTATAAAATGAAAAACCCTTGTCTCATGTAAACAAGAGTCTTCTGGCACCTTAAAGCCTAATAAAATTGTATGCCAACATACTTTTTCATAAATGGTGTGGTTTTTCAGCTGGGTGTGAGTGAGTGTAATGCTCTGAGCCATGTGGCCTTGACGATTTCGACACATCTTCCAGGGCTGGGTCCTGACATTTAAAATAAATTATAGTGTTCAGCCAAAAACATTAGGGGCTGAGCACTGGCAAGCCCTGGCTCAAATAAAGCCAGCAGCTGGCACATCTGTATATAAAGCACTGGCATTTCAGTGCATGTTAACTCCCATGGCTTGTGTTCTGAGAAATGAGGGAGCAGACCTGATTTTCTGAACTAACATCTGGAGAACCAGCAGACAAAGTCTTTCACCAGTGAAGTCTGGAGAGTCTCTTTGTCTTATTTATGAATAAAGCTATTTCATATTATACAACAAAAGTTCTTCCTGACAGGCTGCATCCTGCCCAATGTTTGGCCCTGTGATGGCAACAGAAAAGTCTAATGAAAAATGAGAGGAATGCGTTGGAGATCTTGGCAGCTCTGTTTTCAAGAGGAGCTCTGAAACGGTTTGTTTGCTCATGCCCAAAAGAGCCGGGTCTAACTTGAAGCCATCATCATCTGAAGCAGCGTGACCAGGACTCGCCACCATGTCCTGAGGAATTTCCCTTTTCTCTTTTTAATTTTTTAAAATAACATCCAGGCTGATGAAGAATTCTAGTGAACTTGAACACTCGCACATGTCATTTGGTTGGTCCAAATAAAAGGTATCATAGAGACCTTGTTAGATTTTTGGGTTTTACTTTGGGACCCGCATGGCTGCTAACAGCTTCTGTTTGCTTAATTAACTTCCTGAGGGCAACATTTGCTGGAGACATCTGAGGCTGCCACACAAGCTTGCTTACAGAAACAGGGCCAGGCTTCAGGCTTGCTGTTTTAGGAAAACACAAGACACAGGAAAAGGACTTACCTTCTTCACCGCTTTGGTCATTTTTGAGTGGACACCATTCATAACAGTGACCCCACACTAGGAATATAGGCCTGAAACTCCCAGATTTCATGCCAGTTGGCTTGTGGCTGCATACATTATCCACATAGGTAAAGGCTCACAAGCCACCTTCTCTGTGCATGGTGGTGGAAAATGCCATCAAGTCTCAGCTGACTTACGGCAACTCCAAAGTGGTGTGCTGCTATGTATTCAGTGTACAGCTTTATGAAAACTGAATATTGTGAACTAGAATCTTCTGAACAAAAATCTATCGAATTTTGACTGCAACATCAAAATCATTAAATCTTAAATGCTGATACACCTTGCAAATTTTCAGATATTTGCCATCAAAGTTCATAGAGGAAAATGTGAAGGGGGAAAGGGAGAGTTTCTTTCAGTCCCAGTCACAAATCCTATGTGAATGGTTCACAACTGGTCCCTGTGTTAGGTTACTCACCTTGGACTTAACTAGATATTATAAATAGCATCTGGCTGCTACCAATCTACCCTTATGGCTTAATGCAGTACTTAAACCCCACATTTATCTAGGTACTGAGTCTCAGTTTTGCTGTTAAAATGAACACACTCTTAATATGACTCTTTCTTATAAACCAAGTGTACAAAATATCCTGGATGTATTCCCATCCAGTGTAACTTTTGTATAGGGCTTTCATGTATAGTGTTTACATAATTTTTTCCTTATAAATGCATTGAGTAATTCTTGTATTATATTCAGTGCATATACGGCTGAACATGTAATTTCAACCCACATGTATTTAGATATTATTTTTAAAGAAAAGTGTATTGGCTCTTGTTTTACAGACAGGTCCATATGCAAGATGTGTGCACATGCACTGGGACATGAGTACAAAGTTTCTTTTGATGGCTACTGCTTACACATGATTATCATGGTTGTGATGTCAGTTGTTTGTGATTTTCCAATTTTTATAAGGCAACTAGCTGAAAGAAAAATGATGTCCATGATTGTCTTTCTAAAGGTCTTCTAAAGAGTTATGGAATAGGTGGGGAAGTAAACACTATGGTTCACTGAATAAACCAAATGTTTCATTTCAAATCCTCTATTCTTTTTTTTGTATTTTTGAAAGAATTCTTTTGGTTCATTTCACTGAGATATTTTGGACTCCCAGAGATACCAGTAGGTGGGTTGCTTTTCATTTCCTGAAGGCATCGGAAACGCAGTTTAGAGAGAAGTATGGAAAGTGGGGTGACTGACTGCTGGGAAATAAAACAGAACAGATACCAGGGCCCAGAGACTTCCTCAACTGTCATTGCAAGTGGCAGTTGAACATCAGGCCACCCACCTTCAGCAAGCAAAGCAGTGTTCACTAGGCAAGCTTCCCAGGGGCAGACTGTCATTGGCTCAGCATGCCATTGCCCTACAGTAACAAAAGGGCGGAGGGGGGAGAGATGCCAATAAATCAACTGTCATTGGATTTACAGAAAAGGCTCTTTGCCTCCAGTGTCATGGAAACAGAACTTTGCACTGTGTTGTTCAGCAACTTTATGTCATGTACAACCCACTGTGAAGGTTTTTGTTTCTGGTTCATTGTTTAAACTGTTTGTGAGAAAATAAGGGTTTTGTTTGTTTGTTAAAAACAAACAAGTAACAAATCAGGCCTCATGCTCAATATTCATACATAAATAATATCATATAGTTCTATTCTGATTTGTCAATTTTAATAGAGTAAGCTAATTGGATTGCCTTTATTCTGTAAAGCACCACACATAGTGACCATACTGTATAAATAATACAACAAAGATGGGTTGGATCCAACCAGCATTTTCTGCTGGTGAAAAAAGAGGAGAGAATCATGCATTCATTTATAACCGGGCAGTCTCAAATGGTTGCTTATCTTTTGCCGTAAGAATCTGGTTTGTCGCTTCCCTCTCTTCTCTGTTGTTTATTTCCTGGTTACTCTCCCTTTAAGTCCCATTAAGTTCCTACAGGACACAAGCAATCTGTGAAGATGTGCTTGCATAGATTTCTCACACCTCCAAAAAATTTTCATTTGCTCCCAGAGCTTGTTTTGCACAGTCTTTGCATTGTCTGGTGCCATCTGTTTAGCATCTGAAACCAGAACTGCTTGAGATTTGCCTCTGACGCCCCATTAATAGTTGCTGTGTTCTGCCGCACTGCAAGTTTTCATCATACTGCTTCTTCCCACTTCATTTCTTTCTCTTCTTTATCTAACAGGAAAGAATGAATAACAAAGTTAGGCAACTCTGAAGGAAGATAGGAAGCGTCAGCTCTGTGTAGTCATTATGATGAACCAATTGTGCATAAGGGGGAATTGCAAAATGTGGTACTCCCTCAGTACTTGTGGTTGTTATTTTGGCTGTTCTGATTTTTTTTTTCATATGTTATAGCAAATAGAAAATGATTTTAAGATGGCTTTTCAGCCTGGCTTATGCAGATTCTAATGTGGCATTGCTCAAAACCTATGGGTTAAATGAGGAATATTGTTTAAGTAATACTTGTGGTTGCCATTTTGTATAAACAGGGCAACGTACATGTTTTCCAGCTTTGGTCCAGCTTTTTGAGAGTATATATTCACATGTTACAGAGCTGGAAATACATATATTACCCAGTTCAAACAAAATGGTGACTGCACATGTTGGGAGGATTGTGGGTAGCATGCTTTCTTATTGTGCAAAGTTGGAGTGCCAAAACTGTGACAACTTAACAGGCTAAGCTTTTGCATTCAATTACTGCAAGAAGAAACATACTTGTACCTACCCAAGCCCAGTTATGAAGATGAGACCAAGGGCTTTCTTAAAAAATCTCTTTTGGGGGGTATTTTTCAATTTTTGTGTTTGTACGCCTAGGCCTGGAAGTCATGGCGACCTCTGGTGACTCCTACTGGGGCATGGAGGACATTCAGAGAAATGGCTTGATAGCCTGCCTCTGCCTCACAGCCCCGGTATTCTTTGAAAGTCTCCTATTAAAGACTTGACGGGGTTGGCCCTGCTTAGGTTCCGAGTTCTGACGAGATCGAGCTTGCCTGAGCTATCCAGGTCAGGGCAGCTTTTTAAAAAAATCTTGACTCCATTTTCCTGTGCTGAGCGTTCCGTGGCACATACAGAGAATGGTGTAACAATTCTCCAAGGAAGAGGGCAGGCCCATAGCCAGGATTTTTGAAGTCGGGAGCATTTAAATTTCTTAGGGGGCACTGGCTAATCTAATTAAAGGAATACCCTGCTCATTCCCTGCACCCACCACCACTAAGGGGCCCTGGGCTGGATGGGAAGTCATGGGGGCCTAGTCTCGAGGTGCCCCACTTTAGCTATGGGCCTGGAATAGGGAGACCTGAAGCAGACTTGGGCTCCCCTCCTTCTCAACTTAACATGCCCCAGAGAGTTGTTGAGAGGCTACAACAGAGAAAGTGAGGATAAAAATGGGATTGGATTGGTGGTACTACATAATCAATTAATGAGTCTCTCCAGAATGACTGGCCCAAGGATTCATGGAAGAGTGGAAATCTGAATGTGGCTCTACCAGATCTCTGTTCAATCCTGGCAAAAAATGGAAGGGAGAATAAGTGAGCCTCCATCTCCTCAAGTCCTGCTTCTAGTTTAATTGGGGCTATTTATGAAGGCAAAAAAAAAATACTTTGGAGAACCAATCATGGATCTGCCAGTGTCTCATTTGGTATGTCTCTCAGGCATGTACAAATCATGGTCAGCAGATCACATGAATGAAGCTGGTAAAATGCACTTTGACCATTTCTACCACATACATATCCAGATGCAACAGGCTCGCAAGCACAACAGAGATGCAAGCCTGAGTTCTAGAGAGGAGTATAAGTTTTCCGGAAGGTTTATTTGCTCTCTGTGAAGGCCAATATATTACCACAGATGACTGGGGCTGGCCAGCCTTGTGATAGCCTATCCAAATGGGCCTGGTGGGATACATGGGAATATGGTGTTCCATGAAAAGAAGAGTCACAATGGGCCAGCAAAAGCCCTAAAGTAGTGCTCTGGATTGTGCCCCAGATGTTACACTTTGGGGAGTAAAACCTAGATTCAGAGAGACAGTTAAAAGGATTTAAAGATCGTCTGCTATTTAAAGTCAGCCTGACAATATACAGCAAGTTCTGCATTCCAAAATGAAAAATCCCCTGTACACCAGAAAATCTTTTACTGGCTTAAGCATAGATTGTCTCATTGCATACATAAATGCAGATTAAATGTCTCTTCCTAAAAATGTCATTGCAGATCTGTCTGGCTTGGTCAGTGTTTTCACTGCCTACTGGAATAATATCAGCTCTCTTCCTCTTAGTCTTTTGCAAGGGCGTGAATTCTAAAACAACTTTAGACAATCGAGCTATTGTTATCTGATAATACCAGAGTTCCATCCATTTGCTGTGCTAAAGTCCTATTTCCCAGGCATTATAAAATGGCTATTCTTGCTTGCCAGATGTTATTACTCTAAGACTTTCCAGCTCAAGATTTTATTTCTTTGTAAGAAGCATACAAATATTAAAGTCTATAACTTTTCAGTGAGCCAGTAGCTATTATACGTGGCTGTGCTATACTATACCTGTCTCTGGAGAATTAAACTCATTCTGTTCAGCTCAGCATCTTCAAAGATGCTCTTCGAAGACAGAAGAAAATGCAATGTTTTAAGTGACATTTATAGTATCTGCTATTAACTCTGTCAAGGAAATACCAAGCTCTATGGCTGGAAGGAAAGCAATTGAGATATTGAGGAAACATACATACAGCTTTTCAGGAACATAAACTGACATTAGAGCCCTGTCTTATTACTTGGACCACTCCATGCTATTTCTCCATAAAAGCAAGAGGGGAATTCCCTTGCTAATGGTCCTAGCCAATGGAAAGCTGGTGAAGACCTTACTGGGGTGGGGTTTGGCTCAATGGTAGGTGATGCAGAATGTCCCAGGTTCAGTCCCAGACATCTCCAGCTAAAGGGTCAGGTAGTAGGTGATATAAAATACCTCTACACAAGACCTTGAAGAGCCACTGCCAGTCAGACTAGACAATACTGACCTTGACAGACCAATGATCTGACATCATGAATCAGCTCTGTGCATCCACTTTATTACCTAAACTTGGGTATATAAGCAGAGAAGGTGGGAAACTGGAGTACAATTTTTTAATGGTGGCCAGTGTTGACAGTGGTTAGAGTGCTGGACTAGGATCTGGGAGACCAGAGTTCATATCTCCATGCTACCATGAAGCTTGCTGGATGATCCTGGGTTCAACCTACTCTCTTAAACTAACTTACTTAACATGGTTGTTATGAAGCATGCGTGTACACGAAAGCTCACATCTTGAATAAAACTTTGTTGGTCTTAAAGGTGCCACTGGACTCTAACTTTGTTCTATGGTTGTTATAAGGGTAACATGGGGAAGGGTGAACCATGTTTGCTGGCAGAGCAGGATAAAAATGTATTCAATAGACAGGGGGAGGGCTGTGTGTAGATGGGGAAGGCATGCACTCAATAGACAGGGGGAGGAGGAACTGAGCTCCACTGAGTCTCTCCTCAAGACTGTTGTGTCCTCAGTAGACTGGTTTGTGCAGAGCAAGATTGTTCATTGAATTATAAGAGTTAGGGTTGCCAGGTCCTCTTTGTGCACCTGCGGGAGGTGGGAGGAGCTCTCTGGGAATGTGGGGCAGGGTGATGTTGCTGCGCGTGATGTCCCTGGTGTGATGTTGTCACGTGGAAGTGATGTCGTCATGCTGGGGATGTTGCGTGGTGTTACCATAATGTTTTGCACAAAATACAAGAGCGTTGACACACAACACCCCCAGCATGATGATGTCACTTCCATGTGACATCATCATGCTGGGGACATTGCACTAGGTGGTAGCTGTTGGGATCAGGGCTTCCCCCCACCAGCCAGCTGGCCAGTGGAAGGCAGAAGCCCACCAAATAAGGGGATCCCCCACTCCCACCTGGGGACTGGCAACCCTAACAAGAGTTGTCTCTGAATAATCACCTTTTAGCATACCACAATTTTGCCTTTCCCTGCAACAATTCTCAGGCTCCCCTTGCCGAAATCTCTACCCTCCCAAAATGCAAGTCTCTCAGGAAACCATGTGTTGGATAAAACTTACTCCTAAAGGCAGTCATTTGTATATATATCCTGGAACTTGTCTTCAGATGTAGTCAGGTACCAATCTGTACAAGGAGAATTCTGCTATAACCACCATATTTCAAATCGGGGAAATGAATAATCCTTTAAATTGCCTTATTCTGAATCAGTCCATTGGTCTATCAAGATCAGCATTGTCTACTCTGACTGGCAGTGGCTCTTCAGATCTCAGGCAGAAGTCTTTCACATCAGCTATGACCTGATTCTTTTAACTGGAGATCCTGGGGACTTTCTGCATGCAAAACAAATTTTACCATTGACCATCTCCCTCCCTCTGCACCATGCCCCTAATTCATATTGATAGTAAAGATTAGGATGGTTACAGAAAGGTTTGCTGAAGTTCCCAAGCAGTGGCAGCATTTAATGATTTGTGAAGAGGATGTAATTAAATTCCACTAAGTGCTAACATTTTATGCAAGGCCGTTGACCAATGTGTTACATATCTTTCAGAATGTCAAGCGCTTTCTGGGAGCCACCTCCCTTACAGTGATGAATTACTTAATCTATCATTCTTGGGCTGTCAGCCTCAGATCCTTAGTAGTGCAAACAGACAAAGCATGTAATTTCATTCCTGCTTGATTCATATACTTTTCCTTGGTCTGTTGGCAAAAGCCTTCTGGTGCCAAGTCTCACATTTCAGCTGTTGGACATTTATCTTACCCTGGTGCAGTTTATCATTCCTTCACTTTTTGGGAATTAGACTGAAGTGCAGACAATATTTGTGTGTGTGTTTGGGGGGAGGGAAAATCCTCTGGAGTCCTGCTTCTGATACGTTTGATTCTAACTGCCTCTCTTTGTGTCAAGGGTTGTGTTGGCTTTTCCCTAAGTGCTGGAGAAATTGGCTCTGGTGCCCTCTAGGAGGACAGCAAACAAACTGCTGTTGCCCAGGAGACTGAGGGCCACTGATGACTTCTTCAAACTAGATGTGGCTACCTGCCTAAAAGCTGGGGTATTTAAGACTCAAGTTGCATCCATATAGCAAATATTCTCTGTTTCCTTGTCATCATCACTCCTGTAAATACAGAGGCATTTGCAGTGGTGGAGCATCCACATGGCAGGTTTATGCAAATTTACCTCCATATGCCGCACTTTCCCCTGCATTTCCCCTCTATAGTACCACTATAGGTGGTTTTTATGGGTGGTGGTGTTAAATTCCAGCAAACTAGTAGACTGTGGCAATAAGTTCATTTATCATTATTGTGCCATAGAGTAATATCAATTAATGGTCTTTTTTAAGCCTGAAAACATCCTCTGATGGTGCACAACAGCAGTCAGAATGAGGCAAAGAAGATTGTGCTAATGTGGGCAGGACCTTAACAATGCACACCATTCTGTTCAGATGGCTTGCTAATGTGCTTGGACTGTGATCTTTCTGGAAAGATGTGCCAGAGGTATGAGGAACAATTTACTGAGAATGGGGAAAACTTGGGAAGTGGTTAATTGGAGGACAATGTCATGTGATTGCTACCCCCCACACTATATTTTGAAAGATGAGTCAGAAAAAAAAATGCATTTTGTGGATGCAGTGTCAGAAAATATCCAGAAATTTCTTCCTGCATGAAAATGAGGTCAAAATCCAGTTTCCCCTGCTTCTTCCATTTTGCAGTAAATGTGTTCAATGGTCAAATATGATGCATTCGGCTGTCCCACACATAGTGAGCTGATTCCCGGATCAACTTGAATGGCTGCCAAATAGAAGCTGCCTCCAAAACATCTTGCTAAACCCCCTCTTTGCAGGGACACAGCAAGAGATTTGGAGGTGGAGATCAGAAGCTGGCTGCCACCTGATAGTAGCTGAAATCCTGTTCCTCGCCCAAGCTGCTCCCTCCATCCCCGCAAGGCTGAGACTCGGGGAGAAGTCTGAGGTGGGGTGAACAGAAGCAACTGGCTTCTGATTTCCACAACCCAAACTAACAGTTGTGTATCAGCTGTGAGCATCTGATCACAGAATGAGCATCTGATCACCACCTCCAAATAAGGGACATAGTGATTTTGGAGATAAGAAACCCGTAATTGATATCAAACTGATCACTAGTGCCGCTGTGCTTCAGCCTTGCTGGGCGGCAATGACTTTTCATGGGGTGGTGAATCAGAACCCACTCCTAACTGATACTCTGGTCAGTTCAAAGTGGGCTTCTGATCTAATCCATCTAAAGAATAATTGAGTCAGAAGTTATAGATCCGTCCATAACTTCTGACCTCCAATCTTGCTGTGTCCCAGCCTTGCTAGGATACAGTGATGTTGTACCTGGGGACAAGGAGCTTACTTGTAGCTGATCTCCCAATCAGCTGGCAATCAGTTTCTGATCCTCCCTGTTGTGTCCTGGGATCAGAAGGCAGAGCTGGCAAAATACAGCCAAGCTTCGCTCTCTGAGAACAATAGGGACTAGGTTCCTGAGCTCGCCAGTAGAGAACCAATGGCAGCATTGGCGGGTGATTCAAACCCGCCAATAGGAATATGGGGCCGTCCCCCCCTAACTGTATATAGTTGGCCTCCGGCCGTTACTGTTTGTTCTTGTCTTGTATGAAGTACGAATAAACGCGTCTTCTCTTATGTTGTCGTCCGAGTCATGAGGCCCGAAACCCAGTACTTTACAGTGGCGACGAAGGTGGGATTTCAACGCCTTCCGTGACTCCATGAGTGACGAAAAGGACACTGCCAAGCATTGCATCGCTGACCCCGAGAGCAGCACCGCACCGCTCACCGAGCATCGCATCGCTGACCCCGAGAGCAGCACCGCACCGCTCGCCCTGGCGCACGCCTTCCCAGACAGAGCCATGGCCGCCTCTCATGTAACACTTGAGCGCTTCGATCCGTCGCAGCCAGAAACCTGGGACGCATGGGTCGACCAGCTCATCAGTTATTTGGAGCTCAACGAGATCCGCCACCCCGACAAGAAACGATCGCTCCTGCTGAACGTGTGCGGCACCCAAACCGTCCGCCTCGCCAAGAGCCTCTTGGTGCCCTGCACGGCCTTGGAAAGCTCGTTTGGGGAGATCCTGGACGTCCTCAACGCGTACTTCAGCCCCCGGCCGACCTTCATGGCCAAGAGGATGGAGTTCCAGAGGCGAGTCCAGGCCCAAGGGGAATCCGTTGCCACCTTCCTGGCCGCGCTGAGGGCGCTCGCGGTGGACTGCGGGTTCCCAAAGGTGGAAGACAACTTGCTGACGCAGTTCGTGTGGGGCCTGGCGGACTCCAAGCTGCGGCGCAAGTTGATTGGCTACCGGAGGCTCTCCCTGGACGAGGCCATCGATGCCGCAACAGCCCACGAGGCCGCTGAAGGGGAACGCCCGGCCGCGGCCGCCCATGTGGTCGGGAGGAGTCCCAGCCCCGGGAACTCAGATACCGAAGAGGTCTTCGCCCTCAGACCCCAACACCGCCAGCCGGCGCCGTTCCAGCAGGCCAACAGGGAGCCAGCCAAGCCTTCCGGCAACTGGACCGTCTGTGCCAGCTGCGGGGAAGGTCACGGAAGGAAATCCTGCAAGTTCCGGGATGCTGTCTGTCACGGGTGCGGGAAGCAGGGACACCTTGCACGGGTCTGCCGGTCCAAGGGCCCCCGGAATTCGAGATCGTCGGTCCCACCGCACCGCGCATTGTCCACCGCCTACGAGACGACGGAAGAGGTCACCGAGTTGTACCATCTCACCGACCAACCGCTGCAGGTACTTCGCCTCCCCAACCCCAATCTCTCCTCTACCCCGAAGATCCAAGTAACCGTGCGGATCGAGGGGTCCCCCTGTTGCATGGAAGTGGACTCGGGATCGGCGGCGTCCATCATTTCCATGGACACTTTAAAAAGACTTTGCCCATTAGGGGGACCCCTCTACGTCCATCGCCACTAAGCTTGGTGGACTTTCAAAAGAACCCTGTCCCCATCCGGGGAGTCGGCACTTTCCGAGTGCAGTACCGAGACTTTGAGGGGAACTTGGACTTGGTTGTGGTGGAGGGAAATCTCGTGAGTCTCCTGGGGCGGGCGTGGTTCGAGGCCCTAGGCATAACGATTGGGGGAGTGAATAAGTGCGGGATGCGTGACTGGGGGGCGGTGTGCAAGGAATTCCCTGAGGTCTTTGACGGGAAACTGGGGTGTTATAAAGGGCCCCCGGTGTCGCTCCACTTAGACCCCACAGTGACGCCCGTCCGACGGCGCTTCCGCACCGTGCCCCTGGCCCTCCGCCCTAAAATAGAGGCCGAACTGGACCGATTAGTGGCCCAGGGAGTCCTAGAGCCCGTCCCGAACGCTCGATGGGAGACCCCGATTGTGACACCCGTAAAGCCAAACGGGGAAATCCGCATCTGCGCGGATTATAAGTGCACCATTAACCAGGCACTTCAGGCGCATGCATACCCCGTACCCGTGGTCAGCCACGTCTTAGCCACACTGGCGGGGGCGCGCATATTTGGAAAGCTGGATCTCGCGCAGGCGTACCAGCAACTCCCGGTAGATGAGGCCACTGCCGAGGCGCAAACCATAGTGACCCACCGGGGGGCCTTCCGGGTGAAGCGGCTGCAGTTCGGGGTCAGTGTGGCCCCAGGGATCTTCCAAAATCTAATGGACGATTTGTTAAAAGGGATCCCTGGAGTGACGCCATTCTTCGACGACGTCCTCATCGCCGCGACCACCCCTGAAAGCTTTGCCGCCCGCCTCCGAACTGTACTGGGACGCTTCCAAGCCGCAGGGCTGAAAGTGAAGCGGGAAAAGTGCCTCCTCGGGGTGCCGGAGGTGGAGTTCTTGGGGTACCGGGTAGACGCAACAGGCCTGCATCCGGCGAGGGACAAGGTGAAGGCCATCGTGGAGGCCCCCGCCCCGAAGTCCAAGGCAGAGCTCCAGGCGTTCTTAGGCCTCCTGAACTTTTACCACGCCTTTCTCCCTCACAAAGCCGCCGTGGCCGAACCCCTGCACAGGCTGCTGGATAAGGCGACACCTTGGGCATGGGGAGCGAGGGAGGAGGCGGCGTTTCGGGGGTTAAAGTACTCTTGATTTCTAACGCGGTACTCGCCCACTTTGATGAAAAGCTTCCGGTAATCCTTGCTTGCGACGCATCACCGTATGGGGTCGGGGCGGTCTTGGCCCACAAGCTACCGGATGGGAGGGAAGTCCCTGTGGCTTACTACTCCCGCACGCTGTCCTCCGCGGAGCGGAACTATGCGCAAATCGACCGGGAGGGCTTGGCACTGGTGGCGGGGGTTAAAAGTTTCACAACTTTGTGTACGGGCGGCCCTTCACGCTCGTAACCGATCATAAGCCGCTCTTGGGACTGTTCGCGGCGGACAAACAAACGCCGCAGGTACTGTCGCCCGGGTGTTGCGCTGGTCCTTGTTTTTAGCGGGCTACCAGTACCAGTTGGAGCATCGGCCGGGCAAGGCACTGGGTCATGCCGACGCCTTGAGCCGCCTTCCGCTGCCGCATACAGGGGAAGATCTGGCCCCGGCTCCCGCAGTATTTTTAATGGAGGAGCTGCCAACCCCCCCCCCTTCAGGCTGCAGACGTGGCCGCCCGCACGTCCCGAGATCCCATTCTCTCCCGGGTCCTAAACTGGGTGGTGAGGGGATGGCCAGCGGAACAGACAGGGCCAGAGTTCACGGCATACAAAGCCAGGAGGGAAGAGTTATCCGCCTTGAAAGGGTGCTTACTATGGGGGGACAGGGTGGTCATCCCAGGGCCCATGAGACAAGGGGTTCTAGAAACGCTGCACGAGGCCCACCCTGGCATTGTACGAATGAAAGCTCTGGCAAGGAGCTACGTGTGGTGGCCCGGGATGGACGCAGAAATTGAAACCTGGGTCCGAGGGTGCACACGGTGTCAGGAAGTCCGCCCCAATCCCCCGAGAGCGCCAACCCAAAGCTGGGAGTCTACCCACAAGCCGTGGTCACGCCTACACGTAGATTTTGCCGGGCCGTTTCAGGGGCTCCAGTTCATGGTGACGGTAGACTCCTACTCGAAGTGGGTGGAAATAAGCCCAGTGTCTACCACCTCTGCCAAAGCGGAAATAAGGGCCCTGCGGAAAATATTCGCTACGCACGGGTTGCCAGACACAATCGTGTCGGACAACGGGGCAGCGTTCACATCTGCTGAGTTTCAAGCGTTCCTCGCAAGGAACCTAATCAGGCACATACGATCAGCGCCCTTCCACCCGGCAACAAATGGACAGGCGGAGAGAATGGTACGCACCGCCAAAGAAGCCCTGAGCCGCATAACGGAGGGGGATTGGGAGTTCCAGCTGGCCCGCTTCCTCCTAACACACCGCACCACCCCAAACCCCATCTCCGGGCATTGCCCCGCAGAACTATTGAAGGGCCGCCGCCCCACGACTTTGTTAGACAGGCTCCACTCAGACCGAGCCCCAGAGAGAAAGCTGGTCGAGACCCGGGAGGTGCCCCGAAGCTTCCTCCCAGGGGAACCTGTCTACTTCCGGAATTACGGGGCGGGGCCTCAGTGGTTGGCCGGGCGCATCCTAAAACCCACCGGGCCAGTGTCATACGAGGTCCTAGCAGATGGGGACCGGGTCCTCCGTAAACACGTGGACCAGCTCCGGAGGCGGCAAGACCCCGACACAGGGATCCAGGCCCCGTTACCGGGAAACGCCGCGGCCGCCCCAGCATCCGATTGGCTGCAGGCACCGCCAGCGGAGCCAGCGCCTGAAAGACCATGGAGTCCGGAGGGGGTCCCGGAGACAGCTGAACCACCGCCGCCGCTGCCGCCGCCGTTACAGCCGCCACCGTCACCACCTCAGCTACTACCGGAGATCTAAGCTCCTTGTGCGGGAGGACCACCCGATGGGGGCACCGCCAGTCCGGTACCGGCCCCCCGACGATCACTAAGGGAACGGAGGGCACCAGTATACTTAAAAGACTACGTCACCTGATAGGAGACGAACTATGGGGGGAGGGGTGTTGTGTCCTGGGATCAGAAGGCAGAGCTGGCAAAATACAGCCAAGCTTCGCTCTCTGAGAACAATAGGGACTAGGTTCCTGAGCTCGCCAGTAGAGAACCAATGGCAGCATTGGCGGGCGATTCAAACCCGCCAATAGGAATATGGGGCCGTCCCCTCCTAACTGTATATAGTTGGCCTCCGACCGTTACTGTTTGTTCTTGTCTTGTGTGAAGTACGAATAAACGCGTCTTCTCTTATGTCGTCGTCCGAGTCATGAGGCCCGAAACCCAGTACTTTACACTCCCCCCCAAAAAAACCCCTTTGCTGCATAACCAGCAAGTTTCTTGGGATGGGAGATCAGAACCTGACTTCCATCTGATCCTTGTAATGAGTTGTATGTCAGCTTCTGAGTCCCCTCCGCAAACTTCAGGGCACGATCATACACACAATTAGCCCCGCCATAGGCACAAATGCCGGGCGGATTTAAAGGGTGTGATCAGACACAAACATCTGGGAAGTGCACCACACCTGTTGGCAACCCGTTTTGCTCCACTGCAGAAGCAGAATAAAAAGACACCAGGGAAAATCCAGTAGTAAATGGGTTGCGACAGGCCATGGATGGAGTTTCCCATGTCTGATCACTCCAGTGTGCTCTCATGGCATCAGGATGGTCTGATCAGGCCATCCTGACTCTGTGCTGTTGTTTCCCCTCCCTTCTCAGTATGTGCATCAACGCAAACTCCATAGGGAGACCTCAGTGTGGAGATGCGATTCATCGATTCCTTGTGTACACGCATTGGAAACAAACAGCAAAAAAACCCCAAACCCGACTCACCCACGATTGCGTCTGATCACGCAGTGGCAGGCTGTGCCCACAGCTTCCAAGGACTGTGTGATCATGCAACTGCGGGTCAAATTCCTCTGGAAGAAATAGCCTTGCTCCCCCCCCCTTAATCTTGCATGTGTGACTTCACTGTATCCCAGCAATGCTGAGTTCCAATAAATTTTCCCCAGGAGGAGATCAAAAGTAGATTCCCAACTAATGTGGTTTGTGAACAGTGGAACAGCTGGTTGTATAAATAACTTCTTGTTATTCAGGTTGAGTTCAGAGTTCAGCTGACTCCTTGCCTGACCTTTGATTTTAAATCTTGAGATTGGTGACTGTAATGAAAATTTTAGATCTGGGGTCTATCTGCAGTTTATAACATGGGGAGGCCAGGTGAAAAGGCCAATATACGGCAACTGATCCAAAGCAACTCATTATGCAGCTTCCCCTATTATTGGAGCATCTTCCTACCATATACCAGGCCACAGTGCTGCTGGCAATGTCATGGAAGTTCTCTGCATGTTACAGATGGATATGGATGTGGACAAGTCAAATCCCAAAATGGAGGCATTTTTAAGTATGTCCATGTGATAATAATAGTCTCAAAACTCCTCAATTCATTAAAAAAGACCCCCGAATTAACTTAAATATGCAGCTGAGGGCAAGTCTCTGTATTTTTAGCTGGGCCTTAAAGAACAAAAGATTTTGCCTTTGCTTGATAAATGGCAAAGAAAATTTGACAGGCATACAACATATGCAATATTATTTAAAGCTGTGATATTTTATCAGTATTTCAGGATCACAGAACCATCTGTGCTAATTTTCAGATTGAGTATGAATATTGAGCTTTGGCTCAGCCAATATCTCACCTTTTGGCTGCAGTAGTGGAATAGGTCTGAGGTGCTAGATCAAAAACAGAAGGTCCTTGTCTACAGTGCAACCTACAGATGTTTCAACAATAGGCCTTTCCTGTCCAACTCACCTCCTTTCATCTCATTCTGAAGTCAAATCATGCACTTCTTTCCTTTACATTATGTCACCACTGAATATTGTATTGTAAATTGGGAAGCAGTGGTCCAATTTAGTGAAGACAGAAGGGTCTGCAATCTAGAGTTCTATTAACAAGTCTTTTATATCCTTGTGTATTGGGTGTCTTAGATTCTTAGATGGAAGACATTGGGAAAGTGTAGGGATCAAGCTGGTTTTTGATCTTGAATTGAAAGACCTTGCTCTGTGTGTGTGTGTGTGTGTGTGTGTGTGTGTGTGTGTGTGTGTGAGAGAGAGAGAGAGAGAGAGAGAGAGAGAGAGAGAGAGAGAGAGAGAGAGAGAGAGAGAGAGAGAGAGAGAGAGAATTAAAAACAGATAATTCCAAACTGTCAGGTCAAGCCAAAAGTCTATTTGCATCTGTCCCATTGTCTCAGGTTATCTTGCACTGTGCACACATTTTCTAGGATGGTTGCTCTTGGGTGGCCATCATGTTCAGTATGAAAACATTCTATACCAACCGCTTTGGGATGCCTGTGAGTCAAGTTTACACTTAGTTTCATTTCTGAGGGGTTTCCCATCCTGTGGGGCTTTCCATCCTGCCTTAGCTGTAGGAGGCTGGCAAAATGTGTGGGATGGCGGTAGAGGGGAATCTCAACTGCTTGGGGCACAAAGGCTAATGGCAGTGATGAGAAGATACAGCTTTTCAGCCTAATCACACGTCACAAAGTCCTTGTATCTCCCATGTGTCCACTACAGGTTCTGTTTACAGATGTATTCTGGGAATTCTGTGCTCAGAACTTAATTCCCAGATGCACATAGACCTGATTTGGATGGGATCCATGGTGCATGGGGAGACAGGGCTTAAATCTCCACCTCACACCATTTCTCTGACCTGAAGGTTCCTCAGGAAGCTGCCCCATTGGGGAAACATGTGTAGCCTATCATGTAAATTTCCACAATGAGGTGTACAGCATCTCTGTGGGGCTGCTTCAGGTCAAGAAACAACTGGGGAAGGGGAGGATTCAGCTCCCTCTCAATGCAGCTATGGTCCCTATCTGTCAAGGACAGCTGGACCTCCTTAGGGCTGGGGATCACCAGCAAGTTCTTACTAGGTGATCTCCGCATTCTTTTGGGGACATATTGGAGGAGACAGTCCCAAAGGTATGTGGGTCCTTGACAGCTCTAGGCCTTGAAAGTCAACACTAATACCTTGAACCTGACTCGGTACTCCACCAGTAACCAGTGTAGCTGGCACAGCAAAGGTCATATATGTGCTGTCCATGGCATTCCCGCCAGGACTTGTGCTGACACATTCTGGCCTCCAGGTCAGTCTCAAAGGCAGGCCAGCATAGAGTGAGTTACAGTAGTCCAGCCTGGAGGTGACCATTGCATGGATTACTGTTGCAAGGTCGGGGTGTGACAGGAAAGGGGCCAGCAGCCATGCTTGGTGCAGATGGTAAAATGCCATCTGGCAGTATTTGTGACCTGCGACATAAAAAAAATGAAAACATTTAAAAGTTTGTGCCCTAACCCTACTATTCAAAATGGTTATATAAATATATACTACTTGCTGTCTTGTTGGCTCCCTGGGATTACTAGCTGAGTAGTATAATTTACAAATCTGCCTTCTGATTTTTATTCTGATACTTAGTTCTCTATGCCCATGGGATTAATATATTTAAAATATTTATAACCTGTCTTACCTCCTTAGAATGAAGGTGGCTAAAGTGTAGTTTTACTTTATTGAGGGACTGTTATATTGTTTTTATGTGTTTGCAATTTATTGCTTCATTTGTCACCTTAAGTCCAAGGAAAAAGGCAGGATAGAAATATTTTAAATAAAGAAATAAAGAAGTTGCAAAACATATAAAACAATACAACAGTCCATCAACAAAATACTAACAAAACACAGGGTAAAAAACAGCCTGATCTGCCAAAATACTCAGCCTTTCCCCAAAACCACAGAATTTTCAGCAATTACTAGAAAGGACTGATGTCACTTCCAGAAAAAAGCCAGAAATGGTGTGAGTCCTCCCTATGAATCAACAGACCCTCTATGACTTTACCTAAGAGTTTCCAGTAATTCTCCAGAGACGTATGACACCACTTGCCCCATTTCCTCCCAGAAATGACAACATGCCATCACCAATGCCCCCGATGTCCCTAGCAATTCATCCAAACTTAGCTTTCTTCTGGGGCCTCATGGACTAGAACGTTTAGGGTTAAATGCAAACATCTGAGCCTCTATATTAATACCATGAGCCTCCCTGCCAACTGAGACTGTCTTTGATAGCCATGGTCAGAATATTTCCACATTCTCAGATAAGGTAGGAGGTTAGAAGGAACAAGACCTTCCCTTTGGTAGTGCTTTGTCTCTGGAATACCTTCCTGACAGCCAGTGACGTGGTGCCAAGCCTGACAAGTGTCTGGTGTCAAGTAAAGACTTAATCTGAACTTTTTGGAGTTTTTATGCTGTTTATCACTGGATTCTTTTAGTTGTTTTAATTGCCCTTCTTTTATAAAAATGTTTAGCCTAACTCTCTTTTATTAGTTTGTACTCCAAACTTTGCTTTTATTTATTTATGTTGTGAATTGATTTTTAAGCTACATGATGCCTTTTGTCCCCTCTGCTGTTCAACCATGCTTATGAAACTCTGGCGGAAACGATAAGAACAAATCCATTAATTTTAGGAATTAAAATTGGTACTCAAGTCCATAAAATGTCTTTATACGCAGATGACCTGGTTCTCTATTTAAGTAACCCTGTATCCTCTCTACAAATGTTGCTTCCAATACTAGAGAAATTTGGTTGTCTGTCTGGTTTGAGAGTAAATCCATCCAAAACAGAGCTATTTCCAATATATCTCACTTCTAAAGTAAAAACAACTCTTGAAAATGAATTGAGGTTTAAATGGACTAAGAAGGCATGGAGACACTTGGGAATTTTTATCCCAAGTGACTTGAAAGATCTATTGAAGGTCAATTACTATCGCCTCTAAGAAGAGGTATGGAATAGCATGAAAAGATGGAACAACATGCATCTCTCTTGGCCAGACAGATTCCATCTGGTTAAGAGTTTAATCCTTCCCAGGAATATTTTTTTATTTAGGGCATTGCCAGTTAAAATACCTCAGTCACAATTGAAAGTATGGCACCGAGAGCTGAATTATTTTTTATGGACTAACAAAAAGTCTCGGCTTAATTTTAAGATGGTTCGTAACCCCAGAGAATGTGGAGGTATGGACATCCCGGATTTAAGACTCTATCATGAGGCAGCTTCCTTGACTTACCTGGTAATGGCAATGACCCAACCCACAGTTGTGGGCTGGCTGCAGATAGAAAATGCTTTCTCTCCAGCTAACTCCTTAGCTGACTTTTTGTGGAACGATAAGAGGAATAGAAATGCAATGAAATTCTCTTCTTCATGTCTAGACAGCATGATCGCAATATGGGATAAAAGATGGAAAAAGATATCTCCAGGGAAACCTTTACTATCTTCAATTCAGAACCAGAAATGGTTCCCTCCTGCAGATTCTCTGTTGGCAAGTTGTACCTGGAAATCAACTAGAAATCTACATTGAATGGATCTACTTGATAATGGGCTATTGAAATTAAAACAGAATATAGAGGATCTTTTGCAACAGCCTCTTTCATGGTGGCAGTATCATCAAATTAGACATTTGACACTTTCTTCTACTGTTAAAGAGTCAATCTCAAGGCCTCTCATGGACTTTGAAATTTTGCTCAAAAATATACCTGAACATACATCTGGTCTACTTTCTAGATTATATGATATTCTGTTACGATTAGAAATGCTGAAAGCTTATTCTTACCAACAGCTTTGGCAGATAGACTGTCAACAATGAATTTTGGAGGAAGATTGGCCAGGTATATGGGAGGCAGTATGTTTCAAATCAAATATATATTCTCTTAAATACCAATATATTAAGTTACTGACAAGATGGTATTTACCGCCTACAAGAATGCATTGTATCAACAAAAAGAATTCTCCAAGATGTTCAAAGGGATGTGGCTGTGTAGCAGGTTTTCTCCACTGTTGGTGGACTTGTGAACAAATATAAGACTTCTGGAGAGGTATTCTTTTCCACATCAAGAATATCACAGGGATGGATCTTCCATTTCTGCCAGAGGTTTTGCTATTAGATTATTGGAAAATGCCATCTGGAAAATTAAAACACAACCTATTGACCTCAATTCTAATTTCAGCAGCTAGAACATTGTTAGCCTCAAAATGGAAAGATAAGAAAATGCTGATGATAGATCAATGGCTCTTAAAGTTGTGAGTTTTATATTTTAGGTAAATTGAATAATAATGCACAACTGAACAGATCAGATCAGATCAACATAAACTAGCATACACTGAATTGTGGTCTCCTGTTATTCATTATCTGATGGAAAATGACATTTTACCAAATGATGAGAATTATGTGGACTTAATATGAATATAAGCAGATCCTTTTGTTTGGAAGGTCAACCAGGGCTTATTCATCTTAACTTCACAGTTTCATATGCTTTATTTATTGTTTCAATATATGTGTTGTGTTTAATATATGTGATGTATTTTAAAATTAAAAATTTATTTTAAAAAATCTACTCCAAAAAAAAAAGCTACATGATGGGATTTGTTTAGTTAGCAGAGTGCCAAGGCATGTATGTGCAGCTAAGTTCATCTGGTCTTGTATGTGCTATCCAGAAACAAAGTTACACACTGAGCCTCTTTATCTTTGTAAAAGTTCATGAGTCCTTTATTGTAAGGATTCTAATCTAGTCTAACTAGCTTGGATGGATGGAGATACAGGAGGCATGTCCTGCTCTCAGGCTGCCAAGATGGAGAAAACTAGAATAGTGAGGAGAGAAGGTGTTAGACGTGGATGAAGGAAGTTGCCCTGAGAGCAGCAATCTACACATCAAAGGGATAGCATCAGAGAGTAAAGGGAAGGATAGTTAGTGTCCTGGTCTCTCTGTCTCTCTGACTCTCTTATAAAACCCCTCTGAAGTTTGAGAGCTTCACTTCCAACACCCCCCTTGATGTTTCATGACTCAGCTCACAAGATTCATCTTCTTTTGTATAGCTTCAAAGCAAATTGTAGGGAGTGGCTTAGTGAGAACATCTGCAATCATTTCTTCTGTTGGGTAGTAGGTCAGCTTGATAACTTCTTCTCTGCAGCTTTTTCTCTAGGTGATACTTTATGTCAATATGCTTGGTATGCATGTTCACATATTCTTGTTTAGATAGTTGAATGCAGCCTTGGTGGTCTTCATGCATTCGTATTTTATTTATTTATTTATTTATTTATTTATTTATAATCAAATTTATACCTCGCCCTCCCCACAAAGCAGGCTCAGGGCAGTTTCCAACAACAGACACAACAATACAGAATAAAAACATAAATAATACAGAATTAAAACACAGCCTTTAAAATAAAACATTACAAAATATCAGAGTACTGGTGGCAGTTGAAGATCACATGAATAAAGTGCTGTCAAACAAAGTGCTTCGATGTTATTCCACATAAAGCATTTAGATGTTATTCTGCTCATTCTTGAGCAGCTGCTTGATGTTAACGTTATGGGCTGTGCACTAGGGTGGTGGCGGCCCCTAATTGTATGCCTGGCGGAAGAGCTCCATCTCGCAGGCCCTGTGGAACTGTGAGAAGTCCCGCAGGGCCCTGATCTCCAGGAGCTTGTTCCATCAGGTAGGGGCTGCCACCAAAAAGGCCCCAGCCCTAGTAGCAGCTAGCCTGGCCTCCCTCGGGTCAGGGAGGGTCAGCCGATTTTGAGACCCAGACTGTGGAGCTCTCTGGGGTATATATGGGGAAAGGCGGTCCCATAGGTATGTTGGACCCCGGCCATATAGGGCTTTAAAGGTAAGAACCAGCACTTTGAAGCAGATTTGGTACGCTATTGGCAGCCACTGCAGTGTCCTCAGCACAGGCTGGAAGTGTTCCCATCTAAGGAGACCCATCAACAGCGATCTGCACTAGCTGCAGCTTCCGGATCCACAACAAAGGCAGCCCCATGTAGAGAGTGTTACAGTAGTCTAGTCTCAAGGTGACCATCATGTGGATCACTGTAGCCAGGTCAGGACGGTCAAGGAAGGGAACCAACTGCCTAATCAGCCTCAAAAGGCCAACTTGGGTACCTGGGCCTCCATGGTAAGGGAGGGATCCAGGAGCACTCCCAAACTCTGAACCTCTGACGCAGGCAGGGCCGGCTCGGCCACTAGGCGAGCTAGGCATTCGCCTAGGGCCCCGGTCCTGCAGGAGCGCCAAAATGCCCCCCCCCCGTGAAAAGCCCCCCCTCCCACCAAGCCCCGGCCACCCCGGCTTTTCTGGGTGCCTCGCGACTGCACCACCGCTGGGAGGAAAGGGGGAGCATTCAGCCCACCCCTTCCCCAGCTCTCCCAGGCGCCTTGCAGTTGTGGGGGGCCCGGGAGAGCCACACCGCCGCTGGGAGGGAAGGGGCAGGCGTTCCAAGCTCGCCCCTTCCCCGGCTCTCCCCGGGTGCCTCGCAGCTGAGAGGGACCCGGGAGAGCCGAGCCGCCACTGGGAGAGAAGAGGCAGGTGTTTGAAGCCCGCCCCTTCCCCGGCTCTCCCTGGGCACCCCACGCCGCTGCTGGGAGGGAAGAGGCAGGCGTTGCAAGCCCGCCCCTTCCCTGGCTCTCCCCGGGCCCCTCACAGCTGCGAGGGGCCCGGGAGAGCCACGCCGCTCCTTCCCCAGCTCTCCCCAGTGCCTCGCAGCTGCAAGGGGCACGGGAGAGCCATGCCGCCCCTTCCCCAGCACCTTGCAGCTGCGAGGCACCCAGGACAAGGGCGCTGGGCCATCTCCAGGCCCCACTGGGAGGTTGGCATCCCCGGTGGGGTGGGCGCCCCAGGCTGTCTTGCCTAGGGCACCCAGACACCTGGGGCCGGCCCTGGACGCAGGCACCAGAGAGGGGACCAGAGTGAGATCCCCACCCCCAAACCACCCTGCCCCAGGCACAAGACCTCCGTCTTCACAGGATTCAGCTTCAGCCGCCTCAGTCTGAGCCACCCAACCATGGCCTGCAAAGTGCCATCCAGATCATCTGGTCTGGAGTCCGACTGGCTGCCTAACATCAGATAGAGCTGGGTGTCATCAGCATACTGGTGACATCCCAACCCATACCTCCGGGCAATCTGGGCAAGGGGGCGCATGTAGATGTTAAATAACATTGGGGACAGCACAGCCCCCTGAGGCACACCACATTCGAGTGGGTGCATCCTGGACTGCTGTTCCTCTAGCACCACCCTTTGTCCCTGACCTTGAAGAAAGGAAGCGAACTATTGCAAGGTGAGCCCCCTAATCCCCACGTCAGCAAGGTGGTGGACTAGTAACTGGTGGTCGACTTTTTCAAACGCAGCTGACAGATCTAACAACAACAGTACCGCCGTTCTGCCTCAATCCAGATGTCTCCAGAGGTCATCAGTCAGAGAGACCAGCACTGTCTCCGTCCCATGACCCAGACGGAAACTGGACTGGAAGGGATCTAACACGGAAGCGTCATCCAGAAAACCCTGCAGCTGTATCACCACCGCCCTCTCGATCAACTTGCCAAAATAGGGCAAATTGGAGACCAACCGATAGCTAATTTGGTCAGGTCTAAATATGGATTTTTAAAGAGAGGGTGGACCATTGCTTCCTTGAGTGCCCCGGGGAATTGCCCCTCTAGGAGGAACTTGTGGATAATCTCCCTTAGGGCACCTCATGGCCAGATTTAATAAGCCAGGAGGGGCAATGGTCAAGACTGCAAGAGGTTGGACACGCAGCTGCGAGTAAACTGTCAACTTCCGCCAGACTGAGAGGGCTAAAGCAATCCAGAATCGAATCCAAAGACATGCAATAGGCCTCAAGCTCACTCACAGTATCAAGTGAGGTGGGGAGGTCGCGGCGTAGCACCAAGACTTTATCCACGAAATAGCTCGCAAAAGCCTCACAGCCAATGTCCAATTCCCTAGCATTTGGTCTGCCCTGTGGCAGAGCTGTTATTGACCGAATCGTCCTAAATAATTGAGCTGGGTGAGAGCTAGTGGATGCAATTGCCGACGTGTAGAAAACTTTCTTTGCGGCTTTGACCACCATCTCATAGGCTTTCATAAAAGTCCTATAAGATGTTGTTGTTGCTTCATCTAGAGTTCGACACCAAAGTCTCTCTAGCTGTCTGAGCTCCCGCTTCATCATCTGTAACTCCTGCGTATACCAAGGAGTCAACTTAGAGCAGGGACGTAGAAGGTGCCGTGGAGCGATCTCATCAATGGCAGTGGAGAGCTGGCTATTCCAGTCCTCCACAAGCTCATCTAATGAACTGCCAAGGGGCATCGGATCCCACAGAGCCATCTGGAGCTCCACAGGGTCCATCTGGTTCCGCGGGCAAGCCAAAATGCCTCGCCGCCTAAACAGGGTCAGGGTGGTACATTCAGGCAGGTCCCTAGGGCATGGTGGTCCAACCATGGGACTGCCAAAGCAGTAACCCAGTCCACTGTTACCCCCGCCACGAAGATCAAATCGATCGTGTGCCCTGCCCAGTGAGTGGGGGTCATTACATATTGGGAGAGTCCCAGTGCTGCCATGGATGACACCAGATCTGTTACCTGAGTGGAGGTTGTATCATCAGTATGGACATTGAAATCGCCCAAGATAATCAGTCTAGGGTGTTCCAGTGCCCAGCCTGCTACAGCCTCCATCAGAGATGGCAGGCTATTGGCTGGTGCGTTAGGCAGCCAGTACACCAGCCAAATCGCCAAACTCTCCCCAGCCCCCCAGCCCAGGCCAACACGCTCAATGTCCATGATCCTCAGAGGTGGAAGCACCCTAAAGGAGTAAGCCTCCCGGATGAATAGTGCCACTCCCCCCCAGCCCCTAGTCTGAGATTGGTGAAGGACTGAAACCCTGGGGGTGGGGCAAGTTGGGAGAGAGCCACTGTCTCCCCCTCCCTCACCCAGGTCTCAGTCATGCACACCAGGTCCACATTTTGCTGTTGCAAGAAGTCCGTAAGGACCATGGTTTTATTATTTGTGGACCTGACGTTACACAGCACCAATGTCAGAGAGGGGTTATAATTCCTAGCCCCACTGCCAGCATCCCTTGGGATGGAAGAGGGCCGAGCTTTCCCATTTCTCTGCCCTCTTCGCATAAAACTCTGCCTACTCCCACCACTATACTTTCCTCTCCCCAGGAGCACCGGAATTCCCTGGCCTGCATCACTGCCCTCGGCAGTCTCCGCAAGCTTCAGATTGCCGGTAGAGCAATAGAAGCACTCAATATAGTGCTCGAGTTAGACAGTACAATAAAGTGCACAACAACAATACTACTACTACCGATATACAGCCTATCCTACCACAAATAAACTAACAGATGATTGCCAATGAAGCCAGGTATCGGCCAGTAAATAGGTTGTGGTACATCTATACCTAGGTTGTGGTACATCTATACCTATATCTGTCAGTAGCTGGTAACTGTATTTCTTGACAAGTTTGTGAAGCTGATAAGTTTTCAGCTTCAATGGTAGATACTGCAACTATAACTTGCTTCTTACTTGACCAGCTTATAGCTCCTGCTCCATAGAAAAATATGTGACCACTGGTGGATTTTCTTTCTTCTATGTCTCCTCCCCAGTCAGCATTGTGCCATGGTCAGACCACTTTGCCCTGAAGGCCCCTCCCTGTTTAGGCAGTGAGCTAATTTATGCTGGCCCACAGAGACTAATGAATCCATTTGGCTTCCAGAATTCTCTGTGGGATTCAATGCCACCCTAATGATTCATTGGATGAGCTGGTGGAGGACTGGCAGGGCTGTCTCTCAAAAGCCATCGATGAAATTGCTCCCTGGAGCCCTCTTCAGCCCTGCACCAAACAAGCTCTGTGCTATACTCTGGAGTTTCAGAGGATGAAATGGAAGCTAAGATGGTTAGAGCTCGGATAGTGACGTAGTTGTGATAAAGCAGCAAGAGCGTCTTTTAGAATGCTTAAGAAAGCCTATGAGATGGTAATAAAGACCACTAAGAAGGAATTCTAAATGGCCTCCATTGCTAGCTCTTACCCAGCACAATTATTTAGAACAATTAGATCATTAACTTCCCTACCACAAGGGAAACAAAATTATAAGGAATTAGCTATTGGCTGTGAGGCATTTGTGAGCTATTTCATGGATAAAGTCACTCTGCTAGGACCTTCCTGCCATGGCTGAAACAATAAGGAAACTGGAAGCTTCTTGGCTGTATTGGACCAGTGTTGGACCAATTCAGCCATCTCTCCCAGCAAGAAGCTGACAAAGCTGTGAAGCCCACCACCTGCCTCCTTGATCCATGTCCATCCTGGCTTGTTAAAGCCTGTGGAGATGGAATTCAGGCTCCCCTGGGAGATATTATCAACTTGTCCCTATTTTCAGGGATGTTCCCAGGGAGCCTCAAGGAGGCGGTGGTGTGGACATGCTGGACAAAACCACCTTTGGACCCTATGGTCCTAGCAAACTACCATCCAGTATCAAACTTACTGTTCTGGGGATAAGGTAGCTGAGAGAGTGGTAGCTGAGCAGCTCCAGACATTCTTGGATAATTCTTCTTTGGTATAGATAGGAACTCTCAGTCTGGGGCAAGTCATGCACTGTATTCTTGGTGCTTGGGGGGGGCAACAGTGGGAGAGCTTCTAGTGTCCTGGCCCCACTGGTGGACCTCCTGATGGCACCTGGTATTTTTGGCCACTGTGCGACAGAGCGTTGGACTGGATGGGCCATTGGCCTGATCCAACATCGGCTTCTCTTACGTCCTCTTATGTCCTTATGTTACATTTCAGTCCAGCTTCCACCCAGGCTACAGAACAGAGATTGCGCCAGTCACCCTCACAAATGACCACCGGAGGAATCTGGATCAAGGCAGGTCAGTGCTGCTCTTGCTACTTGATCTAACAGCAGTGTTCAATGTGGTTGACTATGACCTTCTGACCCACTGCCTTGTGGGGATTCAGGGAACTATCTTTCAGTGGGTCTCCTTTCTCCATGGTCAGGGACAAAGGGTGGTGCCTGGGGAGACGGTTTTGCCACGTTACCCTATGGTATGTGGCATCCTTTAGGGGGTGATCCTCTCCCTGATGTTATTTGACATCTACCTGCATTCCCTTGCCCAGTTAATCCAGAGGTTCGAGCTGGGTTGTCACCAGTGCTGATGACACCCAGTGGTATCTGTTGATGGACGGCTGGCCAGAATCCACCCCAGATATTCTGCCTAGGGCCCTGGAAGTTGTGGCTGACTGGTTACAACTGAATCAGCTGAAACTTAATCCGGCTTAGATGGAAGTCCTGTTCCTGAGTTGTGGGGGAATGGGTTCGGGAATCTGAGTCCCAGTCCTTGATGCCAGCACCAGTGGTGAGGAGTTTGGGAGTGATCCTGGATGCCACCTTTTCCATTGAGGCCCAGGTCACTAATGTTGACAGATCAGCCTTTTACCATCTCCAGCTGGTCAGGCAGTTGTCACCTGGAGATTGGCAACAGCTTGTTGGGAGGCTTCAGATGGCTCTTCGGGATCCATTGCCCCCTGGAGGCTCGTTAGATGAGCTAGTCAAGGACTGGCATGGCTGACTCTCGGCAGCCATTGAGGAGATCGCTCCCAGACGCGCTCTGCACCCTCACTTGAGGCTGGCCCCTTGGTATAACCAGGAGCTGAGGCTGATGAAGTGAAGGCTTAGACGACTAGAGAGACAGTGGCAGTTTGTGATGAAGCAACAAGGGCATCCTATAGGACATTTATGAGGTCCTATGAGATGGCAGTCAAGGCTGCGAAGAGGGAGTTCTATGCAGCCACGATTGCGTCTGCAAGCTCACTCCCAGCACAATTGTATAGAACAATTTGGTCCTTAACAGCTCTGCCACAGGGCAGACAAAATATTAGGGAATTGGATATAGGCTGTGAGGCTTTTGCGAGCTATTTTGCAGATAAAGTCTTGTTGCTCCGCCGTGACCTCCCCGCCTCACTTGTTGCTCTGCTGACCCATGAGGAGTTCCATGGGGCAGCATCCGCTGACTGGGTTCGGGATGGTCCAGGAGGAAGTGCGCCAGGAGTAATTCCCAGTCCCCTTCTGTCAGCCAGCTGAGGGCTTCCTTGGCGGTACACACTATCTGTTCCGCCTGGCTGTTGGTGATGGGGTGAAACCGGGCAGACCTTACATGCCAGATCAGATTGCTGCGGAGGAACTCCTGGAATTCCTCTGAGGTGAATGCCATCCTGTTGTCCAATACTATGGTGTCTGGCAACCCATGGGTGGTGAAGATCTTACGGAGTGCCCGGATGGTGGCTTTGGAGGAGGTGGTGGAGACCAGGCTGATTTCTAACCATTTTGAATAAGAATCCACCGTTACTAGAACCAGCAGCCCATGGAATGGCCCAGTGAAATCCACGTGGAGCCTTGACCATGGTGTCTGGGTGGATTCCCAGGCTTGGGTGGGCATGCTCGGTGGATTGGGCCTGACGGCCTGGCAAGTCTGGCAGCACTCTATCCAAGCCTCCACCTCCGTGTCTATCCCTGGCCACCATACGTAGCTGCGGGCCAGGGCCTTCATCTGGACGATGCTGGGATGGGCCTTGTGTAGAGCCGTCAGGACCCTGTGCTGCAGTACACTGGGGATGACCACCCTGTCTCCCCACAGTAAACAGCCCTTTTATGTGGACAACTCATCCTGGTAGGCAGCAAAGGCTGTGAACTCTGGCCTGTCTACCGCCACAGGCCACCCCCTCACCACCCAGCCCAGAACTCGGGAGATGACGGGGTCCCTGGCCGAGTGGCCTGGAGGAGGGGATCGGGAAGGTCCTCGACTTGCAGAACATGGTGGGCCAGAGCTGGGTCCTCCTCCATGACCGGCAAAGGCAGGAGACTCAGGGCTTCAGCATGGCCCATAGCCTTGCGTGGGCAATGCTGCAGGGAGTAAGAGTAGCCAGACAAGAAGATGGACCACCACAGGACCTGTGGGGAAAGGACCTGTGGAGTCCGACGATCCAGAGCAAAGAGGTTGAGGGGGAAGCAATGGTCTGTGACAATGGGGAAGGGCTGGCCATAAACAAGTCATGAAATTTTTTCACTCTGGCCATGATTGCCAGGCCCTCCTGGTCAATCTGGGCATAGTTCCACTCCACCGCTGACAGCATCCAGGAGTAGTAGGCAATGGGCACTTCCCAGCTGTCCAGGAGGTGGTGGGTCAACACTGCGCTGATGCCGTAGGGGAACACATCGCACACCAGCATGACTGGCAGGGACTCATCAAAATGCACCAGAACTTTATTAGAAATAAGCAGTGCTTTGACTTCCCTGAAAGCAGCCGTCTGCCGGGGACCCCACAACCAAGGGGCATGCTACGATTCTGCTACCACCTCCTTGTGGGGGAGGAAGGCATGGAAGAAGTTCAATAGTCCTAGGAACGCCTGCAGTTCCACCTTGGATTTAGGGGAGGGTGCCTCCACGATGGCTTTGATTTTATCCCAGGCAGGATGTAAGCTGTCCGCATCCACCGTGAAGCCCAAAAGTCCACTGATGGAACCCCCAGGAGGCACTTTTCCCACTTCACCTTTAGGTCTGCCTTGTGGAAGCAGTGGAGGATGGTGCGCAGCCGGGTGACGAACTCAGCAGGCATTGCCACAGTGATTGACACATCATCAAAAAACGGCCTGACCCCCGGGATCCCTTTCAAGAGAGAGTCCATTAGTTGTTGAAAGAGGCCTGGGGCCATGCTCACCCCAAACTGTAGCCTTTTTACTTTGAAATCCCCTCTATGAGTGACAATTGTTTGTGCTGCGGGGACTTTCGGTTTCGGCGGAGCAAATGGTGGTCGCCTCTTGGGACGCTCCCGGAGGCGATCAGCCCACGCACAGTCGGGGGGGTCTTCGCACAAGCGAAGGACCCTAGTGAGCCTTAGTCAAAGGCTCCGAACCAGGGAGCACTTTGGGGAACAGCCTCTTTGCCGGCCTGACGGTCGGGAAATTGAGGCTTTCCCTCTGCCCCAATGGCCCCGCTGTGTTATACCCTTATGGGACGCAGCAACGCCACCGACTTCCCGGAGTGAAGCAGTGGAAGATGAATTAACAAAGGAAGAATCGGCAGCAAATTGTGAGTTGGAGATCTGCTTGGAAGTGGCATAAATGCGTTCCCCCCCTATAATCGTATAAGTGCATGGGAGGAGGGAGGAATCCCCACCCCCCCTAGAAATTGGGACTGGTAAAGAAAGAGAGAAGGGAGGGCGAAACGAAAAAGCGGATTGGAAAAGATACCTTTGGGGGTTCTACTGAAGCTAAAGAAATTAGCCAGTCTTCTGAGTGTCACAGCACGAACTTTGTAAAAATAAACAATAAAAATGTCAGGGCAGAAGAAGGTCCCAGACAAGCCGGTAAAGAAGATGGGAGGGTCTTCCGGTTCTGGCAGCCTCTCCCTGGAGCCAGCTGTCAATCAGCAGAAAAGTGAGTCACTGCGCCCTCTGCTGGATCAAATGCAGAAAATCAGCGAAACCCTTTGCAATATGGAAAGTGTGCTCAGTAGTCAACAGAAGCAATTAACAGATACAGCTAAGAAAATGGAGGAAATCGCACAGAAATGTTTGATCTCGACAGAAGACACCAAGAAAATCAAGAAAAAGGTCAACAAATTAGAAAAACATCAAGACATGCAAGAAAAAAGAATTTTAATGCTTCAGATGGAAAAATCAAACTTAACTCTCCGTTTTCAGGGCATAAAGGAAGAAGAGAAAGAAGATCTCAGAAGCATTTTGGTGAATGCCTTGGTACCACTAACTGGCAGAGAAGCGCAAAAATTAAATGAGGAGATGGATGTGGCCTATAGAGCCTACTCCAGCTTTACAAAGAAAAACAATTTGCCAGCAGAAGTGGTTGTCAAGTTTACCAAGCAGCGTACCAGAGATCAAATTTTACGAGCGACATCAGCAATGCCCTTGAAGATTGGTGAGCAGATCATCAGAATTTTAAAAGATGTTCCATATGAAATTCGTATGAAAAGGAAAGCATACAGACTAGAGGGCGGTGGCGTTGCGAGCGGACGCGTCTCGGGAGCTCTCAAGCCATCCGCTTCCCGTTTCGTTTCCTTAGGAGGCCCCCACGCAGGTGGGGGACCCCGCCTTACCTCCTGGGGGGAGGTGGAGTAGCAGGGGGCTCTTTCAGCCACCCCCGCTGACAGCAAATCGCGGGGTGTGGCAGTTTTGCCCTGAAGCAGGAGTGAAGACGCGGAGAAGACATGGTTCATCATGTCTTCCCTAGCGACGACCAGCCCTTTTTAACTTATAGTATCAAAATAAGAAGCACATTGCAATGAAAGTATAACTCTGCATATGAGCAAGTTGAAAGGGAGGAGGT
This sequence comes from Gekko gecko, assembly GCA_029375565.1. NCBI lineage: Eukaryota > Metazoa > Chordata > Lepidosauria > Squamata > Gekkonidae > Gekko > Gekko gecko. The sequence goes on along the minus strand of JAPDNY010000001.1, from coordinate 66,206,133 downwards.
GTTGGATTTACTACCCTTAAAGGATATCTCCAAACTTATGAAAGCGGCTTTGAAGTGTTTGGTGAGGAAATTTGCAGCAAAGCAACGAGGGTAAGGAAAAAAAAAATATCCTGTTTGAGTCGTGAGTGCTGGCTGAAGGGTGTGGATTGGAAGACTAGTTGCAACAAAGAGAAATGTTTATAGAAAAGGAGTAGAAAGAGTGGAAAGTATCTGTGGGGATTTGTTGGAAACAGGCATTTTTTGCAAAATGGAGCGGGGAGATGAAAGTGAAGAGCTAGACCCGGATACATTAATTAGTAGTCCGTCTTGGGATCAATTTTGGAACTTTTTGTTGAAAGAAATTGTGTCTGCAGTAAAAGAAGCTTGTAACAATTTGTGTGAAAGTGCCCAAAGTGTAGATTCAAGCACTGAGGAAAATGGCGAACAGCCCCAATATAATCAGAACCACGCTGAGGATTCCAACTGTTCTAGGGAGGAGATGAGAGAGTGGCAAGTTAACCATTTGTTATCTGAGCAAAAAGAGTTTGGAAATGGGGGAACTTTAAGAAGGTGTCTAAAAGGAAGGAAAAAGCCCCTCTTAGGAAAAATGATAAGGAAATGGAATTTACCACAAATGCCGGGGGAAAAAGAGAACAAGATAAAAAGAAGAAAAAGAGCAGGAAGGATTTGCTTAGCGAAGTTTGACAGGAACAAAAGACTAAGAATTGACCTGTTAAAACATGGAAGGAAAGATCTGGACTTAAAATATCAGGAGTACAAAGATGCAAGACATATAAAAGAGATGGAAAGGAAAAAGGATTCATCAGAAACATCAAGGAAAAAACCTCAGTTTTTAAAGCATGGAAGAAAAGATCTGGACTTAAAATGTCATGAATACAAGGATGCAAGACACATAAAAGAGATCGAAAGGAAGAAAGAGACCACTGAAAGATGGGGAAGAAGGAAGAAATTAAAGTTATGTCTGTTGCTTAGTAGAGTTATTATTTTCTCTGTGCGGGTTTATAAGTGTTTTGAAATTAGAAAGAAAAGTTTCTTGTTATGGTGAAAGAAAATGTTATGATGAAAGGAAAAAGATAATCTGTAATCTGGTAATTTATGGGTTGTCTAGTCAGATATTAAAAATAATAACTTTATAAGATTTTGAGTTAGATATTCTCTTAAAATTTCTGTAATGTCTTTGTTGATGTGTTGATGGTAGGAAAAAGGGGATTATTGAAGGATGGGGAAGAAGGAGGAAACATATGATACGTACAATGTTTAGTAGAATTGCTACTTTATATGGTTGGGTTTATAGAGTTACTGAAAATAAAAGGTTCCTGGAAATAAAAGGGAAGGCCTGTATTGTTATTGTGGAAAGGAAAAAGTAATTTGTACTGTGGTAATTTGGGGGGAAATTTGTGGGGCTATAGTCAGATGCTGCATTAAAGCTTCCTATAGTGCCCTTATTGAGGATATATTGGGAAAAAAATAGCCAAGAAGGATGAATTTAAGCTTTATCCTTAAAATAAAATACTTTATTGGAAAAAAGAACTATTAACTAAATATGATTAAAAGATAATTTAGTTTGAATATTCATAACTAGAATAATTATGAGTGCTTGTCTAAACAGTTGGATCATAATCTTTATCTACTTGGTTCTTTTTTTTTTTGGTAGAACAAACAGGATATAAGATCTTAATTACCAAGGTGAATAGGACGGCTCCATGAAAATACTGAGTTTGGTAAAGGTTTAAGAGCAAGAATATTTCTGTTATGATTGGTGAAAGGTTATAAATATGATCAGGTGAGCAATATAGATGAACTTGGCATATGCAGTATGTGGGTGGTTGTATTTAATTTGAGTTGGATGAAATGTATAACTATCTTTTGTATGTAGGTATGAATACTGTGATGTGTGTAAATATATGGGTCTTTTTTGTTTGTTTGTTTACTTTCTGAAATACCAATAAAAAGAATTATAAAAAAAAAGAAAAGGAAAGGAAAGCATACAAAGGATTGACCTTGTTTCTACAAAGACATCAAATTAGCTACAAATGGTGGATTCCTGAGGGACTGGTGTTTAAGTTTAATGACAAAAGAGAGAAGATTGACTCCGTTTTCAAAGCTCAAGAATTCCTGAAGAGACACGCCAGTTCAGAGGAAGATACAGAACTCACTAATTGGACAGTGTTACGCAGCGAGGAAGACAGCGGCTCGGAAGAGGGAGGTGCAAGAGCGGAAGACGAAAAAGCAAAAGAGGGCCCATCGTACAATCTGAGAGACTTAAAAAGAAGATACCCCAAGATATAACAGTTGTTCGTGAGACAACAGAATGGAGCTGATTAACAATTAACCCCAAAGGACTTTACTAATCTATCTAACAGGTGTATTTTGGACTTTCGGTAAGATGAAAAGAAGATCCTTCAACCACGGTAGAAGCCAAAAACTTTATTTGTACTAACAAAAAAAACTAACATTTTAACAGAATTCACTTACCTCTTTTCTTTACCCATCTATATACCCTACCCTTTTTCTATATAAAAAAAGCAATAAAATTCTCTCCTTTTCAGGAGAGTTTTATATATATAAAAAATCCAATTGTTTGTGCCGCGGCAGTGGCCTTGTCCACCGGGAGCTGCTGGTAGCCCCTGCCAGGAAGGCCAGCACATGGCTGACAACCGGGACTGGATAAGCGTGGTCCTGAAGTGCTCTATTTAGCGTGCACTTGTAGTCCATGCTGATGCGGACGTCCCCTTTTGGCTTAATCAGGGTGACTATGGGGGCCTCCCAGGTGGCATGGGAGACCGGCTCCAAGACTCCTTGGTCCACAAGGCGGTCCAGCTCCGCGTCTATTTTTGGGCACAGTGCAAACGAAACTGTCCTGGAGCGCATTTGAATGGGGGCCACGTTAGAGTTGAGTTGCAGTGACACCAGAGGGCCTGTATAGCAACCTAGGGTCCCATCAAAAACGGATGGGAACTCTTCGCAGACCTCTAGGAAGTCCTACGATGTCCATGGCTGCACCCTTTCTATCAAGATTCCCAATGGGGCGAACCATGCTCGGCCGAGGAGACTGACTAAATCCCCTGCGACCACCACCAAGTCCAGGTGACCATCAAACCCCTTATACTGGACCCGGAAACTTCCCACACCTCTTATTGGAATGTGGTTCCTCTGAAGGTCTGTCAGAGTGAGGGTAGATAGGCGCAGGTGGGGCCCCTCATGGGGACAGAGTTTCTTAAGAATCTCCTCTGAAATAATGGAGGCCGTGGAGCCTGAATTGAGCTCCATAATGCAGGGGGACCCCTCTATTTGGACCCAGACCTGGATCTTCGGGGCAGAGGACTGGCTCAGAAGCTTCAGTACCTGTTCGGCTGGATCAGCTGCAAGGAGGTAGAGCTCTTCTTTGGAGTCATCGTCCTCGTAGTGGGCATCTGCTCTCCAGCGGGGCTGTGGACCCCCAGGATTGGCAGGCATGTGTGATGTGCTCCATGTGGCTATACCCATGGCACTTGGTGCCCTGGAACCAGCAGGTTTTCCGGTCGTGCTTGTCTCCACAGCTTGCGCACTCCTGGTCAGGCACGGAGTGGGATGTGGAGCCTTGATCCTGGCACTGGGAGGACTGTTGGGTGCAGTGGACGTCCTCTCTGCCTGGGTTGATGTTGTCGTCCTGCATCTGGCACACAGAGGGCATGGTCAAGGGACGGTTTCTCTCCCATGCCGTGGCATGGGCAGAAGCTAGGGAGCACTTCTCATCCTCCATAATGCGGCGTCAGAACTTTTTGTTGCTCAGCCCAAAAACTAGTTTGTCTCAGAGGGCCGTTTCGAGATGGGCCCCGAAGGCACACTCCAAGGTGAGCCAGCGAAGCTCAACCAGATACTCCGCTATCGATTCCCATGGTTGTTGCTGGCGGGCATAGAAGGCCATGTGGTGCGCAATCTCTGATGGCTCTGGGATGAAGTGGTCCTGGAGCTTCTTGATTATATCCTTGAATGAAGCATCAGCCAGCTTTGTGGGGGGGAGCAGGTTATGGGCCAGCTGCACTGTGGCAGGGCCATAGGAGCCATTGAGGAGATCTTTCTTACGTTCGTAGGAGGTGATCTTGTAGAAGATTAGGATGGGCTTGAGTCCCTCAACCCAGGCTTCCCAGTGATGTGGATGGGCTGGGTCGAATGGAGGGACAAGTCCCGCTCCTGGAGTGACTGCCATCATGCTGCAAGGAGGCGGAGGAGGAGGTGAAGCAGGAGGCGAAGAAGGTGTGGAAGTTGCTTGATCTTTCTGGAGCCACAATCGTCCTCAGGTACCGCTTTTCCTCTGATGCCGATGCCTCCACGGCCCGACCAGCTCAGCAGGATCCCATCCCCGTTGCCATTGTTGTGTAGTGGGCTCGACACATTAAGGAGTCAGGAAACAGCGTGATAATCAGCACATGGTTTACTTGTACACAACAGAACAACCCAATACCGGCCAATGGCCAACTGTATACAGTCCCCGTGGACCACCTCCAGGTCCCATTGGTGGGTTTAAAATTCCCACCAAGGTTCCTATTGGTGACTGCTTGAGGTTTCAGGATCCTAGTCCCTATTGTCTCTTGAGCTCCAAGCTCAGGTAAGGTTGCTGTCACCTAGTGGCAGTCAGCAGACATAACAACTGTCATGCTCTCTTCATGGGGCTGCCCTTGGGGCAACTCCAGAAGCTGCAGCTGGTGCAAAATGTAGCGGCCAGGCTGTTGATGGGCCTTCCTATGCGGGAGCACATCCAGCCTGTGCTAAAGTTGCTGTACTGGCTGCCAATAGCATTCCAGATTCACTTCAAGGTGCTGTTTTTGACTTTTAAAGCCCTTTATCCTCAGGGGCCTGTCTACCTGAGGGACTGCCTTTCCCTGCATGTTCCCCAGGGAGCACTGTAATCAGGAACACAAAATCGTCTGGCCCTCCCTGGACCTAAGGATGCCAGGTTGACTGCGATCAGGACCAGGGCGTTCTCCCTGGCAGCACTGGCGCACTGGAATGAGCTTCCTGGTGAGATCAGGGCCCTGCGGGACCTTCAGCAGTTCTACAGAGCTGTAAAAATTGAGCTTTTCTGACAGGCTGTCAAGTTTAAAAGCAAGTAGATCCAAGCATTCTTTGGTTAAGAAGGGCTTTATTGGAATACAGTGCTAAAACCCACAGTGGAGGGTCATTGTCAGGAATGGCGGGAGAAGCTGCTCAAGCAAGGTTATAGTGCGATGCAAAGTGTGACTAGCAAATGAAATGTAAGCGCGCGCGTGGGAAACTCCCGGCGGGAGAGTTACTTAATGGGCGGGAGACAACTCCCTCCTCCCCTCATCTTCACAGGACTGGAAAATTCTCATAAGCTCAAGAATAGCCCAAAGCCCGCATTCAAGGCCACTGTGATAAGACCGAGCGGCAGAGAAGAAGCTCCCACGTTACAGCAAGCATACCTATGCAAGCGCAATGCAGGGATGAGATAGGGAACACAGAACAATGGACTCAGTGAAAAATAGCAAACAGACATTTCTGACACAGGCATTCCAGTAGGAGTGGCACTATACTGTCTGGGCCTGTGCCGATCTGCCAGTTGAATCAATTTAAAAGTGGTTGCATCGTGGAAGATATTTTGGATGCACTTTGTCATACTGCGCCACCAATAATATACAAAGGGTTTTAAATTGTATTTATATTGAAATGAAATTATGTTTTATATTGGAATGTATACTGGTTTTACTGTTTTTATGTAAGCTGCCCTGAGCCACTTCGGTGGGAGGGTGGGGTAAAATTTAAATAAATAAATAAATAAATAATACTGGGCTGAAACCAACCACTGAGGGACCATTGGGTATGCCATTGGGTATTTTAACCTTTCCCCCCCAAAGATCTAGCCTCTTTAGTTACAAGCATTTGTTACTCACCAGAGTGCTCATGGGCTTGAGTTTTGCTTCTTGCAGGAGCTTCGGCTTGGCTCAGGAGTTGAACTCGGACTTCGTTCTTGTGTTGGAGGTGATTCCGGTCTCCCCATGAGTAGCCACTCTCATGAAGGCCAGGATCAAGCCTCTTGCATGCTCACTCCTTCGCCTGGAGCCGCGGGGAGTCTTTGAAGTGCAAAAGACCCCTTCGAAACGAAGATGCCAGAGAGCTCTTTCAAAAGCTTCCTGTCCTGCCGCGCCATGCCTGTGCAGATTTTACTTTATTATGATATTTATATTTGTGATATTTATTGTATTGCCTCAGGAAGGGGTGCTGAGATGAGGGGATTATGGGTACAACACTCTGAGGGCCCTGGTCATCCTGGAAGCCCGTGGAGACATAGAAGCCATGTGATTTTTTTTCACATGATGTTTGGGCTGGGTCTCAAGAGTTGTGGGTGAGGGCAGTCCTGAGGGAAACTTCACTGTTTTGTGAATAAACTGTTTTGTTTTGAATAAACTGTGTTTTGAATAAACTGAAAATGTGGGATATATTTTTTATTTTAATAAATAATCTCTGAAAACATTTCAAAGTGAAAACAATTCCATGTAGGGGTTGTAATTATGACAGCAGCTCACCAGGTGATTTTGCCAGATCTCATGGAGATTCTCTGTGCCAGAATATCACATTCCTAGTGAAGGTGAGCCCTGATATGGAAACTCATCATGATATCAAGCTGAACTACATATTAAATGGGACTGTTTTTAGCTGTTTCCACAGAAAGGCAGTAATGTTTGAGATGGCTTTGAAACCCATTTCAGGAATTACCATTATGGCTTGGGAACAACTTCTTCATGATCCAGTCCCACTATTCAATAGCTTCTGAAATCGGGGGCCAGATAGGATGGGCGCAGTAAGATGAAATTACATAGGCGCCTGTGCTTTCTTTATTAATAAATAAGGAGCAGTAAATCTTGTAAAAATTACTCAACAGTACAATATATAAAACTCTCTAAGTAAACACATTTATAAATGCAGAGTACTTATTTAAAAACAATGAGTGATCAGAACCCACAAGAAGTAATGACTAGATTCTACCATATATTTGTACATATTTCTTCTCTAACCACTTTGATGAAACAACTAAGCCACAGTATAGCTAGGATCTAGTTTCTAAATGATCAATATCATTCCTAGAAAAAAAAACCCAGTTTAAGGCTGAGAATACCATGAGATTATTTTTCTGGCACCTGCCATTCTATATCTGATTGACCTCCAAAGAGTAAAAAAAAAATTACCTTTCCACTTGAACAGAAGATTACATTTATGTGATTCAGACCACCCCACCTCCTTTTCTGGAAAAAAGGGGGGAAAAGTCAGGTTCATAGACTTAATGCTTGGCTGATCCACGGAGTTCCATTTCCTGACCATTTCATTGCTTAGAGTAACAAAAAGTCTTCTCTTTCTGTTCTTTGAAGTGGAAAAGCTGAGTAACTGTTCCCTTTAATTATAAAGAAAAACCCCATTGTTCCTATTTTATTACTTATGGCTAACTACATTAGGAAGGACTTTGTCACAGGCTTATATTACTAGCTCTTTCCCCTTTTGGATTATTGCAATGAATTGACAAGAGAGATACTGAATTAGCTGTCTTTCCAGAGCGAATACATATTCTATAGATGGGTAGGTGAGTGCATGGATAGATAGAGAGATATAGAGAGACAGACAGATAGACGACAGACAGACAGGTGATAGATGCATCTTTTGGGCTGTATAGCATATGAAGTATTTGCCTGAATATTTATTGGCTTATATAATCAAAGGATGTTTTCACATTGGAACTTCATTACTAGTTTAATGTGAAACTACTGCTGGATGTGCTTGTACCACAGTATGGTTCACACACAATCAAAGGTAAATTTATGATGGTATGAATCTGTGCACCAACTTTATTCCTCCTATCACTTGTTTGGTATAGTGGTTAAATGCGCAGACTCTAATCTGGGAGAACCGGGTTTGATTCCCCACTCCTCCACTTGCACCTGCTGGATGACCTTGGGCAAGCCATAGTTCTGGCACAGCTGTTCTTGAAAAAGAGCAGTTTCTATCTGAGCTCTCTCAGCCCCACCTACCTCACAGGGTGTCTGTTGTGGGGACGGGAAGGGAAAGCAGTTTGTAAGCAGCTCTGAGACTCCATTGGGTAGTGAAGGGCAGGGTTTAAATCCAATTTCCTCCTCCTCCTCCTCCTTCATTTTACCATTGCATGTGTCTGTCAGTGACCAAAGCCCAGTACAGACAATGCCCCTCAAGTATTGATTCACTGAGCAGGGAGGGAAATGGCCATGAGGGTGCTGGCTTCGCCCACTGCCTCTGTGCAATTGCCTGGTTGTTTGCAGAGAGCAACTGCACGGAGGAGGAGGCTGCATGTACTCCCCATTCCAGTGATCAGCAGTGCTGCTTTCAGCATGTTGCTGATCATGGGGAGGAAATGTGCATACAGCCACTTCTTCTGTACAGTCACACTTTTCAAGATGACCAGGCAAATGATCAGGCAAGCATGCTGGTGAGTCAGCATGTGGGGTAGCCATCTGTACCAGACTATACAGATAAAGGAATGTGCTTCCTTCTTCTTAGTTGTCACCAAGCTGCTTACTGCTCTCTATCCATCTTGCTGGCCAGCATCAGCAGGTGCAGCTATACACAGAGAATTAGAGTTCACACTGTGGTCAAAGGGAGTTTCACAGATTTTCTGTTTCAGATATTTCTGATAAAGTCCTAGCAAGCCTTTCCACAAATGTGTCCAAGGAATGAGGTTCTAGTGCATCCCCGTGTAGTGTACACTGTTGGTAAATACCTTCTCCAAAGTCCCAGATCCTTCGTCAAATGGAACACACTATCTTTTTTTCCAGCTGTAATGGTCTATGGTTCCTCACCATCTAGGACTGCATGCTCCTGATGTCTGTGAATAATCTTCTTTGGCCATCCTAGTGGACTGTGGACTATGAACCGTGAACACTTGAAAAAGGAAGGCAGTCAGAACAGTATATTCCTTTGGGGTGTTGAACAAGCTATCTAGCTAGACTGCTTTCTTTAAATGACATAACAGCGCAGACACCTGATTTCAGATCTGACCACTGAAAACACAGACCCATGCTGCTTGATGTTGGAATACTGTTAAATCACTCTAATGGGAACCACATTTGAATATGGCATCCATAGTTGAAAGGGCACTACATTAATATTCTGAGCAACAGAGTTGCCTTGTAAATGGCACTCATGTGATTCTGTAAGAAATTGACTGTGAAGGGTGCAGTTCTTTGAACTCAGGATCCTTGATGGCTGGGAAATACATAATTTTTATATGCTTTTGCAAAGAGAGCAACAGAATAGAGGCAGTATTCAGATGAAAGGCCCTTTGCTTTCTCTCTCCCCTTCAGTGTCATGATTCTGGGGCAGGTGAAAAGTCATGCTGTAACTTTCCTAGCATTGTCATTTCTCAGCTGTCTTCAGTTGACAGATCTGTGAAAAATATTGTGTGCTCCCAATGATTTGCTTCAGAAAAGTAGAATCTAAGTAACAGACTGCTATGGCATTTCCCCTTCAATGTTAATCTATCATTATCATCTGAAGCCTACTACTTTGAAGACTGGAGACGGTCCATATTTCAATTTAAATGATGCCAAACAGGTATCAGTTTGACAATTTCTGTTCCCTCTGTGGTTTAACAGGCTGACAAAATATGTATGTATTTTTCCCTGTCTTCAGATGGCCTTTATGAATGGCCAAATCTGTATTCAGAAGCACATATGGATATGTTTGTAGTCAATATTCAGAAATACTTTTATTTTTATGGGATTTTGCATCGATGTTTCTTGTGGAAGATGGTGTTTTACTGAGATCTGCTACTTCTTTTGTCTTTGAATCTCTGAGCTACAATGTGGGGACAGAACAAATCCCAACAGGTGAAGCAGCCCCACCTGCTAGGCCAAACCTGTCTCAGAGACTGACATCTCACACCTACAGCATCATATTAAAACACACCCAGTGCTCCTCTGTAATGTCAAATGCAAGAAATGATCATTGGGGCAGACAAGTTGCCTTGAAGGAAGTTTGCCCTCCACCACTGGTTTTTCTCACTGAAGAATATGTATGTAAGTGCCATCAAGTTGCAACCAATTTGATGGTGACTTCAGCAAAGAGCTTTCAAGGCAAGTGAGAAGCAGAGGTGGTTTGCCATTGCCTTGGCCTGCAGAGTCTTCCTTGGTGGTCTCCCACCCAAGTACCAACCCTGCTTAGCTTCTGAAATCTGATGAGATCAGGCTATACCATGCCACCTTTCCTCCACTGAAGCATGCCTGACAGATTTCTGAGAAATATTAGAGTTCTCTGGGCCATTATCTGAAAACAACGGCACTAGGTAACATACTTAGCATGTCCTTATAGGATTTGTCTTTCAGGCACTTTATTGTCTTTTAGAGCTGTCTTCTGAGACCCTTCTAATAGGTCAACATCTTTTTGGAACTGCAATGTCTGGAAAGGAACAGACAGAGCCAGTTTGGTGTAGTGGTTAAGTGCGCAGACTCTAATCTGGGAGAACTGGGTTTGATTCCCCACTCCTCCACTTGCTGATGTGAACCTGGCAGAGCTGTTCCTGAAAGAGCAGTTTCTGTTAGAGTTCTTTCAGCCCCACCTACCTCACAGGGTGTCTGTTGTGGGGATGGGAAGGGAAAGGAGTTTGTAAGCCACTCTGAGACTCCAAGTAAAGGGCAGGATATAAATCCAATCTCTCCTCCTCTCTCTCCTTCTCCAAAGGAGGTATTAACAGTACTGAGTCATTTTATAGCCTCCCAAGTTTAAAAGCGATGATCTCTCTGGCATATCTAGAAAGAACATTTGCTGTCTGAATTAGTGAGTCAGTATCAAGTCATATACATTCCACGTTAGAAATGGAGGGCATCTGACACCACAGCCTTGCTATGCAGCTGTAGGCCTGATTAATGTCTGGATGGGAGACCTCCTGAGAGCCCCGTGGAGCTGCTTTAAGTTCCAAGATGGAAGAAAGATGTGCTGTGATCATATTATGCTTCTGTTAAAACATCTACACTAACTGCCTTTTTGTTTTTGGGCTCAGTGCTGGTTCTTGAGCTATGGGTCCCACATATCTGAGGTAACATCTCTCCTGGTTTAAACTTGTATGCACATTCAGATCAATCCAGGATTCTCTTCTCATTGTTTCTTTTGCCATTCATCCACCATGAGAAACTGGACTTTTCCCATCATTGCCGTTCTTTAATAGTCCTTAGAAATTCTTATAAGACCTTTTCATTTCAAAGGGTGCTATGTTGATTGTCAATATTGTTCTAATGAATTCTGAAGTATAGAATACTAGGAGTAAGGCCCATTGTGGGAAGAAATACAATGAGCTCTAGAAGGACGCTCCAGGTTAGTGTCCCAGCTGTGGCTGATGGGGCGGTAGAGGGAAGGGGAAAGTAGAGGGAGGCAAGCCATGTTTATTTCCTTCTGCTTAGCTATAAGGCAGGGCTGTTTCAAGTCATTTTGCTGCCCCAAGTGGGTAATTTGGGAGGACAGCCTCATGGTAACCGGTATGGTTCCTTCCACCCCTGACTTATGTTGATTTGGAATTATGCAGTGGCAGTTAAGGTAGAAAAGCACCTCCTCCTAAGCCATGTCTTCTGGGTTCCAAGGGTCTGGAAAGTGGTTCCATAGCCAGTTACAGGGTTGCCAACTCTGGGTTGGAAAATACCTGTAGATTTGAGGGATAGAGCATGGGGAGTGAAGGGTTTGGGGTGTGGAGGGACCTCAGCAGGGTATAAATCCATAGAGTCCATTGCCCAAAGCAGCCATTTTCTCCAGGAGAACTGATCTTGGAGATCTCCAGGTGCTGCCTGGAAGCTGGCAATACTAAGGGGAGGGCCAGACCTGTAGATTTGATGGGTAGAGCCTGAGGAGGGCAGGGTTTCGGGTGTGGAGGGACCTCAGCAGAGTATAATGCCCAAAGCAGCCACTGTAATAGCTGGGAAATTTTCTGTAGGGGAAAATTTGCTCTGGCTGGGGAACACAGTGATTTCTGGGAGCTTTCCAAGCCCCACAAGGAGATTGGCAGCTCCAGTGACCGTTTAAGGGAAGATTGGGATGTGTATTTTGGCAACTCCAGTGACCATTTAAGGGGTAATTGGGATATGTATTTTACCTCAGGACACATTCAATGACTTCCAATAGCAACAACAAACTGTTTAGAATGTTAGAGGCAAAGGCCAATCAGGCTACATTTGCAAATGACCTCTGTGTTCCAACTGGCTATTGGGGGGAGAGGAACAGCAAACTGTTTAGAATATTGGAGGTGAGACTCCGGCAACACAGCCAGTGGATAGGGATAGCTTCTGAGTGACAGATCAGGGAGCCAACTAATTTGGGAGCATGTGGAATGTTAGGAGAGTCCACAACCAAAACAGAATTATTATATAGAGAGATGTGTCTAGGCAAGCTGTTTGTTTTTATTACTGGTATTGTATGTGGTTTCATATTTAAATGTCTTCTGTGGTATAAGCTGTCTGGAGCTCTTGGAAAGGTGGCATGTAAATGTCTAAAATGAATAAATGGTAACATAATAAGTTATGTTTAGTGTAGTGGTTAGGAGTGTGGACTCTAATCTAGGAGAACTGGGTTGGATTCCCCACTCCTTCACATGCAGCTGCTGGTGTGACCTTGGGTCAGCCACAAGTTCTTTCAGAGCTATTCTCTCAAGGGCAGTTCTCGAGAGAGTTCTCTCAGCCCCACCCATTTCACAGGGTGTCTATTGTGGGGAGGGGGAGGGGAAGGAGATTGTAAGCCACTCTGAGACCACTTTGGGTAGTGAAGGGTGGGGTATAAATCCAATGTCTTCTCTTCTTCTTAATTTGGTTTCTGCTTCCCTTTTCTTTTTTTCCTAATTCAGAGCTCACATCCAGGGAAAGGGACACAGTGTCAAGTGATAATAAAGGACTTTGGCTCATCTTTCCTAGGGCTGGTGATGACTTTTATTTGGAGACCCTCTTGGAAGTGTAGCTGGTCAGCATTTCAGATTTACTGCTGAGAATGTTACACTGTTTTCCTTTTCTAAACTATATACAGATGGAAGGGCAAAGAAGTCTTTCAGGAAAGTCAGTTTAGACTACTGACCTGGTTTATCCAAAGAATTTCATCATTGTCTCCTCTTACTTTCCCTGAACACATACACACACATGTACACACCCACACTCACATGCTGTGCGTAACGTAGTTGCTGAAGGCCGGAATTGTCAAGTTCAATCAGGTCTCAGGAACCGACAGATGGTTTGAATAATAAAAAAGTTACCTTGATAGGAATAATGAGCTGTTTTCATGAAGATTTCAGTTCATTTCACGTGAAAAGGAAAGGTATCTTTTTATATGAATTGCTTCCATATAGCAGCTTGAGCCCAGAACTTTTCATAAGACTTGATGAGGGGAGGGTGACTATGTTCCAACAGCTGACATTAATAATCCTGTACCCTAATAATCCTGTTTGATGGTGCCCAGAAACTATCATAATAGGCTCTATACAGATGCCTAACACTCCTTTGACTAAATACAATAGTCACAACCTGAGCACACTGAAGTCTGACCTAGACATAATGGTTACACTGTTGTTGAAATCTGGATCAATCCCAATTATATAGAAAGAGGGAGAAATCAGAGGCAATACCAGCAGAAAGACGTTTTGAAAGTGGTTGCTTTTAAAGAATTGAGACTGGTTGCCTGTTTGTGGAAACTGTATTCTTTGGAAATTTTGCTTGAGACAATTATACCTCAAATGCCTATGAAATGTAGGTTATGAAGAACATATATAGTTATCACTGAGGAAGATCAACGAAACGAAGCTATTAATATCTGGATCCTTCATAACTTATATGACCTAAATGACACATATATAACTTCATTAATTGTACCAGAACTTATATTTGTATGTTGGGCTATATGCTTGTACCTACATTTTTTCATTATTTATACTTGGATATATTGTCGACATTTATGATTCATTGGTATTTATTATACAATTGTTTCATAGAGTCGTAACGTCTTTTTTGCACAGCTTTGCTTTGCATATTGTTTCCATAACCCTCTCACTTCCATATGACGAGTTTCTCCCCTTCCTCATTATAATACATACAAAACACAACGTACGTACAACGCAGCCTCATGCCCAGTCATCTCTGCCAACAGTTGCTACCTGAGATTTTTTGTGGAGATGTTGGAGCTCAGACAGCTTCCCAATGTATGCTTCTTTTACAAACGTGTGGTTGCAAATTGCAGTTGAGTTGTCCTGATGAAACTTTTGTGCAATTCTTTGCTAGTCTTCCCTACTCAGAACGCCTCCTGTCTACACCTACTACTTTATAGTGAGGCCAAGAGAGCACAATTCCAGGAGTAGAGCCTGTGTGCTATCGAGCACCTGGCACTTTCTTGTGGGATTTCTATTGCTATGAAACTTTCCATGAGATTATTTCAAGATTGCATGTACATGTGTATGGGTGACAGAACCCACTAGGTTACAGCTGCCATTGCCTCACTGCCCAATCTTTACTACTGTTTCATTTGTAAAACAGTGGCTATTGCTCCTACCTCTCACTACTATTTCTAGCACTGATTTTCAAATTTAAGGTTTGAACTACACATAACACTTTGATAGTGAAAGTCAGATGTCAGGAATGGGGAATTTCTTTTCCAAGCACTGGACTCCCTGATTGAACCTGGAACCATGGCACAGAGGGAAAAGAAGCTTCAGCCCCATGGGACACTGTTTACCCCACTGACACACGTATGCCCCAATGGAGTAAAAACACCCTTGATACAGAGAACAGGCTCCCCAAATACACAGAGATGTTTTGCTCTTGTTTTCACTGGCACAGAGGCATTTTTCTGTTGGTTCTGGGCCCATACTGCTTTGACTTATTCCCTGATTTCTGCACAAATTTCTGTCCCTTTAGGTTTTACTTCTTTTTTTTTGATATGTAGGTGTGTGTGGTAGGGTTGCCAGGTCTCCTCCTTGCTCCAGCAGGGGGATTTGCAGGGCATTCTGGGGGTAGGTGGTGATGCCCCCAAGCTCCACCCCAAGCCATGCCCCTCAAGAATGACCACCCACCTGGCCAACCCTCTCCCTCCCCTCTTGCCCGATTTAAAGGGCTTCAGCTGGTCGACAGGGACCACATGGCCCGCCGACCAGTTGGACAGCCCTTTAGATCCAGCAGGAAGGAGATCATGGGAGGTTGTGGGTGCAGGCTCCACTCATAAAAAGACCGTTTAAAGGGTCTTTTTGAGAGCAGGGTGGGAGCCGCAGTACAGAGGACTGGACCAGCTGAAGCCCTTTAAATTGGGCAAGGGGGAGGCCGGGTGGGTGGTTGCTCTTGGACGTGGGGATGAGGGCAGGCATTCCCCCACCCACCAGCTCAGCAGGGGTGGATAGAAGCTCCCAGAAGTGGGGGAACTGCTGCCCGGACCTGGGGGCTGGCAATCCTAGTGTACAGGTTATTACCTGTTTTCCCCCCCTGGTTCTTTTGAAACTGCTTTTACCCCAATCTTTTTCTGGAAGCCAATTTTGAGTTGGCTTTTTCCTCTTCTGTAATGTTTTCTGCTGGTTTTCTTTTCTTTTCTTGCTTTCTAACATGATTAACTCATTGGATATTTCATGACTTGCACACACTCCAAATAATGTACTTTCAATCTACTTTCGATTTGCTCTAGCAATTGTTTTCAAGTGGTGTTTGCTCTTTCACACAGTAAAATACAGTTGTAAATTGCATTGAAGGGGGATTGAAAGTGTGTGTAAAAGTCAGGGTCTGGTTCACAGGCACATATTCATTAATCACTGTTTACTGCAGTTAAGTGAAGCTTTGTAGGTGTGAATAAACTGATCAGTCATCATGGATAGAACTTAAATTGGTTGTAAGAACAGTAGAGTATGACAGTATTGTCCTAAGGAGAATAACACCCTTTGAAGTCAGTTGAAACAGCTGTCCGCAGGAAGGCTTAGACACAACTTCTGATATCTGATTTCACTGTGTCCCAGCCAGCATGAGATGCACTGGTTGCCGGGCGGGAGGTTTGAAGCCCACTCTTAACTGATCCCGTGATCAGTTGAGAGTCAGCTTGTGATGCCCCTACAAAAGAAGTTGTTGTTTCCCAGGAAGTCCAGCAGGCAGTGAAGTTCCCAGGGCAGTTGTCTTGTGATTGGTTGAGAGTTGGCTTCCATTCCCCTCCTAAGGTCATCATTCTCTAGGTGGGCCCTGAAATTCTGCTGGAATTCCAACTGATTTCCAAACTACAGAGGGCTATTCCCCTGGATGAAATAGCAGCTCTAGAGGAATCACATCCCTGCTGAGCTTCCTTCTTAGACTCTGCGTCCCCAGGCTCCTCTCCCAAATCTCCAGGAATGTTCAAAGCAGGAGTTGTCAACCCTGTCCCCTCCCCTGAAAACAATGCTGTCTCATAGTGAGGCAAAGAGGATGATCAGAATCCAGTTCCCAGTTGATCTCTCAATTGGCTGAGAGTTGGCTTCTGAACAATCCTATCTGGCAGCTGTTTACTTTGTTCTGAAGGAGCTGGAAAAAACTGGGTTCAGGTCGCATTCTGTGTTGGCACAGTTTGAGAAATAATACAATCCATGCTTTGGAGTTTGCTTTCAATAACTTTTAGTGCAATGGGATTTTGCAAAAAGACAATAACTTGACAGCAGGCCATAATGCAACAGAGAGGACCTCAGAGTGCAAGCGCTGACACATACTACCACACAGCAGACAGAGAAACTAGAGGAAGGCTAAACTACAAGAGAAAACATTCAATAAACCCTGGGGTACAAGTGGACTAAACTACCATTTCAGCAGTATTTGTATTAACTTGATTTTTTAGCAGGCTGTTGGTTCTCCAACAGTCTGATCATGAGAGTTAAACACTGTATGTTTGGCTGTTGAACAGGCTCGCTGTGAAATCTGCACCATCCCCAATATCAGTGAATACTTCATGTAGTCTCAAAAAGCCATGATCAGATCTAAGCAACTTTTTTGACCAGGCATTTGGTTATGACCAAGCCAATTGGGTACAGAAGCTCACAGTGATTTAAAAGTGAGTACCTTCTCATTGGGAATCTTAACAGAAGTTTGAAATGTTCATATTGATTCTATTTCAAAACTCTCCTATAACCCCAAGTATCCAGAGCTGCTGTAAAGTGTCAGGCATCTAAGAAGAGATTTCCCAAGATATACTATACGGATGACTTTC
Organism: Gekko gecko; assembly: GCA_029375565.1. Classification (NCBI taxonomy): domain Eukaryota; kingdom Metazoa; phylum Chordata; class Lepidosauria; order Squamata; family Gekkonidae; genus Gekko; species Gekko gecko. The sequence goes on along the minus strand of JAPDNY010000001.1, from coordinate 66,188,955 downwards.
ATGTGATTCCTATTAAGTCTGTTAAACCCTGAGGCTATACATTTCACCTAGTATGTACAAGATCTTCTCCACCTTCTAAGAAGGGTCAATGCATGGAATTGTAAGATCAATCAGTTATTAAGAAAACATGAGCACAAATTCCACTTTAGTCCCCTGTGTCTTACTGAGGTGACCTATTTAGAGAAGCTTTACATGTGTTAATTGCAAACAATTTCAGAGTAGTAGAGGTAGGCTATTTTTAAAGCTGTGCTTAACTTTTTTTGAACTATGTATATCAATGATTCTGGTGTCCTAAATGCAGTACAGATATCATAATATTCTCTGTTAGCCATTGCTATGAAATGAAAAGGCATTCATTTTCTCATGTCATTTTTTACGATAGTTCCACACTGATTCATTAGGTCTGAAGGTCCTTCCCTGGGGCTTATAATGGAGCAGGGCTTGCCATAGGGACTTCATACATCAAGCTGAAAATGGGAACTAGACAGTTCCTGGTTCAAATTTTATTTCTGTTGTGAGGTCAGTACTATCTTAAGCAGTGATACCCTTCTTTGTCCATTGACTTCACAAGGGAATAACTTGTGTACATCCTCAAACAAACTAATATTTGTTTGTCTCCACTCTTCATCTGAAATACAGAAATAGTAATTCTAGCTTACCTTTCAGATCAGTTGGTATTACTGAAACAGGGCTGGATCCTGTTCTGAGGGATCCTCTGTCATTCAGAAGCAGCATTGTAGGGGGCATTTTGGGCAGCCGTGGGTAAGGTAGCAGGAGAGTTGTACTTGATGGACAGAAATCCTTCCATCTGCAAAATGCTGTGTTGGACTCAAATTACGGTGTACATGGAAAACTTTAGACCCCTAGATATACAGTTTAAATGCCCACTGGGCTCAAATGCACATATACCTGATCACGATTTGCACCTGACCAGAATTAGAATAAACTGTGTAAAGTATATAAATACATTAGGGTTGCCAGGTCCCTCCGGGCAAACTGCAGGGGATGGGGAAGGACTTATCGGGACTGGGAGGGAGGCCTAGCCAATGTTGAAACAACATGTCTATGTCATTTCTGACATGACCCAAAAGTGACATCATCACATCGGTGGCATCAGGGTGATGCTCTGATGCTTGGGGAAGAACTCTGCGGTCCAAGCCAAATTTACAATAGTTTTTTCTCCTCAAATACTAGAGCGTTGCCCCGCCATCGATGATGTTTCACATCTGGGTCACATTATTATTATTTATTACATTTTTATCCTGCCCTCCCGACGAACGGGCTCAGGGTGGCTTACAATAGGGCACCATGTGCCAAAGCAAACAGTATCTTACCTAGCAAAAAGCATGCTATTCGATGTTACTTGGCCCCATCCAGCAGTACTGATCACAGAGAAGTCATGGTTGATCTTCATAGGGCCACCCCTTAGGTCTACTGAAGGTGGTAGTGGTAGTGGCGGCGCCTACTCGAAAGCCTGGCGGAAGAGCACTATCTTGCAGGCCTTGCGGAACTGTAAAAGGTCCCGCAGGGCCCTGATCTCCTCCGGGAGCTCATTCCAACGGGTAGGAGCCGCCACTGAAAAGGACCTGGCCCTAGTTGCAGTAAGCCTGGCCTCCCTGGGGCCTAGGGTTACCAGGCAATGTTGTGTCCCTGACCGAAGTGCTCTTTGGGGCTTATGTGGGGAAAGGCGGTCCCTCAGGTATGTTGGACCCTGGCCATATAGGGCTTTAAAGGTAAGCACCAGCACTTTGAAGTGAATCTGGTATGCTATAGGCAACCAGTGCAGCACTTTCAGCACAGGCTGGATGTGCTCCCACCTAGGGACGCTCACCAACAGCCTGGCTGCAGCATTCTGCACTAGCTGCAGCCTCCAGATTTGCGACAAAGGCAGCCCCATGTAGAGAGTGTTACAGTAGTCTAGCCTCGAGGTGACCATTGCATGGATCACTGTAGCCAAGTCATCGCAGTTGAGGAAAGGAACCATCTTGCCCATCCCCCCAACACCCAACCTCCACCACCCCCTCAGGGGAAATCCATCCTCCTGAGAAAACCCCAACTCCACCTTCATCCCCTAATCCCATTAGATGACAACCTCAGCCAATGGGGAGGTAAGAGGGGGTGGGGCATCTGCTGGAAAGGGGGTGGGGCACCTGTCAAAATGTTTTGATACAAGAACCCTTCCCCACTTCCTTCTGTTCTTTTTCCAGAGTATGTGCTTCTGTTTTCTCTCCTTGGTCGGAAGTGATGCAGACATATCATTGCAACATTGACTGGGCCTTGCTCTTTTTCTGGGTAAGTCCTCCCACTGGCCAGCTGATCAGTGGTGAAACCTGGTGGCGGGGCAGCTGAGGTGCATGCTCATATTTCTATCATCATTCTGTATGCTCCCCTCCATAGCTGTATTTCAGTTCCATTGCTCAAACCAATATGAAGTAATGCTTGATTACACCCCATTCAGTGCTATGGGATCTGAAATCCACCTAACTACATACTGCATTTTGTGTGTGTGTATATGTGTGTACACACATGCACACATACATATAATATCATCTGTAGTCTTAGTTTTGACTGATTCACATCTCTTTCTTTCTTATATACACACACATTTGTAAAATGTGTTCAGATTCTATGAAGTGTAATCCCTGCATTTCTGGAATAGAGTAATGAAGCAGAAATTGGAAAACTAAACAAGCCCATCCTCTGAAATCAACTCTTGCAAGAACAGAACATTTTTGTTTACTTTATGGGGGGAAATCTGTCAGATACATAAAATGGACTAATTCTAGTGAAAGTTCTAATCTGGCTAGGAAATAAAAATAATTACATATCAAGTCCTTCTTTAGTGTGGGGACTGCTTCTAATTTGCATAGATAATCCTTTGATTCTGCAGATGGATTACACCAAGCACGGTTATTGAATACAGTCAGATGCTTTAGATTATGAATTATATATTCATAGTTTTTCTGTAGATTCCTAGTTAGATGTCTCATTTTAAATAATCTCATTTGCAAGCAGCAATAAACATGGCCCATCCCAGTTCCAACCATGGTTTGTCCTGACAAACACAAAACACTCCCTGGCCCACCCAAAGGACTAGTATTGCTTAAATAAAAAAACTGGCAATCTTGCTAATTGGTAGCCTGCTCACTTTCAGTTTCAGCAATGAAAAGGTTGGGGGAATATTTTTTACAGAACCTTTCATTATAACAATGCTATACATATAACTTTCCATTAAAACTCCTGGGGAAAGATGATTAACACATGGAATTCACTGCCACAGGAGGTGGCGGTGGCTACAAGCATGGATGGCTTTAAGAGGGAATTAGATAAACATATGGAGCAGAGGTCCATCAGTGGCTATTAGCCACAAGGTATAGATAGAAACTCTCAGTCTGGGGCAAGTAATGTACTGTATTCTTGGTGCTTGGGGGAGGCAAGAGTGGGAGGGCTTCTAGTGTCCTGGCCCCACTGCTGGACCTCCTGATGGCACGTGGTATTTTTGGCCAGTGTGTGACATAGTGTTGGACTGGATGGACCGCTGGCCTGATCCAACATTGGTTTCTCTTATGTTCTTATGTAAAGATAGGTGACCTTGCCATGGTGGAAATTTCAGGTTCCTTATGCACACCATTAAAAGCAGCCTTTTGGACTTTGGTACCTCATGGTAAGCATAAAGAATGGCATTTCCTGCTTGCTCATTGGCAATTCTTGTTTACCTCATTTGCATCAGCCCATCATCTCCTAATCTAGATTAGAATTTGGAAGTTTATGGGTATCTCTGAGATACTGTACAAATGTCCCCAGATTTCTAGTGTTTTGTATGGTGATAAGCTCTAGGGAACAGATTAGGGATTCTTTTGGTGTACTACCCATCTTACTGCCCAACAGTCTTCCATCCTGAGGTGGTTGAGATTGTCTGGGGGTGGTTTTGATTAGGTGTTAGTACTGAATTCTTCAGCATCCACAGTCAGGCCCAAGTCTGGAACAGCTTAGAATATTATGGATGCCATGACAATAGGTATGGCTCAGTTCAGTAGTATACAGTCTTGATAAGGATTCAATCTTGGATAAAGATGATGATCTAGGTATGGTGGATATTTCGGTTGCTATGGCCAGGTCATCACCCGACAATGCTTAGTCAGAATTTCTTATACTTCTGCAAGTGTGGAGGATATATTAGGATATTCTGCCCCCAAGACTGATGCATTTGGATGGTTTCCTTTTACCTCTAGGGGATTGTCCAGGAGATGTACTTGCACTTCTGGATTATGGAGGCATGGGCCAGGTGGCTGATATGCTTGCTCCTAAATGCCCTCTCCAGCTTGGTAGACCCCATTTAGCTCTGGTTTACAGGAGCTAGAGGTAACAAAATAGCAGGGATGCTAGCAAGAGCAATGGCAGTAAAAAACTGGCCAAATCTGACCAATTACAAACTAGAGTCAATCTTAGAGCTCATGATGATGGCAAAGAAATCTTAATCCAATACCATTGCATCTATTTAATGTAATTCAGCAGAGATTTTTTATAGTGGTCAGGGGTCTGCTTCACTCTGATTTACTCTGTCCAGCTTATTATTCATTATCATTCATATTCATTCCTACCTAGACTCTGCATTAGACATAATAGATGTGATCATTGATTCCAGAGGACTGTCTAGTTTTGCCCAATGATGTCACATCTAGCTTTAATAGACACTTTATGAAACTTGAAGAGGTGAACAAGATCTTTGATTACATGTGGAAAATTGTTAGCATGCTTGATCTTTGTCTTTTCTAGCAGCCAAAAGCAGCCTCTGTATTATGCATGTTCATTAGAACATATATATCGATCTTATGAACACAGAGATGTTGGCTCTTTCCACCCAGTCTAATTTTTCATGATTCTTAGTTGTACATATAGAAGCTTACATACATATAGTTGAAAGTTCATCTTGTCTATGACCTTTTCCACAAACTTGATTTACTCCTGATCTTCTTGACAGTCAATCCACAAGCATTGGAATTGGTTTGGGCACAGTTTTTCTGCACATCTGCCATCCTGCTGCATTTTCATAGTTGTCAGTTTCCAGCTTTTGTTAAAAATTAGTTCTCTCTTGTGGAGATATAAGGAAAAAGTTGAATCTCTGCAAGCAGGGGGCTAGAGGCTTACTTTTTTAAAAAATGAAAATCGGGAATTCAGGGAATCTGCTAAACCTATTGTTACAATGCTATATCAATGCATCGACATGGATTTTTAAAAAATGAATATGAATCACTCATCTTCAGGGCAGGGGGAGAGGAAGAGTGAGTAGTCTGAAGATGATGACAGTACAAATATTGAAAAATGGGCTGGAGGTGGGTGGGAGTGGGCAGGACAAAGAAAACCAACAGAAACACACAAGGAAAGGGTGGCTTAAAACTGGCTTCCAGAAAATGATTGGGGTAAAAGTGGTCTCAAAAGAACCAGGGGAGGGGGAGCCCAGGAAAAAATACAAAAAACTTAAATGAAAACTAAAGGCACAGAAATGCACACAGAAATCAAAGATAAACTGAACCAGTATGGGGCCAGAACTAGCAGAAAAACCTGTTGTGAAAAAGCCCTGTGTTAGAAGGGAAATTTTGTAGCAGAAGTAACAGAATATTTTTAAAAGCATTGGGCACTCCCAGTTCATTTGGAAACGGTGAATAATTAAAAACAAAAACCCCGGACAACCTCAAATATCCAGCTTGCTTCTCCACTTGTGACATTTCCCATCACCTCATTTGTTTGGAAAATTGGCTGCAGCCCAGTGGCCAAATGATGTATTTTTTTTAAGGAATCCTTCTGGGAAAGGGGAAAAAAAGCCAGGTTACAACATAAAACACAGTATTAATGTTTGCTGCTTAAATATAGTCTTTGGAGTTCATTTAGCCTAGGCTTAACTGTTGAATGTTTATACAGGCTACTGACTGTTTCCCTTAAGTCAATACACTTTCTGACTGTGAATATCAGGCTGGTTACAAAATTTCTTGGAAAACTCTATTCCATGTAGTGGGGTTTTAAAGATTCTCTCCCCACCCCACACACATCATGTCTGAAGAGAAAGAACAATTAATAAAAGTAGGAGGTAAGTTGACAAGTCGCAAATGTCTTTTCAGATGATGCAGTTTTGTTTCTTTCCCAAAAAGTTAGAGCAGCAAGAAGATTTTCCTTCACGTGAGATGGTTAATTATATTAGCAACTCAGTTAATGGGTGAATGCTAAATAAGTCAAACAACTCATGATAAATGAAGAGATATTTTTAAGTCAGGAGACATGAGCCAAGTTTTGTGAGAAAGAATGGGGGGGGAGAAAGAAAGGAAATTTCATTACTGTTAGCTGAGGGTCAGTGTACATAAACTGTCTGTCGCCAAGAAGGCTGCTTTAAATGACCATGATGTTTGCATCCTGCCAAAGATACTGAAACATTTTCTCCACAACACTTCAGACCTGTATATGGAATTCCATAAGTGAGATGATGTGCTTCAAAACAGCCATCCTAGAGCATACACTACAAAGCTTCAATATCCATCACCAAAACATCTGGTTACATGTATTCATTTTACTTCAGCAGCCCCATCATATGTACTGAGAGGGGAAGTGACCGCCCATGTACTTCCACCACATGTAACTATCAAATTTTTCCCCAACCCTTCATTTAAGGAACACAATGCAATGTATATGACTCCATTTTATCATCACAGCTACTAACCTGTGAGGTGAGTTAGTCTGAAAGAGAATGACTGGTCCAGGGTTACCTAGTAAACTTTATGGCTAAATAAAGACTTGAACTCTGGTCTCCCCAGTCCTAGTACAACACGTTAGCTATTATGCCACAAGAGCTCTGTGCATTGACTGAATGCATAGAGAGGAAGAGCAGAAATAACTGTGCTGGCTCCAGTCCCACCTTGTGAACATGGTGCCTATGCACATTAGAAGTGTCCATTCATATGCTCCCTCCCAGTATTGAAAAATGTACACAAAATCTCTTTTTTGCAAAAATATTTATAGTATTATAAAATTAGCTATTAAGCAAAGTGCAAATAAAGTACAAAGTGTGTAATTACATTAGAAGACATACAATTACAAGCCAGACATAAACCCTGCAGAAATACAATCATAAAAGGACCGAGCCATCACCTTTATGGTGTAAGGACAGAGAAAACCATTCACTTTAACAGCCAAAGATAAGTCCCTCAAAGCATGAAGATGTCAAGGCTAGTACATGACAGGCCTGTTTCAAATTGATATCTTTATCAAGCTGTTAAGTCTTCATAAGGCTTGTGGGATTTCCACTAGTTTCCAAGAATTCACAAGGGCATGGCGGCCAGTGTCCCTAATAACAAGCTTGAGATACCCACTCCCTTCCTGTATTGGGCATCCCCAATCACAAGGAAAGAGTGTATGTGCAGACACTTCCTCTGTGCATTCACACCATGCAGAGGACCCAGGAACCACACATGGGACAGGGCCAGAATGCTTATGCTCATGCTCCCTTCCCACATGTTCAGTCAATATGTGAACAGGTCATGTGTGGAGACCTACTGCCAAATAGTGTTTGAAAGGGAAGGATCCTAAGAACCATCCACACAAACACGTTCTATTGTAGGCACAGAGGGAACACGTGAATGGTCACAATCTTCAACTCACCTCCCTCCATCAAAGGGTCACTTTGGAAGGTAAGTATATGAAGTAGATTTAGGTGTCGCACAAGCTGGTATGATGATATCAGCCTTTCAGAGCTGTGTGGCTGTGCCCCCGGCTATTCTGATCTACATGGCAGAGGACCAAGTCCTGTCCCACTAGAAGCCTCCTGTTTGCTGTTTGAATCTTTAAACAAGTTTCTATTGTTCAAGGGGTTTTGATATTGCATTTCTTATCTATTTGCATCATGAAATGCTTTGGGTGCCTGTGTAACACAGAATGGCAGCAGGGAAGAAATTTAATAATGAAGGAAATGAATAAATTGATGCTGCCTGCACACATATACCCTCAAGAGAGATACGTCTTCCCAGGCAGGCCAAAGAAATTGCCCTGCTCTTTCTTCCTTTGTGTCTGAGTAAGAAAGAGATGCTATTATGATGATGCCAGTTCTTTCATGTATTTTTCTTTCCCCCTCCAGGTCATAACACCAAGGATGAACTGAAGCTGCAGTTAGAGATTTAATTAGGCAGGCTATTTCTGGATGAATCTCATTATTGCTCCCTATAATTAAAATTGGGGTCACGATATACCCTTTTGGCAGGTTAACCTGTGAATGGAGACTCTTCTCTTTTATCTTACTCTACCCATTTTGTGCGTATGTGTGGCTGTGGCAAATCGTTTGTATCTAAACTGTTTGAAATCTTCCCATTAAAAGATGAAAGGAAATTATTCATGAGGTAAGCAGCATGGAGCACCTTCCTGACAATTATACCACAGGGAAACAACATGAACAAAAGACAGTTGCATCTGTGCTGGCAGGGCTTGACATGCTTACTCATTCTTTACACCACTTTTTGAAAATGGCCAGAATGGATTCTATTCCCAATGAGCTAAATGGCAAAGTAACCAATGCTTCAAATTCCTGCATTTTCCTGGCAGCTGAGACAATGGAAATCATTGCTAATTTCCCATGTGTAAGGCTGTTTCGCTTTGCTCTGTTCAGCCATTTAAAGTGTGGACATCCTTAAGGCACACAAAGGACTGAGGTTGCTCCTGCTGGCCCCACCTCAGACATCTGCATATACATATGCATGCCCTGCACATATATGAGTGTACATGCTTGGTTTTCTACATGTGACGGAAGACCCAATTTTTTGCAGTGTTCCTGATCTCATGAACATAGGGCCCCCATAAGTCAGAAGCAACTTGATGGCACTTAACACACACACATGATACTAATGGGCATAGATCTTGCATATAGAGTTGTAGGCATTTTGAACAACTGAATATTCCTTCTCCACACTGTCCCACAGCTGTATACATGATCTTGTTGCAAAATCTTACAGTATGACGCAAGTCTCAAGGGTCCTCCACACATGGTTGGGGTAGCTCGTGGGGCTAGAGTAAGAACATAAGAACATAAGAAAAGCTATATTGGATCAGGCCAATGGCCCATCCAGTCCATCACTCTGTATCACACAGTGGCCAAACCCAGGTGTCATCAGGAGTCCCCCAGCGGGGCTGTAACTTGAGAAGCCCTCCCACTGTTGCCCCCCAAGCACCAAGAATATAGAGCATCACTGCCCCAGATATAGTTTTCCATCTATACATTGTGGCTAATAGACACTGATGGACCTCTGCTCTATATGTTTACCTGTCCCCTCTTGAAACTGTTTATGCTTGTAGCTACCACCACTTCCTGCAGCAGTGAATTCCATGTGTTAATTACTCAGAGGCTCATTGAATCTATGCATATATGGATATATATGGTTGGTAAAAGTGAGCACTGGGGAATATGGGGCACAAGGGACTAATGGAATAATCCTACTAACCACTAAGCACTGCAAAAACAACAGCTATGATTGAGTGATAGAATACTGGCAACAAAGGAGCAAATGCCAATAGCTGCCCCCATGCTTCAATGGAGTTGTTGTTGTTCAGTTGCACAGTCGAGTCCAAATCTTTGTGACCCCATGGACCACATCATGCCATGCCCTCCTGGAGTAGTATTCTACAAAGGCATTCAGGTCAAATTTTCAGGGGCAGGGCAGGGAAACAAGTCAAGGTCCCTGATAGTTGACAGCTCTTTTGATCTATTGGAATTCTGCCATGATAAATAGGAAAAGAGGAGATACAGTTTCCCTGGCCTGCAGGGCACACACTGCCACGTTTACTAAGCCTGGGCATGGTGATGCATGTGTTCAACGATTGTAAATAGCTACATACCCACTTACCTTTGGTGAGTAAAATTCAATTCCAGGTGAGTAGGCAGAATAACTTCACAAAATTTGGTTCTCCTCCCCCTTTTAAGGCACAAATAATTAATTTTTCTATAGCCAAGCAAGCAGTCTAGTATTGTTTTTAGGCTAGTAGAATTATGGCAAGGTTGGTCTGTTTCACGAACATGTGACAGCACAGTGCAAATAACTAATCAAGAACTAGAATCCGGTATTAGAACAATCTCAGCTTTCTCCACATCCCAGCTCTCATCTTAAAGTTAGTTCGTAGTCCTTCTGCCTTGAAGTGCTGAATATACAGACAATACCTGATGTTTTCTCCCCAAATCTGGGTAGGAGACAGAAAAACTGAGCAGAGTAGGATGTCTAAGAAGTGAGATAGTTTCAAAGGGTAGCTGTTTTTGTTTGCAGTAAAACAGATCTTAGTCCATTAGCACCTTAGAGACCAACAAGAATTCTAGGGTATAAGCTCTCAAGAGTTAAAGCTCCCTTCATCAGACGTGTTATGCTTTGGCTCCCTCCTTCCTTGCTGTTTAGTTAGCAGCACAAAAAGATTCTGCAAAACAAGCAAAAGCATGAAAATATACTGGATGTCTACAATGAGTGCAGGTGGTCTAATAGGGATTTTTGGTACATGATGTTGGAAATGGGGGAGGGGATTAACTAACCCTGGCAAAGAAGCAGAATTGATCTGCATCGAATCACTTCACTCCTTGCACCATTGCAGCTAAATCTGTACCATGGATTCACACTGTGAAGAAGTTTCTCTCCAGAAGACAGATGGAGTGGATTGATAAATACAAAGATAATGATGGTTATAGTGCTGCATGTAACGCTTTCAAATACCATACCATAAAACAGTTATACTGCAATAAAATCAGGACAGCTACAAGAAATGTCTATAAACTAAAAAACTGACAGCAAAAAAGGAGCAGCTGACAGCAAAATCAGAAAGAGAAAAGCAGCAGAAAAACAATCTATATGCCAGTCTAGGCAAATAAAATGTTCTTCACCTGATACCTAATACTCAAAAGAATATGGCTGTCAACTTCTGATTTCAAAACAATTGGTTCAGAGTCTCAGAAACGCAGGCAGAGCCCAGGCAAAAACTGATGGGTCCAGCTCAGAAGGCAGGCAAAATTTGGTGAGCCAGGGGCAGGGCTGGATTAACAGGTGCAATGCCTCTGAACTAGGTGGAGTTCAAGATGCCCCACAGCATTACAAAAAAAAGTAAATAAACTTTAAAACGTAGTAAAAAAAACCCCTTGTTATTTGGAGATTCTTCATAATCTGAGGCTCTAAACTGTAGTGTGTTTAGTTTGTGCACAAGCCTCTCTAGTCAGAAGTAGAACATGGAAGAACCTTAAAGGTCAAGAACACAGGTTTAAAGGCACTGCAAAGTCTGGCATTTCAGACTCCACACTGCTCATTACCTGAAGGAACGTAGTTGTACTGTAAAATATCAGCTGGTTTCCAAGCATTCCACTGTTGAATTCCTCTTAGTTAAAACTGGGGAAGCTTTGTATTAAGGACAAAGGACATGAGAATTCTCCTTGTTTCACTACAGCATTCTTTACCAATACAGTCACAAGGTTGCTGGGCTTGTACTGTATGCCACAACCAATGATCATCAGATTAACAGTTAAGGGTAATCAGATCCAAACATTCCATTGTGGTTAAACTGCTGAGCATTCCATCTGTCTTCTTACCCTTTCTTGCAACATGTGTTGCTACAGGAGTGTTGAGTCAGTAATTTCACATCACCACAGCTAAATTAAGTTTGTGGGCTCCAGGAAAGCTGCTGGTGCTACCGTGCCCATAAACACCTACCCTGTAGGGAAAAGGCCACAGCATCCATCCTGGATGGCTTTGGATTCAGCAACAAAGCAACATTTAGGACTGCAGTTGAGTTATTCATTCACTAACAGGAATGTTTTTTTTTTCCTTTGGGAAAATGTTTCTGAAGAACTACAGATTAGTTGCTGTGTGCCCTACTACATTTGAATACTGTCTCTTTAGTAAAACAAGGTTATCTAAACTCCTAGATTCACATACTCTTGGAACAGGGCCCAGCATGGTGACTGGCACTGCACAACTGGGCCATAGTGTTCCTGGGCAGAGGCTGCTAGGGGCAAAAAAAAGGAGGAAGAGCTGAAGATAGGGGCACCGGCTGGCCAATGGGTGTGTAAGGATAGAAGGAGACAGGAAAAGACAAGAGGCAATGGGGGCTTTCAGGGAAGGGAAAGAAGAAATAGTAAGGCAGGGGGAAATGAGATGTCCCCCACAAGTACTTGCAGGTTCCCACTTGCTCATTGATGGAGTTGTGCTCTATGAACATCCTTTTTAAAGCTGATGAAACACCCTGTGGCTGTGAATCTCTCCAGTTATTCTCAGAGTAAAGAATTACTTCCTTTTTTTCTGTCTTGAATCTACTGCCCATTAACTTTATTGAGTACATGAGCCAATATTATAGGAGAGGAAGAAACAGTTTTCACTTTCTCAAGCCCATAAATAATTTCCAGGATCTGACAGCCATCCCAAACCAGTTGTGAGAAACTAAGATTGCACATTCAAGTGGCCAGTTATACTTTCCCAAGCACATGGTATTTAACCCTACTCCCAAGGGTATTGGAGCAAGTTCCAGTAACTGGAAAAGAAATACATAACCGATAAGCTAAAGTATGGTAAAGTGAAAGGCCTATATTTGTACAGTGTTTCTTAGACAGTTAATAATGTGCTATAATAATAATTAAGATATTATGCTATTATGTTTTCTGATTATGTACCAGTAAAATATGCCATCCCCAATAATGTGTTACAACTACAAATCTTAGGATAAATCTGGTGACCAGCATACATTTTGCAAATTAGACAAATGTGTATAGTTTGCTTATTTGAGAGAGAGGCTACGCTTTGCATGATGAAGGCAACAGGTGTTAAGCATTTTCTCTGCTGGAAACCCTGGAGAACCAATCAAAGTGAAAAATGCTGAACTGCTGATTTACATGAACCAGTGCTATTATTTGGTATAAGGCAACACTTCACTTGCATAATTGTGTTTCTGCTGGCAGTTGGGCCAGTGAGTTATGAGGACATGAGAACTTGTTACCTGACCATTGAAAATCTTATTCAACCACAATTATGGCTTCTGGGATCTCATCAGAACCTGCCCATATAGTTTTGACCCAACATCAGCTTTCCCATCATGTTATTTTTAAAATGCAAATATACAGTCTGGAGGGTATAATTACTTTGCTGTTTCTAATTAAGACCTTTCATTTGTATGCCTTTTTTCTTATTTGTAGTTTTGCACATCCAAATACCAATTTTTGTGATGCCAGTACTCTGAAATACATCATTGACTAGTGCAAAAGGTTGCTTGGGCTAATTTGAAATGATCTTCTGGAATTCCTGGCCAGAGAGTGAGTGAGGGAAACTGAATTCAATTTAACAATGTAAGCTGGTTTCTATTACACTAGATTTTGAGCAGCGCACAATACAAGCATCTTTGGTTTCTAAAACTTAATGGCAGGCCTCTTTCTAAACATATTATCTCCCACTGTGGCCATGAGAAAGGGTAATTTATGTGGCTGTACTCAATATGTTCTTCAAAGGTGCAAACCTGTAGAAACTGGATTAGTATGTTGACCCCATCAATTAACGTTAATCTAATATCCTGCCCATTTAAATTAGTGTAAACATTGGCCAATAGGGTAAGGGAATGGAGTTAAACTGAAAAAGATTTATTTAAGGATTAGTGTAGTAGCTAAACTAGAATTCAATCCAGGAAGTAAACATCCCAGCAATGCAAGTTGTGGGAAACAACAGACCACAGTAGAGATTAGCTGCTCAAAACAATAAGGCAGAAGAACAGTTAGATATGATGTGTGGGGGGGAGAGTATTATACAATTCAGGAGGTTGTGCTATTTCTTCAGCTACTAAGGCTCACTGCAAAAAAAAAAGAAAAAGAAAAAAGTCCACTTGGAACAGCCACGGATCCTTTTCTTATAATGTTGGGCATTCCACGTGTCTCAGCAGGTTAGAAAATGCAAGTTCTAACCACATTGGTTGAAACATGACCAGATTGCTGTAAATTAATATAAATAAGATCAATGTACTGCTTGGAAAGAGTAAATGGGGGACTGCTACTTGTTCTTCTCAACAATGCAAGAAGTAAGGAATACTTGATGAAGCTGAGAAAATTTTCACACAGCAAAAGCCAAAAAGGATTCTCCTCCTACACTGTATGTAAGGAAACTATGAGACTGCAACCTCCACCTTTCAAAATCCAAGTGCAATGATCTCCATAGGCTGAGGACATCCAATCAGTCTGATCAGAAATTCACAGAATGTAAGTGCTGTAACTTTTGCCCAACACCAAGGAACCTATGCAGTTCTTGAGACTGACAATATAGGGCTAACTGGACAAATAATCTGACCTGATGTAAGAGAACTCCTTATATCCTGGGAATTTGAAGTGAGGTCAGAAGTGCAGGATGCAGAAGGTACTGCTCTGCTCACCCAGCAAGAACCAAAACCTAAACTCCTACAATTTATTCCAGCACTGGCATATCCAGATACTTTATACTGTCTGCCAGTCACAGGGGTTGATGTTCACGTCTGTCTTCTCTTATCTGACTGGCATGGGTACATATAGTATAAGATAGCACTCTAGGGTGGTCCTAGGCTTGCCAAGTCTGGTTTGGGAATATCCTGGAAAATTGGGGGCAGAACCTGAAGAGGGCAGAGAATGGGGAGGGGAAGGAGTTCAGTGGGGATGTGAGTCCATACAGTACTGTTATGTATTAGGGCTGGAATATTCCAGGATTGGGTATCAGAGACTGGCTGAGCTTGGAGCTCCAGAACAATAGCCCACCAGGACTCTGGAGGTGACCAATGAGAAACTAATGTTATGTAAATAGCCTATCATTGAGAGTTGGGTGTGGGTTTTGCATGCTATTTAAACAGGGTTCTTGCCCTGAGGTTTCAGTCTTGTTCCTGAAATCTCTTTATAAAGCAGAGCTGTTCACTGCAATGTGTCTTGAACCCAGGATTTAATACTGGCAATGAGGATGGGATCCTGTTGAGCGAGCCTAGCACCCACCTGCACTGCACCGCACACTGAGCTCCAGTGCCACATGCATCGCACCACAACCGGGACCATGGCTGCCACTCCAGGACTACTTCCAGAGTTCAACCCCACTCACCCAGAGTAATAAGAACATAAGAACATAAGAGAAGCCAATGTTGAATCAGGCCAATGGCCCATCTAGTCCAACACTCTGTCACACAGCGGCCAAAAATACCAGGTGCCATCAGGAGGTCCAGCAGTGGGACACTAGAAGCCAGGACACTAGAAGCCCTCCCACTGCTCCCCCCTCCAGCACCAAGAATAGAGTGCATCACCTGCCCCAGACTGAGAGTTCCCATCTATACCCTGTGGCTAATAGCCACTGATGGACTTCTGCTCCATATGTTTACCTAATTCCCTCTTGAAACTGTCCATGCTTGTAGCTGCCACCACCTCCTGTGGCAGAGAATTCCATATGTTAATCACTCTTTGGGTGAAGAAGTACTTCCTTTTATCTGTTCTAACCCGACTGCTCAGCAATTTCATGGAGTGCCCACGAGTTCTTGTATTGTGAGAAAGGGAGAAAACTACTTCTTTCTCAATCTGCTCAATCCCATTCATAATCTTATAAACCTCAATCATGTCACCACTCAGCCGTCATTTCTCCAAGCTAAAGAGCCCCAAGCGTTTTAACCTTTCTTCATAGGGAAGGTGTTCCAACCCTTTTATCATTCTAGTTGCCCTCTTCTGCACTTTTTCCAACGCTATAATATCCTTTTTGAGATATGGCGACCAGAACTGTACACAGTATTCCAAATGAGGTCACACCAATGATTTATACAGGAGCATTATGATACTGGCTGATTTGTTTTCAATTCCCTTCCTAATAATCCCCAGCATAGTGTTGGCTTTCTTTATTGCCGTTACACACTGTCTAGACATTTTCATTGAGTTATCTACTACGACTCCAAGATCTCTCTCTTGGCCAGTCTCTGCCAGTTCAGACCCCATCAACGTGTATTTATATTTAGGATTTTTGGCTCCAATGTGCATCACTTTGCACTTGGCCACACTGAACCCCATTTGCCACATTGACACCCACTCACCCATCCTCGACAGATCCCTTTGGAGTGCCTCACAATCCTCCCTGGTTTTCACCACCCTGAACAACTTTGTGTCATTTGCAAATTTAGCCACTTCACTGCTTATTCCCAATTCCAAATCGTTAATAAACAAATTAAAAAGCATTGGACCGAGTACCGATCCCTGTGTTACCCCACTGCTTACCATCCTCCACTGAGAAAGTTTCCCATTTATACTCACTCTCTGTTTCCTATTTAGAAGTCAGTTTTTGATCCACAAGAGGACTTGTCCTTTTATCCCATGACTATTGAGCTTACTTAGGAGCCTTTGATGAGGACCTGTATCAAAAGCTTTCTGGAAGTTAAGGTAAATAATATCTCTTGGGTCCCCCTTGTCCACATGTTTATTCACTCCCTCAAAAAACACTAACAGGTTAGTGAGACAAGATCTTCCCTTACAGAACCCATGCTAAGTCTGCCTCAATAGTTTTTGTTCATCAATGTGCCTACTAATTCTTTCCTTAATAACAGTTTCCACCAACTTACCCGGTATTGATGTCAGACTGACTGGCCTGTAATTTCCTGGATCTCCCCTGGAGCCCTTTTTAAAGATGGGAGTGACATTAGCTACCTTCCAGTCCTCAGGAATGGAGGCAGATTTTAAAGAAAGATTACATATTTTTGTCAGGAGATCCACAAGTTCACATTTGAGATCTTTCAGAACTCTTGGATGAATGCCATCCGGGCCTGGTGATTTATTAGTTTTTAAATTGTCCATCAGTCGGAGGACTTTCTCTTTTGTCACCACAACCTGATTCAGGTCTTTCAAACCCCCTCCTGAAATCGGTGCTTCTGAAGTGGGCAAGCACTTCTCCTCTTCCACAGTGAAGACAGAGGCAAAAAATGCATTCAGCTTCTCAGCCATTTCCCTATCATCCTTCACTACTCCTTTTACCCCTTGGTCATCCAAGGGCCCCACTGCTTCCCTGGCTGGCTTCCTACTTCTTATGTATCTGAAGAAAAATTTATTGTTGGCCTTTATGTTTTTTGCAATATGCTCCTCATATTCCCTTTTTGCTTGCCTGATCACAGACTTGCATTTTATTTGCCACAGTCTGTGTTCCCTTTTATCAACCTCACTGAGAGTAGCTTTCCACCACTTAAAGGAATCCTTCTTACCTTTTACAGCTTCCATTACTTTATTAGTTAACCATGCAGGCTTTTTTCTATACCTATTTGTGCCTTTCCTAAACTGCGGTATATATCTTTTCTGAGCTTCTAGGATTGTATTTTTAAATAGTCTCTAAGCTTCCCCAATGGTTTTGACCTTCTCCACTCTTCCTTTCAATTTCTTCCTCACATGTCCCCTCATACCAGAGAAGTTACCCCTTTTAAAGTTAAAAGTGGTTGCGTCAGTCTTTTTGGGCAACTCCCTATCTGTGCAAATGTTAAACCCAAGCGGTGCAATCACTTTTACATCTCTCACCAGGTCTTGGGTGTTACTTAGGACCAAATCCAGGATCGCCTTTCCCCTGGTAGGATCTGTGATCATCTGTTCCATAGCACAGTCATTGAGAGTGTCTAAAAACTCAATCTCTTTTTCCCAACTAGAACTCATATTGACCCAATCAATGTGTGGGTAGTTAAAGTCGCCTATTACAACACAGTTAATCCATCTAGCTGCTCTCTTTAATTCAGTCATCATTTTATAATCCTCCTCCATCTTTTGATCTGGTGGGTGATAACAAACTCCCACTGTTAAGCTCCTTTTGGACCCACTATTTCAACCCATAGCATTTCCAGAAGCGAATCCAATTTTCTTACCATCTCTGTCTTACTGGATGGTATACCCTCTCTGACATACAGAGCCACCCCACCTCCAACCCTCCCCCCCCATCCTTCTGATATAATTTATAATCACCGTATCCCATTGATTTTCCTCATCCCACCAAGTCTCTGAAATACCCACAATGTCTATTTCCCCCCCCAACACCAAGCATTCCAACTCCCCGATTTTACCTTGGAGACTTCTAGCATTTGTGTATAAACACTTATAGTTTCCCACGCTTGTTAAGCCCACAGCCTTCCTTTTGCTGCCTTGAGACCTTGCCAGGCAGTTCCTATCATTAGCCATAGTCTCAGTGGACAATTGTAATCCATTTCCTTGCACAAAAGTAATAGCTACCCCTTCATCTCTTTGAGATGAGCCATCCTGAACCAGAGACTTTTCATCTCCTGTCGGCTTTCCCCCATTATTCAGTTTAAAAACTGCTCTGCCACCTTTTTGATTTTGAGCGCCAGCAGCCTGGTTCCTTCTTGGGACAAGTGGAGACCGTCCCTTTTGTACAGCTCCCTCTTGTCCCAAAAAGCATCCCAGTGCCTAACAAACTTGAACCCTTCCACCCTACACCATTGTCGCATCCACGCATTTAGACTCCTGATCTGTGCCTGTCTCTCCTGCCCTGCGCGTGGAACAGGTAGCACTTCTGAGAAGGCTACCTTGGAGGTCCTGGCCTTGATTTTCCTGCCTAGCAGCCTAAATTTCTCCTCCAGGACCTCACAACTGCATTTCCCCACATTGTGGGTGCCGACGTGCACCATGACCACTGGCTCCTCCCCAGCACTATCTACCAGCCTATCTAAAACATGCGTAATGTCCGCTACCTTTGCACCAGGCAAGCAAGTCACCATACGATCAGTACGCGGGTTCGCCACCCAGCTGTTTACCTGCCTAAGGATCAAATAACCAACTACCAAGAGCACCCCCCCACCCTTCCCAGGGATGGTTCCTTGGTACGAAAGGATACCCGTTCACCAGCTGAAGAAGAGGTCTCTTCTGAGGGCACATTCCCCTTATCCTCAGCATGGTGCCCTGTTTCCCCTTGACCCTCATGCTCCCTGGCAGCAGCTGGACTGCCAGATCCAGAGTGGGACATATCTAACAAGTCCCCAAGAGTCTTCTCTGTGCACCTAACTGACTGTCTCTGCTTCTCCAGGTCAGCCACCTTGGCCTCAAGGGAGCAAACTCGCTCCCTGAGAACCAGGAGCTCCTTGCACCGAGCACACACCCAAGACTTCTGACCAGTGGGCAGATAGTCATACATGTGACACTCCATGCAAAACACTGGATAGCCCCCAACCCCCTGCTGGCATTCTGGCTTCATAATTGTTTTTAAACAAATACTTTTATATAACCCCCCTTTTAAAACCCTTTGTATTTATATGGTTCCTGTTGTAGAAGTCTACTTACCTTACTGGGAACCCAAGGAGCCGAGGTCCCTGGCTTTCTGGCTCTTCCTGGGCTTCTTACAGAGCCCCTAGGCTAAGAGCCACAGGCCAAGAGTCTCACCCTTTGGCTGGCTCTCACCCTTTGGCTCGTGCCAGAGGCTCGTGCCTCTTGCAAGCTTCCTGCCTTAAATAGACGCGTCCCCCAGGAGAGGGTGTGGCCAGCAGCTATTCAAATTCACCCTAGGCACTTAATTACAGGCAAACAATGACCCTTTCACACCCTAACTCCAGCAGCCAGGAGTCTGTTACAACTCACCCACACACTCCCAAATACGGTCCCCCACACAGTACCTTCTCAGCTAAAGCACCTCAGCTGAAAGTAAATAAATAAAATAAACCACTCACCCCTCTGGCAGCTCTAACACCTTGCTCCTTCTTAGAGCTCAGCTGGGAGGCCTGGGTGGAACACCTGAAGTACTTTGTGAAGTTCCAGGGAATTGAGGGCGCCGCCAAGAAGAAGGCACTGCTGCTCAGCTCTTGTGGAATTGTCACCCTGGAGCTAACCTAGGGCCTCATTCCACCGACCACGTTGCAGTTCACTGCCTCAATTTCTTCAAGCAGAATCAGAGGCCCAATGAATCAGCCTCTGACTATGTTGCCGCCCTGCACTAACTGGCTCTTCTGTGTGAGTTCCAAAACATCAAAGAAGCCCTCCTCAACTGTTTTGTGTTTGGGCTTTGGGACAAGAAGCTCCCTCACAAGCTCATTGGCCAAGAGGACACAAACCTCCAAAAGGTGATCCAGGTGGCCGTGGCATTTGAGAAGTCCTGGGAGGCTGGCAACCAGAAGACTGACCGCCATAGCACTGCAGTGCACCAGGCTGCCATTTCCTCACCCTCTGATGTGTCTGACAGTGAGGAGGTTCTTTGGATGCATCACCTAGCCCACCACAGCACTCGCACATCTGTCACAGCTTGTGGAGGCGAACCTGCCACCTTGATACCCTGTGCCAGCTGCAGGGAGCCCCACAAGTGGAGATCCTGCTGTTTCCAAGATGCCACGTGTCGAAGCTGCTGAAAGGTTGGCCATATCACCCGTGCCTGCCATTCCAAGGGGACCCAGAGGTGACAGTCTGCCCATCTGGAGACTGCACTTGCCATGGAACTGCACACCACCTCCTTCCAGCCACACCAGGTACTTCACTTGTCCCAGGACACCCCCAATTAAATTAAAGTGACTATTTTAATCAAGGGAGCCCCTTGCACAATGGAGCTAGACTCAGGGTCCTCCATTTCCATAATCTTGGCAGACACCCTCCGTAGGCTCTGCCTGAATGGGGGCTCTCCCCTTAGTCCGGCCAGTTTCACCCTATGGGGCTTCCAACAGAATGAAGTGGCTGTGAAAAAGGTGGGGAAGTTTTGGATGCAGTACTGGAATTTTGAAGGGCTCTTGGGCTTGCTGGTAGTGGGAGGCAGTTGCACGAATTTACTGGGACTAGCATGGTTCACGCCCTTGGGGTTCCGAGTCACAAGGGTGCACCAAATTGCCCGAGGAGACTTTCAGCGGGTGTGTAATGAGTTCCTGTCCGTCTTTGATGGGATGCTTGGTCACAACACCAGACCCCCCCCCCCGTCTCCTTCCTGCTCAACCCAGAGGTACAGCCCATATGGCTGAAGGTCTGGTGTGTTCCATTCTCACTAAAGCCTAAAACTGACAAGAGGCTGGATTGTTTGGTGGACCAAGGGGTCTCGCATGCCTTTTGGAAAACCCTGATTGTCATGCCTGTTAAGCCCAACTGGGACATCCGCATCTGTGTGGACTATAAATTTACCATTAATAAGGTGCTGCAGGACCATACCTAACCAGTCCTGGTAGTCAGCCACATCTTGGCCTCCCTGGTGGGTGCCAAGATTTTCAGATAAACTTGGCCCAGGCCTACCAGCAGCTCCCAGTGGATGATCTAACTGCTGAGGCCCAGACCATCATCATGCACAAGGGCATGTTCAAGGTGCAGCGGCTACAGTTTGGTGTCAGCGTGGCCCTGGGAATTTTCAAAAATCTCATGGACTCTCTTGTTAAAGGAATCCCTGGGGTGCAGTGGTTCCAGTCGGCCGGCCTAAAGGTGAAGCAGGAGAAGTGTCTCCTGGGAGTTCCTCGGGTTGAGTTCTTGGGGTTTTCCATAGATGCCAAAGGCATCCATCCAGCCCCAGACAAGGATCACACCATCATCAATGCCCCCACACCTACTTCCAATCAGGAGCTACAGGCTTTCTTGGGGCTCCTGAACTTTTACCATTCCTTCTTGCCCCATAAAGCTGTGCTGGCAGAGCCACTGCACCACCTCCTCAACGAGAAGACCCTGTGGGTCTGGGGCCGACAGCAAGCCACTGCATTCAGGGCCGTGAAGGAGCTGCTCACCTCCAACACAGTCCTGGACCATTTTGATGAAAAGCTGCCTGACATGCTCACTTATGATGCTTCTCTGTACGGGGTTGGTGCTGTTCTTGGCCACAAGCTGCCAGACGGCAGGGAAGTCCTTGTGGCATATTACTCCCACACCCTGTCTTCAGCCAAGCAGGAGGTGCTGGCCATCGTTGTGGGGCTCAAGAAATTCCATGACCACCTCTGTGGGTGGCCATTCACCATTGCGATGGACCACCAGCCTCTGCTGGGACTTCTTGCTCCAGATCACCAAACTCCCAGAAGCTCTCTCTATGGGTTCTTTGTTGGTCCATATTCCTTGTGGGATACCAGTACTCCCTTCTCCACCATCCTGGGAAGGCGATGGGTCATGCTGACAACCTCAGCTGCTTGTCACTCTGCTCCATCGGCTCCTGCACACCAGATCTTGCTCTTGTAGGAGCTTCCTGACTGCCCTCTGCACATTGTGGATGTTTCCTGCCACACTGCAAAGGACCAGATCCTCTCTCGTGTTCTGGACTGGGTAGGGAGGGGCTGGTCCACCAGCTGGGTGGGCCCAGACTCTGCAGCCTTCTCATCCCGCTGGGATGAACTCTCAGCTCACAAGGGGTGCCTACTGTGGGGCAGTTGGGTAGTGGTTCCTGCGCCCCTGCGCCAGCAAGTATTGGCAGCCCTGCATGAGATGCACCCCAGAATTGTGTGAATGAAGACACATACCTGGAGTTATGTGTGGTGGCCAGGAATGGACAGGGAAATAGAGGCCTGGGTCCAGTGCTGCCAGGCCTGCCGAGAGACCTGGTTGGAACCACCACATGCTCCCATGCAGCATTGGGAGTCCACCCGCAACCCTTGTTGGTCAAATGTTGACTGCACCCAGACCGAGCCCCAGAGCATCACCCATCACCGGAGAGCCAGAAAGCGCCCAGAGGATTTTTCCCAGGTGACCCCATCTACACACAGAACTTCTCCAGATGCCCTGCCTGGGTTCTTGCCAAGGTCATCAGAGTCACTGGCCCCCTCCCATACGAGGTCTCTACCAATAGTGAACAGGTCCTGCACAGGCATATCGACCAGCTTCACCACAGTCTCCTGCTGGAGGTAGCCGAACCAGCACCAGCTGCCATGGAGGCCAGCTGCCTGGGACCACTACCACCGCCACCGCTGGAGCGCAGTGGGGAGGGGGACATGCTGCATGCCAGGGACTGTCCTGACTGTGTAGAGTCACCCACACCCATACAGATGGTTCCAGAGCCCCAGGACTCTGCTCCTGACTCGCCATCCTTGCCCAGTGCTGGTGTTAAGACCCCAGATAGGGGCCCTGTGACTTCGCCAACACCGTCTGAGCTGAGATGCTCTCAGTGGGAAAGGCACAAGCCAGTGTACCTTGACTTCCAGAAAGCTTTTGATACAGTTCCTCATCAAAGGCTCCTAAGTAAGCTCAATAGTCATGGGATAAAAGGACAAGTCCTCTTGTGGATCAAAAACTGGAAACTTTCTCAGTGGAGGATGGTAAGCAGTGGGGTAACACAGCGATCAGTACTCAGTCCAATGCTTTTTAACTTGTTTATTAACGATTTGGAATTGGGAGTAAGCAGTGAAGTGGCTAAATTTGCAGATGACACGAAGTTGTTCAGGGTGGTGAAGACCAGGGAGGATTGTGAGGCTCATCAAAGGGATCTGTCGAGGATGGGTGAGTGGGCATCAACGTGGCAAATAGGGTTCAATGTGGCCAAGTGCAAAGTGATGCACATTGGAGCCAAAAATCCTAAATATAAATACACATTGATGGGCTCTGAACTGGCAGAGACTGACTAAGAGAGAGATCTTGGAGTTGTAGTAGATAACTCAATGAAAATGTCTAGACAGTGTGTAACTGCAAAAAAGAAGGCCAACGCTATACTGGAGATTATTAGGAAGGGAACTGAATACAAATCAGCCAGTATCATAATGCCCCTGTATAAATCATTGGCGCAACCTCATTTGGAATACTCTGTACAGTTCTGGTCGCCACACCTCAAAAAGGATATTATAGCATTGGAAAAAGTGCAGAAGAGGGCAACTAGAATGATAAAAGGGTTGGAACACTTTCCCTATGAAGAAAGGTTAAAACGCTTGGGGCTCTTTAGCTTGGAGAAACGACGGCTGAGGGGTGACATGATTGAGGTTTATAAGATTATGCATGGGATTGAGCAGGTTGAGAAAGAAGTACTTTTCTCCCTTCCTCACAATACAAGAACTCGTGGGCACTCCATGAAATTGCTGAGTAGTCGGGTTAGAACAGATAAAAGGAAGTACTTCTTCACCCAAAGAGTGATTAACACATGGAATTCACTGCCACAGGAGGTGGTGGCAGCTACAAGCATGGACAGTTTCAAGAGGGAACATATGGAGTAGAAGTCCATCAGTGGCTATTAGCCACAAGGTATAGATAGGGACTCTCAGTCTGGGGCAGGTGATGCACTCTATTCATGGTGCTGGAGGGGGGCAGCAGTGGGAGGGCTTCTAGTGTCCTGGCCCCACTGCTGGACCTCCTAATGGCACCTGGTATTTTTGGCCACTGTGTGACAGAGTGTTGGACTAGATGGGCCATTGGCCTGATTCAACACTGGCTTCTCTTATGTTCTTATGAGGACTATGTATGTTAAGGTGCATTGGAACTTAGTGGGGAGGGCTGTTATGTATTAGAAGTGGAATATTCCAGAACTGGGTACCAGAGACTGGCTGAGCTTAGAGCTCTAGAACAATAGCCTGCCAGGACTCTGGAGGTGACAATGAGAAACTAATGTTATGTAAATAGCTTATCGTTGGGAGTTGGGTATGGTTTTTGCATGCTATTTAAACAGGGCTCTTGCCCTGAAGTTTCAGTCTTGTTTCTGAAATCACTTAATAAAGTAGAGCTGTTCACTGCAATGCATCTTGAACCCAGTATTTAATAAGTACACTCTCCAAAGCTGCCATTTCCTCCAGAGGAAATGATCTGTGTACTTTGGAGATCAGTCATAATTCTGGGAGAGTGGTAGGCCCCACCTGGAAAATGACAAGCTTAGCTAGGACCCAGCCTAGAGTTGCCAGGTCCCTCCAAGCCCCTAGTGAGGGACTTTGGGGGGTTCCAGGGGGGAACAGTGCCAATGTGATGACGTCATGCAGAAGTGACATTATCACATTGGGGAACCCCTCTTCTTCCCCCAAAGAATTTAAAGGATCGCTTAAAATGCTTCAGAGAAGAAGTGGGGGGGGGGCCTGCAATCCATGCCATGAATTTGCAACTTGGGTTGCAAACTTGCACTGCCCTCCCCTCCCGCTTCTTCCCCAGAGCATTAAAGGGACCCCTTTAAATGCTTCAGGGAAGAAGCAGGTGGGCCCTGCCTGCACCTGTACTCCAAGCTGTGAATTCATGGCTTGGAGTGCAGGCGTGGGTGCCCCCCCCACTTTTTCTCAAAAACATTTAAAGGGATCCTTTAAGTGCTTTGGGGAAGAAGAAGGGGAATGGTGCATGCCCTTCTTCCTCTCTCCTTCAAGATTTAAAGGGCCCTCCAACTGACTGGCGGGCCACGTGCTCCCCACCGATCAGCTGAAGGGCCCTTTAAATCTTGCAGGAGGGGAAGGGAAGGGGTGGCTGTCAGCAGTCAGATTTGGGGTTGGGCTTCCCCCTGCCAGCCAGCTGGCTAGCAGCAGATTGCAGCCCCCAAAACGTGGGGCAACTCTCACCGGGACCTGGGGGATGGCAACCCTACCCCAGCCTCAGGCTGTTGAGTTGTCAGTTCAAGTCTCAGGAGTGAATGCAGCAAATTGTAGGACGTAGCATAAATTTAGATAGAAAACTTCAGAGAACTAATGTTTGGGTTATAGGGGCTTTTTCACATTATCTGATGTACTAGATTATATAAAGTCAGGCATATAGCCTAGAAAGCAGAAGGGCTGTTTCTCCTAACTTTATAAGGTGTAGATCCTCAGCTTCTCTCAGAAAACCCATCAGCAGAAATTCATTAAATCTCCTTGAAATAAAAGTTCCTGGTTGTCAGTGGTAGGAATAGTAATGTGTTCAGTATGTCTATCCATTAAAAAGATTATAGCTACATTTATTAATCTGTGCATTTCATTACTCCAGTCTCTTCTATACATGAGGTTTCCTGCATTGTGCAGGGGATTGGACTAGATGACCCTGGAGGTCCCTTTCAACTCTATGATTCTAGGTTGATGGTGTTGGGTCATTTGATCAAGGGAGTGTGGCATTTCACCTTACAGACTAGTCTTTGTATAGGCCTGTATCATGGGATATGGATTTCAGAGGGATTTATATGCAGGTTGCAGAGCAGTGTTTAAATAAATTCTTGGGGGAAAGCTGACAGGAAATGGGAAGCATCTGCTTCAACATGATGGACTCCAAAGGGATGATGGGGTAAATATTCCCCAATGGGTGTAGTGTAGATGTTGACAGTGGGTACATGGCCAGACAAGATAGTTGCCACATGTCATAGTAAAATAAAACAAAAGCCCAGGATACCTTAAAGACTAGCATTTGTTTCAATATGAGCTTACATAAGTCACAGTTCACGTCTTCAAATGAAAGGAGGAAGTGAGCTTTGATTCATGAAAGGTTGTACCTTGGAATATTTTGTTGGTCTGTACAGTGCTACTAGGAGCTGCGGTGGCTCAAGTGGTTAAGATGCTGAACTGCAGGCTGTGGAAGGTCGGTAGTTCAGCAGTTCGAGACCCGGGTGCCACATGACGGAGTGAGCGCCCGTCTCTAGTTCCAGCTCCTGCCAACCTAGCAGTTCGAAAGCAAGAAATTGCAAGTAGATAAATAGGTACCACTTCGGTGGGAAGGTAACAGCGTTCCGTGCACTTTGGTGTTTAGTCATGCCGGCCACATGACCACGGAAACATCTTCGGACAGCGCTGGCTCTTCGGCTTTGAAACGGAGATGAGCACTGCAACCCTAGAGTCGGATTCGACTGGCTTTCGAGCAAGGGAACCTTTACCTTTACCTTTACAGTGCTACTAGAGTCAGATTTTGTTCTGCTACTACAGACCACTACAGACCCATCTGAAAATTTCTTCAAATGTATGAAGGGAAATCATACTGGGAATTTTTTTTATGGGAAACATTACTGGGTGTAGGGGAAAGATGAGACTTGTCTCTCCCAAAAGAGAATATTGAAATAAATATTAGTCTTGCCCTGACCTGGATAGCCCAGGCAAGCCAGATCTCATCAGAACACAGAAACTAAGCAGGGTTGACTCTGGCAAGTACTTGGATGGGAGGCCTCCTTGGAATACCAGAAGTGGAGGCAGGCTTTATTCAGACACTCTCTGAATATCCTCCAGGCCCCCAGTAGGGGTCAGTCACCAGTCACCATGACTTCCAGGTGCATACACATACATACAAGATTATTTTTTTTTTTTTTAAAAAGAGGAAATAAACATTTATCTTTAAGTGTCACTGGACTTCAGCAAATAATAGTCCTTTAAAGAGATGAAAAGAGCCCAGGGAGAAAGGTGCATCCCAATGTTGCTTTAAGAGGGAAACAAGTCACAGAAGTTCATATGCAAATGTTTGCAACACAATATGAGCAAGCAGGAATGATTGGTGCTAAGTGAGATATAGCTGTAATGGGCATTTCAGAAATCTGGTGGAATGGTGAAAATCAGTGGGACACCATCATTCCTGGATATAAACTGTAATGTACTGGATTCCGAGATGCATTGAGTGAATCAGCTCATAGTTTATTGGAAATAAGTGGAAACTAAAGATAAACTAGCCGGTCCATGACCTGCTTATATCCGTGAACACACACACTCCAAACACACACACTTATATCCATGAACACACACACTCCAAACACCACCCCCCACTCCCAATGATAGGCTCTATTTACACTACCCGATCCCCATAGGTCCAACCTAGGATCCGCATGAGCCCATTGGTCCATGTTTGGATCTGACTTGTCCATTGTTCTAGACCTGAAGGTCTGCTGGACTGCATGGCCAGGCTAGCGCTGCTGTGGCCATCTTAATACATAACACCCCTCCCCCAATAGTTTCAAAGTACTAACACACATAGCCTCTGAGATACTCTGGACGTCTCCGCTCTCGAGTCTAGTGGTGCAGCTCTGTCGGGGGCCTGCAGAAGTTGCTGTTCCTGTCGGCAGACCTTGCAGGTAGTTTGGGGGTGGTGCTTGGCACTGCCCCAGCCATTGGGGTAAGTCCAGGAGTAGAGTCAGGAACAGGGTCAGGAATGGAAGCTGGAACTGGGTTGGGGATTGCAGGCTTCGATGTGTGTTCATCTGGCTCTGGCTCTCCTTCACTGTCCTCGGCCTCTCGGTCCTCCAGGTTTTCCAAGGCATTGGCGTAACTGGTCCAGGTGCCTTCAGAGGAGTTGGCCATCTTCAGTCGAGATTTTGTAGGAGAGAGGTCCCGTTACCCACACTACTCTGGCTGGAATCCACGGAGGTCCCCACGAGAAGTTTTTTGCATAGACAGGGTCCTCTGGGAAGAACCCGCAGGGTGCTTCTTGGGTTTCAGGGGCTGGGCTGTGGTCTGGGCCCGGTCCAGGTGCAAGTGAGCCAGCCAGGTCGTGAGATGCCGACCCATCAAGAGTTCTGCTGGACTGTGGCCAGTGGAGGCGTGGGGGGGTCAACTGTTGACCGAACAGGAATGCAGCTAGCCTGTGGTCCCAGTCCCCATGGATGATCCAGTGGAATGATTCTTTAGTCATTCTCACCATCCGTTCCACCTGTCCATTCATGGCCGGATGGAAGGGTGCTGAGTGGATGTGCCAAATTCCATAGTATTGCACAAAGTCCTGGAATTCGGTTGAAGTAAAAGCCGTTCTGTTGTTGGACACCAGGGTGTTGGGGATGCCATGTGTACTAAAGATCTTCCACAAGGCCTGGATAGCTGCCCAGGATGACGTTCTGGGGACCGGAATAACCTCTAGCCATTTTGAGTGCAAGTCTACCAGTATGAAGAATATTTGTGCCTCGAACAGCCCTGCAAAATCCAGATGTAGGTGTCCCCAGGGCTTGTGGGAAGATTCCCAGGGTCGCACTGGAGCCCCTGGAGGTGCCGGTCGTGTCTCATGGCATGTTTGGCAATGCTTCACTAGGTCTTCTATCTCTCCGTCCATGCCTGGCCACCAAACATAGCTGCGAGCCAGGGCCTTCATGCACACAATTCCTGGGTGGGTCTCGTGCAGAGCAGCGAGTACACGGTTGAGCAGGGAAGTGGGGATGACCACCCTGCTGCCCCAGAGCAGGCAGCCTTTGTGAGCTGACAGCTTGTCCCACCAGGAGGAGAATGCGGCGAACTCGGGGCCCACTTGGCCAGTGGGCCAACCCCTTCCCACCCAGTCCAGAACTGGTGAGACAGGAGACCTCACCTGGATGGGTCTGTCGGGCAGGTCTCTGAGCAGCAAGATCTAGTGCACTGGAGCGAGGTCAGGGTCACTGAAGGGCAGTGGGAGTTGGCTGAGTGCGTCGGCATGGCCCATCGCCTTGCCAGGCCTATGGAGCAGAACATATTGGTAGCTGGCCAGGAAAATGGACCACCAGAGCACTTGCAGCATCAGCATCTGGGTTGCTGGTTCAAGGCTAAGAGGCCCAATAGTGGCTTGTGGTCCATAACTATGGTGAAGGGCTGCCCATATAGGTAATCATGGAACTTCCGGACCCCGGTGACTATTGCCAGTGCCTCTTTGTTGATCTGAGCGTAGTTACGCTCAACCAAGGACAAAGTACATGAGTAGTAAGCCACCGGGACTTCGTGGCCATTGGGAAGCCGGTGCCCTAGGACTGCCCCCATCCCGTATGGCAAGGCATCACATGCAAGGATGACAGGGAGGGACTCATCGAAGTGGGCCAGGACCTCGTTGGAGGTCAACAGTTCTTTAACAGCCTGGAACATGGTAGTGTGGGATGGCCCCCGCTTCCAGGGGGCATTTTTTCCAAGAGACAGTGCAGGGGCTCAGTGACGGCTGCTTTGTGCAGGAGAAAGGAATGATAGAAATTTAGAAGGCCCAGGAATGCTTGAAGCTCAGATTTTGAAGAGGGGTAGGCGCATTTATGATGGCTTTGATCTTGTTTGGAGTGAGATGGATGCCCTGGGCATCCACCATGAATCCCAGGAATTCGACACTGGGATGCCCAGCAGAAACTTTTCATGCTTGACTTTCAGGCCTGCTGCGTTGAAGCACTAGAGGACAGTGCGCAGATGTTCGGTGAAGGACACGGTCAATGGTGCCGCTATCAGAACATCATTGAAGAAGGGCTGTACTCTGGGATGCTTTTAAGGAGACAGTCCATGAGATTCAGAAACATTCCTGAAGCCACGCTGACCCCAAATTGCAACTGCCATATTTTAAAAGCCCCCCAGTATGTCACAATGATTTGGGTCTCCGCTGTGGACTCGTCTACCAGGAGTTTCTGGTAAGCCTGGGCCAAGTCCAACTTTCCAAAGACCTTGGTGCTGGCCAGTGATGCTAGCACATGGCTGACCATGGGAACGGGGTACGCCTTGTTGACTGTGCACTTATAGTCCACACAAATCCTTACATCCCCATTGGGCTTCACTGGGGTGATGATGGGGGTCTCCCACAGCATGTGGGGCACAGATTCAAGCACCCCCTGGCTAACCCAACAGTCAAGTTCTGCTTCTATTTTTGGCTGGAGGGCAAATGGCAGCCGCCGGGCTTTCATGCAGATGAGGCACACCGTGGGATTGAGGGTGAAGACAACTGGAGGACCTGTGTAGGGGCCCATGTTTAACTCCATTTCACAGGGGGCACCCTCAATTAACACAGTCACTTTGATCTTATCCGTGGACCCCTGGGGCAAGTAATGTACCTGATTGCGATGGACGGTGGTGTTGTGGAATTCCGTGGTTTCCTGGTGTGTGGTCGTCCGACGGTGGACCCCTTTAGACCTGCAGGCATGGGCAATGTGGCCCTGTTTTCCACAGGAGTGGCAGATTGCTTTGCAGAACCGACAAGATCTATGTTCATGCGCCTCTCCACAGCTTGCTCAGGGTGCTTGTGTGTTTGGCTTCTCAGCTCACGGGATGGTAGCTGATGATGGCCGAGGATTCTGACGAATAGGGCAGTGTACTTGATGAACCTCTTCCTCGTCCAAGATGTCGGCGGGCCCTGATGTCTGGTGTGTGGAAGATGGTTGGCAGTCACGATGAGACCACTCAAATGCAGTGGCCATGTGGAGTGCTGATTCCAGTTTGAGATCGGCAGTCCTGGTAAGTTTGCGGCAGAGCTTGGAATCCTGGACTCCTCAGACAGGGGGATGGTGTGAGGATGATGTCTTCTACTTCTTGGAACTCACAATCAATGGCTAACTGGCGTACCTCGGCCATGAAGATGGTGGCTGCTTCCCTGGACTTTTGCATGTGTGCAAACAAGTCCATGCCCTTTGCCATCTTAGTGGGTTTCAGCGCAAAGTAATTGGTGAGAGCCTTTATGTGGCATCGGCCAGCTTCTTGGATGTGAGGAGGTTTTGTGCTAGGCAAATGGAGGTGATACCGCATGTACTTAGGAGAAGTGATCTCTTCTTGTCTGCATCGGTTACCTCTTGGTAGCTGCAGAAGTTGGTCAGCTGTTCTACCCATGCTTCCTAGAACTCAGGGTGAGTGGGGTTGAATAGTTTCTGAAGCAGTAGGCATGACTTGGGGCACTGAAGCGATGCGGGGTGCGATGTCCTGGAGACCAGTGCATGGTGTGGTGCTAGCTTCGGAGTCTGAGGCAGAGTCGTTCATTGGGATCCCATCCTCATTGCCAGTGTAATGTACTGGGTTCTGAGACGTGTTGAGTGAATCAGCTCAGAGTTTATTGGAAATTAGTGGAAACTAAAGACAAACTAGCCGGTCCATGACCTGCTTATATCCATGAACACACACACTCCAAACATTTCCCCACTTCCAGTGATAGGCTCTATTTACACTACCTGGTCCCCATAGGTCCAACCTAGGATCTGCATGAGCCTATTGGTCCATGTTCGGATCCGACTTGTCCATTATTCTAGACCTGAAGGTCTGCTAGACCGCATGGCCAGGCTAGCGCTGCCATGGCCATCTTAATACATAACATAAACACTATAGACAGAATAGCAAACGATGAACCAGGGATTTAGTTGCTGTGTATGCAATCAAGGTAGAAGGCATAACAGGAACAAACTTCTCCACAGAAACATAACAGGTGGAGATACCAGGTCTGGAAGGCAACTCAAAACTAGGAACATAGTTCGCACAAACAAGCCTTTTATTGGCATACATGACGATACAGTAATCGAAATGGAAGATCCGTGCAGAGTAAAATTAAAATTGCAGAGTAACATCATAGAGTAACATCATAATAAGAGTAGCATCATCATAAAACCTAAATCATAGTATCACTTATCAGGCCGTGAGACCGTGGCATTGCAAAGAAACTTTGCTACTATTTCAGTTATTTCTAACTGAAAATATATTCCTAGAAATAACTGGGAACATAATATTGTCCACTGTGACAGGCCTTGTCTACAAACTGAGGGGACCCAACACAGTCTCCTATGATTTTGTGGGAACTAGGTTTGTTTTAAATTATAAACCTTCTCCTCAGTTACCAGGTGTTCTAAAAGTAGCAAGTGTATAGACTTTGGGCTGCCGTGAAGTAAGCTTTGTAGTGAGCAAGTAGAATACAGAGATCATTGAGGCAGAAACTGTATATAAACAATAATTTATTTATTTACAAGTTGGTTTCAAAGAACAAATCAGCAGCACAAGTCTCCAGATAGTCAGAAGAGAAACCTGGCTGAGGCACACAAATTTAAGCTAGATCAAGATAGATAGCTGTGTTAGCCTGTAGCAGTAGAAAAGAGCAAAGACTCTTCTAAAAGACTTAAAGACTAACAAAATATGTGGCAGGGCATGAGCTTTCTTGAGTCACTGCTCGCTTCTTCAGATACAGCTAGAATTGGAGTCCATCTGTCCTATTTATTTAAGCTAATTCTGGCTTCAGAGCATGGATTAAATTTTCTTCAGTGCTTTCAGGTACAAACAGGCTTTCACTGACTTGCTACTATGCTGGATCCTCTCTCACACACAGGATTCCACCCACACCAGCCTGACTTTTCCTTTTAGAGTCAGACTAATGGTATGAGGTCTGCTCATTATCAGAGACAGGCCTAACAATCGTGTACTCCAGTCTCTCC
Organism: Gekko gecko; assembly: GCA_029375565.1. Classification (NCBI taxonomy): domain Eukaryota; kingdom Metazoa; phylum Chordata; class Lepidosauria; order Squamata; family Gekkonidae; genus Gekko; species Gekko gecko. The sequence goes on along the minus strand of JAPDNY010000001.1, from coordinate 66,156,082 downwards.
TAGAGGGAGAGCTAAACCACTCTGCCACACTAGCAGGCAGAGCTACTGCAACGGACTACACTTTAAAAGCTCATAAGTTCTGGGTAAACATGTAAACGACTGTGAAGGGTTAATGCCTCACAGAGCCAGAGAGCCTTGAGTGACAGGCTGCTCAAAGAGATTTGATTGGTTAGTATCAGTTTGAGCAGAAAGACTTTGATCGGATGGCTGAGGAAAACTCAGTTTAGCTCTGACTGAGAATTGGAATAGTTGAATCCTGACTGAAAACAGTTTAACACTGACTTAGGACAGAGACAGTTGGTAAGGAGGAGTGGGAGGATCGGTGAAGACCCTCATTTAGGCCAGGAAAAGGGATAAGTCTTCTAGTTAGAAAAGTGATCCCTTGTCCAGTTGAAAGGGAGAAAGCTCTAAAGGGTGGAGTGACCCTGGTGTGCTCAGAGAAGGAATTTGGGTGCTTGTTAGTGTATCCCTGCGTTCTGAAACCTGAAGAGTCAATTAAACTCAAGAAAGTATACTGGAGTATTTAGAGAACACTGAAACCAAAGCTTCTCATCTCAAAGATCCTAAGACTTTATGTAAAGCTTTGAACTCTCACATGCTGGAAACATATGAACTGGAGTTTGTGATTATACCAAGTTACCTTAGCGTTATATTTGATTCATCTCAGATGGTTTACCCTTAATTTCACCTGACCTTTCCCCCTCTATGTTGAATAAAACATTTTGTTTATTTTTAAACTTTAAAAAGCTTCCCATGTGCCATTTTCAGAAGTTTAAGAGGTGATCTTGTGACTTTCGGTTTTGGCGGAGCGAATGGCGGCCACCTTTTGGGACGCTCCCGAAGGAGGCTAGCCCGCGCGCGGTTGGGGGGTCTTCGCTTATGCGATTGACCCTAGTGAGCCTTAGGCAAAGGCTCCGAACCGGGGGCGCTTTGGGGAGTAGCCTCTTTGCCGGCAGACAGCAGGGAAATTGAGGCTTTCTCCCCGCCCCAATCGGCCCCGCCGCGTAGTGTGTCCCACATGGGATTTAGCAACGCCACCGATTTCCAGGAGTGAGGCAAAGCGATATGAAATAATATAAAAAGAAGAACTGTCATCAAACCGTGAGTTGAAGGTCTGAATTAAAGCGCAAAACCGATTCCCCCGATAAGTGAGCAAGCGGAGGGAGGAGGGGCGGCTCCCCCCCCCCATCGAGAAGCGAGATTTATAAAAGGAAAGCTAAGGGGGCAAAAGGAAAGAAAGGCTAGTAACTGTACCTTTGGGGTTTTATTGAAACAGAAATTCAACGAGTTACCTGAGGGACGCGACGTGAACTTGGAAAAAGTAAACAAACAGAAAATATGTCGGCAATGAAAAAGGTCCCACTTAAACCGGAAAAGAAGGGAGGAGGGACTTCCGGTCCGGGCAACCTTCCTTCAGAGCCTGCTGTCAATCAACAGAAAGGCGAGCTACTGCACCCCCTGCTGGATCAAATGCAGAAAATCAATGAAACATTAATAAGCATGCAAGGTGTTCTCAACAGTCAACAGAAACAGTTAACAGAAACGTCTAAGAAGATGGAGGAGATCGCACAAAAATGTCTGGTCTCGACGGAAGATACCAGGAAAATAAAGAAAAGGGTCAACAAACTAGAAAAATACCAGGATGAACAAGAAAAAAGAATCTTAAGGTTGCAGATGGAAAAATCGAATCTGACCCTTCGCTTCCAGGGCATTAAAGAGGAAGAGAAAGAAGATCTCAGATCGACACTAGCGCATGTCTTGGCACCCGTAACTGGCAGAGAAGAGCGAGATTTAAAAGAAGAGATGGATTTGGCCTACAGAGCCTATTCCACCTTTACAAAGAAAAATAATCTGCCAGCGGAGGTGGTTGTCAAGTTCACTAAGCAGCGTACGAGAGATCAGATTCTGCGTGCAGTTTCAGCGGTGCCCTTGAAGATTGGGGAGTAGAATGTAAGAACACTTAAAGATGTGCCTTATGAAATTCGGATGAAAAGGAAAGAATACAAAGGACTGACCACTTTTCTGCAAAGAAATCAGGTGACTTACAAATGGAGATTCCCTGAAGGACTGGAGTTTAAATATAAGGATAAAAGAGAGAAGATCGACTCCATCTTCAAAGCACAAGAATTTCTGAAGAGACACGCCAGCACGGAGGAAGAGGCAGCACTTGCAACTTGGACAGAATCAAGTAGCGATGAAGACAGCGGCCCTGAGGATGGAGGTGCCGGAGCGGGAGCTGTGAAAGCTAAAGTGGGCCCATCATATAACCTAAGGGATACTAAGAAAAGACTGCCCAAGAAATAATTGTTCACGAAGCGTCGGAATGGAACTGATTAATCATTAACCCCAAAGGACATTACTAACCTTATTAACAGAGATTTTCTTTTTTTTTCTTTGAACTTTGTTAAACTTAAAAAAAAAAGACTCTTCAACCACGGTAGATGTAAAAAATATATTCAAATTAACTAAAACTAACCCTTTCTAACAGAATACTCACTCACATCTTTTTCTTAACCCATCTATATACCCTCCCTTTTTCTTATATGAAAAGAATAAATACCTCTCCTCTTTAGGAGAGTTTTATACAGAAAGAGGTGATCTTGTCTCTTCCATCAAGTTCCTGGACTGAGCCAGCATCAGAATATAATACGATGACAGGGTGGGATAGCCACAAGCCTTCAGAAAAGAAGAAAATAGGTAAAGTGGCTGCTCAGTCAAGAAGGAAGGAAAAAATGGAGGAAAATTCCTGCATGTGAGGGAGGGAAGAGGGTGAGGTCATCATAGCTACCCTTCAAACTGTCTGCTCTTTTGCTGAGTGAGATCTGAGCTCTCACTGCTCTCTCTCCTGAGGCAGAACTGAGCTCCCTTCTCAAAAGTGACTGGATGCTGGAACAGCATTCCCACAGGCTCAACTGAGTGGCTGTTTTCCTCTTCAGGGAATCACGCTCACCCAACCAGAACTTGGAGGATGATTGTGAGATAGAACAAGAAATGTGAGAGGCAACCAAAGTGGAAACTGTTGCAATAATTAGTTATTTCAATTACCATCACATTGACGGGCTACATATTGCTAAATACCATAAATTATTATAACTTGGCACAGCTAGTTATGGAACTTTCTAGAGAAAAGGCTACCCTGGAATTGTTTCTACATAGTGCTTAGGAGTTGGGAGTATTAATGAACCAGGTTGGAAAAATGACTACTGTATTATTATGTTCAGGAATTGTGTGACAGAAAAGTTGCCTCAAGGTCCCATAAGAGGAAATATCTCAAGGAAGAAAGAAACAGTCAAAAGGAAGCTGAAAGGGAGAGTAAAGAAGGTCAAAGATTTTTAGGATGCTTGACAACTATTTTAATAGAAACAAAACATATGCCACAGATTAGAAAAGTTATCAACAAAACCTAAGAGGAAACCAGGTGGTTAACCGACACTGCCAAGGAAGCTGAAGACTTCCTTTAAAAAGCTAAGCCTTGTCCAAACCAGGAAAACAAAAACAATTACAGGCTTCAGCACAGAGTTGCCAGTTCTGAACTGGGAAATATCTGGAGATTTGGGGGGATGAAGCTTGAGGAGAGTGGGGTTTGGGGAGGGGAGGGACTTCAACAGGGTATAATGCTATAGAGTGCACCTTCTAAAGTAGCCATTTTCTCCAGGAGAACCGATCTGCATTGCCTGGAGATCACTTATCTTAGTGGGAAATCTCCAGCCACCATCAATGTAACTTGATGGTAAGGCAAGCAAAATGAAGATTTGAGGACCTTATTGGTAAAAATCTTAAAACAAATAAAACTTCTTTGAACAGAAGTGTCCAGGGAAGGGGGGGGTTGGCCAAAAAAGGAATAAGCTATGGGAAGTTGGGGGAACTGAGGAGTAACTGAATAAATTATTTGTGTCTAGCTGCAGTGTGGGATATTTTGTATTATGTACTGAATGTGAATCGCTCCTATCTATTCACATGTTAAGCTTGAGTCTGAATGTGGCTCTTCAGATGTCGCATTGCTATTGGTCGGTTTCTGCGAAACCTGTGTAATTACCCAATCACTGAGTGATATTGTTGCAAAGAGGGAACGGTCCTGATTGGCCTTTATCCCTGTATTCTGATTGGTCTTTAACTTGTAATGAGTGTGGCTTTGACAGCCCAGGAGAGTTTAAAAGAAGGAGCTGTGCTCCCCTTGTTGTCGTGTGTTCCTGACTTACAGTTGCTGTTTAATAAAGCTGAAATCACTTGAAGCTGAATCCTTTGTTGAGTCTCATACTTAACACTTTGGGCAGCTACCTACTGTGGAACCTTTAATTGAAGAAGAAGATAAGAGATTGGATTTATACCCCACACTTCACTACCCAAAGGAGTCTCAGAGTGGTTTACAATCTCCATTCCTTTCACCTCCCCACAACAGACACCCTGTGAGGTAGGTGGGGCTGAGGGAGCTCTTTCATGGACTGCTCTTGAGAGAACAGCTCTGAAAGAACTTGTGACTGACCCAGCGTCACATCAGCAGCTGCATGTGGAGGAACGGGGGAATCAAACCCAGTTCTCCCAGATTAGTGCCTGTGCTCCTAACCACTACACTAAAAAGGAAAAATTTTGTCAAATGGAGGTGACAGGAGATAAAATTCTAGGATTAAATTGGTACAGCTTGGTGGTTGTTCTACAGATCTCTGGAAAGTGTAATAGGACCACAGGATTGTGTGTCAGTGTTAGCTATCATGAACTGGGTTGAATTTCCACACCTGTTGCACTGTTTTTGGAAGAATATATACAGAAGTGGCCCTACATCATCTGTACACAGCCCAGATTAAATGAACCTAGACACCAGTGCAGATTGTTTTTAAATGCTTGTTTTAATGTTTTAACTGATTATTTATTATTGTGTTGAACAGGCAAATGGCCTATTTGTTGTTGTGATCCGCACTGAGCCTGTTCACAGGGAGGGTGGAATATAAATGTGAAAAATAAATACATAAATAAATACAACTTTTGCCCCTTAGGATATTACCACTTTTACATTGGTTAGCAACTTCCCCAAACTGTTAAATAGTGGGTTCCATGGGTGAACAGACCCCAAGTATAGTGATCAGCTCTCTTTATTAGTGATTTCAGCAAGAAGAAGGACTGAAAATCCCTGGCAGAAGCCGGGCTTTTAAGCATGCAAGACACCACACCCCAAACACACCCCATTCCCAACGACAGGCTATTTACATTACATTGTTTCTCTATTGGTCCACTCTAGACTCCTTGTTTCTCTACTGATCCATTCTAGGATCCTAGCCAGCTATTGTTTGTGGATGCAAGCTCAACCTGACCCCAGGGCTAGTTGAGGTTGACTTATCCGTAGTACACAACACCCAAATTACAGCCATTTACCACTGACAGTTGTCTTTCTGTAAACAAAACCACATGAGCCAGCGCTAGAAGTCTGACTCTGGCCATTTGGGATGCTTTTTTACCCTAGTCTATATAACTCTTAGGGGTACAAAAAATACCCCAAGAGTTTCTTTTTAGAAAACACTGATCCAGGGAAGCCTTTTAAGTACTGTGGAGAGATACAGCCCCTCCTTATAATCAGATGATCCTTCCTGATAACCTGGAACACATTTACCTCAATCATCATCATCATCATCGTTGTTGTTGTTGTTGTCATCATGATCATCATGATCATCATCATCACATTAAGCTTCTATACTGCCCTCCCTGTGAGCAGGCTCAGGATGGTGCACAAAAAGTTCTTACAAAATACATATAAAATACGATAAATAATCTAAAAGTACAGATCCATAAAACATATATATTCTCAAGGGTACAGAAACACCTCAGATGCAAACAACATTAGCTATCATTGTTAGCTTTTTTTCCTTTAAAGTTTATGATAGTTTGTGTCAATTTAATATCTTAAGTTCAAAACACAGTTTTTGTAATTTCAGATTGAAATATTTATTTATTTATTTATTTATTTATTTATTATGGGATTTATACTCCGCCCTCCCCGCCAAAGCAGGCTCAGGGTGGCTTACAATCGATGTAAATACATACATAAAACATATTTAAAAATACACCAGTTAAAACATATTATAATACAAGTATAAAACCATTACAGTACAAATACAGTGCAAAGATGTATAAAAGCTGTAGCTATATAAAAAACAGATCTACACTGAGTTAGCTAATACGAAAAAAGTTAAACTTCTTTACTAATTGGAATTTCACTTGAGGTAAAAATATACCTCAGAATATGAACTGGGAACATCCCCCCCCCCCCCGAGTACACCATCTGTGATAACAAAATTCACTGCCAGGGTGTTGTGTCCTGGGATCAGAAGGCAGAGCTGGCGAAATACAGCCAAGCTTCGCTCTCTGAGAACAATAGGGACTAGGTTCCTGAGCTCGCCAGTAGTGAACCAATGGCAGCATTGGCGGGCGATTCAAACCCGCCAATAGGAATATAGGGCCGTCCCCCCCTAACTGTATATAGTTGGCCTCCGGCCGTTACTGTGTGTTCTTGTCTTATGTGAAGTACGAATAAACGCGTCTTCTCTTATGTCGTCGTCCGAGTCATGAGGCCTGAAACCCAGTACTTTACAGTGGCGACGAGGATGGGATTTCAACGCCTTCCGTGACTCCATGAACGACGAAAAGGACACCGCTGAGCGCCGCATCGCTGACCCCGAGAGCAGCACCGCACCGCTCGCCGAGCATCGCATCGCTGACCCCGAGAGCAGCACCGCACCGCTCGCCCCAGCGCACGCCTTCCCAGACAGAACCATGGCCGCTTCTCATGTGACACTGGAGCACTTCGATCTGTCGCAGCCAGAAACCTGGGATGCATGGGTCGACCAGCTCATCAGCTACTTGGAGCTCAACGAAATCCGCCACCCCGACCAGAAACGTGCGATCCTGCTGAACGCCTGCGGCACACAAACCGTCCGCCTCGCCAAGAGCTTCTTGGTGCCACGCACGGCCTTGGAGAGCTCGTTTGGGGAGATCCTGGATGTCCTCAACGCTTACTTCAGCCCCCGGCCGACCTTCCTGGCCAAGAGGATGGATTTCCAGAGGCGAGTCCAGGCCCAAGGGGAATCCATTGCCACCTTCCTGGCCACGCTAAGGGCGCTCGCGGTGGACTGCGGATTCCCGAAGGTGGAGGACAACCTGCTGACGCAGTTGGTGTGGGGCCTGGCGGACTCCAAGCTGCGGCGCAAGTTGGTTGGGCACCGGAAGCTCTCCTTGGACGAGGCCCTAGACGACGCAACAGCCCACGAGGCCGCGGAAGGGGAACGCCCGGCCGCAGCCGCCCATGTGGTCGGAAGGAGTCCAAGCCCCGGGAATGTGGACACGGAAGAGGTCTTCGCCCTCAGACCTCAACAACGCCGGCCGGCGCCGTTCCAGCAGGCCAACAGAGAGCCAGCCAAGCCTTCCGGCAACCGGGTCGTCTGTGCCAGCTGCGGGGAAGGCCACGCAAGGAAATCCTGCAAGTTCCGGGATGCTGTCTGTCACGGGTGTGGAAAGCAGGGACACCTCGCACGGGTCTGCCGATCCAAGGGCCCCCGGAATTCGAGATCGTCGGCCCCACCGCATCGCGCATCGTCCACCGCCTACGAGACGACGGAAGAGGTCGCCGAGTTGAACCACCTCACCGACCAACCGCTGCAGGTACTTCGCCTCCCCAACCCCAACCTCTCCTCCACCCCGAAGATCCAAGTAACCGTGCGGATCGAGGGGTCCCCTTGCTGCATGGAGGTGGACTCGGGATCGGCGGCGTCCATCATTTCCATGGACACTTTAAAAAGACTTTGCCCGTCAGGGGGACCCCTCTACGTCCATCGCCACTAAGCTTGGTGGACTTTCAAAAGAACCCTGTCCCCATCCGGGGAGTCGGCACTTTCCGAGTGCAATACCGAGACTTTGAGGGGAACTTGGACTTGGTGGTGGTGGAGGGAAATCTCGTGAGTCTCCTGGGGCGGGCATGGTTTGAGGCCCTAGGCATCACAATTGGGGGAGTGAATAAGTGCGGGATGCGCGACTGGGGGGCGGTGTGCAAGGAATTCCCCAAGGTCTTTGACGGGAAACTGGGGTGTTGTAAAGGGCCCCCGGTGTCGCTCCACTTAGACCCCACAGTGACGCCCATCCGACGGCGCTTCCGCACCGTGCCCCTGGCCCTCCGCCCTAAAATAGAGGCCGAACTGGACCGGCTAGTGGCCCAGGGAGTCCTAGAGCCTGTCCCGAACGCTCGATGGGAGACCCCGATTGTGACACCCGTTAAGCCAAACGGGGAAATCCGCATCTGCGCGGATTATAAGTGCACCATTAACCAGGCACTTCAGGCGCATGCATACCCCGTACCCGTGGTCAGCCACGTCTTAGCAACACTGGCGGAGACGCGCATATTTGGAAAGCTGGATCTCGCGCAGGCGTACCAGCAACTCCCGGTGGATGCAGCCACGGCCGAGGCGCAAACCATTGTAACCCACCGGGGCGCCTTCAGGGTGAAGCGGCTGCAGTTCGGGGTCAGTGTGGCCCCAGGGATCTTCCAAAATCTCATGGACGACTTGTTAAAAGGGATCCCTGGAGTGACGCCGTTCTTCGACGACGTCCTCATCGCCGCGACCACCCCGGAAAGCTTCGCCGCCCGCCTCCGAACGGTACTGGGACGCTTCCAAGCCGCGGGGCTGAAAGTGAAGCGGGAAAAGTGCCTCCTCGGGGTGCCGGAGGTGGAGTTCTTGGGGTACCGGGTAGACGCAACAGGCCTGCATCCGGTGAGGGACAAGGTGAAGGCCATCGTGGAGGCCCCCGCCCCGGTCCAAGGTGGAGCTCCAGGCGTTCTTAGGCCTCCTGAACTTTTACCACGCCTTTCTCCCCCACAAAGCCGCCGTGGCCGAACCCCTGCACAGGCTGCTGGATAAGGCGACACCTTGGGCATGGGGAGCGAGGGAGGCGGCGGCGTTTCGGGGGTTAAAGTACTCTTGATTTCTAACGCGGTGCTCGCCCACTTTGATGAAAAGCTCCCGGTAATCCTTGCGTGCGACGCATCACCATATGGGGTCGGGGCAGTCTTGGCACACAAGCTACCGGATGGAAGGGAAGTCCCGGTGGCTTATTACTCCCGCACGCTGTCCCCCGCGGAGCGGAACTATGCACAAATCGACCGGGAGGGTTTGGCACTGGTGGCGGGGGTTAAAAAGTTCCACAACTTTGTGTACGGGCGGCCCTTCACGCTCGTAACCGATCATAAGCCGCTCCTGGGTCTGTTCGCGGCGGACAAACAAACGCCGCAGGTATTGTCGCCCCGGGTGTTGCGCTGGTCCTTGTTTTTAGCGGGCTACCAGTACCAGTTGGAGCATCGGCCGGGCAAGGCGCTGGGTCATGCCGACGCCTTGAGCCGCCTGCCGCTGCCGCATACAGGGGAAGATCCGGCCCCGGCTCCCGCAGTCTTGCTAATGGAGGAGCTGCCAAACCCCCCTTCAGGCAGCAGACGTGGCCGCCCGCACGTCCCGAGATCCCATTCTCTCCCGGGTCCTAAACTGGGTGGTGAGGGGATGGCCAGCGGAACCGACAGGGCCAGAGTTCACGGCATACAAAGCCAGGCGGGAAGAGTTATCCGCCTTAAAAGGGTGCTTGTTATGGGGGGACAGGGTGGTCATCCCGGGGCCCATGAGACAAGGGGTTCTAGAAACGCTACATGAGGCCCACCCCGGCATTGTACGCATGAAAGCTCTGGCAAGGAGCTACGTGTGGTGGCCCGGGATGGACGCTGAAATTGAAACCTGGGTCCGAGGGTGCACACGGTGTCAGGAAGTCCGACCCAATCCCCCGAGAGCGCCAACCCAAAGCTGGGAGTCTACACACAAGCCGTGGTCACGCCTACACATAGACTTTGCGGGGCCATTTCAGGGGCTCCAGTTCATGGTGACGGTAGACTCCTACTCGAAATGGGTGGAAATAAGCCCAGTGTCTACCACCTCTGCCAAAGCGGCAATAAGGGCCCTGCGGAAAATATTCGTGACGCACGGGTTACCAGACACAATCGTGTCGGACAACGGGGCAGCGTTCACATCTGCTGAGTTTCAAGCGTTCCTCGAAAGGAACCTAATCAGGCACATACGATCAGCGCCCTTCCACCCGGCAACCAATGGACAGGCGGAGAGGACGGTACGCACCGCCAAAGAGGCCCTGAGCCGCATAACGGAGGGGGACTGGGAGTTCCGGCTGGCCCACTTCCTTCTTACATACCGCACCACCCCAAACCCCATCTCCGGGCATTGCCCCGCAGAACTATTAATGGGCCGCCGCCCTACCACTTTATTAGACAGACTCCACCCGGACCGAGCCCCAGAGAGAAAGCTGGTCGAGAACAGGGAGGCGCCCCGAAGCTTCCTACCGGGAGACCCTGTCTACTTCCGGAACTACGGGGCGGGGCCGCAGTGGGTGGCCGGGCGCATCCTAAAACCCACCGGGCCAGTGTCATACGAAGTCCTAACAGATGGGGACCGGGTCCTCCGTAAACACGTTGACCAGCTCCGGAGGCGGCAAGACCCCGACACAGAGATCCAGTTACCGGGAAATGCCGCAGCCGCCCCATCATCCGATCGACCGCAAGCACCGACAGCGGAGCCAGCGCCGGAAAGTCCACGGAATCCGGAGGGGGCCCCGGTGACAGCTGAATCGCCGCTGCCGCCGCCGCCGCCGTTACAGCCGCCACCGTCACCGCCTCGGCTACTACCAGAGATCCAAGCTCCTTGTGCTGGCGGACCACCCGATAGGGGCCCCGCCAGTCCGGTACCGGCCCCCGACGTTCGCTAAGAGAACGGAGGGCACCAACATACTTAAAAGACTACGTCACCGGATAGGAGACGAACTATGGGGGGAGGGGTGTTGTGTCCTGGGATCAGAAGGCAGAGCTGGCGAAATACAGCCAAGCTTCGCTCTCTGAGAACAATAGGGACTAGGTTCCTGAGCTCGCCAGTAGTGAACCAATGGCAGCATTGGCGGGCGATTCAAACCCGCCAATAGGAATATAGGGCCGTCCCCCCCTAACTGTATATAGTTGGCCTCCGGCCGTTACTGTGTGTTCTTGTCTTATGTGAAGTACGAATAAACGCGTCTTCTCTTATGTCGTCGTCCGAGTCATGAGGCCCGAAACCCAGTACTTTACACAGAGGATTTAGTGATGGTGACAGGAACAGACAGTTTTAATTCATGGGGGATAGGTCTATCAGTACCTACTAGTCATGCTGACTGAGGGGAACCTCTGTGTTCAGATGCAGTTAGCCTTTGAATCACAGTGCCAGGAGGCAACAGCAGGGAAGGCCTCAGCCTCTATGTTCTGTTGTTGGCCCCCCAGAGCAAGAGGTTTGCCACTGTGAGACAGAATGTTAGATTGATCCAGCAGGGCTCTTCTTAAGTTTCCAGTGGGTCCATAGGACAGCTACTCCAGTGCAACATGGATCAGGGCCACTGTCTTTCACCTATAATTTAAGTTAAAGTTATTTATATGTCTAGAAGTTCTCCTTACCTGCTCTATATTGTAAAGACCTTCTCAAAAGGCATTTTTAATACATTAATACATTTATTATACTTGAACCAGAGTGGACTAATATTAGTAGGGTTGCCAGGTCTGGTTTGGAAAATACCTGGAGACTTTGGGGGTAGATCCAAGAGAGGGCAGGATTTGGGGAGGGGAGGGGAGGGGAGGGGAGAGGCCTCAGCATGGTAGAATGTCATAGAGTCCCCCCTTCAAAGTAGCCATTTTCTGCAGGGGAGCTGATATCTGTCAGCTGGAGATGAGTTGTAAAAGCAGGAGATTCCCCAGGCCCCACATGGAGGCTGGCAACCCTAAGTATTAGATTTCAATTAAAGTGTTATCAAATTGGCGGGGTGGGGGGAGAAAGGAAGGGGGGTATTAGGAATGACTGGAAAGTAGTTGGCATGTTATCAAGGTATAGTTTGAAATCTGTTTGCCTTAATTTTGTCTAGCAGAACACACATGTTGCTTTTCAGACATGTGTAAATTCAAATTTTAATCATTTTGGCAGGACCTAGGTAACAAAAATGAGAAGATGTTGTCAAAGGCATGTATACTGGATGGGGAACTGGGTAGCAGTATGTGTGAACAAGATCTTGGGGTACGAGTGGACTGTAAGCTAAATACAGTGTAATGCAGTCAGTGTAATGCAGCAGCAAAAAAGGTGAATGTGGTCTTAGGGTGTATCAATGAAGGCATGAACATCCAAAACACAATAGTTCCACTATATACTGCATCAGTCAGGCTCCACCTGGAGTACTGTATATGCAGTTCTGGAGACCTCACTTCAAAAAAGGATGTGGACAGAATGGACTGGGTACAGAGGAGGGTGACAAATATGATCAGCGGCCTGGAGACCAAACCCTATGAGGAAAGTCTGAGGGTCTTGGGAATGTTCAGTCTGGAGAAGAGAAGGTTGAGGGGGGACATTATTACTCCCTTGAAGTATTTGAAAGGCTGTCACTTAAAGGATGGTAGAGAGCTGTTCCTGTTGGTAGGAGAGGGTAGGACTCACAATAATGGGTTTAAATTAAGGGTGGGAAGGTACCGGCTGGATATTAGGAAAAGCTTTTTACCATAAGAGTATTTCAGCAGTGGAATTGACTGCCTGGGGAGGTGGTGAGCTCCCCCTCACTGGCAGTCTTCAAGCAGCAGCTGGACAAACACTTGCCAGGGATGCTTTAGGCAGATCCTGCATTGAGCAGGGGGTTGGACTAGATGGCCAATATGGCCCCGTTTAACTCTTTGATTATAGTTCCACAAGCCAGAGCCCCTAAAGATTGAAATCATCATGTCCAGCACATTTCCAGGGGGCATGTCTTTTAGAGGCAACAAATGCAACTTCTCACTTCCTTGTCTAATGTGACTCTGTACCAAGCTGACTCTTTGCAGAAGACTCTGGAGTTAACAGTTGTTGAAATGCATACTCTCTATCCTAACAATATAATTGGTATGAATTGACATCTTTGTTGGCAGCTACAGAAGAAAAAACCAAAGACTTGGCTGGCAGAGCTGGAATCACTTACAAACAAATAGACCTGTTGACGTCAGGAGAGTAGCTTTGAAAAAGCATTGCAGCAAGCATTGATACTGGAAGACAGCTGGGTAAGGAGAAAGCCTCATCGCCCACAAAAGTCATTTTTCTTTAAAGAAAAGCCATCTCCCCAGCAACAACAGAGATGGCTGCTCCAATGCATTAATAACAGAGTAAAGGTGCGGATGTATTAAGAAGTGTTCAATTTTTGTTTTCTTGTAATCTGTACAAAATGAGCAAAATGACACCCACACCCAGGTGATCCTCACTATCCATGTGACCCTAGTCTAAGTCCACTGAAGTAAATGCATGTAGTAGAGTGTACCTCTGCTTAGAAAGGAATTGCATGTTTCCTAACTCCCCTCAAAAATCTCCTGTTTTGCCTTTTGACTCACCTATCCTGTGTTCCATAATTTGATCTCAACAGAAGAAATTCAATCGATTTCCATTTTCAATAGATTGAAGGTCGACCTAAACAAAACACTGGGATCCATAAATGGATCTCCTCAGGGATAAAGAAAGAAATAGCAGCTGTATAGCTCCCAAATTCAGATTTAACCCTTCTCCTGATGTGGCTTCAAATCTCTCTTTCTCTTTCACACACATAAAGTCATTAGCCCTGGAAAAAGACAGGCAAAGAGATGGTGCCTGTCATTTCCCTGTTCCATGGCTAATAGTAGGGCAGTGTGGGACTGGCAAACTTCTGTTGAATGTGAACCCTCGTTCTATGCAGCTGCTATTTCCCTATAAACACCCTCCACTAACAGCTGCTAAGTGATCTCCCAGTAAACCAGACTAAATCTTAATTAACACGTGTTTGGATCCATGTGCCCAACCTGACTGTCTGTTACATTTGACAACTTGTATAAAGTGAGTTTACTCACCTAAAAAGCTCTCCATTATGCCATTGGGCTTCAGAGTTCTGTGAGGGGCTTCCAGCTTCCTTACCTTGTTGTTTTCACCTGCTGTTTGCTTCTTCTGTCATTTCTATTGTGTTATGTGTGACAGTGAGTTGGGTTTGGCACTTGTGTTCCAGGTCATGTCACTTGTAACATCTAGTTTGAAGAAGAAGGAGAGTTGGTTTTTATACCCCACTCTTCACTACCTGAAGGAGTCTCAGAGTGGCTTACAATCACCTTCCCTTCCTTTCCCTCACAAGAGACACCCTGTGAAGTAGGTAGGGCTGAGACAGCTCTGAGAGAACTGTGACTGACCCAAGGTCACCCAGCTGGCTTCATGTGGAGGAGTGGGGAATCAAACCCAGTTCTGCAGATCAGAGTCTGCCACTCTTAACCACTACACCAAACTGGTCAGTATCTCTCATCTGCTTGAGCCTTTTCCTGCTTTTGAATTGCTCATTCATTCTAAGATCAGTTTTGTCAGCAACATCACTAGTATATGTTCTGCTCGAGCAGACCTAGATGAGGAGTGTGGTGGACTGCACAGAAAAGCAGGTTTCTAAAATACTGCTTGGGACAGAGAGTCAGAGAGGTTATGAATTAATCTTCCCTGGAGAGAAGACCTAATTTGATTGGCTGCTCTACTCTCTGATTGGCCAGCATCAGCCTAGAGAGGAAATAAAACAGCTGATCTGGAGGGAAAAGATTCACTCACCTTTTAGTCTTTGTCTGGATCAGTAGCCAGAGGGTTTGGCTTCTGAGGGAAGAGAATTTGGGAGTTAGTGGTTTCTGTCATGGAACTGTTAGAAAAGTACTTCTATAGTAAGAAGAAGAGGGACTCCATTATCTAAGATGTATTAAAACTACTCTGAGGGAGAATTCAGATTCTCAGACAAGAAAGCTACAACACTGCTTTATACAGACATATAGTACTGGAAGAAGAATTTGGCAGGAGGTTTGAGGAGTTAGCAAGAACTCCCAGAAAAGCCGAATAGGAAAAGAAGATATTGCTTCTTAGGGACAAGAAGAATAACTTCTAGCCAGTAGGAAGGGGTTGGGAAGAGAACCCTGGTCTGTGATAAAGGGGAAGAGTGACTTAGACACCTCAAGAGTTATTGAAAGCTATAATATCTAAAGGGAAAATTTATATCTCTGAAGGGAGAAACCTAGGCTGAGTTCAGACTGGCAATTTGCCCCGCTATAGCCCCGTTTCAGCAATGCTTTAAAAGCAGATTAAAGGGGAGCGTTCATACAGGCACATCTGCCTGGCGTTCCCCACCCATAGGCAACCCATGCTGTTCCGCTTCGCTCCTGCATTTAATAGATACCTCATAAAAGTGGAGCAAATCCCCGAAGAGTGCCTTTATGCAGCATTTGTCCACTTCCCGGCAGTGTGAACGCTATGCGGAAAAGCTGGGAGCAACCCGCATTGCACATAAGGGAGCAGCAATATGATTGGCTGTGCTCTGCTCTACTGCCCAATGTGGTGCCAGCACAGCAGGATCCTCCCCAAATCGGCTGGATGCCTATGTGTGTATAGGTGCATGAACGCTCATGCACTCATACACACATAGGCATCCAGCCGATTTACCAAGAAAAAGCCATTTACAACTGCGCCTCCAGGCCAGCAGTCTGAACGCTCCTGCATGCCTCCTCCTGGTATGCTCCCACATCAGTCCGAGCTGTGTGATCGGGCTTTTTTGCCACGACTGGCTCCTGCTGCAAATTGCCAGTCTGTCCTCAGCCCTAGAAGCATCAAGAAACCTAGAAGCACTGAAATGTCTGAATTTGCAGATGGCACAAAGATGTTCAGGGTGGCGAAAACCAGGGAGGATTGTGAGGCACTCCAAAGGGATCTGTTGAGGATGGGTGAGTGGGCATCAACTTGGCAAATGGGGCTCAATGTGGCCAAGTGCAAAGTGATGCACATTGAAGCCAAAAATCCTAAATATAAATACACATTGATGGGGGCTGAACTGGCAGAGACTGACCAAGAGAGAGATCTTGGAGTCATAGTAGATAACTCAATGAAAATGTCAAGACAGTGTGCGACTGCAATAAAAAAAGGCCAATGCTATCCTGGGGATTATTAGGAAGGGTACTGAAAACAGAACAGCCAATATTATAATGCCCCTATATAAATCAATGGTGCAACCTCATTTGGAATACTTTGTACAGTTCTGGTCACCACACCTTAAAAAGGATATTATAGCTTTGGAAAAAGTGCAGAAAAGGGCAACTAGAATGATAAAAGGTTTGGAGAACTTTCCCTATAAGGAAAGGTTGAGGCGCTTGGGGCTCTTTAGCTTGGAGAAACAACGGCTGAGGGGGGACATGATCAAAGTTTATAAGATTATGCATGGGATAGAGCAGGTAGAGAAAGAAGTACTTTTCTCCCTTTCTCACAATACAAGAACTTGTGGGCATTCAATGAAATTGCTGAGCGGTTGAGTTAAAATGGATAAAAGGAAGTACTACTTCACCCAAAGAGTGATTAACACTTGGAATTCACTGCCACAGGAGTTGGTGGCAGCTACGAGCATGGACAGCTTCAAGAGGGAATTAGATAAACAAATGGAGCAGAGGTCGATCAGTGGCTATTAGCCACAAGGTATAGATAGGGACTCTGGGGCAAGTGATGCTTTGTATTCTTGGTGCTTGGGGGGTCAACAGTGGGAGGGCGTCTAGTGTCCTGGCCCCACTGGTGGACCTTCTGCTGGCACCTGATATTTTTGGCCACTGTGTGACAGAGTGTTGGACTGGATAGGCTGTTGGCCTGATCCAACATTGGCTTCTCTTATGTTCTTATGTTAAGACAAAGCCATCCTCTAAGAAATTGTATTTAAGAGTCTGAAATATATAATAAGCAAAAAACCCTCTTAACTGAAAAAAAATTGAAACAGAAGTTAAGCTACAGCAACACTCTCTTGTTTGTTCAAAAACCTCAATTCTGTATATATATTTGAAAGTTTTACCTCAGCAACCTCTGTATCTTTTATCCTCATATTTATATATTCTCTACCTGTTTATTAAAATGTTTATTCTGTTTTGAACATTAATTTTGCCTCACGTGCCATTTCATGAGGGT
The DNA here is from genome assembly GCA_029375565.1 of Gekko gecko. NCBI lineage: Eukaryota > Metazoa > Chordata > Lepidosauria > Squamata > Gekkonidae > Gekko > Gekko gecko. The sequence continues at coordinate 66,139,046 of JAPDNY010000001.1, read as the reverse complement.
ATTTTAAAATAAGACAACTCCTGTATTCCCTCTAGTTCCTGTGCTGGGTCATAAGCCTAAGCTAATATCTGTGACAGGATAGGGCAGTTAAAGCTTATAAAACAGAGAAGAAATACATGCTACTGAAAGGCAGCTCAGTCACTGAGGGGAACTGAAAATATTTTTGGCAGGAAAATCTGCCTGGGGAAAGGGGAAGTATCGGGGTCTGTCATAAGGAACAGCAAGAGGCCTCTTATGCCTCCGCTTCCTCTCCAAGGAGTTTCCATGCTTTGTGTAACCCTGCATTTTGGCAGGGCAGTCCCTGTCAAGAGAGGCTTACCTCAGGGCATTCCACAGCCCACTTCTTTCCTAAGTGCTCAGTGCACAGCTGTTCTCAGTAGTTGCGGGACCAGAGCTGTGCACAAAGAGAAGGCAGGCAGCTGGATGCCCTAAAGGTGAGCCTCAAAGGGGCCTTCTTTAAGCCCTGATCTGGATAGCCCAGGCAAGCCCGATCTCATCAGATCTCGGAAGCTAAGCAGGGCTGACTCTGGCAAGTACTTGGAAGGGTAACCTCCAAGGAGTACCAGAGGCAGGACGTGGAGACAGGCTAATCAAGCCACCTCTCTGAAAAATGTTTGAGCCCCCAGAAGTCAGCCATGACTTCCAGGCAAGCACGCATGCATGGACGTGCGCGCGCGCACACACACACACAGATAGATAGATAGATATACATATATATGTGTGTGTGTACAGGGCCAGCCCCTGTTTTTTTTGCACACTAAGCGAGGCTACCTTCTGGTTCCCCCCCCCCCGTGTGTGCACCAATTTTCAAACCTAAATGCATTTTAGGAAGAATGAAAAACACAAAAATTAAAATTGCTAATTTCTTTCTTTTTTTTAATTGTGAGAACAAGCTATCTATTGCAGTATCTTTATCCTGACAAACCAAAAGGATTGGACTAGATTCATTACACGTGAATAGCTCCGGGACAGAGGATATTGCTGGCATTAGCTCCTTTCTCTGTAGTTTAAAGGGAGCTGTATGCTAAAGAAGACAAGCACAATGATCTACCTCCAAAGGCTGTTGTTAGGGCTGTAAAATTAACAAGAGTCTGAAAGATTTATGAACTTTTTGTAAAGTACTGGGTTTCGGGCCTCATGACTCGGACGACGACATAAGAGAAGACGCGTTTATTCGTACTTCACACAAGACAAAAGACACACAGTAATGGCCGGCGGCCAACTATATACAGTACGGGGGGGGGGACGCCCCTATTTCTATTGGCGGGTTTGAATTGCCCGCCAATGCTGCCATTGGCTCTTTATTGGCGAGCTCAGGAGCCTAGTCCCTATTGTTCTCAGAGAGCGAAGCTTGGCTGCCTTTGCCAGCTCCTACTCCTGAAGTCAGGACACAACACCCCTCCCCCCATAGTTTGTCTCCCATCAGGTGACGTAGTCTTTTAGGTAGGCTGGTGGCCTCCGTTCTCTTAATGATCTTCGGGGGGCCGGTACCGGACTGGCGGGGCCCCCTTCGAGTGGTACTCCCGCACTAGGAGCTGGGATTTCTGGCGGCAGCGACGGCTGCGGTGGTAGCTGCGGCGGCGGTAGTTGCGCCAGCGACGGCGGTGGCTCTGCTTGCTCTGGGACCCCCTCCGAGCTCCACGGTCTTTCTGGCACTTGCTCCACTGGTGGTGCCTGCAGCCGATCTGGTGCTGGGGCGGCTGCAGTGTCTTCCGGTAGCGGGGCTTGGATCCCTGTGCCTGTGTCTTGCCGCCTCCGGAGTTGGTCCACGTGCTTACGGAGGACCCGGTCCCCGCCTGCCAGGACCTCGTATGACACTGGCCTGGTGGGTTTTAGGATGCGCCCGGCCAGCCACTGAGGCCCCGCCCCGTAATTCCGGAAGTAGACAGGTTCCCCCGGGAGGAAGCTCCTGGGCGCCTCCCGGGTTTCGACCAGCTTTCTCTCTGGGGCTCGGTCCGGGTGGAGCCTGTCTAACAGGGTCGTGGGGCGGCGGCCCATCAATAGTTCTGCGGGGCAATGCCCGGAGATGGGGTTCGGGGTGGTGCGCTGCGTGAGGAGGAAGCGGGCCAGCCGGAACTCCCAATCCCCCTCCGTTATGCGGCTCAGGGCTTCTTTGGCGGTGCGTACCGTCCTCTCCGCCTGTCCATTTGTTGCCGGGTGGAAGGGTGCGGAGCGTATATGCCTGATTAAGTTCCTTGCGAGGAACGCTTGGAACTCAGCAGATGTGAACGCGGCCCCGTTGTCCGACACGATTGTGTCTGGCAACCCGTGTGTAGCGAATATTTTGCGCAGGGCCCTTATTGCCGCTTTAGCCGAGGTGGTAGACACTGGACTTATTTCTACCCACTTCGAGTAGGAGTCTACCGTCACCATGAACTGGAGCCCCTGAAACGGCCCGGCAACGTCCACGTGTAGGCGGGACCACGGCTTGTGGGTAGACTCCCAGCTTTGGGTAGGCGCTCTCGGGGGATTGGGGCGAACTTCCTGGCACCATGTGCACCCCCGGACCCAGGTTTCAATTTCTGCGTCTATCCCGGGCCACCACACGTAGCTCCTTGCCAGAGCTTTCATTCGTACAATTCCAGGATCGGCCTCGTGCAGCGTCTCTAGAACCCCTTGTCTCGTGGGCCCCGGGATGACCACCCTGTCCCCTCATAGTAAGCACCCTTTCAAGGCGGATAACTCTTCCCTCCTGGCTTTGTATGCCGCGAACTCTGGCCCTGTCTGTTCCGCTGGCCATCCCCTCACCACCCAGTTTGGGACCCGGGAGAGAATGGGATCTCGGGACGAGCGGGCGTAAGCCACCGGGACTTCCCTCCCGTTCGGTAGCCTGTGGCCCAAGACCGCCCTGACCCCATACGGCGACGCGTCGCATGCAAGGATTACCGGGAGCTTTTCATCGAAGTGGGCGAGTACAGCGTTCGAAATCAATAGTACCTTAACCCCCCAAAATGCCGCCTCCTCCTGCGCTCCCCATGCCCAAGGTGTCGCCTTATCCAGCATCCTGTGCAGGGGTTCTGCCACGGCGGCTTTGTGTGGGAGAAAGGCATGGTAAAAGTTCAGGAGGCCTAAGAACACCTGGAGCTCTGCCTTGGACTTCGGGGCGGGGGCCTCCACGATGGCCTTCACCTTGTCCCTCGCCGGATGCAGGCCCGTTGCGTCAACCCGGTACCCCAAGAACTCCACCTCCGGCACCCTGAGGAGGCACTTTTCCCGCTTAACCTTCAGCCCCGCGGCTTGGAAGCGTCCCAGAACAGTTCGTAGGCGGGCAGCGAAGCTCTCTGGGGTGGCCGCGGCAATGAGGACGTCATCGAAGAACGGCGTCACGCCAGGGATCCCTTTTAACAAATCGTCCATTAGATTTTGGAAGATCCCTGGGGCCACACTGACCTCGAACTGCAGCCGCTTCACCCTGAAGGCCCCCCGGTGGGTTACTATGGTTTGGGCCTCGGCCGTGGCCTCATCCACAGGGAGTTGCTGGTACGCCTGCGCGAGATCCAGCTTACCAAATATGCGCGCCCCCGCCAATGTGGCCAATACGTGGCTGACTACGGGTACGGGGTATGCGTGCGCCTGAAGGGCCTGGTTAATAGTGCACTTGTAATCCGCGCAGATGCGGATTTCCCCGTTCGGCTTCACGGGTGTCACAATCGGGGTCTCCCATCGTGCATTGGGGACGGGCTCTAGGACCCCCTGGGCCACCAACCGGTCCAGTTCTGCCTCTATTTTGGGGCGGAGGGCCAGGGGCACGGTGCGGAAGCGCCGCCGGATGGGCGTCACCATTGGGTCTAAGTGGAGCGACACCGGGGCCCCTTTATAACACCCCAGTTTCCCATCAAAGACCTCGGGGAATTCCTTGCACACCGCCCCCCAGTCCCGCATCCTGCACTTATTCACGCCCCCGATCGTAATGCCTAGGGCCTCGAACCACGCTCGCCCCAGGAGACTCACAAGGTTTCCCTCAACCACCACCAAGTCCAAGTTCCCCTCAAAGTCTCGGTACTGCACTCGGAAAGTGCCGACTCCCCGGATGGGGACAGGGTTCTTTTGAAAGTCCACCAAGCTTAGTGGCGATGGACGTAGAGGGGTCCCCCTGCCGGGCAAAGTTTTTGTAAAGTGTCCATGGAAATGATGGATGCCGCCGATCCCGAGTCCACCTCCATGCAACAGGGGGACCCCTCGATCCGCACGGTTACTTGGATCTTCGGGGTGGAAGCGAGATTGGGGTTGGGGAGGCGAAGTACCTGCAGCGGTTGATCGGTGAGATGGTACAGCTCGGCGACCTCTTCCATCATCTCGTAGGCGGTGGACGGTGTGCGGTGCGGTGGGGCCGATGATCTCGAGTTCCGGGGGCCCTTGGACCGGCAGATCCATGCGAGGTGTCCCTGCTTTCCACACCCGTGACAGACAGCTTCCCGGAACTTGCAGGTCTTCCTCCCGTGGCCTTCCCCGCAGCTGGCGCACACAGTCCGGTTGCCGGAAGGCTTGGCTGGCTCCCTGTCGGCCTGCTGGGTCTGCGCCAGCCGGTGGTGTTGGGGTCTGAGGGCGTAGACTTCTTCGGTGTCTGAGTTCCCGGGGCTGGGACCCCTTCCGACCGTATGGGCAGCCGCGGCCGGGCGTTCCCCTTCGGCGGCCTCATGTGCAGTTGCAGCGTCGATGGCCTCGTCCAGGGAGAGCCTCCGGTAGCCAATCAACTTGCGCCGCAGCTTGGAGTCTGCCAGGCCCCACACAAACTGTGTCAGCAAGTTGTCTTCCACCCTCGGGAACCCGCAGTCCACCACGAGCGCCCTCAGCGCGGCCAGGAGGGCGGCAGCAGATTCCCCTTGGGCCTGGACTCGCCTCTGGAAGTCCATCCTCTTGGCCAAGAAGGTAGGCCGGGGGCTGAAGTACCCGTTGAGGACGTCCAGGATCTCCCCAAAGGAGCTTTCCAAGGCCGTGCGGGGCACCAAGAGGCTCTTGGCGAGGCGGACTGTTTGGGTGCCACACGCGCTCAGCAGGAGCGACCGTTTTTTCTCCGGGTCGCGAATCTCGTTGAATTCCATATAGTTTATGAGCTGGTCGACCCATGCGTCCCAGGTTTCTGGCTGAGACGGATCGAAGTACTCAATCATTACATGAGTGGCGGCCATGGCTCCGTCTGGGAAGGCGTGCGCCGGGGCGAGCGGTGCGGTGCTCATTGAGTCAAGGAAGGCGTTGAAATCCCATCCTCGTCGCCACTGTAAAGTACTGGGTTTCGGGCCTCATGACTCGGATGACGACATAAGAGAAGTCGCGTTTATTCGTACTTCACACAAGACAAAAGACACACAGTAATGGCCAGCGGCCAACTATATACAGTACGGGGGGGGACGCCCCTATTTCTATTGGCGGGTTTGAATTGCCCGCCAATGCTGCCATTGGCTCTTTATTGGCGAGCTCAGGAGCCTAGTCCCTATTGTTCTCAGAGAGCGAAGCTTGGCTGCCTTTGCCAGCTCCTACTCCTGAAGTCAGGACACAACACTTTTATCCCAGCTTAAGCTTTCATGTCCTAAAGCCCACTTCTGCATGTTCACTAAAGAAAACAAAAGAAAAAGGAGGGGAGCTATGAAAAAGTGTGGATTGGAGAAATAAGCAATCCTGTGTGGTCACATCCAGGTCTCATCCCACCCCGATTCTGCTTTAATTTCCTCATCTTTCCCCGCCCCCCCCTCCCGTGACTCCACTGTTTTCAACATTCTTGTCTATTGGAACATGCTTAGTTCTCATTTGGTAATTTTGTTGTGTGAGCATCTTTTTCTTTTGGATAATTTAGAAAGTAATTTTTGTATACTTACGGAACCCCCCAAAGTATATAGAAAGCCCCACATTTTCATCCAATGACCTGTTTTTACTTCTTTCATGAATGCTCACAGAGACAGTAATAATGTATAAGCCATTCTTTGCTGTTTGCCCCCAACAACTCACTATCAGACCTTTATGTTGCCCTTTAAGCCAAGCAAGGGAGGTACCTTTTTCTGAAGGTATATGTTTTCTGCTCCAAGGAGGTGGAGAAAAGCTTTGGGGAAGAAGGATATGGTAATCAGAAAACACTTTGAAGCCTGGGGGTGGCCAGGGAAGAACTGGGGGGGGGCACTTTGTGCACATTGCCAAGACTCCTGGGGTGGGAACGGGTGGGTAGAAACGCACACCATCCCTGGGCACGGAAAGAGGAGGGCTCCTTCACCAGGATCCTCCCAGGCCTGCAGAGGCATCTGCCATCCTCCCCACCCTTCCTGCCTGTTCAGGAGCTGGGTGGCCCCGGCACTTCAGCCCTCCTCCCTTTCAGCTGTGGGAGGAACGGAGGAAGTCGCTGTTGCCACCAGGCCCCCAGCGCAGAGGTGGAGGAGGGCGGCTGATGGGGGAGTGCAGGTCCCGGCTGGTGTCCAGATGCTGCTCCATGCTTGTGAGCAGTGGGGAGTGGGCAAAAGTTTGGACGGGTGACGGAGGCAGCAGGTGGCTGAGAGGGCGGGCAGCAATGTGTGCATGTGTTTGGACTGTGCAGCTCTGAAGTGCACAGCCCGGCGAGAGCTAGCAGGGCTTTTGGCGAGGTGTGGGTGGGAGGGGCCAGGAAGGGTGGGGTGGCAGGCCAGTCAGGCAAGCGCCTAAATCCGTCTATGGGTGGTCTGGCCCTGTGTGTATATATCTTTCTAGCTAGCTAGCAGCTATCTGGCCTTCATTTAGCTGAACAGGTCTGCTGAGATATAGCATGCTGAGCATGAGGATGGCTCATTCATACAGCTAGAAAAGTAGATGGAAAGCTATTCTTGCTTCTTATGAGGAGCCACAGTGCACCCACATTCTGCTTGCACATATTTATACATTCTTCAAATGTAGATCTCTGATCCTTCCTCCAAGGAGCTCAGGAGTATTACCATAGAGTTTCCAGTGATTCCTAGAAAGGTGTGATGTCACTTTCAGGTTTCTCCTGGAAGTGTTATCATGCTGTTGGCCTGATGGTAGTTTTGTTGTTTGTTTTCCTCCTGCTACCACTCCAAGCCCAGCACTCTAATCACTATACCACAGGTTGCAGGACGGTAGCCATAGAAGGCTGACACTAATAGTCCTTACTCATAGAAGTCTCACCAGGAAGGAAATCTCTCTCTCTTTCTCTTTTAAAATTATGTTTCTTTTAAAATGACCTTACAAATTACTTAGTAATTTAATATAGTTTTTTTTTTAAAAAATGCCACACTAAACCACCTCTTAAACATAATGAATTATATGAAGTCATCCAGTTTAAGAGACTCTCTTAAAGAGGTAATTTAATTGAAATAAGGTTATATACTACCAATTTCAGTGGCTAAAAACATTTATAGAGTGGGTAGCAATACCGTTCTATTGCCTTAGGTTATTCTATAGATTCAAAGGCACTTACAAGAGAAAGCTTAGCAAAAACACACTGCGGTTAGGCAAGAAATGCAGTACAGAAGTGGATAGCAGCTTCTTTATAGCTAAACAATGATGATTAAAAAGCGAACAAGGAAATAAAAAGTTGTAAGAAGGCTGACTCATGTTTCTTAGAGCCCTCATAATGAGAAAACAGCTGCCACAAATTTACTAAAGCTTTTGGGCCCTCCTGGCTTTGCTCCCTAATTGTTAATTCCAGGGCTGTGTTTATGTTGAGATTCTATTCAAACACAAGGAAAAGTGTAGACTTTGGCACAGGATGCAGAACTCAACTTCCCAATAACCTCAACTTTAATTTTTTGAAATGTAACCTATATTTTATTTATTTATTTATTTAACCATTTATACACTTCCTTTTGTTGAAAAAAATGAAATAAAACCGAGGGGAATTTTCACAAGTGAATGTTTTTGGTGTGAAAAGAGGCTTTGGGGGGGAGGGGAATGTTCTCTGAAAGACCATCCCAAATAAGACCCATTTGCACTGTTACTACCCTTCTTCCAATAAATAATAAATTCTTAGTAGTTGTGTTGACTTTATTTATTTATTTATTTAAAACAGTATTCTTCATATTCTATATTTGTCCAGCCAGTCAGGGATCACATAATAGCATTATGAAACCATATAGGCAATAACGCACAGGCAGATAATGACATGATGAAGAAAAATCAAAATGAGATTAATCCTCCTTGCCATCACTCTTAATGGATGTGAAAACTGAAATTTCAGAGGCAAGAGGGGTGACTGCCTTAGAGACACAAGTTTTGCTTATAGTTATTTATGCACTCACCACCTAGATTAGATTACAGCAACATGTTCTATGTGGAACTATTTTTTAAGATAGATGAGAAATTCCAATTACTACTGTGTGTCATAATGATTGTTGATGTGTTCCAGCTAAAGAGATCACATCTTGCAGGTATTAGAAGTTCTTCATTAGCTCCCAATTAATTTCTAGGCCCTTATCTGTAATGCCTAAATGGCTTGGGACCAGGATGTCTAAAGGACTGGCTTCTTCTGTATATTCCTCCCTGTCTGTTAAGGTTGCCTTCTGAGGTCCTGCTCAGACTGTCTCAGAGGTGAGTAAAGTTACAGCTAAGAACAGGGCCTTTTCATTTGTGTCACCCCAACTTTGCAATGGACTTCTTATCTTTCTGGTACCAGCTTAAAATGTAACCATTTCCCTGGATTTTTAGGTGAAATTTTTTTTTTTGCTCTTTCCCTCTTTGCAGTGTTGGATTCTAAACTCTTGATTTGTTGAATTTACTGATTTTGCTATTGGTTTTATATTCCTGCCATGTTTTATTTTAATCACCTGTATTGCAATCATAGGAGAGTGACATTAGATAGCCCTATCTCGTCAGATCTTGGAAGCTAAGTAGGCCATCATGGAAGACTTTGCAAAGAAAGGCAATGGCAAACTACTTTTGCTTCACACTTGCCTTGAAAGCCCTTTGCCATAAATTGGCTTTGCCACAGGTAATTTGCTACTTGACAGCAATTAGATATGTATGTAGTGTAATGGTTTTGTTGTGCTATACTTTTTATGGCTTTGAGGTTCTGATATTTCACTATTATTTTAACTGTTTTATTATACAGTTTTAGAATGTTATTGCTTTCCTCAGGAACAAAGCTGGTTGAGAGGCAGGAGATAAATATTCAAATGAATGCATGATAAATGACAGTTACACCTCTTTCCCTTGATACAGGTCATCCATCCCTGTGTGTGTGTGTGGGGGGAGACAAACAACTCTCCCCATTTAAAAAATGGGATAGGCATCTGTCTGCTTTTTAAAAAAAATACCAGAAAGGATGGGGTAATATGAGCTAAAGCAAGTCCTTCCCAAGCTAGTCTTACTCATGTAGTTAAAGCCTTTTTTCTCCAAGCCAGGCTCCAATTTGGGAAATTCACCAAGTGGGGAGAAAATGCTGAAAAATGTTGTGCCATGAGGTCAAGTTGTTGTTGGTGGGGTCAGTGAAGAGTTCAGGTACCCTTGCCCACAATGACAATTAAAAAAAAAAAAAACATTCCTCCCTTCCACCACATCAGAATCCTGGGAAAGGAGGGTAATATCCACTCACACATTAGTTGATGCTTGACTGTGGTTGTGGTACAAGTGAAATTTTAATTATTTATAAGACAGGGATGTTTATTCTAACTGTCTGAAATTTGTCAGGGAGGATTCCCTGAATGTGGGGTGCAATTCCTGAGATGTTTCTTCTCAGTTGGGTGACAAACAAAAAAAATCCTTCCAGAAATATACTCTGCCTTTAAATTGTGTACAACATGGGGACATTTTTGTCCTACCTACCTGGAATCTGAGTAGAGGTGATCCCTTGAGAGAAGGGAGCATTTCTGAGACTTTTACCACAGTAAAGTTGGTGGTGCTGCCTGGGGGTGGTGGTGGTGGTAAAGTCTTCCATTGCTGAAACCAGTGGAGATCATTATCTCCTAATATGATTACTTTTACTCCCATTAGTAAAGTTTCAGGTGGGTACCCATGTTGTTCTGCAGTAGAAGAGCATGATTTGAGTCCAGTAGCACCTTAAAGACCAGCAAGATTTCCAGGGTAGAAGCATTCAGGAGTCAAAAGTCCATTTTCCTACCCATATCTGATGAAGGCACTTTGGCTTGTGAAAGCCCATACCCAGGAAATCTCTTTGGTCTTTAAAGTGCTACTGGGTTCAAATATTGCTCTTTTAGTAGTAAAGAATCCAGCTTTTTAAAATGTCCTACAATCAGACTCAAAATCGGACTTTTCTTTTGAATACCCCTGGTAAAGCCCCCCACCGCCCCCCACCACCAAGGTCTACAGCTTTCAAGAGGCCTGATCTGGCCTTATTGTATAGGATCTCTGTTGGACATCCAGCCAGTTGCATGAAATATGTCTGATATAACTTGAACCACACTGCTGACATTTAAAAAAATATATAGTTCTGAAGACTGCCAGCAGCTCAAGTCTATAGTTTTTAATTTCTATAGGAACTAAGTTGAGACATGAATCACTCCAAGTATGCAAGTGAATAGAGGAAGTAACAGTTCCCCTGAAAACAACAACTGAATATTCTACCTTGGTTTTAATCAACAAATATATAAGAGTAAGCAGATGTTCCTTGCCTGCTTATTTCCCCATGGAGTAAGGATACAGGGAATGGATAGACTCCTGCCTCAACTCCCACATTCCCTTTATTCATAGGCAAGTGATGCTGAGGTCTTACAGACCTGTAACAAATGACTACTTCACTTTTCCTGCCAGTTCTAAAGAGGAAGCAGAGGTGGACAGACAGGAAATCTTTCTGAGAGAATGGCCTCAGGGGCTAATTCTAGTGAAGAAGATAACACAGTCTGTGATGGATGGCCATTTCAAAAGTTAAGTATTACCCCCACGATAACACTTTCATACATGATAAAGCATGTAAGCCAACTCCTAGATATATGCAATGATCACACATATGTCTGTTTTGTTGTCAATATACCTTCTGAAAGGCCATAGTCACTGGAGACCTGAACTGGATACAGCATTTAAGAGCCATACTGGACCCCACTAGTGGTCCATCTAATATCCTGTTTCTGACATAGGCCTATCAGATAGGGTTGCCAGGCAAGCCTGGCAACCAGTGGGAAAGTTGGGGGAGTGGGGACATGGGTGTGTGTGACATTGGCAACAGTGCTGACATCAGTAAGTCACTTCTGGGTTGTATCATGAACTGACATACCAGTGTTAAGGACTGTGGCATTTGAAAAATTTTTCATGCCGCTGCTTGGAACAATCAGCAGGAGTCCTCCGACCATAGCAGCAACCCTATCAGATACTTCCAGAAAGCTCCTATGACTCAATGACTCACTGCCACTTCTTATGGCAGCGAAATCCTTAAATAAATTATCTGCTGTGTGTGGAAGAATTTCTTTTGTCTGGCCTGAATCTACTGCCAATCAATTCTGCTGGGCAACCCCAAATTTTAATACTATATAAGAAAGTTTTTAGTCCATCTCTCCACACCATTCATGGTTTTATAATCTGCTATCATGTACTCCTTAGTTGTCTTTTTCCTACACTAAAAAATTCCAAATGTTTTAGCCTTTTCCATGCCAAATGAGAAAAGGTCCTCCAACCTTTTAATCATTTTAGATGCTCTTGTTTGGCACAGGACAACATAGGGCTGGAAAAGAAACATGTTTTCCAGCCCTACAATGTCCTATGCCAAACAAGGTGCTTTAAGCTTTTACCTCCCTAACTTGTTTCTCCACCTCAGCATCTCCATTGGAGTTTTGGGGCTTGGCCTGGTATTTCTTCCCATAGCATTTTTGTGTAGGAATTTGTTCCTTTTAAATTTTTTCCTAGTTTATTGGGCCCTCTGTCCACTGACATGTAAAGCAACATATTCCCTGATCTGCCATTCTTTTCTTTTTCTCATTTCTTTCTTTCTTGAGAAAAAAGTACCCGAATATCTAGTATATTTGTGCATTTGGTTGTGTGCTACAATTACCTTAACATAATATAATTACACTCTATAACACAATGTACTAACTCTGTAGCTGAATTAGCATAATGGTAATTTTTGTTATACTTTATCAACTTGGGAGGCCAGCAATCAAATCCTAGCTTCTCAAGGAAAGTACTGAATGGTCATGAGCAACTCATTATCTTCCAGCTTCGGTATCATTGGAATAATAATAATGACCTACCTCCCAAGATGGAATGCTGAGAGAAATCATAAGGATCCTATAAAACAGTATAGCTATTATTAGTATTCTAGGGGGTGTGCATTGATACGGGATAGTATTTGGGGTGTAGACCACAAAATGATGTTACACAAATAGTGTCTAGGTCTTCATTGTGAACAGGAGTATCCGAACTACAGAAGGAGCCGACTGCCAGCCTTCAGACCCTTTTCATCTGGCTTTCTAGGATTTCTGAGCACCCTGATTAGCTCCATGTCTCTAAAAGTATGCACCTGGAAGTTACTATCAGTGCGCTGCAAGTGACATGAAACCAGCAGTATGCATGTCCCAGCAGCTATCTAAAAAGGGGTGTCACTATCCCACTTTACAGGTCCTATAGCCACTGGGGGAATGTGTAGCACAATGATGGGGCAGATCCCACCCTCATCCTTGTCTGACCCACCAAGTAGTTATGTCAACATAGTCTTCAGATCAAAATGTTTGGATGGCCCTGGTCCACAAGATAAGTTGAACTCCATCTCATGTAGGGTTAAGCCTGCCACTTGAGGCAGCAGGTGTGTATGAGTGTGTGAGTGGGGGGTTGCATATTTAAATGTTTCTCCCATGAAAAAGAATCCCTAGATCTAGAAAAGTAATATGTTGGGGACAGTGTTCCCTCTAAGCTGAGTTAGTGTGAGCTTGCTCACAGTTTTTTAGCCTCCAGCTCACACATTTTTGTCTTAGCTCAGGAAGGATGGCTCCATAGCAAATTAATTCATGCAGTAGCCAAATCGCTTACTCACAAAGTAGAGTTTTTGCTCACAAGACTCCACAGTTTAGAGGGAACATTGGTTGGGGAAGGGGAGCTAGGGGTCAACTTTCTTCCAGACATTCTCTTTTTGTATGTAAGGCAGTGACTATGGATACCAGCCTCCAAGTACGGCCTGGAGTTCTTCTGGAGTTACAAGTGATCACCAGACTACAAGACTCAGTTCCCCTGAAGGAAGTGTGCCAAATGAGATTAAACTGTGATAGCCTTACTACTCAACAGTACTTTACAAATACATTTATATATTTTATAGTTTTAAATGAACAGTACAGTACATATAACATATGAAAATTATAAATAAATTTCATAGAAAAACACAGTCTTTGTTTCCAAAACCTTAGGAAAGTTCATCAGAAGGAACAAAGTCCTTACACTGAAAGTTCATCAAATGGGAAGAGTCTTCTTAAGGACAAGAAGAAGCATTTCACACTTCATTAGTGTACCCTAACTAGAAAAACATCAAGTCCTGCTGAACCTCATCCTGCTGACACAGTAGCCAGCATAAAGCCATGTTTCAAAGATTTTTTTCAAAGCTGGAAAAGTTCAGGAATACAAGCAACATATTTTGCAAATTAATAGCAGCAAATTAAACATGAGAACTTTCACTAACACAACACCCTTCCCTAGAAGCTAGTCCCTAGAGGGCAGACTCTAGGGCATCAGATTCCTGCTATCCTCACTCTCCCCCAGACACTGTGCCCAAAACTCGAGGGATTTCCCAAGCAACCCCTAATCTCACATTTTATTTTACTAGTCAGACTGTATGATATGGCAGAACCAGTCAAGGAGATCTGTTCCCTATGGTTAACATTCCTGTGCCTAGAAGGTCTTTGTGCCCTAATCTCAGACTGATCCTTAGATAGGGTGGCCAACTCTGGGCTAGGAAATTCCAGTAGATATGGAGGTACAGCTTGCAGAAGGTGGAATTTGGGGAAGGTATGGACATCAGCAGGGTATAATGCTATACAGTCCACCTTCAAAACAGCCATTTTCTCCAGGGGAAGTGACCTCTGTAGTCTGATCTTTGTCATCTGCAGATCAGTTGTAATTCCTGGAGATCTCTAAGTGCCACCTGGGGAATGACAACTCTATCCTTAGAGTTTGAAACTGGGAGTTTGAAGAAGGCCTAGCAAGCTACCCATAGGCTTTGGAAAATGTAAGGTAGAACTTTATAGCATCCTGGAAGAGTTATGAGTATCCTAAACTGCCCATAGTGTTGTCCCTATGACTTCAAATAACTAGAAATCCTGTGCATAAGCAGTAACTGTTTTCTGCCTTTGTTTGTTAAAAGCTTATTAAAATACTCACTGGATATGAAACAGGTTGCGTTTCAAAAGCCCCTGGTGTGTAGGCACAACTTTATTAAATTTAATACTTCATTTAATCTAATAAATATAGTCTATGCGCCATGGGCTTTCAAATCACTAGTTGTTGATTGGCCTTAGAATCCAAATTGTAAAGTCTTTCAAATCTATTACATTGTTTGGCCACATCCCACCTATGACATGAAAGCATCTAAACCAGTGATCCCCAACGTTGCTGAGCCCGTGGGCACATTTGAAACTTGGAGAATGGGTAATGGGACGAATAAGAAAATGGATATCACATAAGGGCAATCAGAAGCCTTTTGGAGATTCCAAGCCCAGCATCCTCCTGCCTTGTATGAGGGGAACTATTTTGGAATGGGTGTTCTCTGCAGTCCCAAAGGTGATGCCTCCTGGAGGTCTTCTGAAGCGCCTCTGGCTCCAGTGGTAGAAGAAGCAACTGGGAGCCAGGAAACACATCAGCAGACACCTTGGTGCCCATCACAGTGGCACTGCTGCCTGCCTAGGCCTACTGTGAGAACAGATTATAATCAGTCATTTAACACCAGGAGAGCCAGCAGAGGAGTAAGAAGCCCTTTGCTTAATGCATATAAGTCAGCACTGCAGCAGAACAACAGCCGATCACTGCATTTTCCTCCAAGGTTTTAAACTTGTCAGGAATGCTTAATTGCCAATGTCAGCATTTTCAAGTTCAAATGTAGATCATTTATTAAATAGACACAAATAGTTCTGCAGCCTGCTTGTTTTAATGTATAGGCCCCTATTTGGACTTCTAAATACTACTTATCAAAGGAGAATAACTGCAATTGACATTATGCAGTTCTGGAGAGACAAACCTGACGAGTAAACATTCGTTCTCTGGATTTAATGCAGGAGACAGAGGTCAAAACTCATGTGGGTTAATATTTTCCAAGGCAGGCTGAAAGACTTCCTATTCTCTTCTCATTGTAATTATGTTGGTGTAGAGATTGCTCTTTGTTTAGTTTCCTTTAAAAGGAACTCCTTTGGGTATGCCTATAATTTAACTGGAAAAGGGTGAAAAACTCAAGTTTCCCCAAACGGTTCCCCTCTCCAATGATATTTTATGGTCTTCACTACAAAGGGATGCTCTTTGGTGAGGATGCAGTCAATAAAAATATTCCTTTTGTAGCAGAGTACTGTGAGAAAACTGTTTAATGGACTGCTAAAAGGCTATAAGCAAGGAACCTTGACTTATAGCAGCTTTACCTCTCCAGCTCCATGACAAAGAAAACAAACTATGGCTGAGGTCAGACTAGCAGTTTGAAGCATGAGGGAGTCATGGCAAAAAGACCCGGAACGGGTTTGTTCTGGGTTTTCCCAGTCACACTGCACTGATTGATGTGGGAGCATACCGGGGAGGCAAGGGAGTGTTTGCACTGTTGGCCCGCCCCTGGTGGAGGCGCGGCTGTAAGCGGCTTTTTGCAATGTAATCTGACAATATGCGCTTATGCGCTCATGTGCATAAACGCTCATGTGCATAAGAGCATCCCTACCTGATCAGCTTGTTCATGTTCACACTTCTGGGAAGCGGGATGAACGTGGGATGAATGCGCTCTCCAGGGTTTGCTGCCACTTTCACCTGGTATCTTTTAAACTTGGGAGGGAAGCATTACAAGATGGGTTGAGTATGGCTGGGGAACGCCTGACAGATGTGCCTGTGTGAACCAGCCCTTTAATCCATTTGTGAAATATGTCTGAAACGTGCCTATATTGGGCCAAATTGCCAGTCTGAACTCGGCCAATGTTTTGCATGAGAGCAGGAGTGGACTGACTTATACAAATTCCACCAGTTACACAAATTCTGATTGATTACTTGATCTAATAACTTGGATCCAAATGGACAGATCACATCATTACTTGATGGTCACAACATCAACTGAACCAAGCAACAGCTCAGTCCCACAGGTACTAGGGAGAGTGGACAAGCAAGCAGGGCTTTTTTTCCTGAAGGAATGCACCAGAACAGAGTTCCAGAAACTCTTTGACAATTTTTTTAAAAAAATGTTTAAAAGTTCATGAATTTTCAGTATACAGACTGAAAACTTCATTTTCCTCTTGAGAGTTCTGGCACCTCTGTTTTTTTTTTTTTTAAGCCCTGCAAGTAACTATATACATACCCCCCCCCAAGCTAATAATACATTTTGTTAAGAAGAATAACCAAAATGACATAAAACTGTCTCTGTGAAAGATTTTATGTGCCTTTTGTTCTGGGGTTTTGCTTTGGAAGGGTGCAATTGCCTGGAACCTCCATGTACAAGAAGGCAATTATCTGTTTCTTACCTACCCCATTCTCCCCCAAGAGAAAAGGGAACATAACGTGCAAGGGGAGACAGATAAATCCACTTAGCCCTGCTATGTGGCTATTTCATTCAAAACATTTTCAAGCAGCATGGGATAGTACCACATGGATGTGGCTCCCACAGCACTATGCATACCTATGCATACATGTGAATGAAGACAATGCTATCTTCCATAGCCAGGATGTGCCACATACACTCTGTCCTGGTTGCAAAATAGATTGGTAGAGAGGAAGAAGTGATAGGAGATAAAAAATAATAGCAATCAGTAGTAAGGGGAGGAAGCAGAGACCAGTGGGTAACTTCACACTGAAAGACATGTTCCTCTGAATTAAGAAAAATTAAGCCACAGCCTTGTGGCACTTTGAAGACCAAAAATATATATTTTCCCCATCCTAAGCTTTTGTGAGTGAAAGCCTCCTTTTGTCACAGGCATTTGTCAAAGTGGACTGTGGTCCACAAAAAATTAAGCTGGTATAAAATCATGTGAGACTTTAAAGAGCTTCAAGACTCCTGCTTAGATCTGCTTCTTCTGGTAGTTCTACTGTGACCCTCTCTAGTCTTTGATACATATTGTTTTAATCTTTTGAAGCAGATTCCTGCCACCATGGCAGTCATTTCAGGAAGCTCCACTTCAGAGTCCATCAATTCGAGCCCATCACTGCTAGCAAAATTCAGAGAAGGCCTTTCTCTGTGCTAGTGGCTAGCCAAAAGCCATCAGCATGAGAGGAGCGATCCAGTTTTTACTTAGTATGCTTGTCAATGTGTTGACATAGATTTGCCAGGCATGACCTCCAGGTGATGTCATTGTGCCAGATGCATTGCTCTGCACTGCACGCTTTGGGGGCGGGTTTCCCCCCACCGGCTGAATCTAGGCCAGCAGATCTGGGGGCCCAAAAGCAGGCAATCCCCCGCCCCTCCAGGAGATCTGGCAGCCCTACCATACTGAGTATTGTATAGAAATGTTTTTAACACCTTGTGTGCACACTACAATGTTCAATAGGACAGAAGAATAAGGAGATCCTAGTGTAATACAGTGCTAAATGATGGGCAATGAATAATGGGGGCAGAGGGGCTAGGGTTGAGTGTGTTGATCTTTGTATGCTTACATCCCACTCTTCCCTTTAAAAATTTCCCTTAGAAATCCGAGCAATCTCCCATCCATGCACTATGCAGGTACAATGTGTTTTGCTTCAGCAACTTTACAACATTGAATGCTTCTGGAGAAGTAATTGAGCCAAAGTCTGGGGAAAGATTAGGAATCCCTGAGCCTATGTGCAAAAGCCCATGACTCTAGAAGTCAAATTACACAATTGGTGGCACAAGTGTGGGTTAATTAAAGCTGCTTTGTATGTTAACATAAGTTCAAAAAAGCTAATATAAGTTGTGGAAGTGAACAGTTATGAAATTTTGTAGCACTGTAAAGACTGATACAATTATTGAGGTCTAAGCTTTTCATGTGTCAGAGTTCACTTTGAATTTGTGCGTCTGATAAAGTGAACTCTGATTTGCAAAAAAATAAATAAATGTGCCACTAAATTCATGGCAGAAAACCTTTCGATAGCTTGGGTGCAACAGACTCAGAATGCCATTTTAAGCAGTTAATGGGCTTAGAAGGGTACAACTTTTATGTAATAATTTAGGAAATTATGTCTCTTCTTCTGTGAAAAAGATAATTTCCCAGAAAGAGGAGCTATGAAGTTGCACAGGTTTCTATTTTTCATGTTAACTCCCCTCATATGAATACAACACTTGCAAGAACAAATAGTTATGCATGTGGAGAAATGTGTTTTACTTTGGAAGTTTGACAGAAATGCCCCAGCCAAAGCTAGGACGTTTTATTATTTTCAGAAAGAAAGAAAAGTCACTACAAGAGAACAACAACAGCAATCACATAACAACAATACAAACAAAATAACATCTACTATGATAGTGGAGCTCATACTTAATCTCTGGTTAACTAATACAATACGATTGAATCTTATCTTATTTTAAACACCTATGTCTAGTTTTACAATCTACTTTGATAACATTTATTTTTAAATTATTTTGAAGATTTCTGGGTATAGTCCTCCATCCATCTATAAAATTTCGTCCAAATATTTTCAAAAGTTCTTTCTTTTTCCCTTGTAACTGAAGAATTAATTTGTCCATTTCTGCAGCTTCAAACAATTTACCTATTATTTCTTCTTTTGTGGGTACTTCTTCTTTCTTCCAATATTTTGCATAAAGTATTCTTGAAGATGTCACAACATGCACAATCATATAGACATATTGTTTTGTAAAGTTTTTCAGAACAATATTCAATAGAAACAGTTCAGGATTAAACGGTATATTTATTTCTAACATTTTCTGCAATATTTCATGTATCTATATCTAATGTGTTTTAGCTGTCTTACATGTCCACCACATATGGTAAAAAGAGCCATTTTTACTTTTACATTTCCAACATAAATTTGACATATTAGGATATCATTTAGCTACGTTTTCAGGAATCATATACCATCTATAAAACATTTTATATATATTTTCTTTATAGGAAATTGCTTTTGTAAATTTTATATTTAACTTCCACACCCCTAGACCATTCCTCCATTTGATTATTATGGCCTATATTTTGAGCCTACTTAATCATTGATTCTTTTACCGCTTCATCTTGTATTTTCATATCCAATAGCACAGTATAGATTCATTTTATATATTTACCCTCTCTCCCAAACATAATTTTATCAAGCTCCAAGGGTGAATCATAGAAACCAGTTACTTGATCTTTAGCAAATCTAGAATCTATCTGTGCTCTTTCCCACCAGTTCAAGCATATACCTCTTTTCCTGAGTTCATCTTGATTACGGATTTGATTTTGGCTGTTTAACAAATCTTCATATGTCCAACGTAGGTCTTTTGTAAATGTCATCGGGTTTGTGAACACTTCTAATGATGAAACCCACTTGGGTATTTTAGTATAATATCATTTTTGTATCTCATCCCATTGTTTCAATAATGCTGCTCTTATAGTATGTTGATTAAAATATTTGTGGATGGTGCTTTTTCTATACCAAACAAATGCATGTCACCCTAATTGTAAGTCATGTCCTTCAAGCTTTTATAGTCTCGAGTTCTCTAGTGTAATCCATTCTTTCATCCAGGTTATAGTGGCTGCTTTGTAGTATAGTATAATTGCCAGTGTGGTAACACAAACCTCCTCTTTCTTTTGTGTCTTGCAGGACTTTCATCTTTTTTCTTGCCAGATAAACTGCCTCACCAATTTATCTATTTCTTTAAAGTACTGTTGTTTTTTTATAATTGGTATTGTTTGAAATAAAAAAATAAGTCTTGGTAATATGTTTATCTTCACCGCTGCTATTCTTCCCATAAATGATAACTGTAAATGTTTCCAAATTTGTAACTCTTTCTTAATTGCATCCATGAGTTTTGTGTAATTTTCTTTAAATAAAGAACTATACAAATCTTTCACCTTGAGTTTTAAAAAGCTTCTCTCTCTTAGCAGAGAACAGGCAGGAGAGGGAAAGTCAATTGCTCTCCTGCCTCGCCCAACCAGGCTTTAGAAATACTAATGTCAGGCCTGGCCAGAGACAAAGAAGTAATCAGCTCACACTTCTGCTAAAAAGCTAACACCTAGCAGAGAACAGAGATCTGGAAGGCTTAAGGTGCCAGAAAGACTTCAGAAAAACTTCTTTGACCCACAGGGAGTCAGCAGATGGAGATAATAGAACTCCTTTGCACCAAAGGGAAGGGTTTTTTTTTAATGATTCCATCCAGGCAGACAGAGCTCTCACTTGGGCTCCTGCTGAAGGTGGCCATTGTCATGTAGGGAACTGCAGGCCTGAACAAAGACTCCAAGGAAATAGGGCCCTTTTAGAACCACTATAACTTCTAAGTTAAGGAGCCTGCCTTAGAATAACATCAGCTAGGCCGTGTCCAGAATAAGAGACAAAGGAACTGCATGTTTACACTTTTCTTTTGGAACCCTTATTCATTCTGTTACTGTGCTGAGAGTATGTGTGTGGGTGTTTTATTTTTAATGTTTCACAACTCTTAGTGCTGGCAGCTGTTCTCTGTACCACTTATATCACCACTGTTCAAACATGCAACTTTAAATGGGCACCACGAGAAGAGTCAAATCAGCTGGTAAGCTGATAATCTCCCAAGGGTGCACAAGTACAGCTAGCTGTCCCTGTAGTAGTGGGAAATGCAAGCACAAAGTGGGGCCTCACAACTACAATGTAGGGAAGGGAAGCTGGGAGTCCAGCCCCCTCAGTGGATATTTCCTACAAAGGCCAGGTGGTGGCAGTGGGTAAACTGAGAGAGGGAGAGGCAGAACAAAGTCTGCAGGTCAGTGGGGCTGTTCTGCCAGAATGCATATGATCTATTAATTGGCTGTCAATCAGGGCTAATATAAATGTTAAGCAAAGTACACAATACAGTTAGCCCTGCCTTAAAATGCACTTCAAGGATTGCTTGCTTGAAAGTATCAAGGGACATAAAAAGTACCAAGGGACATATGTAAGTGAACAGCTAACACAACACAACTGGGTTACAAATCTGCTTCTTTGGGAAGATTTTGATAGGATGCATTCAGATAGATGATCCCATGAGGACAGTATCACATTTGAATTGGTTCTCCATTCAGGGTTCTGCAGGGATTTTTTGGGGGAGGGGATCATGAGCAATATGGCCTTCAGTGCTCCTCCACCATTGCTTCCCACATGCACACGCATAAATTTACACCAAAACCAGGGCTCTAATGCTTGCTACTGGCCAAGGTGAAAGGGGGTAAGGATTGGCCACTCCTAAGGACAGGTGGGCCAGATGAAGGAGAGTGATTAGGGCAGCAGATGTGTCTTAGCATGGAAGCTGGCTCTCTCTTCTGTTTTACTGTATATGAAGCTTTTCCTTTGTTAATGTTCATTCTAGTGGTGCAGTTGATGCAGGTGTATTATGGGAATTTTAATGTGCTTTCAAATCTTTTGCAATGGTTTGGCTTGGTTTCTTCAAATGGCTTTTTAGGTGAGACCGTGTTTCAAACTAAATTTTTATAATATGGGGGGGGGGAATAGGCGGCACAAGGAAGTACTGAGATCCATGTGTTTCGTAGTACAGAAAGATCAGTTCTGATTCTTATCTTCACAGGCACATGAAAAATGGTGCCTTGTCCTCAGCCTTCTTAGAAAGTTATTTAATAAAGAACTTGAAACTATTATCAATATTTACCAAAGAAATGCTCAAGAGCTGAGTTATGTGTTTTGAAATTCACTGAAGGCCTCCACCATTGAAGCAACAATGATAGGAAGTATAGTTGACATTTTCCAAATATAAAAACCAGATGATGGAAAGTTTAATTTCTGTGAATTGGAGCAGTAGCTCAGCAGTCTCCACAAGCCATCTGGGAATAGTGTTGAGGCATCAGGGTGCACAAAAAGAAGAACGTTCTAAGAACTCGTGGAAAACTCAGTTCATATTGTTTAACCGGTGCCTCCAGTTCAGTTAACAGATTTACAGACTCTGGAACTATCCATCAACATTCACACATGTAGGGTTAGAAAAGATTGTACTAAAATACAATGTAATATATTATGAAATATATTTGATCCATGTTTTCCAGTCTTCCGGGGAACTCTAAGTACTTCAGAAGATTATCAAAAGGTTTTTCATGACATCTGTAATGGCAGACAAGATTCCCAGAATCCATTTTGCCCACCATTACTGCTTTTCCCCAGCCATACCAATCTGCAGGGAAATGTTGGGTGAGTTCTGTGGCATGCTTCTAAGAAGAGGCCCAACTGTGCCCTGTAGTGAACAGACTAGCTTAGCCCACTGAGGTTATGAACCCTTTTGGCCATGCCTACTATGCTCCTTCCTGATACATAATGCCTAAGTGCCAGCCGTCCCCAATTTTCCAGCTTCCTGTCTTTTATTAACTGCTTCCCAGCCACATCAGCTTTCTCCCTCCTTTACTCTTGAGCATACTTTTATTCACAGGCAGATCAGAGAGAGACTTTCTTCCTGCTCTCCAGCAACCACTGCAGATGTGTCCTGGTTCGTGGTGAGTGCTGCTGCTCCTCACTTGGCCCCTTCTTGTATCCCTTTTCCCATCATTAGATGATGGTATCACCACATTACATATAAAATGAGAATATCAGGAACAAGTTTGAGCTCTAGTAGAGATTTTTTTTCATGGGAGAAACATTTAAATATGCAACACTTTGCCTCAACATGCATCTGCGACCTCAAGTGGTACAGTTCAGGAAAGGCTTTATTATTTGATTCTGCTGATTTTATAAACTGTTCCTGAGGCAAAAACTCACTAGGGTTGCCAGCCCCCAGGTCCGGCCAGGGATTCCTCCACTTCCGGGGGCTTCAATCCACCCCTGCTGAGCTGGTGAGTGGGGGAAGCCCTGCCCACAAGAGCGACCACCTGCCCAGCCACCCCTCTCCTTCTTCTCTTGCCCAATTTAAAGGGCTTCAGCTGGTCAGCCCTTTAAATCCAGCCGGAGGGAGGGCGGAGGATGTCGTGGTTGTGTCTTTTTACCAGAGGAGCCTGTGCCCGCAACCTCACCCTCCCTTCCTCCTGCTGGATCTAAAGGGCCATCCAGCTGGTCAGTGGGCCACATGGTCCCTGCCGACCAGCTGAAGCCCTTTAAATTGGGCAAGACTGGAGGGAGGGTTGCCAGGCAAGTCATCGCTCTTGAGGGACGGGGCTTGGGGGTACTGTTGCTCGCACCCAGAATGCTCCCTAAAGCCCCCCCACCAGAGCAAGGAGGGGACCTGGTAACCCTAAACTTCACAGAGCTGCACTTTGGATCTTTCTCTCAGTACCTGTGTTCAGAGTTGGAATATATGAAATAACAAAGAGAAACTTTGCTAATTCCACTTTGGGAACTTCCTGAAGATGTGTGGGTGGTGCCTGAGGAGTGCAGAGTTTGGGGAAAGGAGGGAGCTCTGTGGGGATGTGATGCCATAGAGTCCACTCTCTTTCTGAAGCTGCCTTTTTCTCCAGGAGAACTGATCTCTGTAGCCTGGATACCAGCTGTAATTCCTGGAGAACTCTGTGGACTGGAAAGTCCCAGTTCTCCTTATACATATTTGGAACTAAGGTTTGGGATTTATCTGGTAGAAAACATGGCTTCCAGTCAGGCTGAAGCTTTGACTCTTCCAATTTTGCCAATGAAACACAGCAGAGATGATTTCCCTATATGTCAGATGAATAGCCTACCAAGTGGAGGAGTCTAAATTTAAAATGGAGGGGGATAGAGGTGAGTATGTTCCACTTTTTAGAAACATACGCTGGCCACAGTGTTTAGATTATGATTTTTGCCTTCACAATGTTAAAACAAAAATTGTTTTCCTAATGTCTCTCATATCTTTAATGATCTCTGAAAGTTCATCCTTGAAAAGTGACCCATCAGTTAAAAACATAATCATAAATCTCTCTGGGAAAACAAGTTTGAATTTCAGTGGATGCTGTTGCCTTCATTTGCTTGCTCTCTAGGAGTATAAGAGTGGGAGGAAGAGAAAACTTGCACTGATAAGGTTACAGAAAGAATCTATCTTTTAGCTGCACAGCATCCTCTAGAAGGACGACATTAATACATAACCAGAGGCATGCACCTCAAATGGTAGGATTGTATAACGAAATTAAGATGGCCTATTGTCAGAAAGTGATGCCTTTGATGTTTCTCACTGAATCCATTGTGTTATGTTCCTACCCCGCTTTGCGCTTGCGTAGTTATGCAGCCAGAAACGTGGGAGCTTCTTCCCTGCCGCTTTTCCTTATCACGGTGGCCTTGAATGTAGGCTTTGGACTATTCTTGTTCAGCTGAGAATTTTCCAGTCCTGGGAAGGCAAGGGGAGGGGGGGAGTAGTCTCCCGCTCATGAAGTATTTCTCCCGCCGGGAGTTCCCGCGCGAGTGCTCAAGTTTTATTCGCTAGGCGCTTCATTGCATCACACTATAAGTTAGCTTGCTCTGCTTTGCTCCCCATTCCTGACAATGACCTCCTACTGTGGGTTTTAGCAAGATA
Organism: Gekko gecko; assembly: GCA_029375565.1. Taxonomy (NCBI): domain Eukaryota; kingdom Metazoa; phylum Chordata; class Lepidosauria; order Squamata; family Gekkonidae; genus Gekko; species Gekko gecko. The sequence continues at coordinate 66,114,448 of JAPDNY010000001.1, read as the reverse complement.
ATCCTAATAAACCTTTCTTTGTGCAAGAATGACTGGATCTACTTGATTTTAAACCTGACAGAAATTGTCAGGAATCCACATCTTTCCCTCACCGTCAACGTCCGCCATCCACCACGATGAGCGGGGCGGGAAAGGGAGCCCCGGGCACAGTCCCGTTGATTACTACCTCGGGAGCCTCCGGGGCAGTTCCAGCGATCACTACGGCGGGAGCCACAGGGGCCGTTCCAGTGACTACTGCGTTGGGAGCCACGGCTCCCGTTACTTCTGTGGCTGCTCCGGTGGTTATTATTCCGACTACCACCGTGGTTCCAGTGACTACAACTACAGTGGTGACGACACCGACTATCTATTCAGCAGCCGGGTTGGCTACCCCACCATCGATTGGCACAATTGGAGCCACGTACACACTCCCGATCTACAGCCCGGCTGGGCCGATACCAAGTCAGGGAGGTGCGGTTCCACGAACCTATGTGCCAGGAGTCCCAACACCCTGGGATAAAGGGGTGACTTTTCGCAGATCGCGCGATTGGACTAAGAACCTGTTGGACACTACCCAGACCACCTGGACTATGCCGGGGAGCCAGAGCCGTGACAGCCTCCTGGATCCCAGAGGTAGTTTTGGTCTTCCCCAAGGGCGGGTGTCCCGGGGATCTCCCAGAACGGGGTCCAGCCAAGACACTGATGCCCGCATGGATTCTATCCAAGAGGACACCCGACGGCTGGTAAGGGATATGAGTAAACTAATGCAGTCCCTACCCCAGATGATGGACCAAGCCATCAGAGCCCATCCGCTGACACAACCCAGACCTGCACCCGCACCGGCTCCAGCCCCGGCGCCACCGTTGGTGCCGGGACGGCCACCTCCTCCTCCTCCGGGTCCGGGGCCGGGCCAACCAGTACCACCGGGTCCAGGACCGGGCCAACCAGCTCCCCCAGGGCTGGGGCCGGGCCAGCCAGCACCAGCCCCACCTCCAGTAGTTGCCCCAGTACCGGGAGCGGGGCCAGGGCCACCAGGACCTATCCAGCCGCCAGTTGTGCCTCCGCCTCAACCTCCGGCTCCAGCACCCCTCATGCAGCCGGTACCTATCATGGCGCCGGCCCCCCCGGTAATCCGCCCCAAAGACATGCTTGAGATCACATTTGATGGAGATCCAGAGACTGTGTCCTTTTTCATATTACAAGTTGGAAAATTTGTACAAAGATGGGGCTATGTATTCCCAGTTGAAGAACAGCAGGTGGAGTTTATTGCATCCAGGTTCCGGGGGAGTGCTACTAGCTGGTATGTAGCCCTTCATGATCTGGAGGCGGAGGAGTTGGGGAATGTAGATGACTTCATGTGGGCTTTGAGAAACCGTTTTGAAGATCCGGGGGCGGCCCAAAAAGCTGAAGCCTTCCTTCGCACTTTCAGACAAGGCAAACTTTCAGTGCGGGAGTACTCAAGAGAGTTTCAAAGGCATGCTGTGAAAATTCGAGACTGGACTGATGCGGTGTTGGCCCAACAATATAGAATGGGACTAGCCGTTGACGTCCGCAATAATGTCCTCAGCTCTCAGCAACCTCGTACCCTCCAGGGTTGGATGGAGGAAGCCGAGAAGGCCGAAAGTCGCTTGCAAATGATGAAGCTGGATTTATCCTTGGGTAACAATCGTCCGAGTAGTGCGGCGGGCCAGGCCAGACCCAAACCAACATCTACCCCAAGTGGACTGAGGGATCAGCGTATGCGACAGGGGCTCTGCCTGCGATGTGGGGAGAAAGGGCATTTCGCCGCTGCCTGCCCGAAAGGGGATCCCAATAGAGCTCTACCACAAGAAGAGCCCAGAAGGTGGACAACCCCTACCCCGAGAAAAGGTACCGCCAAACCACGCAACACACGGGCTCTGTTTGCTAGCCCCGACCAAGTGGATACCTTGATGCTAGAGGAGGAGAGTGAGATGCAGGGAAATGAGATGGTCCTGTTGGTGAATGGCGCTACACAGCAGGACCCAGCACCTGAGGCGCCTAAACTGGTGAGCAACTACCCCTCTCTCTTCTTTGTGACTGTTTTGGTGATGAATCCAGCAATGATGACTCACATTCGGGTCCGGGCTCTCATTGACTCAGGGTGCGGGAGGGATCTCATAAACCCTTCTATGGTTATGGGGTTGGAGGCAGCCGTGGTCCACTTGAAAGACCCAATAACTTTCACACAGATGGATGGGTCTCCAATGAAAAAACCATGCCGATTTGAGACTGTTCCTTTAAGAATAGGCATTGGTGACCACTGGGAGCTACGCTCATTCGTAATAGCTCCGCAAGCCCAGTTTCCCTTGGTGTTGGGTAGCCCCTGGTTACATGGACATAACCCATACATTTTATGGGAAGAAGGGGAGGTACAATTTATCTCCCCAAAATGTACAGAACACAAATGGGACCCCGGGTGGGGAAATCCCCCATGCAATGAACCTCCACGAGCTTGTTTGGCAACGGAGGAGCTTAACCGCATCCCTGAGGATTACCAGTATATAACCCGGGTGTTTGAGGAGGAGGAAGCAGATGAATTGCCCCCCCATCGTAACTCCGACTGTACAATTGAGATTCTTCCGGGTCAAAAATTACCAAAAGGGAAAATTTATGCCATGAGCCCAAGTGAAAAGGAAGAACTTCGCCGTTTTATTGATAAAAATCTGGCCCGTGGATTCATTAGACCAGCATCATCCCCTTTTGCAGCACCTGTATTATTTTGTAAAAAGAAGGATGGGGGGCTCAGACTCTGCACGGATTACCGGGGACTTAACGCAGTGTCTGCAACTAATGCCTACCCGATGCCCCTCATCAAAGACTTACTGGCAGAGGTGGCTAAAGGGAAAGTGTTCTCTAAACTGGATTTGCGAGATGCCTACTTTCGGGTTCGTATCAGAGAGGGGGATGAATACAAGACTGCATTTAATACCCCGCTGGGGCAATTTGAATACCGGGTGATGCCCTTCGGGTTACAAGGGGCACCAGGGGTCTTCATGAACTTAATCAATGAAGTGTTACACCCCTATTTATTCAAGGGAGTGGTTGTTTATTTAGATGATATCTTGGTCTATACCCCGGATCAGGAATCCCACACTACCCTTATGCGGAAAGTATTGGAAAAGCTTTTAGAACACAAACTGTTTGTTAAACTGTCAAAATGTGAATTTCACCAAGAGAGCATTGACTTTTTGGGATACCGTATATCCTCCGCGGGGTTGGAGATGGACCCAAAAAGGTCCAGGATGTATTGAGATGGGAGCCCCCAAAACCAGGCGCCAGCTCCAAAGTTTTCTCGGCTTCGCCAACTTTTACCGTCAATTCCTGCCACACTTCGCCCAAGTAGCCCTTCCCCTCACGGAACTGCTAAAAACTAAGGGGAGGGGATCTAAGGCTTCAGTCCCAGGGGCCCCTTTGGACTGGACCCCGCAGTGTCAGCAAGCGTTTGAACAACTTAAACGGTTGTTCACGTCTGAGCCCATACTAGCACACCCTGATGAGACAAAGAAATTTGTAGTGCAAGTAGACGCATCAGACACTGCTATGGGTGGGGTGATTTTGCAAGAGAATGCTCAAAAGCAGCTACAACCCCTGGCTTATGTGTCAAGAAAATTTAATGACACAGAGAGATTTTGGCCCATTTGGGACAAGGAAGCGGCGTCTATCCGTTTAGCATTGATCACATGGAGACATTGGTTAGAGGGGTCCCGAATACCTTTTGAAATCTGGACTGATCACAAAAATCTTGAGGTATTGCGAAAACCCCGAAATCTAAATGCTAAACAGTTCAGGTGGGCTGAGTTTTTCTCCAAATTTCAGTTTACCCTGCACCATTTCCCAGGGAAAGCCAACCATTTGGCGGACGCTCTCTCCCGCCTTCCCCAACATTTTTCTAAGAGGGTCGAAGTTCGGGAATCTATGTTCACCCCGGAACAATTAGTTGGTGCAGTTGTAACCCGGAAAGCTAAACAGGCACCAATGAGTCCCATCCAAACATTGACTTGGGAAAAGCAGTTTTTATCTGACATCACCCCACCAGAAACAAGGGAGTTACAAGCCAGGGATGATGTGACTTGTGGTCCTAATGGCTGCTGGTACAAAGGAAATAAAATGTTTGTCCCAGAAGCTACCCGAGCCCAGGTTTTGCACACAGTTCACGATTCAAAAGCTGCGGGACACTTTGGATATGTAAAATCCTTAAGGCTTCTGCAACGTAGCTTCTGGTGGCCCCGAATGAAACAAGAGTTGTCTCGCTATATACAGTCCTGCCCAACGTGTAATCGTTGTAAAGCCAGACCAGGAAAACCTCCAGGCCTCCTACAACCACTACCCACCCCGAGTAGACCCTGGGAAGTAATCTCTATGGACTTTATCACTGATCTTCCCCCTCTAAACATATGACGGTCATTTGGGTGGTAGTGGATTTATTCTCTAAGCAGGCTCACTTCATACCGTTCCCCAGTATGCCAACAGCAAAAGTCTTGGCCAAAGCATTTATTCAACACATTGCCAAATTGCATGCGTTGCCCCTCAAGATCATTTCCGACAGGGGGTTCCGTTTGTTTCCAAGTTTTGGTCTGAGCTAATGACTCTAATGGGTATTGAACGTGCTCTTAGTACTGCCTATCACCCTGAGACTGATGGCCAGACGGAGAGGGTGAACCAGACGTTGGAACAATATCTGAGGTGTTTTTCTAATTATCAACAAGACAATTGGGTAGATTTGTTACCATTGGCGGAATTTGCATACAACAACTCATGGCACGCTTCCACGAAAATGTCACCATTCAAAGCTGCCATGGGCTATGACAGCCCCCCTCTTCCCTTCTTAAAACCTGGTGAGAAGGGTGGTAAAGCCTCGGCATGGTGTCAAACTCTTCGTGACTCCTGGCCCCTAATTGTCGAGACTTTGAATGAGGCCAAGGCACAGTACAAAAAACAAGCAGATAAAAAAAGGGCCGGGGGATGGAAATTGCACCCGGGAGACACTGTCTATCTGTCGACTAAGAACCTAAGACTAGCACAGCAGTCCAGGAAACTTGCGTGGAAATATATTGGTCCTTTCCGAGTGCTAAGATGTGTGAATCAAGTAACCGTACAGCTAGACTTGCCTAAATCTCTTAAAGCAATACATCCAATTTTCCATTACAGCCTTCTCAAGCCGGCCTTACCCCCAACTAAATGGCAACCCGAGACGTCGGCTTCTCCCCCCCCTCTGATGGTTGACGGTGAAGAGCACTATGAAATCGCTGATATTTTGGACTCTAAGATACTTCGTGGACAACTTATGTACCTTGTGCAATGGGTACACTTTGGGCCCCAATACAGGGAATGGGTGAAAGTTTCTGATATCAATGCACCTGATCACCTGATAGACTTTCACGCTCGATACCCTAATAAACCTGGGGGCCCTTGTTCGCTCCTTCCTGAGTGGTGGGTGGGTGGTGTTTTGGGAAGGGCAGAATGTCAGAAAGTGATGCCTTTGATGTTTCTCACTGAATCCATTGTGTTATGTTCCTACCCCGCTTTGCGCTTGCGTAGTTATGCAGCCAGAAACGTGGGAGCTTCTTCCCTGCCGCTTTTCCTTATCACGGTGGCCTTGAATGTAGGCTTTGGACTATTCTTGTTCAGCTGAGAATTTTCCAGTCCTGGGAAGGCAAGGGGAGGGGGGAGTAGTCTCCCGCTCATGAAGTATTTCTCCCGCCGGGAGTTCCCGCGCGAGTGCTCAAGTTTTATTCGCTAGGCGCTTCATTGCATCACACTATAAGTTAGCTTGCTCTGCTTTGCTCCCCATTCCTGACAATGACCTCCTACTGTGGGTTTTAGCAAGATAATCCTAATAAACCTTTCTTTGTGCAAGAATGACTGGATCTACTTGATTTTAAACCTGACACCTATTGACCTGTGTGTGTGTCAGCGAGTGTGAATCTCAGCTTCCCACATTATTCTGTGCTAGACACCCCCCCCAAACTCCTTTGCCTTGCCTGCTTCCTTTCATTTTCCTTTCTTAGGTTTTTTGTTTTCACTCAGCCTTCCCCCTCCTTGTCTGTCCATTACTTCACCTGCCTTCAGGCTTCCATTGCCTCTACACCTATTCTTCCTTAATTCTACTTTCCCATCCCTCAATTCCTGCTTCCACTCATCTCTATTCCTAAGCTGCCTCCAGCACCATTTTCCTTTGTTCTATTGGCATATTTCCATAAACATTCAGGACTACAGTTTATGATGTAATGTTTCAAATACCAAGCCAGGACCAGGACTGCCACTAGGCTAAGGTTCAAATCCACACTCAGCCATGAAGCTCACTGGATGACTTTGACCCAGTGTTCTCTCTCTCAGCTTGCCTAACTGAGCTCACATGGTTTGTGCAAGGGTAAAATAGAAGAAGGGAGAACCAGAGGAAAGGTGGGATAAAAATGTAAATAAATGTAGATAAACAATACCATGGGAATATAGAAGGGAAAAAATGGCTAGGACAATAGGATCTTCTGGTGGCCTACAGAAAGCTGACTATACAATTATCATGTCAAAACTCTGGCAAATATACCCCAGCATACCAAAACTCCATAAAGTCATGCAGATGTGTGTCTAATTTGGGGTTTTATGTGCACTAATTTTTGTTTGTTAGGCATCATTTAGTAACATAAGAACATATGAAGAGCCCTGCTGAACCCCAGACCAGTGCTCCATCTAGTCCAGCACCCTTTCTCACACAGTGGGCAACCAGTTACTCTGGAGGGCCAATAACAGGGCATAGTTGCCAAGGCTTTCCCTGCTTAATTCCCTTTTAGTATATTTCCAGACATGACACATGGCAATTTTGGCCTCTTGTCTAGGTACATGGGACTTCATGCCCTCATCTGCTTTCTCCTTCTGTGACAGCAGGTGGGGGTGAGAGGTTTCCCATTACAGTGGACAACCTAGGTAATGCTACCTAAAATTCTTTTTTGAGTGACAGCTAGAGGTATTCTAATAAAAATAGGTGTGGACAGAGCAAAAAATCTGTTAACCACTGATGTCAGAGCAATAGTATACATCACCAGATAAATTTGCTGTGGTTTTCTCCATTGTAATTCCTAAGTGAAATATACTGGGTTCAGACACATAGAGTGATCACCTCATAGTTTATTTGTGATTTCAGCAAGTAGAAATGAAGACTGAGAATCCCTGACCGAAGCCAGGTACTTATGCATGCAAAAGGTTACACCTCGAACACACACGCACTCCCACGATTGGCTATTTACACTATGTTGTTACTCCATTGGTTTACTCTAGGATCCCTGTCTCCCTACTGGTCTATTCTAGGATCCATGTCAGCTATTGTTATAGATTCTGAAGCTCTGTCCAAATTGAGCTTCAGCCAAAGTATGGTCTGGCCTCAGTACATTACACTAAGGTTTGGGGTCTTTCTTTCTAGATGAATGCTCTCAATGTCCCTAAATCATTCTGATCTGAATACCCTCCTCCTTACTAAGCTTCCCAAAAGTACATGTGCTATTTTTTTTGGCCCCCCAAAGGGGATTTTTTTATTGCTTTTTCTAAATCTACATACAGAAAAAAGAAAGAAACTACAATACACAGAAAAATAGGGGTGGGGAAACTACACTCTGCAGGTGAAAGAAAAGAAAAATCTCTAAAACCCCAAGAATCGGTGATCATACAAAGCTTTTAAAATAATACCATGCCTCTTGAATGCAAATTGACTTTTGCCAAAAATGATCATCTAGCTAATAAAACATTTCAATATTTCCCCAGCAATCCCAGTTTCTTAAACAGCTGTGCCCTGCAATAAATATAATTAAGAACTCCAGAGAACAATAACTGTCTTCTTTTTCCCTCTTTCCCCTCTCAGATGATAGCCTGTTTTGAGGGCTGCTACCCCCAACTTAGAGTCCAAGTCCTCATCAGAAGATCCAGTCTCTCCTTCTTCGCTCTCCTTGGTGCCATCAGGGGCTCATTCTCCCTCTCCTGATGGCCGACCATGCTGATGCAAAAATTCATAAGCCTTTTCAACAGAGTCTATCCTTTCTTTGCATATCTGAAGATTAGTCCCTTAGGTACCAACCATCTGTAGGCGACTTTATGGCTTTGTAAAAATAACACCAAGTCTCTGTATTTTCTTCTCTTCCTTCTTATCTCAAATGGAACATCCTTCAATACTTTAATCTACTTGTCTTTCAACTTCAAGGTAACTCCGTTGGTCACTTTCAGTAGTTGATCTCTCACTTTTCTTTGGAAAAATCTTACTGTAACTTCCCCTGGCAGATTATTCTTTCTGATAAATTCAGAGTACAATCTAAAGACCGTATCTATTTTGCTTTGAAGTTGATCCAACGTTACCTCTGCCAAGGGAGCCAACAATTCACCCACAATCTGTCTCAGATTGTTCCCTCTCTCCTCCTTGATCCCTTGAAGTCTTAAGACATAGCTCACCCTTTCCATTTGCAGCTGTAACACACGAGATTCTTAGATTTGGCACTTCTTTTCAAGCACCTGAAGTTTTTTATTCACCTTTTTCAAGCTGGAACCAATCTCTTTAATCTCCTGCTCCGCTTTTTTTTTTTTTTCCTGATGTGTGACAGAGTGTTGGACTAGATGGGCCATTGGCCTGATTCAACATTGGCTTCTCTTATGTTCTTATGTTCTTTTTCGCTTTTCTGTGTGTTTAACATCGTTTGTGCTTGTTGTGCGTCCAGCTTATTATCAATAGCTGTAATTTTCTCCAGCAGAGGGCGCAGAGCCTCCAACAGCAACCTTTGGAGTTCTGCAGTTGAGTCCTGTCTAGGCACAGAACTTAAAGGGCTGGAACTTCCTGAAGGAGGCTTAACTTTTGCTAGTTTATCCTTAGAGTCTTTTGGCGACGCCATGTTTGAGGATTGTTTACTTTTTGTAAAAGTTTGTCAAAACCTCTGGAGGTTCTTAATCAAAACGGTAAGCTCACAGTCTATTTCCATTCATCAGCTTTTTACTGCCCCCCCCCTTTTCTGACTTTAAAATAGCTTGCAAGCAGTCCTTAGCGGGGGGGAAGTCCCCTTCCCCCCTTGTTTCCTTTTAGGGGAGCACAGTATTTGCGGGTGGTTCTTGCTTATACTCTCACATTTTTAGCGAGTGTCTCTCTGCATTCATAATCGCTTGATCACCATACACTTGCTTCGGTGTGCTGATCTTGTTCCCATTTAGGATGCTCTATGGCGGGCCCATCGGGGCTTGGAGGAGCCCCCCTTCTCTGGCTTGACTCACCAGGGGGGTTCTCTAGCGCCCCATGGCTTCGAGTCCAACCCAAGGACTCCTGGGGTGGCATGGACAATCGCGCCCCCACCCAGCCACAGGTACTGGCAGGCTTCTCCTGGAGCCCCAGGAGAAGACGACTGCAATGGCGATTGCCAAGACTGGAAACTCAAAAGGTACTTGTTCTATTGACAGCCACAAAGCAACTCAGGAGAAGGCAAACAAACCTAAAAGATTTCATGTCCTCACCACATTCTACTCTACCCCATACATGACTAAATGCCATGAAGGAAATATTCAGTAGTTCACAACCACAGAACACAAAGGAATGAGAATAATGAAATACAAAGGGTTTTTTTTTAATTGCTTCTCTGTAGTATCTGCAAGGTGAGGCTCTCAATAAATCAGCTACCAGCCACCGGCCCTCAGGGTTAATTAGCTTCACACATGGCTGCCAGGTGAAGGGAGTGGCTTTATAAAACCTGGGAGAGTTCAGAGGGAATCACTGGAGATCTGAGAAGGGAGAGAGAAAGCTGTTTCTCCCAGAGGACATGCTTTTCGAAGACAGAAAGTTTGTGGTTTATACAGGTCTTTGGGCAACCAGAGCTAAAGAAGGGAACTAGCCACAAAATTGTCTGAATGTCATGGCCCCTTGAGGGTGAGGGTAGCATTCTGCCCATTCACAGAGGCAATCTCCTCTTTAATTCCAGGAGGGAGTTATGTAAAGTCTCTTATAGCAGAATAAAACAGAAGTCCAGAAGCACTTGAAATACTAACAACATTTATCCCAACATGACCTTTCATGAGTCACTGCTCACTTCTTCAGATATTATGACAATGATTTACTCTTTATAACATCTGGAAAAGTGAGCTCTGACACAGGAATGTTTATGCTGGAATAAAGTTTATTAGTCTTCAAGGTGCTTCTGGACTTCTGTTTTAATCTCTTCTTCAGACAATCATTGTTAAGAAAATTAGATTTTTATTCCTGGGAACTCTGAAATACTTTCTACCTCAGCTAGTCAGAATATCCCATCTTGTCAGTCAGAGCTAAACTTTTCTGATCATGCAAATAGGTATAAGTATACAGAAAAGATACCTACTTGCATGTACAAAGACAGGTAAGGGCATTCTATCCATTCCTGAGTCTCAGTTCCTTACCAGTCCCTCTCACTAATGACCCTAATAGCCTTTTGAGTTAAAACTCTACTGGCCAGCCTCAATTATATGTTTGATCTGTATTTAGAACATTGGAGGGCATTGCAAATAGTGAGAAAACCACAAAATTACCTCCTCGCAGTGATTCCTGGGAAAGTAAGGAAGGAAAAACTGGGTTTTAAGTGAAATTCTTTTGGTTTTCTCAAATTATGTTGTTGTTGTTGTTGTTCAGTCGCACAATCGAGTCCAACTCTTCATGACCCCATGGACCACATCATGCCAGGCCTTCCTGTCTTCCATTGTACTCCGGAGTTTGCTTCATTTCATGTTTGTTGCATTGAAAATACTATCTAACCATCTCATCCTTTGCCGTCCCCTTCTTCTTTGACCTTCAATCTTTCCCAGCATCAGGGTCCTCCCCAATGAGTGCTCCCTTCTCATTTGGTGGCCAAAGTATTTGAGCTTCAGCTTCAGTATCTGGCCTTCCAGGGAACAATCAGGGTTGATTTCTTTTAGGATTGACTGATTTGATCTCCTTGCAGTCCAAGGGACTCTCAAGAGTCTTCTCCAGCACCATAATTAGAAAGCATCTATTCTTCGGTGTTCGGCCTTCCTTATGGTCCAACTCTCACAACCATACATTACTACTGGGAATACCATTGCTTTGACCATACGGACTTTTGTTGGCAGGGTGATGTCTCTACTTTTTATTATGCTGTCTAGGTTTGCCATCGCTTTCCTCCCAAGGAGCAGGCATCTTTTAATTTCATGGCCGCAGTCACCATCTGCAGTGATCTTGGATCCCAGGAACGTGAAGTCTTACTGCTTCCATGACTTCCCCTTCTATTTGCCAAGGAGTAATGGAGCTGGATGCCATGATCTTTGTTTTTTTGATGTTGAGTTTCAAGGCAACTTTTGCATTCTCCTCTTTCATCCTGAGCAAGAGGCTCTTGTGGTCCTCTTCACTTTCTGCCATTAGAGTGGTATCGTCTGCATATCTGAGGTTGTTGATGTTTTTCCCGGCAATCTTAATTCTGGCTTGTGATTCATCCAGGCCGTCATTTCATATGATGTACTCTGCATATAAATTAAATAAGCAAAGTGACAATATACATCCTTGTTGTACTCCTTTTCCTATGCTAAACCAATCAGTTGTTCCATATCCAGTTCTAACTGTTGCTTCTTGACCCTTATACAGGTTTCTCAAAAGACATGTGAGGTGGTCTGGTACTCCCATCTCTTTAAGGACTTGCCATAGTTTGTTGTGATCCACACAACCAAAGGCTTTAGCATAGTCAGTGAAACAGAAGTAGATGTTTTTCTGGTACTCCCTTGCTTTCTCCATAATCCAGTGAATGTTAAGCATCTTCAAGGATGCACAGAAAGTCTCCTGAAAACTGAGAAGGCTACTCAGAAGACAAAACTGACATCAAATTTCAGAATCTCCCTTTGAAAAAATGGCATTCTGTCTGCATGCTGATTTGAACTAACACTTCTCCCTTTCTTGCAATCAATACATTTTAATCTACTGCAAAACCTTCCTGCTTTATGGTATTAAACAGTGATACTGCTAAAGTTCATAAATCAGGATTTTGAAGTACAAACTTATTCAACTCATAATGCCCTCATAGGTTCCTCCTCCCCAAGTTGTTGTTGTTGTTAACCATTCAGTGGTGTCTGACTCTCAGCAATTCTATGGGCCCGCTCTCTCCATGTTTTCTGATCTTGTACTGTTTCTTTGAGTCATTCCATGCTCAGGCTGGTTTTGACTTTTATGGTGTCTAGTCACCGTGTTCTTTGGTGGCCCAGTTTCCTATTGCCGCTAACCAATCCAAACATAATTGCTTTTTTTCTAGTGAGTTTTTCTGCATGACATGGCCAAAATAAGTCCATTGCAGTTTTATAATTTTTCATTCCAATGCCATGTCTGGTTTTAGGCGCTCCCATACTTGCTTGTTTGTAACCTTTACTGTCCAAGGAATGCACAGGAGGTTTCTCTCTCTCTCTCTTTTTTTAAAAATTTATTTATGGGTTTTTCAATGTACATTGCTTCATAACAAGTTATTTCCATACACTTTGAGTCTATTTATCCATTTTGTTTTCTATCCATTTAAACACACTTTTCCATATTTTTAAATACAAAACATCATCTTCTCCCTGTATTAGCATGCTTAATCTTTCCATTTCTGCCAGTTCCATCAGTTTATGCACTATCTCCTCTCTGGAGTGTATCCTTTCTGTTTTCCAATATTTAGCCAGCAATTTTCTAGCAGATGTTAAGATATGTCAGCAAATATACATCATGACATTGGTATCCATCTGGAATAATATTTAACAAACAGGTTTCTGGTGTTAATGCTATATTTATATTCATGATTTCTAAGATTACCTTATAAATCCACCACCGATATTTTTGGACCATTTTACACCTCCACCCCATGTGATAGAAGGTTCCTATGTTCTTTTTACATTTCCAACAATTGTTAGACCCATTGGTGTGGCATCTCGCTATTTCATCCGGGGACCAGTACTATCTATGGAACATCTTATAAATATTTTCTTTATAGGATATAGCCCTCATATATTCTAATGTTTTCCATATTTTGGACCATTCCTCTATCTCAGTATTATGGCCTATGTCCTGCATCCACACAATCATTGTTGTTTTAATTATTTCATCCTGCATAAAATGTTCTAATAAGAATCTATAAAGTTTTTGAATTAGTTTATCGTTTGAGGATAGCCAGATCTTATCAAGATCATTTTTGTTCTCATAGAATCCACATATTACGTCCTTATTGTATCTGGATTTTAATTGTGTATACTCCCACCAAGTCAACTTAATATTGTGATGAAGTAAAAAGTTCTCCTCTGTTATTAATTTAATAGCTTCTCGTAGCTTACTCTATTACAACTGGTAACAAGCATTGGTTTTATAAATGCTTCTAGAGGAGATACCCATTTAGGTATTTTTCTATAGTATCTCTCTTTTATGTCATTCCAAATTTTGACTAGAGTGCCCCTTATTATGTGATGCTGAAAATTTGAATGGATTTAATCCTTCCCATACCAAATATAAACGTGCCACCCCATACACATATTGTGACCTTCTAGCTTTAGACCTCTTATATTTTCCAGTGATAACCATTCTCTTATCCATCCTAAAGAGGCTGCTTAATAATATAATTTCCAGTTGGGTACCCCCATTCCACCCCTTTCTTTATTAACTTGTAACGTTTTCCACTTTATTCTTGATTTTTTTCGAGTGCCAGATAAATTGTCTGGTTATTCTATCTAGTTCTGTGAAATACTGTGTTCTCTTTAGTATTGGTATATTTTGGGCTAAGAACAAGAAACTTGGGAGGATATTCATTTTTATGGTTGCTATTTTTCCCATAAGTGAGAGTTGCATGTCTTTCCATTTGTCGAGGTCTTTTTTTATATCTTCTAACACTTTATTATAATTATCTTCCAATAAGGAGCTATTTCTATTAGACAGTGTTATACCTAAATATTTAACTTTTTCATGACTTCCATTGCAGAAATTTCTTGAATCTCTTGTATTATGTCAGTTGAGCAATTTTTGGTTGTAAGTTTTGTCTTTTTAAGGTTAACTTTTAGGCCAGCCGCTTGTCTGTACTCTTTGACTACTTCCATCAAGTTAGTAATTGAAGGTTTAGGATTTTCTAATATAAACACAAGATCATCGGCAAAAGCTAAGAGTTTAAATCCCTCTCCTCTTAATTTAAGTCCTTTTATCTGCTCATTTTCTCTCACTGAGTCATTCAGTGTTTCTAAGGGAAAAATAAACAATAGTGGAGATAATGGGCATCCCTGCCTTGATCCCTTTTGAATTTCTATATTTTGAGTCATATCGCCATTTATTGTAATCTTGGCAACTTGTTTTTTCTAAATTGCTCTTATCATGGTCAGAAACTGTAACCCACAATCCCATAAATCCAATTTTTGCAACAAAAATTCCCAGGATAAGTTGTCGAAGGCTTTCTCTGTGTCTAAAAACATTAACACCACCTGCTTCTCTGGGTGTAGCTCATAGTATTCTAAAACATTAATAATTGTTCTTATATTATTTTTCATTTGTCAAAATCCTATTTGATCTTGGTGTATAGTATGAGATAGCACTTTTTTCATTCTGGCTGCTAAGATACTTGCAAATATTTTATAGTCTGCATTTAATAGTGAAATAAGTCTATAGTTTTTAATTTCATTCGTCTCAGTATTTGGTTTATGTATCAATGTAATAATGGTTTGATTCCATGAGTCTGGTATTTTTCCTGTTTTTCCTATATTTTGAAGCCGTTATTTTATTTTTTTATTTATTAGATTTATACCCCGCCCTTCCACATGGGCTCAGGGCGGCGAACAAGAGGCAGCAAGCCATACATTGCCAATAACACATAGGGGCAATGACCTATAAAATACTTAAAAGCATAAAAATCACTAGCAATACAACCATTAAAACTGCAGAGAACAAAACATGTAACTCAGTTTTTAGAGGCATGGTTATCTGCTCTTCAAATATCTGATATATTTCAGCCGGAAGACCATCTGGACCAGGTGTTTTCTTTGATTTTTGTTTTTTAATCGCTTCTACGATATCACAAATTGTAATTGGTTTGTTCAAAATATTTACTTGATTATCATTAAATTTGCTTTTATTTCTTTTTTTGTAAGTTTTTTTTAATTTCATGGCTGTTCTGTATTTCTTGCTGATATAGATTTTTGTAAAAATTTTCTGCTATATTCTTTAATTCTTGTAGTCTATACTTTTCTTCACCTCTGTCATCTCTTAGTGCTACTATTGTCCGTTTTTCTTTCTTTTCTCAGTTTATATGATAATCATCTTGTAGGTTTATTTGTGTTCTCAAAGTAATATTGTTTAGTGTACTCTATGTTTTAAGTTATTTCTTGCATCAACAGTAGGTTCATTTTATGCTGTAATAGTTTTAATTTAATTTTAACTTCTTCTGGTTCTCTTCTGTTTTAATTTGCTTAGCTAGGTCTTCATATTTCTTCTCCTGTTTCTTTTTCCAAGCACCTAGTTTAACGAACCATCCTCTTATGAATGCTTTAAACACATCCCATATTATTTCTATTGGCATATCTGGTTGTATGTTTCTTTTAAAGAATTCTTGGATTTCCTCTTTAGTTTTTTTTATAAAATCTTGATCTCTTAGCAGCCCTACATTCATTGCCAGTTTGGTGTAGCCAGTTTGGTGTAGCCAGTTTGGTGTAGCCAGTTTGGAGAGCCAGTCTGGTGTAGTGGTTAAGTGCATGGACTCTTATCTGGGAGAACCGGGTTTGATTCCCCACTCCTCCACTTGTACCTGCTGATGTGACCTTGGGTCAGTCACAAGCTCTGGCACAGCTGTTCTCTCAAGGATGGTTTGTGTTAGAGTTCTCTCAGCCCCACCTACCTTACAGGGTGTCTGTTGTGGGGAGGGGAAGGGAAAGGAGTTTGTAAGCTGCTCTGATACGCCTTTGGGCAGTGAAGGGCGGGGTATAAATCCAATCTCTTCTTCTTCTTCTTCATTGTCCATCTAGTTTTCTTTTGTATCTCTTTAAAGGATAGTATTAAAGAATTGTGATCCACAAATGTATTAGGTAGAATTTCAGTATCTGTTAGTTCCCATAGCATTCTTGTTGTTATCCATGCCATATCCGTTCTTGACCATGAATTGTGTTTTGAGTAATATGTATAGTCTTTCTTCTCTATGTTTCTAGTTCTCCACGCATCTATCAAATTATGTTCTTCCTCTATTTGTAAGAAAGTTTTCTTTCTTTCCCAATTTTCTAGTTTTTCTCTGATTTTTCCTGTCCATTTCTGGGTCAAATACTGCATTGTAATCACCTATGATACATACATTTTCAAACTCTTTTAACGTTAACACTTTCCATAATTCCTTGAAAAAGCCTTCTTGATTTTGATTTGGGGCATATATAGTTACAAGTAGTGTTTCTTTTCCATTTCTCATTATTACAATGGCTATAATCCTTCCATTATGTGATGCATAATATAGCTCAGGATGTAGATATTCTTTTACATAGGTTACAACACCTCTTTTCTTTTTGTCATCTGCAGCTATAAAAGCTTTTCCTAGTTTTTTTAATAGCAAATATTTCATATCATCTCTTTTTATATGTGTCTCCTGAAGACATATTATGTCTGATTGTATCTTGGAGATTTGTTGAAATATCCTTCTTCTTTTTTGTGGGCCATTAAGCCCATTTACATTTATTGATAGAATTTTAATTTTTTTAGTTCATGCCATTTTTGTTTTTGCTGTCCTTTTCCCTGCTTCTGTATTGGAACCTAGTTAGCATTTGAAAAGGTGTCATACCAGGTCTTCTCTTTCCCTTTTTCATGGTGGCCCTTTTGCTTTTCCCTGCGTCTTGTCCTAAATTTCCTTCCTCTTCATCTGCAGCTTCCTCTCCTTCTTCATCTTCTTCCTTCTGCCAGCCTAGTTCTTCTCCATATTTTTCTAGAAAGTTTTCTATCTTAAAAGTTGAATCTACCCTATGTCTTTTACTATCATAATTAAATAGTATTCCCTTCAGAATTAACCATCTGTACGTGATTTCGTTGGATCTCATAAGATTGGTCAAGATTGAATAACATTGTTTTTTTCCCCTTACTCTCCATGGTATGTCTTTCAAAAATCTTATCTCTGTGCCTTGTATGGTAACTTTGTTTGTATTTGTGGCTCTGATTATTTTGTCTTTCATTTCTTTTTTTATAAAATTTTATATGCACTTTCTGTGGGACCTTGTGCCTTCTTGCATATGAAGAATTCCTTCTGTATATTGCCTCAATTTCTGCTGATATTTCTTCTTTGGTACCTATTGCTAATTGTTCTGCCAAATTCTGAGTCATTTCTTCTTTCAAGCTTTTTTCTATATTTTCTGGAATATTTTGGCATCTTAATATCAATGCAGCTTTATCCATTTCCAGGCTAATTATTATTTCTTCGATTTTACTATTCTTAATCTTTAATTCTTGTATCTCATAATCTAAATCCTGTACCTTTTTGCATATTTTATCATTGTTCATTGAAATTTTTAGTATTTCTTGCTTATTTTCTGTTATTTGTTTTTTAATTTCCTCCATTTCCATCTTAATCTGGTCTGTTATTTCCTCCATTTTAGCATGGGTAGGTTCCATTTCTTTCTTAATTAGATCTGGTAATGTATTTTCTACTGTTAATTTAACTGCCTGATTCACACTCTCCTGGATCATCATTTTCAAGTCTTTTATAGTCATTTGCGTTATGCTCATTGTGTTAAATTTAAGTTGACTTGCTGGTTGCCCCAGTGAAGTTAAAGATGCTTTCCTTGCACCACTAGAACCTGTAGCCATAAGTAACAGTGTCTTCCTTTCTTTATTTTATCCCTTCCTTAACTATGTTTAAGCTCTTTGTAATTTCCTGCTTAACTCTCCATTTTGGTTTCAAATCTAATCTTAATTAGTCTAGTGTGTTTATTCTTAGTTTATTATTTCACTCTACTTAAATCTCAGATTTGTAGTCCTTAATGATCCTTGTATTACTGCTCAGTTATTTATCTGACAAGTCTCTCTTGTTTTCCTGACTTTAGTCCGGTTATTTGCTAATAAAGTTCCCCTCTTGTTCTTCTTATCATGTCGCAGCTCCATGTCTCTATCTGACTGACCGTCTTATCTCCTTTTCTCCTTTCTTTTCCATGACACTACAATTCCCTCCGTCTGTCTGCTCTGTCGCCACCCCTTTTCTCCATCTCCATTTCATGTCTCTGCACCTCCACTTCACTACGTCTTCATCTCATGTCTCTGCCTCAGTCTCCGCACCTCCATGTCACTGCGTCCCGTCTCTCCTTCTACCTCAGCTGCCGGGGATTTGGAATTGCACCATCACCAGGATTTAAAGGGACATGCAAAAGAGGAAACAAAAAGATATGCGAGCTTTTGGAACTTAAATATCTGCTTTATATTGTGTCCCCCCCTCTTTTAAATCTGCACCTTCTCTTCTTTGCTATCACTCCCTTTCCTTTTAATTAGCCACTCTGCAAGATGCCTTATCTACATCTGAAACAATACTGCAAGAATTAGACTTGGGGGCTCCTTTTATCCAATAACTACATTTGTTACAGCCCTCCATAGACCCGCTTAAAATAGGATTCAACAATATTTAAGACTTTACTTAGCTTATTACATTCCTTTTGTTCGAGTAGTATTGTTCAGACTGTGTCAATTCTCATTAGCTCCTCTTGTGCTTGGCGTGACTGTGTTGCATCGGGGCTCCTATGAACTTTCTGCATCAGAACTGGTCTGGCGAAAAACCGGGAGGGTCGCCACCCCCACTCAATTTCAGACAAAAAGTTCCTTGCCAAGTCTCTCTCTTTGGGAGAGCACTTTGAAGTGATGGTAACAGCCTAGAAAGTATTAGGAATAGCTTGTACATGGAGAGAACTCTGCACACACCTGCTATCACTGAGCCTGGGACACAGGAGCTTTCTCCAGCACCACAGCCCAAATTAGTTGATTTTCCTCCTGTTTTGCTTCTTCATGGTCCAACTTTTGCAGCCATAGGTTGCTATGGGGAACACAGTAGCACAGACTAATCTGCATTTGGTTGCTAGGCTGATGTCCCTGTTCTTCCATATTTGATTCATGCTCATCATCGCTGTGCGACCCAGCATGATTTGATGTTTTATTCCTGGACTGCATTTGCCATTTTGGTTGCTCTGTGATCCTAAGAAAGTGAATTCTTCCATACATTCAGTCTCTTCATTGTCAACTGTTACTTTGGCATTTCTTTTCTTCTTGGTGGTCTTGGTGAACTTGGTCTTTTTGATGATTAGGAAGAGGCCAAACTTCTCACTTTCCTCTTTGATTTTCTTGATCAGGTATTCCAGGCCTTCTTTAGTTTCCAAGAGGAGGGTTGTGTCATTAGCATATTGAAGATTGTTGATATTCTTTCCTCCAATCTTTACCCCAATTTTTGACTCTTCCAGCTTGAACTTCTTCATGACTGTTTTGGCATACAGGTTGAATACTTCCATTCATAATTTTAAATCAAGACTCTAATGAGCATGTGCTCCATTTCTGCACCTGTGCAGTAGTCATTCCTCAGAATAGGTGCTCCAAAAGACAGCTGCTGTGTTGACACATCTTTGCTGGCTACTGAAATTGACTTTGGAATTAAAATGGAATGTATGGAATGAAATTAGGGTTGCCAGCCTCCAGGTGGGGCCTGGGGATCTCCCTCTTTTATGACTGGTCTCCAGCTGACAGAGATAATCTCCCCTGGAGAAAATGGCTGCTTTGAATGGTGGACTGTATGGCATTGCACTATGCTGAGGCCCCTCCCCTCCCCAAACCCTACCCTTTCCTGGCTTCACCCCCAAAGTTTCCAGCTATTTTCCAACCCAGATCTGGCAACCCTAAATGCAATGGAATGCATCCTGTGGGCTGCAATCCTAAATGCAATGGAATTTTACAGAATACTCAAACTCTTCTCTTTGTGCTGAATGTCCAACCCAGCATTTTTTAAATGACACTAATTCTTCAAGAGTGGGCCATGCATATATTTGTCATACAGTGCTAAAGAACTCTGCATCTGGCCTATGGAGTGAAGAAAAATCAAGTATGACTGGTTGAGGGGAAAATATATCTTTCTTCAAGATTACATGATCAATTTAAACTTTTGACCAACAAATCAATTGATTTTAAAAATGTGAGGCCAACCTGAGCACATCATGCATGAATATTTGCAAAAAATGTAGACAGAGTGCTGTGGAGTTTTTTTTCTTTTTTAAAAGCAGCCTTTGCAATCTTGTTCTGAAATTTATCATAATCTCATTCAACCTGGCTTTCAAACCACATAGTACATTTTAGAATTCCCGAACAACCATGCAAAGATGTGCATATGTCCCTCTGGGAAAGGAAATGAGCAAGTGCAAGAGTAATTAATTCAGAATTGTTGGGGGTGAAAACTTACCTTCTTTTTTCCCATTCATGCTCATAATTGATAAACCATTTCCAGACTGAGACCAGAGGGTAACCCATCACTTCTCTTAACAGAATATTTTTTGTTTCTCTTCAAATCTGTCAAAAACAATGCGTAAGGAAGAATTTCCAAATTCACTTTAAATTTTCATTAAAGTGAAAGCTAGTGGTAACATACAGAGATAAAAGCCAGTGTGGCTTTATGAATAGAGTGCTGCTTGGGTTGGCAATATCTGGATCTGGAGATATCTGGATCTGGAGAACATGGCTGGAGATATCCGTGTTCAGTCATGAACCTCATTGGCTGACCTTAGACCAGTCACTAACTGAAGTCATGAGGGAGATTCTTAACAGGGAGCAATCTCCAGTGTCAATTAGAGGACCAAGGGCCACTGATTGTTGTGCAGAATTCATTCCAGACATAAAGGATTGGAGTTAAATGTATCTATTTCTTACTCAGTTTGTCAGTTGTCTGTTACAACATGCTATACTATTTGTATCTGACCATGCTGATTAAGGAAAATATACCGTAGTGTGCATGATACTTGCTAGGGATGATCTCAAGCTATGGAAGACTTTGTGCATGTGTACTCTCCCAAGATTACTATCTTTTGAAAAAGGATATTGTATGGGTATAGTTGGGTATTTGTTTATGATCAGATGACCATTCTTTTGGGCCATCTCAGTGGATGTACACATAATAATACTGAACTAATTTCTTTCTCTTTACAACAGATGACATCTTATGGCATTTACATAACTTGCATACTTAGGGCATGGACATGAAAAAAAATCTCTAAAAGAATGGATTCCCATGATATGAAAAATAGCAGCTCAATCAACTGAATATATTCAGCTCACAGATGGAAGAAAACTCAGCTTTTTGTATCATTAGTTTTCTTTTACTGTGTTTATGTCATCAAAATATTACTTACATTTACAGAAGTGCAATAAATTTTCTGTTATATAAACTTGTAGATACTGCTGTTTTAAACTATCGGTCAGTATAGATATTTAGATATAGATACAATCATGCATACCTCTCTAGGCCTAAGGCTGTGGTCACATGGGCAATTTGATCCAGTGTGGCCCCAGTTCTAAGAAATCCAAGTTTTTTTGTAATGTGAAAGTTTGAGCAGACTGACCCCCTTAACCCTCCTCACTGTGCATTCACCCCTTCTTTGATTGTTCAGATGCAGCAGCCAGGAAGTTAGGCAGTCAGGCAGCTTAAAAGAAAATACTTCACTGAGCATGTGCATAGGCACTGATGGGAATTAGCACTTCAGACTCCTCGCAGAGTGGCGGCAGCTGGTGACAAGTGCGATTGCTGGAGGAGGCTGCTGGGAAAAGGAATCCAGTGTGAGGACAGTGTTTTTGAAACTGTGCTTCTGAGAAATTCCACGTTTCAAATATTTAAAAGTGTATGTGTGTGGGAGCAATAGAGAAGCTTCATCCTGTGTCCTGTGGGCTGCTGGTGTTTTTATTTAAATTCTTGAAGTGAAGCTGAAGTCACTAGCTCTGTTCTCAGACTCCCTCCCCCTCTCTCCCTCCCTCTCTGAAAGAAAATCATTATCAATTAACCCCTTCCCTACTCTGTGTAATGTGAAGCTGTAGGCAGGAGAGAGCTGAAACACATGAGCAGTGATCCAGGCATACGCACATCGCTAACTGTTTTTTTAAAATTGGCAAAAGTGCAAGGAAAATGTTTAGACATCCTAAATGGCTTCAAATCACTAGGAAGCAGTCCAGACGGGTGGAAATGCGAGATGAAGCTGGAAACAACCGTAAGGTACCTGATTTTCCCAGTGTTGAGATGGAAGAGGGTTGAGTGTAGGAGGGGACAAGTGCCAGATGGGAGACAGATGTGGCCGTCTGATCATCCCTTTTACATTTGTTAGGAAATCATGGCAAAACCTGCTCAAAATGCCCGTGTGATCACAGCCTAACTGTCCTCATAGAATTGCTGTGAAGATCAATGGAGTATATATCCTGTCCTGAACTCTTATAGTTGGATCCAGATAGAACTGCCAGTTTCTGCTCTGCTTTTCAGCTGCAGGCTGCCCTCATGTCATTTCTCAGGGTCCCTCATTCACCAAGATCAGCATTTGGTGGAAGTCAGCTGCAGTGGGAGGCAATGCTCCCTCGAAGTTGTGGAGTCTTGTAAGCAAAAATCCTACTTTGTGAGCTACTGGCATTAAAGTTGTGATCAGGTGATTTGGCTACTGCATAAATTAGTTTGCTCCGGAGCCACCCTTCCTGAGCTAACACAAAAATGTGTGAGCCGGAGGCTAAAAAACTGTGAGCTAGCTCACACTAACTCAGCTCAGAGGGAACACTGGTGGGAGGGAAGAGGCAGGAAAATTCTGTTCCACTGATGAAAAATTTAGTATGGATCCAATCTCTTGTGAGGATGGGTGGAATATAGATAGGCAAAGTAACGTTTTGTGCCCCATGATAATTTTCCAAGCAGTAAAAAGGGCAAATACATAAAGTATCCAAAGAGAAAGTGCAAAAATAAATTCTGGTTGATTTTCCTGAACATTTTTATGGCAGATATGACATAGTGCAACAATTTTACAAAACTCTTTTGAGTTTCTCACAATTTTATTTGTAGCTATACCTCAGAAATTCCATACCAATAGCTTATTTTGCCATTTTACAATCTAGCTTTTCTTGCTTAATAATAATCTCAAGGGATACCCCATTATTAATCTTTTTCAGTACCTAGAATTGCCTATTTATTCCAGGCTAATTATAAGTAGGTTTGATTCTATGACAGCCTGTTACCTCTCACTCTGTGGGGGTTACTGAGTTTCTTTAATAACCTCTGCTGTAGTCAATCTATCCAATGCCTTCTGATTGTCTAAATGAATTACATCCCTTGGTTCTTTTTTGGTCACTATTTTATTAACTCCCAGGACTGCAAAAGGTCACAGAGACGAGATTTATTCTTTCATAAACTATGGTTCTTTGTCCTTATGAGTGATTTGTTTTTAGATTCTTGATAATTCTCTCCAGATTTTATGACCTTCTCAGATGCCTGTATTTTGTATTCCCAAACTAGAGATCTGTACCTAAGAACTGCTTCAGATATAATAATGGATCAGAGTAGGAAAACCTATGCATTATGTGTGGATTCCATGTGGTAACCGCTTATGCCTCATTCACTGTGATAGGAAGTTGTGATTAGCTATGACTACCCAGTTATGGCTGGGCAGAATGTTCTTCAGTGAAATTTTTTAGTGTGAAAAGGGGACTTGTGGGGGCTCAAAATGTTTTGTGAAAATCTCCCAAAAGCTTATATATATTGTGTCTTTTCATAAGAACATAAGAAGAGCCCTGCTGGATCAGACCAATAGTCCATCTAGTCCAGCATCCTATCTCACACAGTGGCCAACCAATTCCTCTGGATGGCCAACAACAGGGCATAGAGAGCAAGGCCTTCCCCTGATGTTGCCTCCTGGCTCTGGGACTGAGAGGATTAGTTCCCCTCAGTCACCATGACTAGTAGCCATTAAAGCTGTTTATTCCTGTGGCCATCACTACATCCTCTGTCAGTGAATTCCACTTTTTAATCACTCTCTGTGTAAATTAGTATTTCATTGGTGTTCATAGCCCCAGTCAGCAGCTGCTTCAGGGGGAAAAAAAGTCTTTAAAAAGTGGAGTAGATTTGCAGACCCAAATTCAAACTACACAGTGCCATGAAGCTTGGTGAGTAACCTTGAGCCCATCACACTCTCTCAGCCTAACCTAACTCATGGGGTTGTCATGAGGATAAAATGGGGAAAGATGAACATGTATGCTGCCCTGAACTTTTAGGAGGAAGGGTTGGATAAAATAGATAAATAGACAAGTGGGAAGGCACTTGTGGACTGTAAGGACTTGTGAGAGGCATCTTACTTCCCCCTCCTGCACTATTTCCTCTTTCACTTTCCTGGAAGCCCCAGCAACTCCCCTTTCCTTGCTTCCTTCTCTCCTTCTAGGGTTGCCAACCTGGAGATCTCTTCAAATCACAACGAATTCCCCAACTACAGAGATCAGTTCCCCTTAGGGATGAAAGCTCAAAGTTGGGAAATTCTTAGAGATTTAGGGGTGGATCCTAGGGAAGGTGAGATTTGGGGAAGGAAGTGACCTCAGCAGGTCATCATGCCATATCTACCCTCCAAAGCAGCCATTTTCTCCAGGAGAACTGGTCTCTGTCATCTGTTGAGCAGTTGTAATTCCGGGTGATCGCCAACCCCCACCTGAAGGTTGGCAACCCTAGTTCCCCTGGAGGAAATGTCTGTTTTGGTGGGTGGCATCTATGGCATTATACTGTTCTGCGGTCCCTCCCCTCCTCCTCCTCCTCCTCCTCCTGGACTCTCTGTTTTTAGTAGAGCCAGGAATCACTGTTAATGTAGCACAAATGCATTAGGCATTTCCTTGCAGCAGAGTTTTGGTGCTGAGTGTGCTAGCAGAGTTACAAAGTTACAGAGCTAGTAGTCAGATTCAAAACTAATAAGAGTTCTTTATAATATGGAACTCCATTCTAGACAGTATAGATGAGAGACAGGGATAGAATGTACTCTAACTACCTAAGACGGGTATGGACTCAGGGAAGAGCACCCCGCATCCATTGTTCAAAGATGGAGAGAAAATGTGCTACTTCCTTGTTTTTGTAAGACAGTGTGTGTGAGAGAGTGAGGTGTCAAGTCAGAAGGAAGGAAACTCGCCCTTAAGGACAGCATTCTACTTTAAAGGGGATGGAATCAGATAACAGGAAGGAAAGGATTTATTTTAGTTATTTATTTTATTGGACTTGTATCCCGTCCCTTCCTGCAAATAGGCTCAGGGTGGGTTCCAACAGTATCAATACAATATACAATATAATTAAAACCATTTTAAAACAACAGATTAAAATAGCACATAATCATAAAATACCATGTAAAATCTAATTAGATGTTTCAGCAATTAAAATGGGACAAGATTGTGGGTTCCCAGATAGCTATTCAAATCCAGGCCACTGATGGGAGGCCAGCCAGAAGGGGGGAATGTCCACTGCCTCAACCAAAAGCCCAGTGGAAGAGCTCTGTCTTATAGGCCCTGCAGCATTGTAATAAACCCCGCAGGGTCCTGATCTCATACAAGAGCTCATTCCACCAGGTAGTTGAGGCAAGTGTTGATTTGTAGACCTCAGTGCTGTATGGGGCTCATACGGGGGGGAGCCAGTCCTGAAGGTATGCTGGCCCCTGGCCGTATAGGGCTTTAAAGATAAGCACCAGCACTTTGAAACAGATCCAGTATTCAATAGCCAGTGCAGTTCATGCAGCATTGAGTGGATGTGCACCCACAAAGGCATCACTGTCAACACCTGGGGGGGAGGGCCAATTGACTCGGGGCAACTGTTTCACCTTCCCTACCTCAGTTTTCAGTCACGCAAGCCACATCTACTACCTGCACTACCAGCTAACTCTGGAGAACAGAGATCTTATTATTAATAGACCTGGCACTGCATAACACCAGTGTCGGAGAAGGGTATACGTTCCTATGTCTATAACCTGAGATGTCTTTATACTAATGCGCAGAGTATGGGAAACAAACAGGATGAACTTGAACTTCAAGTATTGAAAGTAAGTATGATCTGATAGGTATTACTGAGACTTGGTGGGATGAGTCTCATATATGGAGCACAGAAAGTGAAGGATATACCTTGTTCAAATGGAACAGAATAAACAAAAAAGGAAGCGAGGTGGCACTATATGTCAAGAATGAATACACTTGCACTGAAATTCAGGATTTCAAGAGTTGCGCTGTTGAAAGTGTGTGGGTAAGGATAGGGAAAGATGGTCAAGCCTTAAGCGGATGACAGCGCTGTTGAAAGTATGTGGGTAAGGATAGGGAAAGATGGTCAAGCCTTAAGATGAAGACAAAGCGGAATTACTTAACTCTCACTTTGCATTGGTCTTTAACCATAAGGTGAGCTGTATACAAACTGAAGAATGCAGGACATATGAAGAAAGGAGGAACTGCCAGTCCAGAATAAGTAAGGAGATGGTTAGAGGGCATCTAGCTGCCTTAAATACTTTCAAATCTCCAGGGCCATATGGCTTGCATCCTAGGGTGCTAAAAGAAATTGCAGATGTTAATCTTTGAGATGTCCTGGAGTACTGGTGTTGTGCCAGAAGACTAGAGAAGAGCGAATGTTGTCCCGATCTTCAAGAAGGGAAAAAAGACAGACCCAGGAAATTACAGGGCTGTCAGTTTGACATCAATACCTGGAAAAATTCTAGAGCAGATTATTAAATGCTCTGTCTGTGAGCACCTTGAATGGAATGAGTTAATTGGTAGTAGCCAGCATGGGTTTATCAAGAATACGTCATGCCAGACCAACCTTATTTCCTTTTTTGACAGTTACTAAAATGGTTGACTCTGGCAGTGCTGTGGACATAGTGTATCTAGATTTCAGTAAAGCATTTGACAAAATTTCTTATGACATCCTTGAGGATAAGCTGGTTAAATGTGGGCTGGATGGTGCAACCGTTGAATGGCTTCATGGCTGGTTGAAAAATTGTACCCGAGTGCTCATAAATGGTTCTGCGTCTATGTGGAGGGAAGACTCAAGTGAAGTGCCACAGGGCTTGGTCCTGGGCCTTGTGTTGTTCAATGTTTTTATAAATGACCTGGAGGAAGACATAGAGGGGATGCTTATCAGATCTGCAGATGACATGACTGGAACAGTGGGCTGAGACAAATAAAATGAATTTCAATAGAGATAAGTGCAAAGTCCTACACTTAGGTACAAAAAATCAAAAGCACAAATATAGAATGGGAGGGGCTTGGCTTGACAGCAGCTCATGTGAAAGGGATATGGGTGTTCTAGCTGATCACAAGCTAAACATGAGCCTGCAGTACAATGTGACTGTGAAGAAAGCTAATGCAATCTTAGGATACATTAACAGAAGCATTGTGTCCAGATCCACTCTATTCTGCTATGGTCAGGCCTCACCCGGAGTACTGTGTCCAGTTTGGGGCACCACATTTTAAGAAGTATGTTGACAAGCATGAGTGTGTCCAGAAGAGGGCAACTAGGATGGTGAGAGGGTCGGAATCCAAGTCTTACAAGGAAAGGCTGAAAGAGTTGGTTATGTTTAGCCTGAGAAAGAGAAGGCTTAAAGGGGACATGATTGCAGTCTTGAAATATTTGAAGGGCTGCCATGTAGAAGATGGAGCAGATCTATTCTCTCTTGCTCCAGATAGCAAGACTAGATCTAATGGGTGAAAATTACAAGGGAGTGGATACCGGCTAAATATCAGGAGAAACTTCCTAACTGTAAGAATGGTTGAGCAATGGAACAGACTGTCTCAGGAGGTGGTGGATGCTCCTTCACTGGACATTTTCAAGTGGAGGCTGGATGACCATCTTTCGGGTATGTTGTAGGGCTATCTTTTGGCTATGCTCCTGCAGAGTGCAGGGGGTTGGACTAGATGACCTGCAAGGTCCCTTCCAACTCTAACATTCTATGATTCTATGATGCTATCCCTACAGCTAGCATCTCCTGAGATAGGATGAAGGTTGGAAGGGGATCAAACATAACCATACTGCCTTCACCTTCCCTTATTCCACCTTGCCCCACCACCATACCTCCCCTGCCCCATCAGCACTGGGATCCCCAACCCCAACATGGCCTCACCCATCAGATCCTATTGGCCTGAATGTGAGCCCACTAGACATCTGGAGGCAAACACAGTGGAAGGTCTCAATCCCTAACAAGTGCCACAAGGACAATCCCACAATCTAATACTCTCCATGATAATACTCTCCCAACCATCCTTCTCAGTTCCAGCAATTCCTACTAATTAACATCCCTAAAAACTGATGCTGAAATGTCAATTTAATCTCTAATAATCAATTTATAACTGAACAATCAATTTTAACTAAACATGTATAACTAAGCAATTAATGTGTCTATTTGACTAAATCTATGGTGACATCCTGAGGACAGGGCAAAAGGACAGCACCAAGTCCTTCTCTTCCAATAGTTTACACATGTATGAGCATTGTGACTTGATTGCAAGATCATGATCATCTGCATATGTGAATGGACTTGGAAGAAAGGGGCTGGGAGGGGCTGTCACTCAGTAGAAAAGCATCATCTTTGCCTATAGAAATCTCCAAATTCAATCCCTGGCATCTCCAGGTAAAAAAAGAATTCAAAAAAGCAGATAAGAAAGGCCTCTACCCAAGGCTGCAGACCCACTGCATGTGTCTGGAAGCGAAGATCTTCATTATAAGTGATTGTACAGGCACTGTCCAATACGGGCCGACAATTCTCATCATAGCTACACCCCACATAGTGCTTTCAGCTGCTAAATTGGGGTCAGGAGCAAAGAAAGAGAGTTCATAACTTTAATTAAGCATCAGAGCACATTCCATACCAGGAAAGACTTAAGGAATTTGGGGCTTTTTGGTTTCGAGAAAAGACAACAAACAGAAGAGGCAACAGACGTTTAGAAAATTAAACATGAAGCAGAAAAATTAGCTAGCGAGAACTATCATTCTTTCTCCCATAATACTAGCATTCATATGTACACAATAATATTAAAATGATTATCATTGTAATGTTTAAACAGCAACATAATTTGGTGCACTGTAAACTTATTGTATAGGAAGGCATGGTTCACATGCTCTCCTCCTGTTATTATTGCTTCCTGTGTTTAAGGCTCTGAGAGTAAGCCTAGCAAAACTTAAGCTCTGGTTGTTACTTGCCTTAGGCCTTCAGAATGGGGCAGGTTAGAAAGCCAGGGAAAGAGAACACAGTGTTGATGCAGATGCTTGATTCTCACCCCCCTGTCCAATCTATTGTTCTCATGTATGGTACGGGAACATATATTTTTCTTTATCTCTTGCCCCACTGGACAGCTGTGGTTTCTGAAGCAACAAAATAATTTCCCTAAAGGGCAGTCAATACATTGCTGCAACCTTTATCATCTTTAGCAGGGAAGCATGGTTTTAATTTTTTAGTCTTTGATCCCCTTGGCTTTCAAGACACTGATAGCAATAGAGACTGTTAAGATCAAATAGAGTAAATGCTTTGGTGGGGGGTTGGGGGGGAATCCCCAGCAGAACTTGTTCTTCCAAGTTCTTCTAGGGGAAATGGCTGAGATAAAAGGCAGACATGAAAACCAAACAGTTAGTAGCCACCCAAGTCTGTTCACAGATTCCATATGCTGACTAAATTGCAAGAGTGGGGCTGTGGTTCTGTAGTAAAGCATCTGCTCTGTGTGCAGAAGGTCCCAAGTTCAATCCCCGCATCTCCAGTGAAAAGGATCAGGAAGTGGGTGAAACAAAAGACTTCAACCACCAGAGATCCTGGAGGGCCACTGCCAGTCAGAGCAGACAGTATCAACCTTGAGCCAGTTTGATGTAGTGGTTAAGTGCGTGGACTCTAATCTGGGAGAACTGGGTTTGATTCCCATAAGAACATAAGAACATAAGAACATAAGAAAAGCCAATGTTGAATCAGGCCAATGGCCCATCTAGTCCAACACTCTGTCACACAGCGGCCAAAATATACCAGGTGCCATCAGGAGGTCCAGCAGTGGGGCCAGGGCACCAGAAGCCCTCCCACTGCTGCCCCCTCCAGCACCAAGAATAGAGTGCATCACCTGCCCCAGACTGAGAGTTCTCATTCTATACCCTGTGGCTAATAGCCACTGGTGGACTTCTGCTCCATATGTTTATCTAATTTCCTCTTGAAACTGTCCATGCTTGCAGCTGCCACGACCTCCTGTGGCAGTGAATTCCATATGTTAATCACTCTTTGGGTGAAGAAGTATTTCCTTTTATCTGTTCTAACCCAACTGCTCAGCAATTTCATAGAGTGCCCACGAGTTCTTGTATTGTGAGAAAGGGAGAAAAGTACTTCTTTCTCAACCTGCTCAATCCCATTCATAATCTTATAAACCTCGATCATGTCACCCCTCAGCCGTCGTTTCTCCAAGCTAAAGAGCCCCAAGCATTTTAACCTTTCTTCATAGGGAAGGTGTTCCAACCCTTTTATCATTCTAGTTGCCCTTCTCTGCACTTTTTCCAATGCTATAATATCCTTTTTGAGATGTGGTGACCAGAACTGTACACAGTATTCCAAATGAGGTCGCACCAATGATTTATACAGGGGCATGATGATACTGGCTGATTTGTTATCAATTCCCTTCCTAATAATCCCCAGCATAGCGTTGGCCTTCTTTATTGCAGCTACACATTGTGTAGACATTTTCAGCGAGTTATCCACTACGACTCCAAGATCTCTCTCTTGGTCAGTCTCTGCCAGATCAGACCCCATCAACGTGTATTTATATTTAGGATTTTTGGCTCCAATGTGCATCACTTTGCACTTGGCCACATTGAACCCCATTTGCCACGTTGACGCCCACTCACCCATCCTCAACAGATCCCTTTGGAGTGCCTCACAATCCTCCCTGGTTTTCACCACCCTGAACAACTTCGTGTCATCTGCAAATTTAGCCACATCACTGCTTACTCCCAATTCCAAATAGTTAATAAACAAGTTAAAAAGCATGGGACCGAGTACTGATCCCTGTGGTACCCCACTGCTTACCACCCTCCACTGAGAAAGTTTCCCATTTATACTCACTCTCTGTTTCCTATTTATAAGCCAGTTTTTGATCCACAAGAGGACTTGTCCTTTTATCCCATGACTATTGAGCTTACTTAGGAGCTTTTGATGAGGAACTGTATCAAAAGCTTTCCGGAAGTCAAGGTAAATAATATCTACTGGGTCCCCCTTGTCCACATGTTTGTTCACTCCCTCAAAAAACACTAACAGGTTAGTGAGACAAGATCTTCCCTTACAGAACCCATGCTGAGTCTGCCTCAATAGTTTTTGTTCATCAATGTGCCTACTAATTCTTTCCTTAATAACAGTTTCCACCAACTTACCCGGTATCGATGTCAGACTGACTGGCCTGTAATTTCCTGGATCTCCCCTGGAGCCCTTTTTAAAGATGGGAGTGACATTAACTACCTTCCAGTCCTCAGGAATGGAGGCAGATTTTAAAGAAAGATTACATATTTTTGTCAGGAGATCCACAAGTTCACATTTGAGTTCTTTCAGAACTCTCGGATGAATGCCATCCGGGCCTGGTGATTTATTAGTTTTTAAATTGTCCATCAGTCGGAGGACTTCCTCTCTTGTCACCGCAATCTGATTCAGGTCTTTCAAACCCCCTCCCGAAATCAGTGCTTCTGGAGTGGGCAAACACTTCTCCTCTTCCACAGTGAAGACAGAGGCAAAAAATGCATTCAGCTTCTCAGCCATTTCCCTATCATCCTTCACTACTCCTTTTACCCCTTGGTCATCCAAGGGCCCCACTGCCTCCCTGGCTGGCTTCCTACTTCTAATGTATTTGAAGAAAGTTTTATTGTTGGTCTTTATGTTTTTAGCGATATGCTCCTCATATTCCCTTTTTGCTTGCCTGATCACAGACTTGCATTTTATTTGCCATAGTCTGTGTTCCCTTTTATCAACCTCACTAAGACTAGCTTTCCACTGCTTAAAGGAATCCTTCTTACCTTTTACAGCTTCCATTACTTTATTTGTTAACCATGCAGGCTTTTTTCTATACCTATTTGTACCTTTCCTAACCTGCGGTATATATTTTTTCTGAGCTTCTAGGATTGTCTTTTTAAATAGTCTCCAAGCTTCCCCAATGGTTTTGACCTTCTCCACTCTTCCTTTCAATTTCTTCCTCACATGTCCCCTCATACCAGAGAAGTTACCCCTTTTAAAGTTAAAAGTGGTTGCGTCAGTCTTTTTGGGCAACTCCCTATCTGTACAAATGTTAAACTCAATGACATTATGGTCACTGTTTCCAAGTGGTGCAATCACTTTTACATCTCTCACCAGGTCTTGGGTGTTACTTAGGACCAAATCCAGGATCGCCTCTCCCCTGGTAGGATCTGTGACCATCTGTTCCACAGCACAGTCATTGAGAGTGTCTAAGAACGCAATCTCTTTTTCCCGACTAGAACTCATATTGACCCAATCAATGTGTGGGTAGTTAAAGTCGCCTATTACAACACAGTTATTTCGTCTAGCCGCTATCTTTAATTCATTCATCATTTTATAATCCTCCTCTATCTTTTGATCTGGTGGGCGATAACAAACTCCCACTGTTAAGCCTCCTTTTGGACCCACTATTTCAACCCATAGCATTTCCAGAAGGGAATCCAATTCTCTTACCCTCTCAATCTTACTGGATGGTATACCCTCTCTGACATACAGAGCCACCCCACCTCCAACCCTTTCCCCCCTATCCTTCCGATATAATTTATAACCAGGAATCACCGTATCCCACTGATTTTCCTCATCCCACCAAGTTTCTGAAATACCCACAATGTCTATTTCCCCCCAACACCAAGCATTCCAACTCCCCGATTTTACCTCGGAGACTTCTAGCATTTGTGTATAAACACTTATAGTTTCCCACGTTTGTTAAGCCCACAGCCTTCCTCTTGCTGCCTCGAGACCTTGCCAGGCAGTTCCTATCATTAGCCACAGTCTCAGTGGACAATTGTAATCCATTTCCTTGTACAAAAGTAATAGCTACCCCTTCATCTCTTTGAGATGAGCCATCCCGAACCAGAGACTTTTCATCTCCTGTCGGCTTTCCCCCATTATTCAGTTTAAAAACTGCTCTGCCACCTTTTTGATTTTGAGCGCCAGCAGCCTGGTTCCTTCTCGGGACAAGTGGAGACCGTCCCTTTTGTACAGCTCCCTCTTGTCCCAAAAAGCATCCCAGTGCCTAACAAACTTGAACCCTTCCCCCTACACCACCGTCTCATCCACGCATTGAGACTCCTGATCTGTGCCTGTCTCTCCGGCCCTGCGCGTGGAACAGGTAGCACTTCCGAGAAGGCTACCTTGGAGGTCCTGGCCTTGAGTTTCCTGCCCAGCAGCCTAAATTTCTCCTCCAGGACCTCACGACTGCATTTCCCCACATCGTTGGTGCCGACGTGCACCACGACCACTGGCTCCTCCCCAGCACTATCTACCAGCCTATCTAAAACACGCGTAATGTCCACTACCTTCGCACCAGGCAGGCAAGTCACCATACGGTCAGTACGCGGGTTCGCCACCCAGCTGTCTACCTGCCTAAGGATCGAATCACCAACTACCAAGAGCCCCCCTCCCACCCTTCCCAGGGACGGTTCCTTGGTACGAAAGGATACCCGTTCACCAGCTGAAGAAGAGGTCCCTTCTGAGGGCACATTCCCCTTATCCTCAGCATGGTGCCCCTTTTCCCCTTGACCCTCATGCTCCCTGGCAGCAGCTGGGCTGCCAGATCCAGAGTGGGACATATCTAACAAGTCCCCGAGAGTCTTCCCCGTGCACCTAACTGACTGTCCCTGCTTCTCCAGGTCAGCCACCTTGGCCTCAAGGGAGCAAACTCGCTCCCTGAGAACCAGGAGCTCCTTGCACCGAGCACACACCCAAGACTTCTGACCAGTGGGCAGATAGTCATACATGTGACACTCCATGCAAAACACTGGATAGCCCCCAACCCCCTGCTGGCATTCTGGCTTCATAATTGTTTTTAAACAAATACTTTTCTATAACCCCCTTTTAAAACCCTTTGTATTTATATGGCTCCTGTTGTAGGAGTCTACTTACCTTACCTTACCAAGGAGCCAAGGTCCTGGCTTCCTGGCTCTTCCTGGGCTTCTTACAGAGCCCCTAGGCCAAGAGCCACAGGCAAAGAGCCTCGCCCTTCGGCTCGTGCCAGAGGATCGTGCCTCTTGCAAACTTCCTGCCTTAAATGGAATTGTCTCCCAGGAGAGGGTGTGGCCAGCAGCTACTCAAAATCACCCAAGGCACTTAATGACGGTCAAACAAAGCCCCTTTCACACTCCAACTCCAGCAGCCAGGAGTCTGCTATTCAATCTCACCCAAGCACTTAATTACAGGCAAACAATGACCCTTTCACACCCTAACTCCAGCAGTCAGGAGTCTGTTACAACTCACCCACACACTCCCAAATACAGTCCCTGACACAGTACCTTTTCAGCTAAAGCACCTCAGCTGAAAGTAAATAAATAAAAATACCACTCACCCCTCTGGCAGCTCAAACACCTTGCTCCTTCTCAGAGCTCAGCTGGGTCAGCTCTGCTTCCCACTCCTCCACTTGCAGCTGCTGGATGATCCTGGGCATGCCATAGTTCTATCAGAGCTGTTCTCTCAAGGACATTTCTCTCAGAGCTCCCTCAGCCCCACCTACCTCACAGGGTGTTTGTTGTGGGAAGGGAAAGGCATTTGTAAGCTGCTCTGAGACTTTGAGCGAACGGTGGGGTATAAATCCAATCTCTTCTTCTTCTTCTTGAGTGTCTGATTGAGCATAAGGCAGCTTCATGTGTTCATGTGGTTGGTGGGCTCCCAGTACATATGACCATAGCATGTGAAAAGGATTCATTTGCTCATCTTCAGAAGCAAAAAATAAAAATAAAAACCTGATTTAGAGGACTAAGTTAGGGATGCCAGCCTCCTGGGGATCCCCTGGAATTGCAGCGCATCTCCAGGCTACAGAGATCAGTTCTTCTGGAGAAAATGGATGGATGCTTTGGAGGGTGGACAATGGGATTGTACCCCCACTAAGGTCCCTGTCCTTCTCAGGTTCCATTCCCAAATCTCCAGGAGTTTCCCAACCTGGATCTGGCAACCCTGCCCCCCATCCCCTACTGGTGGCCTAAGTCTTGTCTGTCTGATTTTAATATACAGACTAAAAATTCTATCCCCCCCCACCTAAATCTGATCCTTCCCTGCAGAGGTAAACACAAAGTCCTGACACCGGGAAGCCTGTTTGCTGGTCTCTGTTAACTCCAGACAGTAGCTTTGTTTATAAGCCCTTGTTGACTTTTCTTCCAGCTTAGTATAATTAAGTACACTCAAGGCAGCTGGCGTAAATTCACTCCTGATTCTGAGTTAGGTGTTTGTAACAGCCTTTCCCATCCATTGGGTAGAGGTAAACCAGGGTATTAATCAGTGGCAGATCTAAAAGGAGTTCATAATAAGAAACATTTTCTATCTTACTGCCTCCACATCAAAGTGTTTCTAAGGCCAACCATCTTCCAGAGGTCTGCTTCCAAACTGAAATGAATAGTATGTTGTGGCATCTGTTGAGGAATGATATAAAGAAGAACACAGAGTCAGGAATTAAGCCAAATGTGAAAAATGAAACAAAACCAAACAGGCTGCCCATTTTAGTGCACCAAAAAAATGGATGTTTGAGGCTGTGTTCCTCTTCTGGCTGAAAAGTTAAAAATACAATCAGACTAATATTATTGAATTATGCTATTAAAATAAAACTGTAGGGTACTTGACAGTTGGAAATTGAAAGCTGGTACAATTTAGTGGATAAATTGCCTGAACTGGACTGGGAAAACCTTATTTAAATCCTGTTTGGACATGGGGCAGCCAATCATGTGGAAGGGACAAATCACTTGGGTCTTTTAAATACGGAACAACAATATGGTGGGAAGGACCTACATGATTGGCTCTACCAGCTGACCATTGTAGGAGCGCCATGGGATGAAAGTATGGAAAAACTGGTCTCCATAGTGTCTAAAAGAGATCTCAAGCATCATGAAGGTCATCAGGATTTCCATTATTAGACATCAGCAAGTGATTATTCCATATCTTGAGGATTATTGTTTCATATATTACATATCTTCTTTCCTCCAAAGAATGTTTTATTTTATTTAGATATTTATATTTCACTTTTCTCCCCAATGAGGGCCCAAAGCAGTTTACAACATCATTCTACCCTTCTCAAAACAAGGAATAAATTTGGATAATCCCTTTCTTTTTTTAAAAAAAATCCTCTTAACTACCTTGTGGTGTAGGCTGCAACTGGCTCATGGTCAAGCAAACATCTGAACTTAGGTCTTTTTATTCCCATTCTGGCACACTATTCACTAAATCACACTGACATTCAATTTGGCAAGAGTTTGAAAGCAAGTACGACCAAGTACATGAAGCAAACAATACACCTTGCAGTATGCTAGCATGAGATATGTTCATGCCTGCCCCTGGGAATCCCCAACATCCCAAATCCAAACACTATTGATTTGTGTGAAGGGAATAGTCTCATGCTGGTACAGCTTGTCTGGCTTTCAAGCTTGGGTTTCTGTTTGTCACTGAAATGCTCCATACTGCAATCTCAGATTGGTCTAGAACTCTCACCTTCCCTCATTCTGTCCTGACTGTTTTAGAGTGTTTGCTGTTATTATTAGGCCATAACTTTGACTGACAGAAGTAAAAAATATTCCTTTTGCAAACATTTCTAGCACCCACTATGTTTTCAGATGACAGTATGCCAAATTGTATTGTGTTGTAGATGTACCTGACAGCTGTGTCAATCAGTGGACCAAGAAGGCTAGAAATGTGTTGTTTATCATTTTTAGATTCCTGTGATAAATAGGGAATCCATGTGAATTTTTGTCTTCATTTCAGTTGGTGCCATCACTGCAAACTAAACGTGGATCCTCCTTTGGACAAAACAGATTATTAATTATTTAGATCAGTCCTGTACAACTTGTGACCCCCGCAGCTAAAATCAGCCTTGCTAAACCTCCGAGTTTTGTCGCTTGTCTTGGACTGCAATACCAAGGGGGGGGTAATGTGTGTATGTGGTCAAACCCCAAGCAGGCCATAATACATGGTCAGTGAAGCTGTGTTTGACTTGGTGAGTCACAATTAGAGTGGACCTTTTTAAAGCCTATCTCATCAAATCTGTTATTCTGGCAAATTCCTCAGGCCAGAGGGGGAAAAAATCCTCAAAACCCTTCAGAGGCAGTAGTAAACCTCTGAATACTAGTGAGTGTCAGAATGCAACATCAGGGGAAGGCCTCGGCCTCTATGCCCTGTAGTTGGCCCTTCAGAGTAACTTTGGCCACTGTGTGTAACAGGATGCTGGTGTGTAACAGGATGCCAGATGAAACACTGGTCTGATACAGTAGAGCTTTTCTTATGTTATTAGGAGATCGCCCATCCAGTCACAGTCCCAGAACAACTTGTTTGCCAGACTGCTGAATTTATTTATTATTTATTTATTGTTTCTATTTGTATCCCACCTTGCGGGGCACGCTGGCTCAAGACGGCTAACAAGATTAAAATATCATAAAACAATCCAGAGTTAAAGCAGTTAAAAATACAATACAAAGTTAAATAACATCAATTTACAGATAGAAACAAGCAAATGATGGTGGCATTCCAAATCAACCCAGTGGTAGAGACAGCATCCAACAGAGTCAGTTGATAACGGTGTTCCAAATCAACCCGATGGCAGAAATAGCATCCAGCGGGGTCTCAGGCCAGAAGATGCTCTAGGGCACATTCATCAGTGGTGGCTCCTAATAGAAAGTCTGGTGGAAGAACTCCATTTTACAGGCCCTGCGGAACTGTAAAAGGTCCCTCAGGGCCCTGATGTCCTCCAGGAGCTCATTCCACCAGTGTGGTGCCACCACTGAGAAAGCCCTGGCCAGTCTGACTTCTTTCAGACCAGGGAGAGTCAGGTGATGTTGCGACCCTGACCTCAGTGCTCTCTGGGGCACATATGGGTATGTACCTCCTAGCTTTCCCCTTGAACCCAGCATGCTATGCTATGTTGCTGCCTGTCCAACGGTAAGACTGTAGCAAGTGAGAGGGGTGCATATATAGCAAGGGTGGCCAAATTGTGGCTCGGGAGCCGCATGCGGCTCTTTCACACATACTGTGTGGCTCCCAGTAGGGTGGGTGGGGAAGCGAAGGGAAGGCATGCCTCCTCAATTGCCAGTGTTCCCCTCCCTGGGTAGGCTTGAGGTGGGGGGAGCAGAGATAGAAAGCAACGTTAATTTTAAATGCATTCTCAAAGCCCTCCCACCTACAAATATCAGTGAATAAATAAATATCATTATCAATATCTGTTATTAACCCCTTTTGTGTTTATTTTTGGCAGTCTCATTTAGTGTTAATAACAAGCAAATCTGCATATTTCCCAATAAAAACGTGTAATATTTGTTCATGTCTTGTGGCTCTCAAACATTTGATGTTCATTCTATGTGGCTCTCAAGTTAAGCAAGTTTGGCCTCCTCGATATGTAGTAAAGTGTCTATAAGAGAGGTGCTTTTTCATACTGCCGCTTGACTGGTGACACAATTGCCAGGAAGGATGGCCATCCCTGCACAATTACCCCACTAGTGGATGCTGTGGCAGTCAAGAAAATTAAGTGGAAAGATGGTAATATAGTTTGAGTGGAGAGTAATAGCCAATTCAAACTATCAATGAAAGAAAAACTTACATAATACTCTAACAGATAGCAATTGAAAATACATCTGGGGAAAGATCAACAAAAATATAATGGACTCAGGATACAGTTGGAAAGCACATGAAACAGCAGCTTCACTGAAGCTAAATAGACCTTGATGGGAGGTTTCCTGGGAACTTTATGAACATGCCTTGAGTTCCAGAATAGAAAAAAGACAGGCAGAATATAAATGTAACATAATAATAAAGCAAGAGAGAACTGTTGTAAATTAATCGTACATTAGTCTCCAACCCCACACAGAAAGCAATAAATATACAATATGTTTGAGAAATAAAATGACAGAGAATAATTCTTTTATTGCTGGTGGACTTGCTCAGTGGTCACAGATATCAAGCGTGACACAGATCAGTGGTCACAGATCCCAAGCTGAGAATGCCAAGCCTGACTTGAATTATATCAGTTAGTTTTGTAAATAAGGAGGCAGCTGCATTCCATTGTTAATATCCTGGCAATAGTGGCGATTAGCCACTTGAGTAAGAGGATCATCAGCTTTTGATAGTTTCTTGAAATGGTCACTATTGAATGTCCGTCAAGTTTTTTGATCCATTCCAGCTGATGTTGTATTGTCTTTAGTTTGATAAACAGTCCTTGTTAAGTGAATAGTTAAACGACGTGGAGATAATCTGAACAAGTTTGGCATGTCACAAACATTAATTTTTGCTGCAGAGGACTTCTAAGGACACTTTGTTATATTATTTCGAGATGGACTCAATGCAACTTTGAATTGTCAAGCATCTTTTATACAAATTCATTCACTTTGATACAAGGCTAAAATTTTGGGACAAGATTTCCTGAAATGTATGGGTAAAAGAGGGTTATAAAAAGCCAGTGATAAATTTGAAGAAAAATGAAAATAGCTTTTAAAAATTATAGTCTTAGGCCCTGTTCACACGGAGCATTTGCCCCGCTGAAGGCACGGGAGCCCTGCGGACTTTCCGTGCTCAATCATACGAGCACATCTGGGAGGCGTAGTGCTCCCGTGGCCAACCCGCAGCTTCCCCTGGAAAACGCAGGGTAAAAAACTAGTAGGTCGGAAGTACTAGTTTCCGGAAACCCCGGGGCAAAGGCTGGCGTCTGATCGCGGGAGCGCCAGTATCCCGCAGCTTCCGACGCCCGCCTATGTCCCCGGGGTTTCCAGATGTTGTCAGTTTCCATGGGATGCGCACCAACGCTGAACAGCGCATGCGCACACACAAGACACCGACAGCGGCCCCCCCAATGGCGCATGCGCACTGCACTGCTTTTTTGCTGCGCTGCAGCAGCGCAGTGTGATTGGGGCGCAGAGCTGGAGTGTGGCAACCCGCTGGCCCATATGATCGGGCTACCGCGCCTTATTTAGCTCCAGGGCAAACTGCCACGCCTCCCCCGCGCGTTTTCTGGCCCGTGTGACCGGGGCCTTAGTGTATCAAAGGAAGCTGTTCTGCCATATTATAAGAAGGATATGTGATATGTTTTTTTCCTATTGGAGATTAGGAGGTTTCCCTTATACCTTTACTGTGTTGATATAAGTACCTATTTACAGTGCTGGTTCTCTGGCCACCATACCAACTGCTTGATGCAACACAATAAAGAGAGCTCCATTCCACCATAGAGGCTCAGCCCACGCCCAGCCATCAGTGATGCAGGAGGCAACAGGACTCACTTCCTGGACCTGCATTGCCAGTGGCTTGGTCCAAGCCTAGTGTATGAGGCATTGCCCAGGGGTTTGCCTCAGATCCTTCTGGAGGCATCTTAGATGGAAGCAAAGTATGTACCTTGTTTGGGGTTTTGAAATATCTTGAACTGGCCCTATTTATAATATAGTTGTAGTAAAACAGATCCTACAAGTACCTCTGCTCTACCAGGAGCAGAAGGAATTTACCCAGCTGGAAAATGTCTCAAGTTACTTGAGGCCCTAAGGAACAGATCACTTCTCCAACCTTACTCCAGTCCTCCCCACAAAAGAAAGCAGCCCCTTTTCAGAAGCTTGTATAGGTATATCACTTTGTCATTTTGAATAATAATGAACTGTAATTATTTCCATAAGGAAGAAAGGCAGCTAATAAGTGTCTTAAATAAAATAAATATGTCTGAAATACCTAATTCAAGCTTATTAGCAAATAGTTTACACAGTGTACTTAAAAGTGATGAACAGACTACAAACTTAATTGAATCTGGCCTCATTTGAAAGAAAACAATTCCACTGCCCTTTTTATTCACCACTTCTACCTTATGGAAAATTTTGACCTCTTGGCTTTAGAAGATTCCAAAGAGTTCATTGTTTATGGCCCTTTTGTTGCTAAATTGTTGCTAAATGCTTTTCATGATCTTGCTGTATTTTATGAACAATATTAACTCCAAATCTCATTATGGCTATAAACTGTGCTTGTGGCTCTTGTCTTGTCTGAACATTTTGCATGTTCTTATTGCTTTTTCTAACTAATGTAATAATATAAGACTAACTCTATTTGGACAATGTAGGTTAGACAGTGTTATCGATGCAATGAACATGAAATTGAGAAACTCCGGAGGACGGTAGAAGACAGGAGGGCCTGGCATGTTGTGGTCCCTGGGGTCACGAAGAATTGGACTCGACTATGCAACTGAACAATAACAACAAGATTACATGTATTCCCCTTTTTCTGTTTCCTTTCCTCCCTTTCAGTATTTTGTTCAATTTGAAATTGTTTGGTTATCAATGAAGACATCAAAATGAAAGATTTGATATGTCTTATCAATGGAATGGTTTGATATAGAGCAACTATATGAAGGATGATGATGTGGTTTGGTATATAGTCTAATTTGTATCTTGAGTCTGTTGCAATGATTTGTTTTTGTTCTAAGTTAATTTTTCGTTTGATTTTAGCAAATAAAATATCAACTGGTTTCCTCGATTAGCTGTATAAAATTTTCAGTAAACACGTAAAATCTCCCAAAGATGGAGAGAAAATGAAAGAATCTTATCACTTAAAACTCATCCAATATCATATTTAATAGACATTCAGTTCTGAAAGATTATTTCCTTTTAAATGTACCAGCAGCCACATAGCATCAGAACTAACGGATGTGTTTGTTCACAGGGATGTGTCTTACAACAAAAGTTTTCCAGACATCCATACAAGGTGGATTTTATGAAAGTCTACAGCTGCTCTTCCATGTCTCCAGCATGCTTATGATTCATTTCAGGGTTCGAAAGAGTTCATCCAGGAAGACAAATCTTTGATGTCTAAATTAAAGTTGTGATAACATCAGAGTTTAACTGGTATCTTCTAACATGAAAACAAAAGCATGATGAGATGAAAAAAGGCCCTTAGTGTTAAGGTCTTTCTTTGGTCAATAATAATAATGTCTTTCTTTGGTCTAATAAATGCTTATATCTAAAAAGGGCAACACCCTAATTGCCCAGCCTAGCCTGATCTCATTGGAGTTTGGAAGCTAAGCAGGGTCAGCCATAGTTTGTACTTGGCTGAGAGACTACCCAGAGAAACTGGGGCTGCTGTGGAAAGGTAATGACAAATCTCCTTCACTCATCTCCTGCCTTGGAACCCCCATAAGGTGGAATTTCATGGCGTCACTGAGAGTCAGTTTTGACTCAATGGCACACAGTGTAAAAGAAGCACCAAGAGTGGGTTATATTGGAGGAGAAGGCTGGTTAATGCTCATCTTGGATGCCAAGCAATACGGAGAGAATGAACAAAAATTATACTTTACCCTTCTATTTTTCCTGTTTTCTCCTTCTCCATCTCACACATACCTAGAACTGGGGGTCACCTCAAGAAACTAAGGAAGTGTTTCTTCACGCAACACATAATTCACTTAAAGAGCAGTTTGTCGCAAAGTGTGTAACAAAAATGCAGTGTGGAGGAGTGGACCAAGAGTTTGGCTTGAATTAGGATTCTAATCTCTGCTCAGTCATGAAGCTCAGTGGAAGCGGAAGAGATTTGATATCACTTTTCTGTCATTCTCATCTCCTGGGACTATTCTGAAGATAAAATAGCATACTGAACTCCTTAGACGAAGGGTCAGATCCAAATGTAATTAAGATACAGGGATGGCATTCTGGTTTAGCTGAATAGTTTTAAGGACTGGATGAATTCATGAAGGGTGCCATGACATCAAAAATCTTTAGAAGCCATGTGTTCATCAGATACTAAACATCCAGGAATGACTGATATCTTCACTCTCCCCTGGTTGGCTACTGCTAGAGACAGATTGACTTCAATTGTTCTTTGGTCTGATCCATCAAGGCAGGTCATATGTTAAGAATATAAGAAGAGCCCTGATGGATCTGACTAGTGCTCCATCTTGTCCATCACCCTGTTTCACACACTGGCCAACCAGTTGCCCAGGAGGACCAAACAAACAGGGCATAAAGGACAAGACCTTCCCTTTGAAGCTGCCTGTGTATATGGAAGCTGCCTTCAATCACCAGGGCGAGGAGCCACTGAAGGACCTCTCTTCTATTTAAAGAAGGTTAATTACTGTCCTTAATTGAGGAAAAAGCTAAAGCAAAAGTTCCAATTTTGCTGTCAGCATGTAGTCTTTAAAACAGACTCCAGACTCCCCTTCTGGCCTTTTCTTACTGTTACTTTGGCCTATTGACATTCCTGCTCCTAAACCACCTCAGGTAAAATTGTGATGCAAAGTACCTGGCTAAACAAGCTCTTTCAATAAGGTAATGTTTGCTCCATTATCTGATAAGAAAGCTTCTAGGTGGAAAAGACTCCATTGTGTGCTTGATGGGAAGTTTTCCTTTGCTTATGGTGTGAAGGCTCCTAATCCAACACTAAATTGGTTCTGTGATTAAAAAGTAAGGCAGGTAAATAGCTGTTAGGTGTCTGAA
This sequence comes from Gekko gecko, assembly GCA_029375565.1. Taxonomy (NCBI): domain Eukaryota; kingdom Metazoa; phylum Chordata; class Lepidosauria; order Squamata; family Gekkonidae; genus Gekko; species Gekko gecko. The sequence goes on along the minus strand of JAPDNY010000001.1, from coordinate 66,070,880 downwards.
AACAATGCCAGCAACCCAGGGGAATTCTAACCCTGAAGACTACTCTACCTCCAAGAGGTTGATATAGCCACCTTATTCACACCATGAAAAAATCAGGAGGGCTTTGCAGTAACCTGCTTTAAGGGTGGCATTTAATAAGATGGCATTTAATAAGATTGTAAATGTGTTTCCACATATAACACCAAAAGTGATGTTGGTATTGGCAAGTTTAAATGCTGCTAAGGCGTACATTATATATATATATTCACATTCCTGTTCTGCATTGTCAGCATTTACTTGGTGTTCCAAGAGCATAAGAGGGGTTTAAATGCACTTTGGAGTATACTTTATGGAAAGACCTTAGGGGCTGGATTCAAGAATTGTGGGTGGAGAGAGTTGGAGGAAACAATCATGTAGCTTTCCCCACTCTCAAGCAATCGCTTACATCCCTGAAAGGTGACTATTGAGTGTGTGTGTGTGGAAAATCTTTCAGACTAATATGTAATACAGGACTGGGAGGGGGCAAGCAAGAAGGGGGAAATCTGCTGAAATTACCACATTTGTTCTTGCACAAGCTTTAACAAGGCTGAATGCAGCCATTTTTTTTGACTCAGTATTATTTAATTTCCCTCCCTACTACAACTCATGCCTCATATGCCTTTTGTCCATGCAGGTCCCATTATCCTCAGTATAGTCTTTTTGGTAGTCAAAGGGGACCTTCATCCCTTTTTCAGCAGTGGAAAAACTGGTTCAATCCAACCCATGGTGTTTCCTTTACAACTGCAGGAGTAGTGGACTATGATTTTGACTAATTCCCCATCAGCAGTTGGTTTTCAGCAGGCTCTCCAATACAAAAGCTGGCAACCTTAACTGTTTAGTAATTGCTACCATCAAGTGCCAGCATGGTGCAGTGGTATGAGCATCAGACTCGAATCTGGGAGACCCACCCACCCCTCGAATGAAACACAACACAATTTATGGGTTAAAACTGGGACTTTATTTACATACAAGCTGATCTGCATCATTATTCAGTTTAAGCATGGGTTGGATTGTGCCTGCAAGGCCCTAACAGGGCAAATCCACCCTGGCTCAGAGCCAGGTCTGGAATCCTTCTGGACCCTACCTCTCACTGCTTGCACTCCAGGTGCATAGAGGGGACAGAGGAGCACATCCTTGCCATGACTGCTAAGCCTTAAGGCTCGCCATGTGCTTCCCCACACCCATCTGAGACTCCCGGACTGCCAAGCCCTAGGTGCTCAGTTTGAGGGGGCCGCCATTGCTGATAACTCAGGGTGCTTGCCATCTCCAATCTACCCTCTCAACCCATGCTTTCCCGCCACAGAAAGGGTTAGCCTTTACTTAACACCCCTCCTGCCAACCAGAAGCCCCAAGGTCTCTCAGACCCTTCTGCAGATCAGCCAAGAAGATGTCCATACCAGTGACAGATAGGTGAACCCCGTCAGGCCTAAAGAGATGTGGGCACAGGAATCTAATACCTGGGTGTGTTATCACTTTCCCTCCCCTCTCAGCAACTGCCCTACCAATGACCTTGTTCATCCACCATCGTGTTTTGTCTACTCTGGGCGGGCTAAGGACACCCCGCCATACCCGCCGAGGCAACATGTTGGACCATGCCCAGACGGTGTCCGGAAACCATTTCCCTAGTGTCTCAAAATCCTGCAACATCTCTGCCAACAGAGAAACCACTGACCTGGTGCCCAGGTCATTCTTGCCCAGATGCACAACCATGACTCTAGGGGGCATGTTCGTCACCCTGAGACTATGCATCAGGGGGAGCAGCTGGCCCCATCGCATCCTCCTCATTCCCAGTCATTCAACAGAGGCTCTGCCTCCCATTCCCAGCTGGGAACCCATGAGAGAGCAGCCAGCTTTCCTACCCACCCAATATATGATAGAGTGCCTGAAAATCAACATGCCGATGTTCTGTGTCCTTGTGCCATGCCCTGTAACGAGACACGCCATGAGCCATCAGCACTTGCGTATGCAGCCCTTGTACGCCCGGGAGCACCAATGCCCCAAACGCCAGATCTCAGAAGGGCCCAGTCCCAGCTCCATAGCTGTTGAGGCTGCCCCAATGCAAAAGGAGTGGGTACCAAAGTGGCCCCCGGCTAGGCCTGCCAGGTGCAGCACAGACCAAAATTGGGTCAAGGATAGTCCACTCTCATGCTGAAAAAGTGGTCCCGTCCTCTGCTCCACCAATGCCATCCATTGTACCATCCTCTGCACTGGGCACAACACCGTCTCTGGGTTCCTGTGAAGGGTAATGAGCTGCCCTACACCCGCCTGGTCCGTCTTAGACCATCAGACTCGAAATGTCACTGCAGCCACTCCCACTCCCACATCTGCTATGAGCAAGGCCCTATTTCTACCATTCCACCGGGACCTGATGAGCAGCTCATTTATCTGAAACACCCTAAAGAAAGCCACCATTGTTGCCACCTGGAATAGAACTGCTTCCCATGGTGAAGAGCATAAGCCCGGAAAGAGGCTGACTACCAGCCAGGTCCCCCCATGCCACACCCACAGCAGGTTAGCTGGCCCGGGGGAGGCAACCATATGCACACTACTGCACAGGCCCCGCCACGCAGGCCCCACCAAAGCCCCCCCACAGCCCGTGCAGAGGTCTGTCCTCCGGCCCGAGGCCCTCCTCCTCGGCCCCCCGAGGCCCTGCCACCTGGCTGTTCTTAGCTGCCACGTTAGGGTTGGGAGGGCGATCGCACGCACCCCACTGCCCAGGCCCCACCAGAACCACCCGTGGCCCGCGCGGAGGTGCATCCTCCAGCACAAGGCCCCCCTTCCCAGCCCCATGAAGCCCGGTGTGCTCCACCATCTGGCCCTGCTAGAGCTGCCTGCGGCCTGGTGCGGGAAGCAGGCAGCCACTGCCAGTTCCCCCGCACAAGGCTGCGCTACAGCCCTGCCGCCTGGCCGTTCTTATCTGTTAAGTTAAGGTTGGGGGGGCGATTGCACATGCCCCACAGCCCAGGCCCCGCTGGAACCACACGTGGCCCACACAGAGGTGCATCCTCCAGCATGAGACCCTCTTACCCAGCCCCACGAGGCCTGGAGGCCCTCCTACCCAGCCCCCATGAGGCCCAGCATGTTCATGGGGCAGTCAGATGGGGAAGAGCACGCCCCCCGCCAGCACCCTGTGGGGCCAAAGCTGCCGAGGTCACCAGGCGTCTCCTCAGCCACCCCCCGAACAAAGGATGGTCCCAGACATGCTGTGAAGCCGGCAAGCCCGGCTCGATGGTGTCGCCGTGGATCTGCATGAGTCCTGGGTCATCAGAGCAGGTAAGGACAGTAGAAATGTAGACGGAAGGGGTCCCCCTCAAGAAGCGTGATTCCCCCCCTGAGCAACTGCAAGCCAAAGTCCCTCCAACCTGATCCTGTGGTCCTTTGTCCCTGCAGCCTATATCCAATCCATGAGGCTCCTCACCACGATGCTCCTCTCCTGAGCTCATCTCTGTCCAGAATGGCCGAGTGGATGGCTGCCACCGCTAGACTTGGCCGGCCAGCCTTCCCTGCTAGGTCAGCACTCCTGCGCTGCCCTCCAATAGGCTCACCCTCCCACGTGATTCCTTCGAAGATGTGGGGGGTGGGCAAAAGCTTGTGCTTTCATGTGGGCAAGCACCGGTCATCTGTTTGTAAGAAAGCCAATGCATGTCCACTGTACAAGTAAAATCAGGGACCAGTGCCTGGATAAATGTCGGTTCAAATCACACGTTCAGAAGAGTAGTAAGAGTTGGTTTTTATACCCTGCTTTTCTCTGCCTTAAGGAGTCTCAAAGCAGCTTACAATCACTTTTCCCATCCTCTCCCCACAACTGGTACCTTGTGAGGTAGGTGGGGCTAGGAGAGTTCTGAGAGAACTGTGACTGGCCCATGGTCACCCAGTAGGCTTTATGTGGAGGAATGGGGAATCAAACCCTGCTCTCCATACTAGAGACTGCGACTCTTAGCCACTACACCATGCTGGCTCTCAGTTCAACTGTATATGTGTTGAATATAACATGAGAACCTTTAAGACCACTGGACTCAAACTTTGTTCTGCTGCTTCAGCCCAACATGGCTACCCACCTGAATGTAACACGAGAATTACTCAGCATCTCTCCTTATAAATATTTATCTTTTGGTTTTGCAAGATTCCATGCGCTCCCATTGGCTGTAAAATGCCCTCCCTCAGCCATTGGCCCATCAGCTGCCACTCAAGAGTACTCGCGTGCCATTGGCTGGGGGCTGGGTCTGCTCCTCTTCCCCACCCACTCCCCCTGGCAGATAGCTCTCTCTCCTGAGGAAGACAGTTCTCTTGACTCCTGTGAGGGACTGTCCCCTCAGTGGCTGTTGGTAGGCTGCCAAGCTTGGTTCTCTGAGTAAAAAAACAAAGGACTTTCAGCTTAACCCCCTCCCCCACCCATAACCCCCTCCCCAATGGCCACTTTCCTGTCAGAATAAATGGAAAAAGGCTCTTTCTCCTGCTTAGCTTCACCATGGCTGGCTGGCTAACAAGGTGGGCCAGTGACCATCAGACCATTTTCTTCAACTCCCCGCTGTGCGGCTGACTTTCCCCTAGGGCTGCCAATCTCCAGGTGGGACCCGGAGATCTCCCACTGTTACAATTGACCTCCAGATGACAGAGATCAGTTTCCCAGCAGAAAATGGTTGCTTTGGAGGGTAGACTCTATGGCATTATACCCTGCTGAGTCTTTCCACACACACACCAAATGCTGCCCTCCACAGGATCCATCCCCCCAAATCTCCAGGTATTTCCCTAATCACAGTTGGAACCTGTACTTTCTCCTCTGTCAGTAAAAGGCCCTTTCCACACCTATGTTGGCCTTAGGGAGAAAACTCATTGGGCCCAGTCATGATCAAGTTGCCAACTCCAGGTGGGCAATTCCTGGAGATTTGAGGGATGGAGCCTGGAGAGGGTGAGGTTTGAGGAGGGGTGGAACCTCAGAGAGGTACAATGCCATAGACTCCACCCTCCAATCCAGCCATTCCCTGATGGGGAACCATTGTTACCAATCTCCAGGTGGTGGCTGGAGATCACTCAAAATTACAACTGCTCTGTAGGAGGGATGGGGGAGGAGATGGAAAACTAAAGGTAGGTTGATGGTTGGCTGGGAGGGAGATAGGGTTATCAACTCCAGGTTGGGAAATTCCTGGAGATTTGAGGGGTCGAACCTGGAGAGGGTGAGTGTTGAGGAGGGGTGGGACCTCAGACAGGTACAATGCCATAGATTCCACCCTCCAAACCAGCCACTCCCTCCTGGGGAACCACTGTTACCAATCTTGGGGGTGGGCTGGAGATCACTCAAAATTACTACTGCTCTTCAGGTAGCAAAGATCAGTTCCTCTGGAGAAAATGGTGGACTCTGTCATTATACCCTGCTGAGACTGCCACAGCAAATTGTCATTGAGTGCCCAAAGCCGGGGCACTCTCCCAGAGCCTCTTTCTAGAGCCCGTTGTATTTATTTCCACAACGGGCCTTATTCCTAGTATATATATAAAGAAAAACCAAGTGTAAACTGTACACGGATTGTATGTGCTTTCATTGTAACTTGTGAACAGGGCTACTATTTTAGTCAAACTTACATTACAAGGTACAAGTGTGATAAACAAAACTAATGACGATTAGTGCTTTGCATCTTCTTGAAACTATGTTGTCTGAAGGAGCTATAAGTCTGTTATTATAATGGGTGATATAAACCAGGGGTCATTTCGTAGAAAAAGTGGTGCAGGAGCTCATTAGCATAACTCATTAGCATAACTTATTTTCATATGCCACACCCCCTGACATCACCAAAAGTGTGTCAGAAGACAACACCCACTGCTCAGGCTTCACTGGACTGTTTTGGATTGCTAGCTATTGGGGAGGAGCGCAGGGATCTGCTATCACAGAGGAGGGAGAGCTTGTACCTGAATAAACCTTGGTCTTAAAGGTGCCACTGGACTGTTTTGGATGGCTGGCAAGCACAGGAAAGTGTGTGGCTGTTTGTGGATCGAGGAGAACAGCGTGGAGAACATGCATGGCCTCGAGCAGGTACAGGGCCAGGGTGGTGGTGGGGCAGAGGCGCAGGAGGAGGCTGAGGAAGTTCAGGAGGCCGGGGCAGAGCTCCTCACAGGCCTTGCGGGAGTTGCCGGGGCCCGCTTTGCAGAGGCACTGTGCCAGGACCAGCATGAGAATGGGCAGAGCCTGGGTGGGCTGGGTGCCATGGCCCAGGCAGTGGTGGAGCAGCTTGAGGGCCACCTCATGGCAGCACTCCGCTGGGTCAGCCAGTGGGCTGGGAAAGGCGGGGGGGGGGCTGCTGGGAGTAGGGGGCAGGGCTTCCTGCATGTGCCCTGCATGAGTCCTTACTGCCGGAGCTTCAGTCCTGTGTGCTCCTGCAGGAAATGAGCCCTGATATAAACAATGGTATTGACAGGCAACTTTGATCTGATTTGAATGACAACAACAATAATAAAATGAATAAGAATAACTGAAAATAACTACAGGGGTACCTGAGTTTATTCTCCTTTTAGGTACTATTGGAATTTTGACAACTAGCAGTAGGTGCTACCACAAAACAAGGGCAGAGCCAATCCAAAACAGCAAGCACAGAGGCGAGCCAAGCACCCTGGCCCTTGTTTTTGACATCTAGCCTGTGCTGCAGGAAGATCATGAGCAGAATGACTGTTAGATCCATGTGTATACTCTTAAAGTAAGCCATCTCAAACAACTAATTAACCATCACCAGTACTTTATGGATTTGGATTATTTATAACTTGAATTGTTTTTAGATGATTTTATGTTGTTTTAATTGTTATTTATGCATTGACTGTGAGCTGCCCTGAGCTTGCCTTGTGGGGAGGGCGGGATACAAATTAGATTAATAAATAATAATAATAAAACTGCTGCAGTAAGGAGGGCAGGGCCAGTGATGATAGGCTGGGAGGTTCCATACCAGGTGCCCTCCTACAACAAAGCCAGCTGATTCTGAAGGATGGCTCCCTGCAGCTGTAGTGGTGCCTTCTTGTCTGTTCTGAAGCTCCTGTGGACACAAAAGAAAGCCAGATTTGGCTCTTTGTTTTTGGGAAGAGACACTGATCAGTTTCAGTTTCTAAAGAATGGGAAGAACTATTCCCCATGGAGCCACAGGGAGAAAGAGAGAGATTTAAGACATAAGAGACATAAGAAAAGCTGTGTCTGTGGCCAAGCAGAAGGTGCACAGCTGTGACATACCTCCTTGAGATGACTTGTGTTTTGCTAGCCAGTCAGTTGGTAGGGAGCAGTGCAAAGGTACCCTCCCTCCCATTGCATTAGAAATCCTTTGGATTTAATCCCCAAGGCTGAAGAAGCAAGCAGGCACCAGGAAACAAACCTGTGGGCACCCTGCCACTCATGGGCACATGGGGCACCCCTGTGTTTAATTATAATTAGACATGCTCGTATATTACAGAACAAAACATATCATTAAGAGAGAAACTTTGGAACTAAAACTCATTGAAAAACGTATCGCAACTCATCACCAGAAGCTTATCTGCACAGTAGATCTTGACAGAGTTAAGTCAATGGCATGCAAATATTGTAAATATACAATTTTACAAACCTGCCCCGTAAGGGAGAGTTTTTCTGTGGGTGGGCCTGGCTTACAGTCATTACATTTCACTGCCTCAGTAATTACTAACCCTACTAGAGCAATTGTCAGCTCTCTATCCTCAAATCTTTTATTTAAAACAACTATGAGGAAGGAGGTGGGGTTTCTACATGGGTCAGGGCCATGGCACACAGCAGCACACTTAACCTGTCCCCATTGTTTTTGTTTCCCCTGTAGAATTGCTGTGAGCCCTAATGGGGGGAAGAGGCAGACAACCTGTCTTTCCCCCTACTGAAGCTAATAATAGCTGGGGGAGGAGACTATCACATGGGAAAGGACTAGGCACACTTAATTTCAGTATTGAATGGATATGCGAAGGAGTTAGAAAGCTCTATAAACATACAGAGATTGCTGTTCTGCCAGTGTAACAGTAATAGCAGTGGTTGAATAGCACTTCTGTTGGCAAAGAAAGGGGTGGCAGTTTCTGCCAACTTCCCCTTTCCACTACAGATCTTCATTTTGTCCTATGCTGTGCTTGAGAATGTCTTCACCTTTCCAACAGAAGGGCTGCCACCTTCCAGGTGGGGCCTGGAAATACAATTGATCTCCAAACTACAGAGATCAGTTCCTCTGGACAACATGGCAACTTTGGAGTTTAGGTTCTTTGGAAACACACTCCTGCTGAGGTCCCTCTCCTCCTTGCCTTCCCCAGGTACCACCCCCAAAGCTCCAGGAATTTCCCAAGCTGGAGATCCCTAGGGGGCTCTCTAAGGGCTGCAGTAGGAACAAGGAGGTGGGGAAGTCAAACTCCATAGACTTTACAGCAGTACTTAAGATAAAATACACCATAAAATTGTTCAACTGTCATCGAAAACTGAAAAAGAAAACAGTTCACTGATGGATTCCTGGTCCATTGTTGGGATCTGCAGCATGCATTAAGGAAATAGGCTTAATGTTGGTGAAAAGTGTCTCCTCGAGGAATTAATTATAGAGCAGCATTATAGAGCAAAAAGGATATAAGAAGATGTATACAGAAGGTATGTGTCAGTGAAGCTGAGAACAATTAATCAGGAGCTTAGATTCTGTCAAGAGGCTAAACACGCCTAGCAGAGTCACTCAAGGCAGAATGGTCACAGATGAGACACCAGACTAAGATGCACCCACCCCTTCAGGAAACAATGACCACATCAGCAGAAGAGAATGGACAGTTCCATTGGTGAGGGGGTGGGGGAATCCTTGAAGGGTAGCTGGTGGGCAGCAGCAGTAGTGGAAGGTGCCACTGGTGGAGGATCTATCATAGACAATGGCAGTGCTTTTTCTGCTAACCCTTAGTATTGCACAGAAGCAGGCAATGGTAAGCTACTTCTGATCACCTCTTATCTCCCCGTTAAGGGGAGGGCGGGATACAAATCCAATTTTTTTTTTAAAAATGCTATGGTGAAGGTTAAAGAAGAAATGCCAAAGCAGGATTACAGCTCAACAAAAGTAATGACTACTGGGAATTTACACAACTTTTAAGGATGACAAAAAGACAAATAAGTGGGTTCTAGACCAAATCAAACCTGAACTCTCCCTTGAAGCTAGAATGACTAAACTAAGGTGATGGTACTTTGGTCACATTATGGGATGCGTCATGGGAAAAGTAGAAGGAACAGGAGAAGAGAAAGAGTAGAAGACCCAACATGAGATGGATTGAATCAGTCAAGGAAGCCACGGTCCTCAGTTTGTAAGACTTTAGCAAGGCTGTTAATGATAGGACATTTTGGAAGTCATTTTGGAAGTGACTTGATGGCACTTAACATACTCACACATACAGAAGGATGTAGCTCAGAGGGCATTAGCGGACTCCTCAACATATACCTGGAACCACTGGCTGATGGCTTCCCATGGGACTTTCCAAATAGCTCTGGTATATTTGTGAATATTAATAACACAACCACTTGGCCAGCTCTGATCATAATAACCTTTCTCACTCAGTCATAATCCTTTCCTCCCTGAGGTGTTATGATTAGATGGTATGCACACTACTCATGAAGCAGCTCTCGTGCCTAGTATATGTATATGAAGGAGCCTCCTTTTGCATGTATGCCTATATTCCTGTTATATTTTCCCATGTATGTCTATTAGCTATCCCACTGAAATTTCTTTTATGGAGTATCTTCCATCCTACTAGTATGGTGGTGGTTACACTACCACTCTGCAGATGCTTTGAAGTTTTGATGCTTCGAAGTGCTGTTTCTATGGATTTGTTTCTAGTGTACAGAGGAAAACTACATCCAAATTGCTTGAATTTAAGGCTGTTACCAAAAATGTTTAACTCACCACCCCATAGCCTGGTGTTTTAGGAAGTTTTCAGCAGCAAGCAAGCACCAGGAGGTGGCGCTTAATTGGTAGCTATTTGTTTGTCTTTTCACTGTATAGAATCTCATGGGCCAATTCTGCCTGCATGCATAAACACAGGCCTGTGAAAGAGAGGGAGTGAGGACAAGGGTTGTAGTCAAACACTGTGAGGTGTGTGGACTATGCTCCCAGGGCACTGAATGCATTGTTAAGCCCTCACACAGTTCTGGTGAGAGCTCTTTATTGCTCATGTATTATCTTCACTCTAACTTGATTGTTTTTAGCCTGTGCTTTTAGCATTAGGCTTCAGGGCCAAACTGATCCTCAACTATTTCACATTGAAATCTCATTAAAGGCATTGGAATGGAGCTGGCGGCTGTTTCTCTCTGTCTTCTAATGTGCAGAGAAGCTTTTGTATCATGAGTGACTAACCATGGGTCAGGGTGAATGATAATTTATCACTTGGTTGAAAAGCAAATAGCTGTAAATCTGGGTGAGGAGGAATCCTGCACATTCTTCTGAGGGTCACAATCACATATTATCTAAAACATTTATGTCTGCTCAGTTAATAGATAGTATATTGAGTCTAGAGTCTATGAGTAACTCATAAGAAATACTACTTAGGAGACTTTAATGTATTAAAGTTAAAAAGGCTGGGGGAAGGGGAGAGAACACGGAGGGTGTTGGATGGAGAGCCATGTTCTTCTTTCATACTCACTCTACAAGTTATTTGTCAAATTTCCACCCTCTTTTAATTACTGCTTCATGGTTTACATGCCATCCAATTAAAAGAATATTGCATTTAAATCAAGACCATATTTTTGATGGGAGTTCAGCTTCACTTTTGGCATCTTCAACTTGTCACTAGAAATTTATTATGATTTTAATAACTGTTCAAATACAGAACTGATCAAAAAAGTCAGTTGGGAGGTTTTTTGGTGATATGTGTATCTATATTATATTGATAAATAAATGCAATACACGTAACATATTTTATACTGATAGCTGAATTTATAACCATATGTGTCCTAGCTAATATTGTTCCTGTCATATGGGTGCGCTTAAATTAGAATTTGGCCAAATTTTCATATATGTTTATATATATAAAGAATGTTTATACAAGCTGTGATGGATTGCACAAAAAAGCAGGTTTTTAAAAAATGCTGCTTGTATCAGAGAGTCAGGGAGTTCAAGAATTAATCTTCCCTAGAGAAAAGAGTTTAGGTGATTGGCTGCTCGCTCTCTGTTTGGTCAGCATCAGCTGAGAGAGAAAATAAAACAGCTAATCTGGAGGGAAATGAGGTATTTCGCCTTTTGGTCTTTTGCAATTTGGTCTTTTGTTGTTGGGTTTTTGAAATCTAACATCTGGATCAGTAGCCAGAGGGTTTGGCTTCTGAGGGAAGAGACATTTGGGAGTCAATGTTTTCTGACAGGCAATGGTCAGAAAAGTACTTCTACAAAAAGAAAAAGAGAAACCTCATTGTCTAAATATATTAAACTGCTCTGAGGGAGAATTTAGATTCTCAGCCAGAAAAGCTACAGAACAGCCTTCTAAAGACAAAGGAAGAAGGTCTGGGTAGTTAAAGTGAACTCCCAGACAAGCCAAATAGTAAAAGGTATTATTACTTCTTAGGGATAGGGAGAATAATTTCCTGCCAGTGAAAGGGATTGGGAAAAGAACCCTGGTCTGTGATAAAGGGGAGAAGCTTAGACACCTCCGGAGTTAATGAAAAACTGTATTATCTAGAAGAAAACCTGTAATATCTGAAGGAAGAAGATTCAATAAGAATTATGTTGTGCTGAATTATACTAAACAAAGTACCTCTCAAAGAAAGAAACAGAAAGCCTTGAAACAAAACTACAAATACACTCTCTTAAATGTTCTAAAAATTCAACTCTGTAAATATTAGAAAGTCTTTACCTCAGCAATCTCAAAATCTTGACTATTCCATTTATACATATGTTCTCTGACAGTTTAATAAAATCTTTATTCTGTTTTTGAAAGTTAATTTGCCTCAAGTGCCATTTCTCAAGGGTTTAAAGAAAACTGTTCCTGTATTTTCAGTAGAGTTCCTGAGCTGAGAAAAAGCCTAAACTGAATATCTAAACATTACGGTGGGAGTGGACAGTCAAGTCTTTTATGACAAAGAATATATACATGCTACTGTAGGGCAACTCAGTCACTGAGGGGAACTGAAGATTTGGTGGGAAAAATCTGCCAGACACTTGGGGAGATACAGGGGTTCATCATAAAAAGGTAAAGGTAAAGGTTCCCTTGCTCGAAAGCCAGTTGAATCCGACTCTAGGGTTGCAGTGCTTATCTCCATTTCAAAGCCAAAGAGCCAGTGCTGTCCAAAGATGTTTCCGCGGTCATGTGGCTGGCATGACTAAGCACCAAGGCACATGGAACACTGTTACCTTCCCACCAAAGTGGTACCTATTTATCTACTTGCAATTTCTTGCTTTCAAACTGCTAGGTTGGCAGGAGGTGGAACTAGAGATGGGAGCTCACTCCGTCATGTGGCACTCTCAGGTCTCGAACTGCTGAACTACTGACCTTCCGCAGCCTGCAGTTCAGCGTCTTAACCACTTGAGCCACCGCAGCTCCTAGAGGTTCATCATACAAGTATATTAATGAATAAGGCTGACCTGAACAAGGCAAGCCAGATCTTGTTAGATCTCAGAAGATGGGCTGACCCTGTTTACATCACTTTGCTATGGCCTCTGTGGCTCTCTTGCCTTGAAAACACTACAGGATTGCCATGTCAGCTGCAACTTGATGGTAATTTCCACCACCACCACCAACTAAGTCTTGCAATCATTCTTGCTTACTATGGAAAGTCACCTCATTTCCTCAGCCAAATCCTTGTTTATCTATTCATGAGACAGAATTTATGATGTAAATGCTTCAGGTTCCAGAAGTCTAGCTGACATGAAAACCCATAATTTGAAGTTCTAACTCTGAAACTCAAATGTGGTGGCAGTGGTTTGAGAAGATCATACAGTCATCTATTAGAAAGCCAGACTGAGATCTTAGATGATCAGCAATTCATTCCACCAGTAGCTTGGGAAAATTAGAAAAGTTGGCATTCCACCCCTGATCCTATTGCATGACGACAGTATGACTGATGATAATGCAAGATTTTTAGTTCTGTGTTGTACTTAGAAGTCAAGTTGTTGGAGTTTACAGTTTGCTTACATTTCAATCATTATAAAGTTAACTGATACTGCTAGATGTTTTAGTAAACAGGATATTACGTACTGTTGCCTGTAATCACTTTGAATAGAGATTAGTTTGTGTCTGGCTTTGGTAACTTTGAGGAAGAGGAAAAAAATTGCCTCTATATTTAACAGTCTTCCTCAAAGTTACCAAAGCCATCTGGCTGTATTACAGGCACAAAAGGAGCTAACTGGCTTTCGAGCAAGGGAACCTTTACCTTTACCTTTTACCTACCAGAAGAGGAGACTAGAAAAGAGCTCTTAGAGACAACAAATAAAATGTCGGTTTTATTGGTTCGGTGAACCAGAAAGCAGGCTGACACTCAGCGCTTCAGGATGAAATGAAATGCAATTTCTCTAATGGACTTAACAATGTTGTTTTATAGTGTAATTAACATATCCACATTCTATGCACACTCTTTTTTCGTAAGCCTTGTGATAAGTATAGAAAAAAGTGGGTTGACGGAACTCCCTGGAGTTGACTTTAGTTTTGTTCACAACTTCATCCGATCACTCTGAAGCACCATAGTAATCTCTCTTGAAAATCTACTGTTTACAGTGTCTTCACATGATATTCCATGCCATGATTTCAAATACCAGGCTGATTGATTTGTTTGTATGCCCGGGATAAGATTTTCCTGTAAAATGGATGAGGATACATTCTAGTACTTGAAATCATGGCATGGAGTATCATGTGAAGACACAGTGCACGCTGATCCAGACACTACAGAAGTCTCTTTCAGTGACCTAGCCACATGGCTACCTGCAGAGACCACTTCTGATCAGACAGGTCCACCTTCTAAGAAAGTACTTAATCAGAAGGGGAAGCAGGATTGCCTGGGCCTAGAGGGACAGAGACAGAGACTGTGACTACTGTTAGAAGATCAGCAAGGAGCAACAGAAGTGTACCACCACCAAGACTTGGTATTTGTGCAAGCATGCAACCTGTCAGAGAACCCTTGGCAGTAATGAGCACTCAAGGTGAAATACAACCCTGATGGCAGCATGGGCAGATACAAAGCATGCCTAGTAGGAAAAGGTTATATGCAAAAATTTGGAATTGACTGCTCTGATACCTTTGCGCCTATTATAAGCCACACATCTGTCAGAACATTTCTAAGTATAGCAGCCTCAATAGACATGCATGTTCTTTTTCTAAATGGAGATCTACATGGAACAACCAGAAGGTTTTCAAGAGGAAGGAAAAGAGAATCTTGTGTGCAAACTCAAAAAGTGTCTTTATGGACTTAAGCTGCTGAGGCATGGAATGACAAACTGACTATGTTGCTACAAAAACAAGGTTAGCCCAACCCAGGGGCATTGCTAGGGGGGTTCCCAGGCCACCCTAATTTTCTGGGGAGCCCCTCCCTAAATGCCACATAGTTTCACCTCCATAGATAGTGACAATGGCCTGTGATGTCACTGGCTCCTCCCTATGATGTCATTGGGCCCCAGTTCTTTTAATGACTTAGCAATGCCTCTGGTCCAGCCCCAGCCCCCCCTGGGAAATTGCAAAGTCTACACCCTTGACCACAGGAGTGATAAATGGAGGCTTTTCATTGGTGTCTCCTGCTGCAGTGGCTTTTCATGAGCCACTGGCAGAGAATAAAAATGAAGGAAAGTCCTCATCTCCTTCTATAGGAAGCTCATGCTTTGAACATACATGGTAAGCACATGATATCATTCACGCACCAGGCACACTTTCGACCTATACTGGAACAACCACCATGTGGTACCTGGCCCTTTCCTTCTTGTGAATGACCACAAGACCTTTCCTTTGACCTGCCTAGTCCAGCTTCCACCCACCCACCTCTCAGTGCTCACCAGTTCTGCAAGATCAGGCATAGAGAGGTTCCTCCATGTGTCCCACACCTAAATATTTTTGAGTGGCTGTCCCATTGTTTGCAGTTAATCTTGCTTCCAAATAAGGATGTTCAGCCTTAAACAAACATCTCATGTTAATTTGGCACCCAGTCACATGAAATTATAGACTTATTTCCAAGAAAAAAATTGTTAAGGATAGCTTTGGAGTGCATTTCATGTACATCCGTGGAGTTTATTTGTAACTCAGCATGTAACCCATTAAGCTTTTGGTACTGTAGGATTTCTTTATTTATTTTCTTCAAATTTATATTCTGCCCTCCCTACAAGCATGCTCAGGGCAGATTACAACAGAAATTCAAAATAACAAAACAGTATAGAAAATAATTGAAACAGTGAAAACAAAGAATATGAGTTGAGAACAGATGGCACTGTAATTAACAAATACAATATTCTTAGAACTGGAGCAGCTGGGCCATAAACCAGACTATAAGATCTTCTCAGATGGGCCGTATCCAATGGAAAAATTCAGCAAGGGAGGCCAACAAATGGAATAAATGGATGCCCACCATCTCACCCAAAAGCCTGGTGGAACAGCTCCATTTTATAGGCCCTGCAGAACTGTAATAGGTCCTTCAGGGCCCTGATCTCCAATGGGAGCATGTTCCACCAGGTCGGGGCCAGGGCAGAAAAGGCCCTGGTTCTAGTCGAGGCTAAGCAGATGTCCTTTGGGCCAGGGACAACCAGCAGATGCTGGTCTGCTGAGCACAAAGCTCTCTGGGGCACATATGGGGAAAGGTGGTCCTTCAGATATATCAGTCCCTGTCTACACAGGGCTTTAAAGGTCAGTACCAACACCTTGAAGCAGATCTGGAACTCAATAGGTAGCCAGTGCAATTGACATAGCACCAGCTGTATGCATGCTCACAAAGGCGACACAGTCAGCAGGTGTACTGCCACATTTTGCAGTAGCTGGAGTTTCCAAATCAACTTCAAGGGTGAGCCCACATAAAGTGAGTTACAGTAATCAAGCCTAGAAGTGATTATTGCATGCTGCTGTTTTTGTTTGTTTTAGAGACTCGTAAACATATATTGTTCTCATGGAAGAGAAGAACTGCATGAAAGACACAAACATATGAAGGGTGTGCATATATACACCATATAAAGCACAGACAGGTATCTTGAGTATAGCTAGATAAAACAAAAGTACATGTGTACCAAGCAGCAGACTCCAAACATCAGTGTATGCATCTTGAATCAACATTAATTAGTCATTTCACTATTTCAAATAATACTTTATCACAGCTGATGTTCTCAAGGCAGTGTGCACATTTAAAATACACAATAACTACCATTAAAATCAATCCAAACAAGCAGTAAAACAGTACAAGAGATGAAGCAGCAGTTACAGAATTCTTAAATTCAATATAGAAGATAAAATTATCTTTAAAATTGGCAGCAGATAATAGCAGCAAAGAAGCTAGGGAATGAATGACTTGCTCACAGGGATATCAAAGTTGTCATAGCACTTCATGACTACGAAAACCTAAAATTTATTCAAAGTTAATCTAATTACTCAAAACATCTAAAAATGATACATGTTTCTGTCTTCCTCAAAAGGGGAAACATAACATGTACCCCCCACACACATGATACTGTCACATTAGTCACAGAGTAATGGGGTGGAAGAGAAACAGAGAATGCTACACTTCCTTTCCCTAACACCAAGGCCTTGGTTCACATCACTCCATGGATACATCTTCTTCATTAGAGCGAAATCACATATTTAGAGTTATAGGATTTCAATGACCTGGATAATCCAGGATATCCCGATCTCATCAGATCTCAAAAGCTAAGTAGTTTCGGCTGTGGCTAGGAATTGGAAGGGCGACTTCCAAGGAATACCAGGGCCGGGGGGCAGAGGTAGGCAACGGCAAACCACCTCTGAAATCTCTCTTGCTTAAAACAAGTCTAGCTCGCCACCTAATGGTACATAATGCTAAAAGAGCTAGAACTTGTGATTGCCAGACAATCTTAGGAGCTCCTGGTTATACTACACACAGTGCCATAAAAATTCTGTGCTCCTGGGGCAGGGATTTGTCTTTTGCTTCTGTAAAGCATCATATACATGGATGCTGCTTTCCAGAGGAGTGGGTGGGGGGCATTATCAAGCATTCATGGGCCCATCTAGTCAGCAGAAGCAGAGGCTTAGGTTGTTAGGCTCCAATTCTAAGTGCATTTACTAGAGAGTAAACCCTACTGAATTCAGTGGGATTCACATCCAAGTATATATGCTTAGGACTGCACTGTTAGTGCCACTTGGGTGATTCATAAGATACTGCTACATTTAGTCCAGCTATTGAGATCTACCCAAATCTCCTTTCCTCTCTTCAAGAAGCACTAGTGTTGGATTTTGGAGCCTTTAAATATTAGTAGGTGCATAAGCAAGAGCTATACACTATGTAGTTATATAAAAGGTTACTAAAAGATGAAAGGGCAGGGGAACCATAACACAACCACCTCTCCCTGGCCATTGCTGTGAATGAGCTGTGGCATCACTGCCTGTATATACTTATATTTGTACTGGATTCAGTTTATTTTTAATGTGAGGTGACTGATCTGTTATACTTTCTGATGGCTGACCAGTTCACCCTTAAAAATAGTCTCTTCGGGGTTTTAGTATAACTTGTGTATGTACTGAGGACAACTGCCCAGTATAATTCTTTACCAGAAAGTCAGGCACCAGTGCTTGTAAAAGTCAAACAGCACAGTTCTTTATTACACAGAAAACTCAACAGGGGGATGGGATATATTTACACAGGATATTTTGTTTCTTTGATGAATAGACACTTTACTTTGCCTTGACATAGGCTGTAGGTGTATCACTCTCAGTATGATACAGATGTTCTTCAGTACACAAAACCAATTTAGGATCCCATTCTCCAGTAACTGTTTTGTGGTTAACCTTTGGGCTTTATTTGCCTGGTCTTTTGTGTCTACTGGTGCACCAGCCCCAGCTCTCCTATCTCCTCCAGACCCTTTGCCCTTCCTTAGCCACCTTATAAGTTCCTTTGGAGCAGTGTATCTGGTGTTTGTGACCACTGAGGTCTTATACTTTCCACTCTCTTGTCACTCTCCTCTTTATATTAGAGGGTACCAGAGCAGAGTGCTATTCAGCCACAATTTTCCACTTAAACTGCTATCTGGCTTCTGTCCTCTTCAGAGCTCTCCAGTTAACTCTATTAACTTTCTTCCAACTGACTCTCCCAACTGTCAGCTCTCAACTGTCAGTTGTTCACAGTTAGCTGTCACTCACTGAGAATTCCGAGTCCCCTGGCCCCACCTCTCTCAGTCACATGACTCAGCAGCTCCTTTGTTTATCTTGCTGCTGTCCACAAACCTTTAATTCCATCACAGGAACTTTTGGAGAGAAATAAACAAAGAATACATCCTAGCTGCTAACTACATCCTATCTGTTACATAGCTACAGGAATAGCAATGGCTACTCCTCTTCTCCTTCTTGCTCAGGATAAAGAGGGGAAGATAAGCTATAAAACTTGTGAATACATGCATGCAAGATCAAAGCATTGCTTACAAACAAGCTGCTAACTGACCCATAGGAGGGTTATAGGTCCTGAATCAGCGTAAGCAACTCCCACTAATTTTCCTGGGCAAGCTAATTTCTATTCTAAGTGGTTACAGACAACAGTATGTAATATCATGTTTACAAAAGCATCTAGCAGTATCAGTTAACCCTATAATGACTGAAATGTAAGAAACTTGTAAACTTCAACACCCATTCTCAAGTTGCAACATTTAAGTACTTAGTAAAGTTAAGTAGGTTCTGCTTATTGTGCAGATACTTGAATGTGAACTTGTCAAGTGGCTTTGTCAAGATCTGTGACCATCTCTGCAGTAGGACAATGCTGTATTTCAATCAATCCTTATTGTTGAACGTCTTTCACTAGATGACATTTGGGGGTGATGGACTTGCCTTTTGATTTGGGGCTTTCACCTTTGCATACGGTTATATAGGCCTGATTGTCTTCAAACAAGACTATTGGTTTAGGTTCATCTATTCTATGCCAAAGTCCTTCAGTAGATGAATGATCCATTCCAGTTCAGTACAGATACTTGCAGCAGACACTCATTCTGCAGTAGATTGAGCAATGATTGCTTGTTTTTGACTAGTTCAATTGATCAAGCTGTTTCCGTAGAATAATAGGTAACCACTGGTTGACTTGCCATGAGGTGCGACTTTATGCCAGTTGGCATCCATGTATCTGACTAATCTTGGATTGTCGCAAGCCAAGAGCTGTAACTTTAGATCAGCTGTTCTCATGAGGTATCTAGCCAGTCTGTTTATAGCATTCCACTCATTATGAGTTGGTGAATTTGTTTTTCTGCACAAGAATCCAACAGCAGCAGAAACATCAGGTTGACATATTATGGCCAGGTATAAAATTGCCAATGGCTTCTTTGTATTTGTGGAAATTCTCATGTGATTCTCCATCCGCCTGCTTTAGGTAAGCCAGTTCAAGTAGAATACTGATTTTTCTATCCTTCGTTAGGCCCAGAGTCAACAAAGTCCATAATTTTGTGGTTTTGGTTCAAGAGAAAACTGCCATCATCAGTTCTTTCAGTTTGTATCCCAAGATAATGCTTTATATCTCTCAGTTGTTTTACTTCCATTTCTTTGTTCAGTTCCTCAGCTGTTTCTTTGATGTCCTTTTTGGTCTGACAACATAAAATTAAATCATAAACATAAATATGTATTGATATTGTCCATTTTGAGTCTTGCAAACAAACAGCATTCTGCTATTTCTTGTTTAAAACCTTGACATCATAGGGAGGAGCCAGTAACATCACAGGCCATTGTCACTATCTATGGAGGTGGAACTATGTGGCATTTAGGGAGGGGCTCCCCAGAAAATTAGGGTAGCCTGGGAACCCCCCTAGCAATGCCCCTGGGTTGGGCTAACCCCAGGAACAGGTGCCTTCTTGGCACACTGCTTAGAAACTCCACCTTAAAATGCAGCACAGATTCTATTGCTAGGGACTGTTTTTCCACTCTGGGAACTGTCATTACAGTCCTAGAGTAGCCTATTTGGGCCCAAAAACCTTATTGGAAAAACCATTCTGCATTTTCTTTGCAACTTTTTTTAGGGCTGCAGTGTATTTCAGCAGAGCCCATGCAAGTCAATTGGCATTCCTGGCTCCCATTATCTCCAATGGGCTTTCAAATCTCTCCCATTATTACCAATGGGCAATCCTGTCATTCCTTTTAGTACATCCCAGTTGGTTGCCCCTTTGAAACTACCACACCATTTTAAGTAACAGCAAAACGAAGAGCATGAACATAGAGTGCACATCCCTTACCAATGTTCTCTCTAGGCTGCACACAGATCAAAAGGAAGTTTTAAAAGAAGAAGAAGAAGAAGAAGAAGAGATTGGATTTATACCCCACCCTTCACTGCCCAAAGGCGTCTCAGAGGGGCTTACAAACTCCTTTCTCTTCCCCTCCCCACAACAGACACCCTGTGATGTAGGTGGGGCTGAGAGAACTTCTGACAGAAACTGTCCTTGAGAGAACAGCTGTGCCAGGGCTTGTGACTGACCCAAGGTCACATCAGCAGGTGCAAGTGGAGGAGTGGGGAATCAAACCCGGTTCTCCCAGATAAGAGTCCACGCACTTAACCAAACTGGCTCTCTCTACACCTCTGATCTGCATGCCCCCCCATCTTGTTCATGCAGATGGGCTTACAATTTAAAAATGAAACGGAGATTGAAAGAAGAGCTTAGGAGTGGCTGAAGCAGCCCACCCCCCACTACCATGAAAAAAACAAGAATTATTCTCAATCAAGGATATATAGACCTAACTAAGTAAAATACACCCCTTCCCTCCTCCACCTGGCTGTTGTGCATCCTACATGAAGCAGGGTGAGTCAGCAGATGCAAGCCAATGTCAGTGGTCTGCATCCACCATCTTACACAGAAGAACCAGAGCTTCCAGTTTCAGCACTGGAGCTAGGGGTGCTAGCCTCCAGGTGGGACCTGGGGATCCCCTGGAATTACAGCTCATTTTCAGACTGCAAAAATTAGTTTCCCTGAAGAAAATTGATGTTCTGGGGGGTAGACTCTATGGCTTTGTACCCCACTGAGGTCCCAGTCCTCCCCAGGCTCCATCCCCAAATCTCCAGGAGTTGCCCAACCTGTATTGGGCCACCCCCCCATCCCCCAGAGGTGGACAGGGGGACCTGGCAACCCTAACTAGAGATGTTTTAACAAGGGAGGGAGGTGAGAGGTGGAAAGAAAGCAAATAGATGGGAAGAGAAGAAGGAAGGAAGGAAAGAAGGGGGAGGGAGGGAAGAAATTAAAAGAATAGAAATCCCTCTCCATAAATTATCCAGGAGTTCAGGGGAGAGTTGGTCTTGAATGTATGCATTTAAACTCTTCAAGGTTTCACCTGCCCCCCCTCCCCCTGCACGGGCTGTGTGTGTGATTTCAGTGATTTTAACTGCTGATTCCTGGCTTTCCTAATATCCTCTCTCTGTCAAGGGAAGGGATGGAGCTCAACAAAGAACTCAGAAGAGTCTCCTCTCGGAGGAAATAAAGGGCTCTGGTTAAGTAGCAAACTCGGGAGTGGGAAAACAACAGCAGCAGCACGAGGCCGCAGGAAAGGTGCCCGGGCACCCAGCCGCCCAGAGATCCTCCATGGATGCCGGCCTCACCTCCTCCCGACCTCCCTGCATGGCTCTGCAAGGCAAGCCTTGTGTGTGTGGGGAAACAGAAGAACAAGGGCCCAGGGCGCCTAGCTGTCCCAAGGCCGGCAATCCCCCATGGATGCCAGCCTCCCCCCCAACCTCCTCACATGGCTCTCTGCAAGGCAAGCCTTGCAGGGAGTGGGAAAACAACAGCAGCGGCATGAAGCTGCAGGAAAGGTGCCCAAGAGTCCAGCTGTCCCAAGGCGGGCAATCCTCCATGGATGCCAGCCTCCCCCGCCACTTCCCCCACCTCCTGACCTCCCTGCATGACTCTGCAAGGCAAGCCTTGCAGGGAGAGAGGGAAAAAAACCTAGAAGAACAAGGGTGCAGGGTGCCCAGCCTCCCCGAAGCTGGCAATCCTCCAAGGATACCGGCCTCCCCGCCCAACCTCCTCGCATGGCTCTCTGCAAGGCAAGCCTTGCAGGGAGCAGAAAAATAACAGCAGCGGCACAAGGCTGCAGGAAAGGTGCTCGGGCACTCAGTCACCCCGAGGCACCACTAGGCACTCTCTGCCTAGTGCCCACCACCCCACCCCTGAAAACATCCCTCCCCCTCGCTGGAGCCCCAGGACAGCTCCTTACCTTTCTGCGCAGGAAAGCTGAAAACACTGAAAACATGTGCAGCCCCCAGCTCCACCAGGCCCAACTGAGAGTTTCTGGGAGCTGGGGGTGGGGCTTAGCTTTCAGGAAGCAAGACCTGTTTCCTGCCACCCCACCCAAAGTCTCAGAAAGTGGAGGGAAAAAACCCTCCTCTTTCCAAATGGGTTGGGGGTGGTGTGGGGTGGTGGCGGCAAGGCTTGTGAGCCTGGTTGCGGGGGGGGAGGGGGCTCAGTCACCCCTGGAAAATTCGGAGGTAGCCTCAGCCCTCAAGCCCCCCTGAAGTTGACACCTATGTCTGTGGTAGCCACTGGCCACCAGGACTGCTGCAAGCCTCAGCCCACACATTCCCTGCTGTAGACTGACCAGTCCACACTTTTCAGTCAGGTTATGAGGCCTAGTGCAATCATTGTACACTGCAATGCTATTGCTAGATGCTGCTGCTGCCATAAAATAAGGGTGTCGCTAGAAAACTGATACTGTTGGCTTAAAGCCCCCAGATCACCCTCCCACCCACCCACTTTGGCCATTCTTCCACAATCACCCTAGTTCGCCTTACAAGGTTACTATGATAGTGGGAAGCAGGGTGAGATGGAATGTCATAAATTTGATCCAGCTCTTTTTCTTTCATGTGTGAGAGAGCTATTTCCTCCGTCCTCTCAAGGCGCTCAGGCCCATCACCCGCCTTGGGTCTCAGTGAGAAAGGCGTACTAAGAATAACGGTCATTAAAAGAAAAACCGGACCAGGTCTTGGCTCCCCGCAGGGATTTGTTGCACAGTGCCCCAGGAGTGCCCTCCGTGCTGGGATTCGAACACCCTCCCCCGTCTTCGCGAGGTCTCGATTGGAGGGCGTCGTCGCTCCTTCCCTCCCCGCTCCGGCCGGCAGCACAACCCCCCCCCCCCCAGCGCGCCCCTTCCACCCCGGCCTCTTTTGTGCGCGCGGGCCTGCTTCCCTCCACCTTCGGGCGGCTTGAATGGCAGCTCTCGGCTCCCCCCTCCCTCCCCCTCGCCGCTCTCCCTTTGTGTCGCTTCTGGGGGCTAATTGCATTTGTTAATTAGTTGCTAACAGCATCGTGGCGCGGCCCTTGATGGATAAGCAGGCCATTAGCACTCAGCCCTGCAATTCACAGCTCCGGCGGGGCCGGACCGACCCCATGCCGCGCTCAGGCGTTGCAGATTTAGGCTCCGGGGGCACACACACGCACACCCCGCACTCGCCTCGGCGGCTCTCGCCAAGGACCTTGCGCCTCTCGTTTCCGAGCCACAGCAACACAGACCCCGGGGCGAAATAAAAGAAACGAATCCAAGTTTGATATTCCCTATAACGGGGGGATGGGGGGATGGCGAGCTTTCTCGATTGACAGTATTATTATGGGTGATTAAAATCGGTGTCCTTTCTATGGAGAGAGAAATGCAGGTCCAGTATCCCTTCTCTAGCACAGAACACCTTTGGTTTAATGCCTCCCCTCCCTCGAACTACGGCTCCCTCGAGTCTGGATGGGTCATATTTGTGCGCATTTAGGACCACCCAAACTATCGATAAGACTGATTCGTTGGTGTGAAGTGGGGATGTTAAACGCGCCTGTCTCTGTCCCTTGCCAGTGCAGCCATCTATCTACATATAGTCTCTAAGAAGGAAAACTTTCCCAATGATTCCCAAGTTGGATGACTGGTGGGAGGGGAGGCGTCGTTAAACCGCTTCCCTATGCCGAGAAGCGCGGCAGTTCCAAACAGAGGACTCCGAAGCTGGCTGGGTTGCAATTCCTGGATCCTTTCGATATTGTACTTTTGGAATAATATCTTTGCGCTTACTAATTTGAATGCATGTCCTCCCACCCTCTCCGAACGACTCCAGGGAGGGCTATCATCGTTTGTTGTTGTTGTTGTTCAGTCGCACAGTCGAGTCCGACTCTTTGCGACCCCATGGACCACATCACGCCAGGCCCTCCTGTCTTCCGTCGCGCTCCTGCTCGACTTCATAGCAGCTATTCGCATATAGTAAAGAGTCGTGTAACGCCTTGGGGCTAACCGATTACCAGTAGGAGCCTATAAGCATTTTCCTGGGAGTAAGCCCCACTTAATAGACCTGAGTGGGATTCTGAACAGACCTGTTTAGGATGGCTCCCTTTGTTCTGCTGTAAGCGTTGCTGGGGTGAAGTCCAGTTCACCATTAATATGAGTGAGCTACTCTTACAAATACCTGCTTTGAGTCTGATGGCACTGAACCCGAACTTTTTTTTTTAATGGCTTCGTGGCAATCAAGAATCTGTGCAGCCCGATCGTATGAACGTGTACTCGAGGGAACTAAGTCCCAATGAGGTTTACTCCCATGTAGCTCTACAACCTTCAGTGGGAGCCGCTGTGATCAAGAGTGTAGATCATCAGTTACAGCGAAGAGAGCTTCATAAAAACGGCCCTGAACGACCTGCCTTCCTATACTGAGAGGCAGGGCAGGGGATAGCTAAGAGACGTCACACCTAAGCCTGCCTGACGTAAGCGACTGATTGGCAGCCCTTATTATGCCTGCTGAAAGATGCATTTGCAAAACAAATACCTAAAGAAAAAAAATGAGTTGGACCCTATTTAAGATAATACGTTTAAATAGAAGAGCTGCTTAGAAGTGCTATAAATCGCATTTATTCTCTTATTCCTTCTGGTTGATATTTTGGGGGAGTCCAGAAAATAAATATGAGAAAAAAGAGGCAACCTTCTCTCCCTTTTCCATCCGTCCTTCCTTCCTCTCTGTTCTACCCACTTGCACGTCTTTCCTCGCATCGGTATTTAGACGCGGGTGATGCTGCCGCTGCCGCTGCCGCCGACCCCCTCCCTCGCCCCTTCTCTCCCACAGGCTTTTTGTGTGTGACTGACGGGGTGTCTCACAGCGCTAGAGCTAGATGGGGGGGGGGGATGAAGACACGTGGGCAAGCAAAGACACAC
Organism: Gekko gecko; assembly: GCA_029375565.1. NCBI lineage: Eukaryota > Metazoa > Chordata > Lepidosauria > Squamata > Gekkonidae > Gekko > Gekko gecko. The sequence goes on along the minus strand of JAPDNY010000001.1, from coordinate 66,045,626 downwards.
CCACCACACAAACACTGCCCAAATCCTGATGGTTTGAGCGAGGCCGTTCAACAGCCACGAGTCTTCCGAGAATCACAGGTTTGAAATAAACCAGGAGGTCATCTAGCCTCACCTCTCTCCAAAGGCAAAAACAACCCCCCACACACAAAGAACACATTGTGCGCTTTCACTCACACACACACGCGACACATCCTCGGAGCCAGCGTCCCAGTGAAAAGAGGGCGGAGGAGAGGGAGACTGACGATATCTCCTCTCCCCCTTTGCACATTCGTGCTCTCCAAGCCTTGCATGACTGCCGAAATATTTTATTTATTTCTTTGCAGCGAAAGGGATGAAGGGCATCATCGCCGCACACTCAGCCTCCCTCCTACCCGCGACCGCCGGCCCAGCTCCGCTCAGTCCCGCAAGAAGGGCTCCTTTCATACCGTCCCATTCAGCACTGTCCTCTCGCCTACACCGTTATCAAGTGCGTTGCCGCCTATCGAACTGGAGCAGCAGTGGACTCTGGGAGTTGTAGTCTCCGCTACCATAGTTTCCTCGTTGCCAGCGGCGAGAAGAAGACTACGCTTCCCAGCTCCCCCCTGCTGCGGGTCTCCCTGTGCCACTGGCAAGCGCGAGCAGTCAATCAGATGGCGTCACAATGTGTGCAGAGCGCTCGGAGATCCCCCCCCGCCCCGTTCCAACTCTCCTTTCCCTCCTCGCAGGGGTGCAGCTAATAATAAGCGCTCGAGGGGGGTTATAAAGGCAGGGCGGGAGGCAAGTGTCATGCGGGAGGCTCGACTGGCCGAGGAGCAGTGCGGAGGCTTTGCAGCCTGAAGAGGCAGCTTCGCGGCTTTTTTTGGTGTGTTTTTTTAAATAAATATATATAGGGATCTTTGCCATTGCTGCTGATCTGGAATGCTGCAGGAGAGATCGCAGCCAAGCTGATCCAGAGCAGCGAGAGCAGGAGACGCGGAGGGCAATGAAGCGCCGAAAGCTGGCCGTGGCAGCCGGCTTCTGCCTCTCCTTCTTGCTGGGCACTTTACTGAACGTCTTGTTCATCCCGGCCTTTGATCCTCAGCAGCGGCAGCAGCGAACGGCGGGCGTCACGCACTCGCTGGCGGGCTCGCCTTCGGACGTGCCGGGGGAGGCTGAGCGCAGGAGCAGCAGCAGCAGCAGCCGCCGCCACCGCTGGGACTTAGCGCAGCAGATCCGGGAGCGCTACGAGGAGGTGCTGCGGTACCAGCGGCGTCAGCACCGGGCGGCGGCGGCGGCTCCCGGGGCCCGGCTGCTGATGAGACCCTTGGAGCGGCGACTGATGGACCTGGCCCCTCGGCGGCTCGCCTCGTCCTCTTCTTCCTCGGAGCGGAGCTCGGCCAACCCGAAAGCGCCGCCGGCCGCCCGGGGCACTCTCTGGGAGCCCCGCGCCAAGCTGGAGATGCCTCTCCGCCCGCTCCGACTGGGCTGCCGGGACATCAGCAATGTGACCGACGTGCATTACCTGGGCTCCGGCTACACCAAGGCCGTCTACAAAGCCGTGCTCAACCGGAGCCTGGCGGTGGCCCTCAAGTCGGTCGACTTCGGCGGCCACGACATCGACCACTGCGTGAAGCTCTACGGGGCCCTGGAGGACTGCTACCGGCTGGCCGCCTACAAGATCCTCAAGGAGATGATCCTGTTGCAGAGGCTGCGGCACCCCAACATCCTCCAGGTAGTGGAAGCGCCCTCTCTTTCTCTCGTCCGCCGCTCCAAGCCAGGCGGGGGGACGCGCAGGGTTTGAAACGGGTTTCGTCAAGAGTGGGAAAATAGGGACCAAAATGGGATTCGAATTAAAAGCAAAACCGATCCAGCAGCATTTATGAGCGGGAGGGCTGCAGCAGGGGGCCAAAACAGAGCACGAGCAAAGAGGTTGTTGCAGTATCAGGAGCCAGCGTGATTTAGGAAGCCCTAAAAGAGCCGGGTTCTCTTGGAATTGATGCCCCCCCCCCCCGACGCAGGGCCCTTTACCCGTCCAAACAGACCGCTGGGCCACGTGTAATCTCTGGCTGGCCTCGCTTATTCCTCACCCCAGCAATGGGGATGTAGGTGTCGTAATCCTAAAGGGGTTTGCTTACATGTAAATCCCCCTCAAGTAAATTGGACTGACTTCGACATAAACGTATTTGGGATCGGGTTACCAGAGGGTTGAAGCCAACACCCGGTTAAATCCGGAGTATTTTCATGTGGCCTCATGCGAACATTGGTCTGGTGGGAATCAAGATCCCGGAGGACCTCGTAGGACTGGTAGGATCAGATACTGAGTTTGTAATCTCTCGGAACTGGCTCTCACCCGATATGTTACACTCAAGTGTTTAATACCTGTACTGCAAGACACGTCCCATAGTTTTCCGTGGAGTTTTCTTCCGAGTAACTCCATTTATGATTCTGCCTTCAAATCCCACGAGGATCTGCGATATCACTTCAAGGTTGCCTGTTCATGCTTACATAGCGGTAATCTTATTGTGCTAAGCACAGTTTACTCTCAGGTAAACGAGCTTTATGATTGGAGCCAAATAGTGCAATCCTAAACAGGTCTCCCCAGAGTCCTACTGGAGTCTACTCAGTGGGGCTTACTCCCAGGAAAGTGTTCTCAGGACTGCACGCTTAGTCTTGCTTCAGGGGTTTGGAATCTGGGCCGGTCCCTCAGAGCTGCATCCAACCCTCATAGGTGGGGGTGGGGAAGACTGAGTCAGGCTTGACCCGTGAGTCTTGTCATCCTATTGAAAGGGCTGCGATGGTCAGCACACCAAGACTGCAGATATTCTTCTACTCTCGCATTTAATCCTGGTCTCCGAATTAAGGTGTTTAAAATCGGGAGATTGGGGGGAACGTAGGAAAGCCAGATTTTTTTTTTAAAAAAAACCCAACAACGACAATGAATCAAGATGTGACTAGTGGGTAAAGTGAGAGTTTGGAGTAGACTCCTTAAAATCTGGAGATGATGAGCAGATCAGTTTTGGATATATACAGAATTCTTCAACTGGCAGAATATCTGGCGCCTGGTCCTTTGAGGAAGACGTCAAAGAATCTGGGCCAGCAAAAAATTTCCTTTGGCCAAAAGGGGGAAGGGGGGCGCCGCCGGCGACGTCGTCTTTGCAGTTTGAGCTGATTGCTGAAATGCCTATATCTTTTCTCCAGTGGGCAAAAATAGCTGGGGGCGGGGGAGAGCAGCAAAGCGGGTCAAGTGGGATGGAAATGTGTAGAAAAATTATCGGGATAGTTGAACCTGTAGTCCTAGACCAGTAGTTTGCCGCTCTGTGCGTAAACGACCGCCTAGAGGCAAGTAAGAAGCAGTGTTCCCTCTAAGCTGAGTTAGTGTGACCTAGCTCACAGTGTTCTAACCCCCAGCTCACACATTTTTGTTTTAGCTCAGGAAGGATGGCTCCAGAGCAAACTAATTTATGCAGTAGCCAAATTGCTCACTGACAACTTTAATGCCACATTTTAGAGGGAGCATTGGTGGGGAGTGCGATCCAGCCCCTGGCGGCTGGCTTTATACTGGAGCCCCGAGGAAAGGAAAACCCGAGTTCGAATCTCGATCGCGCTCCAGGCAGCGTGCCGGGCCTTTTACCTTCACAGCAGCCCTGTGAGACAGGATAGCCTGAAGGCCAATAGATGGCCCAGGGTGGCCTAGTGAGGTTCATGGCACAGAAGAGATTGAACCTGGATCCGGCGCATCTGGCTGGCTCCCCCTCCCGGACATATGAACCGGGACCGGAGCCCTGCCTCCTTCCTGGGGTGAGAAAGTGATGCCGGGTCGGAGCAGAGGAGGGCGGCAGGAGGAATTGCTCCCTGGATGGGTGGAAAGGGAGGGTTGCCAACTAGACAAGTTGTTTACAGCCGTGTTGGGCCAAAAGAAAAAAGGCAAAAAGCCAAGAAGGCAACCCGTGCCATGCCATCCCTTTTATTAGGACCGACCTAATGGCACAGGACAGTGCACAAGCTTTCCGGTTCCCCAGTACTCTTCATCAGGCCTGGGAGGTGGGGGGGGGGGGATGCCCAGTCCCTTTTAACAGAGGTGTCTCCTGGGATGTCATTTACCTCCCGACCACGGAAAACTTCACTTGCTCGTGTGCACAGCTGAAGCCCCTGCTAAAGGGACAGGGCGCTTTCCTTGCGCGGACGCAGCGCCGAACTTGTCCCTGGGCATCCAGCTCTCAGCAGCCGCTTCGCGGGCACGGGCCCCGCTCCGCCTCGGTCGCCAATCGCCAGCCCCGCTGAGATGCAGACTCGTTGTTTGGGCGAGGCGCCGGGCTCTGGTCTTTCCCCAGGGCTGCTGTTGCACAGCCTGTGTGCCGCCGCCTCCCCCGGCGTTAAAGGCCTGGTTCGTTTGGGATTTTGAAAACCTGGAGCCAAAATAGCCTCTCCCCACACCCCTCCCTCACATCCCGGATAACGTACGAATGTGAAGCCTTCAGGTGCTCGGAGCAGGGCCGGGGGCCGGAGGCATTCGTTGGTACGGGACACGATCCAGTCCAGCCGCAGGGATTTCAGCGGGAAGAGTAACACTGCCGTCAGTGGGAATTTGGCAGTGTTTCCTTCCGCCTGGATCGTGTCCTCGGAGCGTGCCGGCGCTCGGTTTACTCGGTTGCTTATAGATCAGAAACGGAGCTCGGTAGCAGAGGGAGATCCGCAGACAAATATGTGGCGTGAGCAAAGAGACCGATTTCCCTAAAGGGACATTCGCTGCGCAAATCCCTGTGTTTTTAATGGCTGCTGACGATCCTTAGAGGTGTTAAGCATTTAAATTGGCTTTCGGGTGCCACCGGGACAGGATACACCTCAATCCTTAAACCTGTCTGCGTACCGCCGGGCTTCACTGATTTCAATGACACTTTATTCCGTGTAAAGTGAGTTGAGGATCGGGGTGTAAAATCGGCTGAAATCCCAATACTCCGTTTGTTTGTTTTTTTCCTCCTTGGCGGTGGCGATCGGTCTGCCCAGGAACGAAATATAAACGCCTCGTTTCTTCTGTCCCTGCCGGGAGAGAAGGACAGACGGGTGGAGGGAAGAAATATCTTCCCCTCTATAAACAGCAGCAAGAAAAACGGGGTCTCTGTTAGCAATTTTCACTCAGGGTGGGTCTTTGTAGGGAGCACATCAAATTGGCCTTGTCAAAAGTGTAGACAAGGCTAGCGATGCAGCTTGACAGCCAACGCTCCCCCCTCATCTTTGGGCTTAACCCCCCCAACAAACTACCAGTGTTCACATTTCTCTCTCTCAAGGAGACTCAGTAAGTTCCCCACATTTGGGAATGTCTATAAAGTATGCCACACTTAAAAACAATTTTTAAGCCTCTCTTCCTCACCTTGCCACAGCACAGCTGCAGTTCTGTGCACATTTACCTGAGAGTAAGTCTCATGCAACCCAATGATCTCATTTCCTTGTCCGCATGGCTGTGGCCCCATTTCCACCATTCGCCCATGGGTCCTAACCAATGCTCCTTCTCAACTGTGGAGTCTTCTGAGCAAAAAATCTACTTTGTGAGCTACTGGCATTAAAGTTGTGAGCCAGCGATTTGGCTGCTGCATCAATTAGTTTGCTCTGGAGCCATCCTTCCTGAGCTAAGACAAAAATGTGTGAGCTGGAGGCTAAAAAACTGTGAGCTAGCTCACACTAACTCAGCTTGGAGGGAACACTGGTCTTAACACACTTCCCCTCCACATTCCTGACACACTTTCTAGATGGGCCTTTACATGCCTCCACAATGCTCCTCATCTTGTAAAGGCTTCCGTTTCTAGAAGGTGAACCGGTATGCATAACCAACCCACAGTGCAATCTGAGGCGGGTTTATGTGGAATTAAGCCTCACCTACTACAATCTTACTTCTAAGGGACCATGCATTAGGATTATGCCCTAAGGGACCTTAAAAAAATGACCAATTTAGGGTGTTTCCCCCCCTCTCCGCTAAGATCCAACTTCATCCAAACTGTAGCCATTTTTTCCAATCTGAGAACTCTGTCTCTTAGTAAGAGTATGTTGCTCTCTTCAGTTTTGGGGAGAATAGTTTGGCTATGCTACTCACAAAATGCCTTAAAATGTCAGCCTTTAGTCTTCTTTTCAGACACCCCTCTGGTCTGACTGTGTAGAAAAGATTCAAATACAGAAAGTCAGCTTGCTTTGGCCTTTGAAAGGTAGAACTTCACAGGGGTTTGGAGCCATTCTGAGCAACCTCTATTTTTTCTCCCCTTCATGAGCAATTACTGGGTGCAGAGGACTCTGGAAGAGACCTATCAGCCTTCCAAGTTAGTCCTTTCAGAGTTTGCCTTTCTTGCCTGGTTAACTATGTCTGCTCAGTTATGAAAATAAAACAGAACAGAACCATATCTGTGATGGAGCTTAGATTCCTTTGACTTTACAGCATCACTGCTGGGTATCTGAATCGGCTGCCCAGGGCACGCAGTGGAACATGGGTGGGTCTGATTAGAAAAATCTGGTTCAATTCTGCAAATCCTGCAGAAGATGGGGAGGGGGGTGAAAGAGGCAAGTGAACACTAACCGCTTGCTGAAGCATTACTGGAGAAGGATTTGAATAAAAATGAAACTGGGCAGATATTTCTGGAAGGGTGAGTGGTCCCCGCCTGGAGCAGTTGTTGTTTAGAGTGCATTTTGGAACAGGTTTTTGAGCGGATAGTTGAGCTTGAATTTTATAAATTGGATCGCAATCTGTTTCTGAGACTTAATGGGATTTTGGTCTGCTTTTGAAGCATTCTGTCAGATCTGTAGGTGGGTATTGGACCCTTAGTTCTGCTCCAGAGAGTTGAGACATACTGGACCCTTGTGCTTCCTGCACTAAAGATTCTCCTTGTCAAACTGAATGAGATTTGATCAAATTGGGGGGGGGGGGAGAATGAAAATGTGATTAGACATTTATTATTCTAGAATGCTGACATTAACATTGTTCTGTCCTAGATGCATTTTATCCTATTTTGGAAGGGGCTAAATGAGGTCTCTTGTTTTTCTTTAGCTCTGCCTTGGCTTTCAGGCTGGGTTGGATGGGATTCTAGAATCCTCACTTGCATTTTATTCAGTTGCAAGATATCAAACCTAATTTCATCGTTCGCCTCTATTGATAATTAGTAATATCGAACATTTCATGGATTTCTTCTGTACATTTCTGGGATCTGAAACCCAATCTCCTGACACCCTCACCCCAGGCTCTTCTGGCTTCTGATTTAATTTGGATGGCAGGAACAGACTGTCTAAATAAACACAACCCATTTAGGCGAATTTCCTAAAGCAAAGCTCTGGGCGTCACAAGAAAGCATCAAGAGCTTATGAGAACAGGCACTCATTTTCTTATTGCTGCTTTCTTGAGTGCAGGAATACACGGGAGACCACCCATTCTCCCGCTCTTGTCTCTGGCTCAGCAGCACATCCATCTAATGCTGAGTGATGGGTTGCCAAGGGCCTCTGACACATTAATGAATTAGGCTATTTATCCAAAAATAGTCCCTTATTCTGAAGCAGCCTATAAACTCTAATCAGAAATTGGAATCGAGGGTTTGAAATACAAGAGTCTCTCTCTGTCTCTGGCATCAGTTAACACCAATCATTCACCCTTTAATAACATTATTTATTTTGATGTTTATACTGTGCTGTTCTCCCCAATAGGAACCCAAGGCAATTTACAATGTCCTTCTCCCCTGTTCCGTTTTAGACTCACAACAATCCTGTGAGTCAAGGTAGGCTGAGAGTGACATGCCCAAGGTGAGCTTCCATGGTGGAATGGGGATTTGAACCTGGGTCCTCTGGATCCTGGTCTGGCTCTCTGGCCACTACACCATATTGGCTTTGTGCTGGGGGCATTGCTTCCAGTGTGGAAAGCACCTCACACAAACGGTCTCGTTGTCATCCTTACAGTAGCCCTATCAGGAAAGCCAGAGGCCTAAGGCCACCTAGTGAATTCAGAGCACTGGGGATCTCATAAATCATGGCACTTACATTTGGAAATCATGCAATACTTGTTCCCTAATTTAATTCCTTTTAAATAAGAGCAGCTGAGGGTTTTTGGGCATGAGTCTGATAATCCAAGCAAGCATGTTTTCTGCTCCCAGGAAAAAGGTAACAGTAAATTAAATAACTGAGCACCTAGCATCCTTCAGCTGCATTCAGAAATCTAAAGTTGCATTTTGCAGAATGGTAGGTTTGGCCCATTAATATTGTGATCCTAAAAATGCTTGCCTGGGAGTAAGCTTCACTGAATAGACCTGAATAGGATTAGACCAGGTTGAGATCGTTTAGATTTACTTTCAATTTCCCAGCGCCTTGTTAGGGATTGGGTAAATTATTCCTGGGTCACTTCATGTGTAAGTTTTTAAAGTGAAAAGTGACTGCAATTAAGATAAATTCAGAACCAAGTATTCTGCATACATATACTAATCAGAGACTGGCAGCAGTTCCATACTGAATGTAAACTCAAGCCAGTCTGTTGGTGCTCAGTGCCTGAAATGGGCCTTCCCCAGTATGAATGTAAGCAATTATATTAATTATAAATATAAACAAAATTATATTAATTAGTTACCTCTGAGCATCCTTTAGTATCTTCTCGTGCTTACAACCAGGAAAATTAAAGACTGGCAAAAGTGAACAGCATTTCTTCTCTTTTCCTGCTCTTTTCCGTTACAGGGAGAATTGCAGTGCAATCTATTGTAGAGTTCCTGCAAGCCCATTGAGTTCACTGGAACAACTCTGCAATTAATTGTGCTGTTAGTACAGTGTGGCAGCCAAGAGAGCTGTTGGACAGTTTTTGTATCAGTGAAAAAAACCCAGGGCTTCAGGTGGTCTACTGCCTTGTTTGAAACATCTTAACCCATGCATTAGGCCTCTTCTGTTCACTTTAGTGCACCAGCAAACTGTAACCCACAGGGAAGCCATGCAGCCAAGAGAATGGTGCATGGGTAAAACGCACTTTAAGTGAGATGCTGAGCTACTTGCAATCCAACATGTATCAGTGCTTTACTGTACCCTGTGCAGTGCATTAAGCAGTTCTCCTTTGGTGGCTTTAGGAAAGTCACTCCAAACAGGAGATGGACACTCTTGGTCAATCAAGGACAGTCCTTCTACTTAGACTGGCAGCAGCTCTCCAGAGCCTCACAATCTGGAGGTTCCTCTATTTGCAGATTGTCAGTGTTGAACAATTGCAAGGGTAGCTTGCCGTGAGCAGGGTTTTTTTTGCTGGAAAGGTGGCATATAAATGTGCTCAATGAGTATAAATAACAGAGATCATGCAGGAAGGAGAATTCCCAGAGCACTAGAAAATAAATTTATTGCTGCTACTATGGCAGTTGAAGGACCAATTCCTAATTGAGAGGGGTGACTGATAAATTGTTGGTAGTTCCTGTGGGTTAGTTGATGCTGAGTACAAGGTGGTGATCTTGTGTGTGGGACACAGAACTAGCACAGGATGATTTCCTCTTGAGCAAAATGACATGATTGTGTCTAAGTGCTGCCAGGCTGTTTGGAAAAGCCATTCCAACTCCTCTGTGTTTTTTTCCCCTTTAAATGGGGTGACAAAAACCTTTCACATTTTTCAGCAGTGGGGGAGGTGGGAATCCAGGACCTCTCCTTAGCATCTGGCTCAAAGTAAAGAAAGGTAAAGAAATAGCTCAAGTTTTGGGTCAAGCTTCTTGGCAAGGAGATGGACTGGAGAAAATTATTCTGCATGAACAAGCATGACATGCTGACCTCTGTCGATTCAACATTTCTGAACAATTTGACTCAATGAAGCAAATTTCATAGGACTTTGTACCCAATATGCAAGTAAGCCCCACTGAATTCAGTGAGAACATCTCTGCCAGGTATATTGAGGACTGCATTCTTATGCCTACTCAGTCTATAGAGTTTTCAGTAATGAAATTGAATTTTGTTTCCATTAAAAAATGTCAGTCCAGCTCATGTATATTCCCTGCTGTATGGAGGGGCTACTTGAAACTGAACTGTGTGAAGGCAGCACTCTGTGTCAAAGGACAGCTTTCTTGGTGGGAGTTTCAACTGTGGTTCCCCACAGAAGGCATTTCACCGTATGGATGCAATCCCTCTTTATTTTGTGTTAGTATGGCCTATGTGTATGTGCTTCCATAAATGCCTCTACTTTCTCTAGCAGTACAGTTGCTAAGGAAATCGTCCCATCCCATCGTATCTTGGAGACTAACAAGATTTTGACTCTTGAAAGCTTACATGCCAAAATTTTTGTTGGTCTTTAAGGTACTCCTGGACTCCAATCTAGCTCTTCTCCTGCAGATCAAGAGGACTGCCCTCTGGAACTGTCCCATCCCTTGCTTTCTTTACACATGAGCAGGAGGTTGCTTATCTCACCTCCAAGCAGGGACTAACAGAAGCAGGGCAAAGAAGTCTTAACTGGGAAATGGCACGGGAGGGGGGGAATTACCTCCCACCTTGAAACTGATCCCTCATCTGCTTTTCTGGAATGCTAGAAGTATCTCTGAGATTATAGTGCTCTCATAGGATCTGGCTCTGTCTGCCTTTCTGCCTTTGTGTTCCTGACTGCAGTGCAAAGAAATTAAGGTGACATAGTAGATGCCAACTAAAGCTGGAGAGGGATATGTGGCATTGCTCTCCTCCACCCCCACCCTTCAATTTCTGCAACAATGCCTTTTTCTTTGCCCACATATGAAAGCAAGTCATTTCCCTCCGGTTAGCTGCCATGCTAGCTGCACCAAGGGGGAATGGCAAGCTTTGTACTATCTGAACTACAGTGATGCTTGCTACATGCCAGTGTGCACAAGCCAAAGCGCTTTGCCTCCTTGATGCAACCTAAGAGAGAACAGGCTAACAAACTGGAGCTCCCTGTCTCAGTTTCCTGTGACCATCCTGAATTGTATGTAAACCAGACAACCAGGCCCCAGAACAGTGACCAAATCCAAATCCTTCCTCTGTTATCAACTGTGATTTGAACATATCTATATAATAATTATATTAAAGAGCTCTGTGATTGCTAGTTAATGTCTGACTGCACATTTTCCCCACATATGCAAAATGAGTATGTCAAGGAGAACATCTTAAGTTGGCTTTCTCCAAGCATGCTGACTTTGTGTACAAAAGGGTTATTTTATGTATGGGAGCATTCAGATATTCAGCACACACACATTTCCTGGTGCAGTTTGAAATAGCACAGCCCGACATTATGGGGTTTCTGTTCATCTGTTTCATCCAATTCTCGGGGACTGCATTTGTCAGCCACATTTTGCTGCATATAATATTTTGTGTGCATCCACACAAATGTGGCCCTGGAAAAAACACTTTGCTTCAAGGCCTCAGCAGTGTCTCTAAAAGAATATCATGATCCTCTTGTCTTTAATTTTGCCTTGCTGCTCACTCACCTCCGAATAATACAGAGTCCCAGGCCTATTTAAGCCTAGCATGCTTGTGAGCCTTTCTTTCCGGAGAAACCGGCTGTCCCTTGGATGTGAATGTGACTCCAGGGAATGGGGATTTTCCTTGTAAGTCTCTTCTGGCTGACAGTTTGAAGTGTGGCTCCTAAGATAACAGCCATGCTCTTCTACTGTCTCAGCCCTCTCTTCATCCTTGGCCTGTCTCTTGTCAAGTTGAATCGGATTGCATTTTTTAAAAACATGTCTGTTCAAAGTGCATGATATGTGCTCTGTGTTAACCAATGTTCATTCTATTGAAAAACATTTATCAATTATTAAAGGTGCCCCTGCTTAATGAGGACAGCAGATTCTTTATTTTTTAAAAAAGCACACTCAACTAACTGTTCTACTACTCCATCTACTTGGCACTCCAGAGAACTATGGATAGGGGGGGTGAGTTAAGAATTGTGCAGGCTGGAAAAGGCACCAGAGGAGGGTAGGCAGATGTGCCAGTCCTCCCCACACACTCTGCAAAGGTGAACCAAATGGTTTTATTTATTTGCAAATATATTGATTGATATCTGTACATTAATAAACAAAGGCTCCGTTCACACTGAGCATTTGCCCCGCTGAAGGCACGGGAGCCCTGCGGACTTTCCGTGCACGATCATACGAGCACATCTGGGAGGCGTAGTGCTCCCGTGGCCAACCCGCGGTTTCCCGTGGAAAACGCGGAGTAAAAAACTACTAGGTCCGAAGTACTAGTTTCCGGAAACCCCGGGGCAAAGGCTGACATCTGATTGCGGGAGTGCCAGTATCCCACGGCTTCCAACGCCCGCCCATGTCCCCAGGGTTTCTGGATGTTGTAAGTTTCCATGGGATGCGCACCAACACTGAACAGCGCATGCGCACACACAAGACACCGACAGCGGTCTACCCCCCCAATGGCGCATGCGTACTTTGCAACACTTTGCACTTGCGTGGTCTGCTGCACTGCTTTTTTGCAGCGCTGCAGCAGCACGGTGTGATCGGGGCGCAGAGCTGGAGCATGGCAACCTGGTGGCCTGTGTGATCGGGCTACCGCACCTTATTTAGTTCCGGGGCGAACTGCCATGCCTCTCCCCCGTGTTTTCTGGCCCATATGACCAGGGCCTACGATTTCTTTAAATTGTAGCCCTAGTATGTATTGGGAGAGGCTTTTTGAAGACCTAAGGTGTTCTTCTCACTGCATCTGCAACACTGAGTCCACACCCTTCCAATCAAGCAGGCAATGACTGGGTTTTTTGGGGAGGAATTGTCTAGGAGCAGGTGAAGAGGAAATGAGGGGAGAGGTTAGCTGCTGAAGGTTTTTTTTGTTGGCTGACCTAGCAGGGAAAAGGGCTGTTTAACAGAAGAATTGAGCTGCCATTGTCCCTATCTCCCCCTCCCCCGATTCCCATTTATCTTGCCGGCCATTGCTGTTGCTTGTCAATTTTGCGCCCCCCTTCCGCACCCACAACTGGGCTTCCGAATCCCTTTTCCTCTTGTGCCAGCCCTAGAGCTGGGCAGGTGCAGATCACAGTGGGAAATGTCGGTTGGTCCGGAGTGAAGGGTGGTTTGGGAAGAGACGGAGGAGAGACGTTCATTAAAGTTGATTTAATAATGAGAGGCATTTGGGAAAGGGAGAGATGTCGCTCACTGATTTATTGTGTTTGGAGGGTTTAGCAGCGCCGCTAATTGCTTTGCCGCCGTTCTCTGTCAAAAGCGGTGGCTGCTGACTCGTCCGTGCAGAGGAGCGGGAGATGATGATGGGGGGGGGGGATTTATCCCCGGCTTCCCTTCTATCTCAAACGATACACGTCCGTGGCTTCGTTTTGTTTTCATTTTATTATTTTTTTAAAGAGACCCACTGGATTCTGGGGGAGAAGAAACCGAGATAAACCCTTTCTTTAGTGAAACTGCAGTTGTTTGTTGCTTTCAAACAATGGCTTCGCTTGTAAAGAGACAATGGCGATGTTAGATTTACTGTAATCAGACATAATTATAAGCCTGGTATGTGTTCCGCACAGCGGCCTAGCCGGTCCTAAACAGCTAGTTGGAAACCGATTGTTCTCTGAAAACAGTTCTTTCTTCAGGGAGTGGGGGTGGAAACTGACAAGCGACCTGGAAACTTGGTATATTTCCTCCCAGTCGTTGTGATCCCACAGGGCAACCTCCTTCTTTCCCCCCGCCGCCTCCGCCCAAATCCCATATAATGAATGCGTTCCTGCACTGGAAGACTTATTTGCCTGTTGGCCAAACTGGCTTTTTAGATCTGCAATTTCATGGCTCTTTTTTTTTTTTTTTAAACCAATCTAAACTGTGATCAGTTCTATAGTGAAATGTCTCTAAGAGATGATAATTGCAGGACACTTTGGGTGCTTTTGGTTTTTAAAAAGCTACCAATAAATATTTACCATGTACAGTAGATCCAGTCCAACCACAGTGAAGTATTTTTAAAATTCCACTCAACTTCAGTGGGGAAAATATAAGCATGTGCATAAGTCTCCTCCTGAGATCGCCTACATTTAAAAGGAAATGTTTAAATGGATTGACCACAACTGGTGTGGTAGGCCAACAAGTCTGTAATAACTGAATTCCCATTGCCTCTCCAGCCTGTTTGCTGTAGCAATAATAGGGGTAGGAACTGAGAGTTACAGCCCTGCATTCAGGCTGCTGGAACCCTGGTGAAACCAGTGGGATTTAAAGGGGCCTTGCTAGGCCCAAGACTGCAGTTCAAGGTGAGCACTGGAGATAACAGATAATATCTCCTCCCTTCTTCTCCCCTCCCAGTTACTGAAGGACAAATGGGGAATAATGTCAGAAGGCTGCTGCTCTGTGTGCGCTTGGGAGTCAGTGGAATCTCTAACTAAAAGTGAATAGGACAGAGGGATGCCTCAGTATCCAAATGCTGGAAAAGCATATCATTTTTAATGTGGGTACTCAGTCTGGGGGGGAGAAATCTCTTTATCAAGTAGTATATTAAGCTAACAGGCTGAGACACTGACATGATTTTAATTACTGTTATTAGTAACCGTTGTGTAGTGTATAGCTGTTATTGGCTGGGAGCTGGTGACTAAGCTGTGACCCGAGGAAGTGGTCCGAAGTCTACAAAAACTTACGGTGGGATAGAATTTAGTCTTTACAGCATCACAAGACTCTTGTTTATTTTTATTGCAGCAGACTACCTTGGAATTGTCACTCTTTCCAACCCCTTCTGCAATATTGTGATAATACTGGCCTACCTTACAGGACTGTTGTAAGGTTTACAACATGATGGGGAAGTGGACTGAACTGTGGAAGTGCTATGAAGTATTATTATTAGGCAAAGTTTAAATACTACTATAAAGAGCTTTCAGCATGGCAGGCCAAGAGCTGCTGGTGATCCCTGGCCCAAAAGACACCTGTCTAGCCTTGACCAGAGCCAGAGCCTTTTTGGTTCTGGCCTGGTGTGGAACACTCTCCCATGTGAGATCAGGGCCCTGCAGGATCTGCTTCAGTTCTGCAGGGCCTGTAAAACAGAGATGTTCCACCAGGCCTTTGGCTGAGGAGGCAGCAGGTGTCTAAATTACATCAGTCTCCCCTGCTGCACTGTCCACACTGTTCAGAAATTGGTCCATCGTGGGTGCATCTACATGCAAAAACTCTGGGAGCACTCCCCAACTGTGCCGGATTGCCATCTGGGGTACTGTAATTGTTGCTATAGTTTTAATATTAGAATGATGTTTTAATTGTTTGTGTTATCTGTTTGTTGTAACCCGCCCTGAGCCCTGCAGTACAGGGGAGAATGGAATAAAAGTCCAATAAATAAATAAATAAGACTAAAACTGTAAGGCTTAACACAATGACAAAATTTACTGACCACATTTTATAGTACATTTTGTGATTTTTAACAAATGACGATACCTGATATGTATATATTTATAATGTTATCTCCATCTATTTAGCCTGATTTGGACAATGTGAAAACCAGTATAGGTGTAGCTGATAAATTTTCAAGGGCAAATGTTAGTCAATTGGGTTGTGGGTTAAGTTCATAGTGGTTTATCTGGTAACTGTTTTGGCTGTGGAAATAAGATAAGCAGTGGGGTCCCACAAGGATCAGTATTGGGGCAAGTACTATCTAATTTGTTCATAAATGATCCAGAACTTGGGGGAGTAGTGTAGTGGCCATGTTTGCAGATGACACAAAATTATTCAGGATTGTGGAAAACTAAAACTTACTGGGAAGAGGTCTGAGAGGATCCCCACAAATTGGGTGAGTGGGTAACAATGTGGCAAATGAAGTTCAGTATTGGTAATTATAAGGTGATGCACGCTGAGACAAAGAAATCCCAACTTCAATTATAGGCTAATGGGGTCTGAACTTACTGAGACTGAGAGGAAAAAAGATCTTGGGGTCACAGTGGATAGCGCAATGAAACTGTCAACCCAGTATGCTGCAGCAGTGAAAAAGGCAAACCTCTGTGTTAAGGATTATTAGGAAAGAGACTGAAAGTAAATTGGCCAATATTATAATGTCTCTGTATAGGTCTATGGTGTGGCCTCATTTGGAATACTGTATACAGTTCTGGTCGCCATATCTCAAAAAGGACTTTGCAGAACTGGAAAAAGTACAAAAGACAGCAACCAAGATGATTAGTGGGTTGGAGCAACTTTCTATAAGGAAAGTCTGAAGTGCTTGGGACTTTTCAGTTTAGAAAAGAGATGACTAAGGGAGGACATGATAGAGATTTATAAAATGATGTGTGGGATGGAGAGAGTTGACAAAGAGAATTTTTTCTCCCTCTACCGTAATACTAAACTCGAGGGCATCCAGTGAAGCTGATGGGCAGTAGATTCAGGACAGACAAAAGGAAGTACTTCCTTACACAGCAAGTGATAAAAATGTGGAATTTGCTGTCAGAGGATGTAGTGATGGCCACAGGCACAGACAGCTTTAAAAGAGGATTGGATAGACTGATGGAAGAGAAGTCTGTGAGTGGTTATCAGCCATGGTGACCAAAAGGAATGTCCCCATTCAGAAGCAGTCAGCCTCTGAATCCCAGTGCTGTGAGGCAAGGCAACATTAGGGGAAGGCCTTGGCCTCTATGCTCCTTCAGAGGAATTGGTTGGCCACTGTGTGAGACAGGATGCTGGACTAGATGAATAACTGGTCAGATCCAGGAGGGCTCTTCGTATTCTTATATTAGTCGGGGCCTTCTAACACTGTGTAGTAGCTGCTTGCCAAATTGTGTGTATTAAATGGGCGTGTTCTCACCCTTCCTTAGATATCTGGGGGGAAATAGACACATGTCTAGGTTTTGATAATAGGCAAGTTTATTCAAATTTTATCTGATTTTTGTTTAAAAAATGAGATAATTATGTACTTCAAATTATTTAATTCACTGGCCACCGTAATATAACTGGCTACAGGGAATTTTACTCACCATTCTTTGTTTAGCCTACAGATTTACCATATCTCATTGTTATCCTACCCTTCCTCCAAAGGGCTCAAGGCAGTGATTCTGTCTTCTTCCATCACTGGATCTCCCCAGTCTGATACTCTAGCTACTACAACACATTGGTTTCTGGCTGTTTTCCAGCTCAATTGCTATGGGGTCCCAAGAGCTATTTTGGCAGCCACTTGCATGCACAGAGGGGCTTTGTTTTGGTAGACTTTCTGCCCTTCAAACAGCAGCAGCTCTCCTTGGCCCCTTGCCACGCCACATCACAAATTGCTTTTAGAAGTCATCAATTTCAGAGATGCTTTTTGGCATAGGTGGCTTGTTCATGACATAGCACCTCCCTCAGGGCTTGAAACTTGTGCAGGTCTTTTGCATCCTGGCTTTGAACCGCAAGGTGCACAGTCTGATCTTGGACAGCACTTGCCTTGTACCTACATCTGGTAGATTGGCAACTTCCTGCTAGGAGAAATCCTGCCCTAAAGGGCACTGGAATTGGGTTAACCAATAGGAATAAAACTGAGGCTAATGGCTTCCTCTAGAGTCTGTTTGCAGTACTCTTCTAGAATTTGTGAAGTATGAGCATGCAAAATGTACAGCTATACCCCTGCCCCATATGCACATTTGAGGTTCATACCTGACGGCACCTTCTGATTAGCAAGTCCTGCAGTTAAAAATTTGGGGGAGGCAGTTATGGCCATTGCAAGCTTGAGTCAGCTTCAAAAAGAATGTTATCTCCAGGGCCATAAACAGGTGGAGGGAAGGGGAAAGGCTGGCCACTTTTGAAATATTATAGACCGGTCATTGACATTTTAGATCTATATTTTTTTAAAAATGCAAGTGTCTAGACCTCTACTTTATGGAACTATAAAGGAAGAAATGTGCCAATAGTATTCTTCTCCCTTGTTTCTAAAGTTGTAACCTCCCTAATCCCAGAATTGTGGCTAATGGGTTACAAAGGCACTGGGATCCCACTTAAGCTCTTGGCACTTTCTTGAGAGCAGAACATGTCTTTGATACCCATTGCGATGTTCTGGACTCAGTGTTGACCTTTATCTAGGGAGACCTGGATTCAAATGGTTGTTCAGTCTTGAAGTTTTTTGGATTATCTAACTCCAGTTATTGTCTCTCACAAAGGGGTTTTAGATGGGTAAAATGGAAAATCTTGTCTATGGCTTGGAGCTCCTTGGAAGAATAGCAAGAAACTGTAGAGGCCAAAACAAAACAACAATTTTGTTAAGCATCATGAAACTAATCCTGCAAAGCTACTTTCACACACTTTTATTCTAGTTTGTTTTGCCCTATGAACGACCTACCAGAACACTTCTGGCTAAGTGCCTGGCTGTCTTACTGCAGACAGACACTGAAAGTGATGCGTGTCTTGAAACTGGCTCTGGCTGGAAGGTGATGAGAAAGGTCACCACAGTGCCATCTTCTGGTGATTTGCTGGAGATGACCATCTGGTGCTCCCTCCTCCATACCTCAAGGGAGTTGCGGGGGGGGGGGGGTTAGGGAGAGAGGAGACAGGAGGTGGGCCGGAGGAGCAGACAGATGTGGCTCGGCGAGGAAAGATGAATCACACAAAGTGCTTCTTTATTGCAAGAACGCTTCCCCAAAGGCCCAGATGTTATCCTGAACTTTTAAGAGTGAAGAAAGGATCTGTTAGCAAGGACTCGGCTGCTGCGGGAAGGCCAGAGCTGATACAATTGTAAACCAGCCATAAGTATCCATGTCCTTATGAGACCAGCCGCGTGGCTCTGCTCTGAAGTGGCCGAACGTTGTTTCTTGAATTGAGACATCATAGGGAAGAAGGGTTGGTGTGATTTGTGGTGCAGTTAGCAGGATGGGTATACTTTTTCCCCTCACAAGGCAAAATACACATCATGATGCTGATTCAAAAGAATTCACCTCCTTACTCTCCTTCAATGCTGCATTTCCTAAAAAATAAAAAAAGCCTGCTTGTTTGTCAAATGAGATCTCTTCTGGCTCCTCTTTTTCTCTGTGTCATGGGAATCATTCCCCAAAAGAGCTGCTTCTGCTGCTTTACTAGGGAGCAGATTACTTCTAACCTTTCCATCCTTTCTGTGGAATCCCCTCTACAAAGGCCTGCCCTGGGACCAATGGCTACTATTTCAAATATGTTGGGATTTGCAATGGATGATTGTTTATGGCAGGAAACCACTTGAGACATAGAGAGCTTCAAACTAGTTTAATAGTCATCCTTTCTCCCTTTAGGGAACCCTGGGAGCTATAAGTTTCTGAGGAATGTCAAGGAGCTCCAAGAGAATTCTCCTGACAGTGCTGCAACACCAACCATTCTTTAGGAGAAGACCAGTTAGGCTGGTGTAAAATGTACGTGTATTCATAATGTAGACAGGCCAAGAAGCATCCTCCCTAAGGTATTGTTAGTAATAGCGCAATGAATTTTCAGGGTGCAGAGTAGGGTTGCCAACCTCCAAGTGGGCAGTGGAGATCTCCCAGAATTATAACTGATCTCCAGACTACAGAGGTCAGTTTCCCTGGAGAAAATGGCAGATCTGGAGGGTGGGTTGTATGGCATTCTACCTCCTTGAAGTCCCTTCCCTCCCTGAACCCTGCCTTCCCCAAACTCCAAGGAAACTATGCTCAAATCTCCAGGAATTTCCCAACCTGGAGTTGGAAACCCTAGTGCAGCAAAGCCCTTTACTAGAGCAGAAGACCCCACACAGTCCCAGTCTGTATGCTAGCAAAACATCCATCTCTTTGCCTGGTCATTTGCTGTAGAAACTGGGCTTACTCTTTGTCTCTGGAACATTTTGTTCTTCCCCTCCCTATCTGCATAATGAAAAGTAACACTTTTCTTGGCATGTGCATTTCTGCAAATCCAGTGCTAGAAACCACAGTAAGCGCGCGGGGGGGGGGCGGGCTTTGTTTGTATATCCTTATGCACCAAGAACACCTTCATAAGGTGTTTTCATGCAGCAAACATTTTGGTCTGTGAGTCCAATCTGAACGTGACTTTTTGGTGCATCTGAAAGGGTTACTTCTGTAGCTATAATTATGTAGGCTCCAAGACTTTAGGGATTCTGAATTTTGTGGATATGCATGTCCAAAGGCAACACTGCATTTCTTGTGCAATTCCAAAGTCAGAATGAAGTCTTCAAGATTATTTTGATGTAAAACTAATGTGGATAATGAAGAATATGTTATGCCCACTGCTTGGAATTATCAGCCCAAACTGGGACTGTAGGGTTTATCTACATGATACATTTTTCCAGAGTTAGTCAGTTTCCCTGGGTTAGTCAATAGATGTGGTCTGGGAATTCTACAGTTCCCAGATGTGCATGTACCTGATTTAGATCAAGATGCAAAGAAAGGAGGCTTGTCTTCCCACCAAACCATTTCCCCAATCTGAAATGACTCTGGGGAGCTGCTGGTCACACCACTGGAGAATGGGGTTGCCAGGTCCCTGAGGGAAAGTGGGAGGAGGATTTACCGGGAACGGAAGGGAGGTCCAGACATTGTAGCAGCGATGTGTCTACATCACTTTCAATGTGACCTGGAAGTCACATCATCATGTAGGGATGTCAGGGTAACACTCTGGTATTTGGGCAAAAACTCTATGGTAAATTTAGTTTCCACCATAGAGTTTTTGCCCAAATATCAGAGCATTGCCTTGATGCAATGATGTCAGTTCCAGGTCAAGTTGGAAGTGATGTAGACATGTTGCTGCAACTTCAAGTGGGCCTCACTATTTTTCCAGGTAAGTCCCCCCCCTCCAGCCAGCTGATCTGCAGCAGGGCAGTGGGGCCTGGTGGCAGGGGATCTCTATCAGGGTTGGGGGTTGGCAACACTACTGGGGAAACTTGCAATGCAATCTTGAGCAGAGTTACACCCTTTAAGTCCGTTGAAATCAATGGTCTCTCTATGTAACTCTGCTTAGAATTGCACTGTTGACATGTACTGATGGGCTCCACATGCTCCTGGGAAGTGTGAAACTTCCAGACTACACCCATCAATCTACCTTGGGGACCTGCGATGGGAAAAAATATACCATGAAGGTCCTATGTGAATACATGAAGCTATCTTACACTGTCTTACACTACACTGGACCATCAAGAAGCAGTTTTTAAGAGTCTTAGTGGAGATCTTTCCCAGAACCTCCTACCTGATTAGTATAGCTGAAGAAGCCAGGGAGTGAAGATATTCTGCATATGAAGCAGATGCTCCACCAGACCATGACAGCTCCCTGTGGCTGATCATTCTCTGTCCAATGGAAGGGGAGCATAATTCTGTCAAATTAAGCCTCATTTTACCACTGGAATTAGTGGAAATAATGGCCGACTCCCACAGCACTCCTTGTGCCTTTTTCTGAAGTAAGCCTTTGTCATGTATCTTAGTCATGCACCTTTATCTTTGTCGTGTACCTGAATTCCAAACAACTTTTATGTAATTCTCATAGAGTTTTTCTTCTCTCCCAGCAGAATGGTCTCAAAACTACCACCACCGTAATCTTTTGTTCTACTGTTGATTCTCTTACTATCCCCTTCACGTGTCTAAATTGGCTATGCCAGAAATTACAGTCAAAAGCAACTGTAGCAAGTATATATTTCATGCCAAAGTTTCTATCGTTAGTTTTCAAATTTTCTTTTTCCAACGCTCCCTTTTGGTTTTGTCTGATGTTTACACACACACACACACACACACACACACACGAAGTCATGTTCAAAGGTGCTTATTTCAGGAAAGGGGTAATTATTTCATATAACCACATGCATTTTTGGCATTTTGTTTAACCTTCAGTCCCCCAGACAATGACATATCTGGCAGTAGTTTTCACACTGTCCACATCAATCTGTCTGCTGGGAAACAACATATCTGCTGTGGAACTCTGCCATGTGACTGAAAGCCAATGGAGCATGATGTTTAAGAAATGGGGCTGTGCCAAAAGAAGACCCCGGTTCAAATTATGCCTCCTCCACGAGCTGTCTAAGGGCCAGACCAGATGTGATGCTAGGAGCTTTTTGAGTGGAACTTTCTGTGGTTTTTGAATCAAATATCAGGAGTTGATTCCATTTTGGGACTGTGGTGCAAGAGGAAGCCTGAGCCTCTCCTTTTTGATACTCTTTTCCTGGCCTCAAAAACTCCTGGAGCTGCTCTTCGTCCTGTTAGGGCAAATAGCTGTGTATGGTACAAATAGCTATGTACACTTGCCCAGCAGGGTTAACAGCAGTTCCTCAAGGCCATTTCAGGAGAGAAAAATGGCACAGGTAGATGCTTAATTCTCCACTTTGCATTGTGGTCCTGATTGGAGTTAACTAGCCCATGTCTAATATTTGAAGGGGGAAAAATGCTGGGTACTCTGTGCATACCCTGATCTGGATGGCCCAGTTTCATCAGATCTCAGAAGCTAAACAGGGTCAGACCTGGTCAGTACTTGGATGGGAGACCACCAAGAAAGTCCAGAGTTGGTATGCAGCTACCACTGCCGAATGTCTCTTGCCTTGAAAACCCTATGGGGTTGCCATAAATTGGCTGTGACTTGATGGTGCATTCCACCACCACTCTGCTCATATACTCCAGTGTCATCTGTAGTTTGGTCCTGTGTGGCCCTGAACAAGCAACTGTTTCTCAACCTCTGTGTTGTAGATAATAGAACTGACTTCTCGGTCCTGTTGTAAGGGTTGTGGTTTGGCCCTATATCTTTCCTTTTCTGTTCCTTTTCCTGTTGGGGTGTGCCATTCCTCTGGTGCTAAGCTGCCCCAGTCACACAAGGCTTATGTCCTTTAAGGAGCCAAAAAGTACCTAGTGTGAGAGGACCATGCTCTGCATCAAAGATCACAATGGATGAAGGGGAGTACAAATGGAAACAAGGTATAGGATTGAAGCCTATTGAAGATAAATGTTCTGCCTGAGACACCTTCCTCTTCTGGTCAGAGTTGAAAATGTTCTGACTAGGGATAGAGCAACTTCATATGATCAGATCCTGCATTTTGGGCTTCTTCTAGGATGTAAACAATTCACATGGTATACTTGGTCACCTCCACTGCTTCTCACCCTTGTCTTGCATGAAGGCAAACACCTGCCTCTGTTGTTTGGGTACACTCTCTCTGTACATGGAGGTTCCTCTTCACTATCATGACTGATCACTGGGGACAGACATATCCTCCATGAATCCTGTTTGCTTGTTCTTATTCAGAAACTTCTAACCTAAGGTTCCCTGGGGGCATGGTTTGAAAGCAGCTGATTTGGAGAATTGGTCAGGTGTTGTGTGCCATTCTGGAATTTTTACTACTTTATAAAGTTGACTGAGTGATGCCTTATTTTTCAGTGTCTAGTCCAGTATTCATCTAACTAGTGACAAAAAGTGAGAATATTAAAAAATCTATCATCCATCTATTTATCTGTCTGTCTTGTGATTTGTCAGACTCTTTCTCTCTTTCAGTACTGGACATAGCCTCTGCTCCAGTGCAGTCTGCATGTACAAAGGTCTCCCTTATAAGTAACAGGTCTTAGATCAAGCTCAGTCTATAAATCTGTGGTGGTTATGCAGTATTCCTTAGTAATACTACCATGTATATCGCCACTTAGCTTCTAATCTAGCCTACTTCCATGAGGAGCTAATTATTTACATGCCGCCAGATATGAATGTGATGAAGCATATAACATGCCCACCCTATACGTAGCATGATGTGGTTGCCAACTCTGGATTGGGAAATTCCTGGAGATTTGGGAGTGGAGCCTGGGGAGGGAAGGGACCTCAGCAGGATATAATGCCACAGAGTCCACTAGGGTTGCCAACCTCCAGATGGGGCCTGGAGATCTCCTGGTATTAAAACTGATCTCCAGACTATAATCAGCTCCCCTGGAGAAAATAGCAGATCTGGCATGTGGATTCTGTGGTATTATACCTGCTGAGCTCTCTTCTGTCCACAAACACCACCTTCCCTAAGCTTCACCCCCCAAAATCTCCAGATATTTTCCAGCCCAGAGTTGGCAACCCTAGGTTAGGCTTGCCAACCTCCAGGTGGCACTGGGATATCTCCTGCTATTATAGTCACCCTTCAGATGACTGAGACTAGTTTGCCTGGAGAAAATGGCTGCTTTGGAGGCTGGACTCTATGGCATTATATCCTGCTGAGGTCCCTCCCCTCCCCTCCCCAGACCCCACTCTCCCCGGGCTCCACCCCCAAATACCCAGGTATTTCTCAACCCAGAGCTGGCAACCGTACCTAGAGTCTGCCCTTCAAAGCAGCCATTTTCTCCAGGGAACTGATCTCTGATGTCAGGAGATCAGTTGCAATTCTGGGAGATCTCCAAGCCCCACGGGGGGGGGGGATGGCAATCCTATGCATGAATAAGTGCAGTCGCAAACAGATTGTTGAACTGTGTGATTACTGTATTAATGCAGATCAGCTTTCAGTGCCACCCTAAGTAGAGTTACCACCTTCTTCTAAGTCCATTGTAGCCAGTGTGCTCAGAAGGGTGCAATTCTGCCTCAGATATCACTGTTTGAGACTCAGATATTTACTAGGGGGGTGAACACAGACATGCAACGTATGTATCAATATGTCTTCTTTTCCACATGTGCCTTTGCAGCTTTATGGCTACTGTTACCAGGACAGCAATGACATCTCGGACACACTGACCACCATCACAGAACTAGGCTCGCCACTGGAGATGATACAGCTTTTACAGACTTCCTGGGAAGACCGATTTCGAGTAAGTACAGTTATCAAATCAGAATTGTAATAAGCAGTAGCCCAGTGCAGGTAGCGATAAAGGGTGAATTAATGTGCAGAATGGGTGTGGGATTACAGCTGCAGACCTGGCACTGATGGAGATTCCATCATTATGGGAAGGTTGGTGAGTCTATAGGAGCCCCATTTTTTACAGGGGACATCTCTCCTCCAGAGTGTATCCCCACCACATCACATCTGTCTTGTCTGGATTTCAGCCTCAGCCTGTTCAGATGCATCCATTTGACTATAGCCTCTAGATAGGGCTTTAGAACAGAGACAGCACCTCCCAGCTACTTGTTGAATGAGGTATAGCTTGACTGCTAACCTGCAGCTCCAAAGGTCCAGCTGCTCTTGCCCAGTGGCTTCAATGTAAAAAATCCTAGAATGTTCAGGGATTAGACTAGCACAGAATCTTGTCCTTTCAAATGGTAGTTAAATATGTATACTTTTATGTGAGTGATACTTCTGTTGGTTTTTAACTCACTGGACCTTTTTGTCTGAGTAAACTTGCTAGAATTGGCCTGGGAAACCAAAGCATGCTCAGCCACATCAGTTTTTAGCATGTGGGCACCTGGATTTTGCTGAAGGTGTCCCAGGCTCACACTGGCACATAATATGTCACCTGCTTTTATGTCTTCACCTTTGGCTTCAGTTTTTATTTCTCTCCAGAGAGCTCTGAGAACCAAGCTACTACATCAAAAAAATTCAGGGCAAATTAGGGAGAGAGCCTCATACATGTGCATTTGGTTCTTCTGGTTCACAGCCGTTGAGTCTGTTTCTGATTGTCCTTCTCCGTGCTAATGGTAAACAGATACTAGTAGGATTGCCCTATTTGCAGAGGAATACAAGATTGCTTGGCTTTTGTACTTTCAGATATGCTTCAGCTTAGTTCGGCTTCTGCATTACCTGGCCCACTCGCCCCTTGGCTCTGTGACGCTGTTGGATTTCCGACCTCGTCAGTTTGTGATAGTGGATGGAGAGCTCAAAGTGACAGATCTGGATGATGCCAGCATTGACGAGACATCTTGTACTAGCAACAGAGACTGCTTCATGGAGTTCCCAGCAAGAAACTTTACTTTGCCTTGCTCTGTTGAAGGGAAATGTCAGAGCATGAATGAGAAGAGGAATCTGTACAATGCATACAGGTAAACTGTAAGCCATTAAAGTAGCTGTATGTGAAGAGAGGTTGCTTTCCATTAGCATAACTACTGATAGAAGAGTATACTTATTGCCAGTGGATGAGTGTTATGCTAGGGATGCAATGTAGTTTTTCCAGCAGAGCACAAAGGCAACTGTCCAATTTCTGAGCACATGAGGAAAAAGCAACCACAGCCACTCAAAGCTTCTTGGGACTCAACTGGGGCAAAGCCTCTACCAAGATCCCAAGAGTTACTCCCACCATGGAGGCTCTGCCTGGTTAGAAAGCTAATCTTGCAGGGCTAAGTTGACCAAGCTCAGCCAGTAGGGTGGGAGATGGGGTGGGGAAGAGGGATGGTAGTGTCAGATCATGGTGTGATGTCATTTTGAGGAAAGCCTGGAAATGACATCACACCTCTCTAGGAATCACCAGAAACTCTATAGTAAAACTCTGGAAGTGATGTCACACCATTGCCTGAATGCAATTTTAATTCCTCCCCCTCCTGCTGGCCCCCAGAATGCCAGCAAGCAACTGGAGCCAGAGGCAAGGATCATCTACCCCCAGCGGGAACTTGGTAACCCTATCAGCAAGCAATGAGTAGGAGAACAGCCATAGCATGCACAAACACAGCCTGTACTGCTTTCAGGTTTTTTTGTCCCCTCTCCCAAGTCTGGCATGGCTGGCCAAATCTTTAAAACTCTTCCAGGGTGACCAGCAGATGCCCAGCTTAACTGAGGTGAAATAACTGAGACTTGTTGGCATGAGCTGTCTTCTAAACCCATCCCCATCCCACACATATTAGCTGAAACATGTAACCTCTAAAGACAAGAAGCTCAGCTTGCAGCTTCTGTCTGTTGATGAAACACTGCTAAGTTTCTCTGCCTATCACTAACAGCCTGTCACTAACAATAACTGTAGCAATGTACTGAATCAGAGGCTATATCTTAAAAGGTGAAGACAGCCATTCTAAGAGCACTCACAGGAAATTCTTCACTTGTGGAGTAGGGTTGCCAGCTCTGTGTTGGGAGATACCTGGAGATTATGGGGGTGGAGCATTGGGAGGATGGGGCTTGGAAAGAGGCAGGACCTCAGCAGGTTATAATGTCATAGTGTCGACCCTGCAAAGCTGCCATTTTCACCAAGGGAGATGATCTCGATCACCTGGAAATCAACTGTAATAATGGAAGATCTCCAGGTGCCACTCGGAGGCTGGCAACTCTACTGTGGAGTGAGTCTAGCTTTGCAGTTAATGTTGTAAACATATCCACCAGGAAGTCAGTTACATATTCAGTGAGTTGCTACTACTGCCCAGGTGGGATACTAACAGCCCAAAGCTATCCAGGGGTGGGCCAGGAGGGCCATTTGGCCTGAGACTTTGCCTCAAAGGGGGCTTCATATTTGGACACTTGTCAATCTTTTGGTATTCTAGAAGTTTTGCAACTCTTTGCACATAATGTGCTGTCACTTTCAAATTTTTTATTCTGGTTTGTGGTCTTGAAATGTAGAAGTAAGCCAGGCCTCTCTGGACCTCTGAGAGGGCCTGGGTACCAGCAGCCCTTGATCTTGCTCCTTCCCTCATGCATTTAACAGATGTTGCTTAGGGAAGGGCTGTAGCTCAGTTGGCAGAGTATCTGCATGGCATTAAGTTCCCAGGCTCAATATGTATAATTTCCTGTTAAAAGGGTGAGGTAGTAGGTGATACGAAAGACCTCAGCCTAAGAACCAGACAATCACTGCAAGTCAGAGTAAACCACACTGACCTTGATGGACCAATGGTATGATTCAGTAGAAGGCAGCTTCATGTGTTCATGAGTGTCACCTGATGGCAAATCATATAATTGTTCCAGAAGAAGTTGTTCTTCATTGTGAATTGAGGAAGGGTCAACTGATTTTAAATGCTATAATTTCCAACACTCTCTCCTAACTGCTCACTTTTCTCAAGTAAAAACTATTAGACATAATGATGATTCCAACCACCCAGCTGCAGTTCCCTGCTCTTCCTTTGTGCCACTTCCAGAGTTTTGGAACTTGTTTGCTTTGGGCAGAAGGTCTGCATTGAAGAGGAAGGCCTTGGAAGCCTTGTGCAGCATGCAAAGTTCGCCTTTGATTCAGGGCTTGTTTCATCATTTTGACACTGAAACTGTGTGTTCACTTCCTGGTGCTTTCATAGTTATTCCATTGCTTATCCAAAACCACTCAGGCCCTTCACCACTATCCAAGTACAATGCTCTGTTCACAACACCACCGTAGTGCCAGCAAAGAACCTTGTAGTAACACTTTTGTGCAACTTCATATTTAATTTAATATTGATATAACATATATTTTATTTTCACCCTAGGATGTGATTTAACTACTTTTTAAATATAGCTTCTTTTTATGACTGTGTATGTCAAAAGTACTTTACATTACTTTTCAGGATAGATGTAGAACAGAGCAGCATCCCATGAAATTTCGTATCTATGTTACCAGTCTGCTCATAACCTAATATTTGTGTCTCATGCTCCAGTTTATACTGAGCCTGAACTGTCCATCTTGTTAAAATGAACTCTGAGAGTTGGTAGACTATAATGCTATGGGAATTGGCTAGAGGATTCAGAGGAAATGGAATTACATATCCCATAATAAAGCATACCAAGATGATGTTAAGTATTCTGGAATTAAGCTGTGCCCTTCATATGAAAGGTGTTGACACTTTTTGAGATTCTAGGTTCTGTTTCCTTTTTAAGTTTTTCATATTAGTGACAAAAGGCTCTGAATAATGTTCACCAGTCCAAGGACCCTTGGTTGAGCTCTATGTTCCACTAATCCCAAAGCTGCAGACTGATATTTATATACAGTTGAAGGTTGTCTGGGTGACAGTATAATCACACCACTTTAGCCATCTGTGGACACTCTGTTGTATTCACACAAACTGGGAGCCTGCCAGCCACGCACATCGGGGAGTGTGATCCTGTCAGTCGCCATCTTGTATATATTGGAATGCGCACCACTGGCTTTTTATAGGAGATGGTTACTGTGCAGGTCATGCTTCCAATATGTGCAGCTGGCAAGTTCCCAGTTCATGAATGGAACAGAACATCCGCAGCGGGCTTTTCTTTTCTACTAAACCATGCTTTCAGTTCTTTTTTTAAAAAAAATATTAAGAAAAACACATTGAAACAACAATATTTTTTGAAATAACAATACATATCAAAGTGCAGAATACATGAAACCTATTTGCAGGGGAATGTATAACAATCACAACATTAACAAGATAAACATAACCCAACTACGTTACACCATACTGAACCTAGCTGTAACTGCATAATCTCATAAGTATGAGAGCCACCTTTGAAAACTATAACTAAAAGAATGGTGCTTGATCTTGAAAAGGATTAACTGAACTCTACCAATATATGTGGAGTGTCCTAGGAATATAGATGATTTAAAGCACTTAGAAACGAATCCAAGGAAGATATGAAGATCTTGAAGGAAGAATGTCCTTCTCAGACATAAATTGGAGAACCCTTGACCATGTAGCAACAAATCGTGAAGAGGATGCCAATGTATCAGCATTTGTCTGAGTAATACGTGTGAGTTTCGCTAAAATAAACTGGTCTCAGATTTTTTCCTATCATAGGTGTAGAGATGGAGGCAAAGCAGTTCTTATATATCATTTCAGTCCATGCAAAATTTGCTTAACCATAGTGTGGCCAAAGAAACTGTGCATACTATGGGAAACTGATCTCTTTCACATTTTCAGGGCTCTTAAAACAGTTATATATCTCCAACCCAAATCTCTCACTGTGTAGTCAGAAAACTAGACCATTCAGATGACTGTGTATGAAGGTGTTATCACCTACATTCTTTGACCACGATAAATATTTCAGTGACAAAGAAACACTTAGCACTTGTGGACCTGAAATGAGATACATCCATTTCATGCTTTGCAGTTCTGATGTTCTTGAATAAGGATCAAAATAGTGATATATAATAATGACGCATTTCAGCAAGATTAGATCAGACGTGGGGATAATCTGAACTGATGTGTGTATGCATCCGTTATATGGAGGCACAGAAAAATTACGGAAACATACTGGTCATAGAATTCAGATTAATAAAAACCCATGCTTCTGGGTTTTAAAAATAAATAGTCTTATTTCTAGCCTTATGGCTGTGAAGATAAGCTTGAAAGTTATACCTAATGAAACCTAGAAGCTGGAGGCCAGTAAGACTCCCAGTGGCCAGATGGTGGGCTTCACAGCTCTGTGTGGCTGTCCCTTCCATACCTAGTAGAAACAAAATAAAGTAAGTCATGTAAATGTGCATAAGGTTGGATCTGATGTCTTCCTCTAACTAAGCCTTTCTCTTATGGTAAGGCTCCCTGTTAAAAGAAGCTTTAATCTATCTGTCTTCAGCCATCCTTCTTCAAAGAGTTGAGGTCAGCGGTATGTGCTTCTGCCTTCTTAATTTTATCTTTCCAACAATCCTGTAAGGTAGGTTAAGCTAAGAAGGAGTAACTGGCCTCTGGATTTACAGCAAGATAGCTGCAATTTCGAGACAGGTTTCAGTGAGTCTAGTCCAACCAGTTTGACCACTATCCACACTTGCATATGTAAAGGAATTATTAGATTTAACCCAGAGATTGCAGCATTCATCTTGCCTTCATATAAAATTGGTCTAACTTTTCTTTAACTGTAGAGTATTGCTCCACTCAGCCCTCAACATATGTACCAAGCCACTAAAAGTGTTAGTGACTGGACACAGGTAAAGACCTGATTATTTAATTCTCAGGCTGGAAATGTGAGAGAAGTTTTGAATTTACAGTTTTTACAAAAACAACAATAATAATTTGTTCATGCAGAGACAGACAACTTTGCAAATATGCAAAATCTGTGGGGTTTTATAGCAAATTTTTATATTAGTAAAACATTTACAGGTAGTTACAAGGTGGCCTTCAGCAAAGCAGGTCTGTGTAAGCAGCAACCAACAGCTGTGTGGACATACCTGCAGCTATGCATTTAATTACAGAATATGATTCTATTTCCTGGATAGCTCAGTGGCTTGTAAATTACGGGAATTTTATTATTCGTTATGCTGTTCTGCGGTTTGTCAACTCTCATAAACCTAACAAGTTTCTCTTCTTTGTAGGTTTTTCTTTACGTATCTCCTGCCGCATAGTGCCCCTGCGTCCCTGAGACCATTACTGGATGTGATAGTCAATGCCACAGGTAAACCAATGACCTTGCAAGCCCTCTTTCATTACCTCCCTCTTTCATAATGGCTTTTATTTGACAGTCATACCCTTCTGAAAGACCTCGAGAATTCCAAAGAAACCCCAGTGCAATTTAAAACCAGTTAATATCAAAGGCCTTCAACTTCCATCATGAAAGAATATTTTATTTTGTTATATTTGCATTTTGTAGCCTGTTTGATTTTGTATTGCTTTATTTACTGTCCTTTCTGTTTTAATTTGTAAGGCACTTCATGCAATAAAGAAGTGAGATAGGAAACTTTATCCAGTTTGGTGTAGTGGTTAAGACCAGCAAACTGTAATCTGGAGAACCGGGTTTGATTCCCCACTCCTCCACATGAAGCCAGCTGGGTGACCTTGGGTCAGTCATGGTTCTCTCAGACTCTCTCAGCCTCACCTATCTCACAGGGTGGCTGTTGTGAGGAGAGGAAGGGAAGGCAATGATGAGCTGCTTTGAGTTTCTTTTGGATAGAAAAAAGTGGGATATAAAAACCAACTCCTCCTCCTCCTCCTCCTCCTCCTCCTCCTCCTCCTTCGTATTTCTGTATTCCAAGCAGAAAAAGGTATTTTGAAGGATCTTTTCTTTGTACAGATATCTAAACCCTGGCATACTTTAGCACTGCAGACTAAATAAATGGTTGTGTGGGCATGCTCTGAGAGCCACTTGCTGAAATACTCACATGACTAAGAGACACTGGGTGGGTAGAGATGACCATTTTACCATTTATCCATACTTGATGTGTGGTAGTCTGATTATAGGGTACTTTGGTCTTTTGCAGAGGCTCTATAGGAACCAGTATGGTGTAGGGTTTGACTCAGAGATTTAGGTCCAAATCTCAAGTCATCTGTGAGGCTCACCTTGGGCTAGTACCTATAAATAATGCATAAGATTGCTCTCAGGATAAAATGGGATCACCCCAAGAATGCCACCCTAAGCTTCTTGGAGGAGAGGAGGGGTAGACATGTAATTTAATAATATGCCATTTGTTTGACTTCTTGGCAACACTCCCAGTTAGACCTCTGTCTTTACCTTCCCATTAGTCTATACAATGGTTGCATCTTTTCTTTTTTGCCAACTACTTTTTGCTTCATCAAATCTGTTTTTCTCTTCCCTCTTCAGGAGAGCTTCATTGGGGAATAGACACAACTGTTGCCCACTTAGAAAGAGTTTTGCATTTATACAAGAGTGGTCTCTACCTCAAGAATACGACTCGGACTTCCAGATCTGGTATAGTGTTGCTTGTAGATGTGTGACAAAGTCCTGTATTGGAAGGGATGGGAGCTTAAAGCGGTCATGAAGCTATGGAAAAGGGAGGTGGGAATTCCAGAGCATAGCATACAGTTCCAGGCATGTGCAAGATTATCAAAGAGCTAAATAAAACTGGGAGGAAGTAAGTGGCAATGCATCGGAGAGATGCATGCTGAATGATAATGTAACTGAGGCATTGGTATCTGTTGGGGACAATTTAGTGTTGGGCTCCAGATGAATTGAGATGGTAACAGAATGAACTCTTCTGTTTTCTGTGCTTTCTAAAAAATTCCCAGAGCTCCAAATGGCTATATTCCGTATATAGCTAAAAGGATGAAAATGTTGTTCCAGGTTGGAGAGAACCAGGGTGACATGGTGGGAAGAGCGTTGAATGAAGTCCATAGTCTGAATTCAGATACTTAAGGCTGGTCATTGTCTCACCACATAACCTATTTCACAGGGTTGTTAGGAAACTAGATAGGGAAAATAAAGTCTCTTCTGTTTGGGAATTGAATGTGGGGAAATTGATGATATTTTCAAACCTGTTAATAACTTGAAAACCAACATATTAAGCATATATTTCTGTGGTTTTGCAGTACAGTATGATACCCCCCATAACTTTTCTTGATAAAGACCTGGTTTCTTACTGTAGTGAGAGACATTGAAGGGGGTGGTGGTATTTCAAAACTGGTTCTTGATTGTGGGTGGTCAAAGCTGTGTCACCTTCTGGCTCTCTGCTTCTCACTATTCCATAACACATGGAAGCTGGGAGGGGGGATCCACATGGTCCAGGAGTTTTAGAATCCTAACAATTAACATAGGGTGTCCATTTCTCTTAACTTAGATTTGTTGGGTTTGGGCCCTCATGGCACACTCTACTCTTTCTGATGTAATCAATTTCTTAAGGGTGGGGATGATGCAATTTTTAAAGTAGTTGATCTATAGAACCATCATCTGGATGGGCTTTGGGTAGGTCATGGGGCAGAGCTGAATAAGGAATGCAAATGGGGACATTTCCAATGAGAGAATGTCCTGGGTCAGGGAGCTATTCCAATCCTGGATGCTTTGCTGAAATTTCTGGTTGGGCTAGGATGGAGATGACAATGCTGTACCTGGGCTTCCATTCTGAGATCCTTTACCTGGGTATGAGATCAGGTTTGTCAGTCCTGAACTCTCCAACAAGCATCACAGTAAGGAATTGACAGAAGAACTGGTGCAGGTGTTCATTTAACTTTCTAATTTGCAGATTTTCATCACAAACTTTGCTGAGTGACAGCTGTCAACACAGCCAGACTGTTTTCAGCAATACAATCCATCCTTTGTGGAGGGAGTGCTGGGATGCTGGAGGGTCATTGGGGCAGTCTTCTGCATCCAGATTTAACTGCATCATTAGAAAAGTACAAGGTTCTGTGGAAAGTAAACCTTGCCTTGGCCAATTACAATGGAGCAGGATTGCAGGCACAGGATGCTAGGACACCAGGCTTTATATATGCATAAATGCTCTTCATTAGATTCCTAAAAAGTCAAACAGATAACAATGTGTAATAACCACCAGCTGCATTTGGCCCAGCTCAGCAAAGGCCAGGGTCCCCCTTGTTTAGAAGCAGTTTGGGGTATTTTGCCCAATTTTTTTTGGATTTTTCTCCTATGAACTATACTAAATAACGACCAGGTTGGGTTGTGTTTTAATTTTTTTTTAATTAGTTCATTCTTACCTTGAACCAGCATGTTGTCCCATATATGCACATGAGCTTTGTGCAGTTCCTGCCTGCCTCATTCATTTCAATAATGCATGACTCCCTGCAAAAAGCAATGCCTAGTGTGGATCTGCCTTTTTGACTGAAATGACCGAGCACACTGTTATTAGGAAGGGCATGCAGCAGAGTGGCTGCAAGTTGTGATCCCAGATAGTTGCTGACTGAACTCTCATCACAGCCACGAACATGTTAGGTAGCCTTGGCCAATCCATAAGGCCTCAGCGTCCCATCTGCAATATGCGAGTTATATTGCTGGCCTATCTTCCAAGACTGTTTTAAGGGCTATGACAATGCACTTGAAGCTCTTTGAACCCATGCAGAATGTTATTATTGGGGGAGCTGTAAGAAACTGCTGAACTGGATTGTCTTGGGAAAATTTCTATTTGATAAAATGTGATGCTGATCATTGGGGAAGAACCCAGATTTTTATCAAAGAGCTTGACAATCAGACCTCTACTTTCTTTAAGGGGTGGGGGGATACATCCAACTTCAGGAAAAGGAAGTGGTACCAACCATCAGTAGAATAGCAACTCCATAAAAGCACTTGTCAATCTGAACCTTCCCATAAATAAAAGTTAACAAGATAAACCTTGGTCATGTTACAGAATGACTTGGGTCTTAAGTTTTCACTGTACTTTGGCTGTAAACCTTTTTATAGTACCATAAATTATATTCTTCTTTGGACTTTGCTTTAGTGACACAGAAACAAAGCATATGTGGGTGTGTGTGGAGAGCTTTAATAGTCATGTGTGTTTTTTTTAATCGTAAATCATCTCATTATTAAAGCTGGTTATCTGGATGCAATGCTGTTTGAAGTGAAACTGTGTTCAAAAATACTTTATTAAAACTGCTGAATGTTGGAATGTGTATATTTATGCTGTAAACAAAACAAGGATGATGGTTGCAGAAAAATACAAGTCACTTTCTTTTGAACTGAATTATATGTTTTTCAAAAATTTAGAAACAATAGCCCCAATCGTTGGTTGCTGTAGATTTTCCAGGTTGTGTGGCTGTGGTCTTGGCATTGTAGGACCCGACGTTTTGCCAGTAGCTGTGACTGGCATCCTCAGAGGTATAACACAGAAAGATGGAGTACTCTCTGTATCAAGGTGAGCAGAAAAATGGTAGGCAGGTAATTTATATCTACCCTGGTAGGTGGGGTAGGGCTGAGTCATTATCTTGTAGTAATTCTCCAGGCTATGAACATGCTAATGGAAGAGCTTTCCTGAGGGGGTTCTTTTGTCTATGGATTGTTTCCTGAGAATTACCTGCCTACCATTACCTGCCTACAATTACCTGCCTACCATTTTTCTGCTCACCTTGACACAGAGAGTACTCCATCTTTCTGTGTTATACCTCTGAGGATGCCAGTCAAGAGCTACTGCCGAAACGTCAGGTCCTACAATGCCAAGACCATGGCCACACAACCTGGAAAATCTACAGCAACTAGTGAACTCTGGCCGTGAAAGCCTTCGACAACATAATAGGCCCAATCCTTTAATGAACTATTCACATATTCTCTCTCTGACATCAACAGGAACACTGGTTTGTGTTCTGCTGTTTGATGTAGCTATTTAAACTACATCTAGGCTAAGAGTACACAAGATTTTTGGTGAACATTTTTTGCGGTGTCAAAAATGCTTCCCTTTTTAATTGGAATCTTTGGCACCTTACACAACTACAGTTATCAATTGACTTTGCCATCATTTTCACTTGCTCTCAATGATGTCATTGTATAGCTAAATCTGATTGGCTCTATATTATTGTGGTATTGTTCCTTTCATTGCATAATCCTTGATTATATGAGAGCATTGCATGACTTCATCCAGGAAGAAATGTTAACCAGGGTGAACAATAATATCAAATAAGTTGGAAAAAAAATATTTGCAAAGTCCAAGCATTCTCTGGAAAAAAAATTCTGCCCCCATCAAAATTACTATGAAACTAAGAGAATCTTTGGCAGAGCTTATTAAAAATGGATTATTTATTGTGAAGCACTTCCAGTGACAAAGAGGTACCACCCAGTTTTTAATCTATTACATGAAAAGGAAAAAAATGACTTCTGCAGCAGCCTCTCTGGGTGCTTCTGAGATTTGAATCAGAAGGTAGCATGGCAATTCAGTCAGCCTTAGAATGTGCTTCCTCCAACCTGCCCTACTCCTGCCAGAGCCCTCTGCCTAGCAGCTGCATCAGTTCCTCAGGGAGCCATCTATATCCCTGCAACACATTCTGGTGGAGGTGGGGGGTCCCCTGTCACCAGGCCCCGCCCCTGCCACTGATTAGCTGGCCGGCAGGGGGCCTTACCATGTGAGAGATAAGGTCCAAGCAACATAGTGACATCACTTCTAGTATGCATCAGAAGTGACATCATCATGATGGTGACATCCTGGCAATGTCATGGTATTTGGGTGAAAACTCTATGATAAAAGCCATTTTTTTTTTACTATAGAGTTTTTACTCAAATATTGGAGCATCACCCCAATGTCACTTCCGATATATACCAGAAGTGATGTAGCTGTATCATCGGTGATGTTCCCTGGGCCTCCCTCTTGCTCCTGGTAAGTCCCCCCCATACCCAGCCAGTTGCCAGGAGGGACCTTGCAACCCATCTTCTTTAAGGCTGCTTGGCCCAAGAAACCTTCCTCGGGCACTTAAGAATCAAATTCTGGTTTTAAAAAATTCATTAAAACAAGCAACTGTCATTATTATATCTCGGGGATTGCAAAGGTTAAATGAGAGCTGGGGGGGAGGAGTTGCTTTCTGAAAGAGCAAAGGAATGCAATGACTGCCTGTAAGGTAAGACTTTAGCTGTTCTCATTTGCCCTTTCAACAGTTTGGCAAGGCCATGCTGTGTGTAAATATTTACAGTACAATGGTGTTTCCAAAATGCTATAGCAACCTATGTAGAAAACTGGAAGCCTATTCAACACAGAATCAGATCTCGTTCTCTGATGGGGTTGTGTGTTTGATTGTAACGGTCAGCCTGTAGGCTTAGAAGAATCTTATTTATCTATTTATAGAAGATTTATTCCCTGCCTGTCTGTTGTACAAATGGCACTTGAGGTGACTCAGTGCACATAACCTTAAAACATGATAAAATCAGAAAGCTGATTTTTAAAAGAATCTAAACCAAAAAATACTTATTAAACTGAGCAGGGGACAAGGTGAGACATCTCCCTGGTATCTGTAACCAGGAATGATAGGCTGATGGTAGCAACACACTGATGAACCTTCCTTGTTCAGTGGGGCTGCCACATCACCAAGCAAGACTTTACAGAAATGAATGGAAAATCAGTGGTTTCTTCATAACTATGAGAAACTTCTATAACCTGACGCCCAAGCACGTTTGTCTTGGTGGCTTTGAGTATCTGCCTAGAAACTGTTATCTGAATAAGAACATTTTTGTAATATTACAAAACTTTTCCCTACTTATAACCAACAACTTCCTTAAATAATCATTTTTGTAAGTTACCTCTTGCCTCCTTTAAGTAACTTGCTGTGTTCACATCCTGTGTAATCAAGGAAAGTCCCCCCCCCACTCCCAGGATAATTTAAGCATGATAATGGCACAAATGCCAAGGGAATACTAGACAGACTGAGCTCAGTGAATGAATCTGGGGCACTATCTCCTTTGTAGAGGCCACCAGCCTCTACTCATCCTTTTTTATAATTGGAACTATTTTTATTCCGAATACACGCTACTACTCTTGAAGTGCAAGCTATAACTTCACAAATTAAGAAGTCTAGTTTTCAGCAGAGGTGGGGCAAATCAGTGCCCAATGCACCCCATGGTCTTGCCCTGGCCATGGCCCTCTCACTACATCTACAGTGCAATCTTAAACAGAGTTATACCCTTATAAGGCCATTGACTTCCACTGATAGTTTCCTAAAGCCAATACATTCTTTGCCCTTGTGACTCAGACTGGCAGAGCAGGGGAACCAAATAGGGCAATTTGAGTACAACCACCAGGGATGCAAAGAGTTATACACTGAACCAAGGTGTGACTGTGGAATGGAAATAAAATCCAAATATGTCTAACTACATTTCTGCATACCACATCCTACTCATCCTTTTGTCTTTTTCCCTGTTCCTGAGTTTGTGTCTCTTCTACAGTTGAGATCCAGACTGTGGGCAGGGAGTGGTTTGGTTTGGCTTAAGTCATGTACATATGTGGCGGAATATTCTTGGGGTAAACAGTAAGTTTTGTAGATCCAACCTTCCTCCAAGTTGTGGCTCCTTTGTTAGATAACAAACCATGTAAGTTGGAGAAAGTCTCTGGAGGCTGGAGGAAGGGTTCAGACTTCACTCAGCAATGTGGTAGGATAGGGGATCCTCACCCACTCATCTGCCCTCCAGGCTGTTTCTTCTGCAGAGCTCCCCTCTTCTTCCTGAACAACTAGTCTGGGAGAAAGTAGGTTTTTATATGCTGAGGGTCCCATCTTTGATCCTTAGCATCGCCAGTTAGAAGAGCTTGTGGCTGAGAATGCCCTTAGATCTGCTACTAATGAGAGAAGACAGTGTTGAGCAAAAGGAGCAATGGCCTGACTTCATATGATCAGATAACACCCAGATTTTTTTTGCTTAATCTCAAACCATTTGACTAATTGTTCAGAATTCACATATGTAGAAGTAAACAAACAAATGAAAAACAGCAATGGAAAGTAACCAAAACACAAAACAATGGAAAACTGGGCAAATACTTCAGAATTTATGAAGCAAAAAAGAACTGGTTTAGTTTCTCCCAAAATTGTTCAGAGTCTTTATCAGCGACATATACTCAAAAGGACACTAGCAGTTGCAATTATATCCAATTCATTTGAGTCACTTTCACTTGTCTGCTCCCCGGCCTCTGCTTTTGGCATTTCCTTTAGTCATTAGACTGGATGGGATATGGAAAGGGAGTAAGGATGCCTACTCCTACTGCTGTGTCCCTCAACCATGGTATATTGGCAGGTGATAATGAGAAAAGGAGACCGGGCAGTTTTCCAACTGGTAGCTACAGTTGGTAGTTTTAAAAAAATGCCATCTGGCTGCTGCGGATGAAATAAATGGTCATTAGGACTGATTATAGTCAGATTGAGGGTGACTCAAGCAAGTTAAAAGGAGGAAACCGTAGCCTTATTATATTGTAGCCCTGGAGTTTATTTATATGTCGTGAGTCTTAAATAGGGTGGAAGGGGGTTGTCATGCCCAACTTAATCCAGCTACCAAAGGTGGATTTTGGAAAGAAGGTTGTTACTACAGTTTGCTTTGATTGCTGTGTAGAGTAATAGATTATTGTTCAGTGACTAAGGAACACAGGAATCTCATGGTAGCTGTTTCTCCGCAATCTGTTTAGCATAGTGATACAGGACTGGTGAACAACAAGATGGGCCATTGAATCTATGGCCAAACATTTGTTTACTTGCTTTACTATGGGCTGAGATCCCTAGGAACTGTTCAGCAGCAATTTTAAAATATATGGTGATGTCTTTAAAAACTAATTTCTAGACACAAATTTATTTATTTAGAAAATGTTTATGTGATCTATCCGGAGACCTGCTCGAGGTAGCTCACAATGTAAACCAATACAATAAAATCACAAGAAGCATAAAAATTACCAATAGTAGAAAAAGGGATTAAAAACATGCCAGGGCATAAAAATAATGTTTGTAGAACAGTCATTGGGATAAATGCAGACCACAAAAACAGTTCTAAAGAGATGGAACCATGTAATTAAAAACTGTAATAAAGAGAAAAGTTTTGGCATTTGCATAAAGATGATGAAGTAAGTGCCATGTGAGCTGTAAAGGGGAGGTTATTCCAAAGAGAAGACCCAACATGAGATGAATTTACTCAGTAAAGGAAGCCACAGCCCTCCGTTTGCAAGACCTGAGCAAGGCTGTTAACATTTTGGAGAATATTAATTTATAGGGTTGCCATAAGTCGAAAGCAACCTGGTGGCACTCTGTCTCTGGTTGCTTGCTACCCGTCTCACCTCTGCAGACACAGAGAGAGAACAGAATAAAGCAGAAGTTCAGTGGCACCTTAAAGACCAGTGACATTTATGCCAGCAGGAGCTTCTGTGAGTCAAAGCTCACTTTGCCAGATGCTATGAAGAGGAAATAGGAAGAAATGAGCTCTGACTTACAAAGTTCCACCAGACTTCTGTTTTATTTTGCTACAATAGAATAACATGGCTAGTAGCAGGCCAGGGAAATACCATTCTCTACTTGAGAATGCTGGTCTGATTTGGTATGAGGTAGCTTCATATACAAACTCAGGCTTGCTGCCAAGATTAACCTCAATAAATAAGGAACTGCAGCCAGTTCTGGGTCCATAATGAGTGTTTTTGCATGATAATCACTTATTGCATTAACACATTTTAGGTGTATACTTACAAACATATACCCCCAAAAATTGTGTAAAGCAGCCTTGCTTAGTGATGTGGGGAAACATGTGATTCCCCCTTCTGTAGTCTCTAGCCCAAGATGAGGGGTTATGTCATATGCTGGGGGTTCAGTATGGAACCAAATATGAATCTTTAAAAAAAGAAACTGAAATCTTTTAAGTTAAGGTGTGATGGAAGGGTATGACCTGGACAGCCCAGGCTAGCCTGATCTTGTCTATTTTGTCAGATCTCAGAAGCTAACCAGGGTTGGCCCTGATTAGTATTTGGGTGGGAGACCTCCAAAGAATACCAGGTGTGTGATGCAGAGGCAGGCTATGGCACACCAACACTTAATGTCACTTGCCTTGAAAACCCTCCGGGTTCACCATGTCAGCTGTGACTTGACAGAATGCAACAAAAAATAAGATGCTAGAAGAACCAGTGTGTGAAGGGAAGAAGAGCTGGGGTTTATACCCTGCTTTTCTCTACCTGAAGGAGTCTCACAGTGGCTTACAATCGCCTTCCCTTCCTCTCCCTACAACAGGCATCTTGTGAGGTAGGTGGGGCTAAGAGAGTTCTGAAAGCACTGTGACTGGCCCAAGATCACTCAATAGGCTTCACGCGAAGGAGTGGGGAATTAAACCTGGTTCTCCAGATTAGAGTCCACTGTTCTTAATCACTACACTATGCTGTCAGGAAAAGCTCCTTATGGGACTAGAAGGCTTCTTAGAGATGCTTTACAGAAAGGGAACTGATAGAAGTGAACAGTACAAGTAACCCAAGAGCAAATCATGTCCAGATTTATGCCGTTGCACTAAACAATGGCACAGGGTTTTCCTTTGTGTATGTATTACTTTTTGTGAGACCTAAAAAATGACTCGCAACAACCAGTGTTTGGGGCTGCAGAAACTTCATGGATTATTAATCAACAGGTCAATTATCAGCAATGTGAAATGGGATAGTTACAGTTGCATAAATGGGCTTTCTTATGCTGGTTCTTTGTTGATGTCTTGGTCTGTATTTTAATATAGCTTAGCTCTTCAGTTATAAAAGTCTGTAGCCTCCTGTGACATGCTATTTCTGAAGGTCTAGGTTGGCTCTTGGCTAGCCTGGATAGTTTTCTCATACTGATGTAAATCAAACCTCAGTTGCTAGATCTATTCAAGATGGTCAGAATGCAAACTAATTTGGTCAATATTCCTTCATTTTTTACAAGAATAGCTTCAAATAACTAAAACTGGACAGTTTGGCTTATGCTGTCACTTCAATTATTGGTGAACCCATTGCAATGCCATGGCATGACATTAGAATGGTGGCTTTTTCACATGCAATATCAACTTTTGTGCATGTGTGTATATGTTAAATATAAATTTATTGCCGCCTTTATAGTATGAGGCAAGTATTTACTGGTTTTAAACACCATTAGTCTGGAAATTAAGCAGAACTTTGACCTTTTTATGATGTGATTTACTGCAGGGAGTCTTCAAATTCCGTGAACTCTGCTTACGCAGGTTTCAGGTTTTGGCAAGACAAAGAACCCTGAACCAAACCTGCCTCTTATCCAGGCGATTATTCCTAAATTCCATTCACGTATACTGAGTTGAAATAAAGCCAGATTACCAGATGGATTCCCATTACCAAACAGAGTTGGTGAGGGGGGCAGGGAGGATCTTGGAAACCACCACTTAATAAAGGTTCAGATGCTATAATCGTCATTGTCAACATCATTTAGTGAGCAGTTTTTGTGATTTCAAAGCACTTTGAATATATCATTTAGAAATGTTTAGAGCAATCCTGTAATGCAGGCCAGTATTATTAACACTGATAGGCAAAATACCAGTAGCTCAAAGCATAATTGAATCACCAGTTATGGGCA
The DNA here is from genome assembly GCA_029375565.1 of Gekko gecko. Lineage (NCBI taxonomy): Eukaryota > Metazoa > Chordata > Lepidosauria > Squamata > Gekkonidae > Gekko > Gekko gecko. The sequence continues at coordinate 66,003,468 of JAPDNY010000001.1, read as the reverse complement.
GTATTGGCGAACATTTGGAGAAAAAATATTGATTTTTATCGAGAAGTCAAAAGAGCACTTTGTTTTTGCTCGTATGAGTTCTTACCAAGTGGAAACTGTAGTGCACATGTGTGCAAAGGAAGTATATTGCCCAAACATCCATGCAACACTCCCTTTGTTTCTGTGTACTTAATGCATTATCATGAGGCCTTGACCCAGCACACCATATTTATGGTGATGGTTCCTCAGAAAAGAAAAGGAGGAAAAAGCAGAAGCTCTGCCAGTGCTCACAGCAACATGCAGAAAAAAAATGTGAGTCAGTTTCAGCAATTAGGACCCTGTCATCCAGACCTAGGGTCTGGTCACACTGCCGTTTTGATCAGGATTCGCTGCTGTTTCCTTGCGCATGTTAGTTTCACGTTCACACACGGCAATCCGCCTCCTGTCCCAAAGCAGCCTCTCTTGCGCAATGATGCCGGGTTTTCCTGACCCCTGGAAAATCAAGAGTTTTCCTGGCACTTCCGCTTTGAATGCGCGATTTCGCCTATATGGACAGCCCATCTTTCGCAATGATTGTGATTAGGGCCGTCTGAACGCTCTTTGTGCTTTTTTTTTTTTTTAAAGCTTCCGGTTTGAACGCTTGAGCAAACATGCGCTTAATAAACCCATTTAATGTTTAATAATGGATTTATTAAGCGCATGTTTAGTCAAGTGCTCAAATCGGAAGCTTTTTTTTAAAAAAAGAGACTCACAAAAGACGGCCCTGGAGGCGGGAAGAAGAGGCGGGGGCTCTGGCAACCTGGATGGGGCCGGCAAGGAGTATGGCGGAGATGGTGGCATGGCGGAGCCTGTTTTCATGGGGCAATGGCGGCGGCGGCGGCACCCCCCCCAAGTGTCGGCAGAAGCAGCAGCCACCCGAGCCTCCCCGTGGCCAGCAGGATTGCCTGGAGGGACGGCGCAGCAGCAGGCGAGCGGGTGCTGTAAGAGAGGGGCTGGCTGCATCTAGTCAGCCCAATATGAAGAAAAATGTTCCCAATTTAAATAAAGCGGGAACAAAGCGCAATTACCTTTGCAGTGTGACCAGAGCCCTAGTAAGGGGGTCACATAATCTTTCTGAGCACGTGTTAACAGCGGCTGGCCATCAGGCCTAGTTTGATGGATGTTGCGGTGGAGGTCCAAAAGCATCCCGTACAATCAAAGTAGATTTCAATTTTTAAAGTTATGAACAGCATAAAAATATGATTGCAGGTCCCTGCTTGCAAACTGAAGTTGTACAGTTGACACATTTACCACCTCAGTTGCTGTTAGCTTGAATGAGGCTCAAAGGATCGTAATCATGAGTAGAAGAGATAAAGGAAGAGGCAATGTTTGTTGGCGGCGTAACTCTTGTAGTAGAATTGGCACAGGAAAAAAATTAAAAACCTGTACAGCTCTACTGCAGAGTAATGCTAGATTGAGAGAAAACCACAGAAGGGAAGCATACAGAAGCCACTTCCTCACAGTCAGTGGCGAGAAGCCTGGATTAAAGTTTCTCCTACAGGCATCTTTCATATCAACAGCCAAGGTGGGAGTGGGAAGTGCTGAATTGTGGGAAAGGACTTTCTAGTGATTGGTATGCTCTCCATCCAGCTCATTTCAGAATTCCTTGATTTCCCCTGACCCCCTTAGCTTTGCCAGAGAATTCTCAGATAAAAAGGTTAAGTCTTTTAAAACTTTTCTCTGAGGAAGCGCAAAGAATCGAACTCAGGAGTGATCACCTTGCCAGGGTTGCCAGTTCTGGGTTGGGAAATACCTGGAGGTTTTGGGGGTGGAGCTTGGGAAGGATAGGATTTGGGGAGGGGAAGGACCTCAGCCAGATTTAGTGCCACTCTCCAAAGCAGCTATTTTATCCAGGGGAACTGATCTTGGTCATCTGGAGATCAGTTGTAATAGTGGGAGATTTCCAGGTGCTACCCGGAGGTTGGCAACAATACCTCAAACATTCCCAGTCAGATTCCCTTCTAAGCAGACTTACCTTTGCAAAGGGGTGGGGGATAAATAGCAGAGAGAACTTGCAACAGGAGAACCTGCATAAGGGCAATGAGTCTCCTGAACATGCACAGAAGCTTTCAAGTCAGTTAATGAGGCCTCTGCTGACATAGCAAGCTCTCTCCCCACAGCTTCTCCTGCCCCTTCGCAAAGCGTTTGCTTGGAAGGGGGCAGCAACCTGCAGGAAGGGGTGTTTAGCAGGGACAATGAACACCATTACTAGCTGAGCCAAAATTTGGAGTAGTTTAGGCTTGCATGTTTTAAGATGTTTTGGATTTCTGATCTGGGTGATTTTATCTTTAGGACCTCTGAGTTTTGAAATGCCTCCCAGTACTCCTTTGTTCCTTTCAGGAAAATTTGCATTCCTCCCCCATTTTCCCCTCACTTATCTACTTTGTCTTGTGCAGTGCTCTCAGAAGTGTCACAGTTCAGGACTAAGAATTTGCTATCTGCTTATGGCGAAAGGACTCCTCCATGGGGCAAGAGAGGCCCTCTTCCCTTGGGTGTTTAGTGATATTTCTTTGGGTATAGTAAAGCTCCCAATGAGCCTAATTCTTAAGAAGCCATTACAGCCGCCCTGTCTGTCTCTTTGTCTAATCATTCACATCCATCTGTGCTGTGTGTCAAGGCATCTAGCATGTGCTGACGGGTTTATGGATCCCATGAGCCTTGTTTTCCAGTTGATGTGGAGCTTGGGTGTGTGTGGTGTTTCTTCCATCTGCCTGGCCTGAACACTTGCTGCTTTGCATACCCTCCTGTAATTGCACTCCCAAAAGACAAAGCAAACCAAAGGACCAACACCACTGCTTTCCTCTCCTCCGCAGGGTGTCCTGCCAATTGTCAGCCAGTGTGGTCCAGTTGACAGAGTACTGGACTTTAACCTGAGTTCAGATCTTGGCCTAGCCATGAACTCACTGGGTGGCCTTGGGCATGTCCCTATTTTTCAGCTTCCTCCACATCTGGAAAGTGAAAACGATAATTGCTGACCTCACAGAGTGATTATGTCTAAGGCACAAAGCATAGTGTATATAATTTATATTAACATTGTTTATTTGATATGGAAGAAATAAAACAAGTTTATCAATTCTTCCACCTTTGACACTTTGGGGCTGTTCTGCTCACTGAGTACTTCATGTATAATAAACATAAAGGCAAGATAATCATCATACATATTTTAATAACTTTAGTTTAGATGCATGCTAAGTGTACAATTTTTAGATGCTTCTTAATGGCATACTTGATATGGAAAAGTGGGTGCATATCCTTACATTGTGGATGAATATCATATTGTGCTCTGTAAAGTCTATGTATCCATTCAGTTTGCTGACATAGGAGCTGTAGTTCACTTGCAAGACTTTTATTTAGATCTATATAACAGCTCTGGTTAAGCAAAGTTCATCTTAGGGAGTTCTAATTTAACCTAGCAGCTCTGCAAGGTCAACTGTTCCATACTTTGTGCAAGCCACAAATTACAAAGCTAATTTAGAATTAGTGATTGCTCTTTAGTGCAGCTTGAAAAGTTACATAATGCATGTTGCAGCTGTGAGTGTCTTGTCAGGGCTTCAGTGAGCAGTTATGATGATATTTATTTAGAACTAGAAGTAAGGCCTGTTGTGGAAATAAATACAATGGGCTCTAGAAAGAGGCTCTGGGAGAGTGCCCTGGCTTTGGGCACACAGTGTGAATTTGCTGTGGCAATCTCAGCAGGGTATAATGACAGAGACTACCATTTTCTCCAGAGGAACTTATCTCTGCTACCTGAAGAGCAGTTGTAGTTTTGAGTGATCTCCAGCCTTCACCTGGAGATTGGCAACAAACATTACCCAGGAGTAAATGGCTGGTTTGGAGGGTGGAGTCTATGGTATTCTACCTGCCTGAGGTCCAACCCCTCCTCAAACCCCACCCTCTCCAGGTTCCACCCCTCAGATCCCCAGGAATTTGCCAACCTGGAGTTGGCAACTCCATCTCCTTCCCAGCTAACCCTCACCCTACTGTTATCTGCCCCTCTGACTTCAGCTGACTTCTGCCCTCTCTCCTGCAGAGCAGTTGTAATTCTGAGTGGTCTCCAGCCCTCACCTGGAGATTGGCAACAATGGTTCCCCATGAGGGACTGGCTGGTTTGGAGGGTGGAGTCTATGGCATTGTACCTGTCTGAAACCCCACCCCTCCTCAAACCTCACCATCTCCAGGCTTTACGCCTCAAATCTCCAGAAATTTCCCAACCTGGAGTTGGCAACGGTATCTCCCTCCCAGCCAATTGTCAACCTACCGTTATCTGCCCCCTGACTTCAGCTTTCCATCTCCTCCCCCCTCCCTGGAGAGTAGTTGTAATTCTGATTGATTTCCAGCCCCCACCTGGAGATTGACAACAATGGTTCCCCAGGATGGAATGGCTAGTTTGATGGGTGGAGTCTATGGCATTGTACCTGTCTGAGGTCCCACCCCTCCTGAAACCTCACCCGCTTCAGGCTCCATGCCTCAAATCTCCAGGAATTTCCCATCTGGAGTTGGCAACCCTATCAGGACTGGCCCCAATGAGTTTTCTCCCAAAGGCCAAAACAGGTGATAGGCCCAAGCTTGGTTGCCTACCAACAGGCACTGAGGGGAAAGTAGGGTTACCAGCTCTAAGTAGGGAAATACCTGGAGATTTGGGGGGTGGATCCTGTGGAGGGCAGCATTGGGGGGGGCGGAAGGACTCAGCAGGGTATAATGCCATAGGGTCTGCCCTCCAAAGCAGTCATTTTCTCCAGGGGAACTGATCTTGGTCATCTGGATATCAATTGTAACTGCAGGAGATCTCCAGGTCCCACCTGGAGATTGGCAACCCTAGGGGAAAGACAGCTGCACAGCAGGGGGTGGAAGAGAATGGTTTGATGGCCACTGGGCCAAGATTGGCAACAATAGTTCCCCAGGAGAAAATGGCTGGTTTGGAGGGTGGAGTCTATGGCACTGTACTGTCTGAGGTCCCACCCCTCCTCAAACCTCACCCTCTCTGGGCTCCACCCCTCAAATTTCCAGGAATTTCTATACCTATAGGTGGCAACTTTATCTCACCCCCTCTCAGCAGCCTCTTCCTAAGCAAAATTCTGTCTTTCTCATTAGCGGGGAGCAAAGCAGTTTACTTCATTCTTTTTGGCTTTGTGATCTGTACAGCAACCCTGTAAGGCAGGTTAGTCAGAAAATCTCCGGCTGGTCCAAAATCACCCAGGCAGTTTCCATAGGGATGCTCTTGCTGAACAGGAGCAACTAGGCAGGCCTAGGGTTGCCATTGCCAACAAAGACAAATTGATGCAAAGGAGGATGGAAAAGTCTCCATATCTCTATTTTGCTTTCAATTGGTTTTTATGCCAGCAGAGTGAGAAAATGCCAGAGGCTCTGAGTGAGTGCCCCATGGTAAATGTACTAAATAATTCCTAAAGATTTTCCACTGTGTCGATAAATCATTTTCTACACTCACAGTGTCCCCTGCCAGAATTAGTACCAGAGCTTTTTTTGCCTTGTGGTATTTTGCTTGTGGTGTGACCTGTCTTTTTTGTGGTGTGGCATGGTTATGTTATTGGGTTTGTTTCTTTTGAAGGGGAAGTGTTGTGAGTGAAGACATATTTCACCTCAGAATACAACAGGTTGCATAAACAACTGACAATTCCAACTGTCTTGCAGTGGGGGGGGGGAGTTTGAGGTGCGAAATGGAGTGAAGTCCAATCAGCTTCTGTATGCAAATGAGCTTGAAATGCTGGCCCAATCAGAGAAGAGTGGCCTAGGTTGCAGTGGGTGGGAGAGAACTCAGGCAACACAGCTAGTGGATAGGGACAGATTCTGAGCGACATACCAGGGTGCGAATTGATTTTGCCAAGCATAGAACCTTGCCAGACCACTACCCTTTTATTTAATGGGACAGGATACTTCTGTGCCTCCTCTTCAGAGATTCGTTTGACACCTCTTAAAAATGTATACATATAAATGTAAGTTACAGCAAACTTTGATGAATGTCAGTATTCAAATAGGAATGCTGATGACCCCAGAGGAATGTTATGAATGCTTAAAACATAAAGATACATAGTTCCAGCTTTTTGGATATACAGAAATGAATGCTGACATTTAGGTTCTGTCAGTGTTTTCTGATATGGACTATTTTGGCCTCTTCATAGTCAGTAGGAGGTTAGCCAGTAGGGTTGCCAGCTCTGGGTTGGGAAATACCTGGAAATTTGGGGGGTGGAGCCTAAGGAGGGCGGGGTTTGAGGAGGGGAGGGACTTCAGTGGGGTATAATGCCGTAGAGTCCACCTTCTAAAGCAGCCATTTTCTCCAAGTGAACTGATCTCCGTCAACTGGAGATCAGTTGTAATCTCAGAAGATCTCCAGCCATCACCTGGAGGTTGGCAAGCCTACCAGCCAGTATTTATTGTGGCACTGCTTCCAGGCTTCCTAGGTTCCTGCTGGATGTGGGGGATCCACCATCCCTGGCTCCTATGTCCTGTCACCACTTCAATGGCAAGCAGGAGAAAATAAGTTGCCATTGGGTGATGGCGTTATACTGCTTTCAGGGGAAAACTGAAAGTGATGTTAATCCACTATAGGAATTGCTGGAAACTCTATAGTTTTACCATAGAGTTTCTGTCAATTCCTACAGTGGCTGACAGCATTTTTTGTTTTCCCCCAGAAGTGATGTCCCACTGTCATCCAGCAGTGACCCCCCCACGTGTCCCTGCCTCCCCAGACTCCTGCCAGTTGCCAGGCCATCACTGGTGAACCTAACTTCTTTCTTTTTTGGAGAAGGCCTTCCCCCAGTGAGTCCCCATTAAACTGGTCTGGGGGAAAGATAACAACTGCAGAAATCACTGGCTGTTCCAAGTTGTGTGCCAATTTTGTAAGTTTGCCCAAAACCCATTTGAAACAGAGGTGCTCTGTGTCCCTTCAGTCAGAAAGTGGGCCTTCCAGTTGTCTTGCTGTGGTTCTCCTCAAGCCTTGCTCTGTCAAAGTGAAGTTTTCAACTTATCCCAGCTCATCATGTTCAGTAACTTCCCATCTCGGGACCCAATTAGTCCTCTTTCTCCTCTCTGTATATTTGCGTGTGGCTTGCATTACCATTTACTAAATATGTTATGACATACTATTTACATTAGTCCAGAGCCTGGAGACCTTTGGAGACCTTTGTGGCTTCCGGGCTCTAGGAATTTGACAGATGGGTCTGTGCTGCATACCTATGTGGGCTGCCAAGAGTGGAAAGATTTACTTTATTTGCCTGAACCTTTTCACAGGAACAGAACATGTTAGGTAATATTACAAGAGCTTTATTTAGACCACTGAATTCATGGGAGCTGTGTCCAAAGTTACAGTTAGTTTCTGGGTAATGACATTTCTGTGTGCAGGAAGGGTGGAGTAGATTTCTGGAACGCTGAAAGAGAATTTCCACAAACCAGAAAGCCGAATTCTGCAAGTCTGCAGCAAGCAGAACAAGTTATATAAAACCTTGCTTAATGGCTCTAACGTCTTTGCCACATAACGTATAAATTCTAACATGAGTGTATTGGACACAGAGGCTTGGTTGAGACCTTGGTAGATTCTCAGGTTTTCACATTCCCTTCTCCTCTTGTGAGTGGTGAGATTTTTAAAATTTGGTTTATTATATTTTTGTCCTGCTTGTCTGCCAGAATTAGCTTTCAAAGCTGCCCATGGGACTAATCAATATAATTCAATATAAACAATCCATGAGGATCACAGCTAAATTCAGTTCGGCACAATGGATGAGTATCTGGTTGTTTCTTGCAGTCCCTTCTCACATCCTGTCAAAATTCCTGATTTGCAGCAAACTGATTGTGGTACATCTTCCCATGCAATTAACATCGGATGAAAGTATAAGTTTTCACACATGTATTCCAGCATTCTTGGTGCCTCGCTTTTCTGACTGGATTGACAGAACACAGTAGCAGCTCAGTAATGTATAACCCAAGGATCAGGGCCATACCCCTTGCACAGAAGCACTCAGCCTTCACAGCAAGAGCACAGTTCATTTGGGTGCATCATATATCAAATGACCATCACTTAAAAGGATCAGAATTGCAGTATAATGGAATAGTCCAGGTTAAGGCTGCCAACTCTGACTTGGGAAATTCCCAGAGATGTGGGGGCAGTGCCTGCAGATGGAGTTTGGGGAGAGGAGGAAGTTAAGCAGGGTGTGATGCCACAGAGTGCACCCTCCCTTCAGGAGAAATGATCTCTGGTTTGAAGACAGGGTTGTCAGCCTCCAGGTTGCTTTCTTTGAGAATTACAGCTGACCTCCAGATGACAGAGATCACTTCCTCTGCAGAAAATGACAGCTTTGGAAGGTGGACTCTGTGGACTCTGTGGCCTTCCAATCCTGCCAGGCTGCCTCTCCATACTCCACTCACAAATCTCCAGGTATTTCCCAAGCTGGATTTGGAAACCCTATCAGGCAATCAATTGTAATTCTGGGAGAGCTGTAGGACGGCAAGTTTATAAAGGAATAGGATTATTGCCCATTGCCCTTATTGTATGTCTTGTACCTTCGTAATCCACTTGCTGCATTGTTTATGGTACGTCATACCATAAAAGCCCAGCAGGAACTCATTAGCATAATAGGCCACACCCAACAGCAGAAACTCATTAGCATATGAGGCCACACACCAGACAGCACAACTCATTAGCATATTAGGCCACACCCCATGGCTTTCCTTGGCTTGCCTGGGCTCCCTGCTGTTGCGGTGAGCCCAGGCAAGCTCCCCCGAGGGAAGGGAAGGGAAGGGAAGGGAAGGGAAGGGAAGGGAAGGGAAGGGAAGGGAAGGGAGCTGCGGGGAGCCTGGGCAAGCCAGTCCTTGGACAGGCCGGGGAAGGCATGGGGAGGCACTGAAATACCTCCCTGATCCTTTCCTCTGTAGCCACGCACACAGAGGTTTTGCCTGTAGTGGGCGTGGTCAACTCTGAAGCCAGCCGGAACTCTGTTCCTGTGTGTTCCTGCCCAAAAATAGCCCTGCTCTCAATAGTTTTCTTCTTGCCTTGTTTCCTGATTTCTGTAATCCTAGTCCTATTGCATTATCGCTGGATGTCTTGTGTTTTTGATTGAACTGTTTTCTATACTTTGTAATTCACCTTGCGTTTTAGTGAGGAAAGTGGGCTATAAATGATATTAATGTGGTAGTTCAGGCTTAATGCTGATCATGGATATATCATGGATCCCACCAAACTCTTTCATATTGATTTTCTCATACTCAGTTGCCTTTTGTATGGATCGAATGTATTAAAAATAAGGGATTTTGACTGGTTTGTGTACTCAACAGAGGAACAAACCATTGCAAGGTATTTTGGACAGGGTGGAGGTCCTAAGCATCTCCCAATGAAGTTGGGGGAATTTGGGAGAATGATTGGAATTGCTTGGGGATGGCCTCAAGACCCTTCTGGTTCAGAGCTTCAGAGGCTGGGGAGTGGAAGTAAGGCTGCCTCACAGATGAGGCTGAAAACTGCATTCCCTTTACGGTTGTCAGGCCAAGCCTGGACACTGACCGGGGGGGGGGGGCATTGCCAGCATGATGTCACTCTTGGGGAATACCTGGATATGAAAACAGTAGCTCTAGGGATCACCAAAAACTCTACAATTTTACCCTGCCCTGACTGGAGCTTGACAGCTCTGGAACAATGGTTTCTTGAAAAGGCCAGGAGGCTGAGAAAATATGCATGTGTTTCTGTGGTGGGGGGCAAGATGTTGCTGCACTCCTTTAACACAGTCTAAGGCCTGGTCTATACATGAAGAATAAGATGATATGAAGTGGCAGGGTGCTGAAAGTATAGAATGTGAATATCCCTCTATAGTTTGAGATGGTACATCCTTTCTATTACTTCAGCATTTGTCTACCTCATTCAGCAGCATGTGTGGAGCAGGTCTTGGGGGATGTGTATTTTAATTCCAAACTGTTGGTTTAATATTGTTGTGCACTTCAGCTTAATTGGACATTACATTAATAGCACCTGCAATAGTACATTGGCAAGGAGAAGTTTATCCAAATTTATCCAGATAAGGAGCCAGAAGCAATGAATCAGGCTATTTTATTCTACTTATTTCATTTACTTCATTTATACTTCACCTTTGTATCTGGTGGTGACCAAAAACAGCCTACAGTGTAGACTGCAGGTGAGGTGGATGTCATATTTCTGAATGTATCCCTGGGTAAAGTAAGCTTCCTACAATGATTTCATCTCAGCATTACTCTCCCACCTGTCCCACAGAGTGTCGGTTCCAGACATGGCATCCAAGGGCCCTCCATAACTATTGGTCTGTTTCCCATGAGTAAAAGAGGAAAAATGGATTAGGAAAAGCAAACCAATATCCTTCATTTGGACAATTTATGTTGGTTGCCAACAGTACCATTTTCTTTTGGTGTACATTTTTTACTGTGAAGAATAAAAGAACACAGAGAGCACATAGCTTTGCTCTCTGTGCAGAATTTTTTTTGGATATACCTTTGTATTTTTGTCATCATAGGGAAAGAAATTACTTGAGGACTGTGCAAATTGGTTCTGCATTTATTAAATCACAAAATTTTACAAGGAGATAGCATGTGGAATGCATACTAAATCCAATGGAGAGCTATTGTTGTATTAGCCAATCCATTGTCTATTAGATTATGCGGCCTTTATTCCATACTTGTTTAGCAGGGATAAATCCCACTTCATCCCAGGTGAGCAGGCACCTAATTGCAGCCAATGGTGAACTCCATGCCTGTTATGTTGGAAGCATCGTTATGAAACCCTTTCCCAAATGTCGACAGGCTGAAATTTCATAGCTTGCAGGCGAAAGCCCTTGAACTGAAATGACTCAGAGACTTGCAGGCCGTGAAACTGAGACTCCAGATACAGTTTCTATAATCTGTACAATTAGAAGCTCGTGATCTTGCCTGGCAATTTTTTGTGAGTCTGAGGGCTAAGTAGAAATATTTATAAATGATTAGTTTAATTTGGCGGATGCATTCATTAGAGGAGACCGCAAGCAGCTGGGAAACGGACGAGAGCTGTGAGCAGCAAACAAGCGAGAAAAAGGAGCTCATAAAAGGAGGGAGACTGAAAGGCAGCCAAAGGGGTCAGTTAATCCACAGCCAACGGAGAGGTGCCAGGCAAGAGCCAAAGTTTGTGTCCTTTCTCTCCCCCCCCCCCCCCGTGTCTTTCTCTTCTGGGGCCCATCAAGCAACTGCCCTTTTGTATTAATTCAAGGAAGGAATAAAAAAGGTTTGCTTAATTAAACCCCCCATCTTTTCTTCACAAAGTAGGAGAAAAACAGCCACGCTCTCCTGCCTCAGAAGGGGGGCTGGGAATGCCTCACTGGAACTCTCCATGACAGTTCAGACAGTTCAGCTCACTGTCTGGTTTACTTGAGTGGATGTTGTTCGTGGTCCATAAAGACCCCAGAAAAATCAGCTGCTTGTGTTGGATGGGCAGGAGGAGAGGGATAAAGCTGGGGAAGAATGTATTGTCAATGTCTCTCCTCACCAAAATGAACATAACAAAATATTCTTTGTGGCAAATGTTTCAAGCAAGACATGTGAAAGAAAAAGTAATGAATTTTATAGCCTTTTAAAAAGCCTGACTTAAGTCTTATGGTTGACTTAAGAAGTGAATGTTTTAAATGATTACTTTCCTTTTTTTAAATTGTAGACTATAGAAGGGTGCCTGAAGCCATTATTGTCAATGAGAATTACAGATGTTGGCCATCCTATCATCACAAGGGATGTCTCCTCTCTGTGTTTGATGTTAATGAAGCCATGGAAGTCTGCGAGAGCCATTCCCAGTGCAAAGCTTTTGTTCTGACTAACCAAACAACATGGACAGGTAATACATGCTACTAAGCTGAAGTTACTAATGGCATGCTCACCAAATGATAAGAATATTTGAAATCCACATTTTTCCTTTGCTTTTCATTCATAAATTGGAATTTTGAAACATACAAAGGGAGAGAGGACTCATCTACTTGTTGCTGCTGTCACACACTCTTTGAGCTCTTCATTGAAAGCACCTCTCCTGTACTATTTTTCCTATGGAACTTGGAGGATGAAGGTAGGGAAACTATCAACATCCCCAAATCCAGGACCTTCCCATGTCAGCTTTCTGACAGTGACTCTCCTCCTGTACCAGTGAAATGGTCAGGAACAGGAGATGCAGTGAGACTTGTTTGCAAATTTATTTACTTGCTTACTTCATTTATACACTGTCGCTTCCACCTAGGAATCCAGAGGTGATGTCACTGCAGTGCATATAACTCTAGGAATCTTCCTAGTCTCTATGGTTTTTGCCATAGAAGAAATCCTAGAGTGCCATGTGACATGGTAATATCAGTTCCAGGTTCTTAGCCAGAAGCAACATCTTATGATGCTGTTTTGCCAGTCTCTGCCCCCCAAATACTCTCACTATCGTTGGGGCCAGGGTTACTGGCAAATCCTAGGATTAGATAATCCCAGTATCAAGCCCCCAATAACAGCATTTAAAGTTTCCAGCCAATTTTCAAAGGCACATTCCACTAATCTAACCTGTGGGTGATCAGAGCATATGGCCAAATCATGCTTTTTGAGTAACGGTTGTAGCTGGTCCATCAACCAAAACTGATAAAAGGTACTACATAAGAACATAAGAGAACATAAGAGAAGCCAATGTTGAATCAGGCCAATGGCCCATCTAGTCCAACACTCTGTTACACAGTGGCCAAAAATACCAGGTGCCATCAGGAGGTCCAGCAGTGGGGCCAGGACACTAGAAGCCCTCCCACTGCCGCCCCCCTCCAGCATCAAGAATGGAGTGCATCACCTGCCCCAGACTGAGAGTTCCTATCTATACCTTGTGGCTAATAGCCACTGATGGACCTCTGCTCCATATGTTTATCTAATTCCCTCTTGAAACTGTCCATGCTTGTAGCTGCCACCACCTCCTGTGGCAGTGAATTCCATGTGTTAATCACTCTTTGGGTGAAGAAGTACTTCCTTTTATCTGTTCTAACCCAACTGCTCAGCAATTTCATTGAGTGTCCACAAGTTCTTGTATTGTGAGAAAGGGAGAAAAGTACTTCTTTCCCAACCTGCTCTATCCCATGCATAATCTTATAGACCTTGATCATGTCACCCCTAGCCGTCGTTTCTCCAAGCTAAAGAGCCCCAAGAGTTTTAACCTTTCTTCATAGGGAAAATGTTCTAACCCTTTTATCATTCTAGTTGCCCTCTTCTGCACTTTTTCCAATGCTATAATATCCTTTTTGAGGTGTGGCGACCAGAACTGTACACAGTATTCCAAATGAGGTTGCACCAATGATTTATACAGGGGCATGATGATACTGGCTGATTTGTTTTCAATTCCTTTCCTAATAATCTCCAGCATAGCGTTGGCCTTTTTTATTGCAGTCATACACTGTCTCAACATTTTCATTAAGTTATCTAGTACGACTCCAAGATCTCTCTCTTGGTCAGTCTCTGCCAGTTCCAACCCCATCAATGTGTATTCATATTTAGGATTTTTGGCTCCAATGTGCATCACTTGAACCCCATTTGCCACGTTGACACCCACTCACCCATCCTCGACAGATCCCTTTGAAGTGCCTCACAATCTTCCCTGGTTGTCACCACCCTGAACAACTTTGTGTCATCCGCAAATTTAGCCACTTCACTGCTTACTCCCAATTCCAAATCATTAATAAACAAGTTAAAAAGCATCAGACTGAGTACTGATCCCTGTGGTACCCCACTGCTTACCACCCTCCACTGAGAAAATTGCCCATTTATACTCACTCTCTGTTTCCTATTTATAAGAGGACTTGTCCTTTTATCCCATGACTATTGAGCTTACTTAGGAGCCTTTGATGAGGAACTTTATCAAAAGCTTTCTGGAAGTCAAGGTAAACAACATCTATTGGGCCCCCCTTGTCCACATGTTTGTTCACTCCCTCAAAAAACACTAACAGGTTAGTGAGACAAGATCTTCCCTTACAGAACCCATGCTGAGTTTGCCTCAATAGTTTTTGTTCATCAATGTGCCTACTAATTCTTTCCTTAATAACAGTGTCCACCAACTTACCCGGTATCGACGTCAGACTGACTGGCCTGTAATTTCCCGGATCTCCCCTGGAGCTCTTTTTAAAGATGGGAGTGACATTAGCTACCTTCCAGTCCTTTGGAATGGAGGCAGATTTTAAAGAAAGATTACACGTTTTTGTAAGGAGATCCACTAATTCACATCTGAGTTCTTTCAGAACTCTTGGATGAATGCCATCCGGGCCTGGTGATTTATTACATTTAAATTGTCCATCAGTCATAGGACTTCTTCTCTTGTCACCTCAATCTGATTTAGGTCTTTCAAACCCCCTCCCAAAATCAGTGGTTCTGGAGTGGGCAAGCACTAATCATCTTCCACAATGAAGACAGAGACAAAAAATGCATTCAGCTTCTCAGCCATTTCCCTGTCATCCTTCAGTAGTCCTTTTACCCCTTGGTCATCCAAGGGCTCCACTGCCTCCCTGGCTGGTTTCCTACTTCTAATGTATTTGGAGAAAGTTTTATTGTTGGTCTTTACGTTTTTCACTATATGCTCCTCATATTCCCTTTTTGCTTGCCTGATCACAGACTTGCATTTTATTTGCCACAGCCTGTGTTCCTTTTTATGAACCTCACTGAGATTAGCTTGCCACCACTTAAAGGAATCATTCTTACCTTTTACAGCTTCCATTACTTTATTTGTTAACCATGCAGGCTTTTTTCTATATCTATTTGTGCCTTTCCTAACCTGCGGTATATATTTTTTCTGAGCTTCTAGGATTGTATTTTTAAATAGTCTCCAAGCTTCCCCAATGGTTTTGACCTTTTCCACTTTTCCTTTCAATTTCTTCCTCTCATGTCCCCTCATATCAGAGAAGTTACCCCTTTTAAAGTTAAAAGTGGTTGCATCAGTCTTTTGGGGCAACTCCCTATTTATACAAATGTTAAACTCAATAACATTATGGTCACTATTCCCAAGCGGTGCAATCACTTTTACATCTGTCACCAGGCTTTGGGCGTTACTTAGGACCAAATCCAGGATTGCCTGTCCCCTGGTACACGCTACAGAACTGAGCTTCATCCAGCAGCACTGACAAGCTACAGACCTCCTTTAGAGGGAGTAAAACCTCCTCCAGGATGGGCTAACTACTCTGTCCTCATGCAGTTTGCCATTGAACAATTGTACCTTAGTCTTGTCTGGATTGTGCTCCCATTACCTTCTCCAGGCACCTGTTCAGCACTTCCACAGACGCATCACATACAACTGTTATGGATAAATAGAACTTGGTGTCATTCGCGCATTGGTGGCACCTCACTCCAAATCCCTAGATGATCTCTGCCATAGGTTTCATGTAAATGTTAAAAATTCACGGGAGACCTTAAGCATAAAAGTCACTGGGCCAAACATCAGTATGCTCCCCCCTCCTCACAGCGCCTTATCGAATTGGCCAGTCAAGTAAGTGTAGAACCACTGATGAACAATACCACACCCACTCCCAGCTCAGCCAGGCTTTCTAGAAGGATGCCATGGCTCACCATATTGAAGACCACCAAGGGGTCCAGAAGAATCAACAGGGATGCATGGCCCTTGACAACTGTAACGATTTATTCTGAATCAGAAATGTCTGCAAATGGGAGGAAATCACTATCTGCAATCTTTTCCATCATATTTGGCACATATTTGGCACTGGCTTGCATGGTGGGGAAATCCTTCAATCTCAGCCCCAAAGCACATTTTAATCTGGTGGCTGTCTAATTATGCAGCACATCAGTGGCACCAAAAAGTTATATCAGGCCTGAAAGTCAGTGTTTTGCTCATGCAGAAATTGGCAGTTGCCACATCTGGCTTATGAGCTGTTGATTCCCCAACTCTTCCTTTAGCTAAAACAGCTGGCAGGACTATGCAAAAGCCATCATTTTCTAAAAAACAGCACAGAGGCCATATAAAGGCTAAATTCCACACAGGGCACTGCTAGAGTCCTGAGCACAACATTCTTTTCAGATTGTGTACTGAAGTGAGGTCACCTGACTTGTATCTGTTGCATGAACAGATTGTAACGCTGCAATCATTTGAATTGTGCAAAGGGAAAATGAGCACATCCAAGAGCATTGTTATCAGACTATAAAAGTTACAAAGGTAAATCAGATTTTCCACATTCTTCTGCCACCCACAATCTTACTTAGAACAGAATATCTTTTGAGTGGCTTGCTCTTATTCACCAGCTGGAAGGCTGGGTCCATGATGAATGCAAGAGGAAGGTTCAGCCTTGCTGTCAGCTGACTGTATGTTTAAAATTAGATCTACCCAGTCCTTAGACATTTGCTATCTCGTAGTGAAGGAAGTGAGATGCTGGTCGTATGATGCATTGATGGGCATCATGTGTTGGAGGTGTAGTTCAGTGGTAGCACTTCTGCTTGGCATGCAGAAAGTCCTAACTTCAATTCAGGAGATCTTCATTTAAAAGGATCTGGTAGTAGTTGATGTAGCCTTTTGTTCTGCCCTTTGGTCCAAGCACACCTGTTTAGTTCTGAAATGTCACACTCTGTGTCAGCATCAAATTCTTTGCCATTGCTTTGGAATTAAAAGGACAGAATTGAGGAGGAGGAGGATTCTCCAGTCTTTTTTGCTAAAAGAATAGCAGATGGACTTTGTGGGAAAGTTGGAGAACCTTTGACAATAGGTTGAAGGAGCTGTTGCTTTAGATTGATTTTTTTAAAAAAACATAAGAGGATCCTTTACTGCTCTCATCCCACATGCCTATGCAATCTGCTGGACTCCTGTCATGAAAGCGAGGAGCTTGTCAGTTTGAAGATGGGAACTGATCTTTCAGGATTCTATTAAGAACACATGGAATGCACTTAATTGTCTGCAGGACAAAGAGGGGTGGTACACGTGGGGGAAAAGAAACCACTTTCCCACATACTAAGAAACTAACATTCTTCCTCACTGCATGCCAGTTCCCAGGTTTTAGATGGCTATGAAATATACAAAATTGCCTTTGGAGGTATTCAGAACACCACATGACATTGCTGGTGGCCGCAGTCATGAGAGGCAGGATATGGGAGAAGTTAGTGTTCTTTGCATTTAGTTTAGACAGAAGGTAGAGGAAGGTTGAGCAGCTGCAGGAGTGATCCTGTAGAATACATTCCATCACCTTCCTTTATCAGTCGTGGCGAGTGCCATAGAGATTAGCATGTGTGTGCCGGGAGACTGCTTCCAGCTGGATGAAATGTGAGCAGGATCCTCCTTTGATGGGTAGGAGGCCACAGCTTGCTGTCTCAGTACTAGCAGATAATAACAAATACGTGTCTTGAAGGGCAGCCCCAAATGACCTCAGGGAACTTTGGGAGAATGCATGTCCTAGGTGTCCTGTGCTTTATGTCTTGGTATGCTAGGTGCCTTCATTTTGTTTTTAATCTCTCTCCTGCCCTAGAATATCAAATCAGCTCATAAGAAATGATAAACAATAGTCAATCAATTATAACTATACTAATCAATGATAACTGAAATGATAACTTAAACCATGTGGGAAAACCTCTTAAATGTTTAAAAATTAGCAAAACAACTGTTCGGTCTACATGGTACAATATGATTCCCAGTTGAATAGGCTGGGATTTTTAAGTTAAAAATGTGAGTGACTTTTCTGTTTTTTTAAATTATGGACTTCAGTTTCTCACTTTGTGTGTGTGAATTTGCTGGCCAAACGTGAGAGTGAACTGGAAGTTCTATGACTGGAACTTTAAAATGTGATTTGGCTCTGAAAAGAAGTCATGGGAGACTCCTGATATATATTAAAAGCATGCACAAGCAAGGGAAACTCTCCTCTCCCCCCCCCCGTGCCATTTCCCTAGATGAAAATCTCCCTCCATCTTCTGGAAGTATCTGTCCGTCTTCCCTACCAAGCTACTTTAATACACATGGGTCAGGAAGGACACTTTCAATCAGGGAAATGGTCCTGGGGGGAAGAGTTAACCCACTCACCAGAAGCACTATTGCTCTTCCCACCACAATTACTTTTTGGGTTTAAAGAAGAGGGGACTTGTGAAAACTCACAGAGTACTGATAATCCTATTGCCCCACTGTCCTGCATTTCCCCCACTCTTGCTCTGACTCCTATTTTCTCTCCCATCCACCTACCTGCCTACTTGCTCTTTCTCTTTCCCCCTGCTCACCTGCTTTTCTTGGATGATCTTCCCTCCTTCTCTTCCAGCTGTTGAAGTTCCCTACCTGTACTTACTTTCTTGCACTTACCCAGTCTTCCCTCTACCCGCCCATCTGCCAGGTGTTGCTTCTGTCTGCCCAGTCAGCTTATCTGCCTGCTTTTGCCTCCCTCCCATCCTCTGTCCACCTGCCCCCTTGGTCCCCCACCCTGCCCTGTTTCTCCCTTCCCTTTCCAGTCCTGTCCCACTCAGCAAAGGGGGGAGCAGGTGAAGCAGATGGGCAAAGGAGGCTAGCCATTGATGGTTCTAGTTTCCATTTGTTGCCTGCTTGAGGTGGCCATTGTCACCTCATTTTCGTGCAACACTTGGGTTGCTTTGGCAATACAATATGCCTTCCAAACTTTTTTGCATGGCCACTATTTTTTAAAATTATTTTTGGTGTTTTTAATCCCTTAGATAACTTATTTATTAATAGTTGGGTATTTCTACAAATCTGGGTGCCTTCTAGCCTTGGGGATATCATTTTCAGTCACAGCCCCATCTCTTAATTTGATGGGTTCAATTGGATTGTTGTGGGTTTTAAGGATTTTTATCATGAAATAGAATTGTATTTCTGAGTGGGGGGGAGCAAGGCAGCCTATCTCTCTATATAATAATTCTGTTTTGGAATGGCAACATTCCATGCACTCCCTCAGCCATTGGCCCGTCAGCCGCCACTCAAGAGAACTCACGTGCCATTGGCCGGGAGCTGGGTATGCTCCTCTTCCCTGCTCACGTCCCCTTCAGCCACTGTGCCCTGTCAGAATGACTTGTAAACAGCTTTCTCTCTTGATGAAGACATTTTTCCTGCTTGCGTCCAGTGTGGGACTAACTGTCCCCTCAATGGTAGCTGTCATGAAATGGCAGTTACCTGTGTTTGTAAGATGGCTGTGGTTCTTTGTTTAAAATGTTCCCCCATAAGGTTTAATTGAGCTGTAGTTCCAGAGAGGGGCCTGCAGGGGTATCACTCATTGGGTTGAATGGGGCTTCCTCATCTGCTGGCCTACAGTTCCCAGCTGCCCCAAAGCCAAAAAGTGCAGGAAAACAGGGACTGTCCTAAGGGTGACCAGAAAAAAAGCCCACAGGAAAAAAGCCCACGGAAAAAACCCACGGACATAAATGCTCACAGGAAAAAAGACCATGTGGAAAAATGCCCACATGGAAAAATGCCCACAGACATAAAAGCCCACACGTAAAAAAGCCCACATGGAAAAATACCATGTAAAGCACTATTGCAACAATTTGTGTTGTGATTTTATCAAGTATAACCCTATATATATAATTGTCTTACACACTGGCCATTTCCACCTCTCCCATTGGCTGAAGGAAACCCTTTCCAGGCTGTTGTGAGGAACTCATAGGGGCCGGGCCTGACTAGGGTTGCCAGCTCCAGGTTGGGAAATTCTTGGATATTTTGTGATAGAGTCGACAGAAGCCAGAGTTTGGGAAGGGGAAAGGCCTCAGCTGAATAGATTGCTATAGAGCCCACCCTCCAAAGCAGTTATTTTCTCCGGGGGTGAGGGAGAGATCTGTTGTCTGGAGTTCAGTTGTGATACCTGGTGATCTTCAGGCTCCACCTGAAGGTTGGCTAAACTAGGCGTGGCAGTTAGCGCTTCAAATCAGGGTCTGCTAGACCCTTGTTCCTGCTGTAGAAGTTGAGAAGGTGATTTTGGTCCAGTCACAGACTTTCAGCCTAACCTACCTCACAGGGTTGTTGTGCAGATAAAAAGGGGGAGAGGAGAATGATGTAATCTGCTTTGGTTTCCACTGTGAAGGATGACTGTACTTTTCCTCCTGGGGAATCACTGCTGCCAATCTCCAGGTGAGGGCTGGAGATCATACAGAATTAAAACTGCTCTCCAGATGATAGAGATCAGAGGCAGATAACGGTAGGTTGATGGCTGGCTGGGAAGGGTAGGGTTGCCAACTTCAGGTTGGAAAATTCCTGGAGATTTGAGGGATGGAGCCTGGAGAGGGTGAGGTTTGAGGAGGGATGGGACCTCAGACAGGTACAATGCCATAGATTCCACCCTCCAAACCAGCTATTCCCTCATGGGGAACCTTTGTTACCAATCTCCAGGGGATGGATGGAGATCACGCAGAATTACAACTGCTCTTCAGATGGCAGAGATCAGTTCCCCTGGAGAAAACGGTGGACTCTGTGTCATTATACCCTGCTGAGGTCGCCACAGCAAATTGACACTGAGTGCCCAAGGCTGGGGCACTCTCCCAGAGACTCTTTCTAGAGCTCATTGTATTTATTTCCACAACAGGCGTTATTCCTAGTAAATGAATAAAACAAATAAAATGAATGTAACATGTATATTCACCCTTGGTAGTCAGTGGCTATAATATGGTGATGTTAATTCTGTTTCATTGATTTAATGATGCTGCCGTATCCAAATGGATCAGCATAGGTAACAATTTGTCAGAATGATTAAGTGTGATTAAGCCCTTATCACAATCTATCCAAGTTACCCAAATCCAATTGGAATCAAACCATCTTATGCCATTTCCTGCAGATGTCTTGATCTGGGCTTTGGTGAGTCTTTGAGGCAAGAGAATCCAAAACCTGAAGAACAGCCACTGAGAATGTCTCTGTCTAGGCAACTTTTGTCATTTCGACTTGGTGCTTAGATGGTAAATGTAGAAGGCACTCCTGGATGACTTTAGAGTGTTATTGTCAGATCTAGAGTGTGCTCCTCATTTCTATTAACTGTGTCTCCTTGCCTCCTTTTTGTTGTCTTCTGTATAGGTCGGCAGCTTGTCTACTTTAAGATGGGATCCACGTCCATTATGTCTGATAGTGACAAGACAACATATGTGAAAGTGAAGCATTGAAAGAGAAAGTGACTGATGGTTCAATCCTATGCAAGTTTACTCAGAAGTAACTCCCACGAAGTTCAATCGGCCTTACTCCCCAGTATGTGTGTATAGAATTGCTGCCCTAGTCCAGCTACTAGTAATGGTAGCAGTTTGCGTATAAACGTAGGCCGCAGTTGCATCCGAGGAAGCTAGGTATGGAGAGGGAATTGCACTATCACTCATTCTCATCTATGGAGTGTGAAACCAAACTTTAAATAAGACACCTGTATGACCAGGATGAATGTGCAATAGAATGACATTTTTAAAATGTGATTTTTTTTTAAAAAAAGAAGCAGAATGAAATCCAAAATGTGATAGATACACTGTGTGGCTATCCATAGATTGTTAGAAAGCAAAGGTCAGCCTTAGGTTGATTTTCCTATTAGGATTATAAATGATGTTAAGCTTTTTTTTTCATAAGGTTGGGATGGAAATTCTTCCTTTCCATAGGAAGCTTGAGACCTCTGTTCAAATATTATTTATGTGGACAAGTACAATCACCACAGCACTGAAAGACCTCATGAGTTCCAAAACTAAAGATAAAACATCTTGGAAGACAATCAACGCTCATGGTTTGTTGCACCAAATATACATGACCAAAACCCAGTATGGTCCTTGTCCAGTGGATCAAACAGAATTGATAGATTCAATGTGTAACCAGCTTTCCATTTACTGTAAACTAGTACAGCAGCCATCACTGTAATGAATGGAGTGTGGCACATTGTGGAGACCTTTGGAGTTGGCTCAATGAGTCAAACAGATCTATATGGCACCTATCCTCATGGATGAGGGACAAAGATTTTTCCTACCCAGTGATATCCCTGAGTGCAGACAATTTACTTTTGCCATAGAACTGAATAGAAATCATGCCCTTATTTGGGGGAAAGTAGAAGTATGAACTCACACTGTTGAGTTGAGGGCTTAGTGACCTTAACTTCATGTGGGGGAAGTGCTGTTCTTCTTGCAGCCATTTTTATATGTAGCTTCCCGTATAACTTAATGAGAGCCATTGACAATCTAGTCTTCAATTTTACATAGGTTCTTCTTGGGCACCACACCATGGTCATGATAGAGTGTGGGCACTAGAAAGTACAACAAGACAGTATCCAGGAGTGGCTTTAGATATATAATCAGCTGATCAAAACTGTGCAATTTAATTTAAGACTAGTGTATGTCTCATTTACCTCATCCCAGATTCAACTAAACATGTAACTTAAATGTTTAGTGTTGACCAATGTCATGCAGTAAGTAAGGGCCAAACTAGATATGATGGCGTCCTTGTGACCACCACATGGAAGCTGCCACCATTTCAAAGTAAAAAATGTCATGAGAGCCTGATCCCAATTGTGCTCCCAACACGGTGCTTTTGTTTCCCCCCACCCCGATATTTTTAAGTGCCCAATCAGTCATGGGTGGGGGGTCTGGCTGTTTTGGTTCTTGATAAGTTGTATGTGTGGGGGGTGGGCAGAGTGCCTCAACCCGCCTTGCTGTAGATGCTCACAGCACTTTATAAATGACTACTTTAAAATGGTAGTGGTGTCCTCATGGCAGCCATGAGGGTGCTGTCACATCTAGTTTAGTCCTAAGACTTAAGTATTAACATAACAGTTTTGCAGTGCAATCATAAGCAGAGTTACATCCTTTTAAGTCCATTGAGGTTAATGGGCATAGAAGGGTGCAAGTCTGTTTAGGACTGCACTGCAAATGTATGGGACACACATATATTTGATGTTCCACATAGATTCAGCTGAAAGGCTCATATACTCAGGTTTGCAGAATGGGTTATCTATGTCATTTTTTAAAGGATTCAGCTGTGAGAGGTACTCTGGATTGTTGGTGTATCCAAATAATTGTATGTCCTAGGGGAGCAATGTGGATAATTCATATAGCCATAACTTCTGCACATGATCAGGAGAATACCTGAAGAACCTCAGCATGTCATGTTGGGACTGGCCATTGTCTTTAACATTCGCACAGAATTGTTTCTCTGATGTATCAGCAGAGCCGCTGATAAGAAGGAACAGCACAATTTTCCAAATGTATTTTACAGCAGAAGGTTACACAGTTCTGTTACTGGTTCTTTGAAGGTGCTGCTTACAAGCTTTAAGAATGAATGACCTAAACAGCAGCAAATGAACCCAAGCCTTAATAATGCAATAGAAACAGCAGAAATTTTATACATGATGTGCGTCTTAGATAATATGCTTTCAGTGAAAGCAAGGAAGATGTTAAAAAGTGACAAAATGTCATACTGTTTTCTAGTTTGTACATTCAGAATTTTTTGTACTTTTGTTCTTAAATTGTTTATTTTTGTAAGAAAATAAAATCAAATGGACAAACTTATTTTTGTTATTGCAGCATTTTCTTCTTTCTGCTGCTTTTACAAAAATGGCTAAACCCATTTATTCTGGAATACAGCTCTCTTTAAATGAGATTCTTTGGTAACTGGTGTGGTAACCTGGAGATCTGAGGGGTGGAGCCTGTGGACAGTGGGATTTGGGGAGGGGGACTTCAATGGGGTATAATGTCATAGGTTCCACCTTCCAAAGTGACCATTTTCTCCAGGTGAACTGATCCCTGTCTCCTGGAGATTAGCTGTAATCCCAGGAAATCTCTAGCCACCATGTGGATGTTGGCAACCCTAGCAACTAGTGGCTATAAGAATGAAGCTGAAATCTTTTGTAGAACCTCTAGCTGGTCCTCCATATCAATACAGAGTTACATTTATCCCTTTATTGCTTGCTCTATCAACGTGTTCAAGGTGGTTCATGGAGTGTGAAAACTAAATATTTGACATAGTGGCTATATAAAATCAGAATAAAGTTTTTTAGACTGTAGCTCAGGTGGGTTCCATGATGTAAGAGCCACCATTGAAAGAGTCATGTTACTCTCTTCCTCCCCATCCCACTTGATTGGATATAAATGATTCAAGGGACTGACACAATGTCTCAGTTAAGCTATAGTGCAAAATAGTGTTCATTTATGAAACCAGAATTCAATTTGCAGTTGTCACTCAAATATTGGTTTGCCTTGACAAATATTGATCATCACCTTTGCTCTGGCCAAGTATCTCTGTAACCTGCAAGTGGATTAGGGTAGCTCTGGAGAAGAAGCCAAGATGAAGCTTGAATATCTGTATCCTACATCACACAAAAACATAGTTAAGACTGTGGTTCATAAACCAACTCCAAATCATAGTTTCATATCCCATTTTTGACAGATCCTAAATAGCCATAATTAGAGGAGTGGCTTGTGTTCAAACAATCATACTAACCATAGTTTAAACCGTGATCCCACATGACGTTTGAATCCATTAAATCAGAGTAATTTAGATCACTTTAGAAGGGGATTACAAATTAATTGAGGATAGATTCACCAGTGCAGATTAGCCCCGATTAAAGGTTAAACAGTCTGTCTGGAGTTTCTATTTGCTCTGGGAAGGGGATGCTGAGATGAAGGCTATTCCTACTGGATATATCTTCATATTTTTCGCAGGTATGGGATTGCTGTGCATTTAAAAGGAGGTTTGCTCCAGAAGCATGAGCTCTTCACTTGGTGTGCACAGCTGAGGTTCAGCCGTTTCATATAACAACTGGAAGAAGTGGCACCACTATGGGACAGAGAGTGTGTGGCACCACTTACTTATCTGCACCCAGGAGCAGCACTTACATAGACCCACACCTGTTGGTCAGCACTACCATCAACCATGTGACTTCTTTGTGCATGGTAGCATGTTGAATATTTGAATATCTCTTGTGACTTCTTAGTGATGATGGGGGAATCCTTACCTAGAGCAAGATGTTGATGATTGAACATCAGGTATTGAACAGCTGGTATTTCAGACCAGATGAGAGCTGGTAGATATGGAGGTGGGATTTTTCAAAGATGGCCAGTGTTTGGCAAGGATGCTTATGGCCTCTCTAATCTCTGTAGAGAGTCAAGGATTCAAGGGCCCAGGAATGGCAAAAAAACAAGAATAAGCTTCAAAATATTACAAGATGAGAAAAAGAGAGGAGGTTTAGCAGTCCCAAATATAAAATTATATTACAAGCAACATGTCTGGTCTGGATTGTGGACTGTATTAAGTACCCAAGACAAACAATACTAAAATTAGAATCAGCAGATCTTGATGAAGGCCTACACAATTATTTAAGAGATCAATTTAAAAGATCATAACACAAAAAAGAAGTCATATAATCAGAGATGGACTTTTGAGAATATGGTTTACATGCCGGAATTTCTTGAACCCCTCAAACTCTTTGCTTAGGTCCCCAATAGAAGTACATTGTGATAAGAACATGAGAAATAAAAATAATTTTTTAACATATGGCATGATGGTAAACAGTCAAGCAAAAATCAAATCTTGGCAAGATATTGACGATGAAGGGGTAAACATTCAATGGCTGATGTCAATTACTCTCAAGACTAAAGGAGATCATGAGTACTGAAGGTGGAGTTCTAAGAGATGCAACTGGATTTGAGCAGTTGATTATAAAACAACAAGAGCATTTACTATGATGGATACATAAGATTTTACTCCAGCTAGAAATGGAAGATGAACATGTATGAAAAAATGTATGATTAAGTGGATGAAAAACCTTAAAGAACATATCTACACAACATTTATTTATTTATTTTATTATATTTGTATCCCGCCCTCCCTGCTTTCAGAAATGACATCATGGGAATGACATCACGAAAGTGACGTCATCATGCTGGGGAAGTTGCACAGTGACACTCTGCATTTTGGGCAAAACTCTATGGGGTTTTTGGCCTAAAACCATAGAGTTTTGCCCCAAAAGCAGAGTGTCACCACACGATGTCCCTATTTGGGGGTGGGGCTTCTCCTGCCACCCAGCTGGCTGGTGACAGGCAGAAGCCCAAAAATCAGGGGAATCCCCGCTCAGACTGGGGGTCTGGCAACTCTAGCTGGAAATGTCAAGACATAAATGGAAACTTCTTTCATATATGGTGGACTTGAAAAAAGCAAAAGGAAAGAAATACTGGATATATTAAAGTTTACCTTCCCAATGGAAGCCAAAAGTATGCTGTTATGTGTTCTGCCTAACAAATTACCAAAAATTTTAGAAGAGATATTCAAATACATGGTGACAGTGGCTAGAACCAGGGGTCTTTTTGGGGGGGAGCACACCAGAGCACAGCTCCGGGAGCTCAGGAGCCAAGCCCCACCCCCAGCCGGTGTCCCCGGAAGTCTTTCAGGCAGCTGAATGTCAATTTCAGCTCCATTATATCCTATGGGCCATTGAAGTCAATGGTGAAAACATAGGGTATATTCTGGGGGCTGGAGGGGAGTGGGTTTGAGGGAGAGGCTCCAAAGTCACAGGGTAGCTGACGAAGCCTCTCCCCAAGATACCCACCAAGTTTCAAGAACATTGGATCAGGGGGTCCAATTCTATGGACCCCCAAACAGGTTGCCCCTATTCCCTCCATTAACATAACATAAGAACATAAGAGAAGCCAATGTTGAATCAGGCCAATGGCCCATCCAGTCCAACACTCTGTCACACAGCGGCCAAAATATACCAGGTGCCATCAGGAGGTCCAGCAGCGGGGTCAGGACACCAGAAGCCCCCCACTGCTGCCCCCTCCAGCACCAAGAATAGAGTGCATCACCTGCCCCAGACTGAGAGTTCCCATCTATACCCCGTGGCTAGTAGCCACTGATGGACTTCTGCTCCATATGTTTATCTAATTCCCTCTTGAAACTGTCCATGCTTGTAGCTGCCACCACCTCCTGTGGCAGTGAATTCCATATGTTAATCACTCTTTGGGTGAAGAAGTATTTCCTTTTATCTGTTCTAACCCGACTGCTCAGCAATTTCATGGAGTGCCCACGAGTTCTTGTATTGTGAGAAAGGGAGAAAAGTACTTCTTTCTCAACCTGCTATGTCCCATGCATAATCTTATAAACCTCAATCATGTCACCCCTCAGCCGTGTTTCTCCAAGCTAAAGAGCCCCAAGCATTTTAACCTTTCTTCATAGGGAAGGTGTTCCAACCCTTTTATCATTCTAGTTGCCCTTCTCTGCACTTTTTCCAATGCTATAATATCCTTTTTGAGATGTGGTGACCAGAACTGTACACAGTATTCCAAATGAGGTCGCACCAATGATTTATACAGGGGCATGATGATACTGGCTGATTTGTTTTCAATTCCCTTCCTAATAATCCCCAGCATAGCGTTGGCCTTCTTTATTGCAGGTCAAAGAAAAAGGGGATGGCAAAGGATGAGATGATTAGACAGTGTTATCGATGCAACGAACATGAAATTAAGCACTCTAGAGGACAATGGAAGACAGGAGGGCTTGAGGTGATGTGGTCCATGGGGTTGTGAAGAGTGGGACTTGACTGTGCAACTGAACAACAACACTATGATTATCTTTGAGAAACATAATTATGTAGTATGACTTTTTTCTTTTTTCCGCTTTTCTTTTCTGTACCCCCACTGTTTTCCTAAAATAATACAAAAAGGATACAAGGGCCCCTATTTCCCCACTTCTTCACTAATTCTGTGCAATACCAGATCAGTGAGGCACATAATTGCATGCCTATCTGGGATGTTACAGGAAGAGAAAATTGACCTGGCTTGCATAACAAAGACATAGTTGGAAGAAAATGGCATGGTGTGTCTGTCCCAACTAACTCCATCAGGGTATATGATCATCCACCAACCCCACACAGGTGGCTGGGGAGGAGGGGTGGTTATTATCCTTCCAATTCTTCCAGTGCAAAGTATCACTGGCACCAACTGTATGCTCATGTTGGGGACCAAGGATAGATTAAGCATATTGCTTGCTTAGTGGCCACCTAGTTCCCTGGTAAGCAGCCTGTCTCAGTTGACAGAGGTACTTTCAAGCACAGTGCTGGAAACACCTAGATTGATAATTCTTGAGGACTTTAGCATTCATCCTGAGGATACCTTGCTGAGATTGGGCCAGGTTTTTATAGCTTCTTTGACTGCCCTGAGCTTCTCTAAAACCATGATGGGCTTAACCAGGGCTTTTTTTGTAGAAAAAGTCCAGCAGGAACTCATTAGCATAATAGGCCACACCCAACAGCAGAAACTCATTAGCATATTAGGCCATACCTCCATGTTACCTTTTGCTTCTTATTCTGTTTACCTTTGTTGTCAAAACCCAGGGCTTTTTTTGTATCAGGAACTCCTTTGCATGTTAGGCCACACACCCCTAATATAGCCAATCCTAATGAGTTTCTGCTGTTGGGTGTGGCCTATTATGCTAATGAGTTCCTGCTGGGCGTGGCCAACTCGGGAACCAGCTGGAACTCCATTTCTGTGCATTCCTGCCCAAAAATAGCCCTGGGCTTAACATGAAAGAGGTCACACCTTAGATTTAACTTTTGCACTGAACCTTTGAAGGAATATCTAGTTTTAGGTTCAGAGATTTGGCCTGAACCAGGGTCTGACAAGTGCCTACTCAAGATAGGAGTGGATGTGGCCCCAAAACCCTACTCAAGACAAGAGTGAATGTGGCCCAATTAAAATTATCTGCCCACAGAGATTCTTAGATCCTACTGGATTCCAGAATGCTCTGGATGATTTTAGGATTCCAAACTTGTGATCTATTCAGATTGTGGTGGGAACTTTTAATGTAAAGTTCTTTGAAATTATCAACAACATTGACCCTGTTGACCTCTCCTGCCCCTAAGGTAGAACCTGACCCCCCAGTTACCACAGAGCTGTGTGATCTAAAGAGAGCCAGGAGATGTCTAGAATGCCATTGGCAGAAAACTCATACTGAATCTGTTAGAACATGCCACAGAGACCACTGGAAGACCTGTGAAATGGCAGTGACAGCAGCAAAGGAATGTTACTTCTCTCCTACCATTGCATCAGCTGATTCATAACAATCCCAATTATTTAAGGTATCATTTGCTTGCTCTTAAGTCTGACTCTTTATTGTTTCAGAACAGACAATTAATGTGATGCTTTTGCAAAGTTTCTTGCTGATAAAATATTGCAAATATGTTCTGATATGGATACTGATTGTAACAAAGGTCAGTCCCAAGAAATACCTAGTACTCAATCTGATGTATTTATAGACCATTTCGACTCTGTTTTCTCTTTAATTGATGACCTCCATCTGAATATAGACAAATGCCATGTCACTTTGTTGCTCTTACAGGATTTATTTTTAGCCTTTGATACAGTGGACAATGCCATTTTGTTGAAGTGCTTTAAGGCAGAAGTAGGTATAAGGGGATATGCTTTGGACTGGTTCAAATCATTCCTCAATGCTTTTCAACTTCTATGTAAAGCCCTTAGAACAAATAATTCATAGTTTTGGGGTGAGTTGTCATCAATGTGCTGATGAAACACAGCTCTATATCTTCTTATTCAAATCTCTTGGTGATGCTATAGAGGTCCTGAATCTTTACTTGTCTGTTGTGGTTAAATGGCTACAAGTAAACAAATTGAAACTAAGTCCTGACAACACCAAGGTAATGCTGGTTGGGAAGGTGGAGTTTTTGAAGGCCTTTATGCTTCCCTCCATTGACAGAGTTCAGCTGACCTTGCTGACTTGGTTAAAAGTGTAAAATTATACTGGATCTATCATTAGAAGAAAGTTGATGCAGTTTGAGGGAGGGTGACTTTCTTCCAACTCAGTCTAACCCAGGAGATGGCCCCCTACTTGACTTGGCTGATATGATTTCCTGGGATCCATGCTATGTTAACATCAAGAATGGACTCATGTAATGCACTTGATAAAGGTCTCCCCTCAAAGTCAGCTTAGAGACTGTGGCTGATGCAGAACAGCTCAGCTATTATCAGGAGTTAGGCGGAGCATAAATATTGCTCCCATTTTGTGGTCATTCTATTGCTTGTCAATCACTTGCTAGATTTAATTCAATGTACCACCTGTCACATACAAAATTCTTCATGGTCTTGGACCCTGGTATCTGCAGGACCTACTCCCCACCTATGCTCCACCACTAAAGCTTCACTCACCTGAGCAGGGCCTTCTGCGGGTGCCTCCCAGCAAACAGGCACAATTGACAGCTGCCTGTACTTGTGCATTTTCTGTTGTGCCCCCCTCCATGGAATGGTCTGCCTGATGAGGTTGGGAAGGCTCCCACTCTCCTGGCTATCTGCAACTATGTGAAATTTAATTATTCAGGAGGGCTTTTTTAAACACAGGTAATAGGTTCAAATATGTTTATAGGAAAGGAAGGCACAAATGCTATCTAGAAAGACCAGTCCAGTTGAATTCCTGTAGCCATGAGGCAATATGCAGATACAGTTCCCTTGTAGCAATGTATTTTTATTATTAGTTCAAAGTCTGTTCTGCACTGGTTTACATATTTCCTTCAAACAGCTTCTTGGAGCTCCAAGGTAAGGACAGTAAAAGAAGAGAAGAATTGATCTTTGGGATAAAAGAGAAAGAAAATTCCTCAGATCACAATGGAGAGATGTCATCAATGCAGTGCAAAGGGGCCACTTATAAAATGAACAATCTGTCTGGTGCCTCACTGGATGGGTTAAAATGAGCAGAGTAGAAGATAGAATTTTGTCAATAAAAGGGTGGGCATTCTTCAGAAATATTAACCTTATATATTCACTTGTTCAAGTATAACAGGAATTCGAGTTTCAGTTCATTGGAAAAACAAGACAAAATGATTTTAATGTTCTTATTTCCCTAAACTGTTGATGTTAATGACAGTCTTTTACAGGATTAGTGTCATTTGAGAACAGAAGATCAAAGGTATCTTTGTAACAATCTGGCTATTTGTGCAAGCAGAGCAGCTACTATTAGGGTTACCAACAACCTGGAGGAAAAAATGTCCTTAGTAGAGGCATAACAGAACATTATTTGCCAAATGATGTTATTTTATGTCTATGCCATGAAAATCATCACCTGTTCATTACATACATTAGGCCTCTATCAAAGGGCAGGGCAATTTCCCTCCATGTTGCTGGCAACCATAGGTGGGTATAGAAGCAAGCACTCAGGTAGACAATATTAGATTCATGGTTCCAAAGCAACACCGGGAAACCTGAAAACAACAACAAAAATTATTCTTCTCTGGAATTCTCTGGAATTCCTACCTACCTGAAATATGGTGACCAGGATATAATCCCTGAGATCCCATTCAGATGAAAAACAAAAAGTTACAGTTTTAAAATAAATTTTGAATGTAATTGTCTATAAGGCTGTGACTGTTTCTTCTACTTGTCTGAAATTTGACAGAAGGGATCTTTTTTTGCACAGGGTGCAATGCCTGGAATGGAGGAATAGGGCTTGGAGGATGTGGGCAACCAGGAAAATGCTGGAAGAGGAGGACAATGTTCAGGAAAAAAGAGAAAGGCATAGAGGAGAAGAATAACTGCAGGAGGGGGACAAAAGACTAGAGAAAGAAAATAGCAACATGCCTTCAATGGTAGTTTATGAAAGCTAGATTTGCTCATATTAGAAAATGCATACTTTGGCATTTAAGTTCTAAATTTATACAATAGATTGCTACCTCCTCCCAAAAGGAGTCTGTATCTTAGTCATAAGATTACCATTTGAGATAGCGTTGTTCCAGTGACTTGTACCCAACATTTTCAGAATATATTTCTGCAATGTCTTCCCATTGTCCTCACCACCCTTCAGTCATCCTGCTCTTTTTCCACAGCCACAAACCACATGTGACAGGTCAATGTTTAATGTGTTTCCATAACTATTATCTCTCTTTAACATAACATGTAAGTGATGGACACCGGTCATCTTGGTCCCTGAATACACCTAGCACCAAAGGAAGTATAGCTCGGGTGTGAGTGTCTCTCCTCCCCTTACCTCCAAGGGGCTGTGAGATTCTGCTGAAGCACACAGGATGCTCACCAACAGCATTCCTTATCCTGGCAACATTTGCACCATTCCACTGCAGCCATTTACTAGGCAAAGGCCAGAGTAAGCAGCAACACAGTGATCATTCTAACAGCACATAAAGCCTACAAGGGACATAACAGCAGAATATTAGGATCATCATATTTGCAGGCACATTACCTGTGTGAAGGATAATAATACTGAAACCATGCTTCTGGCACAAGCTGGCAAACAGATCTAATCTCGCAGGTGATGTGTAAAGGGAACAGGGGAATAGAAAGTGTCAAAAGAAGAAATATATCAGTCAGGCCAGAACAAAGACATGGTAGATGCTCGCTCCATGTGCTAAACTGGTTGTGGCTGCATGACAGAAATAGCACCAGAAATTCCACTCTGAGACTCAAAAAAAGGATTAATTTTTAATTCCCCAAAGCCAAATCAGGATATAGCACAGCTCATGCTGTTCCAGTTCCCAGCTCCTTAAGAATTTCCTCTGTTCTTTTTGTAGTCTAGGTCTGTCTGTGTTTACCCTCCTTTGGTTCCTGAGTCCTGCTGCTCCCCTCAGCCCCAGTCACTGGATATTTTATGCTCTCTGTATGCAAATAAAACCATGCTCACTCAGCCACCATTTTGGACTTGGCAGTTCAGAAGTCCCTTTCTGCCAGTTCATAATTTATTTCTCTTGGCTTAAAACTGAATGGAGTCCTTTCCCCCACCTTCTTGTCTTTCTAAACTTTTCAGACAGGCAGACAACACTAAAATTACAATGATACTGACAAATTCAATGACCACAACACAAAGCCCGTCCCCTTTATGTTCACCTGTGGTAGTGTGGAGGTTTCTTTCCTCTGTTGTTGTTCTTTGTAGCTGCAGTATCCATGGGAGCATCAGAACCACATGGGTAGGATCAATCTCATTTTATTTACTTAGTCATTTAGTTACACTGAACATTAATGGGAAAAGCTTAGAAAATGTCACTTACCCAATGAG
This sequence comes from Gekko gecko, assembly GCA_029375565.1. Taxonomy (NCBI): domain Eukaryota; kingdom Metazoa; phylum Chordata; class Lepidosauria; order Squamata; family Gekkonidae; genus Gekko; species Gekko gecko. The sequence goes on along the minus strand of JAPDNY010000001.1, from coordinate 65,970,545 downwards.
TGCTGACTGTGGTTTCTATAGAAGTCAATTTACAGTGCAAACCTAGAGATACACCCTTCAAAGCTCATTGATTTCAAGTGATTTGGAAGGGTGTCGCACAAATAGCCCAGCTTAGCCTGAGCTTGTTGGAGTTGGGAAGTGAAGAAGGGTTGGCGATGCTCAGTACTTGGATGGGAGGCAACCAAGGAAAAGTGGGGTTATTATGCAGAGGAATGCAATAGAAAACTACCTCTGTTCATCTCTTACCTTGAATGCCCTGTGGATGGGGTTGCCATGATTTGGCTGTGGCTCAAGGACACGGTATTTATTTATTCAACTCTGTTCAGGGTCACATTGTTAATCCAGTGAACACTGGACTTCTTCTAAGCTAATTTCACAGGTGTGTATACAGTGGAGTTATACTATCAATTGTGACTCTCAATAGGTCTCCACAGGGTTTCAAGTTGAGGACTTTCCCAGGCCATCTTTTAAACTGGTGATGGTAGGGAATTAAATTGGGACTTTAAGTATCTGCTTTACTACTAAGGTATGACCTGCCCTCTGAATGGCTGCTACAACAGTCTTTCCCTGTTGGAGAAAAAGAAAGTTATCTGACTCCATCCTGAGACATCCTAGATAAAGTCTTCACATTATTTTTTCCCTTCTACTTTCTACAGGTGTACATAATCAGTTTGTATTGTAGACAAACTTTTAATGACATTTCAAACCCAGTCCTGTCATTACATCTCTGATGTATGCAGGCTCAGGGTGATAACATTTCATAGTGCTGCCAAGAGGAAACTCCTGAGCTGAAACCTGAGGGGGACGGTGAGGGAGGAAAGAAAATGGCAAATTTGCTGTGTTTAACACATTGGAGGCCATCTGTATTTTATTCAAATAGGGTTATATATTTTGTGAGAATAAAAAACAGCTTCATGACTCAGTGTGTGGATGGCAGTTGCTTGAATATCCATAATGGGAAACATGTTTTAGCTTGGAAGTTGCAAAGGGAAATCAAATGTTTGAAGTGTCAAAACTAGAGAAATCTAAAATATGCCTGACACCGTAGCTATTGAAGCCAAGAGGAATAAATCATCATCTCAGGAAAGAAAACCCCACCAAGCTCTTGGCTGTAACACTCATTTTCCTACACTCAAATAAAATTTCATACAACCTGATAATTTAACCAGACTTGTCAATGGGGAATGATTGATTCCACAGACATCATCTCTTTGTGCTTATAGGCAGAAGCATCCATTGCAAAATCTGAGAAATGAATTTAAATGCCTACAGGCTCCTTTTCAAATCAATAGATGGACCAAAAAAAATGTACCCCACTCTTACCACACTAGACTGGTTATTAAAAGTTAAATATGGTAATGTTTCTTTTTCCTGTTTCTAATCATTGTATTTTATAGACACAATACATAATATAAAATATATCAGTCTTCCATCATTGCAAGCACATATTTCAATCCATCTTTCTATATAACACTTTCACCACTATTTTCAATACTTTCACCCCCAGATATCCCAAACTGTAATACTTCTAAACCCAAACATTGAACTAAAGGTGTCCAGCTCTCATCCATATACTTGATATTCCTGGACTGTTGTTGCACAGTCAGCTTTACCATTTTCATTGTGTTCCAAACATTCAATAGTCATTCATGTTTATTAGGAAACAATTGCCTTTCCCAATATCTAGCAAAAACTATCCTTGCTATATTTAGTATGTTTTACAATATTTCTCTGTACATGATTTACACTGTCTCAATGCATTCCATAGAATATTTTTCGAATTCATTGGGAGCTCAACATTCCAGACATCCAATATTGCTCTTTGGCTCATTTTAAAATAAATACAGCAATGTTATGTTTTGGCTGTTATTAAACAGAGGTACATTTTCCAGTGATCTTTGGGAAAAAAGAAGTACGGTAAGATGGGGAGAAGGAGACCTCTGTGACAGGGAACATGTCCGTGTAAGTTGAAGGCTCAAAATTCATACCTTAACATTGCTAATCAAAGGATCACAGGACTGAGAAGCACCCTGCACAAGATTCCAGAGAGCTCCTGTCAACCTGACTTGACAATATTGGGCAAGATGGACCAATGGTTAGACTGAAGCAGCTCCATATGTTAACTGGTCGGTTCATAGCTCTGTTGATGGTAAGATGCTAAGTTAGGTTAGTGCTTTAAAAGCATAGTTACCACAGGAAAAATTAGAATGATTGTCCTGCAGCCCATTCCACTGGAGCAGCAAGTTTATGCTAGGTTTATTAGTGTAAAATCCTTACTTGGACTGGAGCAGCAGCGGTTCAATAGCGCATCTACATCCCTGTACTGCATTGACTCTTCCTCACCACTGGTGGTGTTGTGGGTTAAGTCCTGGCTGTTTCAAAGAACAAAAGTGAGACTTCAAGCAGCCGGATGCAGCAAGATCTTGTGGACTCAGGAACTCCCTGACAATGCTGACATGACCAGTCTAGGATGCTGACTCCTGGACAGGCTAGCTTGGGGTGCAGGAGAGATACATCTGTGTACTAAAAGGGTAAGTGTTATTGTTCCATTTTTAATGTATATCATTGAATGTATATGTTTAAATGTGGACAGTTCTTTCAAAAATGTATTTTTAATTGAAATGTCATTTGGGGTGAGGGAGGGAAGACTAGATATGCAGTTAAATATGGACACAGTTTCACATTAATATATTTACTCTGCATGGGTGCAATATATGGGTCCGCGGGCAATCATGTTCCTTGTCCCAAGGCTGGAGGCAGGGTTTCCCCACTGACAGGCCCTGCCCCCCAGCTGCCAATCAACTGGCCAGCAGGGAGACTTACTTGGAGAAAGAGAAAGGCCTAAGCCTCATTGCACAGGAAGTGACATCCAGGCAACACTCTGGTATTTGGGCAAAAACACTATAGTAAAAGCTGATTTTACCATAGAGTTTTTGCCCAAATACCAGTGTTGCCTGGACATTGCTGGTGTGATGACATCACTTCCTGTGCAACACCAGCAAAGAGGCCTGGCCCTTTCTGTTTTTCTAGAAAAGTCCTCTTATCCTCTGCCAGTTGCCAGGAGGGACATGGCAACCCTACCAAGACCCATAACTTTGCATGATGGCACTGCTATATAATTCTATCTATTCATCAAGTCCAAACCGAAGAACCACTGACAATAATGGCTGCTGTCACCCAGTATGAAATTTCCTCCCATGGCAAAGTCAAAGTTTGATCACATTTCAGAAGTATAGTAAAAGCATCCTGTTTGTTCCTGGTCTTTGGCTGCGTTCAGACGGCCAGTCAATCGCGCCATGAGCCCTCCTAAAATTTTATCCCGATTTTTTTAATCCAGCCTAGCACGACCAGACACCCCCCCATGAAATAGCCTCACCGCGCGTTGTTCCCACCGTGATTTGTCTACACAGCATCCACCGAGGATTTTTTTTAAAAAAAGTTTTGTACATTCGCATAGGCAAGACTGCGCCTCCTTGGAGAACTGAGGCGATCGCGGAGGGTTTTCAGCAAAGTCCCGGTCCTCCCCCTTGCCATTGCCATCATGATCAATGGAGGGACTATTTTGCAAGTTAGAACAGTCCTTCCCCCTCCATCTCCCATCGCGGTAACATCTTGTCCCTAAAAGAAATAAGCATGAATATTACATTCCTCGTAGCGCTTATCGCTGAATGCGTTTCCTCGTTAAAGCGCACATGGGGTTTCAATTTTTAAAAATCGCGCCCCCGTCGGCTCGGTCTGACGTCAGACCGAGCCAACGGGAGCATCGCGCGCTAATGGAGTGACCAGACGGAAGAAAGTCTGCAGTTGTTGCGTGGGTAAGCGAAAACCCTACATTGAAACTGCTACTTTTAAAATCAGGATTGGAGGCGCAGCAGAACGGGATGCCTATGGGACCGGAATATTTCCCAGATGTTTCTGTCTGGTCGTGCATTTTTGATCCGCAAGGGAGTCGTTCCTATGGCAGATCAAAAGATCCGTCTGAACACACCCTTTGAGATGGGGTTCAGTGTTAATTCAGAAACAAAAGGGAAAGATCAGTGAATTTCTATTTCATTATTGCTCATCTGTTTTCCTAGAAGAGGGAATCATTTGCTGTTGTTATCGGCCCTGAGCCGTCATGGTGTGTAAGAAAGCTAGAAAAACCAATCTGTGTTGGGATGAAGAAACTTGTTACCCCCAACAATGAAGGCTGCAAGGAATGTGCCACCTTTTAGGCCAGTACAATTATAGGTATAATGAAGCAGCTATTCTTCATTATAGGCAAGTGCCAGCCAAAGTTAAGAACTTTTAAATCCTTTGAATCTGAATTGAACTGATTTATGTATTTATTAATATCCAGCTTTCCCCAGAGACTCATAACAGATATGCCATTATTAACACAATAAAAAACATTACCCAGGTAACATAGTAATAACAATAAACAGAAAAATACTAGCTAACCAGCACAAAATGTATAAACTTATCTTAAATACCTTCCCCTTGGCAGTGAAATGTTCTATTAAACAAAATGGCTGAAAAGTGTTAAACATGGTGCTTCCTCAGGCAAGTTGTTCCTCGTGGCTTAAGCTATGACAGAAAAGGCTCATGTTGTCTCTGAGGAAGATAATTGAATCCTAGGTGCAGAATAGCAAGCAAAAGCTGAAAAGAGGAGTGTTATTGGTGCATGCATTCATATTGAGACACATGGTCCTTCTTGTTTCCTCTGTGGGTCTTATGTCAAACCAACACCTTAAACTGAGCCCAGAGATAAACAGGCAACCATCAGAACTGGTGTATGCTTGTATTAGCTTACCCTAACAAATGGAAAGCCACATTTTGCATTTTGAAGTTTCAAAGCTGTCTTTAAGAGCAGCTTCATATAAAGCACATCATAATAATATTGATCAGTCTGGCCTGTATCCAGAAAGGGAGATCATTGACAAGCAAGATTTTGCCACAATGCCAACCTGTTTCTCAAACACTGAAACATGTATTTAACTTCCCCACTGAAGTCAGTGGATCTCAGAATGGAATATGTTGATTTGATCAGCCCCTATATTTTACATTCTTTCTGCAGCACAAGACCTGATTTTAGAATATAAGGAACTTTATACAAAGTCAGATTTGTGGTAGATCTGATCTAGTGCCCTCTTTGTGACTGACTGTGCTTATACATGCTCTCAGGTAGCTCATTTACTGAAAACACAAAGGTTGGATATAGGAACTCATAGATGTCAAGTATGCTCCTTCCTTCCTCTCTCTCTCTTTCTCTCTCAGTTTCAAACTAACTGTCATGGATGTTTTACACAATAAGAAAGTGAACAGCACAGGCACTTTGCTCCATTTCAGCCTGGACAGTGTGGAGGAGGCCCCTTATCAGAAGGCTGTGAAGAATGCCATTTCAACTGCTTTTAATATTCTATACTATCCTCCTACACATCCAGCAGCAACAGAGTCCTGCGGGACCGCCTAGAATGTGAATGAATGGAAGAACAAAGCATAACCTCTAACTCTGGTGCACCAAATTGGCGGGGTGGGATAATAGATAAAGTGTTGGTGATTGATTATTTAGATATTCTTAAGGACTGCACCTCAGCATTAGTCTCTGCACAGTCTCTTTCAAGAAAGCATGTTCTGTCACCCACATACTCCTAACATTTTGCACATTTGAATGCTCTTTGAACTAACTTGTGTTCATTGTGTAAATACCCTGCATAAAATGATAAATGAGGTGGAGGTGGGGAAACAGATTCAGTGTGACTTGGGTTGTTTGAGTATTAGTAATTAAAGTGCTTCCACTTAAGGTTACTGGTTGCATTCCAAATTGCATTGCTATTCAGTATTAAAGTCTCCACTGCAAGCAAGAAATATTCCTTGGCATTAGCTGAAGAATTAAATATTGGCATAATATTTAACCTTTATGTAAAAAGACATAAAGACTAAGAGATACAAATGTGATCCCAACAGTAAGTGAAAAGCTTGTCAGGACCCACATGGTCACACATTAGGGGAGTCCACAAGAAGTAAATAATGCCAGATGGGGAGTGACATGGTGATGCTGGCTCCAGTCTACTTAATAAGCCAGTCTTGAATAGTGGCTAGAATGTTAGACTAGGACCTAGAGTCCATCTGTGGGATCAAAGATCTGGGTTGTTTGAATAAGGCTGTGAAGCCCCATACAGTCTTTTCATTGTAGAACTGTGGATTTGGATTTGAATGATAGACTTGCCTGTGCAGATAGCTGGTTTGCTGTTTCTGTGACTGTGGTGTTCTTCCAGGAAGGGAGGAAGTAGGACCTCACAGATGCCTTCTGATCCATAACAAGGACCAGAATGATATTCCCTTGACTCACAGCACATCCCTGTTTTATAAACAAAGAAACTTTGATATGTTGTTGAAGGCTTTCATGGCCAGAATTCACTAGTCGTTGTAGATTTTCCAAGCTGTATGGCCGTGGTCTTGGAATTGTAGTACCTGACGTTTCGCCAGCAGCTGTGACTGGCATCCTCAGCGGTATAACACAGAAAGATGGAGTACTCTCTGTGTCAATGTGAGAAGAAAAAAATGGTAGCCATGTAATTTATATCTATTTAGGAAGGTGGGGTAGGGCTGAGTCATTATCTTGTAGGAGTTTCCCAGGCTGTGACATGCTAATGGAGGAGGTTTCCTGTGGAGGTTCTTTTCCATATGGATTGGCTGTTGAAATTCTTATTTTACCTGTAGTGCTGTTGTAAGATGTAGAGCATTTTGTATTTTTCAGGACAGGAAACCATGTCCTATTTATTTTTAAACTTTCTTATTTCCTGTTGAAATTGTGTTTATGTTTATGAATTTCAATGGCTTCTCTGTTTAATCTGACATGATAATTGGATGTGTTGTCCAGCATTTCAGTGTCTTGGAATAAGATACTGCATTCTGCCTACCATTTTTTCTTCTCACATTGACACAGAGAGTACTCCATTGTTCTGTGTTGTACCTCTGAGGATGCCAGTCACAGCTGCTGGTGAAATGTCAGGTACTACAATGCAAAGACCATGGCCATACAGCCCGGAAAATCTACAACAACTAAAGAAACTTTGAATTTGCAAACAAACCAGGAAAATGTCTGGCTTATAAATTGAGGGGGGGAGAAAAGAAAATGATAATTAAATTACAAGAAGGAGACAAGGTAGGCTTCCGGTCTGGGATTCATGGCGTCCTAACGTGTTCTGGCTTGCTCTCAGAGCTCCCAGAGCATACGGAGGGTCTTGACGACAGGGTGGGCTCCATATAGCCCACCGCAGATCCCCCCAGGCAGGGGGGTGACTGGCAGCGAGCCTGGCCTGAGAGGGAGTTGAGATCGGCTGATAGCGGGGCTTTAAAGAGCGTCGCGACCAGCCTTGATCCCCTCCCCCAGAGAAGGCACTTCGGAAATTCTCTACAAGACCCCACCGAGTTGGATTCTCAACATAAGAACGCATGACCCAGACCTCCAAGACATTCTACGGAAACTGACATCAAGGAAACACTGCTATAACAAGACACGGACTTTGAAGGTAACTTTTTAAAATTGCTCACCGGAGACGCGTTTTGGCCGAAAATAAACAACATCCGATGAAGCGCATGATCGTGCTGTATCTGTCGCGCTAACACTGGAGCGGAAAAAGTGCAGTTAAACAGCCTAAAAAGGCCAAAAAGCCGGATTGTTGATCATTCCTGCGGTTAGATTATTGACTTTAAAATAGAAACTAACAGCAACTCCACGAGAATTACAGTGGAAAAGTACTGTAGCTGCTGCAGCAGAAATCGGCAAAACAGGAAGTGACTTCAGACCAGACAAGTAATTGCCCTAGAGAAGACCAAGGAGGCCGGAAGAAGGGAGGAAATCAGGAACAAGGGGGACCATCAAGACTGCCGGACAGGAAGTGAGTACCTGGAAGAACCATTTACCATAGAGAAATTGCGCCCGCCATTTTGGGAAGGTCAGAAAAATTTTCTTTGATTTTAAACGAAAGACTCAATAGAAAAAAGTGGAACTAGTGCATTTTAGGTGGGCACAAGAAGGACTTTGATTTAGAGTGGGTTGGAGGGAAAACTTTGAACAACGGCTTACGACCTGCGGCAACGACAGAGGGCAAATACCTGGTCCTCCCCGAAAATGGCTGGGAAAGAGGAAAAAAAAGCTACAGGGCATGATGGAAGCTATGGAGAAACGAGTGATGGACGCGATTCTGAAGTTGGAAAAGACTGTAATAACAGAAGTAACAGAGCTGAAAAAAGAATTACAAAAGAGATACAGACGTTGACTAAAAGAGCAGATGAGATGGATGTAAGGGTGAAGGGAGTAGCATCTAATATAGCTGAGGTCACTATAGAAACAGATAAAGTGAATGTGATGGTCCAATATAATGCAATGATTAACCACATGAGATTCAGGGGGATCCCTGAAGACAAGAATGAGGACATCCATTCAGTTATGGTAGATGCTGTTGCAGACTTTTTGAAAATGGAAGAGGAGAAAGTGGCGGCACAGATTGATGTGGTATACAGAGTCAACTCTGCGATTGCGCAAAGGAAAAAATTACCCAGAGATGTAATTGTCCAGTTTATATCTAAAAAGCTGAAGGAGGATTTGTTTAAGCAACAATTTCAGGAAGATTTCACAATTGACAACAAGAAAATCATGGTCCTAAAGGAACTACCCAGAGCAATGCTTCAGGATAGACGACTTTTCAAAGATCTGATTGACAAGTTGAAAACAGAGGGCATAAGATACAGATGGGAAATTCCTAAAGGCGTCAGTTTTTCGTTCAAGCAGAAGAGAGTCACCATCAAGTCAGTTGAGCAAATGACCAGATTCATCAATGATAATTTTAAAGACTCTGATAAATAATCATAAAATTAACATGGAGAGTCAAATAATTTCATGGAATGTTAATGGACTGAACTCACCCCAAAAAAGGAAAAATGTCAGACTCTGGTTGGAAAAACAGAAATGTGATATTGGCCGAGGACAGACTGACAATTTGCCCCGGTATCGAGTCAGGGCAAAAAAAACCAGGAGTAAATGATACCGGGTTTTCCCGTCCACACAGCGGGGGCCTCTGCCGGAAGAAACGGGACGGAGGCGCGCGGGAGCGTTCAGACTGCCGTGCCGGAGGCGCGCTATGTTCACTGTTTCCCCATTATTTCGGCTGTGGGCGTATGTGCGCATAAGCGCATTTCGGCGATTTTTTTTTTTTGCCCTGCAACGCCGGCACCACATTGGGCAGTGGAGCGGAGCACAGCCAATCACAGTGCTGCTGCCTCGTGCCCAACGCGGGTTGCTCCCGGCTTTCGCCTGCGCGTTCAGACTCCCCGGAAGCGGAGAAACGCGCGACGAACGCAGGCTTTTGGATTTGCGAAGGCTTTTATCAGGTGTTTTTTTAATCCGGCACTGAAGCGCGAGGGCTCCGGTAAGCTCCGGGTGGGGGACGCCAGGCAGATGTGCCTGTGTGAACATTCCATTTAATCCGATATTGAGTCGCTGTCAGCCCGGGTCCCATCCCGCGGCAAATTGCCAGTCTGTCCTCGGCCATTGTTTGCTTGCAAGAAACACATATTAAAAAATCAGATGCCAAATTTTTGATTCAAAAAAGACTAGGAGAGGAATTTTATTCACTCTCCTCCCAAAAGAAAAAAGGAGTTGTTACATATATTAAAAAGGAGTTGGAACCAAAAGAAATTTTTAAAGACAATGAAGGGAAATTTTTGGCGGTAGAAGTTGTGTTGCAGAATAAAAAGACATTAATTGTTAATCTCTATGCTCCCAATGGTGCGAAGGAAAACTTCTTTCAGGATTTGTGGGAACAGCTACGACAGTTGACCTATGAGCAAACGATTTTAATGGGTGATTTTAATGGTACTGTTGACAATGTTGTTGATAGAAAATCAAAAAAAGGAATTGATGCCATGGGCAAACTTCCTAAAGTCTTTTTTCAATTGACTAAACATGAACACTTGGCAGATGTTTGGAGAGTTAAAAACCCCAGAGATAGAGAGTATTCTTTTTATTCATCAAGACATGAATCTTTTTCAAGGATAGATATGATGTGGATGACAGAGAATTTAATCTTGCAAACACGCAAAATTGAGATATTACCTAGGACTCTTTCTGACCACAGTCCGATAAAATGGTCAACGTATGTTAAGAGAAAAAAATTTCGATGGCGACTTAATGAAGATTTGCTGGACAAGCAAAATATTGTGGATAAAATAAGGACAGAAACCCAAACATACTTTCAATTGAACTTAAATAAGAGTGTACAGACGCAAACGGTATGGGAAGCCTACAAGGCTGTGATGAGAGGACATCTGATTGCAATTAATAATAATGAAAGGAAACAACAAATGAAAATAGACAAAGAAATTATGGAAAATATTCGGAAAAAAGAAATAGAACTTAAGAAAAGGCCTGGCAAAAAGAAGATTTTGAGAGAATTGAGGATTTTAAGGGAGCAATATGAGGCAAGGTTGAACAAAGAAGTATTTTGGAACTTGAAAAAATTGCAACAGAAATCCTTTGAAGGTGCAAACAAACCTGGCAAATATTTAGCATGGCAATTGAAGAAAAGAAGAGAGAATAAAACAATCACTTGTTTGAAAGATGGAAATAAAGAGATCTCAGACCCAGGAGGAATCAGGAGGGAATTTTATAAATACTACGCAACTCTCTTTCAAGTGAAGCAAGCGGATCCTCAAAAAATGTTGGATTACCTATCCAAAGTTAATTTGATACAACCAAACCCTGAAATGAAAACATTTTTAAATACTGTAATAACTAAAGAAGAAATCAGTAAAGCAATAGCTGAGGCAAAAATCTCTAAAGTTCCAGGCCCGGATGGCTTTTCAGCTAAATTTTATAAAAAATTTCATGAAGACTTGGTCCCGGTGTTGGAGATTCTTTTAAACGAAATTAGAAGGACAGGAAAGATTCCAGATTCCTGGAATGAAGCTGCAACCACCTTAATTCCTAAAGAAACGCAAGATTTAACAAATGTAAAAAACTACCGGCCCATTTCATTATTGAACAACGATTATAAGATATTTGCAAAAATATTGGCAGAGCGCCTTAAAAAGTTTTTGAAGGACACTATTGTTGAGGATCAAGCTGGTTTTTTACCAAATAGACAAATTAAAGACAATATGAGGGTTGTCCTGGATGCAATTGAGTATTATGATAAACACCCTGAAAAAGAAGTTGCTTTTTTATTTTTGGATGCAGAGAAGGCTTTTGATAATTTGAATTGGGAATTTATGTTTAAAGTGTTTGAGAAATCTTTGATGGGCGCAGAATTTATAAGAATGATTCAATCGATATATAAAGAACAAAAAGCTTCGGTGATTGTGAATGCAGAATCAACAGATGTGTTCCGGGTAAGAAAAGGTACTAGACAGGGCTGTCCCCTGTCACCATTGTTATTTATCTGGATTTTGGAGATTTTGCTACAAGCGGTTAGAGATGATAATAACATAAAAGGTTTGAATATTGGAGGTTTTTCATTTAAATTAAGAGCATTTGCGGATGATATCATGTTTATTGTTGAAGATCCTGTTAATAATATGCCTAAGGTATTTGAAAAAGTGAAAGAGTTTGGCGATCTTGCAGGGTTTTATGTCAACAAAAATAAATCTAAGATATTGTGTAAAAATATGATTGGTTCAAAGCAACAAATGTTACAAAATGTGACAGAATGTGAAGTGGTTAAAAAGGTTAAATATTTGGGAGTCGAAATCACAATGAAAAACATAGATCTGTTTAAAAATAACTGAAAAATTGTGGGGTTCGATAAAGAGTGATTTAGAAAAATGGGAAAGGTTAAGACTATCTCTTCTTGGAAAAATTGCCGTTGTTAAAATGAATGTATTGCCCAGGTTAATGTTTTTGTTTCAAACAATACCAATTGTGAAGGATGGGAAAGTCTTGGTCAAATGGCAAAGAGAAATCTTTAAGTTCATCTGGGCAGGAAAGAAGCCAAGAATTAAAATGAAGATAATGTATGACACTAAAGACAGAGGTGGCTTCCAAGTTCCGAATTTGCATTTGTATCATGAAGCTGTATGTATGTCTTGGTTATCCGATTGGATCCATTTGGAAAATAGAAAGCTGTTAGCTCTTGAGGGACACGATTGCAGATTTGGCTGGCATGCCTATCTTTGGTATGGGAAAAATAAAGTTGATTCTATGTTTAAGCATCATTATGTAAGGAGGACGTTGTTTGATGCATGGTCTAGGTACAAGGATACAATCTCGGACGAGAGGCCTTTGTGGATTGTACCAGCTGCTGTTATACATCGGTTTTCTGAACATAAAGGTCATGATTGGTTGAAATATCAGGAATTATTGCAAAAAGAAGGGAAAAAATATGTTTTAAAGCCAAACAATGATCTAGAATTTGAATATGGTTGGTTACAATATTGTCAAATAAGGGATATTTATAAAAAAGATTGTAAAGAATTTGGCTTTAGAGCCATATATGATGAATTTGAAAATTTATGGTTGAATAGAGAGCGGAAAATTATTTCAAAGATGTATAAAATTTTGTTGTTTGTATATACACTGGACGAGACTGTAAAAGAGCAAATGATAAAGTGGGCCATAAATATGAACAAAGAAATCTCTATGGAATCATGGGAATTTTTGTGGAAAAGATCTTTTAAAATGTCTACTTGTACCAATGTAAAAGAGAACTGTTATAAGATGATGTATAGATGGTACATGACACCAAAAAAGATTGCTAATATTAGTATGGATAAGAACTTGAGTAACAAATGCTGGAAATGTAAAAAAATAGAGGGTTCTTTTTACCATATGTGGTGGTCATGTGCTAAAGCGAAAACATATTGGTCTAATATACATTGTGTGATGCAGAAAATATTAAAAATCCCAATTGAGAGAAAGCCAGAACTTCTTCTCCTCGGTTTGACAATGGAAAAAATTCCACAAGAAAAAAGGACACTGTTATGGTACATGATTACGTCGGCGAGAATGGCCTTTGCTCAGCAATGGAAAATGGAGAAGGTGCCAGATATACATGACTGGTTGAGAAAACTGCTATTCTTAGCGGAAATGGACAAAATGACTAAGAAGTTAAATGGACAAATGGCAGAACAGTATACAAAAGATTGGGAAGAACTGAAACTGTATCTAGAAACTGAATATAGAATGAAGGGGAAAATATATAACTTGGATACATATGGTTATTGAACGAGAAGTGAAATGAATTTGGAATTGTATTATACTGTTATTTGAGAATATGTTGCAATGGTAGAGGTTTTATATAATGTGTTACCTGGTTTGTCAATGCATATAAGTTTAAATTTGATTACCGTCTAACATATATTTTTGTTTGTTATTAGCAGTGTTGGAAGCCTATTGGGGGGTGGGGGAAAGGGTTGGGAACTTTCTTTTTCTGAAATTGTATTGGTACCGTTATTGAAAATGTTGATTGTTTTTTCCAATAAAAATTTTTGGTTTTTTTTTAAAAAAAAGAAGGAGACAAGGTATTCATGGACAATACGACCATTCAAAAATCATTTTATAATTATTATTCTAACTTATATAAAAGTCAGGATGTCCCTTTGATGAGAATAGAGGATTTTTTTAGAAAACAAAATTTACCCAAGATTACAGAAGAGCAAAGACAAATAATGAATGGTCCCATAATAATTAGGGAAGTAGTGGAAGCTATTAAAAAGATTAAACCTGGAAAAGCAAAAGGACCAGTGGTTTATCAGGTTTGTATTACAAATGCTTTGAAGATGAAAGCTTGTTACCTTTGCAAAACACAATGAACTCCATTCTACAGGGGACAAGGTGCCAGAAAGTTGGAAAGAGGCCAATATAAGATTAATACCAAAAGAAGGACAAGATTTGACTTCAACAAAAAATTATACACCAGTTTCATTACTGAACAATGACTATAAACTGTTTACTACAATTTTTAGAGGAAAGACTTAAATAATTTTGGAAAAATTTATTCATGAAGACCAATGTGAATTTTTACCCAAGAGACAGCTCAAGGACAATGCCAGAATATTACCTGACATCTTGGAATCTTTTGAAAAACATAATGAAAAACAAGCCACTTCGATCTTCCTTGATGCAGAGAAAGCTTTTGACAACTTGAACTGGGCCTTCATGTTTAAGTTTTAGAAGATATGAATTTTGGTGAGAATTTTATAAAAATGGGTAGAATTGATCTACACCTCACAGTCAGCCACAATAATTGTTAATGGAGATTTAACTAAACCATGTGAGATTCAAAAAGGAACAAGACAAGGTTGCCCTTTATCCCCTTTCTTGTTTATCACAGTCCTTGAAATTTTTAATAGAGACATAAGACAGGATGAAAAGATTGAGGGTGTAAAGATTAAAAGGAGAATTATAAATTAAGAGCCTCTGTGGATGATTTGGTTTTAATATTAGAGGATCCTTTAAAAGGAGTTGATTCTCTGATGTTTAAAGTAAAAGAAATTACTGCATTAGCAGGTTTCAAAATTAACAAACAGAAAACAAAGATCTTAACAAAAAAATGAAATTACAAGAAAAAGTCAAGCTGATGAATGAATTAGGTTTCAAGGTTGAAAAGAAAGTAAAATCTTCGGGAATTATGCTTATCTGTAGTGCTGGTTCATTCAAAATGGAGTTCTGTTTTAACAGTCTGGTTCAGTCTGGCTGTGGTCTGCCTTTGTTAAAATTATTGTCTCTAAGTTTCCAAAGTTTTACATGGATGTGCTGTAGAGAGGACAACATCCTTGCACCTGCAAAGATAACGTGCTCTTCTCTCCAGCCTTGGCTTCCCAATTAACATTCCAAAGCAATTAAGTCCTGTGAGAGGGGGTGGCAGTGTGAAGCTACAGATCATACCATTTGCTCTTCTGACATGACCAGGGACCAGGGTTCCCTCTAAGCTGAGTTATTGGGAGCTAGCTCACAGCTTTTTAGCCTCCGACTCACACATTTTTGTCTTAGCTCAGGAAAGATGGCTCCAGAGCAAACTAATTTACGCAGTAGCCAAATTGCCTTCTCACAACTTTAATGCCAGTAGCTCACAAAGTAGAATCTTTGCTCACAAGACTCCACAGTTTAGAGGGAGCATTGCCAGGGACCAACAAAATCATCCTTTACTGATTGACCTACTTGCACCCATAGGACATTGCTTGAACCCTGATTAGCACAGAGGCCTAGCATCAATTTAGGATTCAAATGATAAATTGCCTTGAAACCTATTCAGGGATCTTGATAGTGTTTGCATGTTATTCTGACATGCGGCATTGCCTTGTTCACTTCGGGCCATTTTGAACTTTGCTGCTGAAGCCAAACAGCCTGGTTTTTGGGACTTTGGAGGAGGAATATGCTTTGGACCCAGAACATTGAATGGGTAATGTTATGTACGAGCCTGAACTGTTCTGGCAAAAAGGACTTAGTTTGGGATGCATGACAATAGATTGCTAGGATCCTAGAATGGGCCAGTAGGGAGACAGGGATCCTGGAGTAAACCAACTGGGAAACAATAGCGTGTAAATAGCCTATCGTTGGGAGTGGGGCGTGTTTTGTGTGTAACCTTTTTTAGGCATAAATACCTGGCTTAGGCCAGGGATTTCCAGTCTTCTTTCTCTTGCTGAATCACTAATAAAATATGAGCTGATCACTTGAACGCGTCTGAACCCAGTATATTTCAGATAACATCTTACCTTTTGAGAACCAAGGTTCTAAAGTATCTAGTTAGTTTTCTAATCTCTAGTATATTGGTTCTATTGATGTTGTAAGCCACCCTGAGCCACTTAGGTAGGAGGGCGGGATAAAAATCAGACAAACAAATAAATAATTTTACTGTTTTTCCTCAAAGTATCCTTTTAAGTAATTTTACAACTTTTAATACTACTCTTTGCACCTTAACAGAAATATATTTTATTCACCAAACTCTGGTTCTTTGTCCCTGTGGCTGCAATAAGAAAATCTAGTGCCTAAGACTCGCAGGGAGGACTCCCTAGCTAAACCCGGTAAGGTCAGGAGTTTGTCCTTTGGCTCCTGACTGGAGTGACAAAGGACTGGTGGTAGCCTACCCAGGTTAAAGGTGCACAGGTACCTTTAACACCCTTTGTAGTTTCCAGCTAGCCAGCCCCTTGATGAAAAGGTTTTCAGCCCAGGTTGAACAGGGGAGACCTTTTTGACAATGCTGTCAAGCATGAACTGTATGTTATTTTATAACAACTATCTTAGGACTTGGAAAGAAATTTTAAAAGATTTGCTAAGATGGGGTAAATTGCAACTGTCATTGTTGGGAAGAATATTTGTAATTAAGATGAATGTTTTACCCAGAATGCTATTGTTGTTTCAGACAGTACCAGTTTTGACATCTGAGGTACCATTTAAATAATGGCAGAAGGCTAGATTAAGATTTGTGTGGCAAGGGGGAAAAAACCATGTGTTAAATATAAAATATTACAAGATGTGAAAGAAAGAGGTGGTTTGAGGTTATCTGATTTGAAAGTTTACTTTGCTGCTTGTTGTTTGCTGTGGTTGAAAACTGGCTGATGCTGAGAAATAAAAGGTTATTGGAGTTAGAAGGACATCATTTAATATTCAGATGGCATGTCTATTTATGTCATGATAAATTTAAAATTAATATGGATTTCAAAAACAGTTATATTAGATGTGGCATTCTGAGAATATGGAACAAATACAAACTTAGGCTATGTCCGAAAACACTTTTGTGGATCTCAACACAAGAAGCCTTTTTTAGACAGGAAATGATAACTAAACACAAGTGATTACTATATTTTGATATATTAGATTTTTCACAAGAGGACTGCAAAATGAAACAGAGAAGATTTGACAGCAGAAGGATATAGCTGTCAATTTTTTTTATGCACAACTATTAGAATGGTTTAAAGTTCATATGGTCATATAGATTTGAGCAATCTACAACTGTATATGAAACAGAATTATGTAAGAATTAGGAATAAGGCCCGTTGTGGAAATAAATACAACAGGATCTAGAAAGAGGCTCTGGGAGAGTGCCAAGGCCTTGGACACTCAGCGTCAATTTGCTGTGGTGACCTCAGCAGGGTATAATGACACAGAGTCCACCATTGTCTCCAGAGGAACTGATCTCTGCTACCTGAAGAACAGTTGTAATTTTGAGTGATCTCCAGCCCTACCCTGGAGATTGGCAAAAATTGTTACTCAGGAGGAAATGGCTGGTTTGGAGGGTGGAGTCTGTGGCATTGTACCTGTCTGAGGTCCAACCCCTCCTCAAACCCCACCCTCTCCAGGCTCCACCCCTCTAATCCCCAGGAATTTCCAAACCTGGAGTTGGCAACCACATCTCCTTCCCAGCTAACCATCAATGTACTGTTATCTGCCCTTTTGACTGCAGCTGACTTCTGCCATCCCAGATCAGTTGTCATTCTGAGCGATCTCCACCCCTCACTTGGAGATTTGCAGTAGTGGTTCCCCAGGAGGGAATGGCTGGTTGGGAGGATGGAGTCTGTGGCATTGTACCTGTCTGAGCTCCCACCCCTCCTCAAAACTCACCCTCTCCAGATTCCATCCCTCAAATATCCAGGAATTTCCCACCTGGAGTTGGCAACCCTATCTCTTTCCCAGCTGAGCATCAACCCACCTATATTTCCCCCTCACTCTAGCTTTCCATCTCACCCACCCACCCAGCTGCAGCCTCTATGGTTCTCTGAAACCCTGACTGCCACGTCACATTGGCTGTCATTGGGGAGGGGCATCTCAGCAGGATATAAGGACACAGAATCCACCATGTTCTCCAGAGGAACTGATCTCTGCCATCTGGAGAGCAGTTGTAATTCTGAATGATCTCCAGCTCTCACCTGGAGATTGGCAACAATGGTTTTCCAGGAGGGAAAATAATCTTTCTCTGCAATGGGGACTAAAGCAGCTTACATCATTCTCCTCTCTGCCTTTTGATTTGCACAACAACCCTGTGAGATACGTTAGGCTGAAAATCTGTGACTGGTCCAAAATCACCCAGTCAGCTTCTACAGCAAGAACCGGGATCTAGCAGACCCTGCTCTGAAGCACTGACTGCGATGCCTAGGGTAGCCAACTTCCAGGGGGAGCCTGAAGATCACCAGGTATCAAAACTGAACTCCAGACAACAGATCTCCCCCCCCAAGAAAATAACTGCTTTGGAAGGTGGGTTTTATGGCATTCTGTTCTGCTGAGGCCTCTCCCCTCCCCAAACCCTGGCTTCCATAGACTCTACCAGAAAATCTCCAGGAATCTCCCTACCTGGAGCTGGCAATCCTAGTAAGGACTGGCCCCAATGAGTTCCTCACAAAGGCATGCAAAGGGTTTCCTTCCTTTGTTTGAACCAAGCTTGGTTGCCTAATGTGGTGAAATGGGCTCCAGTTTACAAGTCAGCTGTTCACCTCCCACCCTCATCCCATGGGCTGAATTGTCACTGCCTTTTTAGAGGGACAGTGAGACTCCTCTGGCCAAATCTCCCTATTTGGAGATGGAATCCCCACTCTTTGGGGGATCCCTGGAAAGTTGGCAACCAAAGGGTCTGGTCTTTCCTTGCTCCCCTGGGCTACCCCCTCCTTTAGTATTGTGCAGAGCAGGGGAGACTATCTGGTCAGAGCACAACACAGATTATTAGCCCAAATAAAAGAATTTATTTAACTATTTACACAATTATGGAGCACACACACACACACTAAATAAATAAGGCACAACTGTGGGAGTAAGCACACACCATGAACCAACAGGGGTTAAATGCAATCCTCTTTCCCTGCACACAACACTCTCTAGCTCTGGAGGTTATGGGCTCAGGATATGATCTCTCCATGGACTGGCTCTGCTTCAGCCTCTCTCTCTCTCTCTTACCCAAGAGAGCAGGGAAACTTCTATTCATTATCCAGTCCAGCCAACTGTGGAGTGGCTGAATTTCTGCTGCCTCCCAGGGACAAAGACTGCCTTGGGACAGTCTCTGTTTTCCTGCTCTTTTTGGCCTTGGGGCAGCTGAGAACATCCAGCAGATGAGGAAGCCCCATTCAACCCAGTAAGTGATATCCCTGCAGGCCCCTCTCTGGAACTACAGCTCAATTAAGCCTTCTGGGGGAACATTTTAAACACACAGACAGCAGCCATCTTACAGACTGGGTAACTTACAGAAAGGGGGTAACTGCCATTTTGTTATACCTACCAACAGCTACTGAGGGGAAAAGTTAGTTTCACACAGGAGGCAATTGTCTTCATCAAGAGAGAAAACCATCTGCCAGAAATTCTGAGAAGGCACAGTGGCTGATGGGGTGGGCGGGGAAGAGTTGCAAACCCAGCACCTGGCCAATGGCACCTGAGTACTCTTGAGTGGTGTCTGGGTGGGACTCAGGCAATGCAGCCAGTGACTAGGGACACAGTCTGAGTGACAGATCATTGAGCCAACTGATTTTGGCACCGTGTGGAATGTTCAGGAGAGTCCATGACCAAAACAGAATTATATTATAGAGAGATGTTGAGCATCTTATTGCTAAAATGTGTAATTTTTTGTTAAAACTGGAGATAGAAGAAGAACAGGTGAAAGATTTTATGATGAAATACGTAAAAAACATTGGATATAATATACAAATTCAACAATGGAAAAAATTGTGGTAGAAGGGTCTCAAATTTACATTAAGTATTAATCTGAAATAATTTTTTTTATAAAATGATGTATCGGTGGTATGTGTCACTGAATAAATTAGCCAGAATGTATAAAAATGTTTCAAACAAATGTTGGAAGTGTGAACAGCATAAAGGGTTATTTTATCACCTATGGTGAACATGTAATAAAGCCAAAAAATATTGGATACAAATACACTCAACCATCCAGAAGATTTTAGAGTTTAATATACAAATGAAACCAGAGGCTTTTTTGCTGGGACTAATGGATAAACAGTTTGAAAATACTTATGGAACTTTGTTTTTATATATGACAATGGTAGCAAGTCTATTATACACTCAAAAATGGAAAACTTTGACAATACTTACAATGGAGGAATGGTTGGTGAAGATGATGGAGTTAGCAGAGATGACCAAACTTATTTGATTAGAGGAAAGACACTTTCCAAATTTACTGTTCTCTGGAAACCCCTTATGGACTTCTTCTGTGAAATGGGGTTGTTGTTTTTTTGAAGATTAAGAGGTAAAAATATAAGATTACAGGGAAGAGTAAGGATGCAACATGTAAATGTATATCTTTTTGTCACAGGAAAAAAAATCCGTTGTTATTCCTTTATAATTTCTTTTTAACTGCTGTAACTGTATTTTTTTCTTTTTATGCTTTGTTTAAAATTCTTAATAAAACTCAAGAAAAAAGATAATCCATTTTTATTTCTGTGGATGGAAGTGATTGGCCATTTTAGTTGGTGGAACAACTTGGACTTGGTTGGCTTTGTGGGTCTTTTTATTATACCCTTTCTTTATTATTGCGCTTTGTGTGTCTGTGCACAGAATCTATAGATATGCATTATCCCCGCCCCCCCCCTTAGGGACACTGCTACCTGTGGTGGAAGATAGGTTGCAGAGGTAGAGTCCTAGACCCACTGCACTGCTGGTCCATGATCCATTATCCAGGTTGTTTCCGTGAAGTAAATGAGGGCTACTCCTGGCTTTTCAAGCCCAGTTCTGCTCCTCTCTTGTCCAGTAATGGCTTCAGCAAACTCTGCCTGCAGACTGCAATATGGCTATCCTGTCTTCTGGAACAGAAAGTTCAAATCATGTCAGGGGAGGTGAATGATCATGAATCAGAGAAAAGAGAAAGATGAATCAGAATAACTACTGGAGACTAATAAGGCAAAGGAGATTATGCTTACGGCACATATAGCTACACCCTTCCCCTTCAGGGAATTTATGATGCTTCTATGTATCATTGTCCCAGGGAAACATGTGGATTTGACAGGGATGAGGCAAATAAAGGCTAAAAGATTGGGAGGGACCTGGAGAGCCAAGTCAGGGACTGGAATCATCCAGAAATAAAATCCATTTCACTCCATAGAGTGAAGCAGTAATCTTACTAACCACACAGAATTCATCCCCAACCTTGTCTCATTTCCTTTGACAAACTTCATAGGGGAGTCATCCAGGTGTTATTACAGGATCTGAATCTCCACTCAGCCAAATCAGAGAAGAAGAGATAGGGCTGTTTGATATGCCATACATCTTGGCTGGCAGGCAACCCCTGTTTGTTTTACAACAAAACACCTGCCTCCTTTTTAATATAAAAGAAATAATTATCCTCAGCAGCTATATTTATCCCCCACACCCTGGGAGACTAAGAGTTCCCAGGCAACCTAGGCTGAATTCAGGCAAATGACGAGGAACAGCATTAAGTATGCCTGCAGAGGTTATGTACTGTTCAAACATTGTGTGGTACAAGGATACACTCCTTACCTGCCAGGCACAAATGTGGGTGGTAGATTACACAGGATGGAAGACTTCAAAGTCAAGTCAAAGATCAGGTAGCCAGAGGGTCAGAGATAGGCAAGAAGCTTGCAGAGCATAGCAGAAAAATTACTGAGGGTTAGGCCAGAAGTCAGGGATCCATAGAACAATCTGGGGCCAAGGGATTGCACAAAGATAAGCAGGCAGACATTGGGAAGCAAGAACTATTGCAGCCTTCACACAATGGAAAAACTGATTCAGGTTGATCCTTGGCAATGGGGAATTACATGGATCTGCCCATAGTGGTATGTCCAGACACCTCAGAGGTACTTGGTTTCTAGAGTACAGAGTCTGAGGTGTCCCCCAACAGTTTCTTGCTTTCCCCCCAAACAGCCCCTTCTCAACTCCTATTGCAGCTCTTCCCGATCTTGCTACCTTGATTGCTCAGTGCAGTCCCTGTCCACAGATATCTTGCATAATTCAACCTGTCTCAAAAGATCAGAGTCAGAATGAATAATGAAGGTAGGACATTCATTCCAGTTCCATAGTACATGATTTATATGCATATACTTTTCTTTTCCTTGGCACTGCATGTGGATTTTTTAAAACTCAAAGCATAAACAGCCCATCCTTTCTAAATGAAGACTAGAGGGAAATTATTATGTAGGTATAAATGGAATTACCCAAGTTGGAATTTGTCAGGACACTTTGAAGATAACACTCCCACTTCTGGCTAGAATTTTAAAGCACTTAAAAGTCTGCAGATAAAAGGTGCTGCTGGAGTGGAAAGTGCTATTACAATTATTTCTCTGACAGGTGCCAAGGAATTGTTTTATCACACACAAATGGTAGGAAAGGGCATCTCACATCCTGCTTGATATGAAGCTTTTTTTTTTTGCAGTGAAAGGCACAGAGGCACCTAGATGATGAAAGGTCACATTCTGTATCAGTACTTCTGAAGAGCATTTGCAAAAGGGATCCTTTCTGAAAGCATCTTTTAAACTGGAATGGGTTGCTTTGCGGAGGTTAACACAGGACAGAAAGTGGAAGAGTCCAGAGAGTCAGGTAGGGATGCTAGTCTCCAGGTGAGACCTGGGGATTCCCTGGAATTACAGCTCATTTCCAGACTGCAGAGATCAGTGTTGATTGATTGGGTCAATATGTGTTCAAGTCTGGAGAAAGTGATTGGGTTTCTAGATACTCTCAGTGAATGTGCTATGGAGCAGATGGTCACAGAACTTATCACAGGGAAGGTGATCCTGGAGTTATTCCTAAGTAATGCTCACAACCGGGTGAGAGATATAAATGTGATAGCACCAGTTGGGAACAGTGACCATAATACTATAAAGTTTAGCATTTATGTAAATAGGAAGTTGCCTCAAAAGGCCAATTATAACCATATTTAACTTTAGAAGGGCTAACTTCGCTCAAATTAGGGGGCTTGTGAAGAAGAAACTGAAAGGAAAGGTAATGAGGGTCAAATCACTTCGGGAAGTTTGGAGACTATTTAAAACTATTACAATACTGGAACCACAGATAAAATGTATACTGCAGGTTAGGAAAGGCACAAGTAGGTATATATAAAAGGCCTGCATGGTTAGCAAACAAAGTAACAGAAGCAGTAAAAGAGAAGAAGGATTCCTGTAAGTGGTGGAAGGCTAGTCCGAGTGAGATAAATAAAAGTGAGCACAGGCTGTGACAAACAAAATGCAAACTGGTGATCAGAGAAAAAAAGGGACTATGAGGACCAAATTACAAAAAAATCTAAAGACCGACAATAAAAATTTCTTCAGATATGGGGGCCTTGGATGATCAAGGGGTGGAAGGATTACTAATGTATGACAGGGAAATGGCAGAGAAGCTGAATGCATTTTTGGTCTCTCTTTTCACTGTGGAAGATGGGAGGTGCTTGCTCACTCCAGAACTGCTGATTTCAGGAGAGGTGCTGAAAGACCTGAGTCAGATTGATGTCACAAGAGAGGAGGTCCTATGCCTGATGGGCAAATTAAAAACTGGTAAATTGCCAGGCCCAGGTGGTATAGACCCAAGAATTCTGAAATAACTCCAATGTGAATTTCTGGATCTTCTGATAAAAATATGCAATCTATCACTAAAATCTGCCTCCATTCCCAAGGACTGGAAGATAGCTATTCCAGGGGAGATCTGGCAAATTAGAGGCCAGTCAGTCTAATATCGATGCCAGGTAAATTTGTGGAATCTGTTATCAAGGACAGAATTAGGAAGCACTTTGATGAAGAGAAAAAGCTGTTGAGGAAGAATCAGCATGCATTCTGTAAGGAAAGATCTCGTCCGAGGGGCTGTTGATGCTGCCTCAGTTCCCCGGTTCCCAGGGGTGGCTTGACACTGGGGTCCATGTGGGCAGGGGCGGGCACATCCGGGTGGCACCCTCTTCAACCTCCCCTCTGGTGATGACCGTGGGTCAGGTTCTGGCCACCCCCCTGATGGCGGGCTGGGTCCATGCTGTGCCATCGTTCACCTGGCTCCAGCTGGTAGGTATTGAAAGGAAAGATCTCGTCTCACAAACCTTTTAGAGTCCTTTGAGGGGGTGACCCAATAGATCTTGTTTACCTAGACTTCCAGGAAGCTTTTGGTAAGGTTCTTCATCAAAGGCTCCTAAGTAAACTCAGCAGTCATGGAATAAGAAGACAAATCCTCTTGTGTATTAAAAATGGTTAATTAATAGAAAATAATGAGTGAGTATGGGAGCTGTGGTGGCTCAAGTGGTTAAGACACTGAACTGCAGGCTGTGGAAGGTCAGTAGTTCAGCAGTTCGAGACCCGGGTGCCGCATGATGGGGTGAGCTCCTGTCTCTAGCTCCAGCTCCTGCCAACCTAGCAGTTCGAAAGCAAGAAATTGCAAGTAGATAAATAGGGACCACTTCAGTGGGAAGGTAACAGCGTTCCGTGCACCTTGGTGTTTAGTCATGCCGGCCACATGACCACAGAAACGTCTTCGGACAGCGCTGGCTCTTCGGCTTTGAAACGGAGATGAGCACCGCAACCCTAGAGTCGGATTCGACTGGCTTTCGAGCAAGGGAACCTTTACCTTTACCTTTAATGAGTGAGTATAAATGGGCAGTTTTCACAGCGAAAGGAGGTAAACAGTGGGGTACTGCAGGGCTTGGTACTAGTTCTGGTGCTTTTTAACTTGTTAATTAACAATTTGGAGTTGAGAGTAAGCAGTGAAGTGGCTAAGTTTGCGGATAACACTAAGTTATTCAGGATGGTAAGAACTGGGGAGGATTGTGAGGCACTCTAGAGGGATCTGTCGAGGCTGGGTGAGCGGCCATCAGTGTAGTAAATGAGGTTAAACATGGGCAAGTGCAAAGTAATGCACATTGGAGTAAAAAATCCTAACTATAAATATACACTGATGGGGTCTGAACTGACCAGGAAAAAGATCTGGGAGTTGTGCTAGATAACTCACTGAAGATGTCAACTCATGGTGTGACTGCAATAAAAAAGGCAAATGCTATGCTGAGTACTATTAGGGGACTGAAAACAAATCAGCCAGTATCATAATGTCCCTGTATAAATCCATGGTGCAGCCTCATTTGGAATGTTGTGTACAATTCTGGTCACCATACCTCAAAAAAGATATTACAGCACTGGAAAAAGTGCAGAAAAGGGCAATGAAAATGATTAAGAGGATGGAACACCTTCTCTAAGAAGAAAGGTTAAAGAGGTTAGAGCTCTTTAGCTTGGAGAGACAATGACTGAGGGGTGATGTGATAGCGGTTTACAGAATTATGCATAGGATAGAGAAGGTAGAGAAAGACATACTTTTCTTCCTTTCTCATAATACGAGAACTCATGGGCACTCAATTAAATTAATGAGCAGTAGGCTTAGAACAGATAAAAGTACCTTTTCACTAATAATGAGATGAATTGGCTCATGAATTAAAGTTTGTGATGTATTTTGGCTGATTTGTGGTTCGCAAAGTGACGTTCAAGGCAGGTCAACTGGCATGAACTTTCCATGAATTTTCAATCTGTTGGAGGAGGCTCATGCGGGTTTGTGAATGGATACATTTCCAGACAGTCTGTCTCCACTCAATCCAAATGTTTACCAAACTTCAAAGCAACGGGGGGGGACGACTTTGAGGGCATGTAGAGAAGCATCTGGGGGAGGTCCCCTGTGACTTTCATTTTGACAGGCACACGTTCAGGAGGTTCTGGAGTGTATAGAATATATCCTGTGCAAGCTAGAGACATCAAATTCTGCTCACTCTCCTCTACCTGCCTCCAAATTTGGTGAGGGTTGGATTTACAAGGTCTGAGTTATGGTCCCCCAAAGAAGATGGCCCCAGGAAAGTGCTTCATGAGGAAATGACCACTGTAACTTGCACCCCATGAATTCAATCCTCACCAAACTTGGAGGGCAGATATATGAGAGTCAGCCAGAGATCCCCAGTGAATTCTGTGTCTCTAGCTTGCACAGGGTCTATTCTACTGGGTCACAAGCCTCACCAGTTTGTTTGGCTGCTAAAAGTTTGTGATGCTTTGTGGTTCATGAATTGGGCATGCCATGAACCACAAACTGAACTACATTTTCCCAGTTTGTGCCCATCAGTATTCTTCACCCAAAGAGTAATTAACACATGGAATTCACTGCCATAGGAAGTGGCAGCAGCTATAAGCATAGACAGCTTCAAGAGAGAATTGGATAAACATAGAGAGTAGAAGTCTATGAGTGGCTATTCGCCACAATTTATAGATGGTACACTATGTCTGGTGCAGTGATGCTTTGTATTCTTGGTGCTTGGGGGGCAGAATGCCTTCTCTTGTGTTCCATTTTAAGGGGTTCTAAAAGCCTTAGAATATAACAGCATGGTATCTTGGCTCATGTGATAGAATGTAGATTTGGTTCTAGGCAATCCTGTACGTGGGAGGGAATTCCAGAGTGTGATACTGCTGAAAAGGCCCTGTCTCTGCTGCTCAGATACATAAATCAAATGATGATCTTAAGTGGTGGCAGGTTCGTATGAGAAAATGCCATCTTTTAGGTATCCTGGTCCTAAGCTGTGTAGAGTTTCACATGTAATAACTAGCAATTTGAATTGTGCCTGGAAGGCGGCAGAAACATGTTAAAATTGGAGAGCTGCAAGCTCATTGCATGCTGTTTGCTGAAGTAACATGATGGCACTGAGAATTTACTGCACACTCACCAGTGTTTCTACCAATCATTGCTCTTTTCAAGGAAAGCTTCCAGGATGGAACAGTACTATGTGTCGAGTACTTTTTATGACAAATTATGCACTTCCGAGTTTTCTCTCACTTGCTTTTGCAATTGCTGTGCAGTATATGGTGGCCAGTCCCCCAGTGGGAATACGGCATCCCCTGCCCCAAGCTCTTGTTCCCCCCAGTGGCTGTTAGGCCAATTGTGTGACATCACTTCCAAAGAAATCCCAGAACTGACATCATGCCTCTCTAGGAATTACTGGAAACTTTAAGGTAAAAGTAAAATGTGACATCAGTCCTCTGTAGGAATTACTGAAAATTCTATGGTTTTATCGTTGCCACCAGCTGCTCCCATGCCTGGCAACCTGAACTGGGAAGGTCTGCAGCTCAAAATCTAGTGAAATGAACATTCACTTTGAAATGAACAACAGATAGTAGGCCACCAAACAAAAGCCACTCTTTTTAAAGATTTTGATGATATTGTAAACCTCGTGTTAATCAGTTTCAGGGCATTCATTTCCAAGGTTCAAAAGACAAATGTATGGAATCTTGA
This sequence comes from Gekko gecko, assembly GCA_029375565.1. NCBI lineage: Eukaryota > Metazoa > Chordata > Lepidosauria > Squamata > Gekkonidae > Gekko > Gekko gecko. The sequence continues at coordinate 65,943,394 of JAPDNY010000001.1, read as the reverse complement.
TTGCAAACAAAATATCCCTAGCATCTGTTTTAGTCTTGGTATAAAAAGGAACTCATTACTGCTTAACAGTGTAGGTTTAACATGGAATTTGCACAATGCAGGAAAAATGAGTACTCATTACATCAATTCTATCATCACTGCAAATAAGCAAATGGACACTGTATCCTGTAGCCACTCTCATTTTCCAATTTCAAATTTTCTGTTCAAGGCAGACCTCATTTAAGTGGGAGAGCAAATGTGAACCGTTAACTGTCAGCTCTTTAGACATAATCCCAAGGCTGGCAATTTGAGGGTTTGAAATTGCAGACTTAGAACATGATTCCCATTTCAGCAAGCTGGAATAAATGGCTAGTTTACAAAGAAGCAGTTAGGAGAAAAATATAACAGCACCTTTGAACTTTTGGTTAATACAGTGATGCTTCTTTGGAAAGCTGAGTGGATAAAGATTTTTGCACAGTGTTTCTGATAAGCCATTTGCTTGCCAGGATGCAAAGTGTAAGAGGAGAATCAAGTCTGACTCCCCACTCTGCCATGGAAGCTCACTGGGCGACCTTAAGCCAGTTGCACTCTCTCATCCTAACCTACCTCACAGTGTTGCTGTGGTAAGGATAAAATGGGAGAGGGGAGAATGATGTTGTAAACTGTCTAGGGTCCCCCCCCCCGGGAGAAAACAAAGTATATTAAAAAAACAAAAAAAAACTAAACATACACAACATCTGTTTTCTTTATTTTCATTAATGTATATTCTCAGATAATTTACTAGAGTTTCCAACAACCAGCAGGAGACTGGGGGGGGGATCAGTGCCAGCAAGACTTCATTTCTGGGAAAAACCCAGGAAGTGATGTCATACTTCTCTTGGAACCTCTGGAAACTCTATGGTTAAACCACTTCTAGAGAGGACTGATATCAGGTTCACAGCATGGGGAAGAGACAAAATTTAGCTTTACCTGGGAAAGCTTAAAGCATGTCCATGACATAAAGCACCTTTCTCAGACATTGTTTGGGGCACCAACTTTGCCCTTTTATGGGAAGGAGATAGTTCTAACACAGTTACTTGTGATCTTGTAACATCTAGGTTATCTTTCGTTATTATATTTGAGTTTTTGTGTCACTCTTGCCTCAATGTTCCACACGTCCCCACAGCCTGGCTCCGTGACCTGTCTGTCACTCAGACAGCGTGCCAATGGCTGCATGGCTCCAGTCCCGCCCACCCGCCCACAGAGGCGGCAGGCTCTGTCTTGCGCTCACTGTCCTCTGAGCCCATGGAGGAGCGGACATGACTCTTCGCAGGCCTGGGAGAAGCCCGACAGAGCCCCCACATGCACCAGGTGCCTGGCGCCTTGCTCACCCTCCCCAGTGCCTCAATCACTGCTGCTGCTCACCCACCCACAAGCACCCAGTGGGACAGTGGCACCAGAGACACATGGCGCTCGCCCCCAACACCCCACGGGAATGACCTCCAGGGTCTGGCCCCATTCCATGGTGATAGTGCAAGCACGCTCCAGCCAGGCCGAGAGGCGCCGCCAAGTTAGCAGCCCACCTGGCCTGCACCGGCCACCTCACTCACCCTCCGCAGCACCTCAATTGCTGCCACTGCTTGCCTGCCTGCCCACACCCGGGGGGCAGTGGCAGCGGAGACACACAGCGCCTGCTCCCAACACCCCATGGGAATGACCTCCAGGGCCTGGCCCCACTCAACGGTGATGGCGCAGGCACACTCCAGCCAGGCCAAGAGACCCCGCCAACACAGCGGCCCGGCCTGCACCGGCCGTCTGCCACCTCACTCGCCCTCCCTAGCACCTCGATTGCTGCCACCGCCGCTCACCCACACACATCCAGGGGCACTGATCCAGAACAATTTCTTCAAAAACTGGCAAGCCGAGGCAGCTTCATTTGAACGCCAAACTAGATGAGATGCTCTGAGCTGAGTGACTGGATCACCTCAGCATTTTTAAAAATGGTAATAAGCATCACTTCCTGGATGGAGGAGCCAGTTCAGAACACAACTAAAGCATTGGAAAAAAACCTGCACCATTTTCATAACCCCACATGGCCCCTTGGGGCTGCTATTTGCCTGATAGGGGAAATTTTCAAGTTGCAAAAAACACATTGGAGGCATTTGAGATTGGGGCAAATGGTACAGAAGAATAAACACCCTTCCTTACATCTCCTGTGTACTATGGCCTAAAGTCCAATGGGCCCAGATGCTGCCAGATATTATTTTTCAAAACATTGTTGGCAGAGGTTCACAGGTTTCTCAGCATTTTGACAGTCAATGTGGTACAGGTACTGTTGGACTGGGATCTGGGAGACTCACATTCAAATCCCCACTCTGCCACTGAAGTCTGCTGGGTGACCTTGGCCCAATCACTGTCTCTCTCAACCTAATCTACCTACATCACAAGGTTGTTGTGATGATAACATGGAGGTGGTGAGTGAGATACACCCACAGGAGCTGAAGAGTGAGGGGGAAATAAAGGTAGGCTGATGAGTGCCTGGGAAGGACATCAGGTTGCCAACTCCAGCTCAGAAATTCCTGGATATTCCTGGATCTTTGAGGGATGCAGCCTGGAGAGGGTGAGATTTGAGGAGGGGTGGAACCTCAGACAGGTGCGATGCCAGAGACTCCACCCTCCAGTGAGAGCCACTTTGCTGTAGTGGTTAAGTGTGCAGATCCTACTCTGGCCGAGCCAGCTTTGAGGACTTTGCCCAGGCCATGGTTCTGTCAGAGCTGTCCTTGAAAGAGCACTTTCTGTCACAGGTCTCTCTGCCCCACCTACCTCACAGGGTGTCTGTTGTGGGGAAGGGAAGGGAAAGAACTTTGTAAGCCGCTGTGAGACTCTGAGTGAAGGGTGGTGTATAAATCCAATCTCCTCCTTTTCTTCTTCTTCTCCCACCCAGCCATTCCCTCCTGGGGAACCACTCTTGACAATCTCCAGGTCAGGGGTGGACATCACTCAGAATTACAACTGATCCCTGGGAGTGGTGAGGAGATGGACAGCTGACATCAGAGGAGCAGATAGTTGCAGGTTGATGCTTGCCTGGCAAGGAGATAGCATTGCCAACTCCAGGTTGGGAAATTCCTGGAGATTTGAGGGGTGGAGCCTGCAGGGGATGAGGTCTGAGGAGGGGTTGGACCTCAGACAGGTACAATGCCATAGACTCCGCCCTCTGACCCAGCCACTTTTCTCCCGTGGAACTGTTGTTGTCAATCTCCAGGTGAGGGGTGGAAATCACTCAGATTTACAATTCATCTCCAGGACTGAGGGCCGACATCAGCTGCAGTCAGAGGGGCAGATAGTGGTGGGTTCATAGTTAGCTCGGAGGGGAATGGGGTTGCCAAGTCCAAGATGGCAAATTCCTGGGGATTTCAGGGGTGGAGCCTGGAGAAGGTGGAGTTTGAGGAAGTCACCACAGCAGATTAATGCTGTGTACCCAAGGCCTTGGCACTCTTACAGAGCCTCTTTCTAGAGCTCGTTGTATTTAATCTCACAAAGGGCCTTATTCCTAGTATTAACATAAAAGGGAGGATTTTTTCAAAAAAAATCAAAGCTGTCTTTTCCATCTGTCAATGAATAACTTTTATTTACATTTTTACCTTTAATCCACTAATTACATAATAATTAGAAGGCAGATAATTACTCAGATAACCATTTAGTTCAATAACAGTTTTAAAAGAAATATATCTTTATCCACACTGTATCTCTTTCAGTCTTATTGCTAGGCTCTTTCCTTTCGTGGGGACCTGGGGATCCCCTGAAATTACAGCTTATCTCCAGACTACAGAGATCTGTTCCCTTGGAGAAAATTGATGCTTTGGAGGTTGGACTCTATGGCATCCCTGTCCTCCCCAGGCTCCACCCCCAAATCTCCAGGAGTTTCCCAACCTGGATCTGGCAAGCCTATGCCTCCCCCCCCAGTGGCTGGGGGGATCTGGCAGCCCTATTGCTTTGGTCTAGAGCAGTGGTTCTCAACCTTCCTAATGCCGCGATCCTTTAATACAGTTCCTCATGTTGTGGTGACCCCCAACCATAAAATTATTTTCATTGCTACTTCATAACTGTAATTTTGCTACTGTTATGAATCATAATGTAAATATCTGATATGCAGGATGTATTTTCATTGTTAGAAATTGAACATAATTAAAGCATAGTGATTAATCAGAAAAACAATATGTGGGCGGACCCACCTGGAGACGGATAGAGGAGTGGTGTCTTGGTTCCTAAGACCATCAAAAATATGTGTTTTCCGGTGGTCTTAGGCAACCCCTGTGAAAGGGTTGTTCAACCCCCAAAGGGGTCGCGACCCACAGGTTGAGAACTGCTGGTCTAGAGAGAGGTCTTGTTAAGGGCTGTTTTGCCATGCTAGTTGCCTGTTTTTGGATCTCATGTATGCTTACCCAGAAGACTAAGTGCAGAGTGCTCAAGTAAGCCAGATAAAGGAAAGCAACTTGGAGTGTGGCATGCGGAACAGTCAAAGGGATTACTGCTCAGGCGATTAACATCTCTTCAGGCCTTTCCCCTCACACCCACCTCCAGCAAGAAGGGTTTGCTTCCTTTTCAGTGGACAAACAGGCTGAAGTATTTACATGCTGCCCTTTGCCAGAATGAATTCTGCAAGAGCTTTCTCATTATTGCACACAACATCTCCCAGTTGTATAGAGGATTAATCAGGCATAGGCCAGTGTGCCTTCAAGCAGCTCTGCAAATAACCCTTTGCAGTCAAGAAGGGAAATGCTAGGCTTTCTAGAACATTAGAAAAACAAATGATTTGAAGTCAGAATTGCAGATGTAACTTCATTGCTGCATTCACGGTAAACTGAATAAAAGTGAGCTGGCTTGGGTCATCTGCATTCTTGGCTTCCTGAAAACAACAACAACAACAACAGGTTTCTAGCTCTCAAGGAAGAAGGAAACATTTTAAATTTTGCAGGCAGTAACTATTGAAAACACAGTGACTGAAGGAAGCCTCCACCAGAGTTTCTCAACTGCCAGAGGCTATTGCAAGGAAGTATGCAATCCTACCCTAGGGCTGCCTGCCTCTGCTGGGGGTGGGGGAACTACTGCCTTCAGGTCCTGTTTCCACCTGCAGCTTCCAGGAAGTTCTTACTATAGAGTAAGGCTAGCTCTAGGAATTGCAGGAAATTCTGTGATAAGACCTTCCAGTTTTACCATAGAATTTCTGGTGATTACTAGAGCCACCCTTTGTTTCTTCTGGGTAGCTCTAGGAATTGCCAGGAACTCTATGGTAAGAACTCCCTGTAAGTAAACAAGGCTTTATTTTTCAATTTTTCTCCTGGGACTTTGCCCTCCACCACAACTCTCTCCCTGAGAATCAGGCATTCCCTGGTGGCCCTATCCTACACTCAAAACATTTATTTATTGAAACGCGTAACTTACTGTATCCTGTGGTCTCTGGGCAGGTTATAACATTAAAAGAACAAGCCATGTTCTTTGGCGATTCTCTGTTGATCCTAGCTTGGGACCTGCAGGGTCTCAGATACAAAGAGGGGAGGTGGGGTGTTGTCACCATATTCTTCCTGCTAATTGGCCTCTGTCCTGCAGCCTGTGGAAAGAGCTAACACTGCCCTCCACACTGGCCTGCAATCTGAACCCTTATGAGGACTGGTGCAGTGAGTCACACATGCCCAGTAGCTCCTCCTATTCTCTTGTGAGAAGAGCAAGTCTCATGGGAGGCCAAGAGTAAAGCTTTTCTCCACCATCCCTGTTCTTCCCTTGGACAGGCAGCCTTGGATAGGCAGCTGCAGTTTGCATCTGCTGGCAGTGAATTCCATAATTTAATTACTCATGAATTCCCAGTCCAAGCCTGCTGATGGTGGAATTTATCACTGATAGTACGTTCATCATGCACTTTACCATTACTGTACCACCATCATCATGTAATTTGTTTTTAATAACTATGTTGTGTGTTTTATATTGATATTTATATTGTTGCTTTATTTACTGCTATTTTATGTAAGCCGCCCTGAGCCTGCCTTGGCAGATGATCCTGAGTTCTAGTACTATGGGAAAAGGAGGAAAAGAAATAGATGGCTCTCCTGAAAATATAATAAAAATAGTGAAGTGATATAATGAATTTAAATGGGCCCATACTGTCATAGGGCCAAACTAGACTGATGACTTCATTTTAAACTGATTTAAAAATGCTGCAAGGACCTGAACCTGATCAGGCCTGCAGTGTGGTGCTCTTGCTTCCCAGCATGCTGCAGGCCCAATCAAGATCAGGCATTTGCAGCCCTTTAAAATCACTTTAAAATGGTGACTATGTCCCCATGGTGGCCACAAGGATGCTGTCACGTCTAGTTTGGCCCTTAGTGCTCTGTTAACTACTGAACACAGAAGCCAATCCAAATCAGACCTTCAAGTTCCTGACCTTTGTGGAAGAATGAGGGAGACCCATTTAATGAATGTGCTAGTGTGAAATTACAATTCTGCCTTTTTTTAGGTAACTCCCTTTGAGCGCTATATATATTTTATTTATATGAAACTGAACCAGGCCTTGGTCCACTTCAGTTGGTATTTTCTACTCTGACTGGCCACATCTCTCCAGGGGTAGCAATGCTGTTCCCAGCATGAACTGTTTTAACTGGAAACCCCAGAGATTGACTTGGGACCTTTCTGCTGACAAGGGGTATTCTTTGAACCATGGTACCTCCAACAATCACGAAAGACAAGTGAAGCAGAGGGTACATACATGAGTGGGAACAGGGGGCTGATTCTATGGAACAGAATTTGGATTTTCAGGTGACTGGAGCTAGCATCTCTGTGTATACATGACCTAGCCCAGTGTTTCCCAGCCTGTGAGTAGGGACTCAGAAGTGGATTGTGAATAGGGTTGCCAGGTCTAACTTTTATTGTGGCGGGGGGCGGCGGTCCCTCTCCGGGATGTCTTTGGCGCATGCGCAAAGCGTGCATGCCACAATGACGTCACCTGGAAGTGATGTCATTGTGTCAGGCACGTTGGGCGGTGGCACTATCATTTGAGGGGGAACCATAGAGTTTTCCCTCGAATGATAGTGTCCCAACTGCAACATGCCCAGGGCAATGATGTCACCTCTGGGTGACGTCATCATGCCAGGCATGTTGCTGCGATCCCGGCACTTTGGGGGTGGGGTCCCCCCCTCTGGCCAGATCCGGACTGGCAGATTAGAGGGCCCTAAAGCAGGCAAACCCCCAGCCCCCAGGGGACCTGGCAAACCTAGTTGCAAAGGCTCTGAAAGTAGGTTGCAGGCCGGCCCTCCCTAATAGCAGTTCCTACCCTTTGCATCCTTCTTTCTTTTCTCCTCACCAATTTCTCACACTCTCATCTCCCCCTCCCTCTTTATGACAATAATGAGGGGAGAAACCCCACAGGCAACAACTAACTTCATGGTAGTCACTGAAGCAAGGGAGGGTTGGAGAGTAGGTGGGAGCTGTTCAGCATCCCATGGAAAACCTAGAGGAGGCTAGAAAGAGGCATGTACATGCATGGGGGGTCTTGGTGCTGCTCCTTCAACAGCTCAACCTCTTGCCCAGCCCCCTGAGTTGTTTAACTGCTGTCTACCTGCTGTAGGAGATTTACTGTACTGAGCCCCTTGCCACCATCCTCTTCACTGCCATTTGCCATCTTCACCTGTCTTCTCAACCAAGAGCCCCCAAACACACCTCCTCAAACTCTTGGGTCTGGCTCAGCTGGAAGAGATGAACTCCCACTGGCTTCATCACCTTGTGGAATCTCTCAGCTAAGAATGAGCAAAAGCACTCAAGGGCAGTCTCCGCTTGTCCTGTTGTCTTGTCACCAAAAGGGTTCCTGTACAGGTTGAGATCAGGTGGTCCCTTCAAGTAATGTTGTTGTACTCATCAGAATTTATTCTAGCAGCTAATGAATGGGAAGACTGTAATGACAAGCAGTAGCATGTGGAAAAAAGCTGACATTTGCTTTGATGGATACTTGCGACCAAGCTGGAAATATTCATGATAGATTGGTGTTACTTTGACTAAATGCAGCATGTTGCCAGATTGTGCCCAAATGTAATGTGCAATCAATTTAGCTTAAAATACAAATAATCTCTCTTGCCTCCCAATTTCTTTTGGTGTGTCAGAGAAGATAAATGAATGAAAGTCCAGGGAGCAGCTTGAAAAGCAGCAATTGGAGGGGGAAGCTTGATTCATAGTACCAGGCATGTCTAAACCCCAAGTTACTTGACTGAATACAGAAGCCAAAGGAGGCAGCACCCCCTTGACCTTTGCCAAAGGTGAGGAAAAGCAACAAACTTCAAAGTGAACACAACTGCCTGAACCAAGAATAGTGATTGCATTTGATTTGGAGAATCTGACACAAAACAAATTCCTGTGGAAGTCATAGCAGAAGTTGGAATAGAGGAGTGTTTTCAAGCAAGGATTGAATTGCAATTGATGGGTCTTTGTGTTTGCAGAATTTATCCCTGCAACTGAGATACTTTGGATTTTAATATGGCCAATAATTAGTTGATTTACCAGTTGAATGTAAGGAATAAATGGACTATGAACCCTAACATCACTATGGACTAACATTAGGCTATACATTTTCTTGCCCCTGCCCTCGATAGCTAATAATGTGTTGTGGGTGTAGGGAAATGTCACATCTCATGTGTCATGCTAGATGTGACCAAAGAAATGGGAGAAAGAGAAGCAGGCTGTGGCAGCACCATATCTGAAGTACTATCTAGTTCCAACTTAAAGCTTTGAATTGGTTAAGCTCAAAGTTCTGGGAAGAGTTAAACACAAGGACAAAGGTGGTCTCTCTCTATATGTGCCACTGAGCTATTTGGTGTTAGAACTACAAGCTTGGTTCCATCTGTCTACTGGGTAAGAAAAGTAGCCCCCCAAACAAGGACTTTTTTGGAGTGGCCCCTTCTCTTTGAGACCACCTCCTATATCTTAGATGGCTTTAGAATGTTGTGGTTTCAGTTGTTTATATTTGTATAAAATTATTTGATTTATAATAGCTATTTTGATTGTATGTTCAATGATGCTGCAAACTTTGTCAAAAATGCAGTCAGCCCTCAGACTTGTGATGATTGAATTCTTCATTTACGCATGAGTCAATCCCCCCACCAGAGCACCTTAATTAGGGATGGGCAGAAACTCGCTCAGGAACTAAAGTTCATCATGAATTTTGGCTGGTTTGTGCTTAGGAAAGCAACATTTGTGGAAGAGCACCTGGCACAAACATTTCACAAACTTTGATGCTGTTTGTGGCAGTTTGTGGCAGTTCATGAATGGATATATTTTCCAGACAAACTATCTCCACTGAATTAAACTATGTACAAAATGCCGAGGCAACAGGGGGGCAGAATTCTCCAGCCTTGGAAACACCAATAGGAATCCTACAAAGCTTAACAGGCACTGCTGGTTGCCAATAATAGAGTTCCCATTCTGCTCTATGGGATCAGAATGCTATGTATATACTCAACTCAGCTCTGAAGCCCCTTTTCTCTCAGCTGTTCATAGTTACAGAGAGAGGCAGAGATCTTCTTAAAAATCAAACTAGCTTTGGAAACTCCTCTTCCCTGCTGGGGTTTCAGTGTTAGGTAGACTCAGGGCTCTAAGCCACCCTCTCTCTCTGCTCATGCCAAGTACAGGGACTTAACTAGTGGGTTCCTTGACAGAGGACCCACATTTTGATTGTGATTAAGAACATAAGTGATTAAGAACATAAGAGAAGCCAATGTTGGATCAGGCCAATGGCCCATCCAGTTCAACACTCTGTCAAATAGTAGCCAAAAATACCAGATGCCATCAGGAGGTCCAGCAGTGGGGCCAGGACACTAGAAGGCCTCCCACTGTTGCCCCTGCCAAGCACCAAAATTCCTCTCCTCTGCTGGGGTATGGGGTTTTTGGTGGACTCAGGACTCTGAGTTACCTGTCTCTCTGCTCACACCAAGCAGAGGGGCTTAGCTAAGAAGAAGAAGAGATTGGATTTATACCTCGCTCTTCACTCGGAGTCTCAGAGTGGCTTACAAACTCCTTCCCTTCCCCTCCCCACAACAGACACCCTGTAAGACAGGTGGGGCTGAGAGAGCTCTTTCAAGAACTGCCCTTTCAAGGACAGCTCTTGTCAGAACTATGGCTTGCCCAAGGTCATCCAGCAGCTGCAACTGGAGGAGTGGGGAATCAAACCCGGTTCTACCAGATTTGAGTTCGCACACTTAATCACTACGCCAAACTGGTTCCTATCAGCATTGCTCTTTGCTAAAGGGACAATTTTGCTGAGGATGCTTTGGCTTGAACTAAATAGTCATTGAAGGGCATTTTCTGGACCAGAAATTATTATCAGTGAAATATCATTTGGCATGTGATTGGATATTGGGAGGTCTCGTTTATACTTTTATTCTGTGCCTATACTTTGGAACAATTCCTTTCTGGTCCATTTTGTATCCATGTTGTATAATTGTATTGTATTATGGTATAAGCCAAATTGTTCTTCATTGTGTTTGACCTCTGAAGAGGGTCTAAAACAGGTTGAAATGCATCAGGTCAAGTCCATTGCCTCTTATGTGTGTGATTTTGGTATTTTTATTTATTTATTTATTACTTTCGATTTATATCCCGCCTAGCCAGAAACTGTGAGGTGTAATTGGGCCCTTATATGTTTTTTAATTCTTTATTAATAAATACATGTATTTTTATATTATATACATTAAGCTTCAATTGTTGGCCCTCTACTCTGTTTGCCTTACCTTTTAAGGATGTAGACTTTCACCAGCTGCTGCAACACCTGGTTCCATGGTACTCCATCTCCTTATGGAGGACCATGAGCCTACGAGACTTGCCCAGCATGCACCATTCCACAGTGGCGATAGTCAAGGCTCAGCTCTCCAGAGCACAAGGCAAAACTATGTACTTAATGGCAGACCTCTGGAACAGCCAGCAGCATGACTACCTCTCCCATACCGTCCACTGGTGGCAACCAGAGGACTTGTCTGAATGGACTGTTGGGGCACTGCCCAGGTCCCAGGAGGGGACAGTCCTGCACTGGGCTACGAAGTGGTTCTGCTCCATGTGCAGGGGATGGATGCAGACCACACAGTGCAAAACATCGCTCTGATTCAGAGTAGCCTGAGGGAATGGGTGGGCTGCGGCAATATTGTTTGTGGCTACATGGTCACAGAGACCAGAACCACCATGCTGGCAGCAGTGAAGGCTGTGTGCCTCAAAGGCATTGTCTTCCTGGAACACACACTTCACCTGGTGGAGAAGGATGCTCTGGGGCTGGGGACAACTGTCAGGGCCACTTGGGATGCTGCCATCCTTGCAATGTGGTCCTTGCTGGCAACCTGCCGGTGCTTGCCCACCCACTTCTAGTGCAGGTCTGCCCATCAGCTGTGCGAGAGGCAGGGGGAGGGGGATGAGCCTGAACAACTCATCCCGGACTTACCTACTGGAACTCTACCTATGCCATGATTGTGCATTTAGTGGAGCAGAACAGCATGGTCCAGGATGTCATATCTTCTATGACCATCCTGCATGGGGAAGAGGAGCTCAGCATCAGCTCCAATGACTGGCTCACCCTCTCCCAAATGATGCATGTCCTCAAGCCCTTCCAGGACAACACTGATGTGCTCTGTGCCCATACAGCCAGCCTGGGGCAAGGCATCCCCCTGATTCGAGGGTTGTACTGGGCCTCAAGAGGATTGTTGCCCTGCAAGAGCCTTGCACAGCATTTGTAATGCTATTGACTATGGCTGTAAGCTGAACTGTGCAATAAATGTGCCAGGGACTGAACTGTGTGATAGCCTGATGATGGTGCCAACCTCTCAAACTGTAGACATGTGCCCAGCCGAGGAAAGCCTCACCCTGAAGCAGTGTGCCAGCCAGACATGGACCCACGGTGCCCCTCACCCCTGCACCCATACAGGAGGCAAATCAACCTCCCTGATGCCAGAAATGCACAGCAGCCAGCAATCAGAAGCCATGCTTTACACCAGAAGCCTGAGTGTTCCTGCAAAGGACTCCATTGGACTTCTTCTCCAGCATGCAGGCAACCTTCCCCTCCCACCTTCTCCTAGCATTACTGCACCTACTCATCCTCAAGTTAAACAATAGAACTTGGCTGTGACAAGATTACCTGGGCAGCCAAACACACCCACCGCCCATCAAGATAATGATGATGCAGATCACCAGATCATTGACTAGCCAGGAACCTGGAATTACTACGTTTTATGTGTGATAATACTTTAGTAAAAGAAATCATTACTTTTTAAGATCTAGTCCCAGTGTCTGTTTCTGGGATCTGGATAAGTGGGACTCCAGTATGCACAGGTCTGATCCTATATTTAATGCCTATTGCCATTTAATATTCATATTCCCCACATTTACAAATCAAGGCAATTTGGCTAACAGGATGCTTATTCTCCCACGGGTCAGGGCCTTGACAGAGAGGTTGTGGGTGGGCATCACCACCAGGTTGCATCCTCTCTGCAAAGAAGGAGAGTACAGGCTGGCCTGTACGTGCATTGTTGTTGTTTAATTGCACAGTCGAGTCCGACTCTTTGCGACCCCATGGACCCCATCACACCAGGCCCTCCTATCTTCTGCCTCCAGAATTTGATTAATTTCATGTTCATTGCATCGATAACACTATCTAACCATCTCATCCTTTGCCATCCCCTTCTTCTTTGACCTTCAATCTTTCCCAGCATCAGGGTCTTCTCCAGTGAGTTCTCCCTCCTCATTTGGTGGCCAAAGTATTTGAGCTTCAGCTTCGGTATCTGGCCTCCCAGGGAACAGTCAGGGTTGATTTCTTTTAGGATTGACTGATTTGATCTTCTTGCAGTCCAAGGGACTCTAAAAGTCTTCTCCAGCACCATAATTCAAAAGAATCTCTTCTTTGGCGCTTGGCCTTCCTTATAGTCCAACTCTCACAGCCCTACATTACTCCTGGGAATTGCTTTGACCATACGAACTTTGATGTCTCTATTTTTTATTATGCTGTCTAGGTTTGTCATAGCTTTCCTCCCAAGGAGCAGGCGTCTTTTAATTTCATGGCTGCAGTCACCACCTGCAATGATCTTGGATCCCAGGAATGTGAAGTCTGTCACTGCTTCCATGATTTCTCCTCCTATTTGCCAAGGAGTGATGGGTCCAGATACCATGATCTTAGCTTTTTGGTGTTGAGTTTCAAGCCATCTTTTGTGCTTTCCTCTTTCATCCTCAGCAAGAGGCTCTTTAGGTCCTCTTCACTCTCTGCCATTAGAGTGGTATCATCTGCATATCTGAGGTTGTTGATGTTTTTCCTGGCAATCTTAATTCCAGCTTGTGATTCATCCAGGCCAGCATTTTGCATGATGTACTCTGCATATAAATTAAATAAGCAAGGTGACAATACACATCCATGTTGTACTCCTTTTCCAATGCTAAACCAATCAGTTGTTCCATATCCTGTTCTAACTGTCGCTTCTTGACCTTTATGCAGGTTTCTCAGGAGACATGTGAGGTGGTCTGGCACTCCCATCTCTTTAAGAACTTGTAACAGTTTGTTGTGATCCACACAATCAAAGGCTTTAGTGTAGTCAATGAAGCAGAAGTAGATGTTTTTTTCTGTTACTCCCTTGCTTTCTCTATAATCCAGTGAATCCAGTGAATCCAGTGAATCAGTTTGATCTCTGGTTCCTCTACCTCTTTGAAACCCAGATTGTACTTCTGGCAGTTCTCTATCCACATACTGCTGGAGCCTAGCTTGTAGGATCTTTAGCATGACCTTGCTAGCATGTGAAATGAGTGCAATTATGTGATAGTTTGAACATTCCTTGGCATTGCCGTTCTTTGGGATTGGAATGTAAACTGACCTTTTCTAAACCTGTGGCCGCTGTTGCATTTTCCAAATTTGCTGGCATATTGAGTGCAGCACTTTAACAGCATCATCTTTTAAGACTTTGAATGGTTCAGCTGGGATACCATCACCTCCACTAGCTTTGTTGTTAGTAATGCTTTCTAAGGCCCATTTGACTTTGCACTCCAGGATGTCTGGCTCAAGGTCAGTGATCACACCATTGTGGTTGTCAAGGACACTAAGGTCCTTCTTGTATAGTTCTTCTGTGTATTCTTGCCATTTCTTCCTAATTTCTTCTGCTTCTGTTAGGTCCCTACTGTTTTTGTCCTTTATCATGGCCAGCTTTGCATGGAATGTTCCCTTGATCTCTCCAGTTTTCTTGAAGAGATCTCTAGTCCTTCCCAATCTATTGTTTTTCTCTATTACTTTGCATTGTTCATTTAGGAAAGCCTCCTTATTTCTCCTAAATCTTTCCTTTTCACCTTTGCCTTTTGCTCATCAGACAGCCACTTTGCTTTCTTGCATTTCTGTTTCTTTGGGATGGTGCTGATTGCTGCTTTCTGTACAATGTCACAAACCTCCATCCATAGTTCTTCAGGCACTCTATCTATCAAATCTAGTCCCTTAAACCTATTCTTCACCTCCACTGTATATTCATAAAGGATGTGACCTAGATCAAACCTGAATGGCCTAGTGGTTTTCCCAACTTTCTTCAGTTTAAACTTGAATTTTGCAAGGAGCAGCTCATGATCTGAGCCACAGTCAACTCCAGGTCTTGTTTTTACTGACTGTATAGAGCTTCTCCATCTTTGACTGCAAATGATATAGTCAATCTGATTTCAGTGTTGCCCATCTGGTGATCTCCATGTGTAGAGTCACAGTTTGTTGGAAGAAGGTGTTCACTATGACCAGATGACCAGTTCATTCTCTTGACAAAACTCTATTATCCTTTGCCTGGCTTCATATGGACTTTCGTGACCCCTGGATAAAAGGCAGCATTCCTCTTTGGAATCCAGAGTGCCACAAAGAAGTGTGGAGGCTACAGGCCAGCAGACTTGGCCAGAGGGAACAGCAAGTGGAGGAGGCTGAGGGAGAGGAGGAGTAGGAGTAGGAGCCACAGCCCGCCACTAATGCTTCAAAAAGCCCAAACAGAAAGAAGCTTTGGTTGTCAGTGGTGTACTGGGAGATCAACAACAGTGTAGTGGTGGAGAATTCTGCAAAGATGATGGTGAGGGAGTACCTCACTGAGTCCTCTCATTCCACCACCACTGATCCCCTGGATTACCATTCACAGAAGGCTGCCATCTGGCCCAACCTCTTTTGTGTGGCCATGAATCTCCGCTCCTGCCCTCCCACCAGTGTCCATAACAAGCAGGTTTTCTCCCACCCCTACTATTCTCAACCCCTACTATTCCCACCTGGACCTGGCAGAGTGGACGAGTTGGCCTCCCTGAAGGTCAACCTCCCCCTGTTGGGCTACCTTTCTCTGGATCTCACAGAGCAAGATCAAAGGCTCCTGTTGTCCCCCTGCATGTCCCCCATTCCTCCTCCTCCTCTCTGGGTGATTTGGCCAGCAGCCTGCGAGCTGTGCCCTCAGCACTTGGGTGAGAGGATGGCCACCTCTGCTGGGTGGGGGTGGGCTCCCACATCCAACACATGAAACAACAACATCTACCTCATAACACAATTCCTATCTCATGATCACTTTAAATGGATGAACCCAATTTCCACTGGTTTGGTGGGGCTGGGATGCTCTGCCTGCCGAGCTGTCCTGGGGCTACTTTGGAGAGCCAGTTTGGTGTAGTGGTTAGGAGTGCGGACTCTAACCAGGGAGAACCAGGTTTGATTCCCCACTCCTTCACATGTACATGCTGCCATGATCTTGGGTCAGTCACAGTTCTCTCAGAGCTGTTCTGGAAAGAGCAGTTCTCGAAAGAGTTCTCTGGGCTTCACCTACCTCACAGGGTGTCCGTTGTGGGGAAGGGAAAGGAGACTGTAAGCCGTTCTGAGACTCCTTCAGGTAGTGAAGGGTGGGGTATAAATCCAATCTTTTCTCTTCTTCTTCTCTCTGTTGGATGTCTACCTTTCTGTCGTGGCTGGCATTGCTAATCACTTTAAGTGGAAAACTCTGGTAAGGCTGGAGTGCCTTGACCACCAAGCTGTCATTGGCATACTTTGGGGAGCCCCTGTTGGAAGTCTCTTTTCATGGCTGCCTTTCTGGCATTGCATCACTAATCACTTTAAATGGAAAACTCTGATTTCCACTGGTCTGGTGGGGTTGGGGTGTCCACCAAGCAGTCGTGGTGTAACTTTGGGGAACCCATGTCAAAATCTTGGGGATGTCTGCCTTTCTGTCTTTTGGAACCTGTCTTTGGAGATTTGTGCGGGGGCTGTGAGCATAGGGGAGATGCTTTCCTTGCTTCCAGTGTCTGGCTGCCTGGGTGTGTGTGTCTGCCCAGGTGAATTTCCTTGTGTTTGGTGTCACTGGCTTGTTCCTGGGCCATTCCATAGACTCCTGTAACTGCAGTTGTCTTTTCCAGAGAGAGTACTGGGGAGACCTTTTGGGAGTGTCTGTAACTGGGACCCCAGAAATGTAATCTGCCTCCAACTTGGGGGAGATTGTAGAGGAGCGGCTAGCAGGGTGAGATTCCCTGGGCATTTGGTGTGTGTAGTTTGCAGGGGGTCCATTCTAAACATTTTTGAACCTGTACCTGACATTTTCCCCAAAGGCTCTTTCCTGGCATGACCGTAGTCCTGTGGATCTGCAGTGCTACAATGGCACTGGTTCTGCTGGGCACATTGCACTGGTTCTGCTGTGCTTGCAAAAATGCCCCCCACCTTCAGTTTCTACTGAAAGGTTCTCTTGTTTGACCTTAGTCCATTGGAAACAATGGAGGATGGGGTACCTTCTTTGTGAGGCTGTAATTCAGGCCCCGTAAACCCAATCCTCACCAAACTGAGAGGGCAGGTTGAGAAGAGTTGTATGGAGGATTGCTGCAAGTTTAGTGTCTCTAGCTTGCACAGGATCCATTCTGTACACTCCTGAACCTCCTGAACTTGTGCCTGCTATTTCTCCAGAAAGCACTTTCTTTGTGGCACCTTCTTTGTGGGGTTGTAATTTGGAACCTGTAAATCCAATTCTCACCAAACTTGGAGGAAGGTAAAGGAAAGTCAGCCAGCGGTCCCCTGAGAGTTTGGTGTCCCTAGCATACCGGGGGCTATTCTATTTATCATGAATGTCACATACCAAACCAGTTCATCTAGCACAAAGAAGTTCTTGATGGTCCATTGTTCACCACTGTGTATGCCACAAATCGTGAACCAAACCAAACCATGTTTTCTTGGTTTGTGCCCATCCCTAGCCTTAATGCTTTGCTCAAAATTCAGATCAGGGCATGCTAACCAGCTCTATGCCTGTGCAGGGGTGGCTCTTTCAGGCTTTCTTACAAAAATTGTTTCATACACTACAGGCCATGGCCAGGTTATGCCCTGACAAGAAAAGTACACATGTCATTTTAAGGTCACTGCTTGTGGTAGCTTCTGTCCAGCTAGTTATTTTCACACAACTCACATAAGTCAACATTCCAGATAAGTGTTGGGGCTACTTTTAAAATTGTCCCCATGGACATGCTGCAAGTACGAAGGCCTCATTATTAAATAAAAGTTGCTCTGTAATAAATGGGCTATGGATCACACTAGGCCAGTTGTAACTGCTCTCTTGCAAATGGGCCAGTGCGTTTAGCCCCGTGCAGGCTCAAGCTTCTTGTATGCTATGGATTTAATGGTGAATGAGTCATAGCTCTTCAGCGCATAAAAGACTTTGTTCTTTAATCGTTTTTAGCTGGAGAAGATCAGGCGCCAAATGGAAACTTCTCCAGGACTGATTGAACATTAAGATAAGCACAATGTAGCAAGTTCCTACTGACACGGCTTCTGTAAGGATGGAGTGTAACATCTTCTTGCTGACACAAACATTTCAAAAGAGAGAAGAAAGTAATGGCTAAAAGTGAACCTTGCGCTGACCTTTATTTAGTTGGGATTTCTAAAGGTCTTTGGCAGGGCTTCTTATGGAGTTATGTTTTCAATATACAGTAAAAGGTACAGCTGTAAGTCAAACATCAGGAGATAAGCAGTCCCTTGCAGAGACCTACCATAAAGAAGGCAGCTCTAGGAAGCAGTTGTTGGGGGAGACTGATGTTGCTGTCATTAGTATTCTTCTGTACTGGTGCCACCATCCTTGAAGGTTCACAGGAGGTGGTCCTTTGAAGGCAATGTGGCGACTGGCATGTTGACCAGTTGGGCTAGCAAAGGGTCATTCAGCTTTAAGGATTATGCAGCTAGCCAGGGATGTACAGTGCTTGGAAGACTAAATAGGACTAGGGAGTCCAGGGTTCAAGTTCCTGCTTGGCCATGAAAAATACTGAATCACTGTCCCTTAGCCTAATGTATCTCAGAGAGCTGTTGTGATCAAATGGGGAATGAAGTGTGTGCTGCCTTGACTTGTTTAGAGGCAGGATGGGATAAAACCGATCTAATAATATTACTCTATTATTGCACATTTGTTTTTTATTTGATGTTCCCTTGGGAGCTTCCAAATAGGGGTGAGCAAATTTCCCTTGTTCCATTCCTCTATTGCTATGGAATTTTTCAGTCTGTTCATTCATTCCAGAACTGGATCATGTGCAGATGGCTGTAACTTTTGGCTTCTTTAGTTCATTTCAATCTTTTCCCTGCTGTGTCACCTGCGTACATATGTACATTGATATAGCACTGTTAAAAAAGCAACCTAGATGTGACCGTCCTGCAGTTTTACTGATACTCATAGACACACCTAGGCATTATAAAATGACACACAAAATCTCAATATAACTGAATATAAAATTATCTAAAGACTGCTGTTACTTGACTGTCTATCAGTCTATATAGACACACAAGTAATGCAGTTGGGGAAAATATGATTAGAAGGGACCAAAAATTGCAGTGGACAATGAACCATGAAACTGACAAAAATTTGGGAAGAAATTCAAACAAAGAGAATTTTGAAAGCATCCCTGTTTCTTGATGAGAAGAGTTGCAGGGGCACATGACAATGTCTGTTCTGATCCTGGGTCAGAAAGGAACCATCATGCTAAAACTGAAAAAGGTATTATAGTAGATGTATTTTATTTATGCAACAAATTTGTAACCTTCCCTTTATCTGAGAGCTCAAGGGACCATATGTGGAGGTTCATGTTCAGATTTGCTTAACTTCAGAACTGGATCTACATCAGGTGTCTTCAGGCCATTATCAACAGACTAGGATTATTACTAATAGCTGGATAGATAACACAGCTGGTGGAAATTAAGATTATTCATTACCTTCAGTCAATGTTCTACTGATTTATAGCTGTCAAGGACTGAGGCAACATTTTTCTGTATGAATTAGTTTCTATCTGATAACAGAAAGTTTATATGTCTAATTACTTCCGTAGTTCAGAAGCTAATTGAAGCTGGTAACACTCCACAGCTGGAGACAGATATTTATTTTCAAGGGAGCTGAAGGTGACATGATAGGGGCAAAACAATAGTTTTTTTAAAATTTATACAACACTTCAGAGTTTTGATTGTGCTTCACACATCTTGTAATCCTAACCTTGTAATCTGGAAGGTTAGTTGGAATTATTATCCCCATATAAGAGGCAGAAGGCAGAGGCAGAGAAAATGTAGCTAGCCTATCTTGAGAGTTTATGGCAAAGGGGACATTTGAATGAAAGGAATTTAGCATCCCTTCACAAACATTATTGCCTGGTAAACAATCTTTTTCTTTTGGCCTCAGATTATTTTTGGTCAAACAGGTTGTTCTGGTTTTTGAAACATAAGAGAACCTATCAAACTCCCTTTAACTGGCCAAATGATAAAGCGGTAAGTGATAGGGAGGGGGAGAGTCATACAGATTGGGTCTTCCTATATATGAGCCCTGTGCCAGCCTCACACAATAGATACATGGTGGTTGAAAGTGTCAGCATCTGCTCCTTTGTGCAAAGAGAACTGCCCATGTTTGCTTGGGTAAGTGTTTGTTTAAACTGACCAAAAGAGGAGATGGTAAGAAATAGAATACAAGAGGGGGATCTGCAAGGACTTGTGGAAAGCATTGCATTTTCCTCTCCCCCACCTCACAGTGTTGTCATCAGGATGAAATGGAGGAGAGAAGAATTATGTCAGCTGCTTTGGGGTTACCATTGTGGATAAAGGAGGGGTATAAACAAAATAAATAAATATTTTGTCAAAGGCTTTCACGGCCAGAGTTCATTAGTTGCTGTAGATTTTCCGGGTTGTGTGGCTGTGGTCTTGGCACTGTAGGACCTGATGTTTTGCCAGTAGCTGTGACTGGCATCCTCAGAGGTAAAACACAGAAAGATGTAGTACTCTCTGCATCAAGGTGAGCAGAAAAATGGTAGGCAGGTAATTTATATCTACCCTGGAAGGTGGGGTAGGGCTGAGTCATTATCTTATAGTAGTTCTCCAGGCTATGAACATACTAATGAAGGAGCTTTCCTGAGGAGGTCCTTTTGTCTATGGATTGTTTCCTGAGGAGGTTCTTTTGTGTGCGGAATGGCTATTGAAACTCTACTCTTATCTATAGTGCTACTGTCAGCTGTAGGGCATTTTGTGTTTTTCAGGACAGGAAACCATGCCCTATTTATTTTTAAACTCTCTTCTTTCCTGTTGAAATTGTGTTTATGTGTATGAATTTCAATGGCTTCCTTATGTAATCTGACATGGTAATTGGAAGTGTTGTCCAGTCTTTCAGTGTTTTGGAACCAAATGCTGTGTCCTGTTTGGGTTAGGCTATGTTCAGCCACTGCTGATTTTTCAGGTTGACCAAGTCTGCAGTGTCTTTCATTTTCTTTCATTCTTGTCCTAATGCTACACTGTGTGGTCCCGATGTAAACTTGTCCACAACTGCATGGTATGCGGTATACTCCTGCAGAACTGCCATTTCTAGATATCATGGTCATCCGCAAAGCAAACCTTCAATTAGGTCACAAGGTCTACAGGAAACCAACTCACATAGACCATTATTTACACAAAAACTTCAATCACCACTCTCGGCAAAAAAGAGGCATAATCAAAATATTAGTAGATCGTGCAAGATGGATATGTGAACCACACTTTCTCAATGACAAACTAAATCATCTTAACCACACACTTCAAGCAAATGGCTACTCTAAGAATGAAATCAGAAGAGCGATTAAACCAAAGGTAAAACAAACAACTGAGGAAAAACAGTCTCCCACAGGAGAAGTGTTTTTGCCATATATCAAAGGAATCACTGATCAGATGGGAAAACTTATGACAAAACACAAACCACATCCAGACCCACCAGAAAAATACAACAGATACTACGATCGGCAAAAGACAGAAGAGACCCCTTCACTTCTGCAGGAGTATACTGCATACCATGCAGTTGTGGACAAGTTTACATCGGGACCTACACTGAAAGACTAGACAACACTTCCAATTACCATGTCAGATTACATAGGGAAGCCCTCTTTCTTTTTACATTTCCAACATTCATGAGACATGTTCTCATTGATATTAGCAATTTTTTTTGGTGTCATATACCATCTGTACATCATTTTATAGCAATTTTCTTTCACATTAACACATGTTGAAATTTTAATCGATTTTTCCCACAAACTCTCCCATGATGACATGTCTGTCTCTCTATTTATATTTATAGCCCATTTCACCATCTGCTCTTTTACAATCTCATCCTCTGTATGCCATTTTAACAGAATTTTATAAATTACTGAAATCATTTTTTTACCTTTTTCTACCCATACCATTTCTATTTCGTTATTCTCTTTCCTGAAACCATACCTCTTTTTATCCATCCTAAATAAATCATAGATCTGCCTATAGTTTAACCAATCATATTCAAATTCCAGTTCTTCCCTAGCTCTCATCGCGAAACTACTCCCCTCAACCTTCAGAATGTCTCTATAAGGTATCCAGTCTTCTCCTTTATGCCTTGAAAGTGGTTTGATTACTTATGCCGGAACTTACTTCAAAACAAAATCTTTTATATCTCATCCAAGTCGTGAACAGTGATCTTCTTATAAACTGGTGTTTAAAAAGGTTATCTGCTTTGGATTTTTTGTACCTTAAATAGGCGTGCCATCCAAATTTGTGATCATGCCCTTCTAATGCCAACATTTTTCTATTGTCCAAGTTAATCCATTGTTCAAGCCAAGCCAAACATACCGCATCATGATACAGTCTAAAACTGGGGAGTTGTAGACCTCCCCTTTCTTTTGCATCACATAAGATCTTCATTTTAATCCTAGGTTTCTTTTCAGACCAAACAAACTTTGAAATCTCCTTCTGCCATAAATTCAACACTTTACAGTCTTTTACAATAGGAATTGTCTGGAATAAAAATAACAAATGAGGTAAAATGTTTATTTTAACTACCGAAATTCTTCCCAAAATTGACAAGTTCAAAGTATTCCACTTCTTTATATTCTGTTGAATTTTAGTCCAGGTTTTCTCATAGTTCTTTTTAAAAAGATCAATATTTTTCATTATGAGCTCAATTCCCAAGAACTTGGTTTTTTTCACCACTTCACATTGAACTTTTTCTTGCAATTCCAGTTGTTTTTCTTTTCTCATATTTTTGCAAAACATCTTTGTTTTAATCCTATTCATGTAAAATCCAGCCAAATCTCCAAATTCTTTAATCTTTTCCATCAATAACGGTACTTTGGTTACTGGATCTTCAATCACAAACATTACATCATCTGCAAAAGCCCTATACTTATACGTGAAACCTCCAACTGAAAGTCCTTTTATGTTTTTATCTTCTCTTATTTTCCCCAGCATCACTTCCAAAATCCATATGAATACTAAAGGAGATAACGGACATCCTTGTCTAGTCCCTTTTTGAACTTTAAAGTGATCCGTCATCTCTTTATTTACATTTAGCGATGCTTTCTGTTCAGAGTATATCGCCCTAATCATATTTGAGAAGGGCTGACCAATGTCCATTCTTTCAATCACTTGAAACATAAACTCCCAGTTTAAATTGTCAAAGGCTTTTTCAGCATCCACGAATAGAAAAGCAACCTCTTTTTCTGGATGTTTATCATAATATTCAATAGCATCAATCACCATCCTTAAATTGTCTCTGATTTGTCTGTTTGGTAAAAAACCGGCTTGTTCTTCCGTTATGACGTCTTTCAGATAATTCTTCAATCTCTCCATAATTACTTTGGCAAACAATTTATAGTCATTATTAAGTAATGAAATTGGTCTATAATTCTTGACATCTGTTAGGTCTTGTCCTTCTTTTGGTATGAGTGATATATTGGCTTCTTTCCAAGTCTCTGGTATTACCTTACTCACCTGAATCTCATTTGCTAGAAGTTCCAAAATCGGGGTCAACTCCTCTTTTAACTTTTTATAAAACTTTACGGTAAATCCATCTGGACCTGGAGCCTTCCCCAACTTGGCATCCTCTATTGCCTTATATATTTCTTCTTTCTGAATTGGACCATTCAGCATTTCCTTAATTTTTAAGTCAACCTTAGGTAATTCTACTTTATCCAAATACTTTTTAATTTTCTCAGGATCAATGTTCTTCCTTTGAAATAATTTCGCATAATACTTGAAGAAAACTCTTTTTAGGCCATTCATATCAACATTTTCTTTACCATCCTCAATTAATTTACTTATTGTCCTTCTCTCCTTCGATTTTTCAATTACCAAGCCAAAAATTTTCCTGGTTTGTTTGCACCTTCAAAGGATTTTTGTTGCAATTTCTTTAAGTTCCAATAGAGTTCTCTATTAAATATCACATTCAATTGGTCTTGTAAAATTTGAATTTTGTTAATAAATTTCTTTTTCCCTGGTCTTCTCTTCAATTTATTTTCTTTTTGCTGGATTTTTTCTTGTAATTCCTTTTGTTGCTTGATAATCTGCTTCTTATCAGTCACATTCATTGATATCAATAATCTTCTCATCACAGACTTATAAGCATCCCAGACTGTCTGTATTTTAACATTTTGATTTAAATTCATTTGAAAGAAAAGCTGGGTTTCCTTACATAATGTCTCAATTAACTTTGTCTTATCCAATAAATCTTCGTTAATTCTTCACTGGAACTGTTTGTTTTTTTCTTTTAAAGTCCAAATTACCAGATTATGATCCGAATTTGTCTTTGGCAAAATCTCAACTATCGGAGTCTTTAATGCCATCTCACCCGACATCCAAATCATATCTATTATGGAAAAGGATTTGTGTTGATTAGAGTAAAATGTAAAATCTTTGACCTTAGGGTTCCACTTTCTCCAAACATCTTCAAGTTTCTCTTGTTCCATCAAATTGAAAAAATTTTTTGGAAGCTTTCTAATCTTCTCATCGCCCTTTTTTGATTGCCTGTCCAATTTATCATTGACAGTACCATTAAAGTCTCCTGCAAATATTATCTGGTCGTAGTTCACCTGGTCTAGTTCCTTCATCAAATCTTTTTAAAAAAATTCTTTGGCTCTGTTGGGCACATATAAATTGACTACCAATGTCTTTTTTTGAAGCATTGTAATTTCCACTCTAATATATCTCCCATCTTTATCACTGAAAATTTGTCTTGGCTCCAAGTCTTTACTTACATAAATCACAACTCCCTTCTTTTTTTTCTCTGCCAATGAATAAAATTCTTCTCCCAATTTTTTGTTAATCAAATACTTATTATCCCGCTTTTTATATATGGGTTTCTTGCAAACAAATAATATTGGATTTCTGCTTTTGTAACCAATAGTTCACTACCTTCCTTTTGGAAGGTGAATTAAGTCCATTTACATTCCACGATAATAATTTGTAATCCATGTTGACTTATTTTTAAATATCTCCAAAATCTTCTGTATTTTCTGCCTCAAACCTACACATATCTCCAGGTGTTTTGATCGTGTGTCTTTTCGAGTTGTAAGTAAATGACAGTCCTTGTGGTATCTCCCACCTAAATCTGATGTTTAACTGCTTCAGTTTGTCCACCAACTTCTTGTATTTCTTTCTGTCCTGTAGGACTATCCTTGGGAGTTATCTCATTATTATTATCTTTTTACCATCAATGTCCAGTGGTTGAGTAAATTGTTTCTTGAAAATATCCTCTTTCATTTTCCTTGTTACAAATTGAACGATAACATCTCTTGGCAAATTTTTCCTTTGGGCATACGCTGAATTCACTCTGTAAATTAAATCAAAGTCAGAATCCAATTCTCCTTGATCTTCCCCCAAATATTCAGTCAAAGCTGCCATCACCACCATACGTATGTTTTCATCCATTTTTTCTTCTATCCCTCTTAACCTCAGATGGTTTAACATCGCTCTATATTCCATCATTGCCTCAAGTTTGCGGTTGTCTTGTAGAGTTGTTTCCATTTTTTTTATCTATGTCTTGTGTCTTTTGCTCCAATTCAGTTGATTTTGTTGCCAACACTCTAACTTGACTATTTGTATTTGTCACTTCTTTTTTAATTTCCGCCACCTCTGCCAACACTAATTCTTTCAAGGCTGCCACGTTTTTTTCTTGGACCTTCTAATTGTTCCAGCTGTTTTTCCATTTGTTTCTCTATCTGTTGATCTATCTGTTTCATCATACCTTGAATCGCTTCAATCATCCGCTTCTCCATTGCTTCAATTGCAGCTTGCCATTCTTTCTTCTCTTTTGTTGACATGCTTGGACTCACAGCTGAAGCAGCTCTGTGCCGAAATTTTGGTTCCGTTTTGAAAATTTTCCCAATATGCTTCAACTGTCTATTGCTTGCTGTTTTAAATCCCACTTTTTCTGCTTTTTTCTACAGTCAATTTCACACTTAAAATTGGATTTTAAAATTCAGTCCTCCTCAAAATGGCGGGCACAATTTCTCTATGGTTTCTAAGGCTAGAGTAGGTTCTCTTTTAACTTCCTGTTTCCGGTCCCACGCTAACAGAGTCCTACCGGAAACACTTCCACTCCACCGCTCTTCCAGTCCTCCATCAAACTCTCTAGCCTGATCACAGTTCTAGCCGGACGCTGTTTTATGCAACACCTTCGTCTCACAATCTTTTTAGTCGAATTTGGTCATACGTTTATCTCTCAGTCTTTAGACCACAGGAATGTTAAACAAAGTCTATTTTATCCAAATTTATCGCTTTAACAAGCTCTTCAAAATTATACAATGGATTGGTTATTCAGCTTTAAACCTCATACGCTTATCCGCCTTGCTCAGATTTTATTATGTCTTCATCCTGGTAAGCAAATCGTTTTTGTTACCTTGCGTGTTTATCTCGGGACTTCGCATCGCTTCTTTTTGCTTTCAAGTTCAATCTGTTTCTTAAGAAGTCAGGAAATGACGAATTTAAGCTGATTTTTCAGCTCAGCTGGCTTCTTTAGAGCTGTCTTGCAATCGCCCGCTTCTGAGAGGGGATCAAAGCGTAAACAAGCCCCCTCCGGGACTTGTACATGCTAATCTCAACTCTCACTTGGACTTTGTTGCTTGCCTGTCACCCCCCTGCCTGGGAAGTGCCTTGTTGGGCAATATAACTGCCCAAACTGTCAGAAGAAGCCACCGTCTACCCTGCTCGTTCGCGAAGTGCGTCAGTTTGCCATTTTTCTCCGACCAGAAGCCCCAGATAAAAGTAGTTTCAATAGCCAAAAGAACCTCCTCAGGAAACAAGAAACCTCCTCAGGAACCAATCCACAGACAAAAGGACCTCTTCAGGAAAGCTCCTCTATTAGCATGTTCATAGCCTGGAGAACTACTACAAGATAATGACTCAGCCCTACCCTACCTTCCAGGGTAGATATAAATTACCTGCCTACCATTTTTCTGCTCACCTTGACACAGAGAGTACTACATCTTTCTGTGTTTTACCTCTGAGGATGCCAGTCACAGCTACTGGCGAAACACCAGGTCCTACAATGCCAAGACCATGGCCACACAACCCAGAAAATCTACAGCAACTAATAAAATAAATAAGCAATAAATATAGCTGAAGATGGGGGCAGATAAAAAGTTGGTTGATTGATGGGTGGGAAGCAGAAAAGGAAGCAGGGGAAAGTGAGGATACAGGGGCTGCCAGGAGGAGGAGGAGAAGGCAAAATAATGTTGGGAGCCAGATACAGGGGACAGTGAGATGCTCTCCACAACTTCTTGCTGATTCCCCTGATGGCTGGAACTGTGCAGAGCTTTCCCAGGAAGACACTGCTAGGGGAGGGAAGAATGGAAAGTGGAAGATATGAGGGCACATAAAGTTAGGTTGGCTGATGGGCAAGAAAAGGAGGAGGAGGTAAGAAAAGGGGAGAGGCTTTAGGGACACTCAGAGAAGGGAAAGAGGAAATAGTGGAGATACAGCAGAGAACAAGATACACCCTGCAAGTCCTTGCAGGTTCCTCCTTGTATTTTCTAAAAACACCCTTTCTGGATACTACTTGAACTTCCAGTTTCAATTGAGATAATGTGTACCTCAGTTATCAGAAGTTTGGGAAACCCTGGTGTGAGCCTACATCTTTGTTTTGAAGTTCTTTGACTAATACCTCCAGAACAAGGGACTTTGGGTGACAAAAGTACCTACAGAGCAGCTGTAGAGAAGCCACACGGTTTTCATAAAAGGGAGAAATCAATCAGTCATTTTTGCCAAATTTCATTTTATCTTTTCCATCTGGATTTGCTATTTCCATGTTGGCAACCTACCAAAAGCAGTCGTGTGTCCTGACACAGCTCTGTCAGTGGCTCCTGAAGCTTCCTTTCTCTTAATATCCTCACCCTCTCACTCATGAATCATGAGGTGCATGGATTTTTTTATTTTATTCTTAAAAGTTGACCTATCTATAGCTGCAAAAGATTAAATTAAAACTCTTTTTGACCTGCTCTTCCTGGCTAATGCCATGCTCACAGGTCATACATCAAATGGCAGCATGACAGCCTCATGATATATTGCTTTGAGAGTGCCAGCACAGAAGAATGAGAATGGGGGATCCCACGACTTGAAATTTATGATTGTGAGATTCTAAAAATAAAAAATAGCCTTGTGGTTTATGAAGTGGGAGGAAGAGAGTAGAAAGTTTAGGAAGTCTTTAGAGGTCAATGGATGGTCCTAAATAATTTGATTCTGACAAAACTTTTTTTTCTCACACACGGGTCCCCCTTATTATCTTTGAATTTATTTTCACTAGCATTTCCTCTCCCTCCAGTTTTGCCTGAAGAAGAAGAAGAAAAAGACATGATTTAACCAAATGAAGCACTTTTTAAGTCCCTCTGATTACAAATGGGAGTGACTGAAACCCTTGCTCTTGTCTGTCTTACTGTGGCCACCACTGTTATTTCAGTGATTGGGGGCACATTCAGCAATGTTAAAGTTTGTGTAGATTCATATAGGAAAAGGTGGTCATAAAGATGTCATACACCTGGTCCATTATGATCATAATGCAGCACAGTAGTACTTGCTTCTAAATGGACTATCTGTGCATCAATCAAGATTGCTGGAGGGGCCTCCAGCATTTGTGATCAGCTGATGCTATGAAAGAACTAAAATGTTAGGGTACTTTTCCCCAAGCTCATTCTTGGCATCATGGGGCTGTAGATGGCATGGCATTACATGCCACAGAGAAGATCTGGGCCTCTAACTGTAGGCCAGGATCCAGTAGTATCCTCAAGTTATGAACCTGTTTCTTCAAGGGAAGTGCAGCTTCATCTGGGACAAGCTGACTTCTCAGTCCTTGAGCAGCTTTGCCATTCACCAGTAGCACCTGAGTCTTGTTTGGACTGAGCTTCAGTTTATTGGCCCTCATCCATCCTGTTACTGCCTCCAGGCTCACTTGAATTAGCTGATAAGGAAAAGAAGAGCTAGGTGTCATATTCATATTGGTGGCATTCCAAATCCCCTGATGATCTCTCCCAGTGGTTTCCCAGCAAGAGATGCAAGATGGTAGCCTCTAAGAACTGAAGGTTTGGTATAGTGGTTAAGTGTGTGGACTCTGATCTGGGAGAACCAGGTTTGATTCCCCACTCCTCCACTTGCACTTTCTGGATGACCTTGGGCAAGCCATAGTTCTGGCATAGCTGTTCTTAAAAAAGAGCATTTCTGTCAGAGCTCTCTCAGCCCCACTTACCTCACAGGATGTCTGTTGTGGGGAGGGGAAGGGAAAGGAAATTGTAAGCCACTCTGAGACTCCTTTGGGTAGTGAAGGGCAGGGTATAAATCCAATCTTCTCCTCCTCCTCTGAGCAGCAGTACCCTTGCACCACCTTCTGGAATTAGTCAGTCAAGTAAGAATGGAACCATCAGTATGGTGCCCCCTGCTCCCAACTCAGCCAGAGATCCAGAAGAATTAACAGGGATACACTCCTCCTGTCACTTTCCTGGCAAAGGCTATCAGTCAGGGTGACCAAGGTCATTTCTGTCCCAAAGCATCTCTGTCTCCAGTTTGAAATAGCTGTAGATAACCCATCTTCTCCAAGACTGCCTAAAACTGTAGTAGTACATTGGGATTAGCCTTTACATTAAGATTTTATTTATTATTTTCTAAAAAAAGTGGGACACAAAAGGTAAGAGGAGGTAAGGGAAAATATAGATTCATCAAGTTTATCAAATATTATGAGTTGTTACATACAACAAGTAAAATCATATGTATTATCAGATGTATTATAGAGGCAGACTATAAAACATCAATATTACAGTGTTTGGAGATAGATTCTCTCTTTAAAAGAATAAACAAGAACTTTCCTAATGTTAGCGATAATCTATTAACAATAAAAGAGATTACATCCTGAGCAGCTGAACAAACATTTATGCTAAAATTAAATCATTATGAAAGCCTGAATATTGTCTTAATCATTTGTCTAAACCTAATTTTATTCTTACTAAATATTTAAATGCAAATTAAAATATTAA
Organism: Gekko gecko; assembly: GCA_029375565.1. Classification (NCBI taxonomy): domain Eukaryota; kingdom Metazoa; phylum Chordata; class Lepidosauria; order Squamata; family Gekkonidae; genus Gekko; species Gekko gecko. Next base: position 65,913,670 of record JAPDNY010000001.1, on the reverse strand, counting down.
AAGTATAATCAATATCTTCATCATTTTTAATATGATATTCAGAGAATTCCAAAACTAAAAAAAAAAAAAGTTATTCCCATAATATGAGTAAAAAGCTTGCCATTTCTGCTGAAATTCTTCTAATGGTCTCCTGTTTATATAATTAGTTAGTTTTGCCAATGTTGCATATTCAGCTAGTTTTTCTTTCCAGATCTCTATTATAGGACATTCTTCTGTCTTCTGTTTCATTGCCAGTATTACTCTGGCAGCTGCCAACACATATCTAAGTGGGTTTTGTGAGAATATATATATAAATCTGATAGAATTCCCACTAACACAGTCTCTGGTTTCATCAGGAATTTGGTGATTTATTTATGTATTTATTTTATTAGATTTATATCCCACCCTCCTTGCATAGCAGGCTCAGGGTGGGTTCCATCAGGTTTCGTAAACAATATACAGTATACAAAAATTAAAACAGTTCAAACAACAATAAAATACAACAACAGTCATCCATTAAAGTCTCACAGATGTCATCTCTTTCAAGATTTGGTCCTTAGGTGGTAATACAGTTCTGACCCACTGAAGGAATGCCCAGTAGAGAGGGAGGGATGTCCATCTGCCCTAGTTAAAACCTGGTGGAAGAGCTCCATCTTGCAGGCCCTATGGAACTGTTAAAGCTCCTGCAAGGCCCTGATCTCATATGGGAGCTCATTCTACCAGGTAGGGGCCAGGGCTCAAAAGCCCTCGCCCTAGTTGAGGTGAGACAGATGTCCCTGGGGCAGGTACCACCAGAAGATGTTGGTTGGCAAATCATAAAGTCCTTCAGTGCTCATAGAGGGAGAGGCGGTCTTATAGATATGCAGGCCCCTGGCAGTATAGGGCTTTAAAGGTGAGCACCAACACCTTGAAATGGATCCAGTACTTAATAGGTAGTCAGTGTAATTCTCTTCATGTATATTTTTCCAATATCTTTTCATCTTGATGCAAGTCCACCACATATGATAAAAAGTGCCATCTACTTCTTTACATTTCCAGAAAGCCCTTTTGTAATTCTTGTCCATCTTTTCAATATCTTTTGGGGTGACGTACCATTGGTAAAACATCTTGTACCAGTTTTCTTTTAATGTTTGGCTAGCATTAAATCTAATACCTTTAGTCCATAGGTTTTCCCAGCATTGAAACTGTATTTCCTCACCAAAATTTTGCATCCATTTAATCATGCAAGGTTTGCCCTGTTCTTCTTCAGAATCATAATGAAGCAATAACTTGTAAATTCATCCTAATAAATGGTCTTTAGATTATGAGATGATCTTTTCAAAATCAGTCAGTTCATTAATAATGCCTCTCTTAGTACAGACAAGTGGTTATCTCATTCATCACACCTTTGCTTCCTCTGCTCACCTCCTACCTCTCTCACACTATTTCTCCCCTCTGCCCCCCTTTTCTTACCCTATTTCTGCTCCATGCATGTGACTTCCTCTCTCTTTCTGATCTGTTATCTTTCTCTTTGTGGAGCCTTGGGACAGTGAGGCTTGGGGAGGCAAGCAGCCTCAGCAGGTATGATGCCATAGATTCAACCCTCCAAAACAGCCATTTTATCCAGGGGAACTGATCTCTGTCACCTGGACAACAGTTGTAATTCTGGGTGATCTCCAGTCCTCACCCAGAGGCTAGCAATAGTGGTTCTCATGGAGGAAATGGCTGGAGAGTGGAGTCTATGGCATTACACCAGTCCAAAGTTCCTCCCCTCCTCAAATCCCACCCTCTCCAGGCTTCACCCCTCAAATGTCCAGGGATTTCCCAACCTGGAGTTGGCAACCCTATTTCCTTCCCAACCAACAGCCAATCTACCTTTATCTGCCTCTCTGTCTCCTGGTTTCCATCTCCACCCCCCAGCCTCTACCTAGGAAAATTACAGTCTTTCTCCACAGTGAGGGCCCAAGCAGCTTTCATTATTCCCTCCTCCTTTTTATCTGCACAACAACCCTGTGAGGTTGGTTAGGCTGAAATATGTGACTGGTCCAAAATCATGTAGTCACCTTCCACTGCAAGATGGGGATCTGAACCTGGGTCTTGCAGACCCTACTTTGAAGCTCTAACTGCTGCACCTCACTGGCTTTCATAGGGTGGCTGCTGATGAATGGTAGCAAGCAGCGGAGGCTAGGTGAATCATGCAAATCAGGGGGGAACTGGCAACCCTAGACTACTGCCAGGCCTAGAGTGGCCAACCTCCAAATGGGCCCTGGAGACCCCCAGAATTACAACTGGACTCTAGACAGCAGAGGTCTGTCTCCCTGCAGAAAATGGCTGCTTTGGAGGGTGGACTCTGTGACATTATACCCTGCTGAGGCCTCTCCCTTCCCAAACCCAGCCCTCTTTAGAATCCACCACAAAATCTCTAGAAATCCCCCAGCCTGGCACTGGCAACTCTTGTGAGGCCTGGCCCCAAGGCTCCCTTCCCCCTCCCTGAAAGGCCAGAATAGGCTTGGAAAGGGCCCTTCCCTCACCCTTTTACTGACAAAGCCAGTTAGAAGGTCCCCCCCCCAAACATTCTAATCTCTCACCGTTGATACCTGGAGTTAGGTCCCTGCAGAGGCCATTTCAAAAGGTTTTTTGGGGAATTCAACCATTCCTGAAGGGATTTTTTTAACTTTTTGGATTTTTCTACAAACCCAGGAAGTCTACTGACTATGTAGGAAAAGCTGTTGGGGGAGAGTGAGCCCCCTGTTGGTGGGAATAGGTATCCACACATTTTGGCAATTAGAATAAGGATATCATTTTTTAATCTGGAAGCAATACTCTGGTTTGTCTTCAGATCGCATAATTCCCTTCCTGTCATTTTTTCCCTGCCTTTCTTCCAAGGAATCCTGGGCATAATCATGTCCTTCTCCCATTTTATCCCCATGACAACCTTGTTATGCTAGACAACTACTGGCCCAAGATAATTTACTGCACTTTATGGCAGAATGCGGATTGGAACCCAGATCTCTTGGTCCTAGTCTGGCACTCTAACCATTGTACAACACTGGCTGGAGTGATGGGATGAAACTCATTTTGGATATAATTTAATCAGCAAGCTGTCTATAAGACTGATCTCTTAGGTTCACTAATTCCAAGTCTGTAAAAACCCCTATTTTTCATCTCCAAAAGCCCTTGCAGTGTAGTCCTAAACAGTCACTGGATTTAGCACTGTCTTTAGGATTGCACTGTAAGTGACTTGCTGAACAGTGGCTGGATTAAATGTTCAAGTTAGATGGTGGAACTCAACAACAAATAGATAGACAACTGCAAAAACAGGCTACAAACAACTTTATACTGATATTGAAACTTGAAACATATATTGGAATGTCAACAAAGTTATTGTTGCTTCACTGGGTTGTTGTTTCTTTCCTTCAATGTTATTCTTTTCCTTTAACGTTGTTGCTATAATGTTATTTGTTGTGACGGTGGTCTTCGAAATGATCTATCATTTCGATGGTGTTTCTTTTTCCAAACTGAAAAAATGTAACACTTAGCCAAAGAACCTTGTGAAATAACAATACAAAGATCAATGTTACATTACTGTTGAACATTAACCCTGCACCCCATAACAGCCATACAATAAAATTACATGTTACCTTAAACAAACATATCAGGTCAATTTCTCAGCAATGATGCATACTGGATGAGTCCTAATCACTGGGTCATATCTAAAAAAGCAGTACCAAAAATTACTACCCAACAGTAAAATTTACAACAATTATAACAAAGCTCATATATGTAACAAAGTTTACAAAACTTACCACCCCTATTAACAAGACATCTCTGACAAGCAGGCTATTGCTCAGTAACTTCTACTTAGTGCACAACCCTAGAGCTGTTTAATATAATGCTCAAAGACTAACAGTAAGTATCCTGCAAATACTTGTGCAAAGGTAAAGATTTCCAGAAATATACAAATTAAGAAAATATATACAGTCAAGGCAGGAGTAAACATATCAAGCTCAACATTACAGAAAACACGCCAATTCCAGGGAAGTGTTCAAGCCTGCTGGTTGAGTTTAAAGATAGCATTAACATCATACTCTGCATGTTACACCAAACAGGTTATTTATTCAATAATCTGCCCTTGTGGCTTAATATATATTGGGGAGTCCATGTATTCTGTAAAAACACGCATTTCTGAACATAGATCAAAAATCAAACACCAACATGTAGAACCCCCCATTGTTAATCATTTCATTTCTGTAGGTCACAGATATGATGATTTCAGGTTTGTAGTACTGGAGGTGGTTGAACCCAGTAAATATTCTAATAAGGACATCCATAAGGTCCTACTCCGCAGGGAGGCTTTTTGGATCTGTACAACTGTGACCTTCTTTTTGCACGGCAAGTTAGATGGTGAACATCCTGTGGAATTGGTATCAGTGGCATTTAGATCTGTGACTATGCTGAGGAATATTTAAAGCCAAACAGCATCTCCATAAAACCCTAGCCAAAACAGAGGCTAGAAATATTTTTACCTTCTGTTTTTTCTTTCTGAGAGCCAAACTACAGGTGATACTAGAAATGTGAAGTCTGAAGTTCCCAAGTGTTTTTCTTTTTATTTGATATGTTGTGGGCATAGTGGAGGAGGGCCCCGTTCACACGGAGCATTTGCCCCGCTGAAGGCACGGTAGCCCTGTGGACTTTCCGTGCACGATCATACCAGCACATCTGGGAGGTGTAGCACTCCCGTGGCTTCCCATGGAAAACGCGGAGTAAGAAACTACTAGGGTCGAAGTACTAGTTTCCGGAAAACCTGGGGCAAAGGCTGGCATCTGATCGCGGGAGCACCAGTATCCCGTGGCTTCTGACGCCGGCCCATGTCCTGGGTTTTCCAGATGTTGTAAGTTTCCATGGGATGTGCACCAACACTGAATGAGGCATGCGCATATGCAAGACACGGACAGTGGCCCACCCCCCCCATGGCACATGCGTCCTTTGCTACAGCGCGGCTTGCTGCTCTGCTGCGCTGCTTTTTTGCTGTGCTGTAGCAGCATGGCAACCCGGTGGCCCGTGTGATCGGGCTACTGTGCCTTATTTTGCTCCGGGGCAAACTGCCACACCTCCCCCCCCGCGTTTTCTGGCCCATATGACCAGGGCCGAGGTTAGCTATTCTTCCTTGAATCACTTTCCTGCTCTGAAATGACTTTGTTACTTGCCCTAACGGCACTGCATATGATGCCTCTGTCCCACTTGTGTATATTGTATACCTTTATTCTGTATTGAGACTACAATCCAGCTCATAATTGTTTTTAATTAATTCATAATAAATACAGGCATTTTTGATAATATTTAAGGTTTAATGATAGCTTTTTAGTTATTGGCCCTTTACTTTGTATGTAACTAACCGTTCAGGTACTTGCAGTCACCAAACATCCCAGCACTGATTTCTCCCAGCTGTGCAAACATAGTGAGAGCAGAGGCAGCTGTTGCCACCATTACCACCACTGGAAAAGCTGCCATTGCAGCCCATCAAGTTTCTGGTCCTGCTTCCACCTATTTTTCTTCTACCTACTCATTGTCATGCTTCTGGATCCTGAGACTGCCTTTGCAGCTGTTACTCAGGGTGAAACTCCCCTGGAGGGGGGAGGGCAGGGTGAGCTCCAGGAAGAGGATTGACCCCTGTAATCTCAGGCTTTGCACCTTCTCTGCACCACTCTGCTGGTCCCTCCCTGCCCCTCCCACATCTCAGTCTCCTTGGCTCAATTCTACATTGTGGGAAAAGTTACTATCTAATTAGGAACTGGTTTTTAATTTGATGTTTATTATTCTTTGGAATGGGGAAGCTCTTTACCATTTCTGTTTTTTTTTGGTTTTCATCATAGTCTCAAGGACCACCTGAAAATGCATCATGGCCACATGCTGGTCAGAAGTCGACAATTTAGGGTTTACTGCTCTGTTGCAAGCAATGGCTCTGTAACTTATGTATGATGAGACTCAAAATGTGAGACATCTTAATTAATCAGTGTATAAACAGACACAATACTTGTTGAAACCAATGGATGAAGTGGTTGGGAGATCAGGAGGACTCTTTCAAACAGTGAATTGACATAATAAACTGCATGCTGGAGCCCTGTGCATGTCCAACTTTCCTTGCAGAGTCTGTCAAAATAAACAGACACATTTGTAATGATGATGAATGCCCACCAAAGGCTAAAATAATGTGTAAGTTTCTAATTTGTTTTTCAGTCCCACAGAGTTTTCCCCCCACCCTTCTTTCTAAAAGTACATGAGTGTGTGTGGCTCTCAAACACCATAAAACTCATACTCAAATATTTACAATGTGTTTATACTTACAGGTTCACCTCTGAACAAATTGTTTGACCTTATTTGCAAATGTGTTGCAAGAGCTCACAATGACAGATGATCTTTCAGGGACAATCACAACACAGAAGTGAAATTGAAGCTAGACTGCTGCACCCCTTCACTATATCAAAGAGGGCCATGGGCTTTGAGGCACGGGCTTGAGTGCAGCCACCATAACATTCTGGGAGTGGAGATGGAAAACTGTCCTGTTTTAACCTTTGGCAGAACAGTGGTCCTTTCACGGGTCATTTTGTGTGAGCCACAATGATGACATTCCGACATGCAGAGCCCAAGACCGTTGATGTTACCCAGTCACTCAAACCACATAATTAATGTGCATCTGGATTTCAATAATAAACATTTCTGATATGCACGGACTACAGGCAAACTTCCTTCATTTCCTCTCCTAAACAATGGATTCTGCCTCCCAATAAATTCCTTTGGAAGTATCGGCCGATCTTGCTGTATGTGTACAGATCCACATTTCAGAGGACTAAACAGGTTTAACATTCCAAAGTCTAACTGCATCCCTTTCATACAAAAGTGAAAAGTATTAAAGGATGTCCTGAAACTGTTTGTATGAAAAATGACAGATAATTTATAAATATACAAGTTTAACATGGGGGGAGCAAGCAGATCCCAAGACCAAAAGTTCTAGTTTGTTCTTGGAAAACATTTATTATGTGCAGCAAATCTCCACAGATGTATAGCATCATGTGATCGCCTCAAACAAATTTTGACATATCATAATTGCCATGAATCTTAACTCCATCCTCTTTGCATTTTATTCCTCCACTCCCCATGTTTAATACTTCACCTTTATTTTATTGTTATACTGTCAAATCCTCATATTAAGCCAAGTCATAATATTCTAGGAAGTTCTTTCTGAATATAATCCAGTTATATGATGCCAAAGCAGGATTGGTTCCCCGCAAAAGCCACAACAAAACCTTTGCCATTCCAAGCGCGTGCTTCTTGCCAGCAACACTCAAACTTCTTTCTTTTCCCCTAGCTACATTCTACTCAAAACAACCATTTCTCTCTCCTGCTGTGCATGTACTTGAAGAATCTCTCTCTAATGTCAAGGCCTAACTAAACATTTGCAATGGCAAACATGCATTTGGAAGTGAATGTGATGGCGAGTGGGGAGGAAGCATCTGGGAAGGGGGTGATCTGGAGAGGAGCTGAATGGAGGTTAAATGCCCACCCCTGCCCAGCTTTTCTCCATTCCATTTTGCCTTCACCAAACCTGCTTTTCCTTGGACAAAGCAGCTGCCCACGGTTTGTCCCCTATACTGGTTACAGTGTTTATAAGACCCTTAGCTTGTGTGCGGGCTGATAAGCATAACTTGCATTCCTGGCCCTAGCTATGTTAACTGGTCATAAGCAGCCGTTACACAGCACCTTCAAGGCTTTTCCCAACAGAATTGTATGACTCATAACAATCCCATGTTCTAGTTAAGTATGCCTGCAATGACAGAGAGTTACGGCTTCTAAAGGAGACACAGGCCATTCATACAGTGCATGTTCTTCCTTGGCCTTTCCCCAAGCAGACTGTGCATCTTGCATGGACTATAAAATAGAAAGTTAATGTCCTCTTTGTAATCTGGGAGGCTCAGGTGTACACAGTCAAACTTCCCAAGGGCAGCTTGCAGTTGTGTGAATTTGGTTGTTGTTATTATTATTATTATTATTTTATATTTATGAATTGCCCAGTTCCCACTATTGTAGGGCTGTGGGCGACATACAACATGGGCAGCCTACAGCTGTGTGAATTTGGTGGTTACTGCTATTCTTCTTCTTCTTCATCATCATCATCATCATCATCATCATCGTAGTGGTTGTTGTTGTTTTGCATTTATGAATCACTCAGTCCCTACTATTGTAGCGCTCTGAGTGATATACAGCATGGTTACTGGCTGAACTGTTCTTCCTATTCTAGAACAAAAAAGATCCAGGGTAGGAAAAGTGGGTAGGGTAGGTATGAGGAGAAGGGAGAGAATTAAATGCACACAGTTTTTCTTAGTGCTTTGAACTCCAATTTTAATAATAAGACTAAAGCAGGAGGGGGCAGCAGTGGGAGGGCTTCTAGTGTCCTGGCCCCACTGCTGGACCTCCTGATGGCACCTGGTATATTTTGGCCGCTGTATGATGGAGTGTTGGACTAGATGGGCCATTGGCCTGATTCAACATTGGCTTCTCTTATGTTCTTATGTTCTTAAAGCAAAAGCCTAACTGTTTTGCCCTACTGCTCATCCCACTCCAATGGAGTAAGTACCAATGAGGTATGGAGAAGTAGTAAGAGCAGGCTTGCCCTTTACAAAATATTAGGTGGAAAAGGCATGAAGTTCAGTGCATTGGGGTGGGGGGAACCAATGAGATGGTGAGAAATGAGGGCAGAAAGAAGTGCATGATGGGGAAAAGGTCAGGTGAATTTGAGGATGAGATGAATGGAAGAGCTAATGATGAACATCTCCTAGAAAGAATAATATCACATAGGCCTCATGGCAGGACCGCTGAGAGCCCCCAGGGTCCCCCAGACAAAGATTCCTCCTGGGCTCCCTTCATATCACCTAAAAGCAATCTAAATGTTGTATGAAAAGAAATCACATGACTCTTCTACCTCCATGCTGAGATTTGGTGTGCCCCCCCCCCCAGCAGCCCAGCCTCATGAAGTGGAGGGAGCTCCATGTTATGCAGAGAGAGATCCCAGCTATTAGCTAGTGCAGGTTAAAGAGGAAGAACAGCAGCTCTGAAGTCCTCGCTGCAGTAGTAAGCCACTTTGGCAGGCCACTCTCTTTTAGCCTCTTCTCCTCCCTTTTGTAATATAAAGGGACGGAACTGGTCTCTGTTGCAGGATTGTGCATGTCTTGCTCAGTTCAATATTAAGTCTGCCTCTGTTATTCATTGTTTATGGAACTGTTTGTAACATAGGGCATTGAAGCTACTGAACCTAGATCAGTGAGCTAGCACACTGGAACCATTTACTTTGTTGCCTGTTTTTCATTGTTGGAAAAAGAAAATGACTGGAGGAAGTCTCAGCTGGTCCTGGCACCAGGAACTCATGCTGGAAGCAGACTTGCTTTTGACACAGCCGCCTCTGATATAAAGCCATACCTCAGAGCAGGCAGCCTTTGAAATCTGTAGCGTGAACAATGAAATGTGTGTCTTATCTCCTGTGGCATTTTCCATGGCTACAGCGTCTCTGACAGCCAAGCAAAAGCAAATATGTACTTTGCATGCTAAGAGCTACATTTGCGGCATGTACATTGCACATCGTCTCAATGTGCAAATGCATCATTTCCTGTCTACTGATGCAAGGCATCTTGTACTTTGACATATGGGAAATGTTTCCAGTTCACTTACCCTGGACAGAAAGTTCAAGGTATATAAAGCTTTTTCTTATGACTCAGGGCAATCAGCAACAGAGTGATTGTGGATACTGATCAGAACAGCTTTTAAAATTCCTAGTTGTTATTGTACAGGTAGACTGCTCCTATATGAAGCTGTTGCACAAAAACCAAAACACAAAGATGGTCGCACATGATCCCAGTCTTCTCCTTTCTGACCAGCAATATTCAGTGGTGGAATGTGTTAGGCTGTAGGTGCAGGGTCAATGGGAAACTTCAGTAGTACCAGTCTACTTCACCTGCTTTCCATACTAAGCCCCTGAGCAGGCTCATATCTGACTTTTCATGTGCCCTCTGGGAAACTTTTTAAATTGTTCTATAGTGGAAAGAAAATACATAATTTAACATTGTCTTAACTACTACCAGTATAGGACATGACTTTTGGTATTATTTGTGCCCTGACCCAAATTGTGCCCAAGTAAAGGCACCCTGTTATCCCAGAAGTTACACTGCTGACAGGACTTCCAGGAGAGTTTGGTTTCCTTCATTCTCATCACTGCTTTTATTGATCTCTGGGTTGCTGTGTTTTTTTTAATCAGTTCTTGCATGAAATAGTCCAGGGAAATGGAATAGCAGATAAAGCCTTCCAGGTTCTTGGTCTGGCATTATTTTAGATTTTATAAGGCTTCATTCCTACCAAGTTATGCTTGGAAATGCTTGACAAACATTCATGTTGGTTGTTTTTTTAAAGCTACAGTTCTCTAGATTCTATCCCGCCTTTGTAGAAAGTCACAATCTAGTTCTCATTCCTGCCACTTCTATTGATCCAGGGTCAGCTGGAGTTTTATTTGGACCCGAGCACTGAGAGCAGGAAACGTAAAAATAGCTGAACCAGATCCTAATCTTAATGGTACTTGCGTATGAAAGCAGAATGAGTCTGTACTATGGATGCAGCTTTCCACTTTCTTCTCATCGCAGCCATTTCTTTCTGATTTGTTGGATGATGGGATGTCATGAGGGAGCTCTTGGCTCCAGGTCTCTTTGATGAGGGTAGCTAGGCTTAGAAGCATGGCAAAGCTCCCCACTCATTTCTGCCTCAGCTGCAAGCCTCTAGCCTCAAACATTTCCATCCCCCCATTTCTTGCCAAGGGTTCAAAGGTTACTATTTATATAGGGCTGGATCATACAGCTTTCCTCCACTAAATTTTATTTTGATGGAGAAAGACTTCTTAGGTGGAGGAAAGTTTTCTCCACTGGCAGAAGACTTGAGAGAAGGGAATTGCATGACCCAGCCCTATATAAATAGTAATGCTTAGCATGTATATAGCACCTTGGAATATCCTGTGAGCTTCACATATGCAATTCTGTTGTAATCCTTAACACAGCCCTCCCCCATTGTAGGTCATTATTATCACAGATAGAGCTGGAGAGACATAGAAAGGGGCTTAACTGAGGGCAGAACCCGATGTGATGCTAGGAATCCCATGAACGAAACTCTACATACAAGAATCCATCTTAGTATCTGTACTGTTCCTAAGCAGAGCCATTTCAGGTCTGGAAAATGGGGCAGGGGGACATTTACACCACACTCTCCCCTTGTGACATGGCTCCAGTCTGAATTGGGCTCTCACAGGGCAGCAATTTAAAGGGGCGGGGGGAGTGCTGGGAGTTTTATTCATGAAACTCCCATCATCACATTTGGTTTGGTTTTGACGTCACCTGGTGAGCTGATGGCAGAAGCAAAATTCAAACCAGAGCAGTGGCTAGATCAACTCCCAGCCTCTCACAAGAAGAGGTATCCTCATGAGAAGCTGGGATAATCCCCGATGGGGATGAGTAGCTGAAGGTGCTCCAAGCTGCACAGGAAGGAAGTTGACAAGACAAGAAGGAAGAGGTGTTCACCAATCCCCTCCCTTCTTGGACTGAGGCCATTGTGGATGTCAGGCTCAGGGCCAGGATACAGGGAGATGAGCCTGGTGGAGGCGGTAGGTTGCTGGTCAAACTAATTAGCATACATTTAGTTAGTATACATTCTTCTCCTGCTTGCCTTGGCAAATGCAAGGAGTAAAGCAAAGTTTTGAAGCCTCATTCTCTTGACCCCTGGAGTCCCTACTGAACCCCTCTTCTCTGACTTCTGAGATCTCAGTAAACTTTCCCCCAGGCCCATAGCTACATTATGGCATTTTGGGGCCCGGCCCCTCGACTTCCTTCCAAGACCCCACAAGTTTCCCTGCATCCCAGGACCCCCAACACTTGTGGCCTCCCAGAGTATTCCCCCCCACTGCTGCTGCCCCTTCCCCAAGTGGGACTTGTTCAAAGTGAGTTCTCTACCTATCAGCAGCCCCAGCCAGCTAGGGGTGTGTTGGGAAGCTTCCCTTTAAAATTAGTAAATGAATGAGTCAGCAGGGGGGAGGGGTCCAAGCTGGGGAAACTTTAATTTAATCAACTTGGTGCCCCTAAGAAATTTAAATGCCTGCTTTCCCCACACCTTCCCAAGAAACTCTGCAGCTGTAGAGCTAGAAACGCATCATTTTTATTGAATGAAAACCTCAAACACCAGTTTATATAGCCAGTGCATGAGATGCTGTACCAAATTCTGCATTTGAGCAATCATGGAATCAATACATCCCAAGCCATATGGATGCCCTTGTATTTGCGAGGAAACATTTTGTATTGGATGCTTTATCCAGCAGTGCTAAAATAAGCTAACTGCAAAGTCCCACATGGGAAGAGATTACATTTTCTCATTAGAAACTGACTTCTAAACATTTGTGTTATCTCTGTTCAGTAATTGCTCAACACTTCTTGAGCTCTGGCATAGTGATCCCAATTCTGTTCTGGGCCTGGGCTATTAAAGAGTTCAACAAAACACAAAGACAAAAAAAAATCTGCCCCTGTTTTTAAAATATGCACATCACAGTCCATGTGGTGCACACATGTGTAGTGTGGCCATATTTTTATGAATCATTTGTATATTTCTTGGCCAGACTCCTATGTTTAAATAATTATGGAAACAACACAATACAGCTGTATTTAGAGATTGCTTTTGGTCCATAGGTAGAATGTACAGATTTTTTTTTAAAAAAAGCTGCCCTTTTCACAATAAAGAAATTGTCCATTTTGCTGGAATGTACACTATGCCTTGATAAAAATCTTTTGGTCCTTTTCTGCTGTGAAAATAAAAAGACCTTTAAAATATAAGAATGATGCCAACTCAACATTATTAGAGTCTGTAACAGTCAAGGCTGAAGGTGCTATTTATTACCAAGATATAAAAACAAGGCTGTCTGCTTGGCAGGAAGATTGACTCCAGAGTTGTTTCTAAAATTAATAACATCTTATTAAATAAAATAGCCCCTACTTTGTAATAGTGTTACCCTAAGGAAGACGGACTTTACTGGCAGTCTTTGCTCCATTTCAACATGGGTGCAAGGGAAAAACCTTGAAAAGAATATCTAAAGATGGGCCCGATGGCTTGTGTAAGAAAGAAGCCTTGTTTGCCCCAGTGAAGGCCTGGAAATATTACCTTCTTGAAGTGATGCGTGTCACATCAGATGGGAACTGCAGAGCTGAAGGCAAAAATACGCAACCACTTGCCAAAGTACACTGTTGAATTTGGAGTAAGTGAAGATTCCTCCATCAGATACTCTCATTCTTCATGAAGATGATCATGAAGATAATTATGTAGCCTGTCTCATGATTGCTGCATTGCTGGCATGTGAAGGTGATGAATGTCCAAGATTGACTTGACTGTGCGACTGAACAGCAACAAAAAAATTGATATTCAAAAGGTGAAGCCAACAGCTACTTCTGTTCACACAACAATTTTAGGGCTGGATCTGCTTTTGTTTTTCCCTACTCACGCAGATATGTTTGCTCATTTGTATTAGAAAGGAAGATTTTCGTAAAACTGGGTGATTAGACCAGGAGGAGAAAAAAAGGAAATAGTTCAGGGAAGGAGATTAAAGGGGGAAATGATGTGACTCCTCACAAGTCTTTGCAGGTTCCTCATTTCTTTTCTTAAAACATGTTTTAACTAACACCATGGCTAACTCCTTATCATAAAGGCAGTAAAAGGGATAGGTCTGCAAAAAGAAGGAGGTGAAGGAGGAGGAGGAGGAGGAAGAGGAGGAGTTTAAATTAAAAACAGAAGATTCCATTCCCAAATGGAGTGATGAGGAATGACTGTATGTATTACATCTGGGGTGTGAAGAATAGATGACGGTCAGTTCAAGGGAGAAAATCAGGAGATGGGAAATGGGCATGCTTAAGCGCCTAAGTAGGCTCTAGATCAAATCAAGCCTGAACTCCCCTAGAAGCTAAAATGACCAAATTGAGGCTATCGTACTTTGGTCACTTTATGGGAAGAGAAGAGTCACTGGGAAAGCCAATAAGTTGAAGGCAGCAGGAAAAGAAGAAGAGCCAACATGAGATGGGTTGATTAAATCGAGGCCCTCAGTTTCAAGACCCAAGCAAAGGCTGTTAATGATAAAATGTTTTGAAGCTCATTAATTCGTAGGGTTGCCATAAGGCAGAAGTGATTTGATGCCACTTAACATACACAAAACAGTGCAAAATAAGTGCTTGGCTCTGCTCTTTTTAGATTGATAGTCAGGGGTCATTTTGTAGAAAAAGAGCTGCAGGAGCTCATTAGCATATCCAATAGGCTATTAGCATAAAAGCATATTAGCATATGCCCCGCCCCCTGATATCATTGGAAGTGATGTCAGAAGAGAAAGCAAAAAGGGGGGAGGCATCTTTGGAAGCCTCCCCTTCCCTTCTGAAGCCAGCCTGCCAAGGCAGGCGGGTGGGGGGAAGCGAAGAGACTTTAAACCCCTTCTCTCTAGAGTCATCATTCCATTATATTCTATGGGGCCATAGAATACAATGGAAAGACTCCAGAAATAAGGGGTCTAAACTTTAAACACCTTCACTCTTCACTTCCCACCCCAGCCAGCCTGCCAAGGAAAGGGGAGGTTTTTGAAGATGCCTTCCCCCCCTTTTCTGCTTCCCCAGCTGGCCTGCTTCTAGAGCCCCCCCGCCTTCTCCTGGCTCTCCTGCCTTGGCGCGCAAGCCAGGAAGGGCTGGGGAGAGAGAGTGGGGAGGCATTTAATTGCCTTCCTGTGCCTTCCTCATCACGCCCACTTGGGTTGGTGAGACAAGGAAGGCTTCTAGAGCCCCCCACCCTCTCCTGGCTCGCCTGCCTCGGTGCACAAGCCAGGAAGGTCCGGGGAGAGAGCGGGGAAGCATTTAAATGCCTCCCTGTGCCTTCCTCCTCTTGCCCGCTTGGGTGGGTGAGACGAGGAAAGCTTCTAGAGACCCCCGCCCTCTCCTGGACCACCTGCATTTAAATGCCTCCCCGTGCCTTCCTCTGAGCATGGGGGTGGGGCTGCCGGGCAGAGCTGCTGGAGCAATGCTCTGGCACGCTGTGGCCCCAAATGACCCCTGCTGATAGTACTAATTAGATATAAGACAATAAAACCATAGGTGGTATCCTGTGAAATGGAATGTGGCAAAAGCCTCTCAGCTCCACTGAAGTGGGATTTTGTCTTCTGGCCCTCAGCTGTCTGAAATTGGAAGTTCAGAAACAAAACTCTGTTTTATTTGAGAAAGCTTTTTTGTTAAAAATATGCAAAATGGCTTAGAATTAGGGGTACACCCCTAAATACTTTCAGTATTTGGGGTGTTTTTTTTAATTTTAGGAAGAGGATAAATACTGGTATTCTGGGTTATCTGGGTTCCTCAATACTGTTTCAGTATTCAGATTTGGGTTTTTGGGGTTTTTTTAGAATTCTGAATTTTTGGGGTTCATTATTCCTTATGGGGAATATTCCCAGGCAGCTGGAATGGCAGTTTTTCAAGCATATGACCCAAAATTGCAGGGAAACTTCTTGTCCTGTAAAGATCCTCCAAATTTCAAGCAGATTATATCAGGAGGGTTCAATTCTATGGGCCCCTAAACAAGTGTGATAATTCACACACACAGACACACATGTACACACAAGCTCCTAAGAGCTTAAAGTGTTCTGTGTGTGGGAGATTTAGATTACAGGGGAGTTCCCAATCATTTATGCCCTCCTCCTACTTGTGATTCTTCATGAGGCTTTCCTTAACTGCAAACAATTGTCAAGTGCCTATTGGAAAGGCAGAGGAATAAAGACCATCCACAGAAAGGTGGGATTTCTACATACTCAGAAGACTCACCAGATACGGCGAAAGTATTAATTAATAAATTATAGAGAAGAATCCAACTCCCCAAAACACCTCGATAAGGACTAAACATGTTTTAGGGGACACAGAATGCTGAGTTAGTTGAGTCCCAGATTGGGGGGGCGGGGACAGAGAGAGAGGGGAAATGAGCATGCGAAGAGCATCTTGGGGGAGGGAGATTTGAGTTAGGGGAAATGGCTCAGTTTATTCCACCACCCTCATCACAATCACTGAAGATCCCCCTGTTTGCAGGGCTGACACGGGGTCTAGAGATGCTTCCTTAAAAACGATTTCCCATGTTTCAGCCACCTGACTGGTGGTTTTTTTTTCATGCTTCCACATGAAGTTGTCCTCTATTTGTGCACAGACTGTTAACAGCCTGTTCTTTCCACAGACATACAAAAATCTGTTTTATTTTTAAAAAGTATTTCCTGGATAGGACACTATCAGCGCAAACAGTTTTTTTAGTCTGAGGGGGAAACAGCACAATTGTAGAACTTCAGTGAAGTACTAGTCAGTGGCTTTTTTCATTTGTTGATGACCACAAAGGGCCAGTCCCTGGCAACAGTTAGCATAACTGAAAAGAATTGCTTTCCTTTTAGACAGTGGGAATTGGGGGGAAGTCTTCAGAGGGTCTGCAGATCCAAGGGTTTTTTTTAAGGTTGTTAAAGGTATTGCATTGTTCTCATTCAATGTTACTTGTGCTCATTTTCTTCAAAAAAAGAAGAAGAGAGAATCGCCCACAACTCAGCCAACTTTTAGAGAAGGGGAAAGGGATTGCCAGAAGTGTCTGTAAAGAAAGTTTTTTTAAGGCATTGTGTTGTTCCTGTGCAGTGCTGAATTACCCATACTCGGGAAAAAAAATTAAATGAAAGAGGGTAGGTGGCAAATCCTGACAGTTATGTGACAACATGGGAGGGGAGCTTCAGTGCACATTATATGTGAAAGGGAACCCAGTGCTACAAATGGAGAGAAACCAGATTACCTGTGGCTGTCTGGAATCTCTATTGTAAGGGCAATTTCATACAGAGTCACATCAGCAACCACATGGCTCCAGAAAAATACCCTGGTATGGAAGCAGCCCAGGATGAATTCTGCTGCATTCCTTACACTTTGGGAGGTATCAACTACTGGAGGTTCACCCTCCAACATTTCATATAACACCCTTATTTGTACACCAAAGATCCATTTCATGACCCTGCCCCCTTCTTCATCAATACACTTGGAAGAAGGTTCTTCACCTGCCATGTTTGGGTATGTGTGTGCTCTAAAACAGTCTGTAATTGCCAAGAGGGTTCACAAGGGAGTGATTGTTGATAAGTATGTTATCAACAGCTTAAAAAAAATACCATAGCAATTGGACTACGGGAAGTGGCAGGTTATATGCTACATGGCACTTAATGTTCATGCATGTGCACCAGAGACAAGAGGCATCCATTCTCCATTCCAAGATTTAACTTCTAAAGACATTGGCAGCTGCAGAACTGAACCCTAAAGAAGATCAGTACTAACAATTCACACACATAAAATGTGAAAATATGACATCCTAGAATGCCAAACATTAGGACAAAATGATGGTTTTGATTTCCTAGGAACCAGAAAACACGGACACTTGGAGCATATGCTGAAGACTTTTTTGTATGCTGGATGAAGGAATGTGGTATATGGTGTACAATGAAAAGGAACAGTCTTGAGTTCCTTTTGGGATAGTCAGAGTGGCTTTGGACATTACACAGAAATGAGAGGTAGTATAAATGATCTGTTCCCCCAAATCAGTTCCTAGCCTGAAGAGAGATGCTGAGCTGCAGGATTCCACATCTCTCACTCAGACTTCCTCCTTGCCCTGCTTCTGTGTAATGTCTGAAGCTACCCTCAAAGTCACTCATTTTAATTATATATTAAATACTGGTAATGAGAAAGGCGTTAATATATATGTTATGGCATTGTCCTTACATTCTTTGAACTAAACAGCAATGCTAATCTAATCTTTACCTATAGGTCCACATCCTAGACTTTCCCTATGTAAAAGATACGAACAATTTGTCAGGCACAAGAAGCCTTCCCGCCAAAGGCCAGCCAAACTGCGAGAAGATTGATTGTTAAGATTTGGAAATCAGCTAAGAAAAATAAATGCTGGAAAGCAGCAGTGTAGTATTTAAGCTGGTGGTTTTTGTCAAATGTTACAAATGGCTACTTAATCAAACAATGGTTAGATATGAAAATATTCCAGATGGCTGTTTCTTCCCTCCCTTTAGGATGGCTTTGATGTATGGCCCCCATGGAAAACATGGGCCAGACTTCTCATTTTCTCTGTCAGGGTTACAAACAGGTTTCTGCCTTTAACAGTATCTGGAGATGCAAAAAGGCAAGTGTCGGTTGGTCTAATCCCACCCATGTTGACAGTAATGCTTCCACTGCACCCATTGTATTTACTGGGGATAGCTGGCAGCCACTTTCCATTCCTTGGTCTTCCTGGTAACATCTTGTGAGATAAGATGTGCACTGTTTCCCCAGCTCTTTTGAGCACTAGTCAGCAAAATTCTTAGAGTGGTGACATCACAAGAGACTTCTCTCACTAGATGTTGCCAGAGAGACATAGGGAGGGAATATAGATTGGAAACAGTAATGCATCTTCTGTAACATCTTGTATGGGCTTAACTCAATTGAGAGTGAGCTAATGTAGCTCAGTGACCGGCTCAGGAGATCTTACTTCAAATTCCACCAGATCTCATAGTAAGAAATTTTGCTGCTGATTTTGGTCGAAATGATATATTTTCTTGCTTGCTTGGTTAACAGTTTATGATTGCTTCTTGCTCCAGCATTGTTGCTAAAGAAGGTGGTTGTTACTGTGGTGAAGAGTACTTTTTCTCCCAGCTGTATCAGGGATGGAAACTGTCTTACCTTCAAAACTCAGATGTCTGATCTGGCTATACTGTACTATTGGTTTTAGTGTAAACTCTAGGCTGAGCTTCTATAATTCAGTCTTCCGGGTAAACAATTATTGGTGCATAATGAAGCACCTTGATTTTTGATTAGTGCTATTTGATTTGGACATATAAGACCTAGCCTCAAACATCTCCATTGGTTCCCTGTTTGTTTTTGCCACATACAGAATTTACTAAAAAGGCTCCTTTTCTGCCATGGCAGC
This sequence comes from Gekko gecko, assembly GCA_029375565.1. Classification (NCBI taxonomy): domain Eukaryota; kingdom Metazoa; phylum Chordata; class Lepidosauria; order Squamata; family Gekkonidae; genus Gekko; species Gekko gecko. The sequence continues at coordinate 65,894,650 of JAPDNY010000001.1, read as the reverse complement.
AACTAAATTTAATTTGCTTCTTTTTTGTTCTTTCAGCCCATGGTGAATCCTGAGTGCATTAACACAAAGTTAATCCATGGCAGACTAAAATACTGGCCTGGATAAGGGAATGTGTTGTTACAAATGCCACAACTGATGAATATCCACTGATAATTGCAAAGAAAATGGAAAACCCACCTCTTCTGATTTTTTTTATTTATTAAAAGTATTTAACCTGTGTTTTGGCCTTGATTCAAGGTAACTTACAAATTCAAATTTGAAACCTACCAGATGCAGTAAAGCCCCCTCCTCCCTTAAAGCCCGAGCAAATAAAATGGGGCATATGGAAAGAGACAATTCCTTAGATACATGGGTTGTGGACTGTGAAGGGCTTAAAAGGAAACAACCAGCTCCTCAAACTGAACTCAGAAACAAACCGGCAGTCAATGTAGGTGTTTTAAAATAGGTGAGAGATGTTCCCACTGGCTAGCCATTGACAATACATGGGCTGCCACATTCTAAACCAGGTGCAGTTTCAGGGTTGTCTTCAAGGGCAGCCAAGCATATTGTAGTAGCCCCATCACAAGGCTACAAAGAGATACAAAGCTGAAATGTGATGATAGCAAACAGCACTCCCCCCCCAATATGATGCTGAGGGCACCCCCCCCAGTAGAAATATTTGTCCATTTCCAGTCTGCTCAAACTTTATTTATTTATTTAGATTTTTATCCCACCCGTGGGATCAGGTTAGATCACAACATATAAATATAATATGATAAAAGATTAAAATATGATAAAAGATTAAAATACATAAATTGCAAGATGGCAATAATACAATTAAAGTGCTTTCAGAATTTTTTTTGCCCCGGTACGTGTACTAAATCTACGGATCTTTAACAGTGGCAAGGAATTCCCACCACTCATACCTAGAAAGTGCCTGTGCATAGTACAGGGGAATAGCATGGATGGGTAGGGCAAGGGGCCCGGGTATAATGTGTCTACCACCTCAACCAAAGGCCTGGTGGAACAGCTCTGTCCTTAAAAACCCAGTAGGGTAGAGAATTTGTGCCTCACAATCATAGATGCCCGATGTGTATGTGTGTTGACTCTGGAGGGATGGGGGCAAGCCTGATTTAGACTTTGACAGCTGCGACAGGCACAAGGGAAATAAGCTGTGGTTCACACCAATGAAATCCTAAACACACACCTGGTTATAGAAGACCAAATTGGTTTCCAGAAAAACAGCCAGAATGCTTAGTAGGCCCCTGGCAAATTCCAATTATTTTCACACTAGAAATTGACTCTTTCTAAATGGTTTCCTTTGGAAGGTGGTGGTGGTGGTGGTGATGATGATGATGAAGAAGAAGAGATTGGATTTATACCCCACCCTTCATTGGAGTCTCAGAGCGGCTTACAAACTCCTTTCCCTTCCCCTCCCCACAACAGACACCCTGTGAGGTAGGCAGGGCTGAGAGAGCTCTGACAGAAACTACCCTTTCAAGGAAGCTCTGACAGAACTATGGCTTGCCCAAGGTCATCCAACAGCTGCAAGTGGAGGAGTGGGGAATCAAACACAATTCTCCCAGATTAGAGTCCGTGCACTTAACCACTACAGCAAACTGGCTCTCTCTTGTTACATCACTGTTTTTCTCCCCTTCCCCTCTGAGTTCTGTGAGATAGATGCTGTACAGAGCTAAGTGGTGCCTATAATTGTGTTATGTGTGTGTCTACCCCAATGTGGTATCCCTGGGTGCCATGGCACCCGCTGACACCTTTTCTGGCCCCATCCAAGTATGTTTTAGGAAGTGGGTGGGACCAGGTAGGGCTTTTGCCCAGCAAGGCTTCTGATTGATTATTGGAGATTTGATTGACTGTGCAGATTTTTTAAAATGTTGCTTTGGCGGCAGCAGAAGTTAAGCTGTGGCAATCATTTTGTCTGTGTCTGCCACCTGTGGCAGCCATTTTGTGGCAGCCCTTGTGTTGCTGCACCTACCATGCCATGTTGGAATTCCAAATGTGCCTGCAGCCTCAAAAATGTTGGAGACCCCTGATCTACTCATTTTTCAGATGAAAATGTTTTTTTCAATGGAGGAAAAGGATTGAAAATACGCATTAATACTATGAAATAGGTCACACAGAATGTATCATACAACGTTGTATAAATTATTGAGATAGTTTTTCTTGCAATTCTATGTCACATGTTGGTGTATTTATTTAAAAATGCAAAATAATAATATTAACAAATAAAATATAAATTTCAGAAATAATCAGACACTTAAAAGAATATATAAAGCTCTGTTCTTTCCATGCTGGCTCTGTCTGTTCTATGGTGGGTTACAGGGAACTCAGCTTTGTTAAAGTAGCCTGTTATGAAATTCTGCGTACAAGTAAAGAAACCATATTTTCAATATCTGTCTAGACAAAACACCAGATGCCCATAAAAAAGACCAGATGTCAAGTAGTTTTGGCCATATCCTTAAACAACGGGAAATAAAAGTCTTTAGTTGACATTATTCATATCAGTCTCACATCATGAATCACCATACTATTACATGTAAGGATTTCAGCACTGATAATTTCTGCAATGACCTAGGGATACTATGGGTCATCAGTCAAGTTTTATTTTAATGCTTATTTGTTTTTCTGGGATGGTGGTAACCCAGTATGTAAGAAGAGGTCCAGTCCCCCCCTCAGACATCCCACTTTCATTGACTTTATATGGAGGATATGTGTCTTTATTATGAATAGTGTTGTATATCTCAACTGTGCCAGCACAAAAGTAGCTGCAATTTGCAATACATGAGTTATGAAAAAAAAACTTATTTAGGCAAGCATAATTTATTTATTTGTTTATTATCTTCAGCTTATAGCCAGTCCTCCCTTGCACAGCAGGGCTCACGGTGAGTAACAGGTATGAACAACAATATTAAAACAATAAATAAATTAATCATTAAAAACTGAATTTGCAACAGCAGTTTATAGCTGCAACCTAAATCTAATAACTCAGATGGCAGCACGCAACTTGACACAACCTGGGCGTCTTCTCTCAAAAGAGATTGCAGTTCAAGTGCATCTGTGGATGCCAGGATGGAGCTGTAACAGATTACCAAGAACTAAGCAACAAAGCAAGGGGAGGCTTGTGAAGATGGGAACTGCTGCCACCTCAACCTGGCAGAACATCTCCATTTTGCAAGCCCTGCAGAATTGCATTAGGTCCCACAGGGCCTGGATCTCATTTGGGAGAGTGTTTTACCAGGCCAGCACCAAAGCCGAGAAGGCTCTGGCTCTGGTTGAGGCTAAGTGGATATCTTTTGGGCTGGGGATCATCAGAAGATTTTGATCCATTGAACGTAATGCTCTTTGGGGGACATACCAAGAGAAATGGTTCCATAGATATGTCAGTCTCAGACCACAGAGGGTTTCAAAGGTTAAAACCAGCACCTTGAACTTGATCAAGTATTCTATCCAGAGTCAGTGCTGCTGGTGGAGCACTGGTTGGATATGTGCTTTTGAATGTGCTCCAGTAAGAACATGTACTGCTGCATTCTAGACCGGCTGGAGTTTCCAGGTCAGCTGCAAGGGTAGCCCTGCATAGATCAAATCACAGTAGTCCAACATGGAGGTGACCATTGCATGGATCACTGCAGCTAGGTCAGGAGGAGAGAGGAAGGGAACCAGTTGCTTGACCTTGTGTAGGTGGGGGTGGAAAGCAAGCCCTTGCCCTTATCACTTGTAAGGGTTGACCTCAAATTTATTTATTTATTTATTACATTTTTATAATGCATCCTTTCCTGTGCCATCTTGGAGTGGTTTACAATAACACTTTTAATAATAATATACCATAAAATACATCTAAACATTAAAATAGCACCGGCTAAAAATACAATTACAGTAAAAATTCATAAAACATCAGTAGTATAAGAACAAATTCATAAGAAATACGAAGACAAGAAAACTATCCACACCAGGAGCTGGTGCTGCATAGCATCTAAGAGAGTAAGTTATGACTCAAGAAGGACATTGGCTGAATACCCATGAATTCACTAGGGGTCATTTTGATAAGTCATCCTCTGTCAGCATCAGGGATAATAATACTAAGCTGCTTTATAAGGGTGTTGCAAGGACTACCAAGATAATGCATAGGAAGAGCTCTAAGAATTCTAAGGAATTAGAGATATACAAGTGGGGAGGGCCCAACTCAGCACAGCCCAAATTTTGTGGGGCTGGGTGGGGGAGGGGGAGCTAGCCAGATGCTGGATGGGGGCAGGTGGCTGAACAGTGGGAAAGTCAGAACTTCCCCCTCCCCATGGGACCAATAGCAAGCACCAAGGTAGTCTGGGGAGGGCATTTGCAGGGGGAAATAGGCCAGCCACTTGCATCCTCCCCCCCCATCCTTTGTTCAGCCATGGGATGGCTTGCCCACCCATCCCACCCTATATGTACGCTGTCAGAAGGGAATAATGTATAGCGGGGTTTCAGGGCGGGGAAAGGGGGGGCATTAATATCATACAATATGATGTTGTTAACAAAGTGATATGTATTTTATGTCATATTTCTAGTCACAACTTTTGGCAGTAACAGCATGGGGCCGGATCCATTTAGGGAAATCTGCCTGCATGCCATTTTCCTGGATATGGGGGCCCCTCTCAAGGGGCCTTGGCATGAGGATTGATGGGAACAAGCCTGCTCATGGACTACCAGCAATTGCCCTCATGACCAGATGGCAGGGGAGACCACTAAGGGGCAGTTGTCCATGTGAGCTCCAGCAACCTGCCATCCCACAGTTCAACACCCATGCTGGCTGGCTGGGTGACGGGTATATCAGCTGGCATGGGGCCAGCTGATGCATAGGATTCATTGGACCCATGCTGTGCCAAGTTGTGGCCAATTTACTCCACATATTTTCCGAACCTGTTATGTGTGTGTGGTTCTTCCATAGTGGATTGTATCCAACAGCAGGACCTCCCCCTCCCACATAAGAGCTGGAGCCCGCAAGTGCTTTATATTCTTTTGACACAGTCATGTATTCCCCTCTCTAGGAGTGAAGTTTAGCTTGAGGCCAAGAAAGGCATATTTGCAGAGTTCTCTCATAAACTGACTAGTTATTTTGAGAGGAAATGGAAGTCTATATCTGGCTTTCTAAAAAAGAAAAACATTTCAACTTCTAGCTTATCTTCATTTCTGATACCTTGCAAGGTCTGAGACACGACTTCAACAGCCCTAATTTGTCTTTGTGCCAGAACACTTTGTAAGCAGTTAGGTTCTCTGTCTCTTATCTTTTGTAGAAGGGGGAAAAATGACCTAAGAAAGTTGGCCGGGCATGTCATAGGTCATTTCTTTAATTCTTACCAAAAGCAATCACCCAGCTAGTCAAAAGCAATGGAGCAAATCCCCATTTGCAAGACACAGCCAACATTTTAGGAAGCAAAAATATATGTTCACATTATATCACTCCTTATGGTAAAAAGGAGTGGATGATGAAAGCTGCACAATGGGGTGGGGGTCTCATAGAATGATAGAGTTGGAAGGAATCGCCAAGGGTCATCTAGTCCAACCCCCTGAGCAATGCAGGAAATTCACAACCCCCCCTCCACACCCACAGTGACCGCTGTTTCACACCCAGAAGATGACGAAAAAACCCTCCAGGATCTCCAGCCAAACTGGCCTGGAGAAAAAAATGCTTCCTGACCCCAAAGTGGCAATCAGCATTTCCCTGGGCATGTATGAAACGGCCACAAGGACTAAGCACTGAGGCAACCCTTCCTGCCCTCCCTCTCACAATCTGCCTAAGTTCACATAATCAGCATTGCTGTCAGATGGCCATGTAGCCTATGTTTGAAAACCTCCAAAGAAGGAGAGCCCACCACCTCCTGAGGAAGCCTGTTCCACTGAGGAACCACTCTGTCAGGAAGTTCTTCTTAATGTTTAGCCAAAAACTCTTCTGATTTAATTTCAACCCACTGGTTCTAGCCCAACCTTCTGGGGCAACAGAAAACAACTCTGTACCATCCTTATATGACAGCCCTTAAAGTACTTGAAGATGCTCATTGTATCAACTCTTAGTTGTCTCCTCTCCAGGCTAAACATACCCAGGTCCTTCAACCTTTCCTCATAGGACTAGGTCTCCAGACCCCTCACCATCTTCGTTGCCCTCCTCTGGACATGTTCCAGCTTGTCTATATCCTTCTTAAATTGTGGTGCCCAAAACTGAGCACAATACTCTAGGTGACTGCAAAAGTACACAGGGGGGAAATCCAGTTTTATAAACCAACAAAAAGAAAGAAAATTCTCAAAAACATCCTGATGAGGATTCAGCATGCTCCAGAAGGAATAGAATATTGAGAGCAGCTGACCATCAGCTAAATCAAATAGGGCAGAAAGCAGAAATCAGCCTACTGAAGCTCCTGAGAGGTGAGAAAATCTTGAAGGACAGGGAGTTTTAAAAATCTGTATAGCTGGCTTTTAGTCCACCCTTCTTCCAAGGAGCCTAGGCTGGTGATTATAATTGCTGGTTACAATTTCCATTTTTGTCTCTGAATCTACAGTGTGTTTTCCAGCCATTCTGGATCCAACTGATGTTTCAGTAGTTCCTGGGACCACCTAGCGACAGGGCTGCAGAAAGCCATCATGGGACCAGGGTCTTAGCTAGCGTGAACCCCACGAGGCAATACCCCGTCCCAAATTTGCAACACCCCAGCTCTGCCCCCAGCCCCAGCATGTGCAAATAGCCTGGCTGCTGGTCAGGAGGGAGGGAGGCACATCCAAGTCAGAACCTTCTTGCCTCAGTCGCTGACCTCAAGTTTGCAGTCCCTCTGGCCAAAGGCCAGCAGGCATTACTCTGGAGTGCTTTTAAATACTGCTTCCTGAAAAGCCCTCCAACCAGCACTGCATGATTTTGGGGCAGAGCTCTGCCAAGCCAAGAGGTTCAGCTTTTGCAAGCTCCAGTCATGGCATTCCCAGGCAAGTTCTACCTCATCTTCCCCAACCAAGCCAGGAGGGTGGGGAGGGAGAAGGGCACCCCTGGAAAGGATTTATATAATTTGGAGTCAGCGCTTTGCACGTGGCTTGGAAAAGGGGGAAATTACCCTATTTATTGGTGTTTTTAATACCCCATCCCAGTTGCAATACCCCTGAAGAAGGAAATGGCAACCCACTCCAGTATCTTTCCCAAGAAAACCCCATGGACAATAACAAAAGGCTAAAAGATATGACACCGGAAGATGAACCACTCAGGTCGGAAGGTGTCCAATATGCTACTGGGGAAGAGCAGAGGGCAAGTACGAGTAACCCCAGAAAGAGTGAAGCGGCTGGGCCAAAGCCGAAAGGACGCTCAGTTGTGGATGTGTCTGATGGTGAAAGGAAAGTCCGATGCTGCAAAAAACAATACTGCATAGGAACCTGGAATGTAAGATCTATGAATCAAGGTAAATTTGACGTGGTCAAAAATGAGATGGCAAGAATGAACATCGACATCTTGGGAATCAGTGAACTAAAGTGGACAGGAATGGGCGAATTTAACTCAGAAGACCATTATATCTACTACTGTGGCCAGGAATCCCGTAGAAAAAATGGTGTGGCCTTTATAGTCAACAAGAGAGTGAGAAAGGCAGTATTGAGATATAATCTCAAAAATGACAGGATAATCTTGGTCCAAATCCAAGGCAAATCATTCAACATCACAGTAATCCAAGTCTATGCCCCAACCACTGCTGCAGAAGAGGCTGAAGTGGACCAGTTCTATGAAGACCTACAACAGCTCATAGAACTAACACCAAAAAATGATGTCCTCATCATCATAGGGGACTGGAATGCTAAAGTAGGAAATCAAAAGGTAACCGGAATAACAGACAAGTTTGGCCTTGGAGAACAAAATGAAGCAGGGCAAAAGCTAACAGAGTTTTGTCAAGAGAACATGCTGGTCATAGCAAACACCCTTTTCCAACAACCTAAGAGGTGTCTCTACACATGGACATCACCAGATGGGCAACACCGAAATCAGATTGATTATATAATTTGCAGTCAAAGATGGAGAAGCTCTATCCAGTCAGTAAAAACAAGACCTGGAGCTGACTGTGGCTCAGATCATGAGCTACTCATTGCAAAATTCAGACTTAAATTGAAGAAAGTTGGGAAAACCACAAGGCCATTCAGATTTGACCTAGATCGCATCCCCAATGAATATACAGTAGAGGTGAAGAATAGGTTTAAGGGACTAGATCTGATAGACCGAGTGCCTAAAGAACTATGGACAGAGGTCCGTGACATTGTAAAGGAGGCAGCAATCACCGCCATCCCAAAGAAAAAGAAATGCAAGAAAGCAAAGTGGCTGTCTGATGAGGCTTTACAAATAGCAGAGGAAAGAAGGAAAGCTAAAGGCAACGGTGAAAAGGAAAGATTTGCCCAACTGAATGCAGATTTACAGAGAACAGCAAGGAAAGATAAGGAGGCTTTCCTGAATGAACAATGCAAAGTAATAGAGGAAAACAATAGATTGGGAAGGACTAGAGATCTCTTCAAGAAAATTGGAGAAATCAAGGGAACGTTCCATGCAAAGCTGGCCATGATAAAGGACAAACACGGTAGGGACCTAACAGAAGCAGAAGAGATTAGGAAAAGATGGCAAGAATACACAGAAGAACTATACAAGAAGGACCTCGATGTCCTTGAAAACCACAACGGTATAATCACTGACCTCGAGCCAGACATCCTGGAATGCGAAGTTAAATGGGCCTTAGAAAGCATTACTAACAACAAAGCTAGTGGAGGTGATGGTATCCCAGCTCTTCAGAGGACAGCAGAAGACAGGAGGGCCTGGCGTGATCTGGTCCATGGGGTCACGAAGAGTCGGACTCGACTATGCAACTGAACAAGAACAACAGCCCAGTTGCAAAAAGGTGTCTTACCACCATCACCACCATAACAACCCACTGCGTAAACAGTGTTTAAAATGTCATTAAATCTAACTAGGAGACATTCTAACTTCCGTCCCACATGTGTAACTATGAAAACAGATGAACATTCCATTACCATGTATGTAAAGGATGGGCATCCTTTAAGTACTTTGATAGATCATGGTGAAACACTAACCCTCCAGCCCTGCTTCTGTTCATAATATTTAAAAAAGGTCTCCTGCTGTACTACTATTGAGTATGTGTCATTTTGCTAATCAAGGATAAGAAGGAGCTGAGACCCAGACTGACAAATAAAGGGGCAGGGGAGAAAAATTAGAAGGAGTGAGAAACAAGAAGACAGATCATGAAGGGAGGGGAGCAAAATGGAGGAGGAGAAAAGTGTGGAAAAGAGGAAGAGAAATTAAGAAAAGAGTAAACATTGAATTATTTTCTGCAACACACTAACAGGAAAGATTTGGATGAGCAGACAAAGGCTGAGTTCAGACTGGCAGTTTGAAGCAGGAGGGAATCGTGGCAAAAAAGCCCCAGAACAAACTGTTCCGGGTTTTCCCGGTCACACCGCGCCAACTGATGCGGGAGCATACCAGGAGTAGGTGTGAGGGAGCATTCATACTGTTGGCCCAAAGGCACAGCTGTAAGGTGGGGCTATCTGTTTTGCTAATCTGGAGATCGGGGCTCCCGCCCGCCCAGCAACGCTGCTGGTGGGCGGGGGCTCATTTGCCGCTCCGAGGAAGGGAGACGGCAACGGATAGGGACGCTGTGCGTCCCGACGCGGCGGGGGGCGGAGCCGGCTGCTTCAAAAGGCCAGGCTCCGCTCCCGCCCTTTGCAGTTGCTCCGCGTGCTCGCCCACCCTCCCACCCTGATATCAGTGCAGGCTTTGGCTGGTCGTCATTTTGAAGGGGCCAGGTAGGAATTTTTCACTTCTACCCATATTGGCGGACGTGGTAGTGGTGTTTTCGCCTACCTTGCACTGAGGGCAGTGGTTTTAAGGGAATTATTGTGGGAGGACTTAATTAGTCTGGTCACTTGGCAGGTTTATGCAAGCAAGAAAACGGAACTGGTGAGCACCCTTCGGCATATCCCGTTAGGGAACAGGCGGTCATCAGGAACTGCCTTCGGATTTCAGGGTCCAGGGTGGGGAATGGTGATCACCTCCACTGGGAACCTTTTATGGCAGGCTCCTCCCTGCAAGTTGAAAGGCTTCAGAGGTAGGCGCTCCTAGAAGGCAACCAGTTGCTGGGCTGCTGGTCACGAGCCAGAGAGTAAATGGCTCACGGCTGGAGCTGGGTGACCCGCCCTTTAAGGGCAAGGGGGTTGGTCAGGGAAGTGACGCCTGCCTTGCCTGTTCCATGCTTGCTTAAGAACATAAGAACATAAGAACATAAGATAAGCCAATGTTGAATCAGGCCAATGGCCCATCTAGTACAACACTCTGTCACACAGCGGCCAAAATATACCAGGTGCCATCAGGAGGTCCAGCAGTGGGGCCAGGGCACCAGAAGCCCTCCCACTGCTGCCCCCTCCAGCACCAAGAATAGAGTGCATCACCTGCCCCAGACTGAGAGTTCTCATTCTATACCCTGTGGCTAATAGCCACTGGTGGACTTCTGCTCCATATGTTTATCTAATTTCCTCTTGAAACTGTCCATGCTTGCAGCTGCCACGACCTCCTGTGGCAGTGAATTCCATATGTTAATCACTAATCACTCTTTGGGTGAAGAAGTATTTCCTTTTATCTGTTCTAACCCGACTGCTCAGCAATTTCATAGAGTGCCCACGAGTTCTTGTATTGTGAGAAAGGGAGAAAAGTACTTCTTTCTCAACCTGCTCAATCCCATTCATAATCTTATAAACCTCGATCATGTCACCCCTCAGCCGTCGTTTCTCCAAGCTAAAGAGCCCCAAGCATTTTAACCTTTCTTCATAGGGAAGGTGTTCCAACCCTTTTATCATTCTAGTTGCCCTTCTCTGCACTTTTTCCAATGCTATAATATCCTTTTTGAGATGTGGTGACCAGAACTGTACACAGTATTCCAAATGAGGTCGCACCAATGATTTATACAGGGGCATGATGATACTGGCTGATTTGTTATCAATTCCCTTCCTAATAATCCCCAGCATAGCGTTGGCCTTCTTTATTGCAGCTACACATTGTGTAGACATTTTCAGCGAGTTATCCACTACGACTCCAAGATCTCTCTCTTGGTCACTCTCTGCCAGATCAGACCCCATCAACGTGTATTTATATTTAGGATTTTTGGCTCCAATGTGCATCACTTTGCACTTGGCCACATTGAACCCCATTTGCCACGTTGACGCCCACTCACCCATCCTCAACAGATCCCTTTGGAGTGCCTCACAATCCTCCCTGGTTTTCACCACCCTGAACAACTTCGTGTCATCTGCAAATTTAGCCACATCACTGCTTACTCCCAATTCCAAATCGTTAATAAACAAGTTAAAAAGCATGGGACCGAGTACTGATCCCTGTGGTACCCCACTGCTTACCACCCTCCACTGAGAAAGTTTCCCATTTATACTCACTCTCTGTTTCCTATTTATAAGCCAGTTTTTGATCCACAAGAGGACTTGTCCTTTTTTCCCTGACTATTGAGCTTACTTAGGAGCCTTTGATGAGGAACTGTATCAAAAGCTTTCCGGAAGTCAAGGTAAATAATATCTATTGGGTCCCCCTTGTCCACATGTTTGTTCACTCCCTCAAAAAACACTAACAGGTTAGTGAGACAAGATCTTCCCTTACAGAACCCATGCTGAGTCTGCCTCAATAGTTTTTGTTCATCAATGTGCCTACTAATTCTTTCCTTAATAACAGTTTCCACCAACTTACCCGGTATCGATGTCAGACTGACTGGCCTGTAATTTCCTGGATCTCCCCTGGAGCCCTTTTTAAAGATGGGAGTGACATTAGCTACCTTCCAGTCATCAGGAATGGAGGCAGATTTTAAAGAAAGATTACATATTTTTGTCAGGAGATCCACAAGTTCACATTTGAGTTCTTTCAGAACTCTCGGATGAATGCCATCCGGGCCTGGTGATTTATTAGTTTTTAAATTGTCCATCAGTCGGAGGACTTCCTCTCTTGTCACCGCAATCTGATTCAGGTCTTTCAAACCCCCTCCCGAAATCAGTGCTTCTGGAGTGGGCAAACACTTCTCCTCTTCCACAGTGAAGACAGAGGCAAAAAATGCATTCAGCTTCTCAGCCATTTCCCTATCATCCTTCACTACTCCTTTTACCCCTTGGTCATCCAAGGGCCCCACTGCCTCCCTGGCTGGCTTCCTACTTCTAATGTATTTGAAGAAAGTTTTATTGTTGGTCTTTATGTTTTTTGCGATATGCTCCTCATATTCCCTTTTTGCTTGCCTGATCACAGACTTGCATTTTATTTGCCATAGTCTGTGTTCCCTTTTATCAACCTCACTAAGACTAGCTTTCCACCGCTTAAAGGAATCCTTCTTACCTTTTACAGCTTCCATTACTTTATTTGTTAACCATGCAGGCTTTTTTCTATACCTATTTGTACCTTTCCTAACCTGCGGTATATATTTTTTCTGAGCTTCTAGGATTGTCTTTTTAAATAGTCTCCAAGCTTCCCCAATGGTTTTGACCTTCTCCACTCTTCCTTTCAATTTCTTCCTCACATGTCCCCTCATACCAGAGAAGTTACCCCTTTTAAAGTTAAAAGTGGTTGCGTCAGTCTTTTTGGGCAACTCCCTATCTGTACAAATGTTAAACTCAATGACATTATGGTCACTGTTTCCAAGTGGTGCAGTCACTTTTACATCTCTCACCAGGTCTTGGGTGTTACTTAGGACCAAATCCAGGATCGCCTCTCCCTGGTAGGATCTGTGACCATCTGTTCCACAGCACAGTCATTGAGAGTGTCTAAGAACGCAATCTCTTTTTCCCGACTAGAACTCATATTGACCCAATCAATGTGTGGGTAGTTAAAGTCGCCTATTACAACACAGTTATTTCGTCTAGCCGCTATCTTTAATTCATTCATCATTTTATAATCCTCCTCTATCTTTTGATCTGGTGGGCGATAACAAACTCCCACTGTTAAGCCTCCTTTTGGACCCACTATTTCAACCCATAGCATTTCCAGAAGGGAATCCAATTCTCTTACCCTCTCAATCTTACTGGATGGTATACCCTCTCTGACATACAGAGCCACCCCACCTCCAACCCTTTCCCCCTATCCTTCCGATATAATTTATAACCAGGAATCACCGTATCCCACTGATTTTCCTCATCCCACCAAGTTTCTGAAATACCCACAATGTCTATTTCCCCCCCAACACCAAGCATTCCAACTCCCCGATTTTACCTCGGAGACTTCTAGCATTTGTGTATAAACACTTATAGTTTCCCACATTTGTTAAGCCCACAGCCTTCCTCTTGCTGCCTCGAGACCTTGCCAGGCAGTTCCTATCATTAGCCACAGTCTCAGTGGACAATTGTAATCCATTTCCTTGTACAAAAGTAATAGCTACCCCTTCATCTCTTTGAGATGAGCCATCCCGAACCAGAGACTTTTCATCTCCTGTCGGCTTTCCCCCATTATTCAGTTGTTATTGCTGCAATGTTCTGTTAAATAGTTAATAAAGTGGCCCTTGTTTAATTCCAATCTGTTGTCTGTCTCATTATTCCGACTGGGGGGGCAAATGCACTTATGCACATGAGCGCATATTTGCACATGCACATAAGCAAAAATCGTGGATTTTAGCGTTCACACTTTGTTGGTGTGGGATAGACATGGGATAGACACGCTTTTCAGAGTTTGATACCACTTTTACCAGGTATCTTTTAAACTTGGGAGGGAAGCATTACAAGACGGGTTGAGTATGGCTGGGGAACACTGAACAGATATGCCTATGTGAATGGCCCCTTTAATTCGGTTGTGAAACGTTGCTGAAATGTGCCTATCTCGGGGCAAACTGCCAGTCTGAACTCAGCCAAAATCATGGAGTTGAGTAGAAGGAAAGGAAGCGGCAAACAGATTGCTGAAAACAACAGCTGTGTTAGGTTTTTAGGACAAGAGATATTGAGAGGTGGTTTGCAATTGCGTAGCCACCCTGGTATTCCTTGGTTGCCTCCCATCCAAATCCTGCTTAACTTCTGAGATCTGATAAGATCAGGCTAGCCTCAGCTGTCCAGGGCAGGGCAGGCTGTTTGGTACAGCGAGCTTAAATGCGCTAGCTCACAGGGCAAAGCAACCAGGAAAGTCTCTCAAAGTAAAAGAACAAATTTTAAAAAATAAACTATAGCTGGGAAATCTAAAAAAGGTAAAACTACAGAATAGAGAAACAAAAGGAAACTACAGTTTTACTTGCTATATAATTCCTTCAAAGATGAATCTCATTTTCCCCAGCATGACTCTAGCTTGGCAAAAGATTGGTTGCATCTTTCTGGCTTACATTTCAAGGGATTCCTCAGAAGCAGAGAGTTCCTTTTTGTCCAGTCCAAAAGTGGGGGTCCTCAGTCATCTTGCCAACCTACCAGTTGAGATCTGCATCACAAATCACCATGTGAAGAAGTGAGGTAGGTGGTGACTAGAGCAGGGCTTTTTTACTGATGGCACCTCACCTTTGAAATACCATCTCTCATGAGGCTCATCTATCTTTCAGGTGCCTGGCCAAATAAACAAACACATTCAAAATTCCCACCAAAGAGGATTTGACCAAATAAACCTCAGGATCCTAGGGTGTTTTGAACGCATGTCTTTTTGATGCAGAGTGCAAAGTAATGTGAATGGGTTGTGAAGGGAAATCAGTGGCTCTCAGGCTAGGACAGAGTGTTCGATAAGTCACTGAGACAGATGCCAAAAGTGACATCTGGATGCTGAACCCCCCTCCCAAATCTGGGATACTTGTGTGCTTTGCTCATCTCTAATTTAGTTTGTGGCTCAACTGAAAACACAAAACAGGATAGGCATGTTCCTAGAACAGGGATCTTTCCATACCACAAGAGACATGTTTTTCCTTTCCCTATTTTATCCTCATAATAACCCTGAAGAGAATGTGACTGACCCAGATTCACCATGAGGTCCAGGGCAGTGGAGGTCTCCCAGGCCCTAGCCTGATACTCTGACCATTTTATTACACTGGAGTTTTGGGGGTGGGGTGGAAGGATAAAATCCATCCTTATCAGGGGCCAGGCACCCCCCCCCCAAAAAAAAAAAAGTTTGGATTTCTTTTTTTAAAAAATCATGATTTGGGGGATGCTGAAATTCCTGAACCTGAAAACTGTGCTTGAAACCATTTCTTAAAATGGACCTCCACTCCCAGTTTTGGCATAATGAAAATCATGCCCTTTAAAGAACTCTGACCTGAAATTAAAGCAATTTTTTTTTTGAAGTGCACACACCCCTAGTCACCGAATTACAAAAATCCTCTGCTTTTTCCTCCAGGACATTTGGAGGGAAAAAAACCCAATTGTATTATGGTCAGCCTGACTACAAGGAGGTAGAGGTCAAGTTTGTTTGCTTTCTTTCTTGTAATTGAAGCATTCCACTCTACTAAGGTCGTCTTTTTGGTGACCTCTGATTTCATCTAAAATTGCCAAAAGTGACTAAATTGCTCCAGTGGCTAAAACATGGGAAATCATTTGTTTGCACTCTCAGAAAAGCTTCAGAGTGAGAATTTCTCAATGGACACAGCTAACCATTTCTAACTCACTTGGATGCTGATGGAGATTAGGTCTTTTCATTCAAGTATGAAAGACGGACCTGAAAGCCTGTCCCTGAAGATGAAAAGCCTTGTGATACTTCAAAGACTAACACATTCATTTGGTATAAACTTCCATGAGCCACAGCCCACTCCATCAGACATGTGATGGTATGGCATGGCCCTTATTTTTACCAGTGCCTACTAATGACAAAGGGAGCTTTGAGTCTTGAAGACTTATACCTCCAAAATCTTGTTGGCCTCTAAGGTGCTACTGGATGCAAACCTGACTATTCTACTGCAGATCAACACAGCTACCCTATGAAATGACTAATTTTTGGGTGTGTTTTTTTTAAGGTTTTCAACTATTTCAAGTGTGAGCTTGCACAGCGCGTAGTGACCCATCAAGCTGAATGCAGCTGCCAATATGCCTGGTGGTTCATCAGGGGCTCAGGAAAAAGCCCTGTTCAGTGGGATCTAGTGATACCCTTGTAGAAGACCAACTGCTGTACATACCTGGTTCTGTCAGCACTGCTGCTATTCAATAAGGTTATTCATTAAAGCCATTTCAATACTCCTGGGTAAGTGTCATGTGACATGTAAGTCCATTTTTAGAAAAATACTCAGCCAAAAATCTAGCTGTGTAATCTGTGCTGTATGTTTCATGGAAGTGGGAAAGCGTCTAATGAGACACTGTCTATTTTTTTTCTCACAAGATGAGTATTAACTTTTTTTCATGCTGGCACTTAAGCAAAAGCAGGAATCTTCCAATGGACCAGCCTGTACTTTATTTCTTGCCTGGGACTGCTAAAACATGAGGATAGGAAGGCATCTTGCAGGTACATAGCTGGTGACCTACAATTGCCAAGTTTCACTTGGGATATTCCTGGAGATTTTGTAGCAGTACCTGGGGAAGGCAGAGTTTAGGAAGGGGAGGGAGCTCAGCAGGGATATAGTCTACCCTGCGGAGCTGCCATTTCTTCCAGAGAAACCAGTCTCTGCTGATCAATTGTAATTCCAGGACAACTCCAGGCCCCACTTTGAGGTTGGCAACACTAAGTTTAGTCAATCATAAATTGGCTGAGTGTCTCTTGAAAGCATTTGTAATTTTTTCCCACCATTCCACCTGAGCCACTCAATTTGTGGTGCCCATTGCTATGATGGTGGTTCTATGTGCACAGAGATCATGACAACATATATGCTAATACATTTGCTGGATCAATGCAACAAGCTTTTACATAATGAACATAGGAACATAAGAAGAGCCCTGCTGTATCAGACCAATAGTTTATCTAGTCTGGCATCCTGTGTCACACAGTGGCCAGCTAGTTCCTCTGGAGGGCCAACAACAGGGCATAGAGGCTAAGGACTTCCCCTGATGTTGTCTCCTGGCTCTGGGATTCAGAGGATTAGTGTTCCTGGACGTGGAGGTTTCCATAGTAGCCATTGATAGACTTATCCTCCATGAATTTATCTAATACCCTTTAAAGCCGTTTATTCCTGTGGCCATCACTACATCTTCTGGCAGTGAATTCCACATTTTAATCACTCGTTGTGTAAAGCAGTATCTCCTTTTCTCCATCCTGAACCTACTATGTTTGTGTGTTCTTCTTTACTGGGAAGTCAGAAGCCCAATAGCCTCTGCTTTGCAGAATAGGCTGGTAGCCTATCTGAGTCCAAAAGTTAGAGGAAATTTCATTTGGATTAGTTGACAAACAGGTCGTGCTTGACTAATTAGACTAATTAACTTTCAATTAAGGATGGGCACAAGCCACATTTTTGTCGTTTGTGTTTCGTGGCTGAACCATGAACCAAACCATGAGCCAATATGCCAGTTCATGAACCAAACCAGTTCATATTGTTTTGTGAGCCATTTAAAGTTTAAACCCCTGCTTTCTGCTCCCCACAAAAAAAACACAGGGAGCAGAAAGCAGGGGTTTCCAAACAGCTGAGCTGTTTTTCACAAACTGCCACAAACTGCAGCAAAATTTGTGTATGTTCATGGCAGTTCTTCAGTTCGCAAATATCACTTTGTGAACCACAAACTGGCCAAAATTCATGATGAATTTTAGTTCATCAGCCAGTTCATGCCCATCCCTACTTTTGATTAATTACTTTTGAATTGTGCATTCTTAGTTAGAACTGTTTCCATGTGACAGGTCACACGTTACCCATCAGCATGCCTGGATGAAGAAGTGATGGTTGCAGGCAACTACAAACTTGCATCTTGCCTTCTGGCTGGGTAAAAATAGATATTTCATTGAACGTATGAACTTCATTGTATTTCATATACCAAGATAGCTACTCAGTTTTGATCATAATATGGTTGATGCATACACAAATGAGGAAACTACATTTCTGGAAAGAAAATTGTTGCAGCACAAGCAAAGAGCTGGCATGGCTCTGGTCTACTGGGAGCACTGTCCAGTTGTCCTTTGCACCTTCCCTTTCTGCTCCTCCAGATGCTGCCCTGTGCATAGAAGTTTCCTGCTATAAACACCCTTTTCCCTTTGATAGCCTTATGCAAACTGAGAGCTGCACTCACAGGACAGCTGCTCATGTAACAGAATACAGTAAGGTCCAGCCAGATCAGGCCCATATTGTCCTTTGTGTGTGTACACACAGGCACACACATATATGAAAAAAGATCAATATTTTCCTCTTTTTGGAATATTTTCAAATACTTTCTTGCTATAACATTGAAAAAATGGCTTATCAGGGATCTGCAGATTTTCAGTTCCTGACTGTTAAATATTAGCCAAGTCCTTTCCCCCAGTTTGCAGTGTTTTACATAGCAGAACTAATACATAAAGACAAACTATTTCCCACTGACCTTCATTATTCCTTATTAGCAGGCTCAGCATCAATTTAGAACATTTGGAGCTATTTAAATATCTTCTAGCTGGCATCCTTAAACCTCCATACACAATGTATTTATTAATGGAAAAAATGGCAGACATAAAATATGTAGTAAATCCTCATATGTTAAACAGCTGCTGTTAAGTATGAATAGAATATATACTGCTTATAAAATCTTCAAAAAGAACTTATTGGAATGGAGGGGCTTCATGTTTGCCTGAATCACAGTTTGTTTTCAAGAATTATGCAAACACTGTATTGGGAAATTAGCTAAGCTTTATATTTCAGCAAATTAGTTTCAGCAGACAATTTATTTGATTAATTTAGCCTCTATTTGGGCTTTGGAATTAGTCCCGCCCATGCTTTTGGATGGAGTAGATTTTACTGCAGATTTTTAATCGACTCTTTGTTGCTGAGGATGTCATCCTCATTCCAGAACAGTTTCATGTGCTAATAAGATCCTGTGTGTTTTGCTATACAAACATTTGCTAGTGAAACGTTTTCCACTTTCTCCATTCTTGATCATCAGGGGCTTCTAAAAAAAATCATATGAAAACACTACAAATGCTATATGAATATGGGCTGTGCCTTAATCAAGAGCGAATCTCCTTTGTATGCACCATACCTCATCATAACGTCTCTAGGCCAACAGATACATGAACTCCTTTAACTGGATTTAGTGGTACCGGGTAAGGCTGTGCTGATTTTTTAACTTTAAAAAGTGTGCTATGTTTTTTTTTAAAAAATATCACTGTTCTGGGGCCTCATCCATGGATCAGTTCTTCAGCCTCCAAGTAAGCTCTGAAGGGACACACCCACAGACCCTGTTTAACAGCTGAGGTTTTTCTGACTTAAGGGAAATGAAAAAGAGGATTTCCCTCATGCTAGTTTGAACCAAGGAGGAAATGGGGGCTGGTGATGGCACTGTTCATGCTGAAAGCAGTAGGGATGGTCATCTTTGAACACCATGTCATCATAGTGCACACATCTGCAGAGAGCCAGTTTGTTGTAGTGGTTGGGAGCACGGACTCTAATCTGGGAGAACTGGGTTTGATTCCCCACTCTTCAATGTGCAGCTGCTGGTGTGACCTTGAGTCAGTCATAAGTTCTTTCAGAGCTGTTCTCTCAAGGGCAGTTCTTGAGAGAGCTCTCTCTGCCCCACCTACCTCACAGGGTGTCTGTTGTGGGGAGGGGAAGGGAAAGGGATTGTAAGGCACTCTGAGACTCCATTGGGTAATGAAGGGCAGGGTATAAATCCAATCTCCTCCTCCTCCTTCTCCTCTTCCTTCTCTTCTCATAGAGTCACTGACAATTCTATGCTGAGGGCTCCTTCTCCTACAATATCTTTGGTTCTGGAGTTCTGCTGGACTCCTTTAAAAATTCTGAGTCAGTCTCAGTTCAGATATGACAAAAACCATGGTCAGTTTGTGAAACTAGGACTTGGCTTGCAGACACACTCAAATCCTAGCTTGCTTCAACCACTGTTAGTTTCATCACCTTTGCTCTGGCTAGGCATCTATACAGTTGGGGATTATGTGAGGACATCACCTGGGCACAAGCCATGATTAAGCCAGGCCTAAAACAGAATGCCTGCATTTGTACACCAGGCAAAATAATTAATAAACCAGCTTCAGACCATGGATTCAGATCCTGGTTGGAGGAACTTGAACTACCCATCACTACTGGAGTAAACAGAGGGTAATTCTCAGGCTGTTCGATAGAATAATAGGTTGAACTGCCCATGCTCTTTAGTCTGCTTTCTTCCATGTTCACCTCCTTTCCCCCCCCAATTTAATTTTATTGAATTTTCAGAACTTTAACAACAATAATGAATCACAAATCAAACATTACAGAGTGTGAGATAAACTCTCAAAAGCAGTCAGAGGTTTAAGGGTGTATTCCCTGGGGCTGATTTCCAACGATATTATGGATTTGAAGATATTGGAACCAGTGAACTGGTTTATGAAATATTGATTCCACCTTTGCCTTAGTTAACATTGCATTGTCTTTGAACCACTGAATAGGTTTATCAAGAGCTGCAAGACTTAAAATTGCTACCCTGAGGGAGCCAATGTGTCAGGTTCAAAAGCAAGTAGGTCCAGGCATTCTTGATCAAAAGAAAGGCTTTATTGGATTACAGTGCTAAAACCCACAGTAGAAGGTCATTGTCAGGAATGGGGGGCAAGAGCAAAGCAAGCAGGGTTATAGTATGATGCATAAATGCGACTAGCGAATGAACTGTAAGCGCGCGCGCGGGAAACTCCCGGCGGGAGAGTTATTTCATGAGCGGGAGATGGCTCCCCCCCTCCCTTCGCCTTCACAGGACTGGAGAATTCTCATCAACACAAGAATAGCCCAAAGCCTACATTCAAGGCCACCGTGATAAGGAAAAGCGGCAGGGAAGAAGCTCCCACGTTACTGCCTGCATAACTTCGCAAGCGCAAAGCAGAATAGGGAACACATAACATCATCTCGAGCTTGTAGCTCAACTCTCTCCTGGTCAGTGATGTCGGTGGCAAATCGGCTTTCCCATGGCAGCCCCTGAATCGGGGTTACGGGCTGTACTTGTCTCTGTTTGCATGTTAAAACAGCCCCAACCAGTTGATCTGGGGTAAAAAGGGACTCTCTCACCTCCGTTCTCTTGCTAAGGTGCTGGGGAAGGCGTGAGAGTGCATCTGCCAGGTGATTGGACTTGCCCGGGAAATGGTGGAGGGTAAATTGAAACTTGGAGAAAAACTCAGCCCATTGGAACTGTTTGGCATTTAAATTCCAGGGCTTTCGAAGTACCTCAAGATTCTTATGATCAGTCCAGATTTCAAAGGGTACCCAAGCTCCCTCCAACCAGTGCCTCCAGGTAATTAGGGCTAAGCAAATGGAAGCTGCTTCTTTGTCCCAAATGGGCCAGAACCTCTCCGTGTCATTAAACTTTTGGGAAACATAGGCAAGAGGGTGCAGGTGCCCTTGGGCATCCTCTTGTAAGATCACCCCCCCCATTGCGGTATCTGATGCGTCTACTTGGACAATAAACTTTTTGGTTTCATTTGGGTGTGCCAGTACTGGTTCGGAAGTAAATAACTGCTTCAGTTGTTGAAATGCCTCCTGACACTGAGGCGTCCAATCTAAAAGGGCCCCTGGCATGGAAGCTTTGACCCCTCTCCCTTTAGTCTTCAGGAGATCTGTGAGAGGGAGGGCTACCTGGGCGAAGCGAGGCAAGAATTGGCAGTAAAAATTGGCGAAACCGAGAAAACTCTGGAGCTACCGCCTGGTTTTGGGAGGTTCCCAAGCCAACACATCCTGGACCTTTTTTGGATCCATCTCCAACCCATTTGAGGATATGCGATATCCTAGGAAGTCAATGCGGCTTTGATGAAATTCACATTTTGACAGCTTAACAAACAGTTTGTGTTCTAACAACTTCTCCAGTACCTCTTGAAGCAGCCTGGTGTGAATTTTTTGGTCTGGGCTGTACACCAAGATATCATCCAAATAAACAACCACCCCCTTGAACAAATAGGGGTGCAACACCTCATTTATTAAGTTCATGAAGACCCCAGGCGCCCCCTGCAACCCGAAGGGCATAACTCGATATTCAAATTGTCCCAACGGGGTATTGAAAGCAGTCTTGTGTTCATCTCCTTGCCTAATTCGGACTCTAAAATAGGCATCACATAAATCCAATTTGGAAAACACCTTCCCCTTCGCCACCTCTGCCAGCAAATCCTTGATGAGGGGCATGGGGTAAGCATTGGTGGCTGAAACTGCATTAAGGCCCCTGTAATCAGTGCACAGTCTCAGCCCCCACTGGTCAGAAGTCTTGGGTGTGTGCTCGGTGCAAGGAGCTCCTGGTTCTCAGGGAGCGAGTTTGCTCCCTTGAGGCCAAGGTGGCTGACCTGGAGAAGCAGGGACAGTCAGTTAGGTGCACGGGGAAGACTCTCGGGGACTTGTTAGATATGTCCCACTCTGGATCTGGCAGCCCGGCTGCTGCCAGGGAGCATGAGGGTCAAGGGGAAAAGGGGCACCATGCTGAGGATAAGGGGAATGTGCCCTCAGAAGGGACCTCTTCTTCAGCTGGTGAACGGGTATCCTTTCGTACCAAGGAACCGTCCCTGGGAAGGGTGGGAGGGGGCTCTTGGTAGTTGGAGATTCGATCCTTAGGCAGGTAGACAGCTGGGTAGCGAACCCGCGTACTGACCGTATGGTGACTTGCCTGCCTGGTGCGAAGGTAGCGGACATTACGCGTGTTTTAGATAGGCTAGTAGATAGTGCTGGGGAGGAGCCAGTGGTCGTGGTGCACGTCGGCACCAACGATGTGGGGAAATGCAGTCGTGAGGTCCTGGAGGAGAAATTTAGGCTGCTGGGCAGGAAACTCAAGGCCAGGACCTCCAAGGTAGCCTTCTCGGAAGTGCTACCTGTTCCACGCGCAGGGCTGGAGAGACAGGCACAGATCAGGAGTCTCAATGCGTGGATGAGACGGTGGTGTAGGGGGAAGGGTTCAAGTTTGTTAGGCACTGGGATGCTTTTTGGGACAAGAGGGAGCTGTACAAAAGGGACGGTCTCCACTTGTCCCGAGAAGGAACCAGGCTGCTGGCGCTCAAAATCAAAAAGGTGGCAGAGCAGTTTTTAAACTGAATAATGGGGGAAAGCCGACAGGAGATGGAAAATCTCTGGTTCGGGATGGCTCATCTCAAAGAGATGAAGGGGTAGCTATTACTTTTGTACAAGGAAATGGATTACAATTGTCCACTGAGACTGTGGCTAATGATAGGAACTGCCTGGCAAGGTCTCGAGGCAGCAAGAGGAAGGCTGTGGGCTTAACAAACATGGGAAACTATAAGTGTTTATACACAAATGCTAGAAGTCTCCGAGGTAAAATCGGGGAGTTGGAATGCTTGGTGTTGGGGGGGGAAATAGACATTGTGGGTATTTCAGAAACTTGGTGGGATGAGGAAAATCAGTGGGATACGGTGATTCCTGGTTATAAATTATATCGGAAGGATAGGGGGGAAAGGGTTGGAGGTGGGGTGGCTCTGTATGTCAGAGAGGGTATACCGTCCAGTAAGATTGAGAGGGTAAGAGAATTGGATTCACTTCTGGAAATGCTATGGGTTGAAATAGTGGGTCCAAAAGGAGGCTTAACAGTGGGAGTTTGTTATCGCCCACCAGATCAAAAGATAGAGGAGGATTATAAAATGATGAATGAATTAAAGATAGCGGCTAGACGAAATAACTGTGTTGTAATAGGCGACTTGAACTACCCACACATTGATTGGGTCAATATGAGTTCTAGTCGGGAAAAAGAGATTGCGTTCTTAGACACTCTCAATGACTGTGCTGTGGAACAGATGGTCACACATCCTACCAGGGGAGAGGCGATCCTGGATTTGGTCCTAAGTAACACCCAAGACCTGGTGAGAGATGTAAAAGTGATTGCACCACTTGGGAACAGTGACCATAATGTCATTGAGTTTAACATTAGTACAGATAGGGAGTTGCCCAAAAAGACTGACGCAACCACTTTTAACTTTAAAAGGGGTAACTTCTCTGGTATGAGGGGACATGTGAGGAAGAAATTGAAAGGAAGAGTGGAGAAGGTCAAAACCATTGGGGAAGCTTGGAGACTATTTAAAAAGACAATCCTAGAAGCTCAGAAAAAATATATACCGCGGGTTAGGAAAGGTACAAATAGGTATAGAAAAAAGCCTACATGGTTAACAAATAAAGTAATGGAAGCTGTAAAAGGTAAGAAGGATTCCTTTAAGCGGTGGAAAGCTAGTCTTAGTGAGGTTGATAAAAGGGAACACGGACTATGGCAAATAAAATGCAAGTCTGTGATCAGGCAAGCAAAAAGGGAATATGAGGAGCATATCGCAAAAAACATAAAGACCAACAATAAAACTTTCTTCAAATACATTAGAAGTAGGAAGCCAGCCAGGGAGGCAGTGGGGCCCTTGGATGACCAAGGGGTAAAAGGAGTAGTGAAGGATGATAGGGAAATGGCTGAGAAGCTGAATGCATTTTTTGCCTCTGTCTTCACTGTGGAAGAGGAGAAGTGTTTGCCCACTCCAGAAGCACCGATTTCGGGAGGGGTTTGAAAGACCTGAATCAGATTGTGGTAACAAGAGAGGAAGTCCTCCGACTGATGGACAATTTAAAAACTAATAAATCACCAGGCCCGGATGGCATTCATCCGAGAGTTCTGAAAGAACTCAAATGTGAACTTGTGGATCTCCTGACAAAAATATGTAATCTTTCTTTAAAATCTGCCTCCATTCCTGAGGACTGGAAGGTAGCTAATGTCACTCCCATCTTTAAAAAGGGCTCCAGGGGAGATCCGGGAAATTACAGGCCAGTCAGTCTGACATCGATACCGGGTAAGTTGGTGGAAACTGTTATTAAGGAAAGAATTAGTAGGCACATTGATGAACAAAAACTATTGAGGCAGACTCAGCATGGGTTCTGTAAGGGAAGATCTTGTCTCACTAACCTGTTAGTGTTTTTTGAGGAGTGAACAAACGTATGGACAAGGGGGACCCAATAGATATTATTTACCTTGACTTCCGGAAAGCTTTTGATACAGTTCCTCATCAAAGGCTCCTAAGTAAGCTCAATAGTCATGGGATAAAAGGACAAGTCCTCTTGTGGATCAAAAACTGGCTTATAAATAGAAAACAGAGAGTGAGTATAAATGGGAAACTTTCTCAGTGGAGGGTGGTAAGCAGTGGGGTACCACAGGGATCAGTACTTGGTCCGATGCTTTTTAACTTGTTTATTAACGATTTGGAATTGGGAGTAAGCAGTGATGTGGCTAAATTTGCAGATGACACAAAGTTGTTCAGGGTGGTGAAAACCAGGGAGGATTGTGAGGCACTCCAAAGGGATCTGTTGAGGATGGGTGAGTGGGCGTCAATGTGGCAAATGGGGTTCAATGTGGCCAAGTGCAAAGTGATGCACATTGGAGCCAAAAATCCTAAATATAAATACACGTTGATGGGGTCTGATCTGGCAGAGACGGACCAAGAGAGAGATCTTGGAGTCGTAGTGGATAACTCACTGAAAATGTCTACACAATGTGTAGCTGCAATAAAGAAGGCCAACGCTATGCTGGGGATTATTAGGAAAGGAATTGATAACAAATCAGCCAGTATCATCATGCCCCTGTATAAATCATTGGTGCGACCTCATTTGGAATACTGTGTACAGTTCTGGTCACCACATCTCAAAAAGGATATTATAGCATTGGAAAAAGTGCAGAGAAGGGCAACTAGAATGATAAAAGGGTTGGAACACCTTCCCTATGAAGAAAGGTTAAAATGCTTGGGGCTCTTTAGCTTGGAGAAACGACGGCTGAGAGGTGACATGATCGAGGTTTATAAGATTATGAATGGGATTGAGCAGGTTGAGAAAGAAGTACTTTTCTCCCTTTCTCACAATACAAGAACTCGTGGGCACTCTATGAAATTGCTGAGCAGTCGGGTTAGAACAGATAAAAGGAAATACTTCTTCACCCAAAGAGTGATTAACATATGGAATTCACTGCCACAGGAGGTCGTGGCAGCTGCAAGCATGGACAGTTTCAAGAGGAAATTAGATAAACATATGGAGCAGAAGTCCACCAGTGGCTATTAGCCACAGGGTATAGATGGGAACTCTCAGTCTGGGGCAGGTGATGCACTCTATTCTTGGTGCTGGAGGGGGCAGCAGTGGGAGGGCTTCTGGTGCCCTGGCCCCACTGCTGGACCTCCTGATGGCACCTGGTATATTTTGGCCGCTGTGTGACAGAGTGTTGGACTGGATGGGCCATTGGCCTGATCCAACATTGGCTTCTCTTATGTTCTTATGTTCTTATCCTTCTTTTTACAAAACAACACGGGGGCCACAAAGGGGGACGAAGCCGGTCGGATAAATCCACGGGCCAGATTCTTGTCAATGAATCTGTGTAGCTCCTCCTTTTCCATAGGACTCATAGCATAAATTTTTCCTTTAGGCAATTTGTGGCCTGGAAGGATCTCAATCGCACAGTCTGAGTTACGGTGGGGAGGTAGTTCGTCAGCTTCCTCCTCCTCAAACACACGGGCCAAGTGCCGGTATTCTTTGGGGATGTGGTTAAGGTCCTCTGCGGCTAAGCAGGCCCATGGAGGATCGTTGTTTGGGGGTTTTCCCCACCCCAGGTCCCACTTATGTTCCGCACATTTCGGGGAGATAAATCGCACCGTCCCTTCGTCCCAAAGTATATATGGATCATGCCCATGCAACCATGGGCTGCCCAACACTAATGGGAATTGGGCTTGTGGGGCTATTACAAAAGAACGCAGCTCCCAGTGTTCTCCGGTGCCCACCCTTAAGGGAATAGTCTCAAATCGACATGGTTCCTTCATCGGTGACCCATCCATTTGGGTAAAGGTAATAGGGTCTTTCAAACTGGTAACTGCCGCCTCTAGACCCGTTACCAGTGATGGGTTCATCAAATCCCTCCCGCACCCCGAGTCAATGAGAGCTCAGACCCTGATGTGGGTCATCATTGCTGGGTTCATTATAAGAACAGTTACAAAGAAGAGAGAGGGGTAATTGCTCACCATTTTGGGCGCTTCAGGGGCATGGTCCTGTTGGGTAGCGCCACTCACAAACAGGACCAATTCGTTTCCCTGTGGCTCGCTCTCATCTTCTTCCAACATCAAGGCCTCCGTGGGGTCAGGGTTGGCAAAAAGGGCCCATGGGTTGCGTGGTTTTGCTGTACCCTTCCTCGGGGGGTAGCTGGCCATTGTCGGGGTTCCTCTTGAGTCAGGGCTCGGCCAGGGTCCCCCTTGGGGCAGGATGCGGCGAAGTGCCCCACATCGTAGGCACAGACCCTGTCTCATGCGTTGGTCTCTCACCCCACCCTGGGTGGAGGTTGGCTTGCTTCTGGTCGGGGTGGCTGAGGTGCTCGGATGGTTGTTTCCAAGAGACAAGTCCAGCTTCATGAGGCGCAATCGGCTTTCAGCTTTTTCAGCTTCCTCCATCCAACCTTGGAGGGTGCGCGGCTCTTTGGAGCTGAGAACATTGTGACGGACATCCACTGCTAGTCCCATCCAGTATTGTTGAGCCAGCACAGGGTCAGTCCAGTCTCGAATCTTAACTGCATGTCGTTGAAATTCCCGTGAGTACTCCCTCACGGTCAGTTTGCCTTGTTTGAAGGTGCGGAGAAAGGCTTCCACCTTTTGGGCCGCCCCTGGGTCTTCGAAACGATTCCTCAAAGCCCACATGAAGTCATCAACATTCCCCAGCTCCACTGCCTCCAGATCGTGGAGGGCCACATACCAGCTGGTAGCAATTCCCCGGAACCTTGAAGCGATAAATTCCACCTGTTGCTCCTCGTCCGGGAACACATAGCCCCATCGCTGTACAAATTTCCCGACTTGTAATATAAAGAAAGACACAGTCTCAGGGTCCCCGTCAAAAGTAATCTCCAACATGTCTTTGGGGTGAATTATTGGGGGAACGGGACCCATGCCAGGTACCGGAGTGGGCAATGGGAGGGGTGCTGGAGCAGGAATTGGAGGCGGCGGTAGGACAGGTGGAGGCTGGACGGGTCCCAGTTGCCCAGGAACGGGCCCTCCCGGCAATGGGCCAGCCGGAGGAGGTTGGCTAGGCACCGGCTGGCTGGGCAAGGGTGCTGCTGGTGCTGGCTGCCCCGGAACAGGCTGGCCAGGAAGGGGTGGCGCGAGCAGTGGTGGTGGTGCGGGGGCTGGAGCCGGTCTCGGTTGAGTCAGCGGGTGGGCTCGAATTGCTTGGTCCATCATCTGCGGTAGGGGCTGCATCAGCTTGCCCATGTCCCGCATTAAACGTCGGGTATCATCTTGGATAGAGTCCATGCGGGCATCAGCATCCGGGCTGGACCCCGATCTGGGAGATCCGCGAGACATCCGTCCCTGGGGAAGCCCGAAACTTCCCCGGGGATCCAGTAAGCTGTCTCGGCTCTGGCTCCCCGGTAAGGACCAGGTAGTCTGGGTAGTGTCCAAAAGATTCTTAGTCCAATCACGCGACCTTCGATAGGTAACCCCCTTGTCCCAAGGAGTTGGGGCACCAAGAAAGTAGGTTCGAGGTATCACTCCTCCATGATTCTGGGTTGGCCCAGCGGGGCTGTAGATCGGGAGTGTGTACGATGCTCCCACTGTGCTGGTCAACGGAGGGGTGGCTGGTCCAGCCGTAGAGTGCAGGACCAAAGCTGTGGTTACCGGAGTCGTAGTCACTGGAATTGCCACGGTGGTGACCCGAACCGTGGTGACCGGTGTGGTAGTCACTGGGACCATCACCAGTGGTCCTGCCCCAGCCCCGCTCATCGTGGTGGACGGCAGGTGCTGGAGGTGGTGAAGTAATGAGGATTCCTGACAATTTCTGTCAGGTTCAAAAGCAAGTAGGTCCAGGCATTCTTGATCAAAAGAAAGGCTTTATTGGATTACAGTGCTAAAACCCACAGTAGAAGGTCATTGTCAGGAATGGGGGGCAAGAGCAAAGCAAGCAGGGTTATAGTATGATGCATAAATGCGACTAGCGAATGAACTGTAAGCGCGCGCGTGGGAAACTCCCGGCGGGAGAGTTACTTCATGAGCGGGAGATGGCTCCCCCCCTCCCTTCGCCTTCACAGGACTGGAAAATTCTCATCAACACAAGAATAGCCCAAAGCCTACATTCAAGGCCACCGTGATAAGGAAAAGCGGCAGGGAAGAAGCTCCCACGTTACTGCCTGCATACCTACGCAAGCGCAAAGCAGAATAGGGAACACATAACAATGGACTCAGTGAGAATCATCAAATAGACTTTTTTCTGACACAATGTAAGTTTAAAATGCTCAAGACAGGTGATAGCGGAGAGATTAATCTCTTCTTAAGTCTATCTCAGATTTTGAGAGCATTGCTCAAAATTGGGTTTGAGGCAACTGTATGCAATCTAAAGTTTGGTTTTGACCATATTGTCCCTGGCATTGTGAAAGGTGAACTATAACTGATTCTATAGCCACGCATTTATCTTTCAGGCTAGTTTGCAAAAGTTGCATCAGTTGAACGACTTGAGCAACCCAATAATAGAATTTTAAATTGAGCATATATAGGTCTCCCATTTTAGTGGGTCTACATAAAGTATGGAACTGAATCCTCGCTTCCCCCCCAAAAAAAATTGTTGAAAGACTTTTGCCATTTTTCCAGTTTGGAATCCAGGAGTTCAATAGGTATCATCCAAATAAAATAAAGAAATTTAGGAAGGGCAAATGTTTTAAGAATCACCAGTCTATCTGCCCATGAAAGATGTAATTTATTCCATTGGGCCAATTTGTTAGAGATGTCATGGAACAATGCATCATAATTATATTTAAGTGTCTTGGAAAGATCAACTGGTATTTTAACACCCAAATACTTCCAACTTGCTGTAATCCAAGTAAAAGGAAAAGCCTTTTTAAGAGCTAGAACAGTATCCTGGGGTAAATCAATTGGATATTTTTCTGATTTTTGTGCATTTAATTTTAAAGCAGAAATTCGACCAAAGTGTTCAGAAGAGAGAGGAAGGGAGGAATAGATTCAGTAGCAGATGTAATATACAACACTACATCATCAGCGAAAAGGGAGAGTTTGTATTCTGTGTTGCCTATCATAACTCCTTTAATATTGTTATGGTGACATATCGCCTTGGCTAGTGGTTCCATAGATAAGGCAAAAAGGAGGAGGGTGCCCCTTACTATAGGAAAGACTTGGGATTGTACATTGTTTACCTTGACTTAAGCAAGGTTGTTCTTATAGAGAGCTTGAAGGGCTCTTTGTTGATTTGGTCCCAAGCCCATTATGGAAAGGGGTTGAGGAGATTAGGCTTTTCAATTGTATCAAAAGCTTTTTTCCTATCTAGGCTGAATACTAATGCCTCAGTTCTAGTTATTTTATAATGTTGGATCACATTAAAATTCTTCTTGTATTGTCAGATATATTTCGACAGGGCATAAAGCCAGTTTGATCCAATTTTATGTGTTTAGTAATGACATTCTTCCATGTATTCACCAAAACAGATGTAAAAATCTTATAATCATTATTTAAAAGTGTTATAGGCCTATATTAGGCCAGATTTACTGGGTCTTTCTCTGGTTTCTGTATTGGAACCAATGTAGCGTATGACCAAGATGGAGGAGTAATGCCAGTTAAGAGTGCAGAATTACATGCAAGGGCTAAATATTTAGCTAATATAGTCTTGAATGCTTTATAAAATTTGGCTGGACAGCCATCTTGCCCTGGGGTTGAATTATTTTTCATACAAGATATTGCATCTAACACTTCTTGTTCTGTTATGGGAAGGTCTAAAATTTCCTCATCCTGGGGGAAATAGAAGAAATAGCACTTTGGTTTGATAAAAAATCTTTAAACTCATTTGGTCAGGGTTAGTAGTGGAATAAAGATTGGTATAATAATCTGCAAAGATGGAAGACAAGTTTTTAGAGGCAGTTTTAATATTTCCAACTTTGCTTCTAAGCTGGTAGATAGTGGTAGAGTGAGTTTGTATGTGTAATTTCCAGGCTAGTAGCTTTAAGGATTTAGCTGACCTAGACCAAAATTTTGTTTAGTAAATATCACCTTCATTTGAATTTGGTTAATATCCAATATATCTAACAGTTTTCTTTCTGCTATTAATTTACAATAAGTTTTAGGAGATCCTACTTGTTTATGGTGTTGTTCTAGTTGAATTATACATTTAAGTACTTTTTCTCTAATTTGTTTTTTCTTTTGTCTTTTTTAAGGTTGTAGTTAATTCAATCAGTTCACCTCTTAGGACTGGTTTCCACTCACCCCATAGGGCAGTTTTGGAAATATCTGATGTATCATTAATTTGAAAATAAAAATCTAAAGTCTTTTCAATATGTTGTTTGTGTTCCTCTCTTTGCAATAAAGATTTGTTGAAGGGCCACCTGGATTCAGTACCTTCCCCATGCATCATGTTTATGTAGCAATAAATCCAGGAGTGGTCCATTAAATATGTAGGGACTAAGTCTGCTGAAGACAGATTATCCAATAATGATCTTGAGACTAGTATAAAAATCAATTCAAGCATAAATGTGATGTCTAGCTGAATAGTATGAAAAATCCCTAGTTTTAGATATAAGTATCTCCATGTACCAAATAATTTGGTTTTTTTGAAGTAGTTTAGCCACTGGTGTCAAATTAGTTTTCCTTCCCTTTGTCAACTCCTGGTTATTCAGGTTCATTATATTTAGGGCTACATCCATGACTGAGTTTAAATCTGTACCAGTAATGGTATCCCCTTCCTGAAATAATCTGAGCTTGTCTTAAGATCTTGCTTAGAAAATCTCTTTGTCCTCTATTTGGTGCATAAACAGATGCTAATGTAAGTTTGTGCCCTCTACTCCAGCCTTTAATGAAAATATCTCCCAGAATCATTGGTGTTTACCTCTTTCTTTCCCCCCCATACTTTATTTATTCCACATTTTCCATCCAGTTTACAAACGTCAAGATTTACATACATGTGTTCACTTCTTTCTTGATTAGATTTTAATCTTATATAATTACATTTTTTAACTTTATTAACGAATATAAGCAAGTGCAAATACATACAGAACCATAAACAACACTTATCTGCATTAAAAATCTATTACAGAGGGAAGTTACAATCGGGTATAAGCAACAAGAACCTAACACAGTTGAACTAAACAATACACAGCATTTATAGCTTCTAATATAGATTCAAATTTCTTTTGCGATGCAAGGTATTCTAAAACTGGGAACCACACTTTAACAAAACTTGAAGAATAAAGTTCCATATCATGGAGCTGTGGTGGCTCAAGTGGTTAAGACGCTGAACTGCAGGCTGTGGAAGGTCAGTAGTTCAGCAGTTCAAGACCCGAGAGTGCCGCATGATGGGGTGAGCTCCTGTCTCTAGTTCCAGCTCCTGCCAACCTAGCAGTTCGAAAGCAAGAAATTGCAAGTAGATAAATAGGTACCACTTCGGTGGGAAGGTAACAGCGTTCCGTGCACTTTGGTGTTTAGTCATGCCGGCCACATGACCACGGAAATGTCTTCGGACAGCGCTGGCTCTTCGGCTTAGAAACGGAGATGAGCACCGCAACCCTAGAGTCGGATTCGACTGGCTTTCGAGCAAGGGAACCTTTACCTTTACCTTAAAGTTCCATATCACTTTGTGTCAAGGAGTCTGATAACTTATCTGTTATACAATATTCTTTAATTTTTAATAACCAGTCAGAGATTGTGGGATGTTTATCATTCCCCCAAGACCTAGCAATAACTGCTTTTGTTGCTGCACAAAGTATTTCTATCAGATCTGAATTAGATGAGTGTTGCTTAACAGCTGGCCAACAGTTCAATACAAGGAGGGTTTGTGA
Organism: Gekko gecko; assembly: GCA_029375565.1. Lineage (NCBI taxonomy): Eukaryota > Metazoa > Chordata > Lepidosauria > Squamata > Gekkonidae > Gekko > Gekko gecko. The sequence continues at coordinate 65,861,845 of JAPDNY010000001.1, read as the reverse complement.
AATCAAGTAACTGGAGTTTAATAAGAAGTGAGGTGTCTAACATGAACAGATGAAAAAATGATCTAAATATTTGGATTGTGGACAATGGGTGGATGATGGGATTCACTCCCCCCACCCACAAGTGCAGTTTGGTTGACCAAAGCTGACCCACTCCCATGATAGTCTGTTATTAGCTCTCAGGTAGAAAAATGTGGGCTGCTCATCTTTTTTCCTTTGAGAGCTTATTATAGCGGGTATGAGGGGGAATCAGTTTTGACTGTCACATTCCTGACCTCAATTGGAGACCCTCATGGATTTTATTAACATTTTAAAAACACTGGGATAATGGATCTCCCAGCTTCTAATCTCTTTTGATCCCAAGGTATAGGGTTTTGAAGTGCTAGACATTTTTTTGTTTTTAACCCGTCTAGTTTATGTAAGAGGGATTTAATATATGTTTAATATCACCTTGTTGCTTGCCACTAGCTACTGAGAATGGATGGGATACAAATTGTGTCAAGAATAGGCAGTACCAGCACCATTCCCCCAGTTCCTTCTCAATGATGAGTCTTTAATTAAAGTACAGTACACCAGCCTTTTTCTGAGTCCACTGTCTTACCTTTCAGCACTTGTGAGAAGTTACTGTTGGGTTCAGAAGGTGTTTATCAAAGACATGATGCTGATTTACTACCCAGGTCTGTTGAATTCCTTTAAAAACTCCTCTTTGACCCTTTTGACCATACATTCTATATTATAAAATTAGCAGACTTTAACGGCCCGTTGTTACTAAGTAACCTGAAAGAAATCATGACTCGTTCATTTTAAGAAGGGGGGGGAATCAGTTGTATATTAAGTGTGAGATAAAATATAGGAAATAAATGATCAAGTCTCTGAGGAATGTGAGCAAAATGAAGGAAGTGCTTCATCTAAAAATAATTCCTTTCCAATTATGTAATGATATTTCTGTCTCCTACTAAGTCTGGTGATTTGAACCATTCCATGATATTGTCAAATCCTAGAATATGTGAAATATAATTATGAATAAAATATAGGATATTAATATGCATTTTAACAATGTATTGTTTTGTGGCAGATTGTATTTTAATTTGCAAATAAGAGTTAAAGAATTAGGAAGTCAGATTTTGGTTTAGAGTTTTTTCAAAATGTTTATAACTTCAACCAGAGCTGAAATTGGGCTGGTTTATGTATTTATGTATTTATTTTTATTTAACTTACTTATACATTGACTTTCTCCCCAGTGGGGACTCAAAGTGGCTTACATCATTCTCCTCCATTTTATCCTCACAAAACCCTGTGAGGCAGGTCACTCTGAGAGTGTGTGACTGGCCAAGGTCACCCAGCAAGCTTCCATGTCACAAATGGGCATTTGAACCTGAGTCTCCAAGATACTAGTCTGACACTCTTAACCACTACACCACACTGGCTCTCAAAGCAAAGGCTATAATAATTAAAGACTATATAAGCAATCTGGTTAGGGGCATATCTGTGACATGAACCCAAGAAAAACGATTATTACATTTATTTGTTTATTTTATTTTTAAATGTATAAAGCTAATATAGTGTTGTGGTTAGAGAGTTGAACTAGGATCGGGAAGACCCAGGTCTAAAAGCTCACAGGGTAACCTGGGCAGTCACTCTCTCAGCCTAGCTTACCTTACAGGGTTGTTGTGAGAACTGTTAGCATAACTGAGGAAATAAATGAGTCCCACATATGCAGAGCTGCACTAAGTTTACTGAACTGTAACAATGGGGTTGCAAGAAGCATTAACTAGGTATTAGAGATGGGCATGAACTGGCTCATGAAGTAAAGTTCATCATGAATTTTGTCTGGTTCATGGTTCATAAAGTGATGTGTTGTGGAAGGGTGCCTGGCACGAACATTTCATGAACTTTGGTGCTGTTTGTGGTGGTTTGTGGCAGTTCATGAATGGATACATTTCCAGACAGAATGTCTCCGCTCAATTAAACTGTTTACAAAACTCCAAAGCAACTGGGGGGTGGAATTCTCCAGCCTTGGAAACACAAATAGGAACCCTCCAAAACTTAACAGGCACTGATGACTGCCAATAGCAGAGTTCCCATTCTGCTCTGTAGGATTGGAATGCTATATACATGCTCAGCTCAGCTCCACACTCTCCTCTCAGCTGTTGGCAGTTGTTACACAGAGAGGTAGGGAAATTGTTAAAAGCAGACTAGCAGAGCACATTCTCTCCTAATTGTGAACTCCTCTCCCTTGGTGGGTTTTGGAAGGTGAAGTCAGGGCTCTAAACCACCTCATCTCTATGCTCATGCTGAGCAGAGGGATTTAGCTAGTGGGTTCCTTGGCTGAGGACCCACATTTTGATTCTGAACTCCTCTCCCCTGCTGGGGTTTGGGTGTGTTAGATGGACTCAAGGCTCTGACCCACCCCATCTCTCTGCTCACACCAAGCAGAGGGGCTTAGCTACTGCGTGCCTTGGCTGAGGACACACATTTTATACCCTCCCATCTCTTTTTACTGTGAATACCTCTGTGCCATAATGGTGAAAGTAGGTGCAAAGGGAGCTTGTTGTTGGGGAAAGACATCCTCCACCCTCCCATACCACAGGCCTCCACCCCCCCATTCCAGTGTCTGGCTGGGGGATGTTCTGCTCAGGTGAAGTTTCCCTGTCAGTTTGGCGTCACTGGCTTGTTCCCAAGCCATTTCATAGACTCCTGTAACTGCAGCTATCTTTTCCAGATAGAACACTGGGGAGAACTTTTTTGGGTGTCTGCAACTGGGACCCCAGAAGTGTAATCCGCCCCTAACTTGGAGAGATTGTAGAGGAGTGGGTGGCCATATGAGGTTCCCTGTGCATTTGGTGTGTGTAACTTGCAAGGGGTCCATTCTATACATTTTTGGTCCCATGACTGACATTTCCTCCAAAAGCACTTTCCTGGCTTGACCTTCATCCTGTTGGGTTTGCACTGCCACAGTGGCACTGCTTTTGCTGGGCTTGCAAAAATGCCCCCCAACTGCAGTTTCTACTGCAGAGATTCTCTGGGACTTTGATTGTGTTCTGTGGGACATCATCACCAAACTTGGAAGGCAAGTAGAGGAGAGTCAGCCAAAGGACCATGGCAAGTTTGCTGTCTCTTGCTTGCACTCCTGAACCTGTGTCTGTCATTTCCATAGAAAGCACTTTCCTGGCAGCACCTTCTTTGAGGGCCCACAACCTGGATCCTGTAAATCCAGTTGTCTGGGGGAGGAGTCATTCTAACACATAAACCTCATGAACTGTACCAATTCATTTAGCACCAAACAATTCACAATAGTCCATAGTTTGCAAACTGGGCATGCCATAAACTGAACTGCATTTTCCCAGTTTGTGCCCATCCCTACTAACTATAGGCCTTCCAATAGCACAAACACCTCCAGGCTATAAGAACTGACACAGACAGAGAATAAGCACTGCATGAAGCAGGCAAAGCAAGTAAAGTATTCAAAAGCTCCAATGAGAAGAAAATATACATTACACTCCCTCTAGGATTAAACATACCTTGTACCAATATTTACATTAATAAAGCAGTGTTTGAAGAGTGTTTGGAGGCTGTAGCTAGTGTAGAACAGTATGGATACACTGCTGGTTGGGGCCAGCTATCAGAAGCATGTGGCCCTGATATTACAGCAGTCACACTGTCTACCAACCCGCTCCCAAGCCCAGTTCAAGGGTTGGTTTTGACCTTCAAAGCCCTAAATGGTTTGGGACTAGAGTATCTGAAGGAACATCTTCTTCCATATGTTTTTGCCTGGGAATTAAGATCATAGGGAGAGGTCCTCCAGTCCTGACTGTCCTATCAATCAAAGGAGCTCATTTGGTGGGCTCACAAAGGAGGTCCTTTTTACTGACAGCCCTACATTCAAGGAATACCTCCTGAGGGAGGTGAGCATAGCCTCCTCATTTTTGATCTTTAAGAAGCAGTGGAAGACACTTTTATTTAGGACTGCATTTGATTAAAACAGTCCTAAACTGTGGTTTTAAATGTTGGTTTTATGTTCTTTACATATTTTATTTTTTTAAATATTGTAACTTGTCTTAAGGTCTTTGAGGAAGAAAGGTGGTTCATAAATATTTTAAATAAATAATAAATCATTTTCTGTACTTTTAAGAGTCACCTTAACAATTCTCCATGTGTATGGCAGGACCCAGGCCAAGCAAAGCCCAATAAAACAGACACATGTGGTGGAAGTGTTCTTTGTTCATTAACAATTTGGAGTTGGGAATAAGCAGTGAAATGGATAAGTTTGAGGATGACATGAAGTTGTTCAGGGTGATGAGAACCAGGGATGATTGTGAGGTGCTCCAGAGGGATCTGTCAAGGCTGTGCAAATGGGCGTCAACATGGCAAGTGAGGTTCAATGAGGGCAAGTGCAAAGTAATGCACACTGGAACTAAAAATTCTAACTATAAATACATGTTGATGGGGTCTGAACTGGCAAAGACTGACCAGAAGAGAGATCTTGGAGTTGTGGTAGATAACTCACTGCAAATGTCGACTCAATAAAAATGGCAAATGCTTTGCTGGGGGTTATTAGGAAGGGAATTGAAAACAAATTAGCCAGTATCATAATGTCCCTGTATGAATTGATGGTACAGCCTCATTTGGAATACTGTGTACAGTCCTGGTCACCACACCTCAAAAAAGATATTATAACATTAGAAAAAGTGCAGAAAAGGGCAACTAAAATGATTAAGTGGATGGAACACTTTCCATTTATGAAAGGTTAAAGAGGTTAGGGCTCTTTAGGTTGGAGAAACGATGACTGAGGGGTATCATGATCGAGGGTTTACAAAATTATGCATGGGATAGAGAAGGTAGAGAAAGAAGTACTTTTCTCTTTTTCTCAAAGTCTAAAAATTCATGGGCAGTCAATGAAATCAATGAGCAGTAGGTTTAGAACAGATAAAAGGAAGCACTTCTTCACCCAAAGAGTAATTAACACGTGAAATTCATTGACATCAGAAGTGTTGGCAGCTACAAATATAGTCAGCTTCAAGAGGGAATTAGATAAACATATGAAGCAGAGGTCCATCAGTGGCTATTAGCCACAAGATATAGATGAAACACTCTGTCTGGGGCAGTGATGCTCTGTATTATTGGTGCTTGGGAGGCAACAGTGGGAGGACTTTTGGGGGTCTGGCCCTGCTGGTGGATCTCTTGATGGCGCCCAGTTTTTTGGCACATAGTCTTGGACTGGATGGGCCATTGCCCTGATCCAACATGGCTTCTCTTATGGACTCTATGGCATTACACTGCCATCCCCAAATCCAACCTCTCAAGGCTCCACCCCCAAATATTCTGGAATTTCTTCATTTGGAGTTGGCAATTCTATATAAACATATCAGGATAGAGGTTTACTTTTAGTTCTTGGGTAATATTTAGGGACTGGTCAACAGTGATACCTGGCAAACCTGTTGCTGAATAGAGTTTATTTAGAGTGTAACACAGTGTAGAAGCAGCAAGCCGACCAAAGATAGAAATGCTACATGCCTTTCAGGCATTCAAAAATGGAGGGTAATCAACATGGGGAAAGGGAACAGGATACTCCCTGCTGTGTCTTCTCCTAACCTCCATGTATTGACCTGAATATCTGAACAGAGCCTAAACCTGTACAACATATGCATCTGCTGTATGTTCCTCCTTTAGGCAGGTAAACTGCATCTGGGCAGAGAGACTGGTTCCTCCTAATCCAGTAAATGTTGTCCTTGGTAAGGTATAAGTGGAGGTAGAGAAGAGGTTTCCTCAGGCAGTGGAGTGTATTCATCATGGCAGCAAGCTCTGAAGACCTCCATCCATTCACCCTTGAGTCTCTATCAAGGGCAGGACTGATATGTAACAATTAATTAAATATATGCTTTACTGCTATATAATGTTAGTCCTGTACAAAACTCCGGGCCAATCAACAAGAGAATCATTCTGAATATGTTCTTGAACAAGATCTCATGTCTTGTCCTCATAGTACATACCCATTCTGGAAGTATTTTGTGATATGCCAGGGAGAGTATGCCTGTTAATCAAAGGAACAAAGTGGTGGTGGTAGGACAATGGGTGAGTCTAAGCCTATTACATAAAACACTTTGTTGGATCTCTGCCATGATCTGCAAGGTTCAGATCTTCTGAGTGAGCCCAAGTTGGTGGCTAGAGTTACCAGCTCTGAGTTGGGAAATTCCTGGAGATATGGGGACAAAATCTGGGGAGGGTGGGGTTTGAGCAGGGGAGGGAGCTCTGCAGGGATGTGATGCCTTGGAGTCTACCCTCTAAAAATGCCATTTTCTCCAGGAGAACTTATTTCTGTAGTCTGGAGATCAGTTGTAATTCCAGAAGAACTTCCGCTCTAACCTGGAGATCTACAGCCCTACTGGTGCCCCAAACCAACCCCAGGTAGACATGCCCAATGAAAGAGATTGTTGGCCAACAGAACTGTGGAGAACAGTACTTGTACTTTCAACTAAAGTTGCTTACAAAGCTAATTGAAATATAGCTTGAGAGCTGAACTACACTTGAAAGTCTAACTATTGGTCACCCATCATACAGTGCAGCATATAAGAAAGAACAAACCATTATAGAACTTAGAACAATGGTCTTCACCTTCTCATGCTATCCCATAACTCAATGCTGTGAGAAATACTAAATACAACTTATAGTATGAATTCTTGGTGAGGATTTTATTCCATTCACATTACTCCTCTCTTTTTAAAAAAACTTCATAACAATCCATTGTAAAAAAAGTAATTTGCCCAACTATCAATGCCAGCAATTTATTGACATCCAGATAAGCATTTTTAGGACTTAAAAATGGCATTGCACAAAGTACTCTTGAAAGTTTTTCAGTGGGATTTTGTCTGTTTAGAGAGATTTCTATAAAACCAGGGATTTATGCAAAGTACCATTTTGTGTGAAAGTTGGAGAGAGCTTTTCCTCCGGACAAGGGGGCTGTTGTATTATCCAGGCCATGTTCAACTGGCTGTCTTAAAGAAAATAAAATATGAATTCCCTCTTTATCCTCCTTTTAAACATTTATAAATTTAGGAAGCTTAAAAATACCTATTTTAATATAAAGGCTTAATGCCAAATCATCAACAGAGTGAGTTAATAGGACTGTAAAACTGAATCACAGAATTGTATTTAGTCACACACCAATCTATTTCTGATCTAATCGTTCCCAACTTTGTTAATGCTCAACTTACTGAAATGCCTCTTCAGGCCCTGCCAGCATTTGCAGCCAATGAAAACATTGGCTTCAGCAGGAACAGCTAGCATACTAATTGATAAAATGAAGGTAACAATACATGAAAAGCCCATTATTTAATGGGTGCTACTAGTTTGAAATAATTACACTTAATATTATTTCCATTGTGCAAAGAACTGACTTCCAGACTTACTGTACAGACACTGCCAAATTCTCAGTGATCTGATGGAATTTTGCAAAGAGCGGAACAGTGTGTGGGCCTAGTCTAATCTCAAGATGTTAGGAATTTAATGGGATCTATTACTATTATAAAATGTTTCATTTTGAACATAAAGTATGAGTGTGATGAAGTAGTTTGCATTCGTTATTTTCCATCTTATCCAGATGGAAAGTTAAACAGAGAGATTAGTGGAACCATTGGCCCCAATTCAATGCATTTTCATGAGAGCTTACATAATAACTACATGTAGCTAACTAGCTACATATCTCTGTGTTAGCTGTGTTGTTTGTTCTTGAAGATGATTGTTTTCAGGTGGCAATACAAGGTAGGTTTAGATGTCCCCTCCCGTTTGACTGATACCCTATAATATGTAACAGTTATTCTTAGGGATGCCATCTTTTACACTGGTCAGTCTGCTGTACAAGGAATTATCAGGTGATGTTATTTAACTTCATGCCATGAAAAGTCTAGTTATATTAAGTGAGTCACTGGGCTCAGAGGTAGAGTATTTACTTTGTATGCAGAAGGTTCAAGGTTCATTCCCTGATATTTTCAGTTAAAGGAGCTCAAGTAGAGTTTGATACCCTATAATAGGTAGTGGTTATACTACATAAGTCTCTAGGTGCTACTTAGCTCAGTGGCAGAACACTTGATTCATATGCAGAAAATCACAGTTCATCTCTTGACATCTTAAAGGATGTCAATGAGATCTAGGAAGAACCTTCTGTGCTAGACACCTTGGAGAAATACTGCCAATCAGAATAGATAATACTAAGCTAGATGAACTAATGGACTGATTTATTCTAAGGCAGCTTCATTATAAGGACCTTCTCAGTTATGGTAGATAATGGTTAGGGGTGTCCCTGGATGGCAGGGGGTTGTACTGGGAGCAGGAGGGAGGCCAGCCAGGCTACATTGCTGGCAATGTGGCAACATCACTTCTGGTGTATGCTGGAAGTGATGGGATCACATCAGCAACATCCCAGTGACACTCTGGTATTTGAGCAAAAACTCTACAGTAGAAGCCATTTTTATGATAGAGTTTTTGCCCAAATACTAGAGTATCACCACAGTGTCCCAGCATGATGACATCTTCCAGTACTCACTGGAAGTGACATTGCCACATTGCCAGTGACATAGCCTGGGCCTCCCTCCTGCTTCTAGCAAACCCTCACCCCCACCAGTTGCCAGGAGGAACCTGGCAACCCTAGTCATGGTACCAAAGCTCTGGAACTCTCCCCAGGGAGAGTCATCTGTCTCCTTCTGTTGTTGATGAAGACCTTTTTCTTTCATTTGGCATTCCCTCAATGATCCCTCCTTCCTAAAAATGTTTTCGTGTTTTGTATGCATTTTAACTGTTTTGTATGTATTTTAACTTTTTAATACTTTTTGAAATTGTTTTAATGATGTATGTTTGGGAGGAATGTTGATTTTAATGGTTTTATAATGTAATTTTATCTTGTATGCTTTAAATTGTTAGCTGCTTCGTCAGCCCTTCTAAGGGTAGAAAGGTTGGTTATAAATTTTGTAAATAAAATAAATAAAATATGTTAATAACAAAAAAGAAAAGAGATGTTCAATTATCCCCCTACAGCACCTGTGTTCCATAACTTTCTAGAGTAGGGTGGGGAAAGCCATTCAAGTTCTGCAGGAGAAGAAACAAACTCCACACAAACAAGTAACAATTTGGGAGAAATCAACAATGCTCAATAATGTGATGGGACCTTCAGAAAATAATAAGTACTTCAAAGTGATTGGAAACATTTTTTCCCTTCTGGCTTTGTTAGAAACAATCAGTGAGGCACATAGATTATGCAGCATGGGAGAGATCCATGTTACTTTGTTGACTAAGTAAATTCACCTTGCCTCACGGATTTCTATGACACTTAACATGACATTGCTTTTCATGAGAGTTTAGCATTTATTACATTTCGGCCCTGCCTGAAGCAGCCAACGGCAGATAGGTTGCCCTCAACTGGCCCAATGTTCTCAAGCGCATCTCATGGCTGAGGAGGTATCTGATCCCAGGTCTCCTCTCTCCTAATTCCACATTCTGTGCTGGCTCTGAACCCCTTAGTTTTCTCTAGATGAGTATATTAAAGATGCTGGGCAACAGACTTTCTGTACCTCTTTCACATCTCTCCATGCATCCACCAGCAGGGCAGGCACAATGAATAAACCTATTCATCCTCTTGCAAAGTCAATGGTGTGTGGAGTCTGAAATTACATGGGGAAAGACATTGTAACAAATGGCAGCTTTATTTAGTTAGGGCTTGAAATTCCAAATGGGGTGCTCTGGCAGTGCCCTGACAGAAAAGAGAAACCAGCAGAGTTCCTCAGAATCAGTTTAAACTGAAATGGAGGAGAGTGGAAAAAGCAGTGCTACTAACCAGGAAGCAATTCTGAAGAAAGACACTGATTTTCCCAGTGGTTATAAATCCTGACTATAGTGCACACCCCTGGGGAAAGATCTGATGTTCCAAGTCAAGGTGATCATATGCTGTCTGAGAACACTGAATACATTTGTAGACCACTTGCCTCCTTGTATGCAGGAAGTGAGCCAAATGGTAGCTTTAGAATGCCAGCATTTCTGGCAAGGTGGATTTCCTATCTGAGAAAATGTCTGCAAAACCAGAGACTTTCCTAAGAAACTCCTATGGCAGGGGTGTCAAACATAAGGCCCTGGGACTGGGACTGGAGACTGCTGTGGGGGGAGTGGACGGAGCCATTTCGATTGTGGCTTCAGCACAGCAGAAAAACCTCATCTGCAGCAGTCAAGCAGAACCCCTTCACTTCAGTGGCAGCCTCACTGGTAAATTGGGATCCACTGATGCTGGCTCAGGGTTGCAAGATGAGGTTACAAGCCTCTCTGCCCAGCTTGCAGCTCTGGGGATGTGGTCCTGGATGGCTGTGAGGACTGGCATTTGCATGTGAGGGAGTGGTGCAGATGATCCTCTGCTAGGGCCTTCTGGTGGCCATGTGGTGGCTGTGCTTTGGCCCAATGTGGGGCTTCTTCAGCAGGAGTCTAGTCCTGCCACTGAGCATGCAACTTTGTGGCTGGGCCTCCCTCCCTCATGGAACATCTGGCGGCCTTCAGCCATCGGTAGCTGCCACCTTGTGTGTGGGTGTGGGTGTGCCAGCAATCTCCAGCTATACTGGTCACTGGGTGGTCTGGGGCCTCTGCCATTTGTGTGGCAGGCATTGAACATAGGAACATAAGAGAAGTCAATGTTGCATCAGGCCAACACTCTGTCACACAGTGGCCAAAAATACCAGGTGCCATCAGGAAGTCCAGCAGTGGGGCCGGGACACTAGAAGCCCTCCCACTGCTGCCCCCTCCAGCACCAAGAACAGAGTGCATCGCCTGCCGCAAACTGAGAGTTCCTATCTATAACTTGTGGCTAATAGCCACTGATGGACTTCTGCTCCATATGTTTATCTAATTCCCTCTAGAAATTGTCTATGCTTGTAGCTGCCACCACCTCCGGTGGCAGTGAATTCCATATGTTAATCACGCTTTGGGTGAAGAAGTACTTCCATTGTGTGCACTCACTCCCCCATCACACAATCCAGTGGCCTTCGGCCTGGGATGGCTGCCGCAGCATGGGGATTGGCAAGGTTTGCTGACATTCTCTGGCTTGAACCTCCATCATTGCCCTGCCGTAGATTGCCTGGTGGCCTTGACTGAAGGTGTCTTGCCGGCCTCTGCAAACCGTTTCCAGCAAATCTTCTTCCAGGGGTGTGCAGAATACAGTCACAAACCATCCATAAGTCTTCTCAAATTCTTCTCAGAATTCAGTTAGTTCCAGTGAACATTCCTATCGGCATGCTGACAAAGCTGGTCCTTCAAAGTCATACAAAGTACATGAAGGACTCGTGAACATTAATAGAATGCAACATAAATGCCTTGCACAGTCCTGGAAGAAGATTTGCAGAGGCTGGCAGGACCCGTTGGCTGTGGCGGAGGGGGTTGTGGAAATGTTCTTTGTTCTATTATCAGAAAGGAAGAAACAAGGTTCTCATCACTTTAAATCTCTCCAAAGCATCTATGTTGAAGGAATTTTTCTATGAAAATTTTGTGAATGGGTTTGTGTTCTTTTTTGAGAGAGACTTTAATATTTCACTATTGAAATGTTATATGATCCTTCTGGCATTTTAAATCTGATTTGGAATGATTGATCTTACATTGGCTATAGCTTTGCCTTTGTAAATGGCTTATGTTAAATATTTTGCGCATGTATTTTCCCTGTTTTGTTATTATCTAAATTACAAAGTTTGATTATATTTTGTGTGAAGTAGCATAGTTATTTTATCATAACTTGTGTTGATTTCTGTATTTAGCTTTTTTCCATGATACACTGTTGGTTGTACCCACCTGGAGGTTGGCCACCCTTTCAATGGGGATTTCCCCCCTCACAAAAGCATTTCCTTATTGCATGCAGTGCTCAACAAATGGAGCTTAAGACTGCAATGGCATGCACATTTAATTTGGAGTAATTCCCACTGAGCTCAGTCATGGGTTCTACCTCTGAGGAAACAAGCATGAGTCTGTATACTTCCATAATTAATTGGTTCTCTGTGCTTTAAAGATGAGTTAGTGACTCTGGCAAGGAAGTTGATCCTGAGATCTTTCAGTTCTAGCATCTACCTTCTGATAGAATTGACTCTTGCTTTACTACTACCTTTTTGATCATACTAGTGCTGCACTCAGGCAGGCTTGGTCAGAATTGCAACGGGCTATTAACTCAGGAATCCTTATTTTGGAAATAACTGTTGTGGAAGAGGGGCCGTGTTGGGGAGGCATCAGAGACACTGGATGCAAAAGAGGAAGGCCAGAGAATAAGTGGCAAAGCCTTGTAATTACCAATCCCCGTCTGCTTTGGCACTGACAGCCTTGCATTGTTAATCAGAGTAATTAGGATTTAGTTGAGGCCTGACAAAAGTCCTGCACCTCATAAAGACCCCCAAAGCCATTCATTTTCCTCCCAGCAGCAGAGCAGTTAGCGATTCATCCATGGCCCAGTGGGAGGGCAAGTATCAAGTCCCAAGTGAATCAGTGTCTCTAAATCATTAGATTTGACAACTGAAGTCTGACAAACTCTTTTTATTTAAAAAAGAGCCAAAGCTACAGATCATTAGGCAGCCTGAAATAGTCTGGGCCTGTTTCTCTGGGCATCTGTACAGAGAACAACACAGTTGGAAAGGAAACTTCAACTGCTCACGAGGCTGCAGCTGACTCAAAGTGTACAGCAAGCTAATAAAGCATGGCTGGGCTGATGGCTAAACATGCCTCAGATTCTTTACACTACATGATCATTTTGGATTCCAGTAGTTTCCAAAGTTGGCTTAGTTCAATCTGGACTGTCTGAAAATGTACAGATGTGCAGCACTGAATGGTCAGATCCTGCCAGTTCATCTGAAGCTGGAGACCGAAAGTTCTTAGGAGAGCTGAAAGTGGCAAGATAGGGCAAACTGTGAAGGGCACCCCCTCCCCCCATCGATTCTGATCAAACAGACTTGGAAGGCTTTTGAAGCACTACAAACAACTGTAAAACTTGTTTAGCAAAGAGAACTCTTTGGTGCATACTCTTTGTACCACCATTAAGTATATGAAATAAATACCATCTGTCTGTAAGGACCAAGCCAAACCTGTCTGGTGTTAGGTGTGGGTACTCTTGGGCAACCACTGGGGCCTCATAGCTACAGATGTGCCCTACTGTTGGATGGCAGCTGTGAGGTACCTGCGTGAGCATATAACTGAGGAAGAAAATGATAATGCGCCTGCTGCTGGTTGCCATTACTGCTTCGTTCCTCATTGCCCAGGTGAACAGATGAGTAGCAAATTCCACTGGGAATCAACCACCTTAGTCTATCCATCCATTTTCTTAAGGATGAGAGGTAACTGGGAAAATGTGAGGTGTGATTTCAGTGGTAGCAAGCAGCTGTTGTTGCTTCTTCCCTCTATACTCCAAAACCGGAAGAGACATAACATTCACATTCTTGGCCTTCCTAAAAACATATCATTTTGGCTACTAGTTAGAGCCAACTTAATCCATAACCAGTGAATTATAATGTCTTGGGCCTTTAAACCTGATATACTATGGGCAGCACAGCCATGGTTCATTACTTTTTTGTAATCTGTATATAATTGTATGGGAACTTCATTATATCATCTTTATCATTAAACACAAAACAAGAAAATAAGGTCATACATGGGATGGAATATCAAGAGAGTACATATAGATAATTCAGTCAAAGGGACCAACTAATAATCTGTCCCATAGCTTTTTGTGCAGGCCTTCATGGTGTACAGGTATTGGGGATGTTTCAGTGACATCTGGATCTCCTTTCCCCTCTTTTTCATGGACAGCTTTTTCCAAATATAAAAATATGTACAAAAATAACACTGAAATAAAATAATGTGTGTGCTAAGACCTCCTGAATTACAAAATCCTGGCTATGAGGGTGGTCTTATCGTCATATGGCCAAAGTACACAAGTCTCAGTTTAGTCATTTTAGCTGCTAGGGAGAATTCAGGATTAATTTGATCTAGAACCCACTTATTTGTCTTATTGGCAGTCCACAGTATCTGTAAAACTCTCCTCCAACACCACATTTCAAATGAATCAACTTTCTTCCAATCAGCTTTCTTCCTTGTCCAACTTTCACACCCATACATAGTTATGGGGAATACTATGGAATGAAATAACTTGATCTTGGTGGCCAGTAACCTATCCTTACACTTAGGATCTTTTATAGCTCATTCATGGCTGGCCTTCCCAGTCTCACTCTCCTTCTGATTTCTTGGTTGCAATCTCTCTTTTGGTTGATGATTGGGCCTAGGAATAAAAAATCTTGAACAATTTCAGTTTCTTCATCATCAGCCTTAAAGTTGTTTAATTCCCCAGTAGCCATTATTTTTGTCTTCTTGATGTTCAACTGTAATCCTCCTTTGACAATTTCTGCATTAATCTTTGTCAGGAGCCATTTCAAGTCCGCCAGTAATATTGTATGATCTTTTCTTTTTGCTGTCAAAGCACAGCTGACTTGTGGTGATATTGTGGGGTTTTCAAGATAAGAGACATTCAAAGATGGTTTGCCATTGCCTGCCTCTATGTCATGACCCTGGTATTCCTTAGTAGTCTCCCTTCCAAATACTGATCAGGTCCAACCCTGCTCACCTTCCGAGATCTGATAAGACTGGGCTAGTCTGAGCTATGCAGGTCATTTTACTCCACTATTTAAATCTAATCCATAATCTAATAATCCAAAATCTAATCCATTATATGTTCTGCATATAGATTGAAGAGATAGAAAGATAAAGTACATCCTTGTCTGACACCTTTGCCAATATGAAACTATTCTGTTTCTCCATATTCTGACCTAACAGTAGCCTCTTGTACAGGTTGCGCATCAAAATTATCAGATGCTATGGCACACCCATTTCTTGTAAAACCAACCATAGCTTTTCATGATATACACAGTTAAAAGCTTTGCTGTAATCTGTAAAACACAAGCTGGTTTTCTTTTGAAATTCTCTTTTATAATCTCAATAACCAACACAAATTTGCAATATGATCTCTAGTGCCTCTTCCTTTTCTGAATCTATCTTGAACAGCTAGCATTTCTCATTCCATATATGGTAATAGTCTTTGATCTTTGTTGTAAAATTTTGAACATCACTTTACTTGCATGAGAAATTAATGCAATGGTCTGGTAGTTGCTGCAGACTTTGATGTCTCCTTTTTTCAGAATTCAGAACATAAACTGAGTATTTCCAGTCTGTGGGGCATTGTTTTGTTTTCCATATTTATTAAGATCTTCAGATACTCCATTTCTATGGCTTGGAACAGCTCTATTGATATCCCATCCACTCGTGGTGATTTGTTTCTCCCAGTTGCTCTCAATGCAGCAGCACTTTCTAAAACCGAAGGTTCTTTTTCAAAAGATTCTTCTCTTGAAGAAATCTGTCAACCTTTCTTCTCTTTTATATAGTTCTCCAGTGTATTGTTCCCTTCTTTTCTTTATTTTGTCTTGTTCAGTTAATGTATTTAATTATTAATTATTAGAATGCCTGTGTCTTAAATTTCCCTTTGATTTCTTGTATCTAATGGAACAGATATCTTGTTTTTAATTAAAATAATGCAGTACAAAATGAATCTGTAAGACTTGGTTCTATACAACTATACAACTAAGGGCTGAATTTTGTTATATCCTATATATATATAAAATTCCCTTACATATTGGCCATTTCCAGCTCTCCCATTGGCTGTGCAGTGTGCTCTATCAGCCATTTGGCTCATCAACCACCACTCAAGAGTACTCACATGCCATTGGCTGGGGGCTGGGTCCACTCCTCTCCCTCACCCACTGCTAGCCTGGACACTCTTCTCCTGACGAAGACACTTCTTCTTGGTGCTAACTTTTCCCTCAGTGGCTGTTGCTAGACAACTATGCTTGGTTCTGTCAGTAAAAAGGCAAAGGCAGGAGGTGCTTTCCAGGCCTTTGTAGGGAACTCATTGGGGCCAGTCCTGACTAGGGTTGCCAGCTCCAGGTTGGGAAATTCCTGGATATTCTGTGGTGGAGTTTATGGAAGCCAGAGTTTGGGGAGGGGAGAGGCCTCAGCTGAACAGAATGTCATAGAGCCCACCCTCCAAAGCAGTTGTTTTCTCCAGGGAGAGAGAGATCTGTTGTCTGGAGTTCAGTTGTGATACCCAGCAATCTTCAGGCTCCACCTGGAGGTTGGCTACCCTAGGTGTAACAGTTAGAGCTTCAGAGAAGGGTCTGCCACACCCAGGTTCTTGCTGTGGAAGCTGTGATTTCGGACCAGTCACAGACTTATAGCCTAACCTCCCTCATAGTTGTTATGCAGATCAAAAGAGGGAGAGGAGAATGATGTAAGCTGCTTTGGTCTCTACTGTGGAAAAAGACTGTACCTTTCCTCCTGGGGAATTATTGCTGCCAATCTCCAGGTGAGGGCTGGAGATCACTCAGAATTACAATTGCTCTCCAGATGGCAGAGATCAGCTCCCCCGGAAAAAAGGCTGCTTTCCAGGGTGGTCTCTGTGTCATTATAACCTGCTGATGTTGCTTCCCTCCTGCTTGGGTCCCCACTGTGGAGAAAGACTGTAATTTTCCTAGGCAGAGGCTACAGAGAGGGGGGAAGAGATGGAAACCTGATATCAGAGGAGCAGATAACAGTATACTGATGGATGTCTGGGAAGGAAATAGGGTTGCCACCTCCGGGTTGGGAAATTCCTGGAAATTTCAGGGTTGGAACCTGGAGAGGGTGGAGTTTGAGGATGGGTGGGACTTCAGACAGGTACAAAGCCATAGACTCCACCCTCCAAACCAGACATTTCCTCCTGTTGCCAATCTCCAGGGGTGGGCTGGAGACCACTCAGAATTACAGGTGCTCTTCAGATGGCAGAGATCAGTTCCCCTGGAGAAAATGGTAAGCTCTGTGTCATTATACCATGCTGAGGTCACCACAGCAAATTGACACTGAATGCCCAAGGCCAGGGCACCCACCCAGAGCCTCTTTCTAGCGCTTGTTGTATTTATTTCCACAAAGAGCCTTATTCATAGTTGTAAATAAAGCAATATAGTAAAACATAACATGTTGTTGTTGTTGTTCAGTTGCACAGTAGAGTCCAACTCTTCACAACCCCATGGACCAGATCACACCAGGCCCTCCTGTCTTCCGCTGTCCTCTGAAGTTTGCTCAATTTCATGTTCGTTGCACCGATGACACTATCTAACCATCTCATCCTTTGCCGTCCCCTTCTTCTTTGACCTTCTTTGACATAACATAACTTGGCCCTTAGGTGTGTAGAACCAAATCTTGCAGGTACAACAGCAGCATCCCAAATTTTGCAAGTGGCCCAAATTCATTTTGTGCTGCTATTAGTCAATAATGGCTTTCCAAAATGTCTCTTCAGGCTGTACAGCTGGATGAAGCCCTGAGAACACTTAACTTGGATACATTTTTCACTATAATCAGTGTTATTTAGCTTCCAATTAAGAAACATTTGGTATTCAGTATTTACTTTGGGGAAGAGATAGGATTGCTAGCCCTAGCTTGCAACCCCATGGGAGAAATGGGGGTGGGGACAAGGGATTTGGTTAAACTGTAGAGTTTGGGGTGAATCCTAGAGCATCTCACTGACATGGTGATATCTGGTTTTACACCAAAAGTGTAAATGTAATTTTTTCTAATGCAATTCTGACTGAAGCCATTAGGGATTCAGAGAAGGCAGAACACAGTAAATAGTGGTATCTGACTGGGGCTTTTCTGCAAAGTTTACTATGAGGCTGAGGGTAACCCTTTCTTCTCAGATCCTGCTAAATCCATCAATCAAGCCAGTACTGGAGCAAAGCAAGACCAGCCAGGACAAGTTACAGAATGCCAGGATTCAGCCTCCTTAACAAGGTCTATGGTTTCCTTTTTCCTTTAGTACTATCCAGCTCCTCCACAGCCAGATCTTGCAAAAGAGCAGTCTTGTTAGTGTGTGGTAGCAAATTTTAAAACTTTTTTGTTGTCTTTTCCTACAGTTCTCTCTTTTCCACACTTTTCTCCTCCTTTATTGTGCTCTCTTCATTTCATGATCAGTCATTCATCTATCCCCATTTCAAATTTTTCTCCCCTTTCCTTTATTTTTCAGTCTCAGCTCCTCCTCACTTATCTTGTTTGGCACGTTATTTAATAGTAGTATGGGAGCAAACCTTTGTTAATTTTATGAACAGAAGGGAGAGTCAAAATTTCCCCATCATCTACCAAAGTAGTAGAAGTATGCTTCCCCCCCTCCACCCTTAACATGCATGACAATGAATGTTAATAAGTTATTTATTTTATTATTTGAATTTCTATTCCACTCATCCTTTGAGCAGGCTCAGACTATCCCACTATACACCATCAATTTCTCCCAATTGCTGGAAGCAATGTGGCCAAAAAGGGACATACTTTCACAATTGATGGACATGTAGAATAATTAAGTCCTATTGGGAGCAAGTAATATCAGAAATCGCATGTATAACAAAAGTCACACTTCCACTAAGTCCAGAACTTTTAAGTCTTTGGGAACCCTTAAAAACTCCCAAGCCCATGAGAGATCTTATTATGACAATGATTACGGAAGCAAATAATATCATAGCCTTAAAATGGAAAGATAATAGGACCCCCACGATTCATCTTTGGTACACAAAACTGTGGGATTATTACATTATGGGAAAAATATCAAATGATATACAACATACAGAGTCACAGGCCAAAGATTCATATGTAACTAACAAATGGGCTCCTTTTTTAAAATGGAAAATGCAGCATGATGACTTGTTAGATCCTGCTTTATGGGCTGATTTTAGTTCTGTTATGTCAATTGAATAATTATCTGAATGACTATCTAATTTAATCTATGCTTATATCTTGTCAAACTATATAACGAATGCAACCTAGACAAATCTTTGGTCATTGCTGTTCTTAATCTTTCATTGTTGCATGTATGTTTAATTATTACTGTATATTGAATTTTGGATGTAAGACTGTAATCCCTAATCTTCATATTTGTCAATAAAAGATATTTTTTTAAAAAAATAAAAGAACATAAGAATATAAGAAAAGCCAATGTTGGATCAGGCCAATGGCCCATCCAATCCAACTCTCTGTCACACAGTGGCAAAAAATACCAGGTGCCATCAAGAGGTCCAGCAGTGGGGCCAGGATGCTAGAAGCCCTCCACTGTTGCCCCCCTCAAGCACCAAGAATACAGAGCATCACTTGCCTCAGACTGAGAGTTCCTATCTATACTTCATGGTGAATAGCCACCGATGGACCTCTGCTCCATATCTAATTCTCTCTTGAAGCTGTTCATGCTTGTAGCTGCCACCACCTCCTGTGGCAATGAATCCCATGTGTTAATCACTCTTGGGGTGAAGAAGTACTTCCTTTTATCTGTTCTAACCTGACTGCTTAGCTAGAAAATCAGAGATTGCTAAAACTAGGACACAATTGATTACTAGGATGGCACGCATTTTTATGGTATGGAAAAGTGGACTCTCATAAATATTTTTAGAAACATTGCATTAGAGCTTCCTTAATGAAAGTATGGGAGACAATAAAAGTTCAATTTTATAATAAATTTCCAAAATGGGTCGCACCTTTGGAAGCTTTTACAAATTCTAATATGTACCAAGAAGAACAAACTGCAAGATATCAAGATATTCTAGACTCTAAAAATAACTTGAAATTGCTACAGAGTTGTACATGGTGGCAACAGGTACAAATGAAATCTAGATATGCTAAAGATAAACCGTTAGGCTTTTATAATAATCCTTTAGAAATAGATAAGACTCTTTTGTATGTGAAACAAAAATTTATAAAAAATATATATGCTTTGTTGTTAGAATACAGGATGCAAGACAAGGTTGTGAAAGATGTAATGATTCAATGGGCAAAAAAATGTGGGCATAATATAGACTTAGATCAAGGGTCACAGATTTGGAAGAAAAATCTAAAAATCACTAAAGCCATCTCTTATAGAGAGAATATATATAAGATGTTCTATAGATGGTATATTACCCCAGAGAAACTTGCTCAATTTGACTCGAATTGCTGAAATCAGTGTTAGAAATGTCAAAATAAGGTGGGATCTTTTTACCATATGTGGTGGTTTTGTGACGAAGTCAAAAAATATTAGGCCTAGATACATGAAATATTGCAGAAAATGTTAAAATGTTCTATACCCTTTGTACCAGAAATATTCTTGTTAAATATTTTACGTGAAAGCTGTAAAAAACTTATTTGATTCTGTATGTAGTTACTTCTGCTAGAATTTTATATGCAAAATACTGGAGAAGAGTGGAAATCCCTACTAAAGAAGAGATTATAAACAAAATGCTGGAAACAGCAGAAACGGATAAATTGATTTTATTATTGAAAGAATATCCAGAAAAAACTTTTGAGAATACATGGACAAGATTCTACACTTGGTTGGAAAATTATAATAATTTAAAGCAATAGTCAAACAATACATCAGTGAGGATACAGAGACGAGTTTTGTTACACTGGCAATGAATGACTAAAAAAAATTTTTAGATGAATATTTGACCAACATGGTTTAGTTATTCGGCATAAGCATTATAATTATTTGAAGAGTATGTATGTATGTATGTGTGTTGAATGTATGTATGGACAATTTAATAAAATATTGTTATTAAAAAAAGGCAATTTCATTGAGTGCCCACAAGTTCTTGTATTGTGAGAAAAGGAGAAAAGTACTTCCTTCTGTACCTGCTCTATCCCATTCATAATCTTATAAACCTTGATCATGTCACCTCTCAGCCGTCATTTCTCCAAGCTAAGGAGCCCCAAGCACTTTAACCATCCTTCCTTCCTTCCTTCCTTCCTTCCTTCCTTCCTTCCTTCCTTCCTTCCTTCCTTCCTTCCTTCCTTCCTTCCTTCCTTCCTTCCTTCCTTCCTTTCTTTCTTTCTTTCTTTCTTTCTTTCTTTCTTTCTTTCTTTCTTTCTTTCTTTCTTTCTTTCTTTCTTTCTTTCTTTCTTTCTTTCTTTCTTACAAACCTACAGGTTCAGGGGAGTGGATACAGACTAAAAATAAGAGTAGCAAGGATCATAATACAATTATTTTTTTTAAAAAAATGATATTTCCCTTTTGCCCACATAGTAAAAAGTGAAAATTAGTCATAAAAAAGTATAAAGCAAACAATCACAATCTTATTCTTCTGTAGTGTGTACATCTTAGCTTTAAGTTTCACTTTAACTTTTCTTCATAGGGAAAGTGTTCCAACCCTTTTATCATTCTAGTTGCCCTTTTCTGCACTTTTTCCAATGCTATAATATCCTTTTTGTGGTGTGGTGACCAGAACTGCACACAGTACTCCAAATGAGGTTGCATCATCGATTTATACAGGGGCATTATGATACTGGCTGATATGTAATACAAATACAATATAATAAATACAATCTCTCCTTATAATAATTATCTTTTGGTTTCGTAAGATTCCATGCACTCCCATTGGCTGTAAAATGCCCTCCCTCAGCCATTGGCCCATCAGTCGCCACTCAAGAGTACTCATGTGCCATTGGCCGGGTGCTGGGCCTGCTCCTCTTCCCCACCCACTCCCCCTTCAGACAGATTTGCATGTTAGATTTACTGGCAGACAGCTCTCTCTCCTGAGGAAGACAGTTCTCTTGACTCCTGTGAGGGACTGTCCCCTCAGTGGCTGTTGGCAGGCAACCAAGCTTGGTTCTGTGAGTAAAAAAACAAAGGACTTTCAGCATAACCACCTCCCCCGCCCATAACCCCCTCCCCAACGGCCACTTTTCTGTCAGAATAAACGGAAAAAGGTTCTTTCTCCTGCTTAGCTTCAGCATGGCTAGCTGGCTAACGAGGTGGGCCAGCAACCATCAAACCATTTTCTTCAATTCCCCGCTGTGTGGCTGACTTTCCCCTAGGGTTGCCAATCTCCAGGTGGGACCTGGAGATCTCCCACTGTTACAATTGACCTCCAGATGACAGAGATCAGTTCCCCGGGAGAAAATGGTTGCTTTGGAGGGTAGACTCTATGGCATTATACCCTGCTGAGTCCTTCCACACACACCCCAAATGCTGCCCTCCACAGGATCCACCTCCCCAAATCTCCAGGTATTTCCCTAATCAGAGTTGGCACCTGTACTTTCTCCTCTGTCAGTAAAAGGCCCTTTCCACACCTATGTTGGCCTTTGGGAGAAAACTCATTGGGCCCAGTCCTGATCAGGTTGCCAACTCCAGGTGGGCAATTCCTGGAGATTTGAGGGATGGAACCTGGAGAGGGTGAGGTTTGAGGAGGGGTGGCACCTCAGATAGGTACGATGCCATAGACTCCACCCTCCAATCCAGCCATTCCCTGATGGGGAACCATTGTTGCCAATCTCCAGGTGGGGGCTGGAGATCACTCAAAATTACAACTGCTCTCTAGGAGGGAGGGGGGAGGAGATGGAAAACTAAAGGTAGGTTGATGGTTGCCTGAGAGGGAGATAGGGTTGTCAACTCCAGGTTGGGAAATTCCTGGATATTTGAGGGGTCGAACCTGGAGAGGGTGAGTGTTGAGGAGGGGTGGGACCTCAGACAGGTACAATGCCATAGACTCCACCCTCCAAACCAGCCACTCCCTCCTAGGGAACCACTGTTACCAATCTTGGAGGTGGGCTGGAGATCACTCAAAATTAGTACTGCTCTTCAGGAAGCAAAGATCAGTTCCTCTGGAGAAAATGGTGGACTCTGTCATTATACCCTGCTGAGATTGCCACAGCAAATTGTCACCTCTTTCTAGAGCCCGTTGTATTTATTTCCACAACAGGCCTTATTCCTAGTTTCAATATAAAACACAATAAAACATTATAACGATTAAATTGTTTATTTATTTGTTTCCTTTATTTATATCACATCTTTCTCCCCAAGGGAGACCCAAAGCAGTTCACATCATTTTTCTCTGCTCTGTTTATCCTTACAACAGCCCTGTGAGGTAGGTTAGGCTGAGAGTGTGATGGGCCCAAGATCATCTGGCAAGCTTCCATGAAAGATTTGAACCTGGCTTCCTTGATCCTAGTCTGTCACTTTAACCACTACACAAGCTTAGCTTTCAGTGGTCCATGGGGTCACAAAGAGTCAGACTCAATTGTGCGACTGAACAACAACAACTGGAGACAATTTTGGCCAGGATATTTCAATTCCTTTCGTTTTTGGCCCTGGAACTCCCGTGATCATCCTGAAGCTGGTGGCCAATTTTGAGATTCTTAGTATTATTTTCTGAATTATGCTTGCCACAAATGGACAGACAGATGAACATGTGGATCCTTTTATTATTATAGACACATGGTAACAGTCACCTTAGCTCCCAGCAGGCCCGTAGCCAGGATTTTGTAATTCAGGGGACCTTTAAATAAGTCAGGGGGCACTGGCATCACAAAATAAAAAATGAAATAAAAATAAAATTATAAAAACTCACTTTTTCAGCATTCCACTCTGCTTGCCTACATGGAGAAGCAAGCCACACTTCGAGAAGGGGAAGGCGCAGTGGTAGGGAGTCCTCCAGGTAACCCAGAGAGTTGGGGGTCCTCTGGGTGGCCCAGACAGCTGGAGGGCCTGGGTGCTGGCTGGAAGTTGGGGGGCCTTGGCAGGAAGTTAGGGGGCCAGGCCCTGAAATGCCCCACTGTAGCTACGGGCCTGGCTCCCAGTGCCCCATTTCATTAAATATTTTTCTTCTAATCAGTCTCACTTCTGCTATCAGAGCTGGACATGAAGAAGCACACTTAAAGGAATGGAGCATCATGAGTTAAGACAGAGAAGGGCATAATTTCAGTCCTCCCACAAAAGGGTTGCCAGCCTCCAGGTGGAACCTGGAGATTTCCTGGAATAACAAGTGATCTCCAGACTACAGTGATCCATTTTCCCGAAGAAAATGGCAGTTTTGGAGGATGGACTCTATGGCATTATACTCTACTGAGGTCCCTCCCCTCCCCAAACTCTGACCTCCCCTGGTTCCACCACAAATCTCCAGGAATTTTGCAACCCGGAGTTGGTGCCCCAAAAACGTCTCCAAAGAATGTAACATTTTGGATTAAAATAAGGCCTTCTGATCCCAGGCTTTACATGGATCCTCCCGCTGTTTCTGATTTGACCTTGTGTAGACATCTCTAGTTAGTTGAAAATGGAATCCTTAAGGAGTTTGCAGTGCAAGGCCAATGGCAAGACAACATAGTTCAACATGATACTTTTCACCTGAAATTGTTTTTTCCTCTTGATACCCTGTATTGTTTTTTCTTAATTGATTTGCTGTATTGTTTTCAAAACTGCTGGTTCTGAATATACTTACTTCCAATTTTGGGGGTGGGAGGGGTGGCATATTTTACATCTGTGAGGGAATGGTGCTCTCTTATGGTGCTTAGCCTTGCAGCTTTTCATAGCTTTTTAAAATTTTGGCTTAAAAGGACATGTGTTCTGTTTTATACCAATGTTTACAGCTGTTTGTAAAAAAAAAATAGGATTGCAGAGTGAAACACTGAAAGCCTCACACAGGGTGTGTTAGTGTTTTACATTCTGCTACCACATCTGTACTTCCTTCGGGTGATATTTCATAATGTTTTAGACAAATCAAAAGGAAATTAGAACAGTTATGACGGTTTAATCCTGCTGGTATTCAGCCCTGATGGCAGAGATGTTTTTAAATGAACAGTGGTCTATCAGTGGTCACAAGAGCATGCATCTAGGTCCTCCTGCCTCTAATCTGTAGAAAAGATCATGATCCTGCAGGCATAAACCACATTCACCTCCAGAGCAATCAGTAAAGGCAACAAAAAGAACAAAGGGAAAAAGGAGGAACACACACACAGCTTTGCCCAACGACAATATTCTAAAGCATCTCCTCTCTTACTCTAACCCCTATACCTGAAAGGTGCAATGGCAGCAGAGTACCATGGGAAATGAGGCCAGGTGGCATCAGGCTATGATGGAGCTCCATCACACGTCAACCAGGCCCCACAAGCATTGCTGCTAGAAATAATTTTTAAAAATAATTTTTAATTATTTTAGATTCATTCCATAAAGTTGCACTGGGCTGCACCTTGTGCCCTTCCCACTTCCTGATTTGCTGCCTCTGCCTGATTTGCTGGTAACCCTACGTGTGCTGTCACCAGCTCTCCCTCCCTTTCTGCTCTCCCTCTTCGTCCTCCCTCCCTCTGTGTGTATTTCCCATGGTAGTGTGCCACAAGTCTTCATCTTCTTCATCACTTTTGTTAACAGTGCAACTGATCCTTGAGCCCTGGTAGGCACATCAGACTCATATTGTGTGTGTGTGTGTGTGTTATACTCCTTGGGGGGTGGGAAGAGTTTAAAATTCTGAATCAGAGTTCTTTTAATCTATCTGAATTGAGCCCTGGTAGGCACATCAGACTGAGGAAGGGTTTTCCAGTCTATTTTTGTAATCTCTGGCTTTCTTAAATAACAGAAACAGTGATGGGGTGAGGTTTTTCTGCTCTGGAGATAGTGACAGAACTCCCCCTCCATTTTGAACTTAGTGATTTATCAGCTCAAGGCTACCATAGAAGCATCCAAAAGCCTTGCATCTGTAATCCCGCCCCTTTCAGTTATCAATTCAGTTACACAGGTTTTGTATTCTTATATTCGGGGCGGGGGGGGGTCCTTTCTTTTTTTAACCTGTTTTGAATGTGGGATTAACAGCAGGACTTGGAACCATCCCTGCACAGGAGTCCACCCCCACCAAAAAAGAGGGAAATGAAGTTTTCAATCTGTATACTTAAAAAGAATTTTGTCAGAGAGGTTTTGGAACTCAGTTCCAATACATTCCCCTAGAGAAAAAGCTCTCTAACCATCCTTTCTATCATATTTGAAACTGCTCCATACAGAGTCAGACCGTTGGTCCATCTTACCTAGTATTACCTACTTTGGCTGATGCAGCAACTTTCTGTCAGAAGGAATTCCATAGGTGTGGTGCTATACCACTGAAAAACAGATTCATATATTACAGATTAAACGAATTGGGTCTTAATCAGGATCCCTGTGCATTAATATAAAAATAACATTGACAACTGTGTAATGAAACAGGAGATAGTTGATTACAAGAAATAGAAAATGGTGCACAAATGAAGACATGAGAGAAGTGAAATCAAAGCAGGGATTTTTTGAGTTGAAATAGTGGAGCTGTGAAACTTGGTAGAATCCCTGCTTGTAAACATTCTAGAACAGGGGCCCCATGCTGCCCACTTGCACCTTTCTGGTGCTAACCAAGTGCTTTTAGAAAGGGGGTGGGCTCAGCGGGAGTATTGCCCAGCAAGGCTGCTGATTGGCCATTGGAGAGTTGATTGGCTGTGCAGATTTTTTTTTAAAGTTAGCTTAACATCAGCTGCTACCACAGCACAAGGATCTTCACTGTTTGACTGAAGGTAA
This sequence comes from Gekko gecko, assembly GCA_029375565.1. NCBI lineage: Eukaryota > Metazoa > Chordata > Lepidosauria > Squamata > Gekkonidae > Gekko > Gekko gecko. The sequence goes on along the minus strand of JAPDNY010000001.1, from coordinate 65,835,456 downwards.
GCTGTGACAGCTATTTTATGGCTTGCTCCACATCCTGTGGTAGCTCTTTTGCGGCAGCCATTTTGTGGCTGCACCCACCACATTGTGAAAAATTACAAAGTTACCTGCAGACTCAAAAAAGGCTGTGGACCTCTGTTCTGGAAATAAACCCTTTTCAGGTTTAGAATTGAGGTGTCGCCCCATGTTGTTAAAAATGGGCCACTGAGTTTGAAAAAGCTGGCTGTTTCTTGTTGTTCCACTATAATACAAGTAGTTTAGGAATCACTGAATAAGTAGGTTTTCAGGACTAGGGAGGTTCAGCATGTAGTACACAGAGGCCCAATTGCTCCGCTGTTATACCAAAGCCACACTGGAACAGAAATTCCCATCTACATTGCATGTCACTTTCACTTTGATTGAGTGTTGCATTTTATGGCTGTGTCCAGACTGCATGCCGCTTTCACTTTGTTTGATCTCTGGTTTTATGGTGGCTGTCTGCATAGATTTATGGCCATTTTATGGCCATTCGGGGGTGACTCTGCAGTAAGTACGGTGTTGGCCCGGGGTAGTTGAATGTGGTTTTGAACCACATCTTTTTCTGTTCCAGTGTGGGTTTGGTAAAACAACTGAGCAAATGCTAAATGCAGATTGGGCCAGGTACACCTAACCAGACATCTAGAATGGCTGTGGCTCCATGGCAAGTGTAGACTCTGTGGTGAATTCCAGTTGGCTGCTGCAAAATGTCTGAACCAGCCAAAGAGACTGTGCTGTTTCAAACCGGTCAGTTGGCAACTTTTTGCTATCTTGAGGAGAACGCTGGCAAAAGAAACGAGCCCCACCATAAAATTCTCACACAGTGTTGCTTGTTTATACAAACAAGGAAGGAACAAGCCCCTCCTGCCACAGCACTTCTAAAGTAAATATTTTATTTTTAAAAGTCTGAATTCAGCTTTCCTAAGGACATGTGTTATGGTATATTTTGGGCCTTTCTGAATTATTTAAACATCAGCAGCCAAGAAATATTTGCTTTGTTAAACTGGAAACACACAACAAGCCCTAATGCATTTTGCCACTTGAGGCTCTCTCAACAAACATGCCATTAAGAGTGCAATGTACATACATAACTGCTTTCACTCACTTGGACATTCCACTTCTGAACCATTTTTTGTCATAACATACTCCATCTAAGCTGCTCTTCATTTATCCTGCTGAAGTAAAAATGGACTCACCCCTATCCATTTATGTTGCTAAAATAAACACCTATTAATTCTCCCAGATCACAAAATCTTCAGCTCCTGAAGGTTAACTATGTCTGCACAGTGTGTAGTTCTGCTTTGAATCAGCTCAACAGAAAGTGTCCAAATATTTGGCTGGTAATGGGCAAAATGGATGCAATTGATCCATGGTGCTAATGTACAACATCAAAGTCTCTGAGGACAGGCAGCTATAGTCAAGTCACAGACAAATGACAGTGCAAGCAGGATTTCCATTAAGAGAGGCAGAAAGGAGATTGTTCTCACTTGGGTATATTTTGTGGAATCCTAAAAATATAACAACACATATTATGGAGATTTTTGGAAAATTAAAGACCCAGTACAGCTTCCTATGTTTATAATCTTAAAATACCACCTACTAACATTTGTTGGGACCAAGTTATCAAATGTCAGAGTCTCCCAGGGACACAGCAGAGTGTAACAATTCATAAAGAATATTTTGAGATTTATTGCTTTGCGTATAGAACAAAATAAATACACAAGTGTCTTCAGAAATAGTTCTGTATGTTTTAGTCTCCCTATTCTTGTACTCTGAAGAAATGAGGGCCAGTTTGGTATAGTAGTTACTAGTGTCAGACTAGGATCTGGGAGACCCACCACTGAATCCCCACTCTGCCATGGAATTATATACTCTCAAACAAACCAACCTCATAGGGTTGTTGTGAGGATAAAATGGAGAGAATGATGTAAGCCTCTTTAGCTCCTCATTGGGGAGGAAGATGGGATATAAATGGAGTTAATGAATAAATAAAAGAAAAAAAAACTTAATCAGTTTGCCTTGAGTTTTGCATTTCTACTGACTCTCGGCTATAATATTAACTGAAAAGTGAATGCTATAACAGTGAGGTTATAGTATAATGGCACCTATAGTGATATACCATTCATTATTTTAGGGTGTGTCCTACCATCTGTGAGGAAAAGATTCACAGAATTTCCCCACTGTTCTCTTAATTGCTGCATAGGCTTTCCAGCCTCCAGGTGGGGCCTGGAACTACAACTGATCTCCAAACTACAGGGAAAATTTTCTTTGGAGGAAAGAGCCATTTCAGAGGGTTACGCCATGGCTTCACATCCCCACTGAGGTCTTTCCCCCACACAATCCTCACCTTCTCCAGGCTTCACCCCCAAATATCTAGGAATTTCCCAAATTGGATGTTGTGTAGTGGGTTCACTGCATTAAGGAGTCAGGAAACAGCATGATAATCAGCACATGGTTTACTCGTACACAACAGAAAAACCCAATACCGGCCGATGGCCAACTATATATAGTCCCCAGGTCCCATTGGTGGGTTTAAACTTCCCGCCATGGTTCCTACTGGTGACTGCTTGAGGTTTCAGGATCCTAGTCCCTATTGTCTCTTGAGCTCCAAGCTCAGGTAAGGTCACTGTTGCCTAGTGGTGGTCAGCAGACATAACACTGGAATATATGCTATAGCTTTCTCAACCCCACTCCCCCAAGATCTCTCCTGATGTCAGAAAGAGCCACTGCAATGGAGGGGGAGGCAGAATTACAGCTTCTGCAAACAGAGTGGTAGAATACTGGCCATTATGACAATAATAATTCTGTAATAATTAGTATAAAATATATAATTATTATAAATAGTAATGGTAATAGTAATAATAGTGATTTCTAAGCCCATTTCAGATCCCGCCAGAGTCAGCAACTTCTTGCATGTTTGGACGTCCTGGGCCTTCTACAAACCTTGAAAGGTTCCTATCCATTTCAACGGAGAGGGGGAAGCTCCATGCCATAAATTATTTGAATAACCTCTAATACTAGAAAACTTGGCACAAAAGCACATTTCTGAATGAATACAGCTACCCCCTTGAAAGCATAAGCCCTGATTTCAAGGCACTGGAAAAAGAGCACCTGAGCTGAATCACAATGTACCTGTAAATTATGCTTTCTGCATAAAGGCCTTTGGTGTACGTGTGATAGGTCCAGGAACTTGCCAGCCATGTGCTTTGGCAGCTGCTTTTTATTGAAGGGCACAATAAACACCACAGTTAAACAAATCCCCTCTATAACTGAGCCACAAGTTTGATTTGTGGCATGGTGTGATGTTGACTGATACATGGGACTCTCAGCCTAGTCTGTGCTATGCATGAGCATAATGATTCTTTCTCCCCTGGAAGTGTTTTGAGATAAATTCATGAAGGATCACAATACTTTAGTGTCAAGTTATGAAAGCAGTGAAAACTTTATGACCCATTTTCAGCGTTTCCAGTATGGAAGATGAAAAATGCTACAGTAGCCAAACGGTTCACATTTCTTTGATTGCTGCTGGCAATAAAACGGAAGCAGCCAAGGAGAGAAAAATCTTGCTAGCAGGCAGTGCCGAGGCAAAGGAGTAGCCAGCATAAAAGGGGAGACAAGAGTTCCAGTTCTCTTGCAGCAGAAGGTTTCATCAAGAACTCTGCAAAGGATCAGCATCTGCTTTTAATTAAAAAGCCATTAAGCAGAATTTAAACCAGCACCCTGCAGAAACAGTGTTGCAGACGCCCCAGTGGTTAATGAGATGATAACCATGATGATAAGCATGAACGTCCCAGTGAGTGAACAGTCTGGTGGGGAATTTTAAAACTCGGTGTGAACATTTTTCGTGCCAGTTCTCTGTATTGTTCTTTGGAGACTAAAGCCTTCCATTTAACACTCTGATGAAATCCCCAGAGAGATGATAGCATATCTCTCAGTCCTCCTGACCTGCTGGGAGCTGGGATCACAGCTAGGCCTCAAAGCTGCTTATTCTCCCTGATGACTCTGTCTTTGTCTTGAAACAACCAAGATGGTAAATAATTGGTGTCACCTATGTTGAGGCCTCTTGCACGTTGAGACCTAGACTGGACACAACAGATGAATTTCAGATGAACACAAAGAGCCTCCAATATTGCCTTCCATTTCATCGCTAGACATTTTTGGAGCTGCTGAGTCCACTGTGACAGTCCTGCCAGGGTTCAAGCCAGCCATCTAATGATACAAATGTCATGGTTGAGGATTTATTGTCATGGTTTATTGCCCCATCAGCAATAAAAGACACCAGCCGGTAGCCAAATCTGACTGTGAAATGCATATACTCCAACTTGATCCAGAATATAGTTTGCTTGATACATTTGGGCTCAGAGTTTGTTTGTATGCATGTTGTCTTTGTTCTCTCTGTGCTTATAGCTATGTTATAATTTCTCCCAGCTGTTCTGAAATTGTAGTTGTTGCTGGATTTTTAAAAAAATCATGATGAAGTTTCACTTTATGCTATTGCCAATACCACAGCTGTTTTATTCTGTTGGCTTTATTGAGCTGTATTGATTGTTTGTTATTTAAGTAGGTTGTTTTGTTTTCATTGTACATTGCCTTGAGGGCTTTTTTTGTTAAGAGTTCAGGTTTCAAATATCTTAAAGGAAGACTTTTTTTGTATTAATTTTGTTCATATCCTTGGAAAACCACTTTGGTCCCATTGGGGTGTGTGTATGTGCCTTGTTAACAATTTAGAAAGAGGTACAATCTGGATTTGTATTGATACTGAATGTGAAATCAAATGAATATTTGATTGTACTGTACCTTTATTGGAAATTATGTTGGAAAAAGTCAGGTTTTTATGTATCTGAATTTTGTTACCTGGTTTGTCGATTGTTATAAGTCTAAACTTGATTACCTTTTAATTTTTTCTTTTTTGTTATTAGCAGTGTTGGAAGCCTATTAGGGGGGGTGGGGGGATGGGTTGAGAATCTTTTTAAATTGTATTGGTAACGATGTTTAACAATGTTGAATGCATCCCAATAAAAATTTTGTTTTAAAAAAAATTTTTTTTTAGAAAGAGCTGCTATCTATGTATTTTTATCCCATCTTTCCTCCAAGGAGTTCAGGATGGTGTACTTGGTTCTTTCCAAGTTTTCCTTCACCTTATTAATAAGCTCCTTGGACTAAAGGCCTTGAGCACAAAGGCAATACAATATAATAAAATAAAACACAACAGAATAAAATATTACATTACTTGTATACAGTTTCGCCATAAAAACCCTTCTTAATATAGCTTTAGGGAAATTTGGCAGCAGATCAAGTTATTTCTGGATCCAAATCTTTAAAGAGAGGAATGATCACCCTAGATCTGGTGGGAAGTTGTTATTTGATCAATACAGGCATAATCCAAAGATCTTTAGGTACAGTCCATTGATTACAAAATAACATGGACTTTAGCCTCTGTTGGACCAGACATAGGCTGAGTTTAGACTGGCAATTTGCCCTGGTAGAGCCCCGTTTCAGTGATATTGGAAAACCGCATTAAAGGGGGTGTTCACACAGGCACATCTGCCTGGCATTCGCCACCCAAAGGCAACCCAGGCTGTTCCGCTTTCTTCCCGCTTTAAAAAGATACCTCATAAAAGTGGTAGCAAATCCCAGAAGAGCGCTTGGGTCCCGCGTTTGTCTGCTTCCTGGAAGTCTGAATGCACAGCCGAAAAGCCGGGAGCAACCTGAGTCTATTGTGCGCGCCGTCAGCTGGTGCGTGTGGGGATGCGCATGGGTGCCTATAGGCGAATTACTAGGGAAACGCCACATACTGTGCGCCTCCGGGGCAGCAGTCTGAATGCTTTGGTGCACCTCCTCCCGCTTTGCTCCTGCAGCAGTCTGGGCTGTGTGAACGGGAAACCCTGGAACAGTTTGTTCTGGGGCTTTTTTGCCGCGACTGGCTTCCGCAGCAAATTGCCAGTCTGAACTCAGCCATACAACAACAAAGACAATCTGAAAATTGAATTCTCTGTAGATTTAATCCCCAGAACATCCTTGTGCGATAGTGACTGATCCAAGATCCAGTGTCCTTCATGGCAGAGTGAGGATTTGAACTGGAGTTTCCAAGTTCTAGTCCAACACTCTCACCAGTACATCATACTGGCTGCACCTCCCTTTCTAATGTCTCTAGAAGAGAGCTGACTGAGTTGAGAGGGGGTGCATCACCTCTAGCATCCAGGTATGTGCATGAACATCACGGTACCAGGCAGCACACAAGGCTTTTTCTGCATGTGCCATCGTGAAAAAGATGGGGCCATCTTAAATTTACAAGCAGGTCATAGTTATGCACTGCAATAAAAAAAACTTGTGTGTATAATCTTTTCTTAGGAGGATTGTTTTACCTGAAAGTAGTCCTTTCAGGTAAATTACAGTATTGTTTCTTCTTGAGAGGGTTTCATAATGACTGGCTGACTCTGGACGAAAGCCGTATGTTTGATTTGGAGAGCAAGAGGACTTTTTGCTGCTGCTGCTGCTGCCTTTATTATGTGTATCTGCAGTATTAAAACTGTAACCCTAATCTGGGTGGTCCTTATTTTTAGCTCCTGAATCTTAATGGTCCCCTAAATGTTAATGTGGGTAAACTGCTGAGCCCAAATGAATGCAGAATTTCCCTGACATTCTCACATTGCCTAAAATTGTCTTCAGATTATTCATGTATAAAAGAGTGGGAACATTGTTCCATTGCCTCTCAAATGGGACGTTTACCCATGGGGGGGGGGGGGAAATGTGGTTTGCTTATTTGTACCAGAAAATGTTCAGCAGAGCACATGCAAATGATCATGGAAATCAAATGTAACCATATATAACAGTAGTCGTTTTGTCACCAACCCCATTTGTTTCCTTCACAGTGTTTGCCAGTACAGCAGCCAGAAGTCTCAAGAGTGGTCTCACAAGGGGAAGATTAAATGTGTGTGTGTTTTCGTAAAACAATGACATCTTGTTTTCAAAGCTCTGCATGCTTAAAATGGATATTAGAGCAGTCCCGTATAAACTACAGTTCTCAAGGACAATTGTTTAGTTTAAGTGCCATTTAATGTTCTCCTAAATGGTTCTGCTGTTTGGCTTGCAATATATCTTTTAGATTATACCTTTAATCCTGAAAATTTCTGTGTCAATGAGGGAGTCAAACCAGCTTCATCAGATGTAAAGGTCTCTCTCTCTCTCTTTTAAAAAGGCATAAGAAAACCTTCAAAGCCTTATATTTCATTTCTTTGAATAGAAGCAGAACTCCAACTAACAGCTTTCTTTTCACTATGAAAGCCCATGAAACAATCTCTCCCCCAGTTTATCTTCTTGAATTTTATAAATCTCATTAATGGAACCAGTCAAGAAGGATAACGTATACAACTAGAGGCAGACAGATAGACAGACAGACAAGATGGTATAACTCTCACCAGAGTGCATTTCAGTTTAATTCTGGCTTACAGTTTGTAAGACGAATGAGCACAAGAAAACATCAGATCTGTAGCACCTTCAAGACTATCTGATGTACTGTGGCATACCTCACCCCCTGATGGTCTGTAGCCCACCCCACTCTTACAGTACCATTCTAAACAGATTTATACCCTTCTAAGCCCATTGATTTCAACAGACAATTTTGGTTGTTGGCTGTTGGTGGTTGGCTGGCACTGTTTTGTCTAGTCTTTAGGGTGGCATGGGTCTTCTTTGCTGTTTTTGCTTCCACCAACTAATATGGAAGAATACAAAAGAGTTGCAGTCCTGCAATTTCTTTCTGAAGCTATTCCACTAAAATGTCTCCTTCAGTGTATATGATTTGATGGCTGAAACAAATGATCACTTTGTTAGCATAGAAGGGGCATTAGGCGCAAACTCAGAATTATGCCCCATTTTATTCAATGGGGCTTACTCCCGGAAAAGTGATTTTAGGATTGCAGTTTTTGAAAGAGAAATGGCTGCTTGAGGTATGTACATTTACTCTGCATTTACTTTTAGTCAGTAGATTTTAACAGATGGCTGTACTGTTTCCGAAACCTATAAAAGAGCTTGACTTGGTGTCAGGAGCTCCATGGCACAGGACTCCTCAAACAGCTTCACTGCATAGTCAGAAATCAACATGACAGGGCAGAAAGTGACTTAACTCCACTGACAAGTATCGGCCCACTGCATGTTAACAAAGAGGATATATTCTTGTTGACAAGGAACCACTGAAGACGAGGTGGCCACCTACTCACAGAAGACTGGAGGGAGCAGGCCAGGCCAGGCCAACACCTGATTCTTTTCTCTTAGCTGAAGGAATGCCTGTTTCAGTTGTGGTTGGGGACAATTCTGGCCAGTAATGAGGTTAGTCGCTATCTCACTATCACAGAGAGAAGGAAGGCATTTAAGGGTGTGTTCAGACGGATCTTTTGATCTGCCATAGGAACGACTCCCTTGCGGATCAAAAATGCACGACCAGACAGAAACATCTGGGAAATATTCCGGTCCCATAGGCATCCCGTTCTGCTGCGCCTCCAATCCTGATTTAAAAAGTAGCAGTTTCAATGTAGGGTTTTCGCTTACCCGCGCAACAACTGCAGACTTTCTTCCGTCTGGTCACTCCATTAGCACGTGATGCTCCCGTCGGCTCGGTCTGACATCAGACCGAGCCGACGGCAGCAGATTTTAAAAATTGAAACCCCATGTGCGCTTTAACGAGGAAACGCATTCAGCGATAAGCGCTACGAGGAATGTAATATTCATGCTTATTTCTTTTAGGGACAAGATGTTATCGCGATGGGAGATGGAGGGGGAAGGACTGTTCTAACTTGCAAAATAGTCCCTCCATTGATCATGATGGCAATGGCAAGGGGAGGACCGGGACTTTGCTGAAAACCCTCCGCGATTGCCTCAGTTCTCCAAGGAGGCGCAGCCTTGCCTATGCGAATGTACAAAACTTTTTTTTAAAAAAATCCTCGGTGGATGCCGTGTAGACAAATCACGGTGGGAACAATGCGTGGTGAGGCTATTTCATGGGGGGGCGTCTGGTCGTGCTAGGCTGGATTAAAAAAATCGGGATAAAATTTTAGGAGGGCTCATGGCGCGATTGACTGGCCGTCTGAACGCAGCCTTAGAGTTGTCCCAAAATGTGGCTTTGCTAATTCTTGGCATATGCCTTATATCCAAGGAAATTCTTACAAACATGACAAAAGAAATGTTTACATTTACAACATGGGAAGTGTTATGGGGCACACTATGCTTTACATGTAAACTCAAGCAATGATTTTTATTATTAACAAAGCATGAACACATGAAGCTACCTCATACTGAATCAGACCCTTGGTCCATCAAGGTCAGTGCTGTCTACTCAGACTGGCAGTGGTTCTTCAGGGCCTTAGGAAGAGGTCTTTCCCATAACCTAGTCCTTTTAACTGGAGATGCTGGGAACTGAAATTGGGAGTTTCTACATGCAAAGCAGAGGCTCTTTTTCTGAGCCGCAGCCCCACTCGAAGTAGCTTTGTCCTTGTTCTAGATATATGTTTCCCCACATTAATGGATTTCTGAAACTCTACAAGGGAACAGCCAATTGGATGGAGGTAGCTCTGGGAAAAGGTTCAGCATATCATCCAACTCAGCTTCAGATCTTGAGCTCCAAAGCTGTTTTTTGCATTTTTTTAAAATAAAAGCTAATAGCGTTCATGGCTTCTTTACACATATATGTGTGTAAAGTACATCCTGTCCATCACCAGCTGAAGTCTATAAAACAGTTGAACATGCATCACAGAGAATGCACATTAGCCTTGAAATTAGTCTTCTTTTCCCTGTCCTTTTCTGGCCCTTCAACAAGCAATTAGAGGCATGGATACTATTACTGCTGTATCTCTACATAATAACATAACTGGATTTTGGAAGCAAGTCTGAATTTTTCTGATCTTGGCTATTCCTGCATTTGATCCAGTTGGGAAAATTAAATTTGACCTGGAAGTAAGTGGGGAGAAACATCTGCCAAAAATATGAGCAGATGTATCATTCAAATCCAACACCAGGGAGATGCATACTGACATAACTCTTCTGCACTGTTACATGGTACAAAGAACACCAACGGGAGCTGTTATCAGATATCAAAAAGAAAAGGTCCACTGTGGTGAACATGGCAGAGACAGAAATCCAAGGGCATATGGTATCTTTGCTTTACTGACCTGCAAAATTGGATAGGACCTCTGGAGGATGGAGGAACTTTCTTTTTTTCTGGGGAGGCTTTGGTAGCTGACTGTTGGAAGTTATATGATGTAAGAAAGCAAGGCTAAGTGGGTGGTTTGGAAATAAAAATAATGAACTAGCTAGAAGCATTGGTTGAAACCCATCCCACAAACTCAGTTGGCTAGACATGGTAACTTGGACACTGGCCTAGGGGACAGGAAGCATTCCTTTGGCTACTGCCTTTGATCAGGGTTAGTTGGTTAAATGCCCAGATAATTGAGGTTGGAAGTTTTAAAAAAAATGAAAAATATTTTTTTAAAGATAAAGAACATCCCTGTTATTCATAAAGGCAGGTTCCTGTGTACTATAATTTAATATATAAAGCCATGGGGAGGGGGAGTACTGAAAGTTATAAGGGACATGATCCATACAAGTGCAAGTACAATTGTAGGTTGTACCTTTTCTTGATGACTGTTGGCTAGACTCAAACACACAGTATCTGGAAACAGACAGGTTACTCATTTCCAGGGCCACCCACATTTTACTTACATTTTTAAAAACCTTATGGAAAAACCGATTTTCATCTTTTTTTTTGTTTAATAGCATCAGCATACGTATAATGATCTACCTCCAAAACTAGTGTCCAAAATATAATATGTTTGTGACTATAAGAACATAAGAAGAGCCCTACTGGATCAGACCAATGGTCTATCTGGTTCAGCATCCTGTCTCATATAGTAGCCAATCAGTTCTTCTGGACAGCCAACAACAGGGCATAAAGGCTGAGGCCTTTCCCTGATGTTGCCTCCTGGCTGTAGGATTTGGATATGGTTGCCAGGTCTTACCTTGGCTGGAGCAGGGGACTTTGGTGGCATTCCAGGGGTGGGCAGGGATGCTGTGTAATGTCCCCAATGCATTGATGTCACCTGGAAATGATGTCATCATGCCGGAGACGTTATGTGGGGGACACTCTGGTATTTGGGCAAAGTATATGGGTTTTTTGGCCTCAAAACCATACAGTTTGTCCAAATAATAGAGCATCCCTACACAACAGCCCTGGCACGATGACATCACTTCTGGGCATTAGGGATGTCCCCATTTGGGGGTGGGGCTTCCCCTTCCAGCCAACTGGCTGGTGGCAGGCTGAAGCCCCCCAAATTGGGGTTTTCTTTGGCATTGCCGAGGGAATGACAACCTTAGATTCATATACTTAGTGCCTCTGAATGTGGAGGTTCCCCTCAGTCACCATGGCTAGCCACTGATAGACTTATCCTCCACAAATCTATCTGATCCCCTTTAAAAACTATAATGGTCCCCATATGCTACAGTGGAGCTGGGGACAAATTGATTTGTTTTGCACACCCCATTATAAGACCATAAGAACACAAGAGAAGCCAATGTTGGATCAGGCCAATGACTCATCCAGTCCAACACTCTGTCACACAGTGGCCAAAAATACCAGGTGCCATCCGGAGGTCCACCAGTGGGGCCATTATGCTTTTCAGTATGATTTGTAAGCTGTCTTGAGTCACAGGGAAAAGTGGAGTATGAATATTTGAATAAATATTTGAATAAATAAGTAGCTGGGCAGGTTGATAACATTCAAGCAACTTCCTGTTTGTTAGGTTAGGTAGGGTTGTGACAGTGATTGTTCCACCTTTGTTATACTTGACCTGTAATTTGTCATATTTCACTGAAAAAAACAAAGTAGACTGCCCCCTCCCCAAGTGCTGGTATGTTCTCTAAGGCTCAGCACGAGGCAACAGTCCAAGGCCAGATCTACCAATATGGGGTGGGTAGATCTGGGGTGGGTAGACATGTTTTCTGCAGACCACACCTACCAATATAGTGGAAAGGGGTGGAAAGACCTGTTCTCCAGAGGCCAGGTTTACCAATATAGTGAAAGGGGTGCATAGATCTGTTCTCTGGAAGACAGGTGTACCAATATAGTGGACTGGGGCAGGTAGACCTATTCTCCAGAGGACAGGTCTACCAATATAGAGGAAAGGGAAAGGTAGACCTGTTATCCGGATGCCAGATCTACCAATATATTGGAAAGGAGCAGGCAGACCTGTCCTCCAGAGGCCTGGTCTACCCCTATGGAGTTTTAATTTAAAGTAGATGGTAGCAGCCAAGAGATGCTTCAAAAAAAGATCCCAATAAAGGAAAGCTGTATCCTAACTGCACTCAATTAATTTTTTAAATATTAAAGTGAACAGAATGCAACAATTATTCTTGAAATACAAAATACATAAGATGAGTACAAAATATATACAGGTATTCAACAATTATTGTTTGTTGTTATTAGTTGTTTGTTGTTGTTAGTTGTTAATGATGATCTCCAGAATGTTTAACCATTTCGAAAGATATCTTCTTCTGAAGACATGAAAGAAAATGAAGAACCTTATAGAATAACATTAATAACAATACTACATCAGAATCCATAGTAATTGTATCCATAATCAACAACATTATAATAATAAATCATTTCTTACATGTAACATCTCTGGTCAATTTTTCAGCTGGTACATTTCAAGAAATTAATGATTTTCTTCGATAGGTCTATAAAACATGTCATCTATTTCCTTTTAGAAATTGCACAATCAAATAAAAATTCATAGAAAATGATTTAATTAAAGGGATAAACTCATCAACACATTACTGAGAGAAAGTTCCTGATGATTCTACACTGGGCAAAATGTTGTAAGATGCCTTAACAGGTGCATGTCATCATAGTCTATTATACAGATACATTCGTATGTAAGTACAGGTACTGCAAAGACTTACCCCATTGCTCTAAAGTGTAATCCTGTAGGGTTGCCAACTGTTTTCTATTCAAGCAACCTATTGGTGCCATATCATAAAACAAGATGTAATAATACTGTTATTAGACCGGTATGGACTTAATGAAAATTTTAAGTAACATGCTAGATCCAAGGATGCATTCAAGCCAAACGGATGGCTTGTGTTAAGTTTAAAGATCCAATAAGCCTCCCTGTGCAGTAGGACTTTACGAATGTCTTTCCTGCAATATTTGTTCGGCTCGATCACCTCCAGAACCATGAATTGGAAATCATCATATCTGTGCCCCTTGGATATAAAATAGTCCATGAGTGGTGCTTCTGCATGTTGATGTTTAGTCTTTGATTTATGCTCAAGAATACGAGTCTTTACAGCTCTCATGGACTCCCTAATGTACTTCAACCCACAAGGGCAGACCACAAAATAGATTACTCGTTTTGTAAAACATGATGATGAATATGATGTCAACACTTTCCTGTAATTAATTTCTGGGAAGTCAACATATTTCGTTTCCCAACTCAGGGTACATGCTGCACACCTATGACATTTGAAATGTCCTTTGGGTGCATTATCTGGTTGAATTACTGGTTTCAGATCTGCTCGAACCAACAAGTCTCTAATGCTAGTTGTTCTACAGAAACCAATCTTTCATTTCCCCCTGCATCCTGGGATGTCCCCAACAATGTGCCAATTCTTGATGATTACTCTTTTAATTGAATAAGCCAAAGGGGTAAAATCTATGGCCCAATGTATGCCTGCTCTAGATTTTGTAACGGTCTCTTTAAACAGTTCATTTCTGTCTCTCCTATCTGATCTAAGATATGCATATTCTATGATCTCATTTGGGTAACCTCTCTCCTGAAACTCTAAGCTTAACCTTGTAGCCTCTATCTGATAGTCTTCCTCTAAAGTAGAGTTCCTTTTTAGTCACAAGAACTGCCCATAAAGAATATTATGGCTAATATGTTTTGCATGGGACGATGTGAAATGTAAATAAGAATTTTTGTCCGTCATTTTCCTATAAGGATGTACTGCCAACTGATCCCAAAGAATATAGACCATGGTGTCCAGAAAATGCACCTGTTCTTTGCTAGTAACTGATGTGAATTTTATAGACTCATGCACTGAGTTCAGTCAGTTCATGAAATCCAACACTATATCCTCCTCATCCAGGATCAAGAAAACATCATCAATAAATCTTTTGTAGTAAATGATATGTGAAAAATAGGGATTACTGGAAGCATTATTAATCCACTGTACCTCAAATGCACACATAAATAGATTGGCCACAGAGGGAGCAAATGTGCTTCCCACTGCAACTCCTTTAATTTGCCAGTAAAAATCATCGCCAAAGCAAAAAAAACTCTTTTCAAAAATTATATCCGCCAAATCAAGTAAAAAGAGTGTAGGTGGACACTATGTCTCTCTCTGCTCCAAAGTATTAAGAAGACAAAGACGTGCCTCCTCATGTGGGGTATTAGTGTAGAGAGATGTCATGTCCATAGTCATAAGTACAGCTCGCAGGGGGACTACCATACCTTCTATCCTAGTTATAAAGTCCTTAGTATCTCTCAAAAAGGAAGGGATGTTCAAAACAAATGGCTGTAAAAAAGTATCTAAGAACTGAGAAAGGGGTTCAAAAATAGAGTTAATACCTAACACAATAGGTGGAGAAGACAAGGGAATACAATAAAGAATAGGAACTCTTGCATATTCATTAACAAGGAAAGTAGTTGTGTTAATATCTATACAATCCAATGCAAGAGCTTCTCTAATGGTAACTCAGATAATTTTTAACACTTCGTCAGTAGGGTCATGACTAATAGGTCTATAGTAATTGGAATCTGAAAGTTGTCTAGAAACCTCCTGTACATAATCTGATCAGTTTAAAAGAACTATACCCCCACCCTTATCTGCCCCTTTAACAACAATGGATGTATCCAAAGAAATATTATGCAATGCATCCACTTCCTCAAGAGTAAGGTTGTATTTAGTTTGTCTTCTCTGAGATTCTAAAAGCTGCATGTCCTCTAACACTCTTCTCTCAAACACTATTATTGATGGTACACTAACAGATGGTACAAATTGTGACTTATTTTTTGGAAAGGTGGGGGTACAAAAATCAGAATTTCCAAAAAAGGCTCTCAGCTTCAATGTCCTGATTAATTTGAACACATCTACCCGTGTGCAAAAAGCATTATACTGTGGTGTCATGGTATAGCCTAATCCTAAATGCAATACTCTCCGTTCAACTGGTAATATAATTCTGTTTGATAAATTCACTAATAGTTCCTTTTCTTCCCTCATTTTACTGTTTGAAAATTCTCTCTGGCCCACACCTTTTTGCACCTTTCTAAAAAAGGTCTTTGGTAAACATTTTCCTCCCCGGAGGTTGTGACAGAATCTTCTGCTTCTGTGGTGTCTATGTCTGAATTAGAATTTTACAAGGTTATGCAAATAATCTTCTAAAAAACTAATTTATGCAATGGTTAAATGTAAACTCGCTCACAACTGTAATGCTACTAACTTTTTTCTCTCATGAGGTAGAATTTTTCCTTGCAAAACAGTGGAGCTTAGAGGGAACATTGCACTTAAACATTCCTTTTCACTCAGGCTTATAACTGAATGGTTTTACCTTTTTAGTTGTTTCATGCTCTGCTTCTGACCTGAAGACTGTTCTCTACATCAGTTTAAGCCCTTGTATGTGAATTTTATGTTGCTTTTATGCCCTGGCTGGTTCTTTTAGAGGCTTGTTTTAATGGCTTCAGCTTGTTTTTAGTGGCTTATTTTAGTGGATTGGTTTGAACTTTTAATCACTGTGTTTTAATGTTTTTGTTTTAGTTGTTAACCACCTTGAGTAGGTCTCTGGTGAGATGGCATATAAATTGTAAGATATTTGCTGTTAATCATGTAACTCTAGGGCTGCCATGGCTCTCACTATCCTGCCAGAAGCTGTATTTGCCTCCTGCATCTCTGAGTGGTGGTGGGAGATCTGCTCCCCATAAGACCCTGATCCAGACCAAGAATCATAACAAAAAGAACAAATCAGTTGGCTTGCTGTCACCATGAAAATATAGTAATAAAATAATTGAGCTATCTGTCAATGTTTGTTTATTTCTTTACTTTATTTATATCCCATCTTTCTCCCCCATGGGGACCCAAAGCAGCTCACATCATTCTCCTCTCCTCCATTTTATCCTCACAACAGTCCTGTGAGGTAGGTTAGGTTGAGAGTGTGTGACTGGCCCAAGGTCACCAAGTAAGCTTCTACGGCAGAGTGGGGATCTGAACCTGGGTTGTACAGGAGGCAGCAATCAGCACCATCCCAAAGAAAAAGAAATACAAGAAAGCAAAGTGGCTGTCAGATAAGGCTTTACAAATAGCAAAGGAAAGAAGGAAAGTGAAAGGCAAAGGTGAAAAGGAGAGATTTACCCAACTGAATGCAGATTTCCAGAGAACATAAAGGAGAGATAAGGAGGACTTCCTGTATGAACAAAGCAAAATAAAAGAGGAAAACAACAGAATTAGAAGGACAAGAAAACTGGAGAAATTAAGGAAACATTCCATGCAAAGCTGGCCATGCTAAGGGAAAAAAAGGTTGGGACCTAACAGAAGCAGAAGAGATTAGGAAGAAATGGCAAGAATACACAGAAGAACTATACAAGAAGGACCTCAGTGTCCTTGACAACCATGATAGTGTGATTACTGACCTTGAGCCAGCCATCCTGGAGTGCGGTCAAATGGGCCTTAGAAAGCATTACTAACAACAAAGCTAGCGGAGGTGATGGTATCCCAGCTGAGCTATTCAAAGTCTTAAAAGAAGATGCTGTTAAAGTGCTGCACTCAATATGCCAGCAAATTTGGAAAACACAACAGTGGCCACAGGTTTGGAAAAGGTCAGTTTACATTCCAATCCTAAAGAAGGGCAATGCCAAGGAGTGTTCAAACTATCACACAATTGCACTCATTTCACATGCTAGCAAAGTCATGCTAAAGATCCTACAAGCTAGGCTTCAGCAGTACATGGATAGAGAGCTGCCGAAACTACAAGCTGGGTTTTGAAGAGGTAGAGGAACTAGAGATCAAATTGCCAACATTCGCTGGATTATGGAGAAAGCAAGGGAGTACCAGAAAAACATCTGCTTCTGCTTTGTTGACTATGCTAAAGTCTTTGATTGTGTGGATCACACAAACTATGGCAAGTCCTTAAAGAAATGGGAATACCAGGCCACCTTACATGTCTGGGTCAAGAAGAGACAGAACTGAATATGGAGCAATGAATTGGTTTAGCATCGGAAAAGGAGTATAACAAGGATGTATATTGTCACCCTATTTATTTATTTATTTATTTATTTATTTATTTATCTAATTATGTCTATATCCTGCCCTCCCTGCCAAGATGGGCTCAGGGTGGCTGACATAGAATTACATAAATAATCATAAACATAAATATAAAATATAATTTATAAATTTATATAATTTATAGGACAAAAACCGAGCTCCTTGAACATCTCTCTTGAAACTATGCTGATGCTCTTTGAAACAGAGGTATTTCACAAAATAAGGAATAGATTACTGGAGACAGAGTTGTGGAACTTGTATAATGCAACCAATAAGACTTGTTCTCCTCTGAACCATGGGATATTTCCCATGGTAGGACGCTTGCACAGTTATTCCTTCCAATGGCAATCTCCAAAATTGCGCAGAATTTTTACACTGTCCAGGCTTAATGTTTTATCCTTGGCAATTTTATTTGGAAGATTCCAGGGTATTCTCTTTGCCAATAGACTTTGCCCTTGTACATGTGAAACGACTGAAACAGCGTACCATGTGCTGTTTGAATGTTATTATGCTGGAATTGGGCAACAAATTTTATCACCAATTTTGGGTAGTGTGTCAGATTGTTCTAGGCTGAACAAACTACTTTTTTGTTTAATAGCACTGAGGAAAACTTAACTGAACTAGTGGCAAAGTTTTTACTGGCTGCTGCCTGTATACGTAGCAAAATTTTGTAGCTGTTTAATGTAGGATAATTTTAACAGAATTATATTTTATGCAGAATCTGATTTCTCTCAGATATTATGTTTTTACTTTTGTGAAATGCCATTAAAGGAATTGTTTGTGTGTGTGCAGAGCACATAATGCGAAATGCCGGCCTGGATGAATCACAAACCGGAATTAAGATTGCCGGGAAAAACATCAACAACCTCAGATATGCAGACAATACCACTCTAATGGCAGAAAGTGAAGACCTCAAGAGCCTCTTGCTGAAGGTCAGAGCCCAAAAGTTGGCTTGGAGCTCAACATCAAAAAAGCTAAGATCATGGCATCCAGCCCCATCACACCTTGGCAAATAGAAGGGGAAGTCACGGAAGCAGTGACTTCACATTCCTGGGATCCAAGATCACTGCAGATGGTGACTGCAGCCATGAAATTAAAAGATGCCTGCTCCTTGAGAGGAAAGTGATGGCAAACGTAGACAGCATAATAAAAAGTAGGGACATCACCCTGCCAACAAAAGTCCGTATGGTCAAAGCAATGGCATTCCCAGTAGTAACGTATGACTGTGAGAGTTGGACCATAAGGAAGGCCGAATACCAAAGAATAGATGATTTTGAATTATGGTGCTGGAGAAGACTCTTGAGAGTCCCTTGGACTGCAAGGAGATCGAATCAATCAGTCCTAAAAGAAATCAACCCTGACTGTTCCCTGGAAGGCTAGATACTGAAGCTGAAGCTCAAATACTTTGGCCACCAAATGAGAAGGGAGCATGGTGTGAAAGCACATTGAAGAGTGTTAAGGGGGTGAGTCTGATCAAAATTGTTACCAAAAAACCCTGGATCAATTAGAGGTGGGACCACAATGGATCAAACTGCATGCCTGACCGCATCCTCAGTGTAGCATAACAGCCAGGGTTGCTTGTCTTGCTCCACTAGTGGATTAGTTGATGGTTTATCATGATCTGTTAGGCAAGTTTGTTTCAGTCTCGGAGAAAGGGAAGTCTAGCCCATAGTAAAGTGCTCAAACTTCCTTAAGCCCCTAGTGGCTGCATAAATAAATGGAAAACATTTGGCTAGATGCAGCATGCTGGCTTCAATGGCCCTCCAGCTGACTTGGGCCCCCCAAATTTTGTTCCCCCAGTCCCCCTATTTCAGTAGCTCTGGTTGGTATTTCTGTTGTGGAGATACTGCATTTTCCTAATAATCAAAGTGAAAATTGCTTCTTCCTTTGAAGAATGAAATTGCTACCCCATCTTTCCAGTAAATGTTTTGTGTCCCAAAGTCTCTCAAGTACTACGTCATAAACTCCATAAAATAGGTCAGTGCAGAAAGCTACATGCCTTGTGCCCAGCCAGTCCAGAAACTTCACACTGCTGGCTAATCCCAGTGGCTGAGGCTGCACACCTCTGCTTTTTTCTATGCCAGAAGAAGGCTCTGAAGCCTGGCCATACATATTCCCAGGTGCCTGTGATAAATCCCAGCCTCAGCCATGAGACTCTTGGATCCAACCATGGAGTCCTTGACATTCTTTGCCATTCAGTACCAAATCCCTCCCACACTCAACAGCATGACTACTCAGCATTCATTATGGTCACATTAAATATTACACTGTTACATATGGATTTGTTCCTGCACGGTCATCTTTATAAAATCCAGGACATGCTTTGATTGTCTGGGCAAACTGTTTACCTCAGACTTTCTGAAGATACTGCACAGGATGTTTGCTTTCTTTAAACAGTTGTTAGTAGGTGCCTAGGGTATCCCTTCCTCTTCTAAAACAGTTGGGCCTATTAAAAGTCAGCTTTCAAAAATGTTTTGGTTATCTCTGTGGGTCCAATAGTTTTATAGCATTCCATTGTTATTCTTATGTGGATTAACTTGGCCATGCATACTTTGAAGATCTGGGCTGCAGAAATCAACATATTTATAACATGACAGAGACTATGGATAGGTAAAATATGCTCTAGTAGGCCCAGAAGCTGCATTTTGAAGTGAAAGAAACATTTATCTCACAAACAAGACTATCCAGAGAGACGTTGTGGCTCTCTCCTTGGCTTGTCTGCTGCATTAATGCAGACATCACAGCTCTACCCAAACCTCATTGCATCATTACATGAGCATCCTGTTTGAAGTAACATATTGGGGGGGGGGTCACTGAAGGGCACTTAATTGTGAATTATTTACTTTATTATTAGGGTTGTTTTTTTTTAATAAACTCTCCTAAAAAGGAGAGAATTTTATTACTTTTTATAAAAAGAAAGGGGGAAGGTATATAGAGGGATTAAGAAAAAGGGTGGAGTGAATTTTTCCTGTTAAAAAATTAGTTTTAGTTAGTAAAATTACAAATTTTGGCAATCACCACGGCTGGAAGATCTTCTTTTTATCTTACAAAAGTCCAAAAATAAACTTTGTTAGTAAGGTTAGTAAAGTCCGTTGGGGTTAATTATTGATCTGCTCCTTTCTGACGCTCCACAAACTACTTCTTTGGATATCTTCCTTTTACATCTCTCAGGTTGTACGATGGGCCCTCTTTAGGCTTCTTGTCTCCCGCTCCAGCTCCTCCCTCTTCCGGGTCGCTGTCTTCCTCGCTGGTTGAATCTGTCCAAGTTGCGAGTGCTGCATCTTCCTCTGTACTGGCGTGTCTCTTCAGAAATTCTTGGGCTTTGAAGACAGAGTCAATCTTCTCTCTTTTGTCATTATATTTAAAAGTTAGTCCTTCGGGAATACACCATCTGTAAATTATCTGATTTCTTTGTAAGAACGTGGTCAAGCCTTTATATGCTTTTCTTTTCATTCGGATTTCATAGGGAACATCTTTCAAAGTTCTAATGGTCTGTTCCCCAATTTTCAAGGGCACCGCTGAAACTGAACGCAGGATTTGATCTCTGGTACGCTGCTTTGTGAACTTGACAACCACTTCTGCTGGCAGATTGTTTTTCTTTGTAAAGGTTGAATAGGCTCTGTAGGCCATATCCATCTCTTCTTTCAGTTCCGACGCTTCTCTGCCAGTTAGAGGTGCCAAGGCATTCGCCAATGTAGTTCTGAGATCTTCTTTTTCCTCTTCTTTGATGCCCTGAAAGCGGAGAGTCCGATTTGATTTTTCCATCTGTAACATTAAAATTCTTTTTTCTTGCATATCCTGATGTTTTTCTAATTTATTGACCTTTATCTTTATTTTCTTGGTGTCTTCCATTGAGACCTGTGCGATCTCCTCCATCTTCTTTGATGTTTCTGTTAGTTGTTTTTGTTGACTGCTGAGAACACTTTCCATGTTACACAAAGTTTCGCTGATTTTCTGCATTTGATCCAGCAGAGGGCGCAGTGACTCGCTTTTCTGTTGATCGACAGCTGGCTCCGGTGGGGGGGTGCTCAGACCGGAAGTCCTTCCCCCCTTCTTTTCCAGTTTCAGCGGGACCTTTTTCAATGCGGACATCTTTTTAATTGTTTACTTTAACAAAGTTCGTGCCGCGCCACTCAGGAGACTAACCAACTCTTAATCTTCAGCGTTTCCCCAAAGGTATCTTCACCAACTCTTTTTTCCCTTCACCCCCCTCCGCTTTTCTTTTATAAGTCCCGTTTCTCAAGGGGGGTAGGGATTCCTCCCTCCTCCCATCCGCTTATATGCTTGCGGGGGGTTCCGACTTTTCGCTTCAAAATAGATCTCCAACTCACGGTTCGATGCCAAGTCTTTCCATTTAACTTCAACTCGATCACTTTATTCACTCCTGGAAGTCGGTGGCGTTGCTAAGTCCCATTACGGGCACGACGCAGCGGGGCTGATTAGGGCGGGGAGAAAGCCTCAATTTCCCGGCAGTTTGCCGGCAAAGAGGCTACTCCCCAAGCGCCCCCGGTTCAGAGCCTTTGCCTAAGGCTCACTAGGGTCTTTCGCATAAGCGAAGACCCCCCCAAACTGCGCGTGGGCTAACCACCTCCGGGAGCGTCCCGAAAGGTGGCCGACATTTGCTCCGCCGAAACCGAAAGTGATTATTAGGTTTTTTACCATGGGGAGGTAGATTTCCTGATTCAGTTCTGGTTAGAACATAAGAACATAAGGGAAGCCAATGTTGAATCAAACCAATGGCCCATCTAGTCCAACACTCTGTCACACAGTGGCCAAAAATACCAGGTGCCATCAGGAGGTCCAGCAGTGGGGCCAGGCCACTAGAAGCCCTCCCACTGCTGCCCCCTCCAGCACCAAGAATAGAGTACATCACCTGCCCCAGACTGAGAGTTCCTATCTACACTGATGGACCTCTGCTCCATATGTTTATCTAATTCCCTCTTGAAACTGTCTATGCTTGTAGCTGCCACCACCTCCTGTGGCAGTGAATTCCATATGTTAATCACTCTTTGGGTGAAGAAGTACTTCCTTTTATCTGTTCTAACCCGACTGCTCAGCAATTTCATGGAGTGCCCACGAGTTCTTGTATTGTGAGAAAGGGAGAAAAGTACTTCTTTCTCAACCTGCTATGTCCCATGCATAATCTTATAAACCTCAATCATGTCACCCCTCAGCTGTCGTTTCTCCAAGCTAAAGAGCCCCAAGCGTTTTAACCTTTCTTCATAGGGAAGGTGTTTCAACCCTTTTATAATTCTAGTTGCCCTTCTCTGCACTTTTTCCAATGCTATAATATCCTTTTTGAGGTGTGGCGACCAGAACTGTACACAGTATTCCAAATAAGGTCGCACCAATGATTTATACAGGGGCATGATGATACTGGCTGATTTGTTTTCAATTCCCTTCCTAATAATCCCCAGCATAGCGTTGGCCTTCTTTATGGCAGTTACACACTGTCTAGACATTTTCATTGAGTTATCTACTACAACTCCAAGATCTCTCTCTTGGTCAGTCTCTGCCAGTTCAGACCCCATCAATGTGTATTTATATTTAGGATTTTTGGCTCCAATGTGCATCACTTTGCACTTGGCCACATTGAACCCCATTTGCCACATTGCTGCCCACTCACTCATCCTTGACAGATCCCTTTGGAGTGCCTCACAATCCTCCCTGGTTGTCACTGCCCTGAACAACTTCATGTCATCTGCAAATTTAGCCACTTCACTGCTTACTCCCAATTCTAAATTGTTAATAAACAAGTTAAAAAGCATCGGACCGAGTACCGATCCCTGTGGTACCCCACTGCTTACCATCTTCCACTGAGAAAGTTTCCCATTTATACTCACTCTCTGTTTCCTATTTATAAACCAGTTTTTGATCCACAAGAGGACTTGTCCTTTTATCCCATGACTATTGAGCTTACTTAGGAGCCTTTGATGAGGAACTGTATCAAAAGCTTTCTGGATGTCAAGGTAAACAACATCTATTGGGTCCCCCTTGTCCACATGTTTGTTCACTCCCTCAAAAAACACTAACAGGTTAGTGAGACAAGATTTTCCCTTACAGAACCCATGCTGAGTCTGCCTCAATAGTTTTTGTTCATCAATATGCCTACTAATTCTTTCCTTAATAACAGTTTCCACAAACTTGCCCGGTATCGACGTCAGACTTACTGGCCTGTAATTTCCTAGATCTCCCCTGGAGCCCTTTTTAAAGATGGGAGTGACATTAGTTACCTTCCTGTCCTCAGGAATGGAGGCAGATTTTAAAGAAAGATTACATATCAATGTAAGGAGATCCACAAGTTCACATTTGAGTTTTTCAGAACTCTTGGATGAATGCCATCCGGGCCTGGTGATTTATTAGTTTTTAAATTGTACATCAGTCATAGGACTTCCTCTCTTGTCACCACAATCTGATTCAGGTCTTTCAAACCCCATCCCGAAATCGGTGCTTCTGGAGTGGGCAATCACTTGTCATCTTCCACAGTGAAGACAGAGGCAAAAAATGCATTCAGCTTCTCAGCCATTTCCCTATCATCCTTCACTACTCCTTCTACCCCTTGGTCATCCTGCCTCCCTGGCTGGTTTCCTACTTCTAATGTATTTGAAGAAAGTTTTATTGTTCGCCTTTACGTTTTTTGCGATATGCTCCTCATATTACCTTTTTGCTTGCCGGATCACAGACTTGCATTTTAATTGCCACAGCCTGTGTTCCCTTTTATCAACCTCACTGAGACTAGCTTTCCACCGCTTAAAGGAATCCTTCTTACCTTTTACAGCTTCCATTACTTTATTTGTTAACCATGCAGGCTTTTTTCTATACCTATTTGTGGCTTTCCTAACCTGCGGTATATATTTTTTCTGAGCTTCTAGGATTGTATCTCAAAAACATGCAAAAGAGGGCAACCAAGATGATTAAGAGCACCTTTCCTATGAGGAAAGGCTAAATGATCTGGGACTTTTCAGTTTAGGTCCATAAACTTATACAAGGGGTACAGAAAGCAGATAAAGAAAACTCCCTCTCTCATAATACTAGCACTTTGGGGCACTTAATCAAGTTGGTGTTGACCCTCCAACTGATTGGCCACTGTGTGAAACAGAAGCCTGGACTAAGTGAAATGTTGGTCTGATTCAGCAGGGCTTATTTTATATTCTTAAGGGTGTAAGAGTGCTTAGGATGTTTGATATTTCCAGAGATCTGGAATATGTTTGATATTGGGATATGTTTGATATTGAAACTTGATATTTCTAGAGATCTGCCCATCCTCTCTAAAATCTCAGTGCATTTTTCAAGTGATTTATAGCTGAGTTGGGATCAAGTCAAGCACAATGCATTTTGAGCGGGATCTCCTACTTCCATTCGTGCAAGGGGTCAATTTCCATTGGTTCCCCCTTCTTGCTATGGTTCCCCTGCACATCCCATGCCATTTTTGATGGTCTCCTGCCCTTTGGGAATGGCTTTTCAATGAGGCAGCAGACTACAGCAAGAAGGGGGAAGAGACAAAGATCTGGTCTGTAATGGGGGTCTACTGGATCCAAGCCTATTTACATACCCTAATGGCAACCAAGCGGAGGTAAATCATCAATGAATCTTCATAGAAACAATCATAGTCCTGCAATATTTGCAGTGTACCACATGTGTTCTTTTACAAAACATGTGCTCTGCAAGGAAGAGTTTGTCTTTCTGGAAGGAACCACACTTCAAATTGGACAAGTATTTGTTTTTCAAAGAATTGCAAAAAATGCCTCTGAGGAAACAAACTGATGCTGGATGAATGAATTCATATTATTTATATGTGAAAAACAGCATCCTCTTCTCCAGTGCAGATGTCTGTCTTTCTCTATAAACAGAAGCTCTCCCTTGTAAAACAGTATGGGAGGTAATCATAAGAAAATGGCTTACACAGCTGCATGTTGGCAGAGAATTTTTTATTTCTGGCAGCATTATGAAACTATGGATTTCATTCAAGGCATTGTGAAAAATTCCAACATTGCCTCATCATTGCTTACTGACGTTCTGCATAACTTGTGCAATGTAACCTGGGCTTAAGTTTACTACAAAGGACATCTCATTGTTTCCCATAATCTTACTCCCAAGTAAGTGTAGATAAGACTGTAGCCTTAGTTTAATTTGATATTGTCATATATTGTCTTGAGTGCTACTTTACACTATATGGGAAATTTATAATGCAGGAAATGGTGCAGAAAGGTCAATCGAAATGGCCAAGTGGTTGGTCTCCCTTTTCAGTGAGCGATGCTAAGGAGTTTAGGGCTACTTGATTTAGAGAGAGAACTAAGAGAGTACACAGTAGACATTTATAAAATTATGCATGGGGTCAAAGGAGTGCATAGAATGATCTTTTCCTTCTTCTGCCATAATAGTAGGACTCAGAGATACCCAACAAAGTGTGCTGGCAGTAGATTCAGGACTTCATTCAAAGAGTTACTGGCTCTGGGGAGTCATTGCCATGGGATATAATGGTTGTTATGTCCTCAGAGACATAATGGTGAGCATAGTGAGCAGGTGCTCATTATGCGGATTCTGAATACTGTCTGGTGTTGCCCAATCAGAGGGCTAGTACAGAAACAATTATGATTGGTTGTTAACATGCAATGTGATTGGTCATTATAACTGCACTATGATTGGCTGCCTGTTCAAATGTTATTGGCGCGTTTCACAGTCTGTGGGTGTGGCTACTACAGCCAGAACTGTATTTAAACCCTTGTGTTTGTGGACTATTTTGTCTAGCTGGTCTAGTCCTTAGCTGGTCTAACTTGGAGCTGAAATAAAGCTGAAATCACTTTTGAACTGACCTTCAGTGTGCTGTCTCGTACTTATTAATGGTGGCTTTTAAAAGGGCTTAGGTTCAATCCATTTAGTGGCTATTAGCCATGGTGACTTAGTGGAACATTCAAGTTCCGAATACCTAAGGGAGGAGTCCCCAACATGGCACCCATGGGGCCATGGCACCTGCAGACACCTTTCCTCACACCCACCTAGTGTTTAAAGAAAGTCCTCAGGACCATACGGGGCTTTTGCCCAGTAGGGTTTCTGAGTGGCAGTTGGAGATTCTGATTGGCTTTGCAGATTTTTTTTTAAACAAAAATTGTTTTCATAGCAGCTGCCACCACAGCACAAGGAACTTTGCTATGTGTATGCAAGAAAATATTTTTAGACAGTGTGTTCATTTTAACAGGCATCCTATTAAAGTTTCTGCCTGAAATGTTAAAGAGTAACTATTGCAGTTATGCATAACCTCACTTCCTGATATTTTGCAGTTGGCTCCTGCAGCAGCCATTTTGTGGTTGTGTCCAGCACTTTCTGTCAGAATTCCAAAGGTGCCTGCAGGCATAAAAATGTTGGGGAACCCTGACATAGGGGAATCAGTTTCATATTGTAGCAGGAGACCTCCCACCCACTGCAGACTGCCATTGTGATAAAGGGTACCATTATGATAAGCATAACCAGGAGTGATGTCGTGTTGCTGTGAGGCTCTAGCAGTCCCTCTTTGCTTTGTAGTAACCATAGAGATTTGAAAGGCTGCTAGAACATCACAGCAACATGTCATGTTGCTTTTAGTTACATGGTTGGAAGAGGTGTTGCAGCATTGGAAGAGGTATTGCAGCAACTCCCTAAAGCACTATGAATACCAATGCTGGGGTAGCAACAGTGGGGTGGTGGTGGAACCCTTGGACTCTGTATCCTGCTTGTAGACCTTTGAAGATATCTGGTTGGTCCCTGTATGAAACAGAATGTTGGCCTGGATGGACCCTTGTTCTCATCCAGCATGGTTGCTCTCACATTCTAGTTCACCATGCTCAGGATTCTGTTAAATATAAAACAAAAAAAAATAAAATTATGTTTTCATCGATGTAGTAAATAGCATGAAATATGTACATATTGAATTCTGTGACAAACATACTGCAGTCATCTGCTTTGGGTTACTCAATCTCCTAGCTAGAACATAGATTCAGTTGGGTAAGCCATGTTGGTCTGAAGCAGTGGAACAAAGTTTGAGTCCAGTGGCACCTTTAAGACCAACCAAGTTTTACTCAAGGTATAAGGTTTTGCGTGTGTGCACACTTCAGAAGAAGAAGAAGAGGAGGAGGAGGAGGAGATTGGATTTATACCCCGCCCTTCACTTGGAGTCTCAGAGCAGCTTACAAACTCCCTTCCCTTCCCTTCCCTTCCCTTCCCTTCCCTTCCCTTCCCTTCCCTTCCCTTCCCTTCCCTTCCCTTCCCTTCCCTTCCTTCCCTTCCCTTCCTCACAACAGACACCCTGTGAGGTAGGTGGGGCTGAGAGAACTTCTGGCAGAAACTGCTCTTTTTCAAGAACAGCTGTGCCAAAGCTTGTGACTGACCCAAGGTCATATCAGCAGGTGCAAGTGGAGGAGTGGGGAATCAAACCCAGTTCTCCCAAATTAGAGTCCGCACACTTAACCACTACACCAAACTGGCACACTTAACCACTATGCCAAACCAAGTAACTTCATATTTTGAAGTAGAGTTTGAGAAGAGGAAATGAATAATCAGAGGTGGAGAGCTCCAACTAGGCAAACTAGAGGCTTTGAAACAGTTGTGGAGAGTGACCAGCAACCAGAGAAGGAAGCCCTGATACATTCTGATAGCAGATACTGGAGGCTGTAGCTCAGTGGCAGTGGTGGCTTGTGGGGCACAGGGAATATCATTGCTTCTACCACAGTGTGCTGCTGAAACATGAGGGGGAGACAATGCCCATACCAGTACATGACAGAGTTTCCTGGGACCATGGCTGCAGAACTATGCTGACACACAGGTTCTGAGCTGCTAGTGAAGCCCCATGCTGGCATGTGATGTCATATCCCCACACTCATTCCAGGTTGTACTTAGAAGCTGCATGACCATATGGTACTACAATCATGCCCATGTCACCTCTTTCACTGCCTTCCTTCATCCGCTGATATGGATATAACCTTTACCTTCCCTTTCACTGGTGCACAGTTGTGGACACTGAGATATTCCCTGCATCCTTCTCCACAAGCCACTGCTGCTCAGTGGTAGAGCACATACTTTGTATGCAGACGGTCATAGGTTCCATTTCTCTGCCTGAAAGATCTGCTACCAGTCAGAGAAGGTGGGGCAATGGTCTGACTCAAAGTCAAGTTCATATGTTCAGGGGGGTATTATTGTACATTATTGAGATTCTGGGGAAATGCAAACTCCTCCCCCCCCAAAAAAAAACATAAACCATTTCCTCTACACAGCTTTAGCACTCACTGTGGTCAGCTACTTGTGATTGCACAGCCACTGGATGGTTGTCACCTTCTGCCCCTGCCAGTCATGTGGGCTGGTGGATGACTAATATAATTTGGACGACATGAATACTAGAAGCCCTGAATCACTATATTAGACCCCTTAAGTCAGAGCTATCTGGATATACCCTGAACATGAAGGAAGATTGTAGAGATGAGAAATATGATTTTAGATGAGTTATCAGCTGAGCTGACTTAAGAAGGTGAGACTGTGGCTGTGATCAGACGAGCAAGATGCTTCAGTGTCATGGCAGCTCCCTACCAGATTTGAAATGCATGATCAGAGAGTAACATCTGGTTACTGTTCCTCAATTGTTGGCCCCCTGTCCACACCCCTGACTTCCCTAAAACTGGATTAAGTCTCACAGTGTCTCACAGTGGATTTCGAAGTGGCTGATCTCTCCCTTGCACACTCAAGCTGCTTGGTGATGTCTGACGAGTCCAGTCCCTGGCCACCATTTTTTTTTTGCAGTTAGCAATGTGTGCATAACTGCATATCCATTCCCAGTGAATAAGCAGTTATGTGCATGCACACATTAGAGTTTTTTTAAAAGAAGCTGCCTACCCGCACTCTCCATGGTGACAGTGCAGCAATGGTCTGGACAGTCAACCGCGGGGTGAGGCAGGAATATGGTGGGATTTCTGGTTGCACCTCTCTGGAACAAATAGCTCCAGAGAAATTAGAGGCATGGTGAAATCCTGCTGTCAGATCTCAGCCTAACAGTGGCTTCCTGATCACAATTACAGCCTTCTAAGTGGGTTTGGAAGGGTGAAATTCTGCCTAGGATGCCACTGTGAATTATAAAGTGCTTCAGGTAAGAGCCATAGCTTAAGTTAACTTCAGCCTTGTGAAGTCCCTTCTACTTGCATTTTGACTCTTATTCTTGAAAATTCAAATCTATTGCATTGGACCAGGCTGATACAATCTCTCCTTAAAATATTCCTCACAAACTGAAGAGCTGCAGAAAATGACCCCAGATGCCTGCAAAGGCAAGCTTTACATACAAAGATGCAAATGTCATTCATCATTTTATAAATGGTCTTCACTGAAATGCATACACTGGCCAACAGGAAAGTGGTTTAGTAAAATTAGGCACAGCATGTTGAGGATATATTGCATTCTTACCCTTTATATTTCCTTGCAGGCTAATGAGTTTAACAGAGAAGGAAATCTTTTGATTGCTGTCTTCCTTCCCATGGGAGATATGCCATCCAGTAGGGGGTTTTTGCACCTACTTTTTGGTAAGAAGAATGCTAAATCCTAATAGTAACACCATATTAAAAAAAAGTTACAGGATCATGTCATAGCCCAGACAAAGACTGCTACTGTGAAGGAAAGTGCGGCCCTACCAGTTTTTAATCCATAAGAGAACCCATCCACTTAATCTGTTACTGCTAAATTTACTTAGGAGTCTTTGCTGAGGTACCTTGTCAAAAGCCTTTTGAAAGTCCAGGCATATAATGCCTACTGGGTCACCGTTGTCCACATGATATACAGAAATCATGTGCAAGTTAAGTAGGTATTTGGACTGCCTACAAACCATAGTATGACAAACTCATGGAGGCAGCCTTAAATGATCATCCTTATTTGGAGATAGGCATGGCCAAAAAGCAGCTGAGTCTAGTGGTAGCACGCAGGAAGCCAGATGTCCCCTGGCCAGACTGCAGCTTCAGGCTTAGCAAAGGATGTCTGTGGTTGAGGAGATACTGGAAGGAAGGCACCAGAGCAACACCAGGCAGGGTAGCCAGGCACAACCTGGCAACCAGCAGGAGACCAGGGTGGCATAGGCATAGGGAGAAGCCATCAGTGACGGTGTGATGTAATTTCCAAGAAAACCAAGAAGTGATACTACACCTGTCTAGGAACCTCTGGATACTCTATGGTTTCATCACATAGTTGCTGGTGATTCTTAGAGAGGCATGACATTGCTTCCAGGTTTCTCCAGATATGATGTTGTGCTGTTGGCCCAAAGGATTCTCCCATTGGTGGGAAATGGGAGCTGGGGGTGGGGAATCCTTTGCTCCCACAGGGGTGTGTGTGGCAACCCTGGTACCAGGCTATAAGGGTTGAGTGGGAGGAGTCAATTAAAGGGCAAAACAGAGAGGAAATAGGAAGAGGTGGGAGTGAAAATGGAAGTATTGGAGAACAAAGGCAGTTGAACAGCACTGAACAAGGGAGCCTAGGAGAGCTGGGGTAGAGAGCCTGAGTGAAGGCTACAGGCAGCTGTATTTGGTGTATACCAGATAAAGGTGTTTACGTACATGGACTTCTCTGCCTGGCAGTGAATTTATGACACTGTGGAGGGTGCTTCTAATGTTCCCTTGCCCCCAGGAGGGGCCCACACCCATGCATGCCAACTTTAGTGTTATCAACTCCAGGCTGGGGAATTCCTGGAGATTTGGGGTGTAGAACCTGGAGAGGGTAGGGTTTGGGGATGGGAAGAACTACAGCAGGATATAATGACATAGAGTCCACCCTCCAAAGTAGCCATTTCTTCCAAGGGAGCCGATTTCTGTAGTCTGAAAATCTGTAGTAATTCTGGGAGATCTTCAGGCCCCACCTGGACGTTGGCAACCCTGCCAAATTGTGCTAGATTTTTATCTTGGGATTCCCCACATCATAGCATATAAAAATAAGTAGCATTCTGCTGCTGTACTTTTCTCTAAAAGGGAACTCTCTGGGTAAGGTAGGAGCTGAGGATGTCGTGTGTCTTCTTCCACACCAAAGGGGCACTTGTTTTCAAAGCTCAATCTGTACAGTATCTCAAGACTTCACTTCAGGAGGACCCTGCTTTGATCTGTGATCAGAAGACAGGTTTCCACATATATACTTTGCTACACTTAGTCCCAGCCACGGAGTCTATGTTAATTATTTAAAATGGCTGTCTGTATCTTAAAAGCCATTCCTTTCCTATCTTTATGAAGTGCTGATAAGGAAAGCACAAGTGGAACTCTTTAATGTTTATAGAAGGAGAGACACTATGGAAGGCGCTTCAGGGTGCTCCCAGATTTCGAACAAGAACAATATTACAGTTTGTCAAGGCACTGCAAACATCTATGTATGCACACATTGTCCTTGGCCTTCACTGTCAGAGGGTAGAAATGCGTATGAAGCCATTTCCCCTTCCATTTATAGGGGATGCAAATCCCACTACCTTACATAACTTGCAAGCCAACTACAATTTTATTTGCTTGTTTGTTTGTTTAAAGCATTTATTAGCTTTTCTCCCTTACGGAACTCAAGGTGACTTACAATAGAAATGAAACATCAAAAACACAGAGAAAACACTTTTATAAAACAATTTAAAAACTCTAATTAGGACTGCCAGTAATAAAAGCTAAATCAATTAAAATGCAGTCCTAAATAAAACTGTCTTTGACTGCCCCTTAAAGTTTGACAAAGAGGGGGCCAGGCACACCTCCCTGCAGAGGTCTTTAATTAGTGGGGCAGTCAGGAGGGCATCTCCCTGCAGTCTTAATTCCTAGGCAGGAATTTATGGGATAAGATGTCCTTCAGATACCCCGGTACCAAGCCATGTAGGACTTTAAAGGACAAAACCAGCACCTTGAATTGGGCTTGGGAGCAGATCGGCAGCCAGTTTAATTGCTGTAGTATTGGGGACACATGCTCCTGATAACTGGCCTTGACCAGCAGTCTAGATGCAACATTCTACACTAGATGCAGCTTCAGAACACTCTTCAAGAATAGCCCCAAGTAGAGTGCATTGCAGTAGTCCAGTCTAGATGTAACCAAGGCATGGATCACTGTGGCTAGATCTTTTTTTTTTTTAAACAAAATTTTTACTGGGATGCATTCAACATTGTTAAACATCATTACCAATACAATTTAAAAAGATTTTCATCCCATCCCCCCACCCCCTAATAGGCTTCCAACACTGCTAATAACAAAAAAGAAAAAGTTAAAAGGTAATCAAGTTTAGACTTGTAACAATCGACAAACCAGGTAACCCAATTTCAAATACATAAAAGCCTGACTTTTACAAACATAATTTCCAATAAAGGTACAGTACAATCAAATGTTCATTTCATTTCTCGTTCAGTTTCAATACAAATCAAGATTGTACATTTTCCCTTTCATTCTATGTTCAGTTTCCATATACAATTTCAGGCCTTCCCAGTCTTTTAAATATTGTTCTGCCATTTGTCCATTTAGTTTTTTCGTCATTTTGTCCATTTCGGCTAAAAACAGCAGTTTTCTTAACCAGTCATGTATATCTGGCACCTTCTCCGCTTTCCATTGTTGAGCAAAAGCCATTCTCGCCGATGTAATCATATACCATAATAGTGTCCTTTTTTCTTGTGGAATTTTTTCCATTGTCAAACCTAAGAGAAGAAGTTCCGGACTTTTCCTAATAGGAATTTTTAATATTTTCTGCATCTCACAATGTACATTTGACCAGTATACCTTTGCTTTATCGCATGACCACCACATATGGTAAAAAGAACCCTCTATTTTTTTACATTTCCAACACTTATTACTCAAGTTCTTATCCATACTAATGTTAGCAATCTTTTTTGGTGTCATATACCACCTGTACATCATCTTATAACAATTTTCTTTTACATTGACACAGGTTGACATTTTAAAAGCTTTTTTCCACAAAAATTTCCATGTTTCCATAGAAATTTCTTTGTTCATATTTATGGCCCATTTTATCATTTGCTCTTTAACAGTTTCATCCAAAGTATATACAGTCAACAAGGTTTTATAAATCTTTGATATCATTTTTCACTCTTTTTTCAACCATATATCTTCAAACTCATCGTTCTTAGCTCTAAAACCAACCTCTTTACAGTCTTTTTTGTAAATATCCCGTATTTGACAATATTGTAACCATTCATACTCAAATTCTAATTCATTATTTGGTTTTAAAACATATTTTTTGCCTTCCTTTTGAAGCAACTCTTGGTATTTCAACCAATCATTACCTTTATATTCTGAAAAGGGATGAATAACTGCAGCAGGAACAATCCACAAAGGCCTCTCATCAGGAACTGTGTTCTTGTATCTGGTCCATGCATCAAACAATGTTCTCCTTACATAATGATGCTTAAACATTGAGTCTACTTTGTTTTTCCCATACCAAAGATAGGCATGCCAGCCAAATCTGCAATCGTGACCCTCAAGGGCCAAAAGTTTTCTATTTTCCAAATTAACCCAGTCAGTTAACCAAGACATACATACTGCTTCATGATATAAATGCAAATTCGGGACTTGGAAGCCACCTCTTTCTTTGATATCATACATTATTTTCATTTTAATTCTTGGCTTCTTTCCTGCCCAGATAAATTTAAAAATTTCTCTTTGCCATTTCACCAACACTTTCACATCTTTTACAATTGATATTGTCTGAAACAAAAACATCAACCTGGGCAGTACATTCATTTTGACAACAGCAATTCTTCCAAGAAGAGATAATCTAAGTTTTTCCCACTTTTCTAAATCACGCTTTATCAAAACCCACAATTTTTCATAATTATTCTTAAACAAATCAATATTTTTCATTGTAATGTCAACTCCCAGATATTTAACCTTTTTAACCACTTCACATTCTGTCAGATTTTGTAAAATTTGTTGCTTTGTAACATTCATGTTTTTACACAATATTTTCGATTTATTTTTATTTATATAGAACCCTGCGAAGTCACCAAACTCTTTTACTTTTTCAAATACCAAAGGCATGTTATTAACAGGATCTTCAACAATAAACATAATATCATCAGCAAATGCTCTTAATTTGTATGAAAAACCTCTAATATTCAGACCTTTTATATTATCATCATCTCTAATCATTTGCAGCAGAATCTCCAAAATCCAGATGAATAACAATGGCGATAGGGGACAGCCCTGTCTAGTCCCTTTTCTGACCCGGAACGCTTCTGTTGATTCTGCATTTACAATCACCGTAGCCTTTTGTTCTTTGTATATTGATTTAATCATTCTTGTAAATTCTGCGCCCATCTGCAATTTTTCAATCACTTTGAAACTGTGGCTAGATCTGACTGACCCAGGAAAAGATGCAGTTAGTGTGCTATCCAGAACTGGCAAATGCACTCTAGGCCGCTAGGGATGCCACTAGGCATGCCAGCCTCCAGGTGGGTCCTGGGAATCTCCTGGAATTACAGACCATCTCTAAGCTACAGAGATCTGTTCCTCTGGAGAAAACAGATGCTTTGGAGAGTGGACTTTATGGCATTGTACCCCACTCAGGTCCCTGTCCTCCCCAGGCTCCACCGTGAAATTTGAGTTTTCGAACATGGATATGGCAAGCCCCCTCCCCCAACTGATGGCTAGGGGGACTTGGCAACCCTACCAACCACAGCAGCCACCTGGCTTTCTAAGGTGACTGCTGTGTCAAGCAGCACTCCCAAGCTGCAAACCTGGCTTTTCAAGGGGAGGATAACCACATCCAAGACAGGGGAGAACTGAAGTCCCTGGTCTGCTTTTCTACTAGCCCAGAGAACCTCTTTTCTCATCAGGATTAAGTTACAGCTTGTTCACTCTCATCCAGCCTATTACTGACTCCAAGCACTGGTTCAGAATATCAACAGCATCCCCCAAATTAGGTGGGAAAGAAATTAGGTGGGCATCATCATCATATTGTTGAAATACCAGCCCATAACTTCTGATTACCTCTCCCAATGGCTTCTTATAGATATTAAATAACTTGGGGAATGAGATGGAACCCTGTGGCACCCCACAGGTCAACAGTCATCTTCTGGCCATCCAGATAGGATTCAAACTACCGTAATACAGTGGCCCTTAGTCCCAGTACTGAGTATCAAAGTCCACTAAGAGATCCAGGAGAAACAGAAGGGTTGCATCTAATTCTCAATAGCACTCACCAACCAGGGCAACCAAAGCAGGTTTTGTTCCAAATCTTGGCCTGAACCCAAACTGAAGTGGATCCAGAAAATCAGTTTCTTCCAAGGATCCTTGGAGCTGAGAGGTCACAACCCATCCTAGCATCTTGCCCAAGAATGGAGGATTGGCCTCCTGCCCTAGGGACTCCTACCCTAAAAACAAAACAAACAAAAAAAACAGTTGTAATGACTGGTCTAATCATGAAGATCCCAAAAATTGTGAGAATTGTGGTGATGGTATAGGTATTGTAACGGATGTGTAAAACAAGTACTGAAGTTCAGATGTATATCCTGGTGTCATGATCTGCGCTGTGCCACTAGAGGCCTACTGGGCCCAGGGAGGCTAGCAGTAGGGGAGACTGGGCCTACCAACCCCAGAAGGCCTTGGGAAGTTTTGGCCCCAATTTTGACCAATAGGGAAGCAGAGGGCTGGGGAACAAAAGAACTGGTGCAAGAGAAAAAGCTGTTCTTCTTCCCAGCAAACAGGGCCAGAAGAGAGGCTGCTGTGGGGAAGAAACCCTCATCCTGAGGGAAGGGTGAGTAGTCTAAGGCCATTTGAGATAATGAGCTAGGGACAGTATACATTTAGATGTGTTAGGGCATTTGATTTCTTTTCTTTTCACCTGTTATTATTCCTGAACCTTGTTTGTTTGACCTTCTATAAAATAAACTGTTTCATTGTTCACTCTGCCTGGTCCTCATGCTCGTTTTGGCTAAAATGAAGGTCTAAAGGCCTGGGAGGGTGCTCTGGGCCTTCTCAAAGGAGCCTGGAACCAGAGTGGTGGCAGCACCAGGTGACACCCCACTTGAGCCGTGACACCTGGTCAGGCAATCCCTGCATTACAATGTACAGAGCTTTCTGAAAAGTTTTCAAGGTTTAAAATCCCAGGATGCAGGGGAAAGGAGCTCTGTGAGGATGACTTTTACTCCATTAAAGAAGACAACATGGTAACTTTTTGGGCCCAGGAAATATATTTCACAGAGGCCAGTCATGGATGGAAAGTTATTGTCTCCCGAAGAAACAGTCCTTAAAGCCTAATTTGAACCCTTTCAAATTAGGCCCAGGACATTGTGTGGGGTTTTTTTGTTAACAGCTGTATGAACAGATGCTTTGATGAACTTGATACCTGAGCATGAGCCACCTGAGACATCACCTTATCTCTCCCTCTCACCTGAATTTCATTTGAGCTGAGTTGTCGACCCACGGAAGCATCTGTTTCTTTCAGTATAGAATGGAATTGTTCTGGAGGGCACTTTTTGTAAAAGGAACAGGGTTGTAGTTTAAATACCTGTGAAAAATTTCAAGCAGTTTAAAAACATTGCAGTTTATTTGGACGTATTATACGATTTTTATTTCAGTGGTCTCCAGTTTTCTTGCATTGTTTCTTGCATGGTTTTCTAATTCTGTACTTTGTAATCATAGCAGCCTAAATAGCCTGGACTAACCTGAACCCATCAGAGTTTAGAAGCTAAGCAGGGTTGGTGATGGTCATAAGAACATAAGAAAAGCCAATTTTGGATCAGGCCAATGGCCCATCTGGTCCAACACTCTGGCTGATTTCCCACTACAGCTGCCTCGGGGTTGCGCCGCCGTTTGCCCCGATATTATTTGTCAATTTCACACCCAAAGCCGTGGGGCTGCATTTTGACCCGCGGCTTCGCCCGATTTCCCCCGCAGTTTCGTGATCCTCAAAAAACAGGATCACGAAACTGCGGGGAAATCGGGCAAAGCTGCGGGTCAAAATGCAGCCCCGCGGCTTCGGGTGTGAAATTGACGAATAGTATTGGGGCAAACGGCGGCGCAACCCCGAGGCAGCTGTAGTGGGAAATCAGCCTCTGTCACACAGTAGCCAAAAATACCAGGTGCCATCAGGAGGTCCACCAGTGGGGCCAGGACACTAGAAGCCCTCCCACTGTTGACCTCCCCAAGCACCAAGAATACAGAGCATCACTTGCCCCAGACCGAGAGTTCCTATCTATACCTTGTGGCTAATAGCCACTGATGGACCTCTGCTACATATGTTTATCCAATTCCCCCTTGAAGCCGTCCATGCTTGTAGCCACCAGCACCTCCTGTGGCAGTGAATTCCATGTGTTAATCACTCTTTGGGTAAAGAAGTACTTCTTTTTATCTGTTCTAACCCAACTGCTCAGCAATTTCATTGAGTGCCCACGAGTTCTTGTATTGTGAGAAAGGGAGAAAAGTACTTCTTTTTCTACCTGCTCTATCCCATGCATAATTTTGTAAATTTCTATTATGTCACCCTTCAGTTGTCATTTCTCCAAGCTAAAGAGCCCCAAGCACTTTAACCTTTCTTCATAGGAAAAGTGTTCCAACCCTTTTATCATTCTAGTTGCCCTTTTCTTTACTTTTTCCAATGCTATAATATCCTTTCTGAGGTGTGGTGATCAGAACTGCACACAATATTCCAAATGAGGTCACACCATCAATCTATACAGAGGCATTATGATTTGTTTTCAATTCCCTTCCTAAAATTCCCTTCCCCAGCATAGCGTTGGCCTTTTTCATTGCAGTTGCACAGTGTCTCAACATTTTCATTGAGTTATCCACTACGACTCCAAGATCTCTCTCTTGGTCAGTCTCTGCCAGTTCGAACCCCATCGACATGTATTTGTAGTTAGGATTTTTGGCCTCAATGTGCATTTCATTTCAGTGGGTTTCAGAGAACTTCCCAGAAGGTTGTGCCTTAGATATTCTGCTAGACTGTAAGAGTCAGTCAGCAGCTATTTGTTGAATGAAATAAACATAGTCAGATACATTTTTGAACAGTGGTGGTGTTGGGATCATGGCTATTGGCTATAGGTGCCATCTTGACCCATGCATATTTGCCATATTCAAAAAAATCAGGTGAATGTGCAGATGTTGGTGGCAGGGCCATTGGGTATGATCCTCTCTCCTTGTAACATGTTGTCTACCGAAGGCTATTCTTCTCCACTTGTGTGAACTTGTTTAGCCTCAGCACAACACCTGCTCAAATCAGCTGCTGTCTGAGATCCATTCCATCATTCTTTTCTGGTCCCAAAGGATTCTGTTTTATCCCTCTTTATGCCCTCTTTATGGCTGGGTTTAACAGTTGTTTCTTATTGATCGTTCTGTAATTCATTTTCTCCGGAGGCTGTAAAACCCAATTAGGTGTTTTCGGCTTTTAAGCATACACAGCCGTTCAAGGCACACACTGCCCACCATACAATATTTGCAAATCATAAACTACTGCGTTCTCATCATAAACCTGTCATTATGTATTCCAGGCTTAATTCCTAACTAGAAACAATTGGGTGACAAATTGCTTTGCAAACACAGGAACTGCCAGAATCCTTCCATTATCAGCAACTAATTTTGCCGGGTACATAAACGGGGTAAAGTAGGGAGGCCTGTAGAGTAATTTCATCAGCTGTTTTAGCAGCAGACACCATTGTTGATTTGTGAATCAATGATTATTTTTAATCTAGTACCACTGATAAGTGGCTGGTGTGTAGATATACTAGGTAATATATCTAGGTAATATATGCCTAAAAGCCTCATGCCCAGATACCCAGATGGTTTGCTTTTGATGTTAGATACGTAACAACCAAAAGATTCTTTCTTCCTTTTATGAGCTGAAACCAATGGCAGTCTCATACTTTTTTGAACAGTGGCCCACACCCTTTCTTAACAGGTTCACAAGGTTAAATACCCATCACTGTGGAGCCATGTTGATGGAAGTAGACTTAAGAATTTGAGATAGTAGAGCTGGCTGTGTCTCAAGTTCAGTGCTAAGCAAAAAAAAAAAAAATCTTCGAATTTCTCTTTGTGTCTTCACTGTTTTTGAAATATTTCTTCTGTTTAAATTATCAGCAAGTTCACGTTCCACAGTGTTTACTTGTCTTCTCTGCAATTGTCTAAAGATGGAATGTATTGAGATAATATGAGAAACTCCCATGACCTACTTCCTTAATTTTATTTTTCACATTAGGGACATTCATGTGTTGTCGTGAATGCCTGAAATTTAGAGACTTTCAACACTGAATATAAATGTTAACACTTACTGGCAATTTTTGTGAATATTCAAAAACTTAGAAATACTTTGGCCATTGTTGACCATAATGTCTGCATGTCCCAAATGCATGGTACTGTATATCTTTTTTGGGCCATTCACCAAGATAATCTTGGGTTGTTAGCATCTGCACGTGAATGGAGACATTCATCTAGGTCTGACCATTTGCAGTTAACACATATATAACTTTTCTT
Source organism: Gekko gecko (assembly GCA_029375565.1). Classification (NCBI taxonomy): domain Eukaryota; kingdom Metazoa; phylum Chordata; class Lepidosauria; order Squamata; family Gekkonidae; genus Gekko; species Gekko gecko. The sequence continues at coordinate 65,795,715 of JAPDNY010000001.1, read as the reverse complement.
GTAGAAAAAAAAAGAAAGAAACTGCCTGCTTGCCTTCCCAGAATTTGATTTCATTTGGGTTTCCCTGGGATTAGACGTCTCCAGCACATTAACAGTGTCGTGCCAGAAACCCCTTGTGTCTGCATGGTACTTCCTCGGTATCTTAAAAAAACAGAGTCCTGTTACTTTAGAAACAGAAGCAACAACAAATACTGAATTGAGGTGGCCTGGGAAAGTGACAGTGTTAAATGGCTTGTGCCACAGCTGGCGGTGCACTTGCTGAAATTATCCAGGCCTCAAGTACCTGAGACTGAAAATGTTCTCAATCAAATTGCAAAACAAGAGGAAATTCCAGTAAATCATTGACTTATTCAGATCAACGGGTAACTGATCCCCTAGTCTTGCCCTTGCTGCTGCCATCACCACACTGAACAAGAACAAAGTCAATATTGGTGCTTTGTTATCACCATTTGAAATAATCTGGTGCCATTGTGGACCTGGTAGGCTGGGTCTACGGACTTTGGAGACAATCGTGCTTTTTATTTATTCTGGAGTAAATTGTCAATGTTTTCTTGAGTGCGGCATGACTGAGTAGTTTGGAATATTTAGAGGTTGCTATTTTTTCTGGCAAAGAGCCTCTTGCCCCCCTCATCAGGCCGAATAACACTGCTGGACTCAGGACACACTTTGCTGGTGTAAAACGTTTTGGAAAAAAAACAAGGCCTGTTGAATGCCAACATGTCAGGCTGAAGTAGCACAGACCAGGCTAGGTCTGAAAGCTCCAGAACCTCTGGAGAACAAACTCAGTTCATAATTTCAGCATAGGCAACTGCTTGTTTTTTCTTCTGGCTTTTCAGAGCTCAAGCTGAATATATTCACAGATAGACTTGCCATTTGCCCACCTATGGTGGCAGACCTCCAGGTAATTCTGGCTCTTGCCTGCCAATGCTTACCTTGTCAGTGGGTGAAACGGGCTGGCTAGATGGGAAAGGAGCCTGATCGGTGACCCCATGCAATGATGCAACTTGCGGTGCAACTTCCATCTTGCAGGCCCTGCGGAACTGAAGTAAATCCCACAGGGCCCTGATCTCAATGGGGAGCATGTTGCACCAGGCAGGGGCCAGGGCAGAAAAAGGCCTGGCCCTGATCAAGGCAAGATGGACGTCTCTTGAGCCAGGGACTACCAGGAGGTGTTGATCCTTAGAGCATAGTGCTCTTCAGGGCATATACGGGAAGAGGCGGTCCTTCAAATATGTTGGTCCCAGGCCGTGTAAGGCTTTAAAGGTTATTACCAACACCTTGAAGCGGATCAGAACTCTACTGGTAACCAATGCAATTGGCGGAGTACCTGCCAAACATGAGCCCGCATAGGCATCACTGTTAGCAGGCACGCCACTGCATTTTGCACCAGTTGTAATTTCTGGGTCAGTCTCAAGAGTAAACCTGCATAGAGAGAATTATAGTAGTCATACCTGGAAGGGACCATTGTATGGGTCACTGTAGCCAAGTCTTGGGGGGAGAGATAGGGTTTCAGCAACCTAATCTGCCAAAGATGGAAAAAGGCAGATCGGGTGGCTATAGTTACCTGGGCCTCCATAGAAAGAGAGGCATCCAGTGTACCTCCCAGATTCCTCACCTTCTGGGCTGGCATCAAAGATGCCCCTTCCAGCATAGGAAGCCTGATACCCATATCCCCTCCCTTCCAACTCAGGTACAGGAACTCCGTCTTCGATTTAGAAGCAATACCCCTACCCCAAAACAATACAGTAAAGAAAAATCATGCTATACTTATTATGGGAAGGGATGATCTTGTTTGTCTGAAATTCTGGTTGATGTATAATGCTGGTTGCCAAACAATGGTTCCTAAGAATCCTGAAGGGAACCCTAACTGACATTTAAAATTGTGCTCTGTTTTGTATTTTTATAATCATCATTTTATTTATATTGTAGGCTTCCTTGAGTTCTGCAAGGTAGAAAGGTGGCTAATAAATGTTTTAAACAAACGAACAGATAACTAAAGGCTCTCCCATATATTAGCAGTATTAGCAGACACAATGGCCGAGTTCAGACTGGCAGTTTGCCCCGAGAGAGGCACACTTCAGCAACATTTCACAAGCGGATTAAAGGAGGCATTCACACAGGCACATCTGTCTGGTGTTCCCCAGCCGTACTCAACCCATCTTGTAACACTTCGCTCCCGAGTTAAAAAGATACCTGTTAAAAGTGGTATCAAACCCTGGAAAGCGTGTCTATCCTGCATATATCTGGCACCAACACAATGTGAATGCTAAAATCCACGATTTTTGCTTGTGTGCATGTGTGCATATGCGATCATGCACATATGCACATATCTCCAGATTAGCAAAACAGAAAGCCGCGCCTTACAGCTGCACCTTCAGGCCAACAGTGTGAACGCTCCCTCACGCCTCCTCCCCGGTATGCTCCAGCATCACTTGGTGCATTGTGACCGGGAAAACCTGGAACAGTTTGTTCCGGGGCTTTTTTGCCACGACTTGCTCCCGCTTCAAACTGCCAGTCTGAACTCAGCCAATGTACTGAAAGACAGCTTTCACATCACTATGAATCTTTTCCTGCACTGCAGAGAGGCAGAACAGTGGTGGGCATGGTTGGTAATCTGCTGAGTTAACTCCACACTTGGATAAAATGCTCCCTTCAGACAAATGACCATTACCTTGTGAACAAATGCTATTCCTTCAGACTTATTTGATTCAGTCATTATGAGCATAGATTGTACCTTTTGTATACCTTTGCCTCACCTTTGTTTCAAAGTGGTACTTTGCATGCATGGGAAATGACTCAGATGACACCAAAACTGGAACCCAAACACTGAAGGGAACAGTCATATACTTCAGCTCACAGTATTGCTTTGTCAAGGATGTCTTTTTATTCCACTTTAGAGGGGAAGGAAATGTGGCTAGTGGCCTTGTGAAAAGCAATGGTTTGTATCTTGGCATGGATTTTGGCATGGATATGATTTTCACAGCCCACAGATGACATATCTAACAAACCTGGCAACTGGCATGCCAGCAGACCATGGGATGTTATAAGACTTGGTGCTTAAGCATATGTTAAAACATTTTGAGCAGCTAAGAACATAATTGAAGTCCTGGTAGAGTAGACTAATGAACCATCTACTTTCCTATGAGGTTTCTACTTCCACAGTAGCCAACAAAGGTGTCCCCAAATGCTTACAAGCTGGGGTGCAAGGTGAGCCCTCAGGAAATGCTGGGGTTTAAACATGTTAAGTATGACACTTAACAATGTAGTGATTTCAACAAGTGATTTCAGCTTTATTTTTTTAAATATATATTTTTTATTTTAATTTCATTTTATATCAACATAACAACTACAAAACCTTAAAAAAAAACAACAACGTAAAAACCACAACAATAATGGAAACTATCATATATATCAATTACATCTTAAACTGAACTCAAGAATATTACATCATATGAATAATATCATAATATTTCTTTGGAACCTGAACAGTTTTAGATGAATTCTTGTTAAAAACATATTCTAAAAATGGAAAGCATTTTAACTGAAAATTGCTATGCCTAGACGCATCAGAAAAGGTAGGTACCTTATCTGATAGCTTATCCATTGAGTAAAGCTCCCAAAGTTTGTTATACCATTGTGAAAGAGTCATATTATTTGTACTTTTCCATGTATTTGCTATGATCGTTTTCACTGCTACCATAAAGATTGAAATGAGATCTCTGCTAATTCTGGGAATAGTTTGGTCATTCCAAAGGTCTAATAAATATGTTTCTGGGGAAAGAGGGATATAATGGCCAGTAATATTTCTAATAGCTTTTGAAACTTTTATCCAGAATTTCAGCTTTATTTAACAGCAAACAAACTATCAGACAACACACACAAAACAGTGGAGCACAGCTCCCTTTTTAAATAATCCGGGCTGTCAAAGCCACGCCCATACTTCAGTTAACAACCAATCATAAACTAGGGATAAAGATCAATGAGGTCTGTTCCCTCCATAAAAGTATATACACTTCTTATTGGCTATTTACAAAGGTTTCACAGAAACAACCAATGGGAATGTCGACTCTTACAATCCATTTCACTGACTCAAGCTTAACATAAGAAAAGATAGGACTGATTCATGAGTCAGAACATAACAATTCCTCCTCCCTAAAATGACACAATCCCATTCCAGATATAGTCCTTTAGATAGGAGGGGGCACTACGATTTCGCTGAGACCTACACAGAGGTCTTTGCTCCTGTGGCGGTGGAGCAACAAAACTGTTGGGGGCCCTGGCAGACTCACCTCTGTCCAGAGAGACCAGGGTGTCTATTTCAGAGGAACCGGGTTCAGGAATTGGGGTCTGCCCAAACTCCTGTTCCATCCTGGGCTCAGCAGTACTCACCTCCTTGACCGGAGGCCCTTGCTGCTCGTTGGGGACCAGCTCAGGTTCAGGGCTAGACTCCAGGCTTGAGTTCGCCCACCGTTCCCTGAGCTGGTGTATGTGGCACTGTACCTTCCGCCTGTCAGGAAGCTGTGCCACATACATGCGGGAGCCCATGACTGTAGCGATTAAGGTGGGAAGCCATAACTGACCCTCAGCATAGTTTCTGGTGAACACTTTGTCCCCGCATTTGAATGTTTGCCCCTATTCCTTCTGAGGCTTGGACTTGTTCAAGTCTGGGTGGAGCTGGTCAAGCAGGGTTGTAAGCCTGCGGCCCATAAGAAGTTCAGCGGGGCTCCTCCCTGTGGCTGAGCAGGGTGTTATATGCTGCCTCAGCAGGTAGGAGGCGAGCTTCTGCCCCAGTCCCCATGCGGCAGGCTCTTCAGAGCTTCTTTGGCTGAGCGAACCATCCGCTCGGCTTGCCCATTTGTGGCAGGGTGAAACAGGGCCAAGGTGACATGGTGGATCACATTGTCAGACAAGAATTTTGCAAACTCCCCGAGGTGAATTGGGGCCCGTTATCAGACACCAGGATGTCCAGAAGTCCGTGGGTTGCAATCAGTCGGTGCAACACATTAATAACTGAAATGGCACTCGTAGAGTACATATGCACAACCTCCAGCCACTTCGAAAAAGGATTGACAACAACTAAAAACATTTGGCTCTGAAAAGGCCCCATAAAGTCAACATGGAGGCGTGATCATGGCTTCTGTGTTTTCTCCCAAGGCTGAATGGAAGCTGGTGGAGGTTCGGGTCTTGATTGCTGGCATATCATGCCCCGTTTAACCCACGCTTCAATATCCTCCTCCATTTTGGGCCACCAGACATATCACCTTGCAAGGTCTTTCATGTGGACAATGCCTGGATGACCTGAGTGTAGAGCCTCTACGACTCTTTCCCTTAGTTTGGCGGGAACCACAACCCGATTCCCCCACAGCAAGCATCCCTTACTCACTGAGAGTTCATTCTGGTGGGAACAAAACATTTAAATTCAGGCTCCACTCTTCCTGCCGGCCACCCCCTCCACGCCCAATTAAGGACACGGCTGAGAACAGGGTCCTTAGCCGACACAGTGGCAATGTCCGAGGAGGTGACTGGGGCTTGCGGTAATTCATTCAGAGCAAGGACATCAAAGTCCGGATCAGAGTCAGAGTCTGATTCCTGAGAGGGGCAGCGGCTGAGGGTGTCAGCATGCCCGATGGCCTTCCCTGGCCAGTGTTCAAGGTCAAAGTCATAGCCCACCAAGAACACCACCCACCGCAGCATTTGTGGCAACAAAATGTTCAGAGTTTGGCGGTCTGGGGCAAAAAGGCCCAACAGCGGCTTGTGATCGGTGACAAGGAGGAACCTGCGCCCATACACAAAGTAATGGAACTTTTAAATTCTGGTGATGAGGGTGAGGGCCTCCTTGTCTATCAGGGCATAGTTCTTTTCCACGGTTGTCAGAGACCACGCGTAATAAGCAATCGGTGCCTCAGTACCATCTGGCATGACATGACTCAGTACAGCACCCACCCCGTAAGGGGATGTGTTAGCTGCCAGTACCAATAACTTTGATTCATTGAAGTGGGTCAATACTGTGTTAGATAACAGCTCTTTTACGGTGTCGAAAGCTTGCTTTTGTTTTTCACCCCATTCCCACCATGCATTTTTTTGTAGGAGTGCATGCAACAGTTCTGCCACCAACGCTTTGTGTGGCAGAAATGAATGGTAAAAGTTCAGGATCCCTAAAAATGATTGCAGCTCCTTTTTTGATTTCAGTGGCGGTGCATTTTGAATAGCGGACACCTTGTCAGGAGTGGGGTGAACACCATTCGCATCAATCAAGAAACCTAAGAACTCTACTTGATCTACACCAATACAGCATTTAGAATGTTTAATCTTGAGGCCAGCCTCCCTGAACCGGCCCAAAACCACTTGTAATCGAGCCATTAATTCATTCTCGTTAGCCCCTGCAATTAAAACATCATCAAAATAGGGAATGACCCCTGGTAGTCCCCTAAGTAGCCCTTCCATAAGACCTTGGAATATGCCAGGGGCAACGTTAACCCTGAATTGCAACCTTTTCACTTTGAACATGCCCCGGTGCGTTACGATTACGATGGTTTGTGCCTCAGCAGCCACATCGTCTACTGGGAGCTGCTGGTACGCCTGCGCAAGGTCTAATTTTGTGAAGACCTTGCCTCCCCTCAAAGACACCAGCACGTGACTGATAACTGGCACTGGATAGGAGTGCTGCTGCAGAGCTTTGTTTATCAAACACTTATAGTTGGCGCATATTCTTACAGAACCATCAGATTTTACAGGGGTTACAATTGGAGTTTCCCACTTTGCGTGTGGGACTGGCTCAAGAATATCCTGTGACACAAGTTTGTCCAACTCCACCTCTATTTTTGCTTTCAAAGCAAGAGGCACCTTTCGGTATTTTAACCTGATAGGTCTTACAGAGGGGTCTAGGTCAAAAGTTACCGGTGGCCCCGTATATCAACCAAGTCCTCCACCAAATATCTCAGGAATCTCGTCATGTAAGCACTCCCTTTTACTCACACATATTTGATTTACACCAGTAACAGCAATGCCAAGAGCCTCGAACCAAACAAGGCCCAATAAACTGACCCGATCACCCTCGGCAACCAGAAGGGGTAACACAACCTTCCAATCCTTGAACTCAACTTCAAAATTCGCCCTTCCCACCAGCAGAATGCGCTGGTCCTGGAATCGGACAGGCAGGTTGAAACAGGCGCCAAATGGTGGCAACTCCTCTGTGGAAGCATGCACTGCCAGGTCTGCATCGAGATGACAGTGACTGACGATCTGGAGTCCACCTCCATTGTGCAGGGAATGCCATCCAAGCGAAGCGTGATGTGGATCTTCTTGCTTGGCTTGCCACCGGTGGTCAGGACTGTTGATGGGCAACTGCAGGTGTCGGCCTGATGGCAATCAGCTGCTCTGTCGCCATTCCAGACACAAACCTGAGGCTTTACATGTGGTGATGATCACGGTGACTTCTTCGCAGCCTGACAGACCCTCACCAGATGGCCACACTTACCACAGGACCGGCAATCGAGGTCCCGCACCCAGCAGTGATCCCTCTCGTGTTTGCCGCCACAGCCAGCACAGGAATGCCACGGTGCAGTCTTCAACAAGGTCCGTGAAAGTCATGCAGTTTGCGTCCTGCAGACGTCATCGACCTCCCCCCCGACTCACTAGTTGACTGCTGGTGTACCAATGACTTTTTGCCACTCGGAACTGGTCGCTGACAGACCTTATGCATTGACCTCTCAGTAGCCTCGGCGGCGACGGCCTCTGAGTACGCCACGGCATAGGTCAGCTTGGCTCCGGCAAACAGACGCTGCTAAAAATGTTCGTCTCACAATCACCACATGAGACGACCGAGGAGGGCCTCCTCAAGGTTGGCGAAGTTGCAAGGCCAGGCGGCCTTTCTCAGGGCAGTGACATACTCAGCTATGGTCTCAGCAGCGCCTTGACCTCGCTTGTAGAATGCATGCCTACAAGTGATTTTTGACGGCTGAGGCGAGAAGTGGCCCTTCAACTTGCTCCTGATGTCTCCCCACAAAGCCACACTGAGCTCGGTTGGAGCGACCAAGGACCGGGCGACATCGTAAACAGCTTTGCCGCAGGAGCTCAGAAGGGTCGCCTTCTTCCGTGCCTTGTCTGTGATCTGGTTTGCTTGGAGGTGGAACTCGAACCGTGCCAGGTAAGAGTCCCAGTCTTCCGTGCTGGGTTCAAACGCCCCAAATGCCGGGTTGACGGCCATTGCAGCTGGTTGGGCAGCCACTACAGCAGGTGAGGTAGAAATGTTTTAATTTAATAAATAGCAAGAAGAGGAGGGGAGAAGGATTTTGTTCCTCTACCTATGTGATGTATTTTCTGCTAAAATAGATACCTCCCCTGCCCCTGCTTTACAGGTGAATAGTGGACCCCTGAATAAATACACATGGATCCTTCTATCATACCTAGGCTGCGATCACACATACGAAATAATCCACTTTCAATCCACTTTCAGTGCTCTTTCAAATTGGATTTTGCTAGTTCTAAAATCCAGTTGTAAAGTGCACTGAAAGTGGATTGAAAGTGGATTATTTAATGTGTGTTACCGCAGCCCTAATTTGACCTTTAGGACCACATTTTAAGGGTGCGCAGAGCTGGCTTCATGTGGAGGAGTGCGGAATCACTCAGTTTTCCAGATTAGAGTTGTGCCACAGCTGCTATTAACCACTATATCAAACTGGCAAGGTAGTGCTGGGTAGTGGTTAAAGGATTGGAGTGTGACTAGGAAGATCCAGGTTCAAATAGCCGTGCAGCTCTCTATCAGAGCATGCAACCCTCTGCCACATTATCCAACAATAATGGCTAATATTGCCCTGACCTGGATAGCCCAGGCAAGCCCGGCCTCATCAGATCTTGGAAGTGAAATAGGGCTGACCCTGGCAAGTAATTGGTAGGGAGACCTTCAAGGAATACCAGTGCTTGGGACGCAGATGCAGGCAATCAAGCCACCTCTCTGAAACATCCAAACCCACTAGGGGTCGCCAGAAGTCACCATGATTTCCAGGCATGCAAGCACACACACAAACATACCACAAAAAAATTGCTAACATTTGCACTGGGGTAATTTTATGCCCCAAGAACAACCAATGGAATATTTTTGCATACTAGAGCTCCTCAATTTATTTATTTAAAACATTTGTATGCCACTTTGCCAACCAATCATTAGATTACTGGGCTTGCTTTCTACCACAGGTGCTTTTTTATTATTGAGAGAAAACTGTAAATGACAAGTTGCTGTACTTTGGGGAGACTGGGAGCAATCTTAAGCACGTCTATTTGGAATTAAGTCCCACTTTCTTTAGTGTGGCCTACTCCCAGGAACATATTTTTAGGATTGCAGCCATTGCTTACTATGAGGAGAACATTGCAAGGCCTCTTTTTTGTACCATAAAGCAAAGGCAGTATTCTTTAATTTCCAAAGTTATTTTTTGTGTATGTATATGGAGACTTTCACATGTATATGCTGGTGTACCACTGGCTGTTTTACATGAAACATGCACAGAGAGATGTGCTGGCTAAATATAATGAACTAATTCCTTATGGATGGCAAAATAACTTCCTAATTACATTTTATATTCTTTTCGGGTTCTTGAGTATTTCATTTCCCACAAATTGAACAGATTTATGTGCATTCACATGACAGCTCTGGCACAGGCAGGAGTGGGAAGGCCTGCCAGGAAGTGTGTGCAGCCATTAGATAAGTCCAGGCTACGTCTAAGTACTGTATGCTTAATAGGCCTAGGTGTAAAGTGATGGTTCTTTTTTCACGGGGTATTGCTAAGCCAACCTGCTATAAAACATTGATCTCTCAGATACAGAAGACACATGACTCCCAGGCCAGAAGGTCCACTAGGCTTAACCTGCTGAACTTGACGTGCTAAAAGGGCTTAAAATGTAATCATTAGTCGATTTTTGCAAGCAGCTGGTAAAACAAGACTTCTAGGCAGCCAGGGTGCTTTAATTTATTTCTTAATCCTGCCAAATCAGCAGAAAAGTATTTTACCTTAGCGCCATTCAGCTGGGGGGTGGGGGGGTTAAAAAAATAAAATTCCAAAAGGTACACTGAAGGAGAAAGGATCAGTATAACTGGAACAAACCTTGACAATCTCAGCACATTATAAGCAGCAAAGCCATTAAACAGAACCTCAAATGATTCCTTGACAACCTCTTTAACAATTCTCTGAAAACTGGGGGAGGGGAAATGCTGTGCTTTACTTTTACTCAGCTCTGCCGGCATTATATTAGTTTCTTTCCAAATTCCAGGAAAATATTTTTGAGCTTCCCAGGCTCTATTAAAATCCACACTTCCCCGAGATAGAAAGCAGACAAAAAGTGATTCTAGGGGAACCCTCCAACCCTTGACTTATGTGTCAATCAGTAGTTCTTGTCTTGATGGGCAAATTGCAAGTTGCCCCATTAGCAATTGTCTGTGATTCTCATTTAAAAGAAAACATCCTGAAAGCCAGATGTGCCATTAGGCAAGCAAAACCCTGTCACTGTTTGCAGACAAGTCTTGCTGCGAAGAGAAGTAATCTAAGACAGGGTTCTGTAGGGAAATGGAAAGAGGCATGGCCAGAAACTAGGTAGTAGATTTTTATAAAAGCCTCCCATGGTACATCTTTACAGTCTACAATTTAGTTTTTCAGAATGCAATAACATAGGAAGATCTGTAGCAGAAAGGTTAACCTGTAAAAAACAATGTGGCTGATGTTCCTCTTAAAAATTTCCCACTGCTGTCCATACACTCCAAGTCTCTCCATACCGCTAAATCACCAAACCTAGGCTACAGTCATCTGAGAATATGACAGGGTTTTTTAGGTCATTGAGTGCAGCTTAACTCAGTCAGCTCTACATATGGGTTTGCCCCGTTCATTGTGTAAAATGTCTCTATGTAGCTTACCTTATGGAATGGTCATATATACATTCCTGAAACAATGTATGCAGTTGCAAAGTGCTTTGAACAAATATAAACCTTTATTTTTATTCTCTCCCATTACTCCTGGCTTTTGTCAGCTTTGTAAGGCCTCTGCTATACATTTTATACCCATAAGAATCACTCAACTGCTCAGGGCTGGCATCAAGTATCAGCACCACTGGGCAACTGTCAGTGCCCAAGATCTGTTGATCATTGACTTTGAGCAGCTACAACCATATCTGCCTGCTTTCTTGCTCGGGGTAGAAATAGCAAAATAGGTCTTTCTGGGGCCTTTGACCCCCTTCAAGATGAGTGAGTAGTAATGGCAGGTGGGAGTGCACCAAGTAGTAGTGTTTGCACCAAATAGCAATAGAAGAAGAGATTGGATTTATATCCCACCCTTCACTACCCAAAGAAGCTTCAGAGTGACTTACAATCTCTTTTCCCTTCCCCTCCCCACAACAGACACCCCATGAGGTAGATGGGGCTGAGAGAGCTCTTTCGAGAAGGGCTCATGAGAGAACAGCTCCGAAAGAACTTGTGACTGACCCAAGGTCACACCAACAGCTGCATGTGGAGAAGTAGGGAATCAAGCCTGGTTCTCCCAGATTAGAGTTCGTGTTCCTAACCACTACACCAAACTGGCTCTCCAACATTGTTTTCTTTGTGTCTTTGAATGAAAAAGCTGAAGTAATACTGGTGATAGGGATAGGGGGTGTCCACCAGAGGGCACCATGCCCAGGATCTTCCAAAACCTGGGGTCAGTCCAGCAGCCTCAGCACCAGCTCTCTCACTCTTCATACCCAAGATCGTCCCTTATGGCCTACAAAGTAGAAGGACACTCCCAGTCCTACTCATTCTGTGTGTGTCATGTTGTATATAGTGGCAGAATGAAATCATCCATATTCTGCAGTTTCTTGGATGCTAATAATTGCTGTAAAGCATACAGAATGCAAACTTGCTGCACATGGTCATTTCCACAGCCTGATTGATATGATATCTTTAATCGAATGCAATCTGCAGATTTGATCTCTTGCCACGTAATCCACTCAGGAAATTCTGGAATGGTAGCCAAAGACTTTCCCCCGCCAAATATTTTAAAGAAACAAAAACTCACAAGGAAAAAAAAATAAAATCCCCTAGTGTTATTGAGATCATAATGTTTGGCACTGGCTGGATAGAGATATACTACCTCTGTCAATATTTGAAAGAATTATTTTTGGAGTCCGGTACTGAAGAGTCTAAAAAGCAGAACAGAACGACTTTTAAAGCCAACACCTCAACCATGAATAGATTTTATTGGATGGACGTCACCTCGATTTCTATAGATTTTATGTATAAGTAAGTTTTAGGACTACCGCTGTATACCCTGATCCTAAAACATTCATCCTTTTCTAACACCCATGTGTGGTGCCTGCCTGATTCAGATCCCAACTATGATACATATGGAGAAGGGGCTTCATCCTTCTGTCCTACACTATGTTCCTGACCTGCAGTGGTCCTCCGGTATGCTGTCTGGCCCATTCTTACAGCTGAAACCTCTTCTCCATGCATGCTGCATTCCTGATTTAAATTAGGCACTTCTCTTGTGGGAACTCAGGAGACCATGAAACTCGTGTGACACAGGACTCTGTAATGTGTGAATTGGACTCAGTCAGAAATTTTGCATGCATGGGTTACTCTGTTTAGTTTAATGGAGGCAGCAGATCTAATCAGTCAAAGGCATTTCCATTCCAATCTACTGCTTCCTCTGGGATCCTCTTACCTACAATTGGATGGCACTTACCCAGTGGCGGGGTTGAAGGAGCCTTGCAAACAAAATCCCATGAGGCACCAAGGACAGCATGAAGAAGGGGGAATTTCCTGCCTTCCTGTTTTGTATGAATGCTTCTAAGACCAGCAGAAGAGCGACCTAGGGCTGATTCAGAACAATTCACCTTCTTTATTGAAGCCTCCCCAGGCCTCATAATATTTTTCCACAAAGAGAAAAATCTATTTTGGGGGGCTCACAAGTTTGTAGGTTTCAACACATGGATGATAAATCTGAGGAGCTTTATGTATGCACTGGAGACCCTTTAATTATCAAAATTTGACGGCTGAGGCTGATTACATGGTACAACCTTTTCATCCTCATCCCCTGTTGAAACTTGGCCTAAGTACACAGAATGAAACTAACCACATGTTCTTCCCTAGAAATGGGCATGAACTGGCTCATAAAATAAAGTTTGTGGTGAATTTTGCCTGGTTTGTGGTTCATGAACTGAAGTTCGTGGCAGGTCAACCAACATGAACATTCAACAAACTTTAAAATGTTTTGTGGCAATTTGTGAACATTTCCAGAAGATTATCTCTGCTCAAGACTGTCTCCATTTACCAAACTTCAAAGCAACTGGGGTGGGGGGTGGAGTTCTCCAGCCTTGGAAACACCAGTAAGCTTAACAGGCACTGCCGGCTGACAATAACAGAGTTCCCATTCTTCTCTATGAGATCAGAATATACCCTCAATTCAGCTCCGCAGCCTCTTCTCTGTTGGGTGTTGGCAGTTAGAGAGGAAGCGAACTTGTTAAAAGCAGAGCACATTAATTTGTTCCTAATTGTGAACACCTCTCTCCTGGTGGGGTTGGGTTTTAGGTGAATTCAGGGCTTGTCTGAGCCACCCTATCTCTCTGTTCACACCAAACAGAGGGGCTTAGCTACTGGGTGCCTTGGCTGAGGACTCACATTCATACTCTCCCACCTCTCCTTATTGTGAACACCTCTGTGTTCCATGAGGGTGAAAGTGGGGGCAAAGGGTGATCATCATGAGGAGAATATGTCCTCTACCCCCTACATACCACAGGCCCCCATTCCCAGGCACCAAACCCATCTTGCCAGGCCACTGGAGCCTGGCCCTAGTAGGGTGCCACTAGGGATCTTGGAGCTTCCTTCCCATGATCTGTTCCTGGAGCTCTCCACAGAGGCAAAAGAGTTGTTAGCACTACCCAGACACCAGCACTTGCTAACACTCTTTGGAGAGGAGGACTCCGACAGCAGTGATTCAGAGGGTGAGGGGGGAAGCATCCTTCCCTTCCACATCCCAGCTCTCTGTTGCTGCTTCCACCTCAAGTTACACTTCTCTGTGGCCCCTCTTTGCTCAGTGCCAGAAAGCAGCTGTGCTTCCCGTTTTCTCTAATCCTGGGTCCCCATTTCCAGCCCACACTTTGGAAACGTTTCAAAACCATCCCCATTGACCCCTACATGGCAGAGTCTGGAAGTGCATAACCCCCCAACAGGTGTCCTCCTCCGCTGGCACCTGCAAAAGGTACACCCAACTATGTTGTCGCTGGAGGACAGATTGGTGGCCAGTGGGAGGGAGAAGAGTACCACTCACTCTCAGCACGAAGAAGTAGAGGGGGAGCAGGAGGCCCCTCCAAGAAAGGCTCCTTGTACTCAGGGTGCCATAGGTGAGACATCAAGGCTGGCCACTCTTCAAGAGGTCATTCCCCTGGGGATGCTGACAATGCCATCTAAAAGGGCTCTGTGGATGGCCCAGGAATCAGTCACTTACCTCATCATTGAGATGATTGCTGTAGATGGCCAACCATTCTCCCTCATGGAGGACATAGCCCTTCACTGGCTTCTGCAACACCTGGCTCTGTGGTCCTCCATCCTCTCATGGGAGGACCATGAGCCGATGAGTCTTGCCTGCCAGGTACTGCTCTGCCAGTGGTGATGGTCATGGCTCAGCTCTCCAGAGCACAAGGCAGAACCATGCAGTTATGGCAGACCTCTGGAGCAGCCAGCAGCATGGCTATCTCTCTGCCTACTGATGGCAACCAGAGGACCCCTCAATCTGGATTGTCAGGGCATGGCCCAGGCCCCAGGAGGGGATAGTCCTGCCAGCAGGCTACAAAGTGGTTCTGCTCCATGCACAGGGGATGGATGCAGACCATATGGCGCAAAACATTTCTACCATGATACAGAATAGCCTGAGAGAGTGAGTGGGCAGTGGCAACATTGTTCATAGCTACATGGTCATGGACTGCAACACCAACATGCTGGTAGTGGTGAAGGCTGTGTGCCTAAAGGGCATTGTGTCAGGTAGCCCTGCCATGATGGATGGAGAAGAGAGGGCGGATGGGCTTTTGTTTTGTGAAGGGAGGGTGGATGGGACCGTGGGGTGTTGATTTATGCACCTGGAGTGTTCGAATGGAATGTGGGGAGCTGCCTCGACTGCCTGGCCGTGCAGGCCGTATCTTACCCAGACCTAACACACTGACCTTGGAGGAGACAGGCTGTTAGCTTCCTATCGCTTTCAAAGCAACAGCTAGGCTGGGAAAATGGGGGTGGCGGGAACTACATTAATTATCACTGTCTCCAGTTCCCACGCGCGCGCGCTATGCTTCCATTGGTGGAGGGGGGGGGTCCCCATTCTCCCCCCTTCTGGTATAACTGCTTGCTTCATGTAACCAAGGTATTCTTAACAATGCTTCTGTTCCAGTAACCTACTATTGCAGCTTAAAATAAATACTATTCTTGCTTCAATGAACAAGGCCTGGTATTTTGCTGACTAAGTTAAGGACTCTGACAGTTTGTTAAGAATCCCCATTTTCGGGACTGGTCGGAAACCCGCGGCTCCAACATGAGTGGTGGTGAAGAAGACACTCTCCCGATCAAAGACGACAAGAAGGAGGAAAAGAAACCTCCTGTGACGACGGTACCCACGGAAGCCCCTGGCATATATGTGCCGGTGACATGGGGGCAGGAGTACGACTTTGGGGGGCCCTACGGGGACCCTTATGGAGCGGCATATGGCGGGGTGACCACCCGACCCAAGCAACGACAAGATTGGGTGAAACCCCTGGCCGAAACCCACGAAACGTGGTTCACGACTCCAGGAGCCTCAGTGAGAGTGAGTCAAACCGAGAGGTCAGTCCACCGACTGATCACCACAGAAGGGCTGGAAGACACGTACTGAGACTCCGGTGAACTGGAGGGGGCCGTGGTGAGCCGGAGGTGGAGTGGCGACCTGAGCCAGGACCGCCTGTTCCGCATCCTGGATGAATCCCTCGCTCGCATCCCCAAGATGATCGCAGAGGGCATCCGAGAGGAGATGGACCGACAGCGGCGGGAGCCGCCCCCAGACCAACAACCTCCGGACCAGCAGAATGTGCTGGCCCCGGACCAGCAGAACGTGCCGGCCCAACCCCCTGACCAACCAGCGGGGCCAGGGCCGCAGGGACCGCCGGTGCCACAACCGCAACGACCCTGGGGCTTCCTGCCACCGAAACCAGCCGAGCTACTCGACGCAGACTTCGATGGGACCCCGGAGAATTTCCCCTTTTTCTTGGTGAGAACTGAAAAATTCATTGAGAACTGGGGCCACCTGTTCCAGAGCGAGGACCGGATGGTGGATGCTATAGCCTCGCACCTGAAAGATGCAGCGGCCGACTGGTATGTAGCTCTGCACCAGGCTGACGGGCGGGAGCTGAGGGAGATCGATGCTTTCATGTGGGCCATGAAAGAGCACTTTGAAGATGTCAATGCCAACAAGACAGCCAGAGCAGCTCTACGTGCCCTTAAGCAAGGTCCCAAGTCGGTAAGAGAATACACCACAGAATTCCGCAGATGTGCCGCCAAAATCCGAGGCTGGCAAGACGGAGTCTTGGCCGACCACTACAAGTTGGGGCTCAATGCAGAGATCCGCCATTTCGTCACGAGAACCCAGGATCCGGACACGTTGACGGGCTGGATACAAGCGGCTATCACCATGGAGAACTGCCTGAAGACCATCCGTCTGGACGACGCGGCGGCAATGAGCAAAGGGGGCCAATCGGGCCCTACCCCTGCTCCGCGCGGGAAGACCCAGCCACCGAACCCCAAACCCAAAGATGGCACGAGAGAGGCCTGGATGAAGCAAGGGCTCTGCCTGAAGTGCGGGGAGGGGGGCCACTTTGCAGCGAATTGCCCAGGCTCCCCCGCACCAACCGGGATCCTGAAAGGCACCAAAAAGAAGTTTGACACCTCCACTCCGAAACCAGTGGCGAAACCGAGAGGGGCACGGGCCCTGCAAGCCAAACCCCTCAGCGAGGCGTCGGATTCCTTGGATGGCGAGACCGCGCAGACGGGAAACGAGAAGGACCTGCTGTAAATAGCGCTGAATAGCAGGTCCTGGACTCTCAAGCGCAACTCCCGGTGAGCCGACCCCCCTCTCTTTTCTTTCTCACAGTGACTTTAATGGACCCGGGTCTACTGACCCATGTGAGAGTGCGAGCTCTCATTGACTCTGGGTGTGAGAAAGACCTCATTAACCCCACACTGGTGACAGGGCTGGGGGCGAAGGTGGTGAAGTTGACCGAACCCCTGATTTTCACACAGATGGATGGCTCTACAATGAAAGAGCCGTGCAAATATGAAACTGTACCCTTACGGGTGGGGATCGGGAATCACTGGGAAGAGAGGCCTTTTGTTGTCACCCCTTCTGCTCGGTTTCCCCTGGTGTTGGGTAGCACATGGTTCTTCGACCATGATCCACACGTCCTATGGGGAGAGGGGAAAGTTAATTTCATCTCTGGGAAATGCCAATCCCATCTTTGGAAACGGGATTGGGGTGCCCCGATGGCGGGAGAAGACCTTATAATGACGGGGGTGGCTGAAACGGAACTGGAGGCAATTCCCCAAGAGTATCGAGACTTAGCCACCATCTTTGGGGAAGAGGAAGCGGATGAACTGCCCCCCCACAGAAACTCTGACTGTGCTATTGAAATTTTACCAAATCAAAAGTTACCCAAGGGGAAACTATACTCCATGAGCCCCTCGGAGAAGGTGGAGTTGAGAAAGTTTATCGACAAAAACTTAGAAAGGGGGTTTATACGACCCGCATCCTCCCCGTTTGCTGCTCCTGTTCTTTTCCGGAAAAAAAAGGACGGGGGGCTGAGGTTGTGCACAGACTATCGGGGGCTGAATGCAGTTTCTAACACAAACGCTTACCCTATGCCCCTGATCAAAGACCTCTTGGCTGCGGTAGCAGGGGGAAAAGTGTTCTCTAAACTGGACTTGAGGGATGCCTACTTCAGGGTGCGAATACGGGAGGGGGATGAGTTCAAAACGGCATTTAATACCCCGCTGGGACAATTTGAATACTTAGTGATGCCGTTCGGGCTTCAGGGAGCCCCGGGAGTTTTCATGAACGTGATTAATGAGGTACTCCACAAGTATTTATTCAAGGGGGTCCTTGTTTACCTTGATGACATACTTTTATACTCCCCCGACCTAAAATCACACGTCAAACTGGTGAGGGAAGTCCTCCAAACGTTACACAAGCACAAACTTTTTGCTAAGTTGTCAAAATGTGAATTTCACAAGTCAGAGATCCCCTTTCTGGGCTACCGCATCTCACAGTGGGGAATTGAGATGGACCCTGACAAAATAAAGGATGTAATTGGGTGGGAAATCCCTAAAACACGGAGGCAACTCCAGGGATTCCTCGGATTCGCGAACTTTTACAGATCATTCCTGTCGAACTTTGCTCAGGTGGCTCTCCCCCTAACTGACTTGCTCAAAACAAAAGGGAAGCCCCCTGATTGCACACGCCCTGGAGCGAAGTTAGACTGGTCCCCGGATTGTCAACGTGCCTTTGACCAGTTAAAAGCTCTCTTTACATCAGAGCCTGTCTTGGCGCACCCGAATGAACTTAAAAAATTCATTGTGCAAGTCGACGCATCGGACGTTGCGATGGGGGGGGCGATCCTCCAAGAGGGGGACGATGGTAAACTGCACCCCCTCGCCTATGTTTCCAGAAAATTTAATGATACTGAACGGAATTGGTCGGTGTGGGAGAAAGAAGCCGGGTCGATCCGCTTGGCGCTGGCAACCTGGCGCCATTGGCTTGAGGGGGCGCGAGTTCCGTTTGAGGTTTGGACTGATCATAAGAACCTCGAGCTCCTCCGCTCCCCCCGCTCATTGAACGCCAAACAGCTACGCTGGGCCGATTTCTTCTCTAAGTTCAACTTCACTCTACACCATTTCCCCGGTAAATCCAACTCGCTAACTGACGCACTTTCACGCCTCCCACAACACGACAGTAAGAGGGAGGAGATTCGTGACTCTGTGTTCACGCCTTCCCAATTGGGAGGAGCGGTAACCACTCGTAAGCAAGCGAAGCTCTCCCCCCCCTCCCCTACCCCTCCCGCAGATGACTGGGCTGCAAAATTCTCTACGGCTATGTCCGACGCCGACAGGGAGGAGGTGGGGGGGGAGACGGAGTTACACAGGATGCACAAGGCTGCTGGCTGAAAAACGGCAAACTGTTTGTTCCCCATTCCCTTCGGGGGGAAGTTATGGGTTGGGCACACGGATCAAAACTGGCGGGGCACACGGGGTTTGTTAAATCACTCCAACTTTTACAAAGACAATTCTGGTGGCCTGGGCTACGCAAAGACATTTCCTTGTTCACTTCTGCGTGCCAAACGTGTTTGATGAGTAAACCCAGGCCAGGTAAACCTCCCGGAGCGCTGCAACCCCTCCCCATGCCGACTCGACCATGGGAAGTGATTTCAATGGACTTTATTACAGATCTTCCCCCTAGCGGGGGGAATACTGTTATCTGGGTTGTTGTGGATCTCTTCACTAAACAAGCCCACTTTGTTCCGTTTGCATCAATCCCCTCGGCCAAGAAGTTAGCCTCAGCGTTCCTCCAACACGTGGTGAGGCTCCACACTTTGCCAGCTAAAGTGATCTCAGACAAGGGGGTGCAATTCGTTTCTCATTTCTGGAGTGAGCTTATGTCACTGCTTGGGGTGGAGCGGGGGGTTGGCAGTGCGTACCACCCAGAGACTGATGGACAAACCGAACGTGTAAATCAAACCCTTGAACAATATTTAAGGTGCTTTACGAACTTTCAACAGGACAATTGGCATTCCCTTTTACCTTTGGCTGAGTTCTGTTACAATAACACTCAGCACTCTTCTACGGGCATGTCTCCGTTCAAGGTGGTCCATGGCTATGAAGCCCCGCCATTGCCGTTTTTGACTTCTCCCGACCTCCCGGCGGGAGATGCTGGTGACTGGTGCAAAAATTTGCAAGCGGCTTGGCCGCTGTTATCTAAAACTCTTGACGATGCGAAGGAGGCATATAAGACCCAGGCTGATAAAAAACGCAATCTCTCCTGGATCCCAAAATGCGGGGAGTTTGCCTACCTTTCCACTCAAAACCTGCGTGGAATACAACCGAGCCGTAAACTCGGCTGGAAATTTGTTGGACCTTTTGAAATTGTGCGCGTTATTAACAATGTGACTGTGGAACTTGCTTTGCCTAAATCACTAAAGTCTGTTCATCCTGTTTTTCATGTAAGGCTCCTACGCCGTGCGCCTGAGGAAAACAAATGGAGACCGCGACAGCCCACCCCACCTCCGCTGCTGGTGGGGGGGGAACCACACTATGAAGTTTCACAGATTTTGGACTCTAAAATCTCTTGCAATCGCTTGTTTTATCTGGTTGAATGGACGGACTTTGGACCTGAACAGAGGGAGTGGGTGAGGGCGGAACATGTTCTGGCCCCCAAGATGATCCGTGCTTTTCATAAATTGTATCCCCACAAGCCAAAGGGATAGATTTGTTATCAGGAGGGCAGAATGTCAGGTAGCCCTGCCATGATGGATGGAGAAGGGAGGGCGGATGGGCTTTTGTTTTGTGAAGGGAGGGTGGATGGGACCGTGGGGTGTTGATTTATGCACCTGGAGTGTTCGAATGGAATGTGAGGAGCTGCCTCGACTGCCTGGCCGTGCAGGCCGTATCTTACCCAGACCTAACACACTGACCTTGGAGGAGACAGGCTGTTAGCTTCCTATCGCTTTCAAAGCAACAGCTAGGCTGGGAAAATGGGGGTGGTGGGAACTACATTAATTATCACTGTCTCCAGTTCCCACACGCGCGCGCTATGCTTCCATTGGTGGAGGGGGGGGGTCCCCATTCTCCCCCCTTCTGGTATAACTGCTTGCTTCATGTAACCAAGGTATTCTTAACAATGCTTCTGTTCCAGTAACCTACTATTGCAGCTTAAAATAAATACTATTCTTGCTTCAATGAACAAGGCCTGGTATTTTGCTGACTAAGTTAAGGACTCTGACACATTGTCTGTCTGGCACACACTGTTCATCTGGTGGTGAAGGATACTCTGGGGCTGGAGAGAACTGTCAAGGCCACGTGGGATGCTGCCACCCTGGAGATGCAGTCCTTGCTTGAGACTTGTTGATGCCTAGCCACCCATTTCTTGTGCAGTATCAAGTCTGCCCATCTGTTGTGAGAGAGGCAGGGAGAGGGGGATGAGCCTGAATGCCAAGCTCATCCTGGACTTACTCACCCATCAGAACTCCACCTACACCATGATCACACATTTGGTGGAGTAGAAGAGCACCACACAGGATGTCATCTCCTTCATGATAATCTGCACAGGGAAGAGGAGCTCAGCATCAGCTCCAGTGACTGGCTGATGCTCTCCCAAATGGTGCATGTCCTCAAGACATATCAGGACACCAGCAATGTGCTCTGTGTCCATATAGCCAGCGTGGGGCAAGTCATCCCCCTGATTTGAAGGCTGGATTAGGCATTAGCTTCCACACTCGAACCAGGTCCTGAGAAGACTGCTGCTCTCCCACAGGTCAGAGCCTTGGCAAAGAGGTTGCGGGTAGGCATCAACACCAGACTGCATCCTCTCCGTAAGCAAGGGGAGTACAAATTAGCCTGTATATGTGACCCCTGGATAAAAGGCAGCATTGCTGTCCGGAATAAAGAACTCATGCAATGGATATGTGAGCTCTGCAAAGAAGTGCAGAGGCTACAGGCCAGCGGACATGGCCAGAGGGAACAGCGGGAAGAAGAGGCTGAGGAGAAGGAGGAGCCACAGACAAGCACCTCTGCCTCAAAGAGCCCAACCAGGGAGAAGCCCCACTACTAGTTGTCAGTGCTGAACTGGGAGGTCAGGAGTAGCAGGGCTGCCGGGCATGCAGTGAAGGAGGATTTGGCAGAGGTGATGATGAGGGAGTACCTTGCCAAGTCTCCTGAGCTTGCTGACACCAATCCCCTGGTCATGCAAGGCTGTCATCTGGCCTGGCCTTTCTTGCACGGCCATGAGTCTCCTCTCCTGTCTGCCCATCAGTGTCCAGAGTGAGCAGGTGTTCTCCCTCCTGGGAGATATTCTTAGCCCCCAGTGACTTTCGCCTGGACCCAGCCAGGGTGAATGAGTTGGCTTTCCTCAAGTTCACTCTTCCCCTGCTGGGCTACATCTCTCCAGACCCAGCAGAGTAAGAGCCAGGCCTCCTGTTGTCCCCCTGCATGTTCCCCCATTCCTCCTCCTTCTCCTCTCTGGGTGATCCAGCCTGCGGCCTGTGGATTGTACCCTTGGCACTTGGGTGAGAGGATGGCTGCCTCTGCTGAGTGGGGGTCGGCCAGCCCCACAACCCACCATTTCTCACTGAAATTCCCCCACTGAGAAAACCCCTGGATACTCTGCTTTACATTTACCCTCCAAAGAAAATTCATGAAACTTCATCTACCTCGTAACACAACACCTGCCTCATGAAAGACTATCTACTTCATAATACAACACTTACCTCATAGACCAATATCCACCTCAGCAAACATCTACCTCAACATACATCTGCCTGTACAAACACGCCTCTGTTTACTACCCCTTTCCATTGCATTTGCACAGTTCACAAGTGATCTCTTATCTGCACAATGTGCTCTTCTAATAGTGAATAACCAGAATTTAACCAAGGGTGGGCTGTGACCAGAGGATCTATGTGTTTGGGCCTGAGGGGGCCTGGGAGAATTGTGGGACACCTCTCTGGATTCCAGTGCTTGCCAGGGGTCTATCAAGCTGCTGTGGGGTTACTTTGGGGAGCCCCTGTCAAAATGTTGATGATGTCTGCCTTTCTGTTCTTCAGAACCTGCCTTTGGAGACTTGGGGTGGCCTTGCCAGCTCAACATGTGTTTCCATTCATTTGCTGTGTAGAAGAATATACCCTGGTTGATGGGTGTTCTCTCAACCTGTGCATTTCAGCCCTGCGGAAAGGCTGTGAAAGTTGTAGGCATGCTTCCCTTGCTTGTGTTGCGTGGCTAGGGTGCCTGCCAAGCTGTCATGGGGTTATATTGGAGAGCCCCTATCACAACTCTGGGGATATCTGCCTTTCAGAACCTGCCTTTGGGTGTGGGTTGTGAGCCTAGGGGGGATGCTTGCCTTCCTTCCAGTGTCTGGTTGGGGTGAGGCCTGCCCAGGTGAAGTTTCCGTGTGAGTTTGGTGTCACTGGCTTGTCTTTTCCAGGGGAGACCTTTTTGGGGAGTTCATACTTGGGACCCCAGAAATTTAATCCTCCCCTAACTTGGAGAGATTGTAGAGGAGTGGGTGGCAGGGTAAGTTTACCTGTGCATTTATTGTTTGTAGCTTGCAGGGGGTCCATTCTATATACTTTTGAACCTGTGCCTGATATTTTCCCGTACAGCATTTTCCTGGGAGCCTATTTGAGGGGCCATAAGTTGGATTCCCATCCAATCTGCACATAAATGTAGAGGAGCACCAGGGGAAGTCCCCTGTGAGTTTGATGTCTCTAGCTTGCACAGGGTCCATTTTATACATACCTGAACATCCTGAATCTGCTCCTGTCATTTCCCCAGAAAGCACTTCCCTGAGAGCACCTTTTTTTTTTTTGGGGGGGGGGGTAACTTGGACCCCATAAAACCAATTCTCACTAGACTTGGAGGGCAAGTAGAGGAGAATCAGCCAGAGATCCCCTGTGCGTTTACTGTCTCTAGTGCATGGGTGGGGAGCATTGTACTGCATCACAAACCTCATGAACCAAACGGTTCATTAGGTACCAAAAGGTTTGTAACGGTTCATGGCTCACAAACTGGGCATGCCACAAACCATAAACTGATACAAACCACATTTTCCTAGTTCATGCACATCCCTATGATTTCCCCTTTTATTCTTGCATGCATCTTCTTTCCTTCATTTCAAATTCTCACTTTTAAGTTCCTCAAGACAAGGACCAGTCTTTCTTTTTGACACACTGGAGGATGAATATAATGCACTTCTAAAAACATATTTCATAGTCCTATTTTGCTTTGCAGAGAAGTCAACGCTCATTTTTGGTAGAAGAAATATAAGGGTTTTATAGGGTTTTGAGGAGTGATTTCAGACAATGAGAAACAATGTCACAAAGTAGGGATTTCTGTATATTTGCTGGGTTCTCTGGGTATATGGAAACTATTTTGTTTGTACAAAAGGAAAAGAAAACTGAGTTAGCTCTACAAATGTATATTATGTACTGACTTTTTGTATATTTTCAAATGAATCAGTCCAGGTCAGTAATAGTGTTTATTACTGCCATCACTTCCCCACCCATATGCATTCAAACTATCCTAAATGTTATCTGAAAAGGGCTTTCTGGTAGCCACAGGCACAGTGAACCATCATGCCCTTATAAGAAAAAAGTAACCTTTTGGTTTCATGCGGCTGAGGGTATGGAACATAGAAAACAGCTGGACTTTGAAACATGATTTTCTAAGGCCTTGTAGCATTCCATATGTATTGTCCCTAGCCAATCCCTACAGCAAATTAACTCCATTAGCAAGAAAAGTGAACTTGCCCCATAACCTTAGGCCCTACAATCTGACTGTGGGCTTTGATGGTCAAGCCAATTATGTCCATTGAGCACACCATCAAATGAAGTGAAAACTAATGAGGCTGTTTAGATGTCATTGTGGCTTAATTTGAAAGACAACAGGACTTCACCAGCCGAGCCAAAGGCAAAATCAGGTATACAAGATCCTTATAACTGATGATGGCTTTAGGCCTCTGCCCTAGAAGGGAGATCTTTATGGGCTTGTAGTTATGAGGCCAATAACTCTGTTTCCCTGCCAAATGGGCAAATTGATCAGGAAATCAAGACAAAATGCTCTCCTGGTCCTTATCTAAACCCAGCTGTATGTTAGAACTACATGTTCTTCATTCATGGTTGATTTTATATATTACCATAAAGAAAAGGTTTCAGTTATTAATTCACCATATAAAGATGCCAATTGGCTATAAAAAGTTCTAGAATTGTGAAAAAACTATTGAAATGTTATATAATTCTTGATTATAAAGTTATAACAATTTAAAATTTTATTCAAAACCCATCTGTATCTTAGACAAACATGCTTATAACATCTGGTGTTTTAAACATATTGTGATAGACTATTGGTCATACATCACACACACATGCATTCACACACAAAACCTGCTGAGGATTAATTATCCAGGAAAAGGATTATATCCAGCAGAAAACATCATAGAATAATTTCTCTTTCTTTTTCCCCAAGCAACACTCTCTTTTAGGAATGGGTATGAACTGCATTTGTTCAGTTCATGGTTTGTGGCTGAACCATGAACCAAACCATGACCTGATATGCTAGTTCATGAACCAAACCAGTTTGTGAGCCATTTAATGTTTAAATCTCTGCTTTCTGCTCCCCGTGAAAAGCAGTGGGGAGCAGAAAGTAGGGGTTTAAATGGCTCCAAGCTATTTAAACCAAACAGCTGTTTTTGTGATGCTTTTCTTGATGTCTTGACCATAAAGCCCGTGGTCAGATTGTAGGGCCTAAGGTTATAGGGCAAGTTTTCTTGCTAATGGAGTTTTTCATGAAGAACAGAAAGCAGGAGATTAAATGGCTTGGAGTTATTTAAATTCTGCTTTCTGCTGTTCACAAACTGCCACGAACCACCATGAACTGCATCAACGTTCGTGAAGCATGAACCCGCCAAAATTCATTCATGAGCTGGTTCATACCCACCCCAACTCTGTTTGCTCTAAAAATCCTCTCTGAGGATCAGGGCACTGCAATGATGAGGGAGAACCAGGAAAAATCACTTCCTTCTCCTTCTTCTCCTTGAGGCTTGCACCAGTGGAAGAGGAAGAAGGAAGTGGTCTTTTCCCCCTTGATTTTCCCTCATCACTGCAAGTGCTCTCTACTATGGCACATTTTCTCTATCAATCTCTCCTGACCCTTAAGAGAGGATTTTCAGACACACAGAGGCCCCTCAGAAAAGAAGGCAGGGCGAGAGCCTTTCTTCAGCTCCACTTTTCCACTAGATCCAACCGAAATTACAATGATGGACTTAACCTGAAATGTATCTACTTGCAAATATTGTAGATAAACACTAAAGGAAGAAGCTAGAAGCAGAGTTGTGTAATATTAATGCAATATCTTAAGCCAAAAGTACATTTCACATACATATAGAATTCAGCAGCTTTTCAAAATTAGATGCTGGAATTCTGATTCTTTTTTTTTTTAAGTTTGAGTCCAAAGGCCAATTTTCAGAGATACTTTACAACTCTGAAGCCCTGTGAATTAAAGTACTTTACTCCCTCATGGATCACTGCCTTGTCGTGGCGAGGGGGCTTGCGTGGTTCGATGAGGCTGTGGGCTATGCCGTGGAGGGCCACCCAGGACGGACAGGCCACAGCAGAGAACTCAGACCAAGCGTGATCCCCCTGGAGAAGGAAATGGCAACCCACTCCAGTATCTTTGCCAAGAAAACCCCATGGACAGTTACAAAAGGCTAAAAGATATGACGCCGGAAGATGAGCCCCTCAGGTCGGAAGGTGTCCAATATGCTACTGAGGAAGAGCAGAGGGCAAGTACGAGTAACCCCAGAAAGAGTGAAGCGGCTGGGCCAAAGCCGAAAGGACGCTCAGTTGTGGATGTGTCTGACGGTGAAAGGAAAGTTCGATGCTGCAAAGAAAAATACTTACATAGAATGTAAGGTCTATGAATCAAGGTAAGCTTGACGTGGTCAAAAATGAGATGGCAAGAATGAACATCGACATCTTGGGAATTAGTGAACTAAAGTGGACAGGAATGGGCGAATTTAACACAGAAGACCATTATATCTACTACTGTGGCCAGGAATTCCGTAGAAAAAATGGTGTGGCCTTTATAGTCAACAAGAGAGTGAGAAAGGCAGTACTGGGATACAATCTCAAAAATGACAGAATGATCTCA
Organism: Gekko gecko; assembly: GCA_029375565.1. Lineage (NCBI taxonomy): Eukaryota > Metazoa > Chordata > Lepidosauria > Squamata > Gekkonidae > Gekko > Gekko gecko. Next base: position 65,768,777 of record JAPDNY010000001.1, on the reverse strand, counting down.
GTCCGAATCCAAGGCAAACCATTCAATATCACAGTAATCCAGGTCTATGCCCCAACCACTGCTGCAGAAGAGGCTGAAATGGACCAGTTCTATGAAGACCTACAACAGCTCATAGAACTAATACCAAAAAATGATGTCCTCATCATCATAGGGGACTGGAATGCTAAAGTAGGAAATCAAAAGGTAACCGGAATAACAGACAAGTTTGGCCTTGGAGAACAAAATGAAGCAGGGCAAAGGCTAACAGAGTTTTGTCAAGAGAACACGCTGGTCATAGCGAACACCCTTTTCCAACAACCTAAGAGGCGTCTCTACACATGGACATCACCAGATGGGCAACACCGAAATCAGATTGACTATATAATTTGCAATCAAAGATGGAGAAGCTCTATCCAGTCAGTAAAAACAAGACCTGGAGCTGACTGTGGCTCAGATCATGAGCTACTCATTGCAAAATTCAGACTTAAATTGAAGAAAGTTGGGAAAACCACAAGGCCATTCAGATTTGACCTAGATCGCATCCCCGATGAATATACAGTAGAGGTGAAGAATAGGTTTAAGGGACTAGATTTGATAGACAGAGTGCCTGAAGAACTATGGACAGAGGTCCGTGACATTGTAAAGGAGGCAGCAATCACCGCCATCCCAAAGAAAAAGAAATGCAAGAAAGCAAAGTGGCTGTCTGATGAGGCTTTACACATAGCAGAGGAAAGAAGGAAAGCTAAAGGCAACGGTGAAAAGGAAAGATTTGCCCAACTGAATGCAGATTTCCAGAGAACAGCAAGGAGAGATAAGGAGGCTTTCCTGAATGAACAATGCAAAGTAATAGAGGAAAACAATAGATTGGGAAGGACTAGAGATCTGTTCAAGAAAATTGCAGAAATCAAGGGAACGTTCCATGCAAAGCTGGCCATGATAAAGGACAAAAACGGTAGGGACCTAACAGAAGCAGAAGAGATTAGGAAAAGATGGCAAGAATACACAGAAGAACTATACAAGAAGGACCTCGATGTCCTTGACAACCACGATGGTATAATCACTGACCTCGAGCCAGACATCCTGGAAAGCGAAGTTAAATGGGCCTTAGAAAGCATTACTAACAACAAAGCTAGTGGAGGTGATGGTATCCCAGCTGAGTTATTCAAAGTCTTAAAAGAAGATGCTGTTAAAGTGCTGCACTCAATTTGCCAACAAATTTGGAAAACACAACAGTGGCCAGAGGATTGGAAAAGGTCAGTTTACATTCCAATCCCAAAGAAGGGCAATGTCAAGGAATGTTCAAACTATCGCACAATTGCACTCATTTCACACGCTAGCAAGGTCATGCTCAAAATCCTACAAGCTAGGCTTCAACAGTACGTGGATAGAGAATTGCCAGAAGTACAAGCTGGATTTCGAAGAGGTAGAGGAACGAGAGATCAAATTGCCAACATTCGCTGGATTATGGAGAAAGCAAGAGAGTACCAGAAAAACATCTACTTCTGCTTCATTGACTATGCTAAAGCCTTTGATTGTGTGGATCACAATAAATTATGGCAGGTTCTTAAAGAGATGGGAGTACCGGACCACCTCACATGTCTCCTGAGAAACCTGTATAAGGGTCAAGAAGCAACAGTTAGAACCGGATATGGAACAACTGATTGGTTTAGCATAGGAAAAGGAGTACAACAAGGATGTATATTGTCACCTTGCTTATTTAACTTATATGCAGAGTACATCATGCGAAATGCTGGCCTGGATGAATCACAAGCTGGAGTTAAGATTGCTGGGGAAAAGATCAATAACCTCAGATATGCAGACGATACCACCCTGATGGCAGAAAGTGAAGAGGACCTAAAGAGCCTCTTGCTCAGGGTGAAAGAGGAGAGCGCAAAAGTGGGCTTGAAGCTCAACATCAAAAAAACTAAGATCATGGCATCTGGGCCCATCACTCCTTGGCAAATAGAAGGGGAAGTCGTAGAAGTAGTGACAGACTTCACGTTCCTAGGATCCCAGATCACTGCAGATGGTGACTGCAGCCATGAAATTAAAAGACGCCTGCTCCTTGGGAGGAAAGCGATGGCAAACCTAAACTGTATGATAAAAAGCAGAGACATCACCTTGCCAACAAAAGTCCGCATGGTCAAAGCAATGGTATTCCCCGTAGTAATGTATGGCTGCGAGAGTTGGACTATAAGGAAGGCCGAGCGCCGAAGAATAGATTCTTTTGAACTATGGTGCTGGAGAAGACTCTTGAGAGTCCCTTGGACTGCCAGGAGATCAAATCAGTCAATCCTAAAAGAAATCAACCCTGATTGTTCCTTGGAAGGCCAGATCCTGAAGCTGAAGCTCAAATACTTTGGCCACCAAATGAGAAGGGAGCATTCACTGGAGAAGACCCTGATGCTGGGAAAGATTGAAGGTCAAAGAAGAAGGGGACGGCAAAGGATGAGATGGTTAGACAGTGTCATCGATGCAACGAACATGAAATTGAGCAAACTTCAGCGGACAGCGGAAGACAGGAGGGCCTGGCGTAATCTGGTCCATGGGGTCGCGAAGAGTCGGACTCGACTGCGCGACTGAACAACAACAACAACACAAAAGTAATTGCCCTAGTATGCTTAAAGCTAACATGAAAATCATAGAATCATAGAATCATAGAATGTTAGAGTTGGAAGGGACCTTGCAGGCCATCTAGTCCAACCCCCTGCACTCTGCAGGAACACAGCCGAAACCCCTACATACCTACAACATACCCAAAAGATGGTTGTCCAGTCTCCTCTTGAAAACATCCAGCGAAGGAGCATCCACCACCTCCCGAGGCAGTCTGTTCCACTGCTCAACCACTCTTACAGTCAGGAAGTTTCTCCTGATATTAAGCCGGTAACGACTCCCTTGTAATTTCCACCCATTAGATCTAGTCTTGCAATCCGGAGCAAGAGAGAACAGAACAAGAGAGAAAAGAACAAAGACACCAAAGCTTTGCCTGTTTTTTGAGACTAGTGGAGAGAGACACCAACTACTGTTAAATGGAAGGACAAGCATGCAATCTTCCTTTAAAATGAAATGCATATTTTCGTTTAGTTTCTAGTAGGTGAAGACCAACACTCACTTGCTTACATTCATAGAGTAAGACCCCTCATTGAAACTTACACTAGTACTACATATGCAAAATAATCACACCATGTTTTTTTTAATTCCAGGACTGAACTATTAATTAATTCCATTAATTTATACCCCATCTTTCCCCCCAGTGGGGGACCCGAAGCAGCTCACATCATTCTCCTGTTCTCAATTTTATCCTCACAACAGGTAGATTAGGCTGCGAAATATTGGCCAGCCCCAGGTCATTTAGCAAGCTTCCAAGGCAGAGTGGGGATTTGAACCTGAGTCTCCCTCAACTGAGTCCAACACTCTAAGCACTATACCACACAGGCTGTCATTTAGCCAGGCAAATTTCATATTTTAAAGCTCTCCTCCCACAAGTCTCCTTGCACACAATCAGGTAGAACAATGCAATTCTCTGCATATTTATTCTGGAGTATGACCCACTGACTGCAGTAGGACTAATTAGGGTTCAGCTAATATGAGATGCTGAGAGGCCCATGAACAGAGCTCCCATCATTTTAAAACAACACAACAGCCATGTCTTTGGGGTTGGATTTGGGCTGGGACCATGGAAGAAGGAGGCTTGAGACTGTCCCCGTGCTGGTTTCCCGATCTGTAACAGCCCTGGGAGTCCATTCTGACCCACTTGGGCAAAAAGCAGACCCCTGTATCAATACATGGATAGCCCTTCACTGGGGCAAACATCAATGCCCTGAGGCTGTTTTGAGTTGAGAAAATACCCAGGGGTAGGCTTAACTCCCTCTTTCCCAGCATTCCCACTGTACCATAATCCCAATGCAAACCGAGCCTCAGTGTTTTTTTTTTTTGAAAGCTGGGCATTTTGTTCACTGAACTCCTGGCATCAAGGAATTGTGGATAGGATTGAAGTCTTAGGTTTCTCACCAAAACTTCTCCTTGACATGCTAGCTATTAGGGATGGGCATGAACCAAATTACGAACCTAAGCTTGTCACGAATTTGGCCCAGTTTGTGGTTCATGAACCTTGGTTTATGCTATCCTGCCCTCATGAGCCCCCTGAACCTTCCATGTAGGTTTGTGTGATTCATGTCTGCAGACACACTGGCACCAGTGATGGGGCTTGGAGAAGGCATTTAAAGACCATGGCAGTGCAGCTTGCAAAAAACCATTTAGAGGGATACCTTTAAATGGTTTTTGCAAGCTGCATCGATGCCATGGCAACAGCACAACTTACAACTGAACTGAAAAGGCACTTAAATGCCTTCTCAGTTGGAAGCAATTTCAGTGATCCTTTTCGCTCCCCCCTACTTCCAAGTGGGGGGAGCAAAAGGGATAGCTGAAATGGCTTGCAAAAGCCATTTAAAGGGCATGTTCATTTTAAATGGCTTTTGTAAGCCATTTCAGCTTTTTAGCAATCTCTTTTGTTCCCCCCCCCCCTTCCAAGTGAGGGGAGGGAGTGAAAGGGATTGCTGAAATGGCTTGCATCTATTTCAGCCGAACATGCTGAAATGGATACAAGCAATTTATAGGGAACGTTCCTTTAAATGGCTTTTGCAAGATCTCTCCCCCCCTTCCATTCTGCTGGTTTCAGGAAGCTGCCACCAGCAGAAAGGAGGGAGGGAAGATCCATGAACCTCATGAATGGAACCAGTTCATGAACTCAGGAAGGTTTGTCCTGGTTCGGGGTTCGTGGGACTCCATGAACCACAAACTGAGATGAACCTTCATTTTCCTGGTTCTTGCCCATCCCTACTAGCTATCTGCACTCAGGGAGGCTTTTACCATGTGATTCTGCAGGACATGCCCAATCAGCTGTAATTTGTGCTGCTAGTGAGCCATTGTTTTGGTTTCCTTAGGACTGTGCTAACTTCAATGTGTACTCCCTGTTTGTATCTGGCTGATAATATAGTTCTAAATCTTCTCCTAAGACCTTTAAACAAAATGACAAAGGTGACTGAAAGCCTCACAGCATCACACTGTGTTTTTCAGAGCACATTTTAGTACCATTTGCTATCAGCTCAAATGGGCTAGGCAAAGGAGCATAGGCTGCACCTATTCAAATGTCCAAATACTAAACTATCCATATGAGATTTTACATATTGTTAAATACTTACCACACAGACTATTATTGTATCCTTTAATGAACTCTCCATAACATAGAAATAAATAATTAAAGACTACGAAACTATTTTTTTAAGGAATCTGGCAAATTTTTCATAAGAAAAATTAACCAGCTGGGAATGTTTTGCTAGGATCTGCCATCTCAGAGACTGAGTAATGAGCAATCCATCCGTCTTTATATTTAGTAATTTTTCCATTTCATCTTTTGCCCTTTTTTAGTATATGATTTAATTCACAGCACATAAATATTCATATTCATAAAAATGAAAATGTGCAGCACTATAGCAAGTGTGTTTTCTCACACAACAAAGAGCAGTGAGGGAATTGATGTCCTCCTTCTCACGGTCTGGTCTTTTACATCTTCTCCCTTGATCTCTCTCTTGGCTGACCAGTTCTGTTTCAGTTGGATGAAGACTGCCCATGGGATGTATATCTTCTGTGTAATGGCCAACTTCTTAGAAAATATGCTTGAGAAATATTTGTGGTGCTGGGGTAGTGTGCAAGATACAACCATGGTGGATTGTTATTATTATGATTCCCAGAGAAGCCTCTGGTATCTTTGTAGTTATGTTAATTTTGGTAGTTACAGCTGAAATCCCAAGCATATTCAGTAGGAATATTCTCAGTGGACTTCTTCTGAGTAAACATGCATCCTAAGGCCTCCTCTCTGTGCAGAGGCGAGATAAGTGGTGATCAGAGACACGGTTTTTCAGTGGTGGCACCTTGCCTTTGGAATGCACTTCCCTTTGAGACTCACTGTACTGTTCTCTGCACACCAGGACATAATATTCCTTTTTAGCAAGGCTCTTAACAGATGGACATATATGTAAATTTTAAAGGTCATCAGAGAAAAGCATATAGCAACTGACAAGAAAAAAGTGCTGGGCCAGGCTGCTCCTCTCATGAAGATGGAGGCCACACGTAAGTGCAGAAATGCATCTTTGATTTGAATATTATGCATTATATAACATCTACTGTCTATGTTGGAATTATTGTTCCCAAATGCTGTAGACAGTTTTCAGTAGAAGACATTCTGATTTAGGTACAGTCATACCTTAAAAGAACATTTCATTCATTCCAAACAGTGAATTTTTTCAGTGCTCCTGTTGCCAGAGGCACTGCCTTTACTCTTGGGTAGCCCCAAAGTAGGGGCACCCCACTTTCTAATCTGAATCAAAGTCCCCAAAAGTCAAGCACTCTAAGCTTGAACCACAGAGTCAGCCTGCAAGTATTCTTGGGGGGAAAAGAATTTCATATTCAGATGACAACAAGGCAACCCTCTGAGCAAACCTCCAGTTTGGTGTAGTGGTTAAGTGTGCAGACTCTAATCTGGTCAAACTGGGTTTGATTCCCTACTCCTCCACTTGCAGCTGCTGGATGACCTTGGGCAAGCCATAGTTCTGTCAGATCTGTCCTTGAAAGGGTAGTTTCTGTCAGAGCTCTCTCAGCCCCACCTACCTCACAGGGTGTCTGTTGTGGGGAGGGGTAGGAAAAGGAGTTTTTAAGCCACTCTAAGACTCTGAATGAAGGGCAGGATATAAATCCAATCTCTCCTCCTCCTCTTCCTCCTCCACCTAGCAGAGATATGCTTATAGAATAACAATGGCAGTTCCACCAGGTAAAATATCTACATTTCTAAAGGCTAATCAGAGTCCACCTGGCGAATAGCCCTGTTTCTAGTACCTCACCCAGCCCTTTTGTGTGGTCCCATGTATGTGTGAATTCTTTGTCCTTCCTTGCTCCATCCCTCAGGATACTGAGATAATCAAACACTCAAATTATTAATGATCCTTCCTGACGCTGATCAGGGACCCATCTCCCATCTTTTGTCTGTATCTGGGAATTTATTCAACTGCCTTGGCAGAACCATCAATGGTCATAAAGTCCATTCAACTAGCCCTAGTACAGTCATCCAGCACCTGGCTGATTTAATCAAGGCCATTGTTAAGCCTGACTCAGCCCCTCTGGAACGTCATTGGTTACATCTAGGCCTTGCCCATCCTGATGCCACGCACCCCTGGGACTCATCATTGGCCCAGGTAATCTATTGCTCTCACCGGAGACCAGCCCCCAAGGCCTTTAATTGATCTGCATTGTTTTCTAATGTACAGACTGTGTGCCTTTGCCCTGATGCCAACTGGCAGCCCACCCCTAAACCTCTGGGTTTAGGCCAAAATCCCTTCTTCATGGACCTCTGCACGTCTGGACAGGTAGTATCACCCCATAGCTGACGCCTCTATAAGCTATCAATCACCTTTGCTTTCTTAGATCTGTATTGTGTGTGTGAATGCTTGATTTTATGTTTATATGTTTAAGAATCCTTCAATAAAGAAATCACTGATTTAGTAATCTAGCCTCTGCATCTATTTCTGGGACTGGGAAATCAAACTCCCGTATACATAGGTATGATCCTATATTTAATGCCTATTGCCATTTCATATTCACAATTCCCCACATTTATTATTAAATTAAGGCAATTTGGCTAACATTCCCCCATTCCATTTTTTTTCCTGTGAGAAAAACTGAAGACATTCCTTCAGGCAAATGTATTTCCCCTGATTTTTTTCTGTTTTTCTTTCCAGGCCATTTCAGCTCTTGATTTACATCCAGGAATTCTGTCAAGAAGAGGAAGAGATTGGATTTATACCCCACCCTTCACTCGGAGCCTCAAAGTGGCTTACAAATTCCTTCCACTCACCACAACAAACACCCTGTGCGGTAGGTGGGGCTGAGAGAGCTCTGACAGAAACTGCTCTTTCAAGAACAGCTCTGACAGAACTATGGCTTGCTCAAGGTCATCCAGCAGCAGCAAGTGGAGGAGTGGGGAATCAAACCTGGTTTGACCAGATTAGAGTCTACACACTTAACCACTACACCAAACTGGTGTAGCTTCAGGTCTTTGTAATCCATGCTGTTGCAACTTTGAAGAGTTTCATGTTCTAATTTCCTTTTGAATACCAACCTCTGAAGTCCTTTGGAGCTGGGCAGCCTGGGAAGCTATAGCAGGCACAAGTAGGGTTGCAGCTTACCAGATAGTGGTGGGCATTCTCCTGATTTCACCTGTGTACCTCCTACTGCTTTCCTAAGAAAGTGGGAAGAAAATGCAAGAGGACAGTGTTGTGATGTCACTTCTGGTGATGTCATAAGTGATGTCACAGCCTCCCTGTGATGTTCTAGGAATTCCCTGTATCTCTGTGGTGTTTACCATAGAGATCTGGGAATTCCAAAAGGGTTGTGAGGTAGCTGAGATGGAACTTCCAGGTTTTTATGGGAATTTTTGTAGATTTTGCCTCTGACTCACTTGGCTATTCTATAAACACATCTAGGCTAGGTTTACTGTAATGTAGTTTGCTGTAATCCTGCATTTGAACACTGTTCAGAATATGCTGAGGCGGATTATTAATTAATTAATTGAAATTATACCCCGCCCTCCCAGCCGAGGCCAGCTCTTATGAGCATTGTATATATTTTGCATGAGACTGAATTGTGACCTTGAAGAAGATCCTTGAAACATGCCTAAAGTTCAGATGCATGTTGCTGCATTAGAACATTATTTCACATTGGAACATTAGTCTGCATTATTGCATCTTCATATGAATTTTGTTGTCATTGTATGCTTGAATACTTGTTATACAGTGATCTTTGTAATGTAGAATTGTAATATTGGATGGGTTAATACTGCTAAAAATTTCATTAAAATATCTGAGAATTATTAGTAGAATATATATACACACATACATATGAATTTCATACTTAATGAAATTAACACAGAGATACAATATATACTGATTTATTGAATTTATGGCTTTTCCCCACAGTGTTCTTCTCTGGTTCATTTGTAATCCACATATACCAATGTCCCATTGTGTATTTGTGGCCAGATTATTGTCAGTAAGTGGATGTAGGTTACATCTGCACTAGAACATCTACACTGGCAGCCTATTTTCTTGTGGGCAGTTCAAAGTACTGATTGTTATATATAAAGTCCTAACAGTGTGGTCCTTAGCAAAATTATACCTTTCTAAGTCCAAGGAAGTCAGTAGGTTTTGAAGGGTGTAACTCCACTTACAGCTGTACTGTAAATTAACTGGGAGGATTAGGCTATTTAAAGGACTGGCTTTTTCAGTATCATCTTGCCCACCAGTTGAAATCTTCATCCCAAGCCCTGCATCATGCCCATTCCCATAGATATGGGTTGGGTGGCAAGCACACTGAAGGCTTTTTCAATGGTGATCCGCTCTGTAGAATCAACAGAAATCCATCTAGATTTTCAAAACTCTCATAAGTTTATGTGGTGTGTACTCTTACTCTGCCTTTGGGTGCTAGGCTGAGACATTTTGATTCATCCAGGACTTTTTTTTACTCCTTGACCATCTTTTAGTTGTTTTAGTGCCTGGACATTTTAATATTTACTATCTTGAATGTTATTTTTATTGCTTATTGGACTGACCCTGTTTTATATGGTGATGCTGATTTGGTTATGCTGTGGCTTTGTGAGCTTTTGCTGTAATTGTATTGATTCTATACAATTCTATATTGCTGTTAGTAGTTAATTACCATATGACTGTGGGTGTAGTATAGCCAGAAGATCCAAAGATTACCTGTCTCAGGCTAACTCCATCTCTTTTTGTGGCAAGCTAGGTTTATTTTTTGGGCTGAGAGAACTGTGACTGACCCACAGTCACCCAGCTGGCTTCAGGTGGAGGAGTGGTGAATCGAACCCAGTTCTCCAGATTAGAGTTCATTGTTCTTTATTGCTCCAAACTTTATTGCACCAAACTGGCTCTTTATTGCTGTTGGTTTGGGTTGGTGATGACTTTGCTGCTCTCTAGTTACTTGTAGTTACTGCTTTTATTGCTTTTATGTCAGTTTGGTACTCAAATAAGTAGTGAGTCACCTCTACTGCTTTCCTCTTGTTTCCCAGTTCATCATCTGGTTAGCTTCACAAGTCTCAGAGATTCTGAAATGGACCAAAATGAGCACATGATGAATGTGATGGTGTGACAGGACAGGGTGCCTCCTGTGCAACCTTTATCAAGCTAGGCAAAAGTTTGGACTCCATGGATGCTGTTCTTCCAAGCACGTGCCACATTCTCAAGTCAGTTCTGTCTGTTTACTCTTGGTCTTCATACAAATAGGACAAGGTAATAGTTCACAGACCACTTGCCCATAGCACACTCATTCCCCTCACTACCTGCAAGCATCTGTCCTAGGCTTAGCTGACCTGCTGCCCCCACTCACTTCCAACTGCTGCTAATTGTTGCTGGCCCAGCTGGCCCCAGGGTCAGTAGCCCACACCATCTCCACCTGAGCATGCCCAGCTTCTCAGAGCTGCTTGTCCATCCTTTCACTTCCAGCAGCAGCTCTGGGCTTTCCTTAGGCTGTGTGCCTGCGTGGGGTCCCTTCTTGGTCGGCCACTGTCACAGATGGGTAAAGTGAGGCAGTATGATTTGCCAGAGGTACAGATTACAGTTGTATACTGGCTCTAAACCACTTTAGGAAAGTTTTTAACAGAGTCAAAAGTAAGCTGTTGTTTGTGATGAACTGCTCAGAAGACCAGGTTAGAGTTCAGCCTGAATGCAGACTCATGAAGGGAAGCAGACTGAGCCAACTGATGCAACTGTTGGCCTGATACTCTTGACCTACAAGCACTTATCCATGAATTATTATTATTTGGCTTATGGCTGAAGGTTCTGCACCTCAATTGGTGACAAATCCTGTAGGGCTTTGCTGGCTAAACTACAAGGTAAGACTCCTGCTAATGAGTGATTCAGCCTGGCATGACTCTCCTGCTGTGCCTTGTCTGCCTTAAAGGCTTTATTGATCTCCTTTAGCTCAAGGGATCTGTTTCATCTGGGGAATGTTGAAATCGTCTTTCAGTTATGCCATCTGTACTCTGTGCCTGAAGCATCATATAACTGCTGCTCATCAGTGTGGACACTTTAAAGTATGTAGCGCGTGGAGCCATTGTTCTGTCTCATATCAGTGCCCCTTTTCCCTCTGGTGCAAATATATAGAAATCCTTGACTGGTTTTTGCTCAGAAGTTCACAATTGAAAGGAAATTATACTTTACGAAACAGAGGCAGCTTTATTGTTAGTTTTCTTCAAATGAAGAAATTGATGCATCAGGATTTATATTATTGTCACACTCGTATCATAATAATTTGCAATTTAAAAAAAAAATCATCCTCCTTTTAAAAATCCTTTCTGTAGATACGGCTGTCCTTGTTTTCGAGGTATGCAATCAGTTGGCAAAAATATGGGGAAGGGGAGACACAGGCCTGTAGCCAGGAGTTTGTAATTTGGGGGGCCTTTAAATAAGTCAGGGGACACTGACGTCACAAAATTAAAATTAAATTTTTAAAAACTCACTTTTGCAGCATTTGCACTCTGCCTGGGGAAGTAACCCGCACTTGGGGAAGGGGCAGCAGCGGGGAGTTCTCTGGGCAGCCCAGAGAACTGGGAGCGAGGGGGCTGGATGCAAGTCAGGGGGTTAGGTCCCGAAATGCCCCACTGTAGCTATGGGCCTGGGGAGACATAATGAAGGCTTTTTGGGATTAGATAGATATCAATTTATCTTTAAATCTTATAAGTAAGGCATGTATGTTCTCAAGACTAAGTTTTGTAAGGTCATAAAAGTGCTGTTACATGCATGTTGTACAGTTTATGTATCTGTGATTTTTGAAAGAGAGATCATACACAGTTGACATGGTTAAGAACATAAGAGAAGCCAATGTTGGATCAGGCCAATGGCCCATCCAGTCCAACACTCTGTGTCCCACAGTGGCCAAAAATACCACATGCCATCAGGAGGTCCACCAGTGGGGCCAGGACACTAGAAGCCCTCCCACTGTTGACCCCCCCCCAAGCACCAAGAATACAGAGCATCATTTGCCCCAGAGTCCCAATCTATACCTTATGGCTAATAACTACCAATGGACCTCTGCTTCATATGCTTATCTAATTCCCTCTTGAAGCCGTCCATGCTTGTAGCCACCACCACCTCATGTGGCAGTGAATTCCATGTGTTAATTACTCTTTGGGTCAAGAAGTACTTCCTTTTATCCGATCTAACCCAATCGCTCAGCAATTTCATTGAGTGTCCACGAGTTCTTGTATTGTGAGAAAGGGAGAAAAGTACCTCTTTCTCTACCTGCTCTATCCCATGCATAATCTCATAAACCTCTATCATGCCACCCCTCAGCCATCATTTCTCCAAGCTAAAGAGCCCCAAGTGCTTTAACCTTTCTTCATAGAGAAAGTCTTCCAATCCTTTTATCATTCCAGTTGCCCTTCTCTGCACTTTTTCCAGTGCTATAATATCCTTTTTAAGGTGTGGTGACCAGAACTGTACACAGTATCCCAAATGATGTTGCACCATTGATTTATATAGGGGCATTATGATATTTGCTGATCTATTTTCAATACCCTACCTCATAATCCCCAGCACAGCATTGGCCTTTTTTATTGCAGTCACACACTGTCTCGACATTTTCATTGAGATATCTACTATGACTCCAAGATCTCTCTCTTGGTCAGTCTCTGCCAGTTCGGATCCCATCAATGTGTATTTATATTTAGGATTTTTGGCTCCAATGTGCATCACTTTGCACTTGGCCACATTGAACCCCATTTGCCATGTTGATGCCCACTCACCCATCCTTGACAGATCCCTTTGGTGTGCCTTACAATCCTCCATGGTTTTCACCACCCTGAACAACTTTGTGTCATCTGCAAATTTAGCCACTTCACTGCTTACTCCCAACTCCAAATAATTAATGAACAAGTTAAAAAGCATTGGACCGAGTACTGATCCCTGTAGTACCCCACTGCTTACCACCCTCCACTGAGAAAATTGCCCATTTATAATCATTCTGTTTCCTATTAATTAGCCAGTTTTTGATCCACAAAAGGACTTTTATCCCATGATTTTTGAGCTTACTTAGGAGCCTTTGATGAGGAACTTTATCAAAAGCTTTTTGGAAGTCAAGGTAAACAATATCTATTGGGTCCCCCTTGTCCACATGTTTGTTCACCCTCTCAAAGAACACTAACAGGTTAGTGAGACAAGATCTGCCCTTACAGAACCCATGCTGAGTCAGCCTCAATAGTTTTTGTTCATCAATGTGCTTAATAATTCGTTCCTTAATAACAGTTTCCACCAATGTACCCAGTATTGATGTCAGACTGACTGGTCTGTAATTTCCCAGATCTCCTCTGGAACCCTTTTTAAAGATGCGAGTGACATTAGCTACCTTCCAGTCCTCAGCAATGGAGGCAGATTTTAATGAAAGGTTACATATTTTTGTCAGGAGATCCACAAGTTCACCTTTGAGTTCTCTCAGAACTCTCGGATGTATGCCATCCAGGCCTGGTGATTTATCAGTTTTTAAGTTGATTATCAGTCGTAGGACCTCCTCTCTCATCACCTCAATCTGACTCAGGTCTTTCAACACCCTTCCCAAAATCAGCGGTTCTGGAGTGGGCAAGCACTTCTCATTTTCCACAGTGAAGACAGAGGCAAAAAATGCATTCAGCTTCTCAACCATTTCCCTATCATCCTTCACTACTCCTTTTACCCCTCGGTCATCCAAGGGGCCCACTGCCTCCCTGGCTGGTTTCCTGCTTCTAATGTATTTGAAGAAAGTTTTATTGTTGGTCTTTACGTTTTTTGCTATATGCTTCTCATATTCCCTTTTTGCCTGCCTGATCACAGACTTGCATTTTATTTGTCACAGCCTGTGTTCCCTTTTCTCAGCCTCACTGAGACTAGCTTTCCACTGCTTAAAGGAATCCTTTTAAGCTGTTACAGCTTCCATGATTTTGTTTGTTAAATATGCAGGCTTTTTTCTATACCTATTTGTGCCTTTCCTAACCTGCGATATATATATTTTTTCTGAGCTTCTAGGATTGTAGTTTTAAATAGTCTCAAAGCTTCCCCAATGGTTTTGACCCTTTCTATTTTTCCTTTCAGTTTCCTCCTCACATGTCCCCTCATATCAGTGAAGTTACCCCTTTTAAAGTTAAAAGTGGTTGTGTCAGTCTTTTTGGCCAATTCCCTATTTATACAAATGTTGAACTCAATAACATTATGGTCACTGTTCCCAAGTGGTGCAATCACTTTTACATCTGTCACCAGGTCTTGGGCGTTACTTAGGACCAAATCCAGGATCGCCTTTCCTCTGGTAGGTTCTGTGACCATCTGCTCCATAGCACAGTCATTGAGATTGTCTAGAAACTCAATCCCTTTTTCCCGACTAGAACACATATTGACCCAATCAATGTGTGGGTAGTTAAAATCACCTATTATGACAGAGGTTTTTTTGTCTAGCTGCTATCTTTAATTCATTCATCATTTTATAATCCTCCTCTATCTTTTGATCTGATGGGCGATAACAAACTCCTAGTGTTAAGTTTCCTTTTGGCCCACTATTTCAACCCATAGCATTTCGATAAGCATATCCAATTTTTTTACCCACTCAATCTTATTGGACTATATACCATCTCTGACATACAGAGCCACCCCACCTCCAAACCTTCCCCCCCATCCTTACGATATAATATATAACTGGGAATCACCATATCCCACTGATTCTCCTCATCCCACCAAGCGAAATACCCACAATGTCTATTTTCCCCCCCAACACCAAGCACTCCAACTCCCTGATTTTACTTCGGACACTTGTATAGCATTTGCATAGAAACACCTATAATTTCCCATACATGTTAAGCACCCAACCTTCCTTTTGCTGCCTTGAGACCTTGTCAGGCAGTCCATATCACTAGCCACAGTCTCAGTGGACAATTTCAATCCACCTCTCTGTAGAAAAGCAACAGCTACCCCCTCATCTCTCCAAGATGAGCTATCTCGAACCAGAGACTTTTCATCTCCTGTCAGCTTTCCCCCAATATTCAGTTTAAAAACTGCTCTGCCACCTTTTTTATTTTAAGCGCCAGCAGCCTGGTTCCTTCTCAAGATAAGTGGAGACCATCTCTTTTGTACAGCTCCCTCTTGTTCCAAAAAGCATCCCAGTGCCTAACAAACTTGAACCCTTCCCCTCTACACCATCGCCTCATCCATGCATTGAGACTCCTGATCTGTACCTGTCTCTCCAGCCCTGCACGTGGAACAGGTAGCACTTCTGAGAAGGCTACCTTGGAGGTCCTGGCCTTGAGTTTCCTGCTCAGCAGCCTAAATTTCTCCTCCAGGACCCCACAACATTGGTGCCAACATGCACCATGACCACTGGCTCCTCCACAGCACTATCTAGCACCCTATCTAAAACACGCATAACATCCACTACCTTTGCACTAGGTAGGTAAGTCACCATACGGTCAGTATGCAGGTTTGCCACCCAGCTGTCTACCTGCCTAAGGATCGAATCACCATCTACCAAGAGTTCCCCTCCTTCCCTGCCAAGGGATGGTTCCTTGGTGCGAAAGGATACCCATTCACCAGCTGAAGAAGAGGTCCCTTCTGAGGGCACATTCCATTTATCCTCAGCATGGTGCCCTGTTTCCCCTTGACCCTCATGCTCCCTGACAGTGGCAGGGCTGCTAGATCCAGAGTGGGACATGTCTAACAAATCCCCAAGAGTCTTCTCCGTGTGCCTAACTGACTATCTCTGCTTCTCCAGGTCAGCTACCTTGGCCTCAAGGGAGCAAACTCGTTCCCTGAGAACCAGGAGCTCATTGCACTGAGCACACACCCAAGACTTCTGTCCAGTGGGCATATAGTCATACACGTGACACTCTATGCACAACACTGGATAGCCCCCTACCCCCTGCTGGCATTCTGGCTTCATAACTGCTTTTAAAATCCCCTTTTAAGAACTTATTGTATTTATGAGGTTCTCCTTGTAGAAATCTACTTACCTTACTGGGAACCCAAGGAGACTAGGACTCTTCCAGAGCTTCTTACAGAGCCCCTAGTTTAAGAGTCCCTAGGTTAAGAGCCACAGACAAAGAACCCTTTAGCTAGTCCTTCAGCTCATGCCTCTGGCAAGGTGCCTCCTTAAATAGAGACCTCCCCCAAGAGAGGGCAGGGCAGCAGCTATTCAAAATCACCAAGGCACTCAATTTACATTCGAA
Organism: Gekko gecko; assembly: GCA_029375565.1. NCBI lineage: Eukaryota > Metazoa > Chordata > Lepidosauria > Squamata > Gekkonidae > Gekko > Gekko gecko. Next base: position 65,752,498 of record JAPDNY010000001.1, on the reverse strand, counting down.
CAATGACCCTTTCTCACCCTCTCTCAAGCAGCCAGGACTCTGCAACAACTCTAATCTCTCCCAAACACAGTCCTCCCACACAATACCCTCAGCTAAATCCCCTCAACTGAAAGCAAATAAAAACACTCACCCCTCTAGCAGCTCTGTCTCCTGCTCTTTCTTAGAGCTCAGCTGGGTTTGTATACCCTCTTTATTAGCATGCAGTCCCTTTAAGGTCCCAAGAACTTCTGTTACATACAAAGGAAGGTGTATGCATGGAGAAATTATCCCTAAAATATCTCGGCTCACTATAAATGATGAAAGCTCATTCAGCAAGGCTGAGCTTTCTCAAAGGACAACTAAAGCATCTGGAAGGCCTTTTAAGATGGTGCAGCACAATTCTGATAAGGAGATAAATGTGTCTTTTACTTTACTAAAACCATTGGGCTTGAACACAGAATAACAAGACTTGTAAATATGCTTGCTATAATAAAAATCCTTCTCTCATGGAATTCACTAGCAAAAGACCTTTTTAACAGCCAGATGAGCAGGGCCTTGCCTTCATAACAGACAATCTGCTTTGTGTGTATAAAGTCCTCAGTTCAGGTAGGCTTGCCAACTACAGGTTGGGAAATTCCTAGAGATTTGGAGGTGAAGCTTGGGAAGGGCAGGACTGGGAAAATGGAGCAACTTCAGCAGGGTACAATGGCACACAGTCCAACTTCCAAAGCAGCCATTTTCTCCAGAACTGATTTCTATCATTAGGAGGTCAGTTGTAATTCGGGGGCGGGGGAGGTCTTCAGGTGCCACTTGGAGGCTGGCAACCCTTTGTTGAGACAGTCAATATGGATCTCGATCTTGCCTAGTATGGCTCAGATGGGAAAGTGCTGACTGTGGTCTTGGAAAGCCACAGCCAATCCAGATTGGCAATCTTATTTGATGAAAAGATTTGGTGAATAAAAATGATTTTATTGCTTAATTGGATACTAGTGGCAAGGCCCATTGCATGCCTCATTGCAATAGGTGCTAGCCGGCACGTGGGGGATGGCCCCGTCTGTCCTCCGTTCGGGGCGGTGGCAGGGTGGGGGAGGCGGCACCAGCAGCTCACCGGCACGCCTCCCCAGTGGTGGAGAGGTGTGCGAGGGAGGCCTTTTGGGGCCATGGGCTGAGGAAGGTGGCGCCGGCATCTGATGGGCATGTGGGCTGGCGGTAGTGGCTCTTGGCCAGCATGGGCGTTGAGCCCCATCAGGCCTACCTCTGTGGGCCAGCCATGGCATCGGAGGGAGCTTGTTGTGCGTCTGGGCATGGAAGAAGTGGGCACCACTCTCTTTCAGCTGTGGCCTCAGCAGGGCGGCCCTGTCGGTCCAGAGTCCGAGCGCCGCTCCCCTTCAGGCACAGCAGCAGTAAGCCGTGGCCGTTGTTCCGGAGGCCAAGTCTGGTCTAGCGCAGCGGCGTGTGGCCGCGAGGACGGCCAGGGCATCCGGGAGAGGCCTGGATCCTGCAGTGGACTGCTGCCAGAGCAGCCATCCCACCCGGTGGGTGGCCTGAGACTGGGGGCATGAAGCCCTGCGCTGCCTGCATGGGCGGGCGTGTGTCCACACAGGCAGACAAGGCAGCCAGTGGCGAGGGACCACCTCTCTGACTGACAGATCCCTTGGCCAACTGATTATGGTGCACATTTTTACCATATAAAGGCAGACCAAAAGTCAATTATATATAAGGAAGGATTGGAACAGGTACATAGTTTGTTGATAGAATGATACGCTAGGTTCATCCAGATGACCATTCTACCCCACATCTGCACTTGATATGTGTTTTAAGAAATCTGATGTGTGCCAGATTCAGGCACATATAAGAAGTGGTGTATACATGACAAATCAGAGAACTAGTGCTTAGGGTGTCAGACTTGAACTTCCAGGTTTTGAATCCCCATTCTGTCATGAAGTTCACCTGGCTACTCATTCTCTCTCAAGGGAACCTGTCTAACGTGGCTGTTGTGAGGAGAAAAGTGGGGAAGTTATGTTAGGGAGGAAGGGTGGGATAATAAAATAAAAGAATATCCTGGAAACAAATATTAACCTCTGTGGTTCACAGATATTTAGCCAGTTTATTAAAGCCTGCCTCTGTTAAACATTTTCATATATATCTAAATTCATATATATATGAATAAAGTATGTTTAATTACTCTGTAGTTAAAACATGGTTTTTAAATCCCCTCTATGCCCTCACTTAGAAATTATAGGGGGGAAAGGCAGCCTGCCTTATGGGCTAATCTGACATTTACCCTGGGCTGTGACCTCAAGCAGCTGGCTTCTTGCCTTTTCTTTGGCTGCTGTAATTTTATGCCAGCAAGCAGTTGCCTTCTTTATCTTCATCGCATCTTTAATGTCCATCTGTGCTATTCTCCCTTTCTTACAGTTCAGCAAAATGGAGACAGAAGAGAGAAAGCCAGGGAGGGTCCAAAGCTCTGCTTGGCTGAATCCATAAGGTTGCTCACAGCTGAAAAGATCTCAGATGTCAGGCCTCAGCCACTGCCACTGAGAGTAAACAATACTGGGCTTGAGTGGATCAGTGGTCAGGCTCAATATAAATGTTCACATATGTTCAGGGACTGATAAAATGGGCTGTATAAGGAGAGTCGATGTGCGTAGAGAGATTGTGGGAAAGGATACAGAGAGATGGCAAGAACAGATGGGCAAAGAACCAGGACCACATCTCAGGGGTTTTTTCGCTAGTACCAAATATCATTCACTTAGATTTCATTTCAGGCAGTGCTGAATCTTCAGAGTTATCCATTAATAGTACAAAATTCTCTGAACCGCATTGAAGACTAAGCTAAACAGGACATTGAAGATTCCATTATTAGACCTTCTTTGTTTTTAAACTTGTTTAGCTAACACCCTTGGTAATTAACCCTAATTTTCATAATGATGGTGGAAACACCTTTTAATCTGATGTGTTGTTTGCACTTGCTGTTAATGTGACATAGAAAGCAAAATAGGGTCATTTCTAGATCAAGTTTATATTCTGGTCAATATAAGAAACTAGGAAATACAAAAGTAGAGTGAAGATATGTGCATCTTGCCTGCAGTCATATATTGACATGACTCTGGAAGTGACCATGGGTGAAATGCTGCACGCTTCTGATTTTGCAGATTAAATTTCATTTATTACATTGGTATACAGCCCAGTGCCTGGTGTGTAGCTTCACAGTGGGCTGAACTTCCCAAAACTTCCCAGGGGTTTAGCAGGGAGTTGAATCAAGACCAAAATCCTATCCACATCACTATGGTGCATCTCCCCCCCCCAACATAGATACTCAAATAACTCCTGCATGAGCAAGAGTAATGGCATGTATCCAGTCACACACATTTCTTCTGACAGGCACACACAATTATGAATGTAATACAAGTCTTTAAAATGAACAACAACAAAACCTGACTAGAATGTTAACTTGACTCTCTTGCATTTAAAACATTTCACACTGTATTTGTGAGAAGCATATTGTAAATTAATAGGGTAATCCTAAAAATGGAGAGTAAACCCCACAGAATTAAGTAGGATTCTGAATCAGTTTGCATAGGATAGCTTAAAGGCATATCCCTGATCTCTCATGAAGGCCTCTTTTAATGTGACTTTATTACCAAAGGGGCTAATCCCTTTATAGTTATCACTTTGCAGATGGACCACGTGCTGGACACTATTTTCCTCTTTCTTTCTTTTTGGTATTGCTAATTTGCTGCATTGTGTTTATGGCTTTTATCATCCATCTTAAATGCCACGTGATGTGAAGATGGCTCAAACCTTGATAAGTATATAACATGCCAATTGGTTATCAATGTTTTCTTATTTGGAAATGATACCGTTTTCATTTGTATAGATTCCATCTGGAAGAGTTTAGATTGGAAGTTTTAGAGTGAGAGCAAGGTAAGCATCTTTCTTGTAGGAGATTAAAAAGTAAATGGAATTTCTTTGAACATCAGCCTATTATTTGTTGTCATAGGAATAAGCAAGCTTTCAAGTTTCACAGAGCTTTTCACTGTGCAGAATCATTTTTTTCTATAAAGCTTCAAATACTGCATTCACATACCCAATTTAAGGTGTTCTGATAAAGCATATCATTCTATTTACTTTATATCTTCTGTACTTTGGTATCGTCATGGCTAGCCATCACTGAAACAGAATCCTTCACTGGAACAGAATCCTTCTCCTAAAGAGTTAAACCCTGAAATAGAGATATCTTTTTGCAACCTGCTATAAGCCCACCTGTCTTCAAATGTTTACCATACCATTATTCCCTACATGTGCAGTTCCTCTGTTACATATGTAAAGGATGCAGTTCTCTAAACAAAAACTTGAACTCATTCTAGACAAAATAGGTTTGACAGCTTAATGTTCTTTGGAAATAGACATCTCTGGAATGTCAACCTAATTTAGCTGGGAGATCAGTTAAGAGTGGCATTCATTTCCCACATACAGAACAATGTTGTTTTTTCCCCTCTAGCAACTACCGAGTTACACTTGTTAACTTTTGTGAATGAGCTCTCTGACAATACTTGGGGTTTCTTTTAAAAGAACTTTGCTGAATACAGTGGTTCTGTTAATCCACTGTACAATGATGAGTTCTTCTTACAATTTACTTATTCATTTCTTCATTGTATTTATATCCTGAGCTTCTACAGAGGTACTTAGTGTCATCTACAAGTTTAAAACAAAATAATAAGAAAACAATAAGAAAGTAAGCCAAGAAAGCCAGCATCATAACATAATAAAATTATAACCCCCCACAGAAACAATAAAAAGCAGGAATAAAAACCAACATATAAAACATCCAAATAAGAATTAAAAGAAAACTGTAACAATACATTTTTAAAAGCCTACTTCAGACCAAGCAATATAACTTCCAAAAGCTGGGCCCAGTCCCCTCCAGAATGTCCCAGTTCCCCTCTTTACCAGTCTTCAGAAGGCCAGCAACAAGAGGGTGCACTGGGGCTCCTGGACTGAGAATTCTCAAGTTTGTTGGCCAAAGTACCCCCCAGTCTCATATTACTCAAGGCAGGTGGGTGGAAGAGGGCAGCAACAGCTGATTTTTTAGTAGTTATAGAAGCTAAATATAGATACTTTTCTCTTGAAATGTGCAGGGTAGATCCTAATGTTGCTGCAGAATGATTGTTATGGTTCATATTATTATTGATGATTGTCATCATTACATTGTGGGGCAGAGACCTCCAGGAAAAGTATTAGTGGGCAGTTGGAGATCTTTCCGGAGGGGAGGGATTGGTGAAAATAACTCTTGTATGGTCAGTAGAAATTTTCCACTGGATCCAACTCTGGATATGTGTTTGAATCAACATTTAAGCGGGGGGAAGAAGAAAATATGTCCTGCTTGCTCCCACAAATCAACATTTTCACTGATTGGATTTTATTTTTTCCTACCATCTATTGACCAGAAAATTCAATGAATTCCTAATAAATGAGGTCGGGGGGGAGAGAAAACCAGGGGAAGAACTAGGCAAAAGGAGCACCAGTTGGGATATTGTACACAGATGCTAAGCATAATAACTGAGCTCAGAGAGCAGACAAGATGATGTGACATGCCTTACCAAAGCTCCATAGTCATAAATCTCTGTTTAGTTTGGCTCTGTTGAGGAATGAAATCACACAGAAGTTCAGTGGAACACCCAAAATGAACAGTAATAAAATCCTTGTTCCACACCATCATATATACAGATTCCACATCTGCTCTAGACAGACTTCTTATGAAATGATATAATTAGCCCTTTCAAATTAACCCTGTGTAATGTGGACTAGTCTGTCCTCAAGTCAGGTGCTTTAATTATCTTGGATCCAGATGTTGCATATAAAGGGAAGGGGAAGAGTGAGTCATATAACAGTCCTTTGGGCCTAATTGAAAATTTCTCTGATGAACATCATGGCTGTGTCTGACAACGCCCTCAGGATAGATACTTACTTTATCTTTCTCATAACATTTTACCTAGTCTGTTGTTTTTTGGGTTTTTTTTAAAAAAGAAGAGTCTGATTTTCTTAGGGCCTCCTCTGTGACTTGCACCTTCTGAAATACAGCAGGTGACTGTGAGGCATAGGACCTCTCCAGTGGTCCTCCCTGTTTTGGAAAGCTTTTATATTTTCAGCTGACTTTTTAAATGATTTGTGGATTTAAAAATCTCTACTTGTTGCTTTGCTCTTGGCTGCATTGTGTTTTAACTGGCTGTGGCTGTTTTTAGTCACTAGATACTTTTACTGCTACACTAGATGCTTTTAAATTTGCATTTAGCTTTTAGTTGGTCTGGTGGATCTTTTTATATCATATGGGTTGTTTCTATACTTTTTTATCGGTGTAAACCATCTCAGACGCTTGCAGTGGAGAGGCAGCATACAAAACAGTTGAATACATAAATTTATTTATTTATTTATTGAATTTCTACCCCGCCCTCCTGTCCGAAGCTGACTCAGGGCGGCTTACATAAAAACAGATAAGTTACATTAAAACAATTCTAAAACCATAATAAAGTGCTAGTAGTCGTTGTTGTTCGTATGATGGTAGCAGCCATTATTCAGAGTTCTCAGCTCACAGTCAGCTCACAGGCTAGGCTAGGAAGAGATAATTGTACTATGAAGGCAACCTTTTAGTATTCAAAGTGTTGTGTGGGAAACTTAAGCATCTGTCCTGTTAAATTTCATAGGACTTGGAAAGTGCATATGTTTGGCTGATTTAGGTTTATGTTTTTAAACTTACGTTTGGACATTGTCTGTAATTTTAATGTATACTTATTTGTTTGAAGTCATTAGGGCAGTAGAGCTTATAATAGCACAGAACTGAGCTCCAAGGCTATACTTTCCCATCATCATTCTGGAACCACTTAGAGCAGTTTTTATCTTGTTTAAGAGCAACTGTGGGGTCCAAATTTCAACTGAGGCAGTGACACCGAGCCAGGGGAAAGAATTAGCCCTGCCCAATCTCCATTTCCTGCATAGAAATCTGCATCCCTGAGTGACATGGTAGGGGAAGTTCTGGTAGGGGAAGTGGTGACATGAGAGCCAGTATGCATAGTAGTTAGAATGACAGCCCGTGATCTGGGAGATCTGAGTTCAAATCCTCAGTCAATGATAAAGCTCACTGGGTCACCTAGAGACAGTTACTTTATCTCGACCTAACCTACCTCACAGGGTGGTTGTGAGGACAAGAGGGAGGAAATTCTTTGCTACTCTAAACTCCTTGGAAGAAAGATAGAATGAGAATATGATAGGAAAAAAACAGCCAATTTGCATTGTACTAACATTAAGTAAAATGGTAACAGAATTTAACCATGTGGTTGGAAAGATCCTCAAAAGAATATATGCCATGACTCCTGAGTAAATATGTTAGAAGCAGCCTCTAAACAGCAGCTTATATTTGTTTTTCATTAAAATTTTATGCTGCACCTTTCCCTTGCAGGTCCAGGTGGCTTACAATTACGAATTACGAAAACCATACACAATACAAGAAAACCCCATTGACTCTTCTACCCAAGAAAATACCTGTGGCTTATGCCCATTAAAAGCTCTAATTTAAAAAGTCTTGGAGTTAGGTATTATTCTTTATTTTCCCTTTTGATTTGATTATGAATTACGCTGTTCAGATCAGTCAGTGCTTCTAAATATCCATGCCCATGGTGAGAGTTTATACACTATAGTGCCAGCATAATGATCCATCATCTCCCACATGGTTGTCTGAAGAGTTGAGCTCCTCTGACACTGTGCAGCTGAAGAAGAGCCAGCGAAAGTGAAGCATCCTATTTGAAGGGTTAACACAGCTTTCCTCCCCGCCCACACTTTTGATCCAGTAAGTGCACAGATTTCTTTAGCTTTCCAAGACATGTTGTCTTGTTTTGTTCGGTTAACAACAACCCTTTGATTCCCTCTCTCCTTCTGTAGTCTACATTCACACAAAGGCTGCTGGGGTTAACATCTGTATCACATTCATTCCATTGAGTGACTGACAGTCCAAACAATGGAGTACTATACAAGGGAAAAGCCACTTAGAAGGCTTTATAACCAATGCAGTGTTGTTGCCCTTTCCCCTACACTATTATTGCTTTCCCCCCTGAACTGTATTTTGGGGATTGGTTTATGCTGGAGACTTTGTGCCATAATGTGTCAGGCCTATAAAGGGTCATACAGGCATGGAAAGTTTGCAAGAAGGGGAGCAGTTTCCCATCATGGCCCCCAAAGAATGTGTCATTACTTCATTCATTCCCTGTTCTTGGGAAAAGGTATTGATTGAGCCAAAAGGCCATTCAGAACTACTCTAGGAATAGACTGTGCAGCTCTAGAGAATTGTCCAGTAGCAATGTGTGTTCAGATATATCCAGTTTGAAAATATATCTGGAATACACCTTATCAATATTTTTCAGGTATATTCTGGATCCAGATATACATTAGAGAACCCCAGTCAACACCGGTATCCCAATCCTGAAAATATTCAGGAATATCCAGGAACATCAGGAGCCAGTGTTTTAAAGCACCGATTTCAGGTTTCCTGGGCAATGGGATGGAGGGGTAAGGGGGAGCAACTCTCACAGGTAAATGAGATCACACATTAGGGGGCACTTGCCTGGTTGCTTCTACTGGGATTCTCCTGTTTGACATTTCACTGCCACATTGACACTGGGTTCTGGTTTAATGTTGGTTCCGTAGGCTGGACTCCCTTCTTTTGTGTCAGTTGGTTTGACTTGGATTCTCTAATTTGACATTGGATATGTTGGGCTTGCACATTCTTCTGGGATATTCTGGTTTGATGTTGATTCTGTTAGGCTTGTTGGTTCTGTTTCCATTGGGAGAATTTTGGCTAGTGGTTTGCTTGCTCTTGTGTGTTTGGCTTCTTCACCCTGGAGAAAGCATAGGTTTTCCCCCTAGGAAACAATGGAGGATGGCTGGGGCACCTAGTTCAGGGGTCCATAGGTTTGGACCACTTGGACCACTTCTCTTAAAATTTGGGGGTTCTTTATTGGACAAGCAGCACCAGCCCTGCTGAATTTATGGTGGTATTTGATTGAAAAACTGCCTCTCCAGCTTCCTGGAAATATTCTCTATAGAGAATAATCGACCCAAATAATTTTGGAATCCCTCCCCCCAAACCCAAATCTAAATAACTGAACCGGTACTGGAGACCCAAGTAATCCAGAATACTGGAAATTATGCCTTCCATGAAATCCAGAATAAAAAAATACTGATTTTTTTCTAGCACACATCCTGACTGTCTGGTACTTATTCTGTTCCCTAATCTCTATGTAGTCATGAGTTGAAATTTATTTATTTATTTATTGTTTCAATTTATACCCTGCCCTCCCCACGAGCAGGCTCAGGGCGGGTTACACTAGTTGGTACACTGTATCATAAAAACCATGTACAGAATTTAAAACAACTTACATGCATTAACATTAAGCATTAAAAACAATCCAACAATTAAAGTGCTAGTGATGGTCATCTTTGGCAGTAATTTTTGAGTGATTCAGATGTTGTACTAACAATTTTCACTGACTTGGTGATCTACAGCTTGGTGTGGTAGTATAATACAATCCCCTCCAGAGCAGAGCCGACCCAGAACTACGGATGGTGGTGGTGTGGTGGCTCCTAATTCAAAGCCTGGTGGAAAAGCTCCATCTTGCAGGCCCTGCGGAACTGGAAAAGGTCCCACAGGGCCCTGATTTCTTCCGGGAGCTCATGCCACCAGTGTGGAGCTGCCACTGAGAAGGCCCTGGCCCTGGTGGCCACAAGCCTGGCGTCCTTAGGGCCAGGAACAATCAGTCAATGTTGTGATCCTGACTGTAGTGCTCTCTGGGGAATATATAGGGAAAGGTGGTCCTGCAGGTATATCGGACCCTGACCATATAGGGCTTTAAAGGTCAATGCCAGCACCTTGAAGTGAATTCGGTATGCTATCAGCAGCCAGTGCAATGCCTTCAGCACAGGCTGAATGTGCTCCCATTTAGGGAGACCCATCACAAGCCTGGCTGCAGCATTCTGCACTAGCTGCAGCTTCCGGATTTGCAACAAGGGCAGCCCCATGTACAGAGTGTTACAGTAGTCTATTCTCAAGGTTACCATTGCATGGATCACTGTAGCCAGGTCATCACGGCCGAGGAAGGGAGCCAAATGTTGAATCAACCGAAGATGGTAAAAGGCCAACTTTGCAGTGGCTGCTACCTGGGCCTCCATTGTTAAGGAGGCATCCAGGAGCACTCCCAAACTCCTAACCTCCTGCGCTGGTGCCAATGGTGCCCCACCAAAGGTCGGGAGTAGGAACTCCACCCCCAAACTGCTCCGACTCAAGCACAGGACCTCCGTCTTCACCAGATTCAGTTTCAGCTGGCTCAGTCTGAGCCAACCAGCCATGACTTGCAGAGCCCAGTCCAAATCTTTCAGTCTGGAGTCCGACCAGCCGTCCAGCATCAGATAGCGCTGACGATGAATGCAGTCAAGGTTCTATTTTTTTCACTCAATAAAGGACTGCAAGGTTCAAGTATGGAAGTTACTAAAACCAAGAGTTTCCTATTCCAGTTTTCTTAAGATAAAATCAGAAGAGTTAACAGCAACTAGCACAATGACATAAAGAGAAAAAAACCTATAAAACAGTTAACATATGTTATACACTGTTGATAGTTTTATCTGCTTTCCAGAGATTTTCACTTGCTTAGGAAAAGTTTGAAAAAACAGTGGCTTTCAATGGCTAGGAAGGATCCTCCAAAGAATCTGGGCCATGACAGGAAAAATGCTCACTATGGACTGACATATTTAACATTGCTTAGTGCAGAAATCTGAAACAGGCCTTATTGATAAGCAGGGCCAGCATAGTGGTGTGGTTAGACTATAAATTGGAGAGCCTAGGTTCAAATACTCTGTCTACCTTAAAGCTCACTGGTAGCACCATCGTAAACATCCTTCTAAGTCTATGGAGTTGGATGGTCTTAGAAGACTGTAACTTTGCTTTGAATAGCATTGTGGGTGACCCTGGGTCAGTCACTCTCTCTCAAGGTTGCTGGGAGGTTTAAGCAGGGGGGGGGGTGTACACTGCCCTACATTCCTTGGTGGAAGGGCAGGGCAAAAATCAAGTAAGGCAGGGAGCAAATATTACTGAAACAATACGCAAGCTTCAGGGCTACAAAATTTTCTTCAGACAGTTGAACACTGGAAAACAAATGTTAAGGGAAAGCTGATGAAGATGCTTCAAAAAATATCCAGCTCATAGATGAGTTCTATGCAACTTGAACACAGCCATACTATTATTGGTTCTGTCAAAAGCAGGGTATTGCTGAGCCTATGGATGCCAAATAATAGTGGTCATTAGTCCAACTCTAACAGCATGCCAATACCTGCTTGTTTCTAATGAGGACTGATTCAGGTAGCCCCCTTGCAAAGTGGTCCCTTCATGTTCTGTAGTTACCAAGACTCCCTGGAGATGGGCAATTGGCAGTCCAGCTACTTCTAACTACCTTTGCTGCTGTGCTACTCACCTCCCCAGCAAGAGAGTGTAAACAGGGCTAGGGGAGCAGCTGATGGCACCACTCACACACTCAAGGAGAGTAAGAAGGCAAGCAAGGAGAGTGTAGGGCGATGGCAGAACCTCCAACCAAAGGTCCACCACCAGCAATCGCCACAAAGAAGCTCTGACCATTACATCCTTCTGCTGTCTGATGTGAATACATGCATGCAGTGCAGTGGTCTGCCTGTGCACAGGGGTGGGGCAGAGGGAGGAAGTGGTGGTGGTGACTTGCTGCTGTTGGGCAGTGTGTAGGAGATGCCTGTGGCCACTGCACACGCACCTGTACACACACCAAGGGAGGGAGCCCTCTTAACTCTCTCTTGTCATACTTATATGGTAGTAGCAGGCAGCTCCTACTTGGGTTCCCAGCAGCTGCCTGACTTTTTTGAGCAGCAACTGGGTATCAGCTTTGCTATAGTCCATTAAAGAATAGTTAGCACATAAGAGAAGAAGAAGAGATTGGACTTGTACCCCACCCTTCACTACCCAAAGGAGTCTCAGAGTGGCTTACAATCTCCTTTCCCTTCCCATCCCCACAACAGACACCCTGTGAGGTAGGTGGGGCTGAGAGAGCTCTCTCCAGAAGTGCTCATGAGAGAACCGCTCTGAGAGAGCCATGACTGACCCAAGCTCACACCAGCAGTGGGGAATCAAACCCAGTTCTCCCTTATTAGAGTCCGTGCTCTTAACCACTACACCAAAGGTGCACTCAATGAAGAATTCCCCCCCCCCCGCCCATACAAAGCCAGGGAAATAAATGAGTATCCACATCCTACAGTCAAAGTTCCAGTTTTCTCTAGGGGGCTTAGGCAGAAACTCCAAACGAACTCTGCCTGTTCCTTTTGCTTTTCATTCTGTGCTGCAGAGCCTTGCATCTTCACACACATTCCTCAAACAGATACATTTCACAAGATAACAGCAAGTGTTGGAGGTGCCAAAGCTGACAGTGATTGGGAAAAAGGATAACCCCTTCTCCAGAGAAAGAAGAATGTTCTACTCAGCAGGTATCTGCAACAGCCAATATCCTGCCAAAGTGGTTATGTGACATTCTGGATCCTTTTGAAAGCAAACAGCAGCTCAGTGCCCTGGCCACGATGACTTTATCGCAAAGCTCTTTTTGGCAACAGCTCCCCTTATTTGCTGCCTCCGTTCTCCACATCAATGTAGATAGCACAATATCCTCTCCTGAAATGTCAGCCTTCATTTTCTTTTTGTGGTCGAGAATACACATTCTTCCTGGAGTGTACTGTCCCTGGCTCCAGCTAGGCCTTTTCTCCTGGCTTGAACAATAGAGTCCAGTTGGACTCCCACCATCCTCATCTTTGTGAAGCGGGAAAGCTGGGGCTGGCGGAACATCCATTGACCGGATAAAGCCTGCAGGCCATATGTTTCCTATCCTTGATTTAAAATAATAAATGACACCAGCCAAAGTACATGTATGTCTGCTTAAAATTCTTCGTGCATCACAAGACATTTTTACTGGAGTATCATCCTTCTTGGAGTCCTGGCTGTAGTGCTATGTAAACATCCTGAGATTAATACAGTTTATTATTGCTGATTGTTAGAGTGGCTTGGTGGTTGATGCTTCCCCATTTGGCTTCTTCCCACACTGCTCTGGTAACATCTAAAGCCAGAATTCACATTGGATGGGTGGCTCATATGGGATACATCTCTATATTTTGGGTTAGATCCAGGCTAACATTTCCACTGGAGCATGGATTTCTGCCCATGGAGCACAATTATCCTACTTCTTTCCTCCTGTGGTAGCCCCCAGTGCTCCTCCAAATCCTGTTCCCAGGTTCCCTTCTCTCCCCAAGAACAGGATTTGGAGGGGGTGGAGAGACAGTAAAATCATTCTCTGTGGGCAGGAATCCTTGCAAACTTTAGTCTGGATACAAGGTGCTGCTGCTGCTGCTGTTAAGCTGGACTGGAGTCCACTGGGTTGGTCCATCAAAACCAAGGCCACTATGAGACATAGGCCAAAAGTCCTTAGGCTTCAGCCCCTGACCATGCCAATGCTTTATATATCTTCAGTAGGAGAAAGAGAACACTCAGCCTAGATCTTACAAGCTGCCAGCCACCACCACCCCAATTCCACCTGCCTTCTATGCTACAATAATTTTTGTGTGGTTATATTCCACAATTCAGTTACCGCTCAAGCATAGAGGCTTGGGGCATCACTGGAGCAGCGTGGAATAAACTGCACAGATGCAGAGACAACTTGGTCCGTTTTACCTATTTATCAACTTTGGGACTTTATGGAACAAAATATTATTTATTTATTTATTTATTAAATTTATGCCCCATCCTCCTCATCAAGGCATGCTCAGGGTGGCTCACATCAAAATTTTCCAAAACGAATTAAAATCCTACAAACAGTTTTACAGTACTGCATAAACATTACAAACAAGTTGATGAAACATTAACCATAGAGGTGTCTGGTCAGAATGGTTACAGACCACTATCCGGCCCCAACGTTGGATATCTTCCAGGGCAAGGCTCAGATGTTATAATGGTTGTTAAATATGGCAGCTCAATCAAATACCTGGTGGAAGAGCACTGTCTTGCAGGCCCTGCAAAACTGTAATAAATTCCACAGGGCCCTAACATCCTTGGGGAACTTATTCCACCAGTGTGGAGCTGCCACAGAAAAAGCCCTGGCCCTATTCGAAGCTAGTCTGGCACCTTTAGGGCCAGGGAGATCTAGGAGATCTTGTGTTCCTGAGCAGAGTACTCTCTGGGGAACATGTGGGGAAAGGCAGTCCCTCAGGTATACTGGTCCCTGGCCATATAAGGCTTTCTAGGTAAGAACCAGCACCTTGAAGTGAGTTCAGTATGCTATAGGCAGCCAGTGCAGTGCTTTCAGCACAGGTTGGATATGTTCTTGCATGAGAAGTCCCAGCAGCATCTTGGCTGCTGCATTCTGCACCAGCTGCCACTTCCGAATTTGGGACAAGAGCAGCCCCGTGTAGAGAGCATTGCAGTAGTCTAATCTCGAGGTGACTATTGCATGGATTACTGTTGCCAAGTCACTGTGTTCAAGGAAGGGAACCAACTGCCTAATCAGCTGAAGATGGTAAAAGGCCGACTTAACAGTGACTGCTACTTGGGCCTCCATCATTAAGGAGGCATCCAAGAGCACTCCCAAACTCCTAAACTCCTCTGATGGTACCAATGGCACCCCATTGAAGGTCAGGAGTAAGATCCCTAACCTGAACCACTGTGATTTAGGCATAGAACTCCCATCTTCATCAGATTCATTTTCAGCTAACTCAGTCTAAGCCATCTAGCCACAGCTTGTAATGCCAGGTCCAGATCATCCAGACCAGAGTCAGACCGGCCGCCCAACAACAGATATAGCTGGGTGTCATCAGCATACTGATGACAGCCCAGTTCATGCCTCCAAGCGATCTGGGCAAGGGGGCGCATGTAGATGTTAAAGAACATTGGGGATAGAACCACCCCTTGAGGTACTCTTCAAGTCAGCAGATGCCTTCGGGACAGCTCTTTCCCAAGCGCTACACTTTGTCCCCAACCCTGGAGAAAGGAGGTAAGCCATTGTAAGGCAGACCCTTGAATCCCAGCATCAGCGAGGTGGTGGGTCAGTAACTGATGGTCAACCATGTTGAATGTAGCTGACAGGTCTAACAACAACAGTACTGCCATCCCACCTCGATCCCAGTGTCTTCGGAGGTCATCTGTGAGGGCGATCAGTGCTGTCTCTGTTCCATAGCCTGGGCAAAAGCTGGACTGGAAGGGATCTAATATAGAGGCATCATCCAGAAAGCTCTGGAACTGTCTTGACACTGTTCTCTCAATAATTTTGCCCAAATAGGGAAAATTGGACACCAGCCAATAGTTTACCAATTCTGCCAGGTCCAGAGATGGTTTCTTTAAGAGAGAGTGGACCACCACTACATTAAGTGTCCTCGGGAATATTCCCTCTGAGAGTGAATTGTTAACAATCTCCCATAGGGGATCTCACAACCCATCACAACCAGCTTTAACTAGCCATGATTGTTGGGCATACAGTTGAGAGCAATCTGTCAACCTCCTCTAGGTTGAGCTGATTGAATTGATCCATAACCTGACTAGATGACATGCAAGTATCCTTCTCATGGGTTCTCATAAACAACCTATAGGATGTTCTTGTTGCTTCGTTGCAGGCATGCCGTCACTGTCTCTCTAGCCATCATAGCCTCTGCTTCATCAGCAGCAACTCTGAGGTAAACCAAGGAGCCAGCCTAGAGCAGGGGTACAGAGTGTGTTGGGGGGCAATCTTGTTGATGGCTGCGGAGAGTCAACTATGCCAATCCTCACAAGCTCATCCAATGAGCTGCCAGGGGGCATAGGATCTCATAGAGCTATCTGAAGCCCTATGGGGTCCATTTGGCTCTGCAGGCAAGCTAAAATATGCTTGCCGCCCAAACTGGGTCAGGGTGAAACATTCACACAGGCCTTCAAGGCATGTGGTCTGACCATGGCACTCCCAAAGGAGTGATCTGGTCCACTGTAACCCCCGCTGCAAAGATCAAGTCCAGCGTGTGCCCTGCCCGGTGAGCAGGGGCTGTTACATATTGGGAGAGTCCCAGCGCCATCATGGATGACACTAGGTCTGCCACTTGTGTGGAGGCCATGTCATCAGCATGGACATTGAAGTCACTGAGGACTATCAGTCTAGGGTGCTCCAATGCCCAGCTCGACATGGCCTCCACCAGGGATGGTAGGGTATTGGCTGGTGCGTTGGGCGGTCAGTATACCAGCTGAATAGCCAAACTCTCCCCAACTTCCCACACCAGGCCCATGCACTCTATGCCAGTGATCCTCAGTGGCTGGAGCACCCTGAAGGAGTAAGCCTTCCGGATGAACAGAGCCACTCCCCCCCCACCTCTTTGTCTGAGATTCATGAAGGACTGAGCTGGAAGGAGCTAATTGGGAGAGAGCAACTTTCTCCCTGTCTCATACCCAGGTCTCGCTCATGCATGCCAGAGGACCACAGGCCTGGTGATGGAGCTAGTTATGGGGTGTTTCACTGTCTCTTCTAGCAATAGCCAATGATGTGTTGCAAGGGATAGGAAACATTGAATATCACACTGTGATACAGGGTAGATGCTCCTAAACTTTGTGGAGGGAAAGAACTCCATATGGAGATGCTGTATTTGGCAGCAGGTCTTTGCAATGTGTAGTGTCTTTCTATGAAGAAGTGCTAAACAAATTGAGTGCATTCCTTATGATTGGTAACTTTGCTGGTGCTGGAAAGTAATAACTCTGCTCTTTAGAATTTGACACAAGCTACACAATGCAGGAATTGACTACAGGAGGGAAGAAGACTACAAGGACAATTACAAGCCATAGGCTACACTTTTAAAATAGAGAAAGAAGAGCCTTAAATGAACCCTAACAAATATGGAGATACTATAACTTCCAACAGAGACAGCTATCATTGCCACAAAACCTTGTTTATAAATATGCAACTTTCTTCTCTATACATTGCTGGCTTGGATTACCAATGGTAATTGTCTAGCACAAAACTGGTGTTGATTCCATGATCTAGGAAACTTCTTTTCTATTTTTGGTGTCAATATCTATCCAAGTGACCTTCAACCTCTTTTCATCCAGATAGCAGTAATGAAGAACCGTTCAAATGGTCAGGACTAAAAAATATCTAGGATTTTTTTATTTTTTGCCTCAGTGACATAGGGCATAACATGTGATTGATACCTGTTTCAAAAAGTTAATTGAAATCTCACCAAGCAAAAGAGGCTTAGGCAGCATTTCTTTCTGTCATGCTTCCCTGTGGAAAGAGCATGATGAATCCTGTCTGTCATCACGTACCAGGTTCAGACTGACTCTGGTTGACATTTGCTCCATCACGTCCTCCTGATATGTTTTTCTATTTACACAGTTGCAATGGACGTTCTCTGTCACCTTTAATCCTGCCTGATAAAAAAGGATGGAGTCTCCCACTGGCCTTGGATAATCTCACTGCTCAGGTTTACTTGAGCTGATGCATATCTTTCCATGGAATCTTGTGGAAACATTACAGAAAAATTCTCTCCTTTACCATGAAAAGCCCAATCCTATGCCTGTTTACTTTGTAGTAAGTGTCACTGAATTCTCTGGAATTTGTGCCTAAGAAAGCATAAACAGGATGAGACATTGCTCTTTTCTTATGATTTCTTCTCCTGCATAGTGTCTTGCCTAATAATTTGTGTAAATTTCTGTCTATTAATTGAAATGAAGCAGGATAGCACACAGATAATGTTGGCTGAACCAGCAAATGTTGAGCTTGATTTAGCCACATTTAAGCACTCTAACCCCCCAAAAAAGAAAACACCTGCTGGATTTTGTAAACTGCTGTGCAGAATTGGGAAGAGCTCTCAGATTGCAAAATGAGGTTTAGTCTCAGTACAGAAACTAACTACTTTTTAGGCACAGTCTGAAAAATTTGATCAAGAAAAGTCTAAGGACCTATTCAGACATTTACTAAGCCAATAAAAATCTTGCTGTGTTGAAGGAATGGCCATGTTTCTACCATGGTGACAGCATTATGCATAGGGGGAGGGAGAAATGCCTCAATTTGTCCTGTGTGCATGGTACATGATGGACAGGACAGGTAAGGTGAAAATAGGTTAGATAAAGAGCTATTCCTTTTCTGGCTCTTCTCCAAATGAAATCCTAATGGCTAGGTTGTTGTCCCAATTCATCTTGAGGAAGTGATGTTCTTATAATGCTCTGTTTTTAATTGTTAGCTGCCCTGATTACCCAGATTAGGCAAAAAGATGAGATATACTTTTTGTAAATAAAGGAGGAATAGGATAAATATAGCAACAGCTGATACTCAGAGTCTGATCTTGGCTGAGGAGATCAACCTGGCTTATATAAGTGATAGTTGGTGATGTCACACATACTGTCCAATTGGATCCTACCAGCTTTTATGATGTTGAAAGATGGACGAGGGGATCCTTTTGACACCACAAAAGGCTATGCCAGGGATTATAGGATCCATGCGGGCAAAAGCCCCATGGGATGGCTGCTGCAGTGAGGAGGGGCATCAGGTGAGACTGGTGTCCATGTACTTGTTTAATGACATTTATGACATTGCAGGCAGAATTAATGGAGTGGAGGGGAATCATATTTTTCTACCAACAATATACTGTTCATTGCCTGCTTGGAAAACATTAAGTTTGACTGTAAACTATATTGGGGAAGGAGGTTTACCATGGCCATGGCCTGAAGGAGGAGCAAAAACCGGAGCAGCAGTAGTGGGAAAATGATGCAGTTAGAGGAGAGAATGCTAAAAGAATCTCTTTCCATTCTAAAAAAAGGAACAGAGTTCAGCTGAACAATCCCCTGCAGAGACTGACAACATTAGACTGCTAAGGAGAAGCTCAGTGTCCTGTTTCCTGGGGAGGTATTTATCTTGAGTAGACATGAAGTTGTCTTATATTAGGACAGATCATTGGTCAATTAAGGTCAGTATTGTCTATTCTGACTGGTATCAGGTCTGCAGATAGAGTTCACCACCAGATCCTTTTAACTGGAGATATTGGAGATGGAAACCTGGGACTGACACCAAGCCATGATCCCACCTCTCCCTTGTGGCGGTCATAGCTTGGAAAAAAATAGCTAGAGCAGCAGTGACAGGAAGACCCTCAGAACTGAGGAGAAGACACTGAAACTATGGATTGGATTCAACTAGGTTTTCCACTGGTAAAAGGAAGGAGAGGGTCCTCTTTGGCCACCAGAAGTTATGCTGGGGATCATGGGACCTACATGAGCAAAAGCCCCTGTGGAGCAGAGACTGCAATAAGGAGGGAAACTGAGTGAAAAATCTGGCTGGATTCAACCCCACTATTTGCCCACCAGCCAGTGTGTGTCTTTGTGTTGCTAATGTGTTATTTTTTTGTAAGCCACCTTGAAGGTTTATGTATGGTGAACAGGCATGGTCAAAAACCAAACAAACACATGATATTGACAAAAAAGGGATACTTCCTTAAAGGAAAACCTATGAATCCCCTGCAACATTGTACCTCTGTTGGGCCATAACCTATTAATATGGAAAAGGCCCAATGAAGTAATTTAATATAACTAATTTTATTTTCGTATACATGCAGCAATGACATGGATTTTAAGGCTCCATGCCTAAGCATACTTAGAAGGGAGTACAGTTATTCCAAAACTAGCTGTTCCAAGTTATAATCTTTTATTTTAGATTACAATATGATGACCTAGTGGTGTTGGACAACATAAATCACTATAATACCACCCTTTGTCTCCACCCTCACATAGCAGCCACTGCAGCCAAAAATTTTGCTACAGCCAAAGTAATATCAAAATCAGTGTTAGCAAGCAAAAAAACTGGAGAGGAGAGGAGAGGAGAGGGAGAGGAGAGAGGAGAGGAGAGGAGAGGAGAGAAATGCATCGGAATCTATCACCAGCTGAATCCAGAGATCTCTCAGAGGTGCCATAAACACATAATCAAAAAGCATGTGAGATAATGTTTCAATCATGTCGGATCCACAGCAGCATAATCTGCCTGAATGGGCTACTCCTTAGAATCTACCCAACAAAACAGCGGGAGGGAAAAGCCTTTAACCTAGCCTAGAGAAAAACCCTCCAATATTTAGGAATAGCCAATCAATAAAATAGGATGGAAGAGTAGAAGGGAGCACAATGCCAAAAATGTCATAGAAATACTCTACAAGCCCCAGAAAAGGCTGACTGGTGACCTAAGGCCTCCAGTGTTCTATTCAGGGAAAGTCTAGTGGCCTGAGGGCCAATTCAGGGAAAGTCTAGTGGCTTGAGGGCCAATGGCTAATAAAAACATGGGGGAGGGGAAGCCCTAAAATATGGAGTCTGGAGTCCACTGCAAACATAACAGAAAATGGAAGAAAAAGGAAACCAGAAGGTTCCCTAGAAAACAAAACATTCAAGTAAAGGTGGAAAGCCAAGCCTGACATTCCTCTGGCCCAAGACCCATTTCCAGTTGGAGAACCAAAGAGGCAACACAGTGATGAGCTCTATTAGTTTTCAGAAGAAAAGCCCCCAAAGGTTGATTAGTAGAACTATCATCTCAAGTAATCCAAATGGAAGCCTGTGATAATGCTTTAGCCCTCAAAACTTGAATTGCTGCAGGAACAAAGTGGCTCCCAGAAGAAAAATAAGAAATAACAAAGCTACAGAGCCACCCACTGCAGAAAACAGGATGGTCCCTTTATGTGCCTTCTATGAAAAGGAGGCTTGGAAAAGAATATTTAGGTAGCAAAACTGAGATACCTGCTCAACTGGTGAATTATGCAACCAATCAAGAAAATTGTTTATTAGAGGAGATCTCAAAACATAACAAAACATAACTTTAAGATTTTTCACAATTATTACCAAGCCTTCACCCTGTACAGTAAGCCCAAAATACCTTTAACAGCCTATGCAAACCCACTGGGGACTTGGATACAAGAATCTGAGCTTCCTTTTCTGAGGTTACCCAGGCCACAAATGGATGAACAGACAGGTGCACCCTTTTATTATTGTAGATAACGTATTTTTGAATAGGCTTTAGATCATACTGCTACTGTATAAATGGAAAGAGGGACTTTTCATGTTCATGAGTGTACAAAAGGAAGAGCCCTATGCGTACCATAACCCGAGGACTTCAGCAGCATGTTCAGTGTATGTACCAACTGCCTGCAGATTTCTTCTACAAAAGGCTTCCTTTGGAAGATTCTAGGATAAAATCCTTTCTATTCGTCCAGGGAAAGAGAAAATATTTTGTACGATAGGTTATAGATTTTGAGGGAGGTAGGATGAGGATTATCTGTTTTCCTGTTTATCTAATTCCTTCTATTTTCTTCCTCTGTTCTGGAATGTCTTCCTGTGTGTGTTCCTTTCTTCTGGTTTAACTATGAGCATGTCTAAAATCAGTTCCAGAACTGGAGCATGCGCTGATGGCTTCTGTTCACTTGCAGTCATTCCTGTGTTGCAGACATACACACATTGTATATTGGAAAACCTTGCAAAAAAGGCTAAATGTGATCATGTGTACAATTGTATTGAGACTCTTTTATGGGCCATGTCTTTTGACATTTATGCATACTGCTCTGCATTGGCAGAATGCCATGCAATCACATCAAGATTGCCTTTTTGCAGTGTTTGTCAATGCACATGTTTGCGTCATTAACACAGAGCAGAACAAACTGGCAGGAACTGAAAGAGATAGCAAATTGTACATCCACAAACACTGTGTTCAAAATTCAGAAATAAATGGAACAATTCCTGGTTCCTTGGTTCCACTTCAGAAATAAGAGCAGGTAATGCAAAAACCCCAGATCCAAGGAGAATTTGGACGAAGAGAGTTTCAGAAGCTTCCCTCGTTCTTTTAAGAAAGTGTAATAGGAGCTTATGTTTCAAACACCAGGTTTGCTTTACATAGTATTTCAGTTCCAAACTGTCTTTCCCCTGCTTAGGCAAGGAGTACTTATGATATGTGGTTCTTCCACATATCCTTTCTTTCTGTTTCTTTTACACCACACACTTCTACTAATACAAAAAAGCTGCAGATCAAAAGCCTGATAGTTGACACCCACCGAAAACAAGAGACGAGGTTACTGGACTCAGCCCAAGAAAGCAAAGCTGATGAAAAGCCTCCAAGAAGAGAAAAGACTGATGGAAATCAAAGTTGGCTGCAAAATTTGAGTTTAAAAAGAAGAGATGAAAAAAAGCATAGAAGCGGAAAGGGGTTGATGAAAACCAAGAGCTGCAGACTCGTGAAGAAGGAGGATCAGAAGCTGACAGCTGCAGGCTTGAGTTTTATGTACAGAAATGCTGTAATGCTTTTAGAACTTAACAGAGGAAACCACTGGCTGCAGGATCCAGCCCAAGAACAGTATACAGAGGTGAAAACCCAGCCAAGGGAAACCAGCAGGCATGGTGGGTCAGCTGTACAGTAGGGACTCTTGTCCCTGTTAACCAATTTCCCACAATGCTTCTTGTTGCTAAGTCTGGGCAACAGTGCAAAAAGACAGTGAACATAACATCATCACGGTCTAGATAAGTACTAGATGACCCTGGAGGTCCCTTCCAGCTCTATGATTCTAAGTACACGCCCATAGAGGTCGCCTTTTTATACCTGAAGGAAGAGGTTCTGCACAGCCCTGGGTTGCTACAGTATTTCTTCTCTGTGATTGCTCTAACACCCCTTCTTTCCCCATCTGTGTATGCTTTAGAGATGGTGCATGGCCACTTCCAAGGCACAGCTGTATGCACACACAGGTTCTTGGAGCCTGTGGTTACAAATGGCAGCATCCAGGCTGTGTGCTCCTATGAGTAGGCTAAACCTCTCTACACTGACAGAAGTAGTTCTGTTGTATCCCATTAATCAACTTCTCTCCCAACTGAACTTTTAGAGACCACCATTTGAGATGCTATTTGAGGTGCTGAAGCTAGCAGTAGGCCTGAATGATCATTATCTTTACAGTACACCCCTAAAACAACATGTAGGCCAATCATCAGCACTCAGAAACGCCAATGGGTCTGCACTGAATGGTCAAAGCGATGGTATTCCCTGTAGTAATGTATGGCTGCGAGAGCTGGACTATAAAGAAGGCTGAGTGCCGAAGAATAGATTCTTTTGAATTATGGTCCTGGAGAAGACTCTTGAGAGTCCCTTGGACTGCAAGGAGATTGAATCAGTCAATCCTAAAAGAAATCAACCCTGACTGTTCCCTGGAAGGCCAGATACTGAAGCTGAAGCTCAAATACTTTGGCCACCAAATGAGAAGGGAGCATTCACTGGAGAAGACCCTGGTGCTCGGAAAGATTGAAGGTAACAGAAGAAGGGGATGGCAAAGGATGAGATGATTAGACAGCGTTATCGATGCAATGAACATGAAATTAAGCAAACTCCGGAGCACGATGGAAGACAGGGGGGCCTGGCGTGATGTGGTCCATGGGGTCACAAAGAGTCGGACTCGACTGCGACTGAGCAACAACAACAAAAATGAAAATGCTTCCTATCCAAACAGATTGGCAGCCATTAACTACATAGTGCTTAGATAGACCCTGAATGGTCAGTTCTGGTAAAACTTGTTTAAATTAGTTTTGACTAGTTGAACTATGTATTTGAATGACTGCCTGCTCTGAGGTCAGGGATGGTGGTGGTGGGAATCCATTGGGCTGTGAGAGGATGTGTGTGAACAAAAAGCTCATAGTGCCATATACTGCATGGCTAGAAAGGAACAGAGCTGGCTTCAGAGTACCCTGAAGATGGGCAGCTGCCAGAGCTCAGGGCTTTTGGCAATGCCCCCTGTTGCTGCCCCCACCCATGCACCTTTCTTGCCATGTGTTCTTCCTCACCCAATTTCTTGCATGTACTCCAATACCCACACTCTGAGCTCTCCAGCTCTGGTGGGGAAGTGCATATGAGTGGTACACAGGAACATTACTCCTGGTGACCACAGTCAAAGTACTACCAGCTGCACACACCACCAGAGAGTGGTATTGGGGAATGAGCATACATGTGCTGCGGGCAGCTGTAAACACAGATGCAGGGAGGGCTTCTGAGCAGTGTTCCCTCTAAGCTGAGTTAGTGTGGGCTAGCTCACAGTTTTTTAGCCTCCAGCTCACACATTTTTGTCTTAGCTCAGGAAGGATGTCTCCAGAGCAAACTAATTTACACAGTAGACAAATCACTCGCTCACAACTTTAATGCCAGTAGCTCACAAAGTAGAATTTTTGCTCACAAGACTCCACAGCTTAGAGGGAGCATTGCTTGTGAGTAGGAGAAAATGGAGGGACATGCAGATGGGTGGGAGGAAAGGGAGTCATGAGGGAGTACTGGTGGTAGGCAGAGCACCCAGTAAAGTACACAGTCCATCTCACTGAGTCACTGGGCAGAGATGAAATGTCTTACAGCTATTAAAAGCACACCAAGCTTTAAGAAATCAAATTCTCTTTTGGCATTTTTAAAAATCAGCAAATTAAATGTCTTGGTGTTGGTAGGAAATCTCATGTGCCATCTGGACATGACATAATGTTGATTCCTTCTAAAATTAATAATTCTGCCTTCTGAAGTAAAATGTCTCTTGTGTGCCAAAACATTGCATGATCTCAGGAACTAGCCAACTTTAATGGGGTGTCATTAATCTAAAATGAATGGGAGAATATATGGTCATACTGTAGCATGTCCCCACAGAGACATATAAAGAAAAGCATGTATCTGGGGAAGACAAAGAAATCCCACCCTCTACGTCTCCTAGCTTTTGACATTCTGGTAACTTTCCAAATAGTGATTGTATTTGCTCATTTTTCCATGTTTAAAAATGCCTTGCTTTTCTGTGCCTCATGTTATAAGTAATAGCTGGATTATTTGAATTGTGTTCTGGTTCCTGTTCCATCTCCTGGTCTTGCAGTCCTAGTTCCGGTTCTGTAATTGCTTGGTAATGGGTTTTTCAGCTATCAGACATGACTTGTATCATCCTGGACCTCCCAAAGGTACTGGAATAGGTTTGCTAGTGGAGAGTGTTACAATCTGGACAAAAGTTCTGTCTTTCTCTCTCTGTAGGTATCTGAAGAAGTGAGTAGTGACTCATGAAACTCATACTCTACCACAAGTTTTGTTAGTCTCTAAGGTAGTACTGGACTCACTCTTTTCTGCTGATACAGACAGACTAACACAGCTACCCATCTTGATCCATCTCTGTAACTGTAGCCTTATTCTTTGTTTTCCCTAGTAAAAAGTTTCCTGGAATGTTCCTGCTTTTCCTTCCCATTTGAGCCCACTGATCTCCATGAAATGCTGCTCCTGGTGAACAAAAGACCCTGAAAAACCACATGAGGGGTGTCTGTGGAAGAAAGGAGAACCAGTGGGCACTGCCACTTTAGTCTGGATCCAACCTTAAATGACGGCAGTTTTCAGTGCTGATTATTGGGGCTGATAAATGATCAGGGCAATCACTGTCTATGAGAGGGACCTCAGCACTGTAAGTTTTGTTCCAGAGGAGCTGCATGTGAGATCAAAATGGCCACTTTCTCTTCAGTTTGCAAAGGAAAAAGTGTGAAAAAGAGAGAGTATAACAAAAACAGGCCACAGATGCCAAAACAGGGAAAGGGCAGAGAAACAGTGTGATAATTGGCGGTCTCCATTTCCCAGAAAAACATCTGCTTCATTGGGTGTATGACAATGCGGATAGCTTCCATGCTTCCTCTGTAGGATTCAGGAAACGTGCTTTCTTTTCCTTACCAGAGGAGTTGGGTTTCAAAGACAGACCCTAATAGTCACAGGAAACAAGAACCTGAAATGTGTGCAGAAGAGGATGCAAAACTGTATGGAAAGCTGGCAGATGGGATCATGTATCCAGTGATGATCCCTCCAAAATGTTCATGAATATTGATGACTTGCATCCTGCTTGAATGTGGGGTTATTCTGATCCAGGATGTTTGCAGCTGCAAATTCACAGCTTGTGACTCTCCAAGACGGCATTCCTAACCTGGGAACATGCCCTGTACTTTGGTAATGATTTAAAGCAAGTCTTTCTTCTTTCTCTCTATCCTGCTGGTCCAGGGAATGCTGCCAAGGACAGATCTGGTTTTAGGGCTCTTTGCACTGGCCTACAGTTTGGGCTGTAAGAGTAATACCATACATTCCGAGTATTTCCTTTGATCTCAACAAAGCAAAACTGGGGCTGTGATGAGGGAGGAAGTTATGCCTTCATTATGAGACAAGCTAAGAACCTGGCAGTGCAATCAGAGCAACTTCTAAAGTATAACATCCTTCTTTCCATGCCGTCTGGTGGCTCCACACTCTAAATCACCTCCTTAAGCTCTGTACTTTTTGTGTGCTTCTTGTAAAAACATGGACTGAACTACTGGATGTCGGCCTGTATTGTTCACTCTGATTGCATTGGTTTAGTTGCTCTGATGTCATAATGGGACTTGGGCTTTGGAAGTTGTGCTGGAATGCCCTCCCCTTTGAAGCTTGCCTGGTGCCTACACTGCTCTCTTTAAGGCACCAAGCCAAAATGCTTTTTTAAAAAAACCTCAGGCTTTTAATTAAGGGCTTAATCTTTTAACACCTTGTCATGTTCTGATTGTAGCCTGAAAACTGTAAAGCTCATTTTAAACTGTTCAGTGTTTTGTTTTTTATGCCCTGACTGGATTTTAATTAACAACACTCAAGGGGGGTTGTTACTATGTCATTAACAACTCTTATAGTGTTGTTATGTTTTATTGTGTAAGCTGCCTCAAACAGATTCCCTGAAGGAGTAACAAAGAAATTTTCATAATTCATTAATTAATGGTCTACTTCTGAAGGTTCCCATATTCTTTTGGATTCAGGCCTGGCATCCTTAAAACCTTAATAATAAAGGTGTTTGTGTGTGTGTGTGATGTTTCAATTACAACCCTTGAGGATTAGACAAAATAGGTCCTGGGGTGTGTGCTCCACTTTCATCTGCACTCTTGACTTTCCTGTCTACTTATTAAGGCAGTGTTGGCAAGATGCGCCACTTATCTGCCTAAGACCATGGTTGATCCAACAGACCTGTTACTCTGGATCTTTTAACTGGAGATGTTTGGACTTTTGGCATACAAATTATGAGCTTTCCCACTGGGACTCTTCTGAAAGTCTTGTCCTCTTCTTCCAGCTCCTCAGATCTAGAATGCTGAGATGTCAGCACTAGGTGATTTCCCCAACATCTCCCTCAAACTGTACTTTCTCCCTGATGGACAATCCAGCCCCTACACCCTCAAAACTCTGTGATCCAAGCCAGCTAACAAGTAAGCCTGGTGTATGGTATTCTAGCAACTTGATTTCTTTAGTATGCTGATGTCATGCTTGTTTGATGAAATGAACTTTTTGCTAGAAATGAAGAAAAAGAAACAAAATCAATGATCTGATAATATTTGATAAGCAACAAGAAAAACAGCAGCTCCAGTGCCTTGTTTGTAGAAAAGCAAAATATAAATACACTAAATAAATGAAATAAATCAAAAAGGACTGTTCACTTATAGGCAAAGCAGCTGTAATCTTCTCCTTAGAGTAAAATTTCCATATTTTAACATACCACTGATTTAATGATAAAGTTGCCGAACTCTTCCAATTACTCACTATAACTGATTTGGCTAATAAGGTTGTTATTCTTGGTTTATTTTGTTATTTCATTATTACTTAAAAATAAAATAAAAATTATTATTTAAAAAAGGACCAGTCAGATTTTCAGGTGAAATATTTCCCCTACTTCAATGTGAATCACTCTGAATTAGCTTGGAGTTCAAACAGAACTCCTGCCAGCAGAAAACCAATTCAAACTGAGGTCAGTAATTCAAAAGTAGACAGGATTCTCAATAAAATAAGCAGCAGAATCTCCTTTAACACAGAATGAAGATTTCTATTCTTTCCTTACCTTGGAAAGTCTGTTTTTAGTGGGAAGAATAGCACAAGTCCTGGTAGAGGAAAGCTCTGCCCCCCTTGCCAATTTTATTTGTCAGTTTTTAAGTATATTCATATGTTTGAACACCTCAGCTCCCAAAGGATTTTGAATATTATAAATTTCAGACTTTTTGTTTAAACTAATAAGAGAATATGATAGTGAGATTTCGACTTTCTATAAGAGTAGCTGTCAGCAAGCTATACATTTTTACTTTACTGAAACTTGACAAGGAGCCCCATGTCATTTTGATCAGGAAGAATGGAATATCCTTCTGGATATGGCAATTATCAAAATTCACAGCTGTCTAAGGTATTTGTGACATGTTGCATACTTTCATTTGTGGCACGTACAGTGAAAATCTTCAGGCATTGAAATCAGACTTGACTGGTTTGAAAGTGAAGTATTAATCAATTTTTACTGAGTAACTTCAACAAGTAACCAGTAATTCATATTCACCAGAGTCAGAGTACAGCAGTGGTTAGAGTGTTGAACTTCTGGGACTGGGGAAAATATCTGGAGAAAGAATAATGGAACTATGTCATGTTTCTGAGGTTCAAAGTACAGACAACATCATTCTGTTATTTTTTTTCCTCCTGAGTTTTCCAAAACAGAAAAGCAGATTTAAGAGGATGACCTTAGTAACAGGAAACGAATGGGAAAAGAGCCTGCTGCTTCTCTCTCTCTCCCCCTCTCCCTGTGTGTGTGTGTGTGTGTGATCTAGAGTGGGAAAATGGCCCAAAGGGAAAGAGTTAAGAAGCCCCTCAAGGCTGAGCATGTGGCAGGCCCTGAGAATGTGTGTGTTCAACTATCCACTCAGCAGCCAAACCACATCATATTTGTTTATTGACTTTTTGTAGTCTGCCTTTCTAGCTGATACTAAAGACAGATTACAAAATCCAAAAACAATGGAATAAAGCTAGTACAAAATGTACAATAAATGCTGCAAAAACAGTAGGTTAAAAAATTAGAAAACAATGCAGTAAAAACAAGGTAGTGTTAGCCAAACTGCCTTATATTATTAATAAGCTTGGGGAATTATGAATATTAAATGGCAATAGGCATAAAATATGGGAGCATAACCTGTGTATACGGGAGTCAGAATTCCCAGAGCCAGAAGACTTTGTTGCTAAAATAATTGATTTCTTTGCTAAATGTTCTTCAAGCATACAAACAGTAGTCAAACATTCACTCCCACAATACAGAGCTAGGAATATGGAATTGAAATGATAGCGACATTTTCAAGAGCAGGAATATCATTGGTGAATAATACTTTACCTGTCTAATGAGATGAGTTGATCATGCAGTGAAAAATAAAACACAATAAGGGGGAAGGGATCATGAGCTGACCAGCAATACATGTGGACTGATTCCAAACCAGCCAAGAATGGAACCAACAAAGAGGAAGAAGCAAGAGAGCAAGCTCAGGGAGCGCCCATCTTATAGAGCTAAAATGTGACCTGAGGCAAAGGCTCATGTGGTCACCTGGTTCCTAGGAAGTACTAGAAAAAAACTTAAACTCTGGATGGGGCATAAAAGGATTAATAGCTGGGCAGTTGAATATTAATGGTCAGAAGGCCGTGACACCTCTGGGGGAAAGGGGTGAGACAAAGGAGAGAATGAAGAGATCTAATCACGTTGCAGGTCTGGTGCTTCGTGTTTATGATCAGATACATGACAGTGGTGTTATCTGGACTGGTGACAGAAAGGCTTGATCACCTGCTGTTGTCTGTAGCTGGGCACAGAGAAGGGGGGATGGTGAGTGATGAAGAAGAGATTCCTTCAGGAATATCTGTCCTCTGCCAGAGCATGGCTTCTTCTCTGATTTGCTGCTGTCTCTGCGTGTATGGAGACCAGGGCTGTTGGTCTGCATCCCAGTACTTGTATGGATGCAGAGGTGCAGGGGCAGAAGGCTTCTGTATTCCTGGGTCCACATCTGGCTTGGCATACTAGGCTCAATGCTCCCCTTGGCCACAGTGTACATTCCATAGTCCAGCATAGGGCACCTCTCTTGGAAACACAGCTCTGTCCATTGCCCTGACACACACTCTTCACAGTTCATCAAGGCAGTGATTTTACAAAAGTCTTTAATAGTTCCTTCTGAAGTGGCTGCATGGTAGCAGTAGGACTTACAATAAACAAGACAATCGATCAGTATCCCTCATTATGAAAATGCTGTCCATTTTCCAGCAATCTAAAGGAATGGGGTGAGCATTTTCTTTTGTTGATAATGCACAGTTCAGTGCTGGGGTTATTCTTGAAATTCCAAGCACCTACAAGGTTAGAAGAAACTAGGGTTTGCAAACCCCTGGGTGGGGCAAAGGATCACCTGTCCCCAGCTTCCCTTTCCTGCTGCTGCTCAGAGCAGTGACAGAGAAAAATGAGTTTAAAAAAAAGCTATCACGCTGACAGCATGATATCACATTTGGGAAAATCCAGAAATGATGACATGCCATTCTAGGAATATCTGGAAATTCTATAGTAAATCTCTTTATGACTCATAGAGTTCCAGCAATTCCTAGAGAGGCATGATATCACTTCTGGGTTTTCCTGCAAGTGACATCACGTCACCACTGATGGCCATCCCCCATGTTCCCACTCTCCAATCACCTGCTGGTTGCCAGGTTGGGCATGGCAACCCTAGAGGAAACAATTTTTTTTTAAAAAAAATTGCTTCTGTTGGAATGAATTAATACAGTTTTGCAGATGTACAAATGTATCATTTTAACTAGCAGGAGTCAACCTTATGTGCAAATTGTGCCTCAAAATCCTGAAAAGCAATAAAGAATAAGATTTTCAAAAATGGAACAAACAGAGGGGGGCATCAGAGATGCTTCTTGTCTGAATAGTCATGCTCACTGGAGGAGGGACCATGTCTCAGTGGTCGAATATCTGCTTGGCACGCAAAAAGTCTCAGGTTCAATCCCTGGCATCTCCAGTAAGGATCAGATTGTAGGTGATATGAAGGACCCCAGCCTGAGATCATGGAGAGCTACTGCCAGTCTGAGTAGACAGTACTGACTCTGATGGATGAACAGTCTGATTCAGTATAAGGCAGCTTTATGTATTCATGTGTGTGTTCACTGGCTGTCCAAGGGCAATGACAACTACAGCAGGCATGTCCCAGTTCCTGCCTTTTACTCTCTTCCTCCCTTTTATGCTCCACAGGCCCTTGACACTGCAAGGCACAGCTAGGAAGGACAATGTTAGGCTCTTTCTGATCCTGGCAAGGTCTTGGCCCGGCATCCATAACTGTTGGCCCTCTTGACAATGGCTGGGCCACAGCTCTCTCACACAGACATATAGTTAGTTGAAGAAGGATGAGGAGAGTAGTGCTCTGGTAGCAGTCAACAGGGAGCTGCTCTTCCTGCTTCCTATATGTAATCATCTGCACACAGCCTAAGTCAACACCTGTGGATCACTGCTCATAACCTGGAAAGGAACAAAGCAAAATGCAGACCTTGAAAAGGAACAGCACTTGCTTGCAGTGGTTCTGGTTGCCTTCTGAATGGGAGACAGCTTTGGAAAGCTTATCCACATAAAAGAAATAATTAGCATTCCTCCAGTAATAACTGCCCAGCCGCATTTCATACCACTCGCTCAGACACTTGAGTCCTTCCAATGTGAACATGATAAGCTTCAGCCTTCCAGCTGCCAAAACCCAGCAGGTTACTCAGCAGGGATAAAGAGATCTGACAATCAAAAGTGCCTTTGTTTTGTTTGAACCATCCTTCAGATAAGATTGTTTCAGTGTTCAATGGATTTCATTCAAGCCAAAACAGATCATACCAAGTGCCAATAGACAGTGCCAGAAAATCATCCACCTTTCTGCTTTGGCCAAAATATAAAAAGTATACAGTAATATTGTGCCCCAAGGTAAGGATATTCCTTTTTCCACAGTCTTTTGGTCAGCTCTTACCTAACGATGGGCTTCAGTGACTGGAAGATGCTTGCTTAAATTTATGAGCATTGATGGCTGGTGGAGAATAACTACATTCCAACTAGACTGTAAATTGGGGGTAAGAATATGGGCCTAGCTAATAAGTAGTACTAAGATCTTCTATTTATACTGATTAGAACATCCTGAAAACATTATTATTGTTCTAGTAATTGTTCTTGTTGTATCAGTTAATTGGACTTGGAAATTTCAATATTGATCTTGATAGGGAAAAGTAATCCTTTGAAGCTCTGACCTCACAGAAACATGGATGCTAGTTTCCTTGGCAGCAATTTAATTAAAGAAATAATGAATATTTCAAAATGCAAGCTATACTGGGCTGCCCACCACCAAAATCTTTGCTTCTTGAGCAGACTAATGTCAAATTATTCATTCACACTGACTCTGGACAGAGGTTCAGAGAATCCAACAAAAACTGAGAATCACCCATTTGCCTCCTGGGGAAGATCACCCACAAGGACAACAAAGACAGTTTCTACTTGGCCAATCCAAAGGGAATATCTAGATAGTCTGCACAGTCTAGGACCATATAGAGTTAAATAACCATTGCCTGCTTGACTACTTTGACCGACTGTCCAAAAGCAATATATCTGAGGGATCTGAGGAGGAGGTTTTAAGTAGAAGTCTCTCTGCTTCCTCTTTTAAAGGGGAAGGGGAAAGCAAGAAAGGGGGAAGCATGATTCCTGATTGATATTATTCAGTCCCCAAGCTAGATTCAATTTAGCAGGCTGGGATGAGTGAAGTAGGCCTACAGCAGATCAATTTTTTTCATGAAATGTGTCAACAATCTTAGTCGATTTTTGGATAGATTATTTATTCATCTTTAAATCTTCTATTTGCCATTCATATCATTGTATCTCTTAGACACTGATCCATAAATAATATTGTTTCTCCTGGGGTATGGGGGTGGGATCCAAATCTCTGAAACTATTTGTCTGAAGTTGGAATCTGTATAAACATTCGTTTAACATTTATCCTTCTCATGAAAACAGGGGGAAAGTGGTTTTGGGGAAAAATACAATATTGAAACAATACTTTTCCAGGAATGTTGTGGGCACTTAATGTGCCAGTGCTTCTGTAAGGCAAAACAGCAACTGGTGAAGAATAATGCACATATTCAAGAGCATTCTGTCCTCAGGAATAAATCATGTGTTCATTGTATCATTTCAATTAGACCCACATCTCTTGGCACTATTATTCATGTTAAAAATGGCTATTTCCTGTGTGACAAGCCACATCAATTATATATTTACAACTGAAAAAGGTAGGTACAGCAAAGCAATTATAAAGGTGAAATACGAGCAATTATTTCTTATTAGGATTTCAAGTAGAACTCCTTAGCTCAGAAGAGTGGTCAAAATGGATGCAGAGCTGGAACAGCCCAGGATGAAGGAAGGAACAGTGAGGTCAAGGATAGTATTATTTATGACGTGTATGTTCCATCTTTCTTCCACCATGGAACTCATGGTGATATACATAAGGGTCTCAGCAGCTGACCAAACCCCACCCATCTCCTTAGATTCAGCAGGGGTGTTTACATCCCTTTCTTGCTATACTCTGGAATGGTATATGTGTGGCTTACTACCTGCTCCTTGGATCCCTGCCCTTCCTGGTTGGTGAAAACCTCCAGGGAAGTGGCACATCTCTCACTCTCCTAGGGCTCTTTCCCTCCCTCCCTCAAGGAGGCAGTGGTGACACCCCTCCTGAAAAAGTCATTGTTAGATGAGAAGGACCTAGCTGATTACCGCCCAGTACTGAATCTTCTGTTTCTGGGAAAGGTGACTGAGCGAGCAGTGGCTGAATAGCTCTAAGAATTCCTGGATGAGACATCTGCCCTAGATCCCTCCCAGTCTGCTTCCAACTGGGGTTCAGGACTGAGACAGCTCTGGTTGCTCTGTTTGATGATCTCCAGTTACAACTTGATGAGGTGGGATGGTGCTACTGATCCTGTTGGATCTGTCAGCTGCCTTTGACACAGTAGACTATTTGGTCCAGGTCAGCCACCTAGACTCCCTGGGTATGAGGGGTATGGGTTTGAGTTGGTTCTCCTCATTCCTCCAAGGTCGGTCCCAGAGGGTAATTGTGGGTGGAAAGATGTCGTCACCATGAGCCCTAACCTGTGGAGTTCCACAGGGGTTGATTCTCTTCCTAATGTTATTTAACATCTGTATGCATCTTCTGGTGGAGATGGTCAGGAGGTTGGGAGAGGGAAACTATCAATATGCAGACAACACCCAGATCTACCTTTTATTTAAGGAGTGACCAGTAGTTGGAATTCCGGTTGTGGCCTCCTATCTCAATGCAGTGGTGGAACAGCTAGGTGAGGGTTTGCTGAAGCTAAATCCATCTAAGACAGAGATTATATGGCCGGGAAAGCCTGGACCATTGGGGTGGCCACTTCTACTGGCCCTTGATGGGGTCTATCTTATTCAGTCGACTCAGCCAGAATCTGGGATTATGGCTCGATTCTTTGCTGTCTTGGTGACATCTTTGGTGACAAAGTATCCTTGGTGACAAAGATTGTGTTTTAACCATCTATTCTGGGCCTGGCTCCCTATCTGTCCTGGGAGGATCTTACCATGGTAATTCACTCAACAGTCACCTTGAGACTGGACTACTGTAAAACTGGACTACCATGTTCTATGCAGGGCTACCTTTGAAGATGCTTTGGAAGCTGCAAATAATCCAGAATGCAGCTGCCAGATTGCTGACAGGAGTGTCCTGGTCAGCACATATAACATGTATCCTATAGCAGTTGCACTGGCTCCCAATTAGTTTCTGGTGCCAGTTCAAAGTGTTGGTACTTACCTTTAAAGCCCTAAGTGGCCTGGGACCCTCATACCTTTGGGACTACCTCTCCTGGAATGATCCTCCTGGTCTTCCCGGATCTTCATCTCAGAATGTATTGAAGGTCCCTGGTCCACAAAGTGCCCACCTTGTGTCAACAAGGGTGAGGGCCTTTTCAGTAGTGGCTCCTATCCTGTGGAACCAGCTGTCCAAACAGGTGCATGCCTTGTGGAACCTCCCTAGGTTCCACAGGGCATGCAAGGTTGCTCTTTTTCAGGTTGCTCTTTTTCAGGTGGGTGATTAATGTTTTGTGAGCAAAAATTCTACTTTGTAAGCTACTGGCATTAAAGTTGTGAGTGAGAGATTTGGCTACTATATGCATTAGTTTGCTCTGGAGCCATCCTTCCTGAGTTAAGACAAAAATGTGTGAGCCAGAGCCTAAGAAACTGTGAGCTAGCTCACATTAACTCAGCTTAGAGGGAACACTGATTTGTGATACACCAGGCAGCTGATATACTTCAGCTGTGTCTTCACCATCCACACATCCTATCCTGCTTGATTGTGGCTAGATCTTAATGGGGATAGATTTTTAATCATTTTATATTTTAAAGATTATTTATTGTATATTTTATTGTTTTTATTGGTGTATTTTAAATGCTGTTAGCCACCTTGAGTGCTGTTCATGGTAAATTTGATAAATAAAATAAATGAATCTGCAGGGCTGATAGGGAGGATTCAGTTGCTGTAGTATAGTGGGTAACAGTCTATCTATGTTACACTTGTTATATTTGCCTCAGACTGAAGACTGGAGCCCAAAACCAACTCTTTAAAATCTCAGGTTTGTCCCTCAGGCATAAGTCTTTTACATCACCTACTACTTGATCTTTTTAACTGGAGATTCTAGGGATTGAACCTAGGGTCTTCTGCATGCCAAGCAGATACTCTAACACTGACCCACAACCCCTCCCATATGTTTATAGGGATAATAATTCTGATTAGTTTATCGATATGATGCTCCCCCCCTTTCCAGCTCTCTAGGCTGGCCCTCAGCCATCTTGCTGAGCAATGTGGGCAGGCCTCATCAGTTCTCAGAAAGGGGATGGGAAGAAAGGGTCATTCTGCCTTGTTCCTTCTCCATTCCCTGGGTAAACAGCATGAGCTTTCTCTCATGATCTCCCTCCCTGCCCCCCAAAATATGTTTTCTTCTCCTCAGCCTTTCCATCAGGATTCTGCCTTTAACAGTCCAAACAGCCCTGGCTCCTTCCCTGGGCACACCTAGCATTTCCCTGAGGGAGAGCAGTGATTTGCTCCTCCCTCCAGCTGCCCTCCTTCCTGCTTCATTGGCTATGCTAGGGGCTTGGTTAAGATAGGATGTCATGTACCAGCCCTCAGTCCTCACTGCTGCTTTCCCATTGCCCTCCCAAGCCTAGGTTGCTGTTGGGCTTACCTGCTCTTGTTCAGGCCTCTCTGGACATGCCCTGGCTTCTGCCTTGGCTGTAGAGGCTATTGTCTTCCTGGCCTGCTCCAGTGTGTTAGGCCCTAGCCAGTTCTTCTACTTGTGCTTGAAGTTGTGATAAGAGATAAGAATCCTGTTGCCTGGCAGGTCACCAGGTTTTTGTCAGTGGAGGGGGGGCGTGTTGGGGGGGAGATGTATCTCCCACAGCATCGGGGGGTCTACTCCTGAGCCTAGCATTGTCTCTGGACAATAGGATTGTTACAATGTTTGCTAACATAATTTAGATAAAGTGGTCTTAACACATTAATATACTGTATATGTGATGTTTATAATTACAGAAAAATCACTGCTATATTTATGTTATATTTAGCATTTATCTTTTGTAGGATCTTGTCCTAAGTATGACAGGACAAAAGTGAAAGGAATGCTGCTAAAGGAGTATAGAAAGATTGTCAATGAGGTCATTCATAAAAACAGTCACTAAAGAAAGTGGAGTCCAAGAATAAAAGAAGAGAAAAGATTAAGAAAAAGTGGCTCATCCAAGCATGGAATTATGCTGTGTCTTTACACTCAGCAAACTTGTTTTCCAAGGACTTATTATTACCAGTATTATAACTCCTGAGCACCAGGTTTCATAATGCTTACTCTACTGAGCTTCATTAATTAATAGTCCATTTTCAAATATGTCCCAAAGCCAAATCTTTTTGAAGCAATTAATATATAAATTCACCAGATCTGTCATTTTAACACATGTTATGAACCTTCAGGACAGAGTTTTAACTTTTCAGTGTCACAAGGCTGTTGACCCCCTGGCCAATAAGTAAACTTGAAATAGGGCTTATGGGTAACTGTTGAGATTCTACCCCCGCTTCAGAAAACCATATATTGGGCTGCACAAAAGCTCCACTGAGATCGAAACTGCTCCAGTATCAATGGGCTGGTGAATTTCAAGGAAACACACAATTCTTTATTTTAACCATCCTTTCCTGTATGCAAACGTCTGTAAAGTGTATTTGATTTGGAAACACTCAGAGTTTTCAGACCTCCATCAATCATTTGAAGTGAACACTGGAGAGTTTGGGGGAAATACAAGGGGGTGACATCATTAAGAGGACCCTGAAAAAAATAATATAATATGACAGGTGAGCACTGTTGGGAAATAAAGCTAAATTGATAACATATTTTGTCTCAATAATTATAGCATTTAAGCCCACAAATCAGGCTGGAACTATTAAAACACAGTTACTTACTTACTTTTCCAGCTGTTGGACTTATTAGTTGGGCATAAATGACTGTAATTGATGAACTAAAGGACTGGTTATATATGGTATAGGGCTGGAGTTTTGAGTTGATTGATCAGATTAATCAATTAGAGCCTTTTGACCAACAAATGGGCACCCCCAATTAATCCAGCAATCCTCTATGTATTTTATTTTATAATATTTATGGTACTATATTTTATAGTGTAGAAATATTTTTAATAAAACGTTCAGATGGTAAACACCATATTGGAAGACACAGTCCCCTGCCACTTTCATACAGGAAGGGATATCTCTTTCGAGCCTCAGGGGCTTGAGCTGCTGCCATTTTAAGAAAGAGGACTGAGATTCTGGGGATAACCCCATGTCAATCAATTGTACTGAACTGCAGAGTCCACAGACCTTTTTACTACATGGATAGCTAAGCTTTATTCCCAGTCTATATTTTTAAAAAATCAGTTCCAGAAGGCCTATAAAGATGGCACCAACTTCATCTGTATTCACCAAGCTGATTTGGGCTCTCCTTGTTTTTTTTCAGAGCGAGGAATGGAGGGAATGAACCAGGATAGAAGTCTAATAAAATAAATGGGATAGAAGTATAACAAAATAAATAAATAAATAAGAAGCAGTTCCCCATGCATGCTGTATGGCTGTAGGGAGTGTGGGAAAATGAACGTAAACAAGTGAATAAAAGTAATGAGTAGTTGAGCCCCAAGTTGAGAATGCACTGGGGGGGGAGTTACAACAATGAGTCCCAACACACCTGTAGAGCCCTGAACTAACTATAGAATACAAGTCTAAATATAAACAGATGGGTTTGGAACAAAAAAAAAAGCCAAAGGAAGGGTGAGAAAGGGGTAATGGGTTATAAATACGCATACACATAGATACCTACTTAGATTTTGTTTTTTGGGAAGTTGAGCAGTGATGGTTTAAGTCAAATTCTTGCCTGAAAAGAGGCCTTTTGGGGAGGGATTCAGTGAAAGAGAGTGAGAGTGATAGAAACATGCAAGGGTTTGGAAACCAAGCATAAGAGGAATCGGGGGGCAATAGATGCAGTCAGATAGGAAAGAAGGTTGTCTTCAGATTTCTGAGAGTGGTACTGGTGGAAGAGTGAAGTTCAAGGATACAGATATATTATTATATGAGGACAGAGAGACAAGTGCAATATGGTTGGGGAAATTTTTATAGGTAAGGGGGAATTTGTCCTTGGTACAGCTGCCTACTGGGAGGAACTAAAGAGTGATACTGTATGCTCTGAGGAACAGGAGATGTGAATGTCTCTGATAGTAAAGATCTGTATCAAGGTGAGTTCTGAGGTTTGACAAGATGGCTACAGTAATGAAAGGTGAGATAACCTCATAATGTTAGCCACAAGGATGAAGAAGGAGAACCTGCCTTTTGCAACAGTATACAGGAAGAAGTGACCCAAATGAATCTAGGAAGCAAAGGACAGGGAGGAATAAAATATAAAGCCAAACAACACCTGGTCAACCATATGGAAAATTGCATTTTCAGTGAATACAGAAAGTGACTTTCTGGCATTATGGTGCTCCCTGGACTTGACTTCCTGGCAGATGGGCTTCACAGGATTAGCTGCTACAACAGCAACCTAGGGAATGGTGTCTTGGGAGCTGGCCACATTGATCATGGTGGGGAAGGCTGCTGAGGATGGCAGCAGTACTGGAGGCACAGTAGCAAGCTTGTACCTGGCCAACAGACTGTTTTGGTCAGGCTGGGGCACCAGTTGATGATGTCACTGGTGGCCACAATGAGGGGGAAACTTGCTTGATGCCACAGAGCAAGAAACGGTATGAAATATTAAATGAGTGATTTAGTAGGTAAGAAAAAAAGAAGGTAAGAACAAAGCCATGGAAATCTATGATGTGGAGAGAGTTAAGGAGGACAGGCAAATCAACAATATCAAAGGCAGAGAAGTTAACAACAATGGACCATCTGGCACTGGTGAGTTGGTCAGTGATGGTCAATTATGTGAGAGATGTCAGAGATGTACCATTGGCAGAAGCCAGATTGCAATTGGTCAAATGAGCAATTGGAAGAAGAGAGAAAGATGAGGCATTAATCATTCCAGGAATTTTGAGGCAAAGAACAGAAAGATGTTGGATGGTAGGTATGGAGGCCAGAAGGTAGTGTTTGGGTTTTTTTAGGAATGTGGGAAGTGTTGCTATGCTTGAATGCAGTAGGGGATGCACTGGACGAGAGTAAGACAATAAAAGCTATGTTGGTTCAGTGGTCCATCTAGCCCAGCGTTGTTTCATACAGTGGAAGGTCTAGTTACCTGCTTGAAGAAGAGGATAACGGGAACACAGCAACCAGAGGTTAGGTGCTGAGAAGTTTAAGGAAGGGCACACAGAGAAGTTGAACAAGAGGAAGTGTCTGTTTTAGGTATTATTTATACCCACTTTTCTTCCCAACAGGGACCCAAAACAGGTTACAACATTGTTCTCCATGCCTCAGTTTTATACAAACAACCACCATCATCTGAGGAAGGTTAGGCTGAGAGACAGTAAATGGCCCAAGGTCACCCAGCAAACTTCTGTGGCAGAGTGAGGATTCAAACCACTACACTATGCTATATGCCTAAATCTGTTTTCAGGAAATTCTCTAGCATCTAGAAGCCATACTTTTGCTATCACTTCTGTTTCCTGGAACATCAGATCATGTGCTGAGATACAAGGGCAACAGACTGACCATTTTTTAGGAGTGAGGTTTGCTCCATTTTATTCATTCTCTAGAATGTACAACTTCTGATGTTTGAGACACAGCTCATTGCTCTGATGATGTTGGCAGTGATGAACTTTCAAAGGATGTAATCTTTGTCATGTTTAGTCTTTGGCTTCTAAGCTTGATTACTTAATGCCTTACAGCTGTGCATTTTCCAAATGTTGATTGGCAGAGCACCTCTGAACCAATAACTTTAGGTTTTTTTCTCTGTTATTTGTCCTCTGGATGCCATTACAACTCTTTTTTTGTGGTGAATTTGCAGTGGTGAATTTTGTATGTGTGAGATCATAATGGGTAATAGTGTTACTTAGCAGTTTACAGTGTTCAAAGCACTTTACATGTATTATCCTTACAATATTCCTGTAAGGTAGGCCAATATTATTATTATCATGCTCATATTGCAGATGGTGGGCAGAGGCTTGCCTGAGGGGGGTCTACTGAGTTCATGACATAGGCAAGATTTGAAACAGAGACCTTTTGTTCAGTGTATTCTCTTTAGGGAATGTTAGAGAAAAAATTTTGGTAGCATTCTTCTTGCTGTGAGTCATTCAGGCCCTAGTGAAATCCCCTTTTATTGTGAATATCAGCATTTTGTCAACAGCTTTAAAATATAATCTTCCAAAATCAGAAGAAAGTAATCAAAATCTGATCTGATCACATTAACTCTGGAAGGGTAACTATTCCTAAAGAAGTGATGGCTGGCTTTTGGATAATGACTGCATCAGCATGGGCTGCTTGTCTGGTGCTGCTGCTGTGATGCACTTGTGGCTCTGCTCTGCTTTCAGTTTTCATTTATTGCATTTCCATTTCTCCAGGAGCAAGAGTGTTGTGTCCACAGAGAGTCACTAGCATTAGTCCGAGCTTTGTACAGGATAACAAAAGGACACAGGATCCTAGGCTCACCAATAGGATCCCTGGAGGGAATTCAAACCCACCAGTAGTAGGGAGGAGGCACACTAGGAAGGGTTTTGGGGGGCCATAAATTCAGGACCTCACAGGCTAGGGTTGTTGTTGTGTACGTGTGCCAATAAACAGAGCTGATCATTATGCTGCATCACTGAGTCTTCCTGCAACGAACCCAGTATACAACAATGGCGATGAAGGTGGGATCCTGTTGAGTTAGCCTGGCTGCCAGAGCCGAGGAGACAGCTGACCTCTGCCGCTCCCTTGTGAATGAGCACCGACAGAGCCCAAGCTGCTATCGCGTCCTCACTTCCGTCACTGCCACACAGCACGATGGCCATTGCTCCAGGATCGGGACTAGTTCCCCCATTCGATCCAGCCTGCCCACAGGAGTGGGGAGCCTGGGTCGCCGGACTCAAGTCCATCCTGATTTTCTACCAGGTCACCAAAGAGGAGAGGAAGAAAGGGCTCCTCATAGGCTCCTGCGGCCCCACCACCATCAGCCTGGCCCAGAACCTTCTTTGCCACCACAATCGGAATGAAGAGACAGACACCAATATGGATTTAACAAGGGCCACTGTATTAATTATTTATAACCAAATAACTGGCAAGGGGCTGCTAAAATGTACTGAGGGATATGACTAGTGTCAAACTCATGACCACCTTCATCTCCTTCTGGGCGATGCACCTTCCCCGATCTCGGGCCACCCAATTTAGCTCTCTACCAGTGGCTTGGCATATATAGGAGAACCCCCTGGACTACCACCCCAGAAGCTGTAAGGCCTGCTAAGACAGGCCAGGCCAGATTGTTCTAAGGAAGATCACCCCTTCCCAGCCTTGAGCCACAAAGGCCCGAAAGCCATCTTGGAGGATCCTTTAATTCCTTTATAACAATGCCCAGGTGCTGACCGTTTTCAGCTTCCTGATTGCACTACCCTGCCATAGCAAAGGCCAAGCCTCTGCTTAGGCCTTTGCCCCCACCATGCGATCCAGAGCCAACACCACCCCTCACCTCAAATCTGCCAGAAATATAGCATTGCCCTTGTTAGAGAAGTGCACCCCGTCCCCCCTATATAGGTCTGTTAATTCAACCCGTATATCAGGGTGCAACAAGAAGATTCCCAAGCCGCCCTCCATGGCATTTCTAAGCTGCCGATTGGCATTTCGTCTCACCCAGCCCAAGCACCTAGGAACCCCTAGGCTACACCACACCTGGCACAGCCAAATTGCAGACAAGACCAGCTGCACCCCAGGCAACTGGCTGTCTTTACGCCTAGCGGGGTCCCCAAAATTGGCAACCTGGCAGGGCAGAATAGCCACCAGACTATCTGCACTCCAGGCCACCTTACTCTTATCATCGCAAGGTCAGCCTCTGCTTGTAAGACCAGGGCCTGGCCTTCATGATGACGCAGAATAGCCGACCAGACCATATTCACTCTGGGCCACCTTGCCCATCATGGTGAGGCTGCACCCCAGGCAACCAGTCTGCTTGTAACACCAGGGCCTTGCCCTTCATGGTGAGGCAGAATAGCCTCCAGGCCATCTGCACTCTGGGCCACCTTGCTCTTTTCATCACAAGGCCAGCCTCCGCTTTAACACAAGGGCCTTGTCCTTCATGGTGAAGCAAAATAGCTGGCCAAACTATCCCCACTCTGGGCCATCTTGCTCTTATCTTCGTAAGGTCTGCCTCAGCTTGTAACACAAGGGCCTTGCTGGCCCAGTGGGTGGCCCAAAAGACCATGCTGTGGCCACAGACATTGATTCTTCATCTCGCCCTGCAGCCAGCAGCACCTGAAGGACAAACCTCATTAATAACTTTAAACTTTGCAATTCCATTCTTTGAATGCTAGGCAAAAGCCCGCCACAGCTCACTGATCCACAGCGCCACCCCCCAAAAGGAGTGCAGTGACTGGACAAAGGTCCTGACCTGAACAAGGTCCCACTGACACTACCACATGGCAAGGGAACACTTAGCCCAGAGCAGCTGCAGTGGAAGCGGCGCTGAACTGAGAAGAGTGAGTTCCAAACTTCACCCCAGGAAAGGTCCAACTTGCCCAAAGCCCGGATGCTAACCACCGCAAACTGGTGTCTGGTCAGTGGAGTTCCATCTGCATGCCTAAAGCTGTGACTGTCTTCATAACTTAAAGTGCAGCAACACCCCCGGTTGCAAA
This sequence comes from Gekko gecko, assembly GCA_029375565.1. Taxonomy (NCBI): domain Eukaryota; kingdom Metazoa; phylum Chordata; class Lepidosauria; order Squamata; family Gekkonidae; genus Gekko; species Gekko gecko. Next base: position 65,709,277 of record JAPDNY010000001.1, on the reverse strand, counting down.
AAATGACCCTTTTTCCACTGCCAGAGAAATGGGTTGCCTCTGGTCCTCTAGAGCTCCCTTTCCCCAATACCTTCATAGAATGCTTCAGAAATTCCACTACATTTACACAGCAATGTTTGCATTTGCACAGTCATATGTGATTTGCAAGGCACTGCCCAATGTTCATATGGCTTATGTTTGCACTGATCAAAGGAAATAACTTATTGATATTCCTGGGTAGCAAAGAAAGCCCACTCCCTTTAAGGGGATGTTAATTATCCAGTGATGTCATTTACCTCCATACCATGAAAAACTACAGCTGCGCATTTCCATGCATTAAGTCTCTATTAAACAGACAAGACTTTTCCTTTGGATCTTCTGGCAACCCTGCACCCTGAAAGATAGGAACTGAGGCCCAGAATTGTCACTGGCTAAAGTCTATATCAAAAGAGAGCATCTCTGATTTGGTCCCAGATCCCATGGATTGTCAAACTGTGGAAACAACATTAGAGGAGACCAGGATCAATTCTCTTAGTGCCTTGGCATTCTTAAAGAACTTTCCAATGATTGCAAGCAGACCTGAACAGGGAGGCATCCATTGTTTTAAAAGCCAAGGGACCGCCCCAATAAGGCATTTTGAAATGCTTCTAGGTATTCAGTTTATCCAGCTCTTTCATAACCATTAAGAACCATCATAGCCAATCAGTGCGTTTGGCTTTAAAAATGTGATACTGCCAATTTACAACGTGGTGTCACTTTAATAACCTGGATAATTTAATTTTGTTTGTTTGGTATTTTATTTATTTATTACAAAAAGCCTTACCCTGAAGAATGCACAGTACCTATCATTTTTTAATAGAAACCGGGTTCCTATCCTAAAGCCTAGGACAAGCACACAGAAATGTGCACTGGCTCCTTCTTACCATCCAATGTATGCACATACATGCATGCTGTATGCTCACTCCCCATAATGTGAAGGTGGCTCCAATGGCACCTATTTACCTATATGTAAGTAAGGCTGTGCTGCCAGGTCTAGAAGTAGTTTCATTCCTCCCAAGTGCGTGGGCAGAACAGCTGTCTGGCCTCCCAAGCCATGCTGAGCCTCTGATGGGTCCTGCTTAACCCTTGCCCCCACTGGAACCTCCCTGGAAGCCATCTGCCTCATTTCCTGTTGCCGTGGCTGCACTGCTGCATCCCAGCCGGTACCTCCCACAGCCTGTCGTAACCAAAGCCACTCATCTGGGCTCTAGCAACTCACTGGACCTCCCCTTAAAGACAAATGCACTATTAAACCTGTGAAGAATGCTCATTAGGACCCAACCAATGACATGTGAAGACATGCAAGCTGTCAGATGCCCAGATCACAGCATCCGATTGGAAGTCACACTGTATCCCTACTAAAACAGAAAACATAAGGTACTAATGACATATCACAATGGATATTTTGAATCCTGACACATGACAAAGACTAACCCAATTTGCCAACTCAGTGTGCATTCACACTGTCAAAGTCACATGTTGCTGATAAGGATTCCTTTGCAGAAGGAAACCATTAGTAATTGTTTTCCATTCGGATTATACTTGATTTCAACCCCCACACTCTAAGTGCCCAATTGAGCTACCCAGTTTCAAGTAGCTGTTCCCATTGGCTGTACTCCCACACCTCAAATTCTGTTTCTATTCATAGTTTACAGCTAGATACCATTAAAGGCTTCAATAGTATTCAGAGGAGAAGAAGAGACCGGATTTATACCCCGGTCTTCACTCAGAGTGGCTTAAAATCTGTTCCCTTCTTCTCCCCACAAAAGACACCCTGTGAGGTAGGTGGGGCTGAGAGAGCTCCAAGAGAAATGCTCTTGAGAGAACAGCTCCAAGAGAACTGTGACTGACCCAAGGTCACCCAGCTGGCCTCATGTGGAGGAATGGGAATCAAACCTGGTTCCCCCGGATTAGAGTCTGCCACTCATAATCACTACACTGGAAACACATCCCTTTGCTTTAGGGGCAAATATTGTAATCTGAAGAACTGGCAATTTATACTGTCTTTCTCAGAAAAAAGCCATGTAAGATGCTATTTTGAATAGAAATCCCTGTTTACAGTCTCAGATATAAATAAGCCCTGCTGCTGTAAGTAGGTAAGCCGTTGTTATTCTTCCAAAGGAATAGCCTCCTTTAATAGTGCTGTACACTTTAAAGCTTGATAAAACGAGTATTGCCTACTCAGACTGGCAAAGGCTCTCCAGGTCTTAGGCAGAGGTCTTTCATATCACCTACTGCCAAATCCTTTAACTGACAATGCTGGGGATTGAACCTGGGATCATATGCATGCCAAGCAGATGGTCTCTCACTGAGACACCTCTCTTCCCAAAATGCCCTCAAGGCAGTTATTGCATAGATTAGTTCCCATATAAATCCTACCTTAAAAGCCATGCCAGCAACAGCAGATGGAGGAAGGAAGGAGGAGATTGGATGTATACCCTGCCCCACCCTCGGAACCTTAAAGTGTCCCACAAACTCCTTTCCCTTCCCCTCCCCACAACAGACACCCCTCAAACTAGGTGGGGCAGAGAGAGCTCTTTTGTGAACTCTGTCAGAACCATGGCTTGCCCACGGTCATCCAGCAGCTGCCAGTGGAGGAGCAGGGAATCAATCCCGGATCACCCAAATTAGAGACACTTGGCTGGAACCAGCATTACTTCTATACCAAAAGCAAGAGGTAAAGTGTTTTCCCATGTTCCGCCCCCCCCCAGTGTGTGTGTGTGTGTATACACAATATAAAATGTCCACCATTCACAAGAATTGGCTCCGCACAACAAAATGCCTGCCGCCACTCACCACTGGGCACCACCACCAAATGACTGCTATTGGCCAGGCAGGTTGCAAGGAAGGCATATGAGCCCTGGCCAAATAACCGGAAAAAACCCCCAATGAACAGGAAGGGGGGATAGTCAGCCACCCAGCCCCCAGTGCCAAAAAGCAGATATAGAGGGAAGGGGGCCAAGAGCAAGGCCCCGAAAAGCAGGCCGCTGTACTGTGCCAAACTTATGAGGGGGGGTGGCACTAAGCAGCCTCACCAACTGCAGCCACCCACACCCCATGCCCTCTAATGTTCCCCCCAGCCTAAAAAAGGGGGGACGCATTTTTGTGTGTATATGTATTGTTGTTGGTTTTTTGTTTTGTTTTTTAAACAAGACGGTGAGGTGCTACGGCCTGCGGTCCCAGGGATCAAGCCACCACTGCAGCCTCGATGTTCTGGCCGCTGCTGTGGCCCTGATGTTCTGGCTGCCACCGTGGCCCTGATGTTCTGGCTGCCACCGTGGCCCTCATGTTCTGGCTGCCGCCACAGCCTGCTGCCCCAGCCGCCACTGTGGTCTGATGCCCCCAGCCATTGCCACAGCCCAGCACCCCGGCTGGAGCTGCAGCCCCGACATTCTGGCCACTGTTGAAAGCCTCCCAATCCAGCAGATCGGACCGTAGTTGTGGTCCCAAGGATCAAGCCGTCACCACAGCCCCAACACTCCAGCTGCAATCATGGCCCCGATGTTCTGGCCACCCCCACCACCCCAATGTTCTGGCCGCCCCCACCGCCCCGATGTTCTGACCGCTGCCATGGCCATGGCCCTGTCCCACGGCCCTGATGTACTGGCCACCACCATGGCCTGCTGCCCCCGCCCGGCACTGCAGCCCTGACGTTCTGGCCACCACCACAGCCCGCTGCTTCCTGGGTCCTCCGCAGAGGCCCTGGCCTTTGCTCCCTGCGTGCTCTGAGCTGTTACCAGCTTGAGCACATTGAAGAACTGCTGAGGCAGATGGCAGGAGCTGAGCCTAAATAGGCTGGCTCCATGCCCTGCCTGGTGCTGTACTTCTCACAGTGCCAGTGCCCTTCTCTTCCTGCCTCACAAAGAGGCAAATCAGCCCCCTCCCACCAGCGCAGGCTTGGCAGGAGTTGGGGCTCCCACTATCCCACCATGGTGGACAAGGCTATGTTTGATCAGATCATCAAGGCACTGCAGGACCACTTTGTCTCTAGCCCATTGGGGATGTCGCACCATGTGGCTTTCCACTATAGAAACTAGCAACAACGAGAGTCAGCCACCACATATCTGGCCGAGCTATGCCACTTCGCATCCAGCACATGGCGTCCCTGAACCAGCACGTACGCCACTCATGTGCATCTCTGCAGTTGGTGCATTCCACATGGGCAGTAGAATTGGGGCCCCGGGTCAAGTGCAGGGGACCCAATGGAGTCTTCTTCCATACGGACTGTTGGCTCTTGTGGATTCCTTTGGCTTCAGAGTCCCTGGAATATGTGGCAGTCAAATGTGTGGTGGTTTCATGGGGAACCGGGGAGCACCGGGTATCTTCCAACACTTAATGAACTCTCTCTTGAAAGGGATACCTGGGGTCACACCATTCTTTGATGATGTGATTATTGCCGTGGCCACCAGGGAGGAATTCACAACCCTTCTCCGCACCATCCTCTGCCATTTCCACGAGGCCAGACTCAAGGTGAAGTGGGAGAAGTGCCTTCTGGGAGTCAACTGGGTTGAATTCTTGAGTTTCACTGTTGATGTGGATGGCCTCCATTCTGCCCGGGACAAAATCAAGGCCATCGTAGAGGCCCCATTCCCCAAGTCCAAAGCGGAACTCCAGGCATTCCTAGGCCTCCTCAACTTCTACCACACTTTCCTCCCCCACAAGGTGGCCATGGCAGAGCCCTTGCACTGGCTGTTTGACAAGAAAGCCCCTTGGTATGGCCTCCCCGCCAGGCAGCTGCATTCAGGGCTGTCAAGGTGCTGTTAATCTTGAACTTGGTGTTGGCCCACTTCGATGAATCCTTGCCAATGATTCTTACATGTGATGCTTCTCCCTATGGCATGGGTACAGTGCTAGGGCACCTATTTCCTGACGGCTGTGTAGTCCCAGTGGCCTACTATTCCCAGACCCTATCATCAGCAGAGCAGAAGTACACCCAAATCAATCACAAGGGCCTGGCAATCGTTGTTGATATGAAAAAGTTCCACGACTTCCTCTACGGCAGGCCCTTCACTGTCATGATGGACCATCATCTTCTCCTTGGCCTCTTCATGCTTGACAAACAGACACCGCAGGTGCTGTCCCCACGTGTCCTATGGTGGTCTATTTTCTTGGCAGGCTACAACTACCAACTCCTGCACCACCCCAGAAAAGTTAAGGGACACACAGATGCCCTCAACCACCTCCCCTTGCCAACTGTCAATCCTGACCTGGCTCCTGCACACTGTGTCCTGCTCCTTGACGACCCCCCAGACTAGTCCCTGCAGGCTGCCGACATCGTCAGCCGCTCATCCAGAGACCCTGTCTTATACCGGGTTTCAGGCTGGGTGCAGCAGGGGTGGCCCCTGACCACGGCTGGTCCTGAGTTCACTGCCTTCGCTGCTAGGAAGGCTGAACTCTCAGCATACAAGGGGTGCTTATTGTGGGGGGACAGGGTCATCATCCCCAGTGCCCTGCACCAATAGGTAGTCAAGTCACTCCATGAGGCTCACCCAGGAATCGTCTGGATGAAGGCCCTGGCCAGGAGTTACGTGTGGTGTCCCAGGATTGACGGTGAGCTCGAAGCATGGGTGAAGGAGTGTCAAGCATGCCAGGCAGTCCTCCTGAACCCTCCTAGCGTGCCCACACAGGGTTGGGAGTCCACCCACTGGCCATGGTCCAGGCTCCACATCAATTTCACCATACCCTTCCACGGACTGCTCTTTATGGTCGTGGTGGACTCCTACTCCAAATTAGAGGTAACGCCCGTTGCGACAACATCATCCAAGCCCACCATTCATACGCTGCGCTGGATCTTTGCAACCCATGGGCTGCCGGACACCATAATTTCAGTCAATGGGACAGCCTTCACGTCAGACAAGTTCCAGGTGTTCCTCCAGGGAAACCTCATCTGGCACGTGAGGTCAGCACCTTTCCATCCGGCCACAAATAGACAAGCCAAGCACATGGTGAGGACTGCTAAAGAGGCAATCAGCCACATCATGGAGGGGGACTGGGAATTCTGCCTGGCCCAGTTTCTGCTGGCTCAACACACAACTCCCAACCTGGTCAGCAGCAGCAGCCCAGCTGAATGCCTGCTGAGCCGGAGGCCAACAATGCTACTAGACAGATTACACCCAGACAGAGCCCCTGAATCGCGGAGGCTCTCCAAACAATGGGAAGCCCTCCGGGGGTTCTTCCCAGAAGACCCCATCTATGTGAGGAACTTCAGAAAGGGACCCCCTTGGCTGGCAGGCCAGGTCTTTTGTCCCACAGGGCCAGTCTCCTATGAGGTCTCCACCAAGGACAGACAGGTTCTGTGAAAACACGTGGATCAGATGTGACAGCAACGGCTCCTGGTATCCATGGAGTCTGAGCCATACAGGGTCCCTGACGAGCTGCACACTAAGGAGCCAGAGGCCGATGTTCTGGAGGGAAGAGCAGGTGTGCCCGCACAGCCTCCACTCCAAGAGATCCATGAAGCACCATCACCCACAGTTCCTGAGGACGGAGAAGATTCCCTGCCTCTGCAGGGCCAAAGGGAGAGCTCAACCCCAGAAGTACCAGGAATCCCGGTTCCATTACCCAGGCATTCTGTTACCCAGGCGTTCCACTATTTAAGAGACTTTGTGCAGTAGGCACAGTTCGAACTACGGGGGGTGGGGTGTTGGGTCCGCAGAGAGTCACTAAAATTAGTCCGAGCTTTGTCTGGGATAACAAAAGGACACAGAATCCTAGGCTCACCAATAGGAACCCTGGAGGGAATTCAAACCCACCAGTAGTAGGAGGGAGGCCGACTAGGAAGGGTTTGGGGGGCCCATAAATTCAGGACCTCGCGGGCTAGGGTTGTTGTTATGTACATGTGCCAATAAACAGAGGTGATCATTATCTGATCACTGAGTCTTCCTGCAGTGAACCCAGTATACAACAAAGAGGATGGAGTGACTTAGCAAATACATGCCTGAAGGCACACCATCCAGCTAGAACATTTACTTCCTATTCATACCACCCAATGGTGTTCCTGGGGGGATTTCCCCCAAAACTGTTACTGGCTTGTTGTCTTGGGGAAGGCTGTCATTCTGTAGAACCACTGGAATTCTTTGCCTGAGCCATTCCAGATAACAGTATTAGTTTGAGTTCAAGTATGACCAAAAACTTTGCATGGATCCACAGTGGTGGGGGAGGGGGTAGAGGCAGAGGTTTCTACACCCTCATACAACTCTTCCCTCCGTTTGATACTTTCAGATAGAGACAAAGGTTTTGTTTATATTCTGTTTAAGGTGAGAGAGCAGCCTTGCTCCTTGATAGAGGAGGCAGCTCCTGTTGCTACTCCTCCTTACTACAGACCGGAAGCCTGTCTGCTTTTCAGAGCAGAGATTAAGGCTTCCACCTGAAGCAGGAAAATAAACACATGCACACAGACTCAGGTGAAACATTTATGGCCATGTCAGATCTTTTTTAAAGGCAGCCTGCAGGGACCTGATTATACTTGAGTATAATGTGTAAAGTATAATCATATACTTTATGAGTATACGAGTATAATGTGTAAACTCCCGCATGGATCACTGCCTTGTCATGGCGAGGGGGCTTGCGTGGTTCAATGAGGCTGTGGGCTATGCCATGGAGGGCCACCCAGGACTGACAGGCCACAGCAGAGAACTCAGACCAAGCGTGATCCCCTGGAGAAGGAAATGGCAACCCACTCCAGTATCTTTGCAAAGAAAACCCCATGGACAGTAACAAAAGGCTAAAAGATATGACGCCGGAAGATGAGCCCCTCTGGTCGGAAGGTGTCCAATATGCTACTGGGGAAGAGCAGAGGGCAAGTACGAGTAACCCCAGAAAGAGTGAAGCGGCTGGGCCAAAGCCGAAAGGACACTCAGTTGTGGATGTGTCTGACGCTGAAAGGAAAGTCCGATGCTGCAAAAAACAATACTGCATAGGAACCTGGAATGTAAGATCTATGAATCAAGGTAAGCTTGACGTGGTCAAAAATGAGATGGCAAGAATGAACATCGACATCTTGGGAATCAGTGAACTAAAGTGGACACGAATGGGCGAATTTAACTCAGATGACCATTATATCTACTACTGTGGCCAGGAATCCCGTAGAAAAAATGGTGTGACCTTTATAGTCAACAAGAGAGTGAGAAAGGCTGTATTGGGATACAATCTCGGTCCAAATCCAAGGCAAACCATTCAATATCACAGTAATCCAAGTCTATGCCCCAACCACTGCTTCAGAAGAGGCTGAAGTGGACCAGTTCTATGAAGACCTACAACAGCTCATAGAACTAACACCAAAAAATGATGTCCTCATCATCATAGGGGACTGAAATGCTAAAGTAGGAAATCAAAAGGTAACCGGAATAACAGACAAATTTGGCCTTGTAGAACAAAATGAAGCAGGGCAAAGGCTAACAGAGTTTTGTCAAGAGAACACGCTGGTCATAGCGAACACCCTTTTCCAACAACCTAAGAGGCATCTCTACACTTGGACATCATCAGATGCGCAACACCGAAATCAGATTGACTATATAATTTGCAGTCAAAGATGGAGAAGCTCTATCCAGTCAGTAAAAACAAGACCTGGAGCTGACTGTGGCTCAGATCATGAGCTACTCATTGCAAAATTCAGACTTAAATTGAAGAAAGTTGGGGAAACCACAAGGCCATTCAGATTTGATCTACATCGCATCCCTGATGAATATACAGTAAAGGTGAAGAATAGGTTTAAGGGACTAGATTTGATAGACAGAGTGCCTGAAGAACTATGGACAGAGTTCCGTGACATTGTAAAGGAGGCAGCAATCACCGCCATCCCAAAGGAAAAGAAATGCAAGAAAGCAAAGTGGCTGTCTGATGAGGCTTTACACATAGCAGAGGAAAGAAGGAAAGCTAAAGGCAATGGTGAAAAGGAAAGATTTGCCCAACTGAATGCAGATTTCCAGAGAACAGCAAGGAGAGATAAGGAGGCTTTCCTGAATGAACAATGCAAAGTAATAGAGGAAAACAATAGATTGGGAAAGACTAGAGATCTCTTCAATAAAACTGGAGAAATCAAGGGAACGTTCCATGCAAAGCTGGCCATGATAAAGGACAAAACAGTAGGGACCTAACAGAAGCAGAAGAGATTAGGAAAAGATGGCAAGAATACACAGAAGAACTATACAAGAAGGACCTCGATGTCCTTGACAACCATGACGGTATAATCAGTGACCTCGAGCCAGACATCCTGGAAAACGAAGTTAAATGGGCCTTAGAAACTTACTAACAACAAAGCTAGTGGAGGTGATGGTATCCCAGCTGAGTTATTCAAAGTCTTAAAAGATTATGCTGTTAAAGTGATGTACTCAATTTGCCAACAAATTTGGAAAACACAACAGTGGCCACAGGATTGGAAAAGGTCAGTTTACATTCCAATCCCAAAGAAGGGCAATGTCAAGGAATGTTCAAACTATCACACAATTGCACTCATTTCACACGCTAGCAAGGTCATACTCAAGATCCTACAAGCTAGGCTCCAACAGTACGTGGATAGAGAACTGCCAGAAGTACAAGCTGGGTTTCGAAGAGGTAAGAACATTAAGAACATAAGAGAAGCCAATGTTGAATCAGGCCAACAGCCCATCTAGTCCAACACTGTCACACAGCGGCCAAAATATATCAGGTGCCATCAGGAGGTCCAGCAGTGGGGCCAGGACACTAGAAGCCCTCCCACTGCTGCCCCCTCCAGCACCAAGAATAGAGTGCATCACCTGCCCCAGACTGAGAATTCCCATCTATACCCTGTGGCTAATAGCCACTGATGGACTTCTGCTCCATATGTTTATCTAATTCCCTCTTGAAACTGTCCATGCTTGTAGCTGCCACCACCTCCTGTGGCAGTGAATTCCATATGTTAATCACTCTTTGGGTGAAGAAGTATTTCCTTTTATCTGTTCTAACCCGACTACTCAGCAATTTCATGGAGTGCCCACGAGTTCTTGTATTGTGAGAAAGGGAGAAAAGTACTTTTTTCTCAACCTGCTCAATCCCATTCATAATCTTATAAACCTCAATCATGTCACCCCTCAGCCGTCGTTTCTCCAAGCTAAAGAGCCCCAAGCCTTTTAACCTTTCTTCATAGGGAAGGTGTTCCACCCCTTTTATCATTCTAGTTGCCCTTCTCTGCACTTTTTCCAATGCTATAATATCCTTTTTTGAGATGTGGTGACCAGAACTGTACACAGTATTCCAAATGAGGTCGCACCAATGATTTATACAGGGGCATGATGATACTGGCTGATTTGTTTTCAATTCCCTTCCTAATAACCCCCAGCATAGCGTTGGCCTTCTTTATTGCATCTACACACTGTCTAGACATTTTCATTGAGTTATGCACTACGACTCCAAGATCTCTCTCTTGGTCCGTCTCTGCCAGTTCAGACCCCATCAACGTGTATTTATATTTAGGATTTTTGGCTCCAATGTGCATCACTTTGCACTTGGCCACACTGAACCCCATTTGCCACATTGACGCCCACTCACCCATCCTCGACAGATCCCTTTGGAGTGCCTCACACTCCTCCCTGGTTTTCACCACCCGGAACAACTTCGTGTCATCTGCAAATTTAGCCACTTCACTGCTTACTCCCAATTCCAAATCATTAATAAACAAGTTAAAAAGCATCGGACCGAGTACTGATCCCTATGGTACCCCACTGCTTACCACCCTCCACAGAGAAAGTTTTCCATTTATACTCACTCTCTGTTTCCTATTTATAAACCAGTTTTTGATCCACAAGAGGACTTGTCCTTTTATCCCATGACTATTGAGCTTACTTAGGAGCCTTTGATGAGGAACTGTATCAAAAGCTTTCCGGAAGTCAAGGTAAATAATATCTATTGGATCCCCCTTGTCCACATGTTTGTTCACTCCCTGAAAAAACACTAACAGGTTAGTGAGACAAGAACTTCCCTTACAGAACCCATGCTGAGTCTGCCTCAATAGTTTTTGTTCATCAATGTGCCTACTAATTCTTTCCTTAATATGATTACATATTTTTGTCAGGAGATCCACAAGTTCACATTTGAGTTCTTTCAGAACTCTCAGATGAATGCCATCCGGGCCTGGTGATTTATTGGTGATTTTTTGCCTCTGTCTTCAAAATGTTGGCCTTTATGTTTTTTGCGATATGCTCCTCATATTCCCTTTGAATAGTCTCCAAGCTTCCCTAATGGTTTTGACCTTCTCCACTCTTCCTTTCAATTTCTTCCTCACATGTCCCCTCATACCAGAGAAGTTACCCCTTTTAAAGTTAAAAGTAGTTGCATCAGTCTTTTTGGGCAACTCCCTATCTGTACAAATGTTAAACTCAATGACATTATGGTCACTGTTCCCAAGTGGTGCAATCACTTTTACATCTCTCACCAGGTCTTGGGTGTTACTTAGGACCAAATCCAGGATCGCCTCTCCCCTGGTAGGATCTGTGACCGTCTGTTCCATAGCACAGTCATGGAGAGTGTCTAAAAACTCAATCTCTTTTTCCCGACTAGAACTCATATTGACCCAATCAATGTGTGGGTAGTTCAAGTCGCCTACTACGACACAGTTATTTCGTCTAGCCGCTATCTTTAATTCATTCATCATTTTATAATCCTCCTCTATCTTTTGATCTGGTGGGCGATAATAAACTCCCACAGTTAAGCATCCTTTTGGACCCACTATTTCAACCCATGGCATTTCCAGAACCGAATCCAGTTCTCTTACCCTCTCAATCTTACTGGACGGTATACCCTCTCTGACGTACAGAGCCACCCCACCTCCAACCCTTCCCCCCAACTTCCGATATAATTTATAACCAGGAATCACCGTATCCCACTGATTTTCCTCATCCCACCAAGTTTTTGAAATACCCACAATGTCTATTTCCCCCCCAACACCAAGCATTCCAACTCCCCGATTTTACCTTGGAGACTTCTAGCATTTGTGTATAAACACTTATAGTTTCCCATGTTTGTTAAGCCCACAGCCTTCATCTTCCTGCCTCGAGACCTTGCCAGAAAGTTCCTATCATTAGCCACAGTCTCAGTGGACAATTGTAATCCATTTCCTTGTACAAAAGTAATAGCTACCCCTTCATCTCTTTGAGATGAGCCATCCCGAACCAGAGACTTTTCATCTCCTGTCAGCTTTCCCCCAATATTCAGTTTAAAAACTGCTCTGCCACCTTTTTTATTTTGATCGCCAGCAGTCTGGTTCCTTCTCGTGACAAGTGGAGACTGTTCCTTTTGTACAGTTCCCTCTTGGCCCAAAAAGCATCCCAGTGCCTAACAAACTTGAACCCTTCCCCCCTACACCACCGTCTCATCCACGCATTGAGACTCCTGATCTGTGCCTGTCTCTCCGGCCCTGTGCGTGGAACAGGTAGCACTTCCGAGAAGGCTACCTTGGAGGTCCTGGCCTTGAGTTTCCTGCCCAGCAGGCCTAAATTTCTCCTCCAGGACCTCATGACTGCATTTCCCCACATCGTTGGTGCCGACGTGCACCACGACCACTGGCTCCTCCCCAGCACTATCTACCAGCCTATCTAAAATACGCGTAATGTCCGCTACCTTCGCACCAGGCAGGCAAGTCACCATACGGTCAGTACGCGGGTTCACCACCCAGCTGTCTACCTGCCTAAGGATCGAATCACCAACTACCAAGAGCCCCCCTCCCACCCTTCCCAGGGACAGTTCCTCAGTACAAAAGGATACCCGTTCACCAGCTGAAGAAGAGGTCCCTTCTGAGGGCACATTCCCCTTATCCTCAGCATGGTGCCCCATTTCCCCTTGACCCTCATGCTCCCTGGCAGCAGCCGGGCTACCAGATCCACAGTGGGACATATCTAACAAGTCCCCGAGAGTCTTCTCCGTGCACCTAACTGACTGTCTCTGCTTCTCCAGGTCAGCCACCTTGGCCTCAAGGGAGCAAACTCGCTCCCTGAGAACCAGGAGCTCCTTGCACCGAGCTCACACCCAAGACTTCTGACCAGTGGGCAGGTAGTCATACATGTGACACTCCAAGCAAAAAACTGGATAGCCCCCAACCCCCTCCTGGCATTCTGGCTTCATAATTGTTTTTAAACAAATACTTTTCTATAACCCCCTTTTAAAACCCTTTGTATTTATATGGTTCTTGTTGTAGGAGTCTACTTACCTTACTGAGAACCCAAGGAGCCAAGGTCCTTGTCTTTCTGGCTCTTCCTGGGCTTCTTACAGAGCCACAGGCAAAGAGCCTCACCCTTTTGCTCTCACCCTTCGGCTCATGCCAGAGGCTCGTGCCTCTTGCAAGCTCCCTGCCTTAAATAGAAGTGCCCCCCAGGAGAGGGTGTGGCCAGCAGCTACTCAAATTCACCCAAGGCACTTAATGACAGGCAAACAATGACCCTTTCACACCCCAACTCCAGCAGCCAGGAGTCTGCTATTCAGTTTCACCCAGGCACTTAATTACAGGCAAACAATGACCTTTCACACCCCAACTCCAGCAGCCAAGAGTCTGTTACAACTCACCCACACACTCCCAAATACAGTCCCCCACACAGTACCTTCTCAGCTAAAGCACCTCAGCTGAAAGTAAATAAATAAAAATACCACTCACCCCTCTGGCAGCTCAAAACACCTTGCTCCTTCTCAGAGCTCAGGTAGAGGAACTAGAGATCAAATTGCCAACATTCGCTGGATTATGGAGAAAGCAAGAGAGTACCAGAAAAACATCTACTTCTGCTTCATTGACTATGCTAAAGCCTTTGATTGTGTGGATCACAATAAACTATGGCAGGTTCTTAAAGAGATGGGAGTACCGGACCACCTCACATGTCTCCTGAGAAACCTGTATAAGGGTCAGGAAGCAACAGTTAGAACCAGATATGGAACAACTGATTGGTTTAGCATAAGAAAAGGAGTACGACAAGGATGTATATTGTCCCCTTGCTTATTTAATTTATATGCAGAGTACATCATACGAAATGCTGGCCTGTATGAATCACAAGCTGGAGTTAAGATTGCTGGGGAAAAGATCAATAACCTCAGATATGCAGACAATACCACTCTGATGGCAGAAAGTGAAGAGGACATCAAGAGCCTCTTGCTCAGGGTGAAAGAGGAGAGCGCAAAAGTGGGCTTGAAGCTCAACATCAAAAAAACTAAGATCATGGCATCTGGCCCCATCACTCCATGGCAAATAGAAGGGGAAGTCGTAGAAGTATTGACAGACTTCACGTTCCTGGGATCCCAGATCACTGCAGATGGTGACTGCAGCCATGAAATTAAAAGACGCCTGCTCCTTGGGAGGAAAGCAATGGCAAACCTAAACAGCATGATAAAAAGCAGAGACATCACCTTGCCAACAAAAGTCCGTATGGTCAAAGCAATGTTATTTCCCATAGTAATGTATGGCTGAGAGTTGGACTATAAGGAAGGCCGAGCGCCGAAGAATAGATTCTTTTGAACTATGGTGCTGGAGAAGACTCTTGAGAGTCCCTTGGACTGCAAGGAGATCAAATCAGTCAATCAACCCTGATTGTTCCCTGGAAGGCCAGATCCTGAAGCTGAAGCTCAAATACTTTGGCCACCAAATGAGAAGGGAGCATTCACTGGAGAAGACCCTGATGCTAGGAAAGATTGAAGGTCAAAGAAGAAGGGGACGGCAAAGGATGAGATGGTTAGACAGTGTCATCGATGCAAAGGACATGAAATTAAGCAAACTCTGGAGCACGACGAAAGACAAGAGGGCCTGGCGTGAGGTGGTCCATGTGAATCAGTTTTAAATGTAACCTCCTGAATATAAATGTCTGTAAAGAAGTGAACTTTGGGGAGAAACATCTTTTAAAATTTTCTTATTAAGAGATATATAATAATAGACTGTATTTTTTATTTATTACCGTCTTATTAAAAGTAATGGTGATTATGCAGAAGAGGCAAAAACATGTAATACTGACTATGTAGCAATGACAAAACTAATAATGTGGCTACAAAACAGACTAGTTATAAAGTTTGAAATGTAAAATGATGAATATAAATGTACACCATCAAAAGTAAATATCATTGTATGTTATAGACAAAAAGTCCCCATTTTTTTTCAATGGAACGATGGGGGCGTTGGGGACAAACATTTTCTGTCTTTTATACTTTGTTATACACAATCATCTTTGATACATATAATCATGTTAGGTAACTCTTTTTTCCTTTCTGTATTTCCTTTATACTATTACATTGTCTCCATAAAATTAAAAAAATATCATGAATAGTCACCTTGTGAGGTAGGTGGGGCTAAAAGAGATATGAGAGGGTCTCCCTGGGTTCCCAGTAAGGTAAGTAGACTTCTACAACAGTAACCATATAAATACAAAGGGTTTTAAAAGGGGGTTATAGAAAAGTATTTGTTTAAAAACAATTATGAAGCCAGAATGCCAGGAGGGGGTTGGGGGCTATCCAGTTTTTTGCTTGGAGTGTCACATGTATGACTACCTGCCCACTGGTCAAAAGTCTTGGGTGTTTGCTCGGTGCAAGGAGCTCCTGGTTCTCAGGGAGCGAGTTTGCTCCCTTGAGGCCAAGGTGGCTGACCTGGAGAAGCAGAGACAGTCAGTTAGGTGCACGGAGAAGACATTCTCAGGGACTTGTTAGATATGTCCCACTGTGGATCTGGTAGCCCGGCTGCTGCCAGGGAGCATGAGGGTCAAGGGGAAATGGGGCACCATGCTGAGGATAAGGTGAATGTGCCCTCAGAAGGGACCTCTTCTTCAGCTGGTGAACAGGTATCCTTTTGTACCGAGGAACCGTCCCTGGGAAGGGTGGGAGGGGGGCTCTTAGTAGTTGGTGATTCGATCCTTAGGCAGGTAGACAGCTGGGTGGCGAACCTGTGTACTGACCATATGGTGACTTGCCTGCCTGGTGCGAAGGTAGCGGACATTACGCGTGTTTTAGATAGGCTGGTAGATAGTGCTGGGGAGGAGCCAGTGGTCGTGGTGCACATCGGCACCAACGATGTGGGGAAATGCAGTCATGAGGTCCTGGAGGAGAAATTTAGGCTGCTGGGCAGGAAACTCAAGGCCAGGACCTCCAAGGTAGCCTTCTCAGAAGTGCTACCTGTTTCACATGCAGGGCCGGAGAGACAGGCACAGATCAGGAGTCTCAATGCGTGGCTGAGACGGTGGTGTAAGGGGGAAGGGTTCAAGTTTGTTAGGCACTGGGATGCTTTTTGGGACAAGAGTGAGCTGTACAAAAGGGACGGTCTCCACTTGTCCTGAGAAGGAACCAGGCTGCTGGCGCTCAAAATCAAAAAGGTGGCAGAGCAGTTTTTAAACTGAATAATGGGGGAAAGCCGACAGGAGATGAAAAGTCTCTGGTTCGGGATGGCTCATCTCAAAGAGATGAAGGGGTAGCTATTACTTTTGTACAAGGAAATGGATTACAATTGTCCACTGAGACTGTGGCTAATGATAGGAACTGTCTGGCAAGGTCTCGAGGCAGCAAGAGGAAGGCTGTGGGCTTAACAAACGTGGGAAACTATAAGTGTTTATACACAAATGCTAGAAGTCTCCAAGGTAAAATCGGGGAGTTGGAATACTTGGTGTTGGGGGGGGAAATAGACATTGTTGGTATTTCAGAAACTTGGTGGGATGTGGAAAATCAGTGGGATACAGTGATTCCTGGTTATAAATTATATCGGAAGGATGGGGGGAAGGGTTGGAGGTGGGTTGGCTCTGTATGTCAGAGAGGATATACCGTCCAGTAAGATTGAGAGGGTAAGAGAATTAGATTCGCTTCTGGAAATGCTATGGGTTGAAATAGTGGGTCCAAAAGGAGGCTTAACTGTGGGAGTTTATTATCGCCCACCAGATCAAAAGATAGAGGAGGGTTATAAAATGATGAATGAATTAAAGATAGTGGCTAGACGAAATAACTGTGTCGTAATAGGCGACTTGAACTACCCACACATTGATTGGGTCAATATGAGTTTTAGTCAGGAAAAAGAGATTGAGTTTTTAGACACTCTCCATGACTCTGCTATGGAACAGATGGTCACAGATCCTACCAGGGGAGAGGCGATCCTGGATTTGGTCCTAAGTAACACCCAAGACCTGGTGAGAGATGTAAAAGTGACTGCACCACTTGAGAACAGTGACCATAATGTCATTGAGTTTAACATTTGTACAGATAGGGAGTTGCCCAAAAAGACTGATGCAACCACTTCTCTGGTATGAGGGGACATGTGAGGAAGAAATTGAAAGGAAGAGTGGAGAAGGTCAAAACCATTGGGGAAGCTTAGAGACTATTCAAAAATACAGTCCTAGAAGCTCAGAAAAAATATATACCTCAGGTTAGGAAAGGCACAAATAGGTATAGAAAAAAGCCTGCATGGTTAACAAATAAAGTAATGGAAGCTGTAAAAGGTAAGAAGGATTCCTTTAAGCGGTGGAAAGCTAGTCTTAGTGAGGTTGATAAAAGGGAACACAGACTATGGCAAATAAAATGCAAGTCTGTGATCAAGCAAGCAAAAAGGGAATATGAGGAGCATATCGCAAAAAACATAAAGGCCAACAATAAAACTTTCTTCAAATACATTAGAAGTAGGAAGCCAGCCAGGGAGGCAGTGGGGCCCTTGGATGACCAAGGGGTAAAAGGAGTAGTGAAGGATGATAGGGAAATGGCTGAGAAGCTGAATGCATTTTTTGCCTCTGTCTTCACTGTGGAAGAGGAGAAATGCTTGCCCACTCCAGAACCGCTGATTTTGGGAAAGGTGTTGAAAGACCTGAGTCAGATTGAGGTGATGAGAGAGGAGGTCCTACGACTGATAATCAACTTAAAAACTGATAAATCACCAGGCCCGGATGGCATACATCCGAGAGTTCCGAGAGAACTCAAAGGTGAACTTGTGGATCTCCTGACAAAAATATGTAACCTTTCTTTAAAATCTGCCTCCATTCCTGAGGACTGCAAGGTAGCTAATTTCACTCCCATCTTTAAAAAGGGCTCCAGGGGAGATCCAGGAAATTACAGGCCAGTCAGTCTGAGATCGATACCGGGTAAGTTGCTGGAAACTGTTATTAAGGAAAGAATTAGTAGGCACATTGATGAACAAAAACTATTGAGGCAGACTCAGCATGGGTTCTGTAAGGGAAAATCTTGTCTCACTAACCTGTTAGTGTTTTTTGAGGGAGTGAACAAACATGTGGACAAGGGGGACCCAATAGATATTATTTACCTTGACTTCCGGAAAGCTTTTGATACAGTTCCTCATCAAAGGCTCCTAAGTAAGCTCAATAGTCATGGGATAAAAGGACAAGTCCTCTTGTGGATCAAAAACTGGCTTATAAATAGGAAACAGAGAGTGAGTATAAATGGGAAACTTTCTCAGTGGAGGGTGGTAAGCAGTGGGGTACCACAGGGATCAGTACTCGGTCCGATGCTTTTTAACTTGTTTATTAATGATTTGGAATTGGGAGTAAGCAGTGAAGTGGCTAAATTTGCAGATGACACGAAGTTGTTCCGGGTGGTGAAAACCAGGGAGGAGTGTGAGGCACTCCAAAGGGATCTGTTGAGGATGGGTGAGCGGGTGTCAATGTGGCAAATGGAGTTCAATGTGGCCAAGTGCAAAGTGATGCACATTGGAGCCAAAAATCCTAAATATAAATACACATTGATGGGGTCTGAACTGAGCTGAAGCTCAAATACTTTGGCCACCAAACGAGAAGGGAGCATTCACTGGAGAAGACCCTGATGCTAGGAAAGATTGAAGGTCAAAGAAGAAGGGGACGGCAAAGGATGAGATGGTTAGACAGTGTCATCAATGCAACGAACATGAAATTGAGCAAACTTCAGAGGACAGTGGAAGACAGGAGGGCCTGGCGTGATCTGGTCCATGGGGTCGCGAAGAGTCAGACTCGACTGTGCGACTGAACAACAACAATAATGTGTAAAAGGAGAGTCAGAATGGGTGTGTAGTTGTTACAAGAATGGAACTTGTGGGGAAGGGGACCAAATGCCTGCGCATTCCCATGGCTTGTTTCACTGTTCACCACTATCCGTATGAGTCAGTTTTCTCCACACCAGCCCATTAGATCCTTAGTTGATACAGAGTAGTACATTGGAATGGGACTGAAATTAATTAAAATAAAGACTCTGTTGCCTTGTCATCTGCAATCTGATTTCTCAGGTGAAGACTAAAATCCCTAAGAATTTAATCACAACTGCGGGGAGGGGGGCAGCCTAGGTCTAAAAATGAGCTTGTCCTTTCATTTCCTCCAAAACAGGGATGCTTTGTCATATTTGCCTGAAATTTGGGAGAATCCCATTTTGGTGAGGGAAACAGCCCCAGGGTTGCCATAAATCCAAAGTGACTCGATGGCACTTAATTCATGCCAGTTGGGAATGAGGGGGAAAAGTTTGTAGTGTAGTAATGTGTCCCCCAAAATGCAAACATCACAGTGATGGCAATAAATACATGAGGGAAGCTGAACAAAATTTGTAATGTACAAAACAAGCCAAACCTGCTGTGTCTTGTGCATGCCCCTGTCCAAAATGGGCCAATATACAAATTCTGGCCCACCAGACTGCATTTCCTGTGCAGCTCTTCCTCTGGGCTGTGATTACCAGACACACGGGGCTCCCAAGCATAAAGGGCTCATTTTATAAGGCAAATGGTAAAGTTATGTGGTGTGGCTCACTGGAGCAGCCTCCTCCAAAGCACGTAAAATCAGAGCTGCGGAAAGAGAGCTCGGTCTTTGGCAGCTGTGAAAACTTTCACTGCGAGTGCAGCCAAAGCAGATGCTTTAGCTTAAGTTTACTACCCCCTCAGAGCTGTATGCAGCAGCAGCAGTGCCGCCTCCTCTGAATTCTGACTCGTTTTAGATGACAGGACCACTGTTGGCTGCCAGTCAGTGTAAACTGTTGCTTTACAATCTCTTGTCTCCGTAGACATTTGAATGCACTTCATCTGGAGCGCTTTCTTTATGAAGCACACTGGATCAGAGAGGTGTATTCTTCTCTGTTGTGCTTACACCAGCTGCCCTTAGCTTTTCATTTTCATTTCCATCTTCCCCTCCTCACCTGTAAATCTTGACATATTTTGGCTCCCTCAAATCTTTTTTACTTACTCAAATCTCAGGCTGCCCTTCTGCTTCATTCTTTCCAGTCCCAATTACATCTGACTCTCAGGTTTCTGTATTCCCCCACTTTTGGTCTCAGCATGGTGTAGAGGTTAAGAGTAACGAACTTTAATCTGGAGGACCGGATTTGATTGCCCACTTCTCCACATGAAGCCTGCTGAGTGACCTTGGTCCAGTCACAGTTCTTTCATAAGAACATAAGAACATAAGAGAAGCCAATGTTGAATCAGGCCAATGGCCCATCTAGTCCAACACTCTGTTACACAGCGGCCAAAAATACCAGGTGCTATCAGAAGCACCTCTACCTCTTCGAAACCCAGCTTGTACTTCTGGCAGTTCTCTATCCACGTACTGTTGGAGCCTAGCTTGTAGGATCTTGAGCATGACCTTGCTAGCGTGTGAAATGAGTGCAATTGTGCGATAGTTTGAACATTCCTTGACATTGCCCTTCTTTGGGATTGGAATGTAAACTGACCTTTTCTAATCCTGTGGCCACTGTTGTGTTTTCCAAATTTGTTGGCAAATTGAGTGCATCACTTTAACAGCATCTTCTTTTAAGACTTTGAATAACTCAGCTGGGATACCATCACCTCCACAAGCTTTGTTGTTAGTAATGCTTTCTAAGGTGCATTTAACTTTGTTTTCCAGGATGTCTGGCTCGAGGTCAGTGATTATATCATCTGGTTGTCAAGGACATCGAGGTCCTTCTTGTATAGTTCTTCTGTGTATTCTTGCCATCTTTTCCTAATCTCTTCTGCTTCTGTTAGGTCCCTACTGTTTTGTCCTTTATCATGGCCAGCTTTGCATGGAACGTTCCCTTGATTTCTCCAGTTTTATTGAAGAGATCTCTAGTCCTTCCCAATCTATTGTTTTCCTCTATTACTTTGCATTGTTCATTCAGGAAAGCCTCCTTATCTCTCCTTGCTGTTCTCTGGAAATCTGCATTCAGTTGGGCAAATCTTTCCTTTTCACCATTGCCTTTAGCTTTCCTTTATTCCTCTGCTATTTGTAAAGCCTCATCAGACAGCCACTTTGCTTTCTTACATTTCTTTTTCTTTGGGATGGCAGTGATTGCTGCCTCCTTTACAATGTCACGGACCTCTGTCCATAGTTTTTCAGGCACTCTGTCTATCAAATCTAGTCCCTTAAACCTATTCTTCACCTTTACTGTATATTCATCGGGGATGCGATCTAGGTCAAATCTGAATGGCATTGTGGTTTTCCCAACTTTCTTCAATTTAAGTCTGAATTTTGCAATGAGTAGCTCATGATCTGAGCCACAGTCAGCTCCAGGTCTTGTTTTTACTGACTGGATAGAGCTTCTCCATCTTTGACTGCAAATTATATAGTCAATCTGATTTCGGTGTTGCCCATCTGATGATGTCCATGTGTAGAGACGCCTCTTAGGTTGTTGGAAAAGGGTGTTCGCTATGACCAGCGTGTTCTCTTGACAAAACTCTGTTAGCCTTTGCCCTGCTTCATTTTGTTTTACAAGGCCAAATTTGTCTGTTATTCTGGTTACATTTTGATTTCCTACTTTAGCATTTCAGTCCCCTATGATGGGGAGGACATCATTTTTTGGTGTTAGTTCTATGAGCTGTTGTAGGTCTTCACAGAACTGGTCCACTTCAGCCTCTTCTGCAGCAGTGGTTGGGGCATAGACTTGGTTTACTGTGATATTGAATGGTTTGCCTTGGATTTGGACCGAGATCATCCTGTCATTTTTGAGATTGTATCCCAATACTGCCTTTCTCACTCTCTTGTTGACTACAAAGGCCACACCATTTTTTCTACGGAATTCCTGGCCACAGTAGTAGATATAATGGTCTTCTGAGTTAAATTCGCCCATTCCCGTCCACTTTAGTTCACTGATTCCCAAGATGTCGATGTTCATTCTTGCCATCTCATTTTTGACCACAGCAAGCTTACCTTGTTTCATAGATCTTACATTCCAGGTTCCTATGCAGTATTGTTTTTTGCAGCATCGGACTTTCCTTTCACCGTCAGACACATCCACAACTGAGCATCCTTTCGGCTTTGGCCCAGCCGCTTCACTCTTTCTGGGGTTACTCGTACTTGCCCTCTGCTCTTCCCCAGTAGCATATTGGACACCTTCCGACCTGAGGGGCTCATCTTCCGGCATCATATCTTGTAGCCTTTGTTACTGTCCATGGGGTTTTCTTGGCAAAGATACTGGAGTGGGTTGCCATTTCCTTCTCCAGGGGATCACGCTTGGTCTGAGTTCTCTGCTGTGGCCTGTCAGTCCTGGGTGGCCCTCCACGGCATAGCCCACAGCCTCATCGAACCACGCAAGCCCCCTTGCCATGCCAAAGCTGTTAAATTTATATGCTGCTTCTCCAGACATCACTCAGGGTGGCACATAAGTAAAACAGTACAATAATATAATAAAAACACGGCATAAAAATAACAACAAAGATGTCGAACTTCCAGTTGCAGCGCGGCACTGCAAACACAGAGGGGGATTGCTCTGTTGCCGTGCCAGCTTTTTTGCTCTGGTTTGAGGGTCTCAAGCTATTTGGGACCCCCCCTTTCTCCTCGGTAAGAGGGTAGGGTGCAGGGGAGTTTGGCCGGAGCTCCATTTAGTGGCAGTGGCGGGAGTAACCAGGCTTTTTCCTGAGGCATGGAGCAGAAAGAGACTCTCCCTTTGGGAGCTTCAGCTGTTGCTACCGGTTGGGTTCAGAAACAAACTAAGAATGACTTCAAAGTGACCTTATTTGAAATAAGAAGATAACGTTAATTTCCTTTATGAAGAATTTGTTCCCCAAGCCTACCCTATAAAAGAGGCTATTTTTTGGGTGGGAGATTGTTATTCTCTAGCCACAGACTCTGGTGATTGACTACAATGCTCTCAAAGTTAAATTTAAAGAGATATCAGACAAGGGGAGTGGTAGACAGCAAAGGCAAAATGCGCTTTCAAGTAGCAAATGAATTAAAGGCAACTGAAATAGATAATGTGATTCAATTTTCTTGGGACGACTTACAGTCTATGATTGTGGAAACAATCAAAACAATTATTAAACAGACCTTCACTTCGTTACTGGTGGAGAATGTAACTACTTCAAAGGAACCTGGAGAGGAACCGGCAAATAATGAGGGCGAAGTATTTCCTCAAAGCCCAAAAGGCAAAGCACAGAAATCCAGACAAGAGGATGATACATGAAGAAAGAAAGATAAACTAACTGAGGAAACAAGATTTGTGAAAATTAAGAAACAGTTACATACTTCAGCGGCCAAATACGGCAAAAATAAGTCACTTGAAGAGGGGAAAAGAGTTAAAAGTGGACAAATAACTGCTGTACCAAGCCAAACATCTTCTGATGTAAAGTCAATACCTGGGATTTACAGAGGGAAGAAGTACAGAGGCAAAAAGCTGTGCAAGAAGAAGATCATTTCATCTCAGTGCAGGGAAAAGAATGGGAAGACATAATCAAACATGAAACCAAGCACAACATTGTTAATTCTAAGTCGAACTGATTTGATTTATAAAGATAAAAGGCACAAGGATAAGACTTTAGAGAGGAGAAAGTATTTGTCAAAAACAAAACAAAACAATAAAAAGGATTAATAAGGAATTTTAACCTTACTATAGAGAGGATGGGCTTATTAAAGTGCAATTATATGGAAACACAGTAGTTGTTACTAGGAAACTAAGATGGCATAGAGTAAGGATTTGATTAAATTCTGAGCCCATTCGCGGGGATGGCGGGGTAGAAATGGAATGTATAAATAAATAAATAAAATTGGGAAAGTCAGACCAGTAAGTGAATCTCAACTTTAGAGAAGGAGCTCCAAAACTGGTGGGTAACAATAATTTACTAATGCAGTAAAATATAAAGTAAGTAGATCCAGGTTTATATATTGTCCCCGCTTGGTATGTAAGTTAGTTTTCAGGCTAAGAGAAGGGGAAAAGAAGAGAGAATAGATTTGAGGCGAATTGAGATAGTAAGTGCTTCTTTATCCTTTATTTTCTGGAGGGAAGGTTGCTGGAAAGTTGGTAATAGGCTAAGAGTTGAGGAAAATATGGAACAGGAATAAAGAATAAAGAAAAAGATCCCAAGGAAGAGAGGATATCTGATAAGAATGTATTTAATGGCTTAAAGTTAGACTGCATTACTGAAAAGTCATAGGGAAATGGTAATAGTAATTTTGATGTTGCGCTATAAAAATGGTAAATTCACAATATATATGATGAGCTTATTATAGTTGGATTCCAGAAGAGTTTAGTCCTTGTTGTTAGGTAGTTAGTTGAGATAGGAAAAAAAATTTGAGGTCGGAGTACTATTTTTTATTGGTTTTTTTCTGTAAAGAGGTAAGAAAATATATTTAATGAAGTTCTAAAATTAAGAGCTGCGGAAAATAAGAGAGAATTGAACTGAAGTGAACCAAGGAGCAGGTGTCTTTAGTTTATCATTTTGTGGGATAATGGATGGAATTCGTGTAATAGTTTAAGAGATGGAGAAATTATAGAAAGGGATCCATAAAAGTAAAGGAAATAAAGACAAGAATCTAAGGAAGAGAATATAGTGGATAAGAAAAGGGAAAAAATAAACAAACTAGGGTGTTTATATAAAGAGTTACCAAGAAACCTTAAACTTTTTAGGTATATGTTGGGTTTAAAGCTAGACTGCATCTAAGAAAAGAAATGGAAAAATTGCAATAGTATTTTTGATGTTACATTATTTCATTACAAAGGATACAAATTGTTGGATATTCTGTTTATTCTTAATCAACAAAGTAAGTGGCATTGGATATGAAGTTGTAAATTTAATAGTTATGTTGTATTTATAAAGAACTGAGGTAATATAAGGGAACATAGCTCCTTTTATGTTGTATTTTTGTAATTTTGTTTTGTTTTTTTGGAAAATCAATAAAAATCTATTTTAAAAAACCCAACAAACAATATTCAGCAGCTTCAAACAATAGTCATAAAAACAGTCCTCAGGCTAGAGAAAAGCCTAAAAGAGGAACTGCTCAGCTAAAAACCTAGGTAAAAAGATATGCTTTGACCTGGTGCCTTGAAGAAAGTAATGTAAGTCACAGGCAGTCCAAAGGTGAGGAGGCACCACTGAAAATAGTTGCCACCTGTCTCACTTCAGCAGAGAAGGGCAGACAGTGGAGACTAAGAAGAGGATCTTAAACAGTCCTTCTTTGTTTGCTCCATCCTTGGTTCAAGCAACCACTTATTTTGGTGGCAGGAGGAGGACAGATACAGTTTGGCGTACATTATATTCTTAGACATACATTATATTCTAAATACAAGTTCACCAACACAACTATCACTGTGTCTCTTTCATGCTTCCATAAACTGGATCTTAAATGGTTGTTGAAGTGCAGCTGTTCTAGGATACATATAACCAGCTCCATTGTATTACATTGTATTTGATGTGTGATTTCCCCCTCCCCCTTGGAAAAGAAAATCCAACAACTCCTTTAAAGTGTGTGTCAGGTTTTTTTCCTTTGGTGGCCTGAATCATGTTTTTGATCATTCTTGCTGCTCTTCCTGGTGGTTTTTAAAAGATCTGCAGATATTTTGCCCAATTTTACTGTTAATTTGTTGCTGTTTTAAAACAGTTTTAAGATTTTTTGTTGGTCTTTATGCTTTTATTTATTTATTTAAAACATTTTTATGCTGCCTTTCCACCATAAAAACATAAAAACACTGAAAAATTAAAATATAGTTAAAATATAAAATTCAGTTAAATACACATAAACAAACAGCACCATGGGGAAGGCTAGTAACTGTTATTGGGGATATGGCAGATGAAACAAGAAAGTCTTCACCTGCTGGTACCTTGTGCCAGTGGGGGGATTTGGGGGCATTCTGGGGTTGGGCAGGGACATCAGCAATGTGATGATGTCACTTCCAAAAGTGGCATTATCACATTGCTGCTGGCGTGATGCTCTGTTTTTTGGGCAAATCTCTGTGGTAAAAATGGCTGCAAACCATCCATAGAGTTTTGCCCCAAAAGTCACTGATGTGATGATGCCACTTCCAGAAGTGATGTCATTGTGTTGCTGTCATCGCACAGGGATGTCTGTTTGGGGATCAGGTTTCTTCCACCGGCCAGCTGGCCGGCAGCAGGCAGGAGTCTGCAAAATCAGGGAATCCCTCACCCCCACCAGGGACTGGCAAGCCTACCTGCTGGTGAAAGACACTGATAGAGGGAGACTGACTAAATCTCCCTGGGGAGGGAGTTACAAAGTTTTGGTGCCATGATGGAGAATGCCCTTTCTCAGGATGCTACCTGTCTAGCCTCAGATGCTGGGTGCAACCAAAGCAGGGCCTCTGAGGATGACTGGAGAGAATGGGTGAATTTGTGTAGGAGAAGGTGGCCCTTACATTATGTTGGTCCCAGGCCATACCAGGCTTTAAAGGTCAAAGCCAACAACTTGAAATGAACCTAAAGCAAATTGGAAGTTGGTATAAGTGGAACAAGAGTGTTGATTCTTAGAGACCATCTCACTCCGGTTGACACTCTAACTACAGCATTTGGTACCAGCTGTAGCTTCCGGACAGTCTTCAAGGGCAGCCCCCTGTACAATGCATTGCAGTGATCTAATTTAAATGTTATCACGGCCTGCACCACAGTGCCAAGATCTTTTCTGCCCAGGTAGAGCCATAGCTGTCTCTCCAGCCAAAGCCACTGAAAGGCACTCCTGCCCACTGCTGCCACCTGTTTATCCAATAGGAGGCCAGGGTCCAGGAGCACTCCCAAGTTACAAACCTGCTCCTTTAGAAGGAGTGCAACCCCATCTGAAACAGGGCATAACCTATTTCCCACGTCAGAGTGGCCCCCCACCAGTAGCACCTCAATTTTCTCAGGATTAAGTTTCAGCTTGTTATCCCTCATCCATTCCAAAATTGCTTCCAGGTAACTGTCTCCCCAGGATCTGCTAGTAGCACACAATAGAGCTGAGTGTCATCTTCATATTGGTGGCAGCTCAGTCGAAATTTCTGGATGACCTCTCCCAGCAGCTTTACATAGACGTTGAAAAGCATGGGGGACAAGATGGAACCATGGAGGACTCTATAGGTCAAGGGGCAGAGCAGCAGTCCTCTTGGACCACTCTCTGAAACCTACCCTTGAGGTAGGATCAGAACCACTGCAAAACAGTGCTTCCCTGTCCCATCCTGAAAGGTGATCTAGAAGGATACCATGAGTGATGGTATCAAAAGCTGCCAAGGGATCTAGGAGAATTAACAGGGTCTCCCCCATTCATTTCTGGTGCATGACATCCACTAGGGCAACCAAGGCCATTTCAGTCCCATAACCAGGCCTGAAACCAGATTGGAACAGACCTAAATAGTTTCGTTAAGAAATCTCTGATGTTGGCCAGCCAACACTCATTCAAACATCTTGCTCGAGAATTATACATTTGAGACTGTATGGTAGTTATTAAATTCTTCTGGGTCTGGAGTATGTTTCTTTAGCAGTGGACACATTACTGTCCACCTGAAGGTATCTCAGGGAGGCATTTACAGACACAGTCCATAAATCCCCCTGGCAGATTTAAGCAGCCAGGAGAGGAAAGGGTTATACAAGCAGGTGGTAGGTCTCAGACTTCCCAGAATCCTGTCCACATCCTCAGACTGCACAAGCTGAAAAGAGTCCCACACAAGTGGGAAACTGGTACCCTGGGACCATCCCATTTTGTTGTTGCTAATGTAGGGTCCAAGTCAGAATGGATGTGAGAGATTTTATCTGCAAGTGCTTAGCAAAATGATAGCAGTGGGCTGCAGAAGTCCTCCTCCTCCTCCTCCTGTTGGACAGAACCCTGATCATCCAGAAGAGTACTGCAGGTCTATACTGTGTGTGCAATGGTAGCAGAAAACTATTACTTCTTTGCTGCCATCACTGCCACAGAGTAGGCTTGCTTAGGCTTTCAAATGTGTTCTAGCCTGTGCCTTATCAGAGTTGTCCCAAGTCTATCACTTTACCCATTTCCCATCTTTTCATCGGGGCTCTTCAACCTGAGAGTAACTGTCTAGGAGTAATTGTGTCAATTGCTTGCAATGTTTCCCCATTCCAAAGGTCAACCAGGGCATTGACAGGCATGCCAACTATATCAGCAAAAAATCCCTCAATGCCATCTCAAAACCTATCAGATCCATCAGGCTATGGGGGTGGATCATCTTAATTGATCCCCCATCCCTGCAGAGTCTTGGTACCCCTGTAAGTCTAAACCCCATCAAGTAGTGATCTGTCCATGATGAGGGGACCATATTCAGCCTCCCACCTTCAGATCACCTTCTTCCTGCTCAAAACAAAACACCAGATCAACAGTGTGATTTGCAGTGTCTGGGGCTGTTATTACCTGAGATAGGACCATGGTCGTCATGGAGACCATGAAATCCTGAGCTGTTCCCAACAAGGTAGACTCGGCATGGAAGCTGAAGTCCCCCAAGGCAACCAGTTAAGGAATCATCAACACCACACCCAAGAACACCTCCAAAAGCTCAGGCAGGGAGGCAGCTGGCAGCAGGGTGGGCATACGCCAACAGAATCCAAATCCTGTCTCGCACCCCCACCACTAGATACACACTCTCAAACCCAGCAGAGGCCTGGACAAGGCATTGAGCCATGGGATAGAATCCAGATAAACTACAGGCAATACCACCTCCCTGCTTGCCGGGCATATGCTGATGCATCACTAAGTACCCTGGGGAGCACCGTTGGGAAAGGCTAACCCCTCTCCCTCCCCCAACCAGGTCTCAGTGATAGATGCCAGGTCAGCCATCTCATCCAAAATTAAATTGTGGATGGCTGCCCCTTTACCTGTAACTCACCTGGCATTTAAAAGCAAGATATTAAAACCCAGTGAGATGTTTATATAGTCACCAGTATCACCCTGGCTGGAAAAGGAACCAGAAGGGGCAACAGCATGCAAGTTTCTGCTGTCCCTTCTCCCCCTACTCTGTACCCTGTTGATTGTGGCACCATCCCCCTCCCCATTCTGCTCCCCCAGACACATCCCTAGTCAGCAGGTGAGACAAGGCAGACAACCAACTTACAGACAACAGCCCAGAGACCAGTTCTCACCTAGCTCTGAACAGGACATTACACACAAAGACAACCAACTCTCATCTGGTGTACAACAAACAGCAGAAAGGCATACCACATCCCCAGATAAAAATGGAGGCCCAGACCTCCACATGCTTTCTTTCCACATGCAAGAGGCAAGGTTCTCCCATGTATTGCAGCTGATCACATTTAAGGATTGACGTTCATCCCGTCCACAAGCTGCAAGCCACAGTCGTGTTTTTTAATTTATGATTTAATTTTTTTTACAATACATGGTTAATGACAACATGGTTTTGATTAGACTTTAAGAAAATCAAAGGGAAATTAAGCCCATTCCAATGAACAAAGAAATAAATGATAATAGTACAAAATCAATGTTAAAAGTATTAGTGAACCACAGTCTAGCCACAAATAGTAAAGAATACAGCATAACAGCATAATTGGTTACAGAATCAATTATCAGTGAAAGTCAATGTATTGCTATCCCAGATATTAATATAAATGCACTGTTTTGTATTTTACAGGCTGTGAAACAGAGTTGTTGAAATCCCTAGCCTAGGAAATGAATGGACTCCAGGTAAGTAGAACGGCATCTGGTTTTGCTCTACGCATATTAACTTGAATTTGATGTATGATTTTCTCTGTGATAAGAAAATCTTGAACTGTACCAAATGAACCAGTGGGAGATGTGTTGCCTGCTGAAGCTTCAGGGTCAACAATAAACAATAAATAATAGCTAAAAGCAGGCCTAAGTACCATCCTTTTAATATTTTAATACAGCAAAATAGAAGCAGGATCCAAAGGGAGCTCAGTACCCATGCTCTGGCTGCAGTCAAACTTTTAGAAGGTATTCAGGGCAAACTATGCATACTGCTGGCATTCCATAATGCGAAATACAGATTCTGTTGAGGAAGCAATATGGTTCATGGCTATATCAAGGCCAAGAGAATGTGCCTTTGTATCATACACTGATCCAAAATGCCCCCCCCCCACAAGCTACCTTAAGTCCTGATACAAAAATAAGTCAGGCACAATGCAGGTGACTGTCTTTTTACTCTGCTGGGACTAAACACAACATGGGGCTGTGTTTTCAATCAGGAAAATATGTAAGGAAGATTTAACCTCTCCTTTCCCAGTGCCATAGCCCAGATTCATATTGGGGATCCCACAGTTTCTTTGTTGAGCCATAAGATACATCTGGAATTCCAGTCACAGAACTCCAGTGCCAATTATAATTTGGCTCTTAAATGCACCAGAATATGCAATTATTTCCTGGTGGTGGAAAGTACCATCAACTTGCAGCCAATTTATGGTGACCCTGTAGGGTTTTCAAGGCAAGAGAATACAGTGGTGGTGTGCCATTGCCTACCTCTGCATCACAACCTTGGACTTGCTTGGTGGTCTCTATGATGGACACCTGCTTCTTCTTCACTATGAGGCAGATTTTCCCACCAAAATGCTATTCACCACTCTGCGCAGCCTCTTACTAGTGTATTTTAATAATAGAATTATAACTTTCTGCAAGTTCCACCCTGTGATAGAGAAGTTATTTGGCTTTTGCCCATGCCAGAGATTTATTGTAACCAAGCATGAGCCCTCTTATAAATCCCTTTGGAAATGGCACTTGACATGAAGTAAAGTTCAAACAGAAAGGTTGATTTTATTGAACAGGCACAGTTGGGTTAGGAATAGAGCAGAGGATGAGAAGTTGAGGCAATTTTTGTTGTTTATACACAAAATATAATATTTTGAACAGGCAACAGAGTATAGTTGAGGCTTATTTTCTTAGAGACTCCATTCTTAACTGTGAGAGTTTTTTTGTCTTGGAGATTTCTTTCAGCAACAATTTATCTTAATAAAGTTTCATATAACTATCTGAGTCTCCTGGAAGTTAGTACTTTCTTCCTGCATTTAAATACTTCCCTTGTATTTCCCATTTTACTCTTGAGGAGTCTGAGATTGTTTCCCTTTTCACACAAACCAGGGGTCCCTTCTGAGTTGAATCCACTGAATAACTGGGGAAGAAATATCTTCCTCTTTCTAAAAATGATAATCCTTTTCTGTTTGGCTAGACTGGCAGTTTCAACCTACTGTCCAGTTTCTTCTGTCTAACCTAAACCCCAGTTTTGGAGACTGAATAAACAGAATTCAGCTAGGGCTGACACTTAGACTTAAAATTCTGAACTTGTCCTCAAATGTGATGGTACACAGTAAGGGCAAGGAGTTGTGTCATTCCCTTCATTTCCCAAATGAACTTGTCTGTTTCCCTCTGATTGACACACACATTCCTCCTGACTTTTAAAACTCTCCTCAGTTGGTGCTGACCATTCAGAGGGGCTGTGTGCACGCAGGTAGTACCCTATCAACCAAACTGTGCTTTACAGTGAAGCATTAATCTCTAATCTCCCAGCTCTCTGAACCTGATGCACTAAGCATTCTACTTTTGGAAGTCAGTTTTTCACAGGCTGACCCTACTTAGCTTTCAAGGTCTGACAAGATAGGGCTAGTCCAGGCTATCTGATTATTTATCAGAAAGATACAAGTATGAAGAAGGATTAATGAAATATACATGCCTCTTATCCTTATATACTTTGGTAATTTTTAGAAAAACAATGGTTCCATGAATATGCTATTAGTAACAACATACAGGCATGACATACCAACTATTTTGTCATTTTGTTAATTTGGATCCTTGAAGAGGTTTTGCTAATAAAATTTATTTATTAATTGCCTGACCTATGATTATACTGGTTATCTAAAGACATAGGATTCCAAATAATACCTTACCCCCTTCAACTTATTATTGAGATATTGAGCTCTTTATTCTTTGTGTACCAATTTCCAAGGCACTCAGGGGAAGTTCATGCTATAAATGGAATGCTGTTATGACCTCCTAATTGCTATATGTTTACCTATCGGTCCATTAATTTTTCAAGTATGGTTTACAATTCTTGCTCCTTTCTTGACATTATCTCTGCTGCTTCTACTAAATCATTAATATATGTTAACAAGCAAGGTGCTGTATAACCTTTGCTATTTTAAAAGCTAATCTGTTTGAGAGAGAGTTAAAAGGATACTTTGGGATGGGTAGATGTTTTATGACTCATGGCCAAAATGTATAGTAAAGCATGACCAGCAATCCATTTATCCTAGGAACTGAGGGGAGAAACTAACATCCTTCTTTTTGTCCTGGTTAGAGAACAGCACATGAGAAGCTGACAGTAGTGCAAAATTAACAAACTGTTTTATTTAACTTTGAGAGGAAATGGTCAGGTTGGAATCAGGTGTAGGAGTTAAGAGTTGAACAGACAACAGGAATGAGGTAACTTTGTAAAAAAAAAAAAAAAAGTAAATGCCAGATAGTTTGTCACAAACAAGGAACTATTTCTGTTATTCAGACAGGTCTTTAAAACTAGAGGAGAGAGATTTCTTGGCAGTCTCTGCTTAAATACACAACGCATAAACTTCTTTGTCTTACAGACACTTAAGTTGGTGAAGGCAAGAACATTGAAACAAGTCCCAATTTCCTTCCTTACCCACAGACTAGGGATCACCCCTCTGTTCTAGGAGCTATTTCCCTCAGACTTGTTAGGAATGGACTAAGTTTCCCACTTCCTTAACTCAGGATCCTTCTTGATCCTCTTCGTCAGACTGAATAGGGATCACCCCCCCCTTTACTAGGAGCTATTTCCCTCAGGCTTGAATGGGGATCCTTCTTGATCCTCTCATTCCCTTTGCCTACCTTCTCAGCCAACTATCAGTTCTTAACTGCCCCTCCTAACTGACACAATCAACTGAAGATTTTCCTTCAAATCTCTTGTCACTCAAGGTTAAAGCATTAAAGCAAAATGGGAGGTACAGGAAAAATGGCTGTGTATTTAGCTTTATCGACTTCACAACATGTATTTTGACACCAAGATGAGCATCATATGTGCATTTTAAATATTGCAATAACCATATCCCATGATGGCTACAGGAAAAATGTCCCAAAATTTGAATGTCTACCCACACACAAAAATGATAAAATTCTCTCTCTCTCTCTCTCTCTCTCTCTCTCTCTCTCTCTCTCTCTCTCTCTCTCTGTATATATATGTATGTGGGGGAATATAGTGGATCCAGGGATACATACTCCCTCTTGTTAGAAGTGAAGGACTTTGTGCTGTCTCTTAGCCTCAGACTTCAGAGGGGGACTATAGAGGGTCAAAGAGAAAGATAGGTCAGGACTCTAAGCATCCTTTTTACTGTTCTGAAGTTATCTCTTTGATGTGTAAATTGCTACTCTCAGAAAATCTTCCTTCCAGCTGACACCCTATCTCACCACTCTTCTCCATCTTGACACCATGAAGGCAGGACATGCCACCTGCATCTCTATGTACCCTAACAAGTTAAACTAGATTAGAATTCTGTGTCTAGTCCTGACCTGGATAGCCCAGGCAAGCCCAGTCTCATCAGATCTTGGAAGCTAAGCAGGGTCGACTCTGGCAAGTACTTGGATGGGAGACCTCCTTGAAATACCAGAGACAGAAGGCAGGGACAGGCTTTATTCAGCCTCCTCTCTGAATATCCCCCATGCCCCCAATAGAGGTCAGTCACCAGAGGTCACCATGACTTCCAGGTGCACACACAGTCAGTCACCAGAGGACGCCATGACTTCTAGGTGTGCACATGTGTGCACACACACACACATGGACATAAAGAATTATGTGTTTACAAGAAGCGGGGACCTGCAATACTCATGGGGGGGAGTAGCAGGAGCTGCATGTGGAGGAGGAGGAGGAAATGGCCACAGGTGGCCCATCAAACCTTTTCCCCTGCCCCCCCCAGCACTGGCAATGAGGACTGCATGGCTCTCAGCTGCCGGGGCCACCAAACCTTCTCCCCCACCCCCTGCAATGGCAGCAAGGCACAGTTCCCAGTGCATTCTCTGCACATGCATAGGGAATGTTCTTTTACTTTTGGGGGGATTTAAGTATCCCTCATATAGATTTTTCTACATTTCAGATTTTTCTGCACACCTGGGGAGTGCCCCAAGTGTACAGGAAAATCTCTTTGCCTCCTATGTGCCCCCGATGTGTAGATTTAGATATCCACACAGAGGGGACATCTTGGCTATTAGATATATAGATTCTGTCCTGTCTAGAATGGTGTTCCTTACAATAAGGACTTATATTAGTTTTGCAAAGATAAAGAGGTTCTGTATATAACTTTGTTTCTTAGCAGCATATACAAACCAGATAGATTCTGCTGCGTTATGTGCCTTGAGCACCTCCTACTCTAAGGGAATCCCAGTAGACAATCTCTTAATCCTAAATCTAGTTATCCCTCAAGTATTAAGCAAATACATGCACTCAAAGGAAGAGGAGGAATCAAATATTGGATGAGGTGCCTGAAAAGGACATGAGGAGGTCTGTTTCAGCTTGCAGTGCAGAAATTAACAGTAAATGGTCAAGGGGCAGCTAAGACATGGCAACGTGTTGGAAGTGAAGGAAGATGCAATATCCCTTCACAGCAAGCACGCCTGTACTTGTTTTCTTTTTAACATTCTGCTTCATATTACCCTGCCTTTCTCCCTAGTGCAGTCCTGAAGTGGCTTACATCATTCTCCTCTCTTTTATTTTATCCTCACAATTCTGTGAAACAGGTTAGGGGGAGAGTGTGGGACTGGCCCAAGGTACTGTAAGGGGGACAGGCGACAGTTCCTTCTGCCTGCTTTCCTCTTGTCTGTCTTTCTGCTGTTGTCCCTTTATTGCCTAGATTGCTCATCCCAGAGACCTCCTTCTTTCCAGTTGCTCCTCCCCCACCCCACCCCTCCAAGAGGGCAACATGTTCTCTTCCTCTCCCAGTTACAGCTAGTTAAAATGCCTGTCTTGCTTTCTCTTTCACAGTATGGATTTCCGGGGGGCGGAATACCCTTTCCTTTCTTAAAGCAACAAGCCTCATGTGGATGTCATCCCAAGGCAGTTTCCCTTCTATTTCAGCTCCTGCTAGCTAGTGTAAAGTGGTTATGCCCACCTTTTGGTTGAAAAGGAGTGGGGTCGAAGTGCTTTCTAATGTCAGTGCCTCCTTTGGGATTCTTTAAGTGCACATGTATACCAACCACAGGCTTTACTCTTACCCAGTTTCCCCCTTCCTTCACAAAACCATGGCAGTGCCTACCTGGGGATGCTCAGCTTCTTGCCCCTCCCCACCCTTGGTTCCAAGGTATTTATTTATTTATTCTATCCGACTTCTATCCCACCCTCCCTCGCAAGTGGGCTCAGGGCAGGTTACAACTTGATAAAAAAACAGCTACAATACATTATAA
Organism: Gekko gecko; assembly: GCA_029375565.1. Classification (NCBI taxonomy): domain Eukaryota; kingdom Metazoa; phylum Chordata; class Lepidosauria; order Squamata; family Gekkonidae; genus Gekko; species Gekko gecko. The sequence continues at coordinate 65,673,803 of JAPDNY010000001.1, read as the reverse complement.
TAATCTGATTTAGAATCTCATAACATAACTCCCAAGATGGTGATCAATAGACAGAGTCCCTGGGTGGGCCCTTATGTATACACAGTTTGATCAGAGAGCTGGGTAAGTGGGCATTAAACACAACCAGTTATATATTTCCATACAGATGAAGGAGCAGGGTGGAGCAGGGGAGGCAGGTGTAAGTGAACACCCACCGCCTCAACCAAAGGCCTGGTGGAACAGCTCTGTTTTATAGGCCCTGCAGAACTGTAATAAGTTCCACAGGGCCCTGATCTTACCTGGAAGAGTGTTCCACCAAGCCTGGGCCAGAGTTGAAAAAGCCCTGGCCCTGGTCAAGGCTAAGCAGATATCTTCAGGCCTGGGGCCTGGGGACCACCAGAAGACACTGTTCCGAGGCGCTCAAGGCTCTCTGGAGAACATATGGGGAGCATTATGGAACATATGGGGAAAATAAGGGCATATGTTTCACTTTCATTTCCAAGGTAGTTCAACATGCTTTCTCTCAGAGCCAAGGGGATTCTGAATATCTAGAATTATAAAACTAAGATCTGAATTATTTGGCAAATTCCCAATATTTCCACATTCAAATGGCACATCCCTTGTATGCACTACCCATACAAAAAATGTCTGCTACCAGAAGGCAACAAACATGAAGTGCCATTTTAGATAGTTGGGGGGCGGGAGATTCCCAATTGCAGGAAGCAAGAGTTTCAGCTAGAAGTTGCCAAGTGATCCTGCCCTGTGCACTGTATGCCTTGAACAGTCACTTAATGTGCAGAAATCAGCAGGTGAAACTTTGTGCAACATGGGGATTAAAGCATTATCACTCACTGTGTGTGTAATATTGTGCTTCATAGGGGGCAGCAGAATTACCATGGTTGACTAATAGTTGTCATTATTGCCATTTTGTTTCCATTGCTAGCCTAGGGTGTCCCCTTCCCAGTCTTTGTTGGTGGTACATAAAATCATGACTATATTACATCTGTATGATAGAGTTATGGTGCAGAGGCAAGTGATGCAGTGAACCATGACATCTGTGGCCTCAGTCAAGGGGTGAGGGAGTGAGTCTCTCCCCCCCCAATGGTGTTGCTGAACAATGAAGATGCTCAGAAGCAAATTGTTTACCAAAAAGGGCCAAAAAAAAATTAGCATCCTCTAATATAATCCATTGGGGGGTAAAAGATGAATTATTGCCAGTACCTGACAAGGCAGTTTGTCTGTTGTGTTCCGGGAAAGGAGAGGCTCACAGGAACACTGTGGGACTATATCATTGTAAATAATACCACCACCCCCATATTAAAAGACAGAGGGATCCTGTCTGTTGTTGCAGTTTCTAGGTTTCTTTTTGTCCCCTAAATTCTTCAGTTTCTGCAGTATATAAAATGTGGAGGAGGGGGAGGGAATGGGCATTTTGAAAAACCTCATACAAATTTATGCCTTCAAATGCCATTCTTTAATAATATTATTTCAAGACTCACTAAGTTTTATTTTTACATATCGTGTAACTCACTTAGCAGATTTGGCTCTAGCCACAAAACACTCAATATTTCTTTAGAGCTGTTGTATATGGTTCTGGGTCACTCTGAACCCATAAGAAGAGGCTCGTAAATAATTTTGGAGGCCTCCATTAGAGGAAGGAAGGCTGGACATGAATGATGCCTTCCTTAATGGTTAATGATCTGAAGTCTAAGGATTTGGGCATGGATTCAGCGTAACATTTGGAGAGGGCAACTGCAAATGCCATTCTTTAACAGAAGAATCCTCTCTCTCTCTCTGTCTCTCTCTCTCTGTCTCTCTCTCTCTCTCTGTCTCTCTCTCTGTCTCTCTCTCTCTCATCTATTTATTTTATTGAATTTATATCCCACCTTCCCTGCAAGCAGGCTCTGGGCAGGTTACATCAATCTCAGTACAAAACAATTCAATTAAAAGCAACTTTAAAATAACAATTTAAAACAATATGGAATCATAAAATACCGTGTAAAAATAGATTAAATCAGATGTCAGTATGATGTCAGATAAGTTAAAATACAATAGCAGGTACCCAGCTGTCTATTTGGATCCAGGCTACTGATGGGAGATTAGCCAGGGAAGAGAGGACGTCTGCTGCCTCAACCAAAAACCTGGTGAAAAGCTCCATCTTGCAGGCTCTACAGAACTGTAATAGATCCCACAGGGCCCTGATCTCATATGAGAGCTCACTCCATCAGGTGGGGGCCAGAGCCGAAAAGACTCTGACCCTGGTCAAGGCTAGTTGGACGTCCCTGGAGTGGACCTCAGTGCCCTACGGGGCTCATATGGGGAGAGGTGGTCCCGAAGATATGCTGGCCCCTGGCCAAATAGGGCTTTAAAAGTAAGCACCAGCACCTTGAAACAGATCCAGAATTCGATAGGCAGCCAGTTCATGCAGCACTGGGTGGATATGAACCCGCACAGGCATCACTATCAGCACTCGTACTGCTATGTCCTGTGCTATCTGCAACTTCTGGAGCCCCATGTAGAGAGAGTTACAATAATCCAGTCTGGAAGTGACCATTGCATGGATCACTGTAGCCAGGTCCCAGGGGTGAGATATGGGGCCAACTGCCTGATCTGCCTCAGATGGAAAAAGGCAGATCTGGCAGTGGCAGTGACCTGGGCCTCCATAGAGAGGGAGGCATCCAGGAGCACCCGCAGACTCATCACCCTTGGTGTTGGCTCCAGTGGATACCTCCAGATAATCTGGGTGAGGGGGCACATATAGATATTAAACAACATGAGGGAGAGAATTGCTCCCTGTGGCACACCACATTCCAGTGGGTGTCACTGGGATAACTCTCCCCCATGCACCACGCTCTGTCCCTGACCCTGGAGAAAGGAGGTCAGCCACTGCAAGGCAAGCCCCTGTATCCCAGTGTTGGTGTGGGGCAACCCATCATGGTCAACCAAGTTGAATGCTGCAGATAGATCAATAAGCATCAGCAGCACCAATCCACCTCGATCCAGATGTCTCTGGAGATCATCCACTAGGGTGACCAGCACCATCTCTGTCCCATGGGCAGGGGACTAGTATTGCACAAGTCATGAGTATAACACAGTTGGTGTTGTGAAATATTTGACACCGTCAAATTGCATCGTACAAAACCATCATAAATAATCCATTATATCAGAGAAGGATGGAAAGAAATAAGGAGGAATGGATATTATTAACTTTATGCTAATTAGAATTGAATAAGTTAGAAAGTTAGAATTTAGTGGATACAGAAGCAATGGTATAATATTTAGATTGGTAAGGTGGGAGGGGTAAAACTGGATGTGATGGGATGAGAATTGTACCCCCCCCGTGAATGTTTAATGTTGTGGTTGTCTTTGGTGTGTAGTATGTATTGTTATGTAGTTGGTGTGTTGTCTACTATGTTGTGTAATGTGGTAGTTATGTCTTTGGTGGAAAAATAATAAAAATGCCTCTTTTGGGGGCGCTTTTTTTTTTTTTTAAATAATCCATTATATCAACGCATTTAATAAATGTTTATGTTTTGCTGCTTGTTCCACACACATCAATTACAGTGTCTCCTTGTGTAGCCTGTTCAAGCCAACCCTGCTCATGTCCTTCAGAGTTCACTATCTCAGGAGTGGCAGTAGGGATGCCAGCCTCCCCCGGAATTACAGCTCATCTCCAGATGAATCCGATCTGATCCATCGTGTGACTGCTGTTAGCAAGGCGTTGGGCAATTGCAGAGTCTTGGCTCCATTAAAGGTTGGGCTATCAAGAGAACCATAGCGACAATAGACTGTGGCTGGGGTGGTCCTAGTATCAAGGGGCAAAGTCCAGAGGCTTGATTGTGAGACATAGAACTGGAGTGCAGGGTCGCTGACACCCTTGAGATGATGAAATTAAGACATTTTCCTTTCACAATGACAGATACGTGCTTGCTGTATCTGAACTGATGGCTGGATGCACATGGCTGGGCTGGCTGGCACTATACAAGAAGAGGGCTATACTTGCCCTTTGCCAACTTTGGTCCTAACCAGGCTGGGGTACCATTCTTCATGTGACAAGAGGAGGCTTAGGGTAACAACACACATATTTCTCCTTTCCTACAGTTTAGCCTTACAACAGCCCTGTTAGGTAGGTTCAGCCAGGAGTATGTGACTGGCCTAAGGTTATCTCAGAAGTTTTCATGTCAGAACAGGGATCTGAACCTCCACCTTCCAGATCCTGGTCTCACACAGCACTGGCAATAGTTCTTACCCGTGTCACCCATGGTGACCATTAACTTCAAGATGCAGCTGGTCAATTCTTCTCTGTATGTCTTTTTACTCCTGTAAAATTTCCCTTATAAATCTTTTACTCTGAATCTTTCCTGTTCTCTGAAATAAGTACTGTAACAAACCAGTGTGGTATGAACTACAACGGTTTTTGGCATCCCTCCATTCTTAATGCTATCTATGTTTAGCTGACTGATATGGATTTTATATTGAAACATCAGTTTGAATTGTACTGAAAATTCAATTTAAACTTGGCTTTGATTTTTTTTTTGAAGTCAACATCTTGACTTAAACTTTCCAGACGACTTGATCCAATGGTTTTGAGCCAAGTGTGAGATGGAAAAGCATTTTTAAAATCTGAAACTCCTTGTGGAATAAAAATGCCCTATTCCAAAATGTTCTGCTTCTTACTTTCTAACACTCAACATGTTTCTGTCTGTTAAGTCACATTCATATGAGCAGTAAGTGTCCCTGAATAGCCCCTAGGGTAGCGACACTTCCAAGGCTCAAATAACAACAGAAAAGTTAATTTGAAATATTGCTCTTTTACATGAAGCTCCAGAGAACTTTCACGTCTATCTCACTGAGGATGATGAAATAAAGAGCTGCAGAAAGTTAGTGTCATAGTTGTAACTCTTCTGTAGCATGAATACTTTCTGACTCTTTTGCCATTTCCATATGGACACTGATTGGCTTCTGTGAATATTTAGTTGGAGTACGTTTCTAACCAGATCCAAAGCATTTTCACTTGGAAGTAAATTTAGCTGAGTAAAATACGTTCTGAGCAGAATGGGAGATGGAGGCGGTAGGAGGATGACACCATGTGTTATTTCCACTGAATACCCAGAAGCGACATCACATTGTTGATGTGCTCTCACCATAATTCTCTAGGATTTGGATACAACTCCATGGTAAAACTATGGGGTTTTATCTGAATCCAGGAGTGTCATGTCGGCATCATGATTGCAACATGGCATCACTTCTGGTATTTGCTGGAAGTAAAGGCATGATGCCACTTTTAAAAACATTTTTCCCCTGCCAGCCCTTGGGGAGCTAGCAGACGACAGAAAGAGAGGCTGGGACATGGTCTCCGTAGTTCTGTGTGACAATGCAGTCCTAAGCAAACTCCAGAGCATGACGGAAGACAGGAGGGCATGGTGTGATATGGTCCATTGAGTCGCAAAGAGTCGGACTCGACTGTGCAACTGAACAACAACAAGTTCCTTGAACTCAGGGAAGAGGCTGTGGCTCAGTAGTAGAGCACCTGCTTTGCATGCAAAAGGCCTCAGTCCAGCATATTAAAAAGCTAAGACCTAGATTTGTATCAGAACCATGACATGGAGGCTGGGAGAAAGAGTTTCAGTCTTCTGTCAATGTATAGTTTCAGAGGTTAGCCACATTGGTCTGAAGTTGGAATGCTGGAGTTGTATTCAGTAGGGCCACTGAAAAGTACTGAGACTGACGAGTGATTTCAGCTCTCACATACTTTATTAGTTGAAGAACAAGACAACTAAGCCGGCTCACAGGCTGGCTTTTTATCCCCCGTGAGCCCACACCCCAAAACACACAACACCCAGTGATTCGCTGTTTACATTGATTGAGTTAACTCCTGCTCCTCAATTGGAGGGGAGCCAGGATCCTCTAGTCCATTGTCTTTCGGGGCGAAGCTCAGGCCCTTCGCCTGGCCACATGGTGGACCGGTTAGAACCGGTCCCAGCACATGGCTGTCCTAAGCCCATGTCCTCAAGTGGATACATTACAGCCACAGAGACCAACAAGATTTTGGGGTATGAGCTTTTGATACAAAGAGAGCTTTGACTCTCAAAAGCTCATACCCCAAAAATCTTGCTGGTCTGTAAGGTGCTACTGGACTTGAATCTAGCTCACCCATGTATGGGTTCACCTGCCATGATGCATATGCACACAGGCCATTGCTGCTGTTCACTTTGGAAGGAAAAAAGATGAACAGGGAGAGCTGCTTTCTTTTTCCTTTCCAGGACTGATAGAAGCATTCCAGGTGCCCTGATTTTTATGGTGTACATGTCTGACAAGCGAATATTCCTTGTTGAACAGCCATGCTCAGTCATGAGCTGATCCTCTGATCTGTTTGGTTCGCTGCAATCAGCCTTGAACGGCAGCTGAGCAGCTTTGTCGCCGTGCAGTAGCTGTGGTGTTGGGTTTCATTTCCTTCTGCCTTGAAACATCATTTTTGCATCTACACAGTAGATGGAATTGGTTATTCCTGAGGGTCATTAAAAGTTGGCCACACCATTAAATGATGGGAGGGGTAAGTCTGGCTCACATAAGTCTGTATGAAAATGCACATGCACAAAATATGGACTTAAACACCAAACAGTAAGACTTAAACTGAGGGGAATGACAAAAAATCGGCCAATTTCACACAGTCCAATGTGAGGTATACAGGCAATTGTTTGACCAACTTGAAACAGCATATGGTTTCTGTTTCAAATAGCAAAACCACATAAGAATGGAAAGGTTAAACCCCCTTTCCCTTATACTACAACCTTCTTCCAAATTGAGGTCCCACTTCTTAAAATGCTGGGAATATCTGGCCCATCAGTGTGAGAGGTTCAAAGCCATTGGGCTATTAGTACAGATTCATTAAAGAAAGGGGAAAATGCTGGGAAAGATCCAGTCACATCGATCTCCTAGTGTTTTAGTTTGTCCTTTGTTACACTCAGAAATCAATGGAAAAAGATAGTTGTATATAACATTTAATTGATTTTAGAAGCCTTAGGTTGCAACCCAAAGCACATTTATCAGAGTGAGTGAGCTCCGTGGAAATAAGTACTGTATGTTCAGGATAAACCTGCATAATACTAAACCTTGTGCAATACAGCTTCTTGCCTTCCATCTATTCCAGGAGAATGGGATGTGGTACCACAGGAGCTTTGGTTGCTACCAAGCACATACTTGGGAAGGAGGTAAAGACAAGGGCATTATCCTGAGAAATATGTCTGTATTTGTTGTTGGACCCAGGAGACTTGAATTACCACCATCCAGTCTCAAATGTACCATTCCTGAGCTTGTCTGAGCAAGTGGTGGCTGGCCAGAGATTCCTGAATAAAACAGATTATTAGATCCATTCCAATCTGGTTTCAGGCCTGCTTATAGGATTGAAATGGCCTTGATAGCCTTGGTGGATCACTTGCATCAGGAGGAGGACAGGGGGAGTGAGACGCTGTTAATTTTCCTGGATCTCTTGGCAGCTTTGGACATCATCAGTCATGGTATCCTTCTGGATCACCTTTCAGGACTGGGACCGGGAGGCACTGTTTTGAGATAGTTTGCCTATCTGGGCAAATTACTTGACAGAGCGGCGGTGATTCAGTTGCAGAGCTTTATGGATGACACTTCCATGCTTGACCCGTTCCAGTCCAGCTTCCAACCAGGTCATGGGACTGAGACGGCACTGATCGCCCTCATGGACAACCTCCAGAGGCATCTGGATCAAGGCGGCTCGGCAGTACTGTTGTTGTTAGACCTGTCAGCGGCATTTGATACCATCGACCATCAGTTACTGATCCACCGCCACATCGACACTGGGATCCAGGGGCTTGCCTTGCAATGGCTTGTCTCCTTTCTTCAAGGTCAGGGACAGAGGGTGGTGCTAGAGGAGCAGAGGTCCCAGAGGCACCCACTGGTTTGCGGGATTCCCAATGTTCCCAATGTTATTTAACATCTACATGCGCCCCCTCACCTAGATTGCCCCGAGGCACAGGCCAGGGTGTCATCAATATGCAGATGACACCCAGTTATATCTGTTGCTGGGTGGCCGGTCTGACTCTACCCCTGATGACCTGGAGCGGGCGCTTTGTGACGTGGTGGGTTGGCTTAGGCTGAGTCGATTGAAATTGAATCCAACAAAGACAGAGGTCCTGTGCCTGAGTCGGAGTGGATCAGGGGGTAGGGATCCCACTCCTGACCTTCAATGGGGCACCATTGGTGCCAGCGCCGAGGGTTAGGAGCTTGGGAGTGCTCCTGGACACCGCCTTAACAATGGAGGCCCAGGTAGCAGCCACTGCCAAGGCAGCCTTTTTCCATCTGCAGCTGATTAGGCAGTTGGTTCCCTTCCTCGAACGCAATGACCTGGCAACAGTGATTCATGCTATGGTCACCTCGAGATTAGACTACAGCAATGCTCTCTACATGGGGCTGTGTCAAGTTCTCCAGATAGTCAAACATCAGGCTTCATAAGAAGATTTTTGTTGTTCAGTCGCACAGTCGAGTCCAACTCTTCGCGACCCCATGGACCAGATCACTCCAAGCCCTCCTGTCTTCCGCTGTCCTCTGGAGTTTGCTCAATTTCATGTTCGTTGCATTGATGACACTGTCTAACCATCTCATCCTTTGCCGTCCCTTTCTTCTTTGACCTTCATGAGAAGATAGCATTTATTAAAGACCTGTCTTAGAGCTGCATGAACCAGTTCTTTGTCAGTGATTGCCGACAATGCAAAGCAATAACGAATATAGCCCATTCAAACTACCCCTCCCACCTATAAGCCAATGAGTACATTTCGCACACGCGCTAAGCCAGGAAAGAAAAACACCTCAGACCAGTAAATTTCCCATGCCAAGGCAGCATGAGACCCAAGGTCAGGCACAGTGATAAAACACAGAACAGACACTCTAAATTAGCGAGTCTGGAGACTTTGAGTTACTCCCACATTCCAGAACAGTGAAAGATGTTGTCCCCCCCCCATCCACAGCAATGGCAGGGTTACCTGACAGGCTGCCCTTGTCTCAGATCCGGAAGCTGCAGCTAGTGCAGAATGTGGCAGCCAGGCTGTTGATGGGTCTCTCTATACGAGACCACATCCAGCCTGTAATGAACGCACTGCACTGGCTGCCAATAGCTTACCGGATTCATTTCAAGGTGTTGGTTTTGACCTTTAAAGCCCTATATGGTCAGGGGCCTGCCTACTTGAGGGGCCGCCTTTCCCCATATGTGCCCCAGAGAGCACTGAGGTCAGGGACTCAGAGTAGCCTGGCCCTTCCTGACCTGAGAGATGCCAGGTTGGCTGCTACCAGAGCCAGGGCCTTTTCAGTGGTGGCTCCATACTGGTGGAATGAGCTCCCGGATAACATCAGGACCCTGCAGAACCTTTTGCAGTTCCGCAGGGTCTGTAAAACGGAGCTCTTCCACCAGGCTTTTGACTAGGAGCCGCCACTGACTAATGTGCCACTGAAACATGCTATGGCCTACATGAATATCATGTGGATACCGCTTCTGGTGAGGGGATTGTATACTGATGCCGCCATCAGTTTGCATTGTACTGCTAGATTTTATGATGTTAGGGATTTGTTTATGTATATTTTATTGGATTTTATCACATTGATTGTTTTACTGTTTTAATGTTGTTTGCCGCCTTGAGCCGACTCCCGGAAAGGCAAGATATAAATTGAAAATAAATAAATAAATAAACAAACAAACAAATAGTTCCAGATCTGCCATGCAGGTAGTGTTCAGAGTGCGGTGCTGGGGAACTGCTGCTCTGCCTCTTGTCCTTTGCCTATGGAGTTCCCCAGGGTTCCATGTTGTCCCCCATGCTTTTCGACATCTATGTAAAGCTTCTTGGAGAGGTCATCCGGAGGTTTTAGCTAAGTTGCCACCAAGATGCAGATGACACTGAGCTCTATCTTGTGCTACCAGCGGATCCCAGGGAGCCTGTGGAAACCATGAACAGGTGCCTGGAGGCAGTTTTGGAGTGGATGAGGGCTAACAAGCTGAAACTTAAATCTTAACAAAATGGAGCTGCTACTGGTGGGAGGAGGGTCTGACCCTAGAAATATCCCCTGTTTTGGATGGGGTTGCACTCCCCCTAGAAGAGCAGGTTCATAGCTTGGGGGGTGCTCCTGGAACTAGGCCTTCTGTTGGATAAACAGGTGGCAGCAGTGGGCAGGGGTGCCTCTCAGCAGCTTTGGGAGGTGAGCCAGCTGCAGCTCTTCTGTGCAGAAAAGATCTTGCCGCCATGGTTGGTACATGCCCTGGGAACATTTAGATTAGGTTATTCCAATGTACTGTATGTGGAACTGCCCTTGAATACTGCCTGAAAGCCACAGTTGGTGCAGAATGCTGTGGCCAGGAGTTGATTGGTGTGGGTCATAGAGACCATTTAACTCCAGTTTTGCTCCACCTACATTGGCTTCCAATTTGCTTCAGGGCTCTATTCAAGGTGCTGGTATTGACCTTTAAAGCCTGGTATGGCCTGGGACCAACATACCTAAAGGAGCACCTTCTCCCATATGAACCTACCCATATATTCCGGTCCTCCTTTGGCTCCCCCCATCTGAAGCTAGATGGGTGGGAACCCAAGAGAGGGCCTTCTCAGTCATGGCACCAAAAGTTTGGAACTTCCTCCCCAGGGAGATTCATCTGTCTCCTTCTATTGATGTCTTTTGCCAGCAGATGAAGACTTTTTTGTTTTGTCTTGCATATCCCCAATAATGGTTACTGGCCCTCCTCCTGGTGTTGTTTGTGTGTGTGTTTTAAATTACCTTATGGTTTAAAATGTATTTTTAATTTCTCAAATGTTTTAATTTAAAAAAAAAATTCATCACCTTGTGGACCCTAATGAGGTGGAAAGATGGCATAAAATGTTTAAAATATATAACGCTTTCATTGTACACATAAACATCTTTTTAAAACTGTGTACCTTACATTGCAGCAGGAGGGAGTGGTGAGAAAATGAACACTTTGTGGGTAGAAATCTTTCCATCCATAAAAAAATGCTTGGGTGGATCCAAAGCTATGTCTGTCCTCTCCCTGGAAAGATGCACCATATATTTGGCTTGGGAGGAAAAACGGTCATGATTTGAATTTTATTCCTTACATGAATACTACTGTCTTTTATAGTTTCATTCCCACATCTAAATACACTGCTCTTTCGCAGGAGGGAGAAAGAATACTATTGGAAATGTCTGGCTACAATGAATGAAAGACCAAAGAGAGAAAGCTCAGAGAAAGGAATCGTTTTTGTGTGAAGTTAGTGCTACCTAGTTAAGACTTAAGTATTTCTCAGATACAAGCAAGGATGGAAGTTTAGTGTTGTGGTTGCAGACATTCTGCTGCAGCATTTTGGGGTTTCATGTTTCGGCGGCTGAATAGCGTCTGTGTGCCGAGCTATTGTGGTTCGGTAGCTGACAGCAGTCAAATAAGCACGGCTCTCTTCCTGACTTAATCATTTCTATTACTCTCAGTGTCAAAACAATAATGTCAGGAAAATGGCTTTGCTGACACCATAGATTAGTGCTGAATGATTCAAAACATCTTCTGACTGGAGTTTCCAGAAAATTGCATATTACAATTGAAAATTAAAGAGCTTACATCTTTCCAAACTGTATCAAGAGATACGGTGCTGTGTGCATAGTACAGGTTTCCAAAGGGGATGATCAGTTGTAAAACTCATTGTGCGTATTAGAACATTAGCAAATTCCTCCATACTTGCTGTGTTGTACTAAGAGATTAGTTTGGAACAGCTTTGTGTTAAAAGGAATCACTCAACTGTATGACCTTCAGAGAAGCGTTAACATTTAGAATCTCCACCACAGCTGAGAAAAGAGGCTAGAGTTTTGTCAAAAACAATTAAATCAATATTTCATGGTTTCCCTTCCCATCATCAGCCTCTTTGGCTTGTGGGGAAAAAAAACATGAAAAGGCATTTGCTGGCAAATCTGGAGGAAGAGGTGGGACTTATAGTAGCCATCATTTGCATTCAGGGATAGGCCACATGTTGTAGCTCAGCTGTGAGAGAAAATCATATGCAAGAACAGCCCATTCCTTGTGTAGCTACCATATAGGGAGGCTAATGTTAGCAGGATTCATGTTATAATGGATGCAAATTTTGTGAACATACAAGACTAACAGTACAATCCTGAGAACCCTTTCCTGGGAGCAGGCCCCACTGAATTGACTTGAGTAGAATTCTGAGCAGACCCACTTAGGACTGTTTTTTTAGTGTGGTAATTTTTGATTTATTTCTGTTTATATTTATTTTATCAAAATATGTTGTATAGCCTTCCTTCCACCACCACCCCCAAGAGGGCCTCAGACAGTTTATGAAAGTATCACACATACACAAAAAACCAACATTCAATAACAAAATAATAAACAACATTTTAAAAATGTTATAAGTAGAAATCCTTGTCACAATATAAACTCCCACTGGCATAGATTTTGATAGAAAGGTCTCTAAAACAAAAGACTGCCAAGGCCAATATACTCCTGACATCTTGTGGGAACTGTGCAGAAGGCCAGAGTAACTGCTGAAGAATCCTGATCAAGGAGAGGGAGTGTTATTAGTATGGTAGATAACATTACAACAGTAGAAAAGAGTAAGAGTCCCGTAGCACCTTAAAGACTTTGTGGCAGGATATGAGCTTTTCTGAGACACTGTTCACTTCTTCAGATAATGAAGGAGTGAGCTGTGACTCACAAAAGCTCATTGTTGTTGTTGTTCAGTCGCACAGTCGAGTCCGACTCTTTGCGACCCATGGACCAGATCATGCCAGGCCCTCCTGTCTTCCGCTGTCCTCTGAAGTTTGCTCAATTTCATGTTCGTTGCATCGATGATACTGTCTAACCATCTCATCCTTTGCCGTCCCCTTCTTCTTTGACCTTCAATCTTTCCCAGCATCAGGGTCTTCTCCAGTGAGTGCTTCCATCTCATTTGGTGGCCAAAGTATTTGAGCTTCAACTTCAGGATCTGGCCTTCCAGGGAACAGTCAGGGTTGATTTCTTTTAGGTTTGAATGATTTGATCTCCTTGCAGTCCAAGGGACTCTCAAGAGTCTTCTCCAGCACCATAGTTCAAAAGAATCTATTCTTCGACGCTCAGCCATCCTTATAGTCCAACTTTTGCAGCCATACATTACTACTGGGAATACCATTGCTCTGACCATGTGGACTTTTGTTGGCAGGGTGATGTCTCTGCTTTTTATCATGCTGTTTAGGTTTGCCATCACTTTCCTCCCAAGGAGCAGGCATCTTTTAATTTCATGGCTGCAGTCACCATCTGCAGTGATCTGGGATCCCAGGAACGTGAAGTCTGTCACTACTTCTACGACTTCCCCTTCTATTTGCCAAGGAGTGATGGGGCCGGATGCCATGATCTTAGTTTTTTGATGTTGAGCTTCAAGCCCACTTTTGCGCTCTCCTCTTTCATCCTGAGCAAGAGGCTCTTGAGGTCCTCTTCACTTTCTGCCATCAGAGTGGTATCGTCTGCATATCTGAGGTTATTGATCTTTTCCCCAGCAATCTTAACTCCAGGTTGTGATTCATCCAGGCCAGCATTTCACATGATGTACTCTGCATATAAATTAAATAAGTAGAGTGACAATATACATCCTTGTCGTACTCCTTTTCTTATGCTAAACCAAACAAAAGCTCATATCCTACCACCAATTTGGTTAGTCTTAAGTGAGCAGTGACTCACGAAAGCTCTACCACATATTTTGTTAGTCTAAGGTGCTGCTGGACTCTTATTCTTTTCTACTGCTTTGTTGTTGTTGTTCAGTCACACAGTTGAGTCCGACTCTTCCCAACCCCATGGACCACATCACGCCAGGCCCTCCTGTCTTCCATCGTGCTCCGGAATTTGCTTAATTTCATGTTTGTTGCCTCAATAATACTGTCTAACCATCTCATTCTTTGCTGTCCCCTTCTTCTTTGACCTTCAATCTTTCCCAGCATCAGGGTCTTCTCCAGTGAGTACTCCCTTCTTATTTGGTGGCCAAGGTATTTGAGCTTCAGCTTCAGTATCTGGCTTTCCAGGGAACAGTCAGGATTGATTTCTTTTAGGATTGACTGATTTGATCTCCTTGCAGTCCAGGGGACTCTCAAGAGTCTTCTCCAGTACCATAGTTCAAAAGAATCCATTATTCGGCACTTGGCCTTCAGCGCTCGCTGCCACAGACAGACTAACATAGCTCCCCATCTTGATCTAGCACACCAGTACAAGAGATTCTTGGAGTTCTGTGCTCCTAGTATTTACTTTAACAGTCAGGTACATGGGTGGGGTCAATCCTGGTTGGGACAACGGTGTAAAGGAGGAAGGGAAAGTTGCCAGCTCCAGGATGGTAAATTCCTGGACACTTGGGGGTGGAGCCTGGGGTGGGGAGGGGAATCAACAGAGATGTGATGCCATTAGGGTTGCAGGTCTTCTGCTATAACAGGAGACCTCCCACTGGCAACCTGCACTGCATGCCACTGCTCCTTTGGACAGCAGGAGGATTTTTTTTAAAAAAATTGCTGCCATCATGTGTGACAGCTCCCCCAGCTCTCCTGCTGGGTGCCAGCCATCTGCTGGCAACCCTAGATGCCATAGAGTCTGCCATTTTCTCCAGAGGAACTGATGGCTGGAGTGCAGGCAATGCTTAAAGCCCTTCCATGCTGCAATATCCAACAGAACTGGGCCCTCATGTGCCTGACTTTAAAAATGGGGGGAACCACACTGGGGGCTCTATTCACAGACTGCCCAGCATCTTGTGCCAGTAAGCCTTAGGAGATGGCCCTTAGTGGAGCAAAAGATCCCAGGTTCAGTTCCTGGTAGGTCACCGTACAAAATCGGTCACCTCCAATTGAACTGGTGAGTCCCAACTTGTCTATGCCCTCATCTAAGGGTAGGTCAATGTGGTGTCATAGACTGGGATAAGGAAGACCGCAGCAAAAATCTGTGCTTTTAGCCATGAAGTTCATACAGTGTCTTGTACTTTTTACAATATCCCTTAATAGCAGACTTCAGCAAGTTGCAGTGATGCTAAAATGGGATGACCTGTGTTAGACTGCCCTTGACCTACTTGGAGAAAGACTGGGACACAAGTGTGATAAATAAATAAATTGAACACAGTTTCAGCTACCTCAAGGCTGTCAGCATTTTCATTGTAAGATTGCAGCTGCCTTTCTCCCCTTCTCCTTACACTGTGTAGGAAGGATTAAGGAATCTTCTGGTCCAAACAAAGGACCTTGAGTTTTGAGAGTCCCAGTGGGGGCTCCTCCAGTGACTTACGGCCTGACCTTGAGTAAATCTTGTGAACTCTTTGTGCTATATTCTGCCTTTGCTGTTGTGTTTGTTAGGAACATGGAATCTCACTGGGAAACAGATGCTATACTTTGTATGATAAATAAATTACATACACCAAGATACTATGCAGTGCAGTCTAGTGGGAAGAAAGTAAATCAGTTCTCCAACATTCTGCTTCAAAGCCAGATTTTACTCAAATATGGTTATTAAAGAAAGAGATTGTCTGTTAGCCTCTAAAACAGGTTCCCACAGTGGGCCATCCAGCCCTTGGCGGGGAAGACAAGCAGCAGAGCACCTGGACGAACATGTGAAGTAGAGACCAATGGAGGAAAGTGCAACTTTTTGACCTTCTGTTGGCAGCATGTATCTGGATGTGGGACAATAAAATGAGAAGGAAAGGACAGAAGCCAAGAAAATCCTGGGTGGATGATCAGGGTGAGAGGCTTCAGCTCCAAAAGTAGTAGAAGTGAATATTCAAAATTATCTGCAGGCATCCCACAAGCTAATATGGCATTTGAGAATCTGTGTAATAATTCCATGCCCCATCAGACTTAAATAACACACACACAATTGGAGAATCCATCAATTAATAGACAGTTTCTCTACTACCAGGGAAGGACACTATTTTAGGTGACTTTCAAAAAACCAAATGAGACAAATGCAAGAAAAATAGATCACACTGATCACCATCAATGCAACCCTAAGAAGAGTTGCATCCTTCTAAATCCGTTGAAATCAATGGTATTAGAAAGGTTTAACTCTGTTTAGAATTCCATTGTTATTGAGGAATGAGGAATGACTTTGTAGATTTCTCATTACTGTTACTTCTAACTTTTGTCACTTATATGTGTGAGTTCAAGGTATTAAGGCTAGTTTTAAGAATTACAAGTGCTGCTAGTCCATCCCCAGTGGGGTTTCAGAGCACAGGTCTCTTCAGAGCGGGCAGTCCTTTTCTGACACTGTGACCCCATGCACAGTTAATCCAGTCTAAACCCATTGATTTTTGAAAACAAATGGTGCAAGGCTGCCTTCTCCACACTGCTGTATTTTTAAAAAATTGTTTAATTATCTCCTGCTGTATATCTTTTCCTCAATCCTACTATTTAAAATATTGCCATAAATACTAAATGACAGGCCTTTTCCCAGTCTAGTCCTCAAGCAATATTCCTACAAACCTTCATTAAGTTTATATGGCCACCCAGCTTTTGAGGCTGGGCTGGAGCTACAGCCACCAAGGCAATTTGGGCAAAGCCTTCTAAAACCATTTCAGTAGTTATGTTTCCAGCACTCCTATTCCACATAATGGAAGAATGTGCTATACATGATCATTTTCACATGCATACATCTTAATATGCACAACTGTCAATTTGTTTGAATCGGGCAGTGTATGTGTATTCTGGCTTCAGCATGCATGATCAGCAGCCCAGAGCTTTCAGGGTGCACATTCATGCATACCAGCTGGAATATATGCACATTTCCTGATTCAGACAAAATATTACATGCCAGTTATGTGTAGCGCACTGTCCTGGTGTACTCACTAAAAGCCCTGGAAAAATAACATACAAAGAGGCATCTGAAAGGGTTGCATCCATATCTAGCCTGAGTGATCCGCAGTTCTTTTGGTTGACTAATAGTCCATTCAGATAAATGTGGCCCTCTCTCATGACTAAACAATGGCATAGCCAGTAATCTCTTCAAAAAGATCTATAAGGAGGTTGTAATGATTTTTCAGGAAACTGCATTTAGTTTTGTTTTGTCTTGTTTTCATCTGAAGGGAAAGCAATGCAGGCAAATATTTCCAGACTGACAAGCATTCCTGCCTGGACAGCTGAGCAGAATGCTATCCTTCTAGCTTACAGTGATTTATGGATTTTTGCTAATTCTTAGGAAATCTCCTCTTGTACAAAGGGGCATCTATCCTCACACCCAAGAATGAAATATTGGGTCATGGTTCATTATAAAGAACTGGCAGTCATTTTTCTTTTCTGCCAGTCAACTAACAGTGAGATATTTCATGTTATCTGATGAAGTGTGCTTGCACACAAAAGCTTATACTGTGAATAAAACTTTATTGGTCTTAAAGGTGCTACTGGACTCAAACTTTGTCCAGTGGGAAGGAAAGGAAATTTATGGAAAACAGCAATAAAACTGATACTTCAGCCTTCCTTTCCTTCCATATAAGGCTGAAGGAGATATTGATCTCTGAGAACAAATGGCACGATTTCCTCACCCCCACTCCAGCAGTATTTGGAGACACAGGTTTCCACACTGTCATTTTTGCCACCCATTTGTCCCTCTTGTTTTGGGTCCCCCCTTTCCCACATGTGTTTTGGTCCTTCTGGGACTACTAGAGAGAGCAAAACACATCGGGCGGGGGGGGACCCCTGAAGCAATGGGGACACACAAGTGATGAAAATCAGAATGTGGAAGAGCACAGAGGAGATTCCCCCTAGGCCTCTTCAATGTACAGACAGTCTAGATTCCACAGTACCAGATGGTGTTCTGTCATTCCATACTTCTCCCTGGAACAGCAACGTTTCTTTTGAGAGACATCAAACTTTTCAATCACTTAAGACTCACATTCTAACTTTATCTTTTGCTCCCACCAAATGCTAATTCCCTCAGACTGATGCATAAGCACAAGGAGTTTGTGCATTTTGCTTGCCAAAAATCTATGGAGTAGAGGATGGATTATTTTTAGCAGAACAAACACACATGCACACAGACTTGGGAGGGGCCATACAGGCCATCTAGTCCAACCCCCTGCTCATTGCAGGATCAGCCTAGAGCATCCCTGGCAAGTGTTTGTCCAGCTGTTGCTTAAAGACTGCCAGTGAGGCAGAGCTCACCACCTCCCTAGGCAGCTGATTCCACTGTTGCACAACTCTTACTGTAAACAAGGTCTTTCTAATATCCAGCCGGTACCTTCCTACCCTTAATTGAAACCCATTATTGTGAGTCCTATCCTCTGCTGCTGTTTAGGTTTGCCATCGCTTTCCTCCCAAGGAGCAGGCGTCTTTTAATTTCATGGCTGCAGTCACCATCTGCAGACTCGACCGTGCAACTGAACAACAACAACAACAACATCCTCTGCTGCCAACAGGAACAGCTCCCTACCCTCCTCTAAGTGACAGCCCTTCAAACATTTAAAGAGAGCAATCATGTCCCCCCTCAACCTTCTCTTCTCCAGACTACACATCCCAAGTCCCACAGCCTTTCGTCATAGGGTTTGGTCTCCAGGCCCCCAATCATCCTTGTCGCTTTTCTCTGCACACACTCCATACTGTCTACATCATTTTTGAAGTAAGGACTCCAGAACTGCACACAATACTCCAGGTGCAGCCTGACCAATGCCGTATACAGCAGGACTATGAAATCTTGCAATTTGGATGTTATGTCTCTACTGATACACCCCAAGATTGCACTAGCCTTTTTTGTTGCCACATCACACTGGTTGTTCATATTTAACTTTCGGTCCACCCTTACCCCAAGATCTTGTTCACACACACTGCTACCCAGAAGTGCATCATCCACCCAGTATGTGTGTTCCTCATTTTTGTTACTCAAATGTAGAACTCAGCACTTATCCTTGTTAAATTGCATCTTGTTCACATCCACCCACTTTTCCAATATGTTTGGATATTGTTGAATTCTGTCTCTATCTTCTGGTGTGTTTGCTGCTCCTCCCAATTTGGTGTGATCTGCAAATTTAATGAGTAGTCCCTCCACACCCTCATCCAGATCATTTATAAAAATATTTATAAAAACAATCTAGGACTACGGAGTACCTCCTGTCTACAGCTGCTTGCAAAACTCTTGCCCAGGGTCTCAAAGAGAGAGAGAGAGAGAGGGGGGGGGGAACAGACACCTCCAGCTGCTACAGGTCTCCCAGAAGCAGCAAATCACTCCAGGAAGCAGCAAATCACTTCCAGAATCCCGGAACTCCCATGAGAGAGAGAGAGAGAGGACAGACCCACCCAGTACCCAATATCAATAATGGGCTCCAAAGCTGAATGTGCAGAAATTCTCCAATGCAGTTCATATGATCCCCTGAACATCTGTGAGGGTGGGTGGTGAACACTGTCATCTTGCTCCTCACTCCTCAATGTGTTTCTTATGTTTTCAGCTCCTCCATTTTGATTTTATTGCATCATTATTTATCTTATGGTATTACCTGCCTTGGGTCCCGCTTTGATGTGGAAGAAATGTAGGATGCGTATGCTTCCTAGCATCACACACATCAGAACAAAGTAGCAGCTCTTCCATGGTTCTCCCTACATCAGGTTGGGGTGATGAGACAGTCACACCCACAAACCCAAGATCAGCGATGGGCTCCTGCCAGGGAACATCCAACCACCCAAGTCTTAAGTG
Organism: Gekko gecko; assembly: GCA_029375565.1. NCBI lineage: Eukaryota > Metazoa > Chordata > Lepidosauria > Squamata > Gekkonidae > Gekko > Gekko gecko. The sequence goes on along the minus strand of JAPDNY010000001.1, from coordinate 65,654,146 downwards.
GTACAGAGAGGAAAGCAGCACCTGCTTCCAAATCCTATCCATACTCAGAACATCACATCCACTTCTTCAAGTGTCATGTGCTTTGCCAATCAAGGGAAGCCAATCCTACAGTCTAACAACTGCTTAGACCAAAGTCCAGAGTCAAAGACCAAAGGCACAAAAAGCTAGTTTGTAAGAGTCTACATGTAATATTTCCTCCAGGGTTGTTCCCAGGTCAGATGGAGAGTCATGTTCTGATGTTCTGTGCTTCCCATGTTTGTGAGAGCCTGGTTCAGATCAGGATAAACATATGGAACAGAAGTTCATCAGTTGCTATTAGCCACAGGGTATAGATGGGAACGCTCAGTCTGGGGCAGGTGATGCACTCTGTTCTTGAAGCTGGAGGGGGCAGCAGTGGGAGGGCTTCTAGTGCCCTGGCCCCACTGCTGGACCTCCTGATGGCACCTGGTATATTTTGGCCACTGTGTGACAGAGTGTTGGACTAGATGGGTATGGGCCATTGGCCTGATTCAACATTGGCTTCTCTTATGTTCTTATGTAGGACCACAGTTTGTAGAGCAAAGAGCTTACCCTTTCTCCCTACACTGTCTTCTTGTGCTGAAACAGCTCCAAAGGGGTGTTATTTCCCCCATGTGGTGGGACACATGTGTACTAATAAGCTACTTGTGAAATGTTCACTGACAGGGCAAATAACAATTTCATGTTTGGAAAACTACATGGGGGGAGGGGGAGGGGAGGACTAAGCCATTTCTGTCTGTGTGCCATGGTCCCAAACCTATCTGGATGTGTGCTCATGCTAGGAAGTGTGGAACTTAAGAACACACCTCAAAAACTGACTTCCGGACGTCCCCAGGGAAAGGGTGATATGCAGGGCTATTTTGGGGCAGGAACGCACAGGAACGGAATTCTGGCTGGCTCCCTAGCATAATAGGCCACACCCAATAGCGGAAACTCATTAGAACTGGCTACATTAGGGGTGTGTGGCCTAACATGGAAAGGAGTTCCTGCTCCAAAAAAATCCCTGGGTTTTGATAACAAACAAGGTAAACAGAATAAAAAATAAAAGTTGGGTGTGGCTGGAGGACCACACTTCTGGTAACATGGGGGTGTGGCCTAATAGGCTAATGCGTTGTGCTGTTAGGGTTGTGGACTACTATGCTAATGAGTTTCTGCTGATGGGTGTGGCCTACTATGCTAATGAGTTCCTGCTGGGCTTTTTCTACAAAAAAAGCCCCGGCAGGGGTCTCCCCAAGATACCCACCAAGTTTCAAGAACATTGGATTAGGGGGTCGAATTCTATGGGCCCCCAAACAAGTTGCCCCCATTCCCTCCAGTAACTTATTTTCCCACCATAGAGAACAATGGAGGGAATGGGGGCAACCTGTTTGGGGGCCCATAGAATTGGACCCCCTGGTCCAATGTTCTTGAAACTTGGTGGGTATCTTGGGAAGAGGCTCCATAAGCTACCCTGTGAGTTTGGAGCCTCTTCCTCAAACCCCCTCCCCTCCAGCCCCCAGAATATACCATATGTTTTCACCATTGACTTCAATGGCCAATAGGATATAATGGGGCTGAATTGCCGCCAAATTTCTTTCATTCCCTTCTTTCCTTCTCTCTTTTTCCTCTTTCCATCCTTCTTCTCTTCTCTTATCTCTTTCTTTCTTTCCCACCTTCTTCTCTTCTCTTTTTTCCTTCTTTCCGTTTCCCTCCTTCTTCCCTCTCTTTCTTTCCCCTTTCCTTCTCTTTCTTTCCCTCTTTCCTTCCTTCTTTCCTTCTCTACTCTCTCTCTTTCCTTCCCTCTTTCCTCCTTCTGTGGTCCAACTCTCATGAGAAGGAGTTTAAACTTTAAACCCTTTCTCTCTTAGCTCCCCCACCCAGGCCAGCTGGGGAAGGGAAGGGAAGAGGATGCTTTTGAAGATGATGTCAGAGGGCGTGGCATATGCTAATAGCCAAATAGCTCATTAGCATACCATTTGCTAATGGGCTCCTGCAGCTGTTTTTCTACAAAAAGACCCCTGGTCACAGGGATTGCTAAAATAGCTAACATCTCTATGTGTGTATAAAGTGCCATTGAGTCACAGCCAATTTACTGCAATCCCAGCAAAGGGCTTTCAAGGCAAGTGAGAAGCAGAGGTGGTTCGCCATTGCCTTCCTCTTCAGACTCGTCCTTGGTAGTCCCCCATCCATCTATTGACCCCGCTTAGCTTCCATGATCTGACAAGATCAGGTTATCTCATGCTGCTTTCCCTCCAGAACACCTTGTGTGTAAGAAATCCCATGTTTTTGTTCAGACCTGGTAAGAAGATAATGCTGAACTTCTTAACCAGTTCTAATTCAGTGCTTTCATGCTGGATTCTTTTGCTGGAGGATAGTGATTAGCCATAGCATATATCCTAAAAGATTAAAATGTTTCCCCGCTGGTGTATGGAGCCCAAGCTCTTTAGAGCTTTGGAATAGGGATGCTACTGAATTTTGCAGCCCCACACTTGCAACTCAAAAATCCCCAGTTGGTTTCACTTTTCTCTTGGGTGCATCAAACCCACGAGTTTTAATTTTCACATTGTTTCTGGTTTCTTTGTGCTCATTGTTTTTCCTGCAGTTTGTAACATCATTTCCGCATCAGTTGCATCTAAATGGTGCGTAAAGTAAAAACAGCATTAATGTGGCTTCAAAGGGGGCATCAAAGAGACAAATTAACTGGGGACACCAGCAATGAAAATAGGCAAATGAAAAGTCTCACACTGACATTATATGAAAGCAAAAAAGATGTGAAAGGGTGTTATTCCAGTGTCTCTGCTTTGGAAACATTTGTGTTTTACATTTCCTTGCAAGCTGCTGAAGCCAGTGAGGTGACACAGAACAGCTGTGAAGAAGTGTGTGTTTGCTGAGGCTGAAGAATAGCTTTGTAGGCAGTATCTAGCCAGTCTGGTTATTGTGCTAATGAAACATTTATAGATTTCTCCACAAGGCTGCTGCATTTGGACTTCCCTGTGCTGAAAAGCCTTCATCGAAACTGCTGTCAACCCTGTAAATTACAGTTGAACAACTCAAACAAAAGCCATTAATTTTTTTGCACTCGGATGACAGCAGATTGCCTTCCTTCTCCTTTTATTGCCGCCTGAGATTTTTTCTCAAAGTAGCAGGACAGATAATACATCTTTCGCTTGATTCATGCTGAAGGATCCGGCCGAAGGAATTCTTCTGTGTTTTGTAGTGCATTGTAACTGTGTCTGCCTCTTCCCTAACTCAAAGAGACCAGGAAATGGGAAACGGTGCCAAAGATACAGCACTGAGAATTGGTGAAGGCTTGCCAGTTCCCTATTCACAAATTAGAAACAGTATATGAGCCTGGGGTTTGGAAGGTGTTTAAGAACAGGAAAGAAAATTCACCATTTCATAAGTCTCTTTCTGCTGTCAGGGCAAGGCCTGGATTTTAGATGGTAAATCACTGCCATCTAGTGTTGAAGGCTGAAAGGGACACTAAAGCTGTAATCCTATAAATATAATAAAACTGGAGTCTAGGGGCACCTTCAAGATCAACAAAATGTGCTCCTGCTTAAGTTGTTGTTTTTTTACTCTGGAGTAAATTTTGTTAGTCTTTGATATGTGATTTCATTCTGCTGCTATGGACTAACACAGTAACTCCTTGGGAATTATCAGCCCTACTCCTAAATACAGATATGGACCAGTGCAGTGAAGTGGTTAGCGTGTCAGACTAAGATCCTGAAGACCTGGGATCAAAGCTTCTGTGAGAGAAGCTTGCTGGGTGACTGTTAAGTATGAGACTTAAGGCAGCAGCTCATGAACAGTGATTCAGCTTTATTTACAAAGGTAGGAAACAACACGAAAACAGGAGAGCAACAGGCCCTCTTTTAAACTATCTGGGCTGGCATAGCCACGCCCCTTGTTGTATGAATAACCAATCAAAACAGTAACATAGCAGCCAATACATTTATCTCCCTCCATAACCTTCTAGTATCCTGATTGGCCTGCTACGCAGAGTAGCCAGTCAGAGTTTGTTCTTTTGGATACCAGGCCTAGATAGGAGTGAGATTCAAGCTCTGTTATTTATGTATACCAGATACATAACAGTGACTGTGCGCCAGTGAGCCTTTCTCAGCCTAATTTCCATTCCAGGGTTTCTGTGAAGAGAAAATGGAGGAGACAGGTTGATGTATGATCCTCTGCGTCTGTGGAGAAAGATTGTGGTATAAAATGTAGCAAAGAAATACCCATTAAATATCCCATTAAATTCCTTAGGGCTTAGGCTGATCTCATTTCTTCTCATTTTGTGGCAGTTCTCATAAAATAACTCTGGGTTCTTATGTTTGACCTTTATACATGTTCCAACTTCGTTTCCCAGGGACAGTCCTTGTATTCTGCTACCTAGCCCTGGTAAATCACACTTTCTGTGTGTTCCCTGTATTACTAGCTGGACAATTAAGACACTCTGGATTGAAAGACTCCCAACGCTCGCCAGTAACAGAAAGTAGAACACAACTTTATTAAACAAGAAAGACTTAACTAACTGTATACTCTAGGCTTTCCTCCTGGCCTCCCCCCGGAAATGCTTCCAATCCAGGCTTCCCTTTGACCCCTGAACCAGGAATTACTCTCATAGTCCCTATTTTTGCCTTTGGGGAATGTCTTAATAAGATATGGTTCCTATGAAGTTCCATATCTGTCCTTCTCTCCAGGATCTCAAGAAGTTAAATGTCTGAGTGGGCAATAGACTCATTTTGTTTTTGAACCCATGGAGGAATCCAGATGTACAATGCAGTGCATAGTCAGCCTTTTCTCACACCATACTGCTGACATATATTTTGAACATCTGGTGAAATGTTTTGAAGGCATATTGTTAACTAAAAGAACCACACCTGTTTAACCTCTAAATCATGGCTATTGCAGATAAGAAAATATACTGGGATGGATCCAGGCTAAATTGTCTAATGGCAGACTTTAATGCCACCTCTCTCCCACAGCAGCCCACCTCTCCAAGAAATGCTGCTCCAGGAGGACAAGGGTTTCCCCATTTTCTCCATTGCCCCCCCACACCTTCCCCTTTCTTCTTTCTGCACAGAGACACAGGGTGTGTTCAGACGGATCTTTTGATCTGCCATAGGAACAACTCCCTTGCGGATCAAAAATGCACGACCAGACAGAAACATCTGGGAAATATTTCGGTCCCGTAGGCATCCCGTTCTGCTGCGCCTCCAATCCTGATTTTAAAAGTAGCAGTTTCAATGTAGGGTTTTCGCTTACCCGCGCAACAACTGCAGACTTTCTTCCGTCTGGTCACTCCATTAACGCGCAATGCTCCCGTCGGCTCGGTCTGACGTCAGACCGAGCCGACGGGGGCGCGATTTTTAAAAATTGAAACCCCATGTGCGCTTTAACGAGGAAACGCATTCAGCGATAAGCGCTACGAGGAATGTAATATTCATGCTTATTTCTTTTAGGGACAAGATGTTACCGCGATGGGAGATGGAGGGGGGAAGGACTGTTCTAACTTGCAAAATAGTCCCTCCATTGATCATGATGGCAATGGCAAGGGGAGGACCGGGACTTTGCTGAAAACCCTCCGCGTCAGTTCTCCAAGGAGGCGCAGCCTTGCCTATGCGAATGTACAAAACTTTTTTTAAAAAAATCCTCGGTGGATGCCGTGTAGACAAATCACGGCGGGAACAACGCGCGGTGAGGCTATTTCATGGGGGGCGTCTGGTCGTGCTAGGCTGGATTAAAAAAATCGGGATAAAATTTTAGGAGGGCTCATGGCGCGATTGACTGGCCGTCTGAACGCAGCCTGAGGTAAGGGAATGACATTTTTCTTCTGCCAGTGTAAGTAATTCTGTCTCCATTTATCTCAGTTATCTCCAGACGGGAGGAGATAATTGCCAGACAAAGCAGTTGTCTTTTCCTAGCCCAAGTACCAGCTCTGTTCCTCCTTCAGTTGTGGCTGCCCTTATTAAATCATAACATGGATGAGCAACAGAAACCAACAATCTGCCAGTTTTTGACCTCTGCACTGTGACCACAACATATTTTCCAGTGCTTTATTATTCCCTGTAGAAGATTTATTTCTGAGGTGATAGTCACTGCTTTGGTTAAAAATAATGCTTATGTTTAAGCCTTGCTGTTCTGACTTCCATAAGAGACATAACATTATCAAATGTTGAAACACTGCTTCTTGTATGTCCATTATCAAATATGTCAACTATGAATGCCACCAATAAGTCCACTTGCAAATATAGTCAAATAAGTGGGAATTAGCAAGGACTTGCAGGAGACATGTCACTTCCCCCTCCCCCACTATTTCTACTTTCCCTTTCCTGAAAGCCCCATAGCCTTTCCCCTTTACTGCTTCCTTCTCACCATAGCCTGTCCCCTTCGGGTTGCCTGATCCAAATTGGGAAATTTATTGGGATTGTGGGTGGAGCCTTAGATGGGCAAGGTTTGTGGAAGGAAGCAACCTCAACAGGCTATAATGCTATAGGGTCTACTCTGCAAAGCAGCCATTTTCTCCTGGGGAACTGATCTCTGCCATCTGGAGAGTAGTTGTAATTCTGGGTGATCTCCAGCCCCCACTAGGAGGTTGGCAACCCTAGTTCCCCTGGAAGAAATGGCTGTTTTGGAAGGTGTAGTCTATAGCATTGTACCCCTCTGAGGTCATCCCTGTTGGGAAATGTGGTAAAAATAGTTAGATATTCAGAGTTTGTAATGGCTCTTTGTTCACTGGAGAGGAGGCATTTTCTTTCTATGTAAAAATTTTTATTTCTAAAGGGAAGGGTACATGGGAAATCTACAAAACAACAAACACTTAAGACTCCATCCTTACTGTTACAAGTACAACAACAGACAGACAGCCCACACAGTTGATATTGGAGGTTCTTCTTTCTTTTTGATTCTAGAAGGAAATCATCTGAATACATTAACCAATGATTGTGAGTAAATAGACTCCAGTTTCCCAGGTTTTCTCTCTATTGGCTCTCTGCTGGGTCCCGTTCCAGGTCAGTCTAAACAACAGCACACAAGGTAAACACATTAACCCTATAATGACTGAATTTAGATCTTGCAGTGCACATATTTCCAATATTTCCCTCTACAATGCCCATCATCTCCAGACTCCACCCCCCAAAATCTCTAGGAATTTCCTAACCTGGAGTTGGTAATAACACTATCTCTTTCCCACCCAGCAGCCAGCCTATCTTTATCTGCCCCTCTGTCTTACACTTTCCCTCTCTCCTTTGGCTCCCTTTGCCTACAAAACCATGGCTCAGTTGTGTGGTGCTGGCCAGTGGTCCAGGCCCACTTGCATAGTACGGAACCCTTAAGGACTTGTGGGGTTGCACTTCAGTTCCCCCTGTATCCTCTTCCCCACAATATTTCCTCTTTCTCTCCCCATGGCAATCCCCATATCCTCTCCCCTTTTTCTGCTTCATTCTCTCCTTCATAGCCATTCATCAACCTTGCCTTTGCAGCCATTCGCCAACCATCTAACCAGGGAGTTTCCACAACGTGATGGGGCTTTGAACATGGGTTTCCCAGACCCTACTCTGAAACTCTAACTGCTATACCATGCTGCTTTTCATAGGCTGGCTGCTGTTGAAGAGTAGCAAGCAGCCAGGCCTAGTTGAGTCATGCAAGTTATGTGGTACCTGGAGATCTCCCAGAGTTATAACTGAACTCCAAACAACACAGATCTACCCCCCCCCCGGAGAAAATGACTGTTTTGGAGAGTGGATTGTATAGCATAATATCCAGCTGAGGCCTTTCCCCTCCCCAAGCCCTGCCTCCTCAGTCTCCACCACAAAATCTCCAGGAATTTCTCAACCTGGAGCTGGTAACCCTAGCCAGGCCTGGCCCCAATGAGTTCTCCGTCAAAGGCCAAAATAGGCCTGAAAAGGGCCCTCCCCCTTCCTTTTATTTACAGAATCCAGCCTGGTATACCATGGTTGCCTAGCAACAGCAGCTGAGGGAATTTTTGCTTAAAGCTACAGTTGCCTGTTATAATTTTTGATTTTGTAACATACACAAACACACACACTATTTCTTTTAGATTTCATATATTTCTGCAAACCTGGGGCATTTTTTTTCAGATTTGTCTTGGCCATTCATAGTTCTAGTCACTGGATTTAAGTATCCTCAGGTTTAGCCAACTTGGCTATTAGTATTAGACAAATGGGGACCCGTAAGAAACTTGCAGAGAGGGTGCATCCCTCTCCCCTCTTTGCTTCCCTCCTTCTTCCACCTTCTCTGACAATCTTCTCCCTCTTTCTCCCTCTCCCCTTATCTGTCAACCTACCCCCATCTCTGGCTGCAATCACACACACTAAATAATCCACTTTCAATGTACTTTTGAATTGGATTTTGCCAGTTCACACAGTAAAAATCCAGTTGGAAAGTGGACTGAAAGTGGATTATTTAGTGCGTGTGATCACAGTCTCTGTCAATCTACCCCCTATTTCCCCCCTTTCTCCCAATCCTTTTCTTTCTCCCCCTCCTCTTATCTGTCAGCCAATCCCCATCTCTGTCAATCTACCCCCTTTCTCTGTTAACCTACCCTCCTATTTCCCCATTGTCCCATTCCCTTTATCTGTCAACCTACTCTCTATTTCACTCATTTCTCCCATTCCCCTTGCATGTCAATCTACCCCCATCTCTTTTGCCCACCTTTTCTCCATCAGTCTACCCAGTCCTTCCTACCACCCACCCCTGGCACTTCATTCAACCCAGCTTTGCAGCTCCCCCCCCAACCCTTGGCACTCTATTCACCCACCATTCTTGCTGATCTCCCTATCTACCCCCCCTTGACATTCACTTACCCCCACCCTTACTGCTCTCCCCACCGATCCCCCCAACCTTGGCACTGCACCAACCCCCAACTTTGCAGTTCTCCCTATCTACCTTCCCACCCTTGGAACTCCACTACCTCCCTGCCCTTAGCGTTCACTGACCTCCACCCTTGCTCTCTTCCCACCTAGCCCCCACCTTTGGCATTCCATTACCCCCCACCTTTGGCATTCCTCCTCCTCCTCCTCCACTACCCCCACCCTTGGCATTCACTCACCCCCCTGCTCCCTTCCCACCAGCCCCACCCTTGGCATTCACTCATTGTCTCTGCCGGTCTGTCTGTCTGTCTGTCTGTCTATCTGTCTGTCTGTCTGTCTCCCCCTCCTTCCCCCATCTTTCTGATGGTGTCTCTTCATGCTTGGGCCACCTGTGTCCATGCCAACTGCTAGGCGGCCACCACCATGGAGGGCGGTATCTCCTCCTGACACGGGAGTTGGGCTGCATTGTCCTCTGCTGGGCAGCAGTTTCCCTTATATTTTTTTAAGTTTTTAGATTTTTCTGCACACCTGGGGAGTGCCTCACATGTGTAGGATAATCTCTTTTCCCTCCATGTGCCCTCTTTCTGCAGAAATAAGTACCCACACAAAGGGGCCATGTTCAGAAATAGATATAAAGTTGGGCATCAAATATTTAGATCATATATATAAAATAAAAACCATTCTGACAAACACTGGGTGAATAATCAGATAATAGTTGTTAGATGTCAAGGGTTGAATTCAGCTGTAAATTTCCACTAATAGATTTTTGCAGAATTCCTTCCTTCCACTGCAGATTCCCCTCTCATAGTGTTCCTTGGGATCCTGTGTATCCAACACCATTCTGCCAATGGAAATTCCTTCTACCTATGCTCGTTGCTTGCCTGGAATGCTCTGCAGATGGGGCTTCCATGAGTTGTGACTTGATAGCATGTACTTCTCCTCTAGTACATAAGAATAAAGCCATTGATTTTCTTTAAATCTCTCTTCTGTGAGATCTCCTGTTCCTCCTGTAAGTAAACACATATCTATGCATAAAGAGCAAATTCATGTTTGAAAGAAGGAATACTGTATCAGGATTTTTTTACACATTCTTATTAGAAGTAGATAAGAATCTAATTCATGATCTTGGCTCTGGAAATGTTAATCTATGACGCTGCTCCCCAGCTGCAAAGAGCCTTTATCTAAAGAGCAGCCTCTGGTCTTGGGCAGCATATTTGTAAAGATTTCTTTCTGGGTACAATAATTTGAGCATATAATCACCTAAAGAAAAATAAGATGAAAGGGGTGAAAGCACACAGGCTTGAGCCAGTGTATTCCAGAGTCTCCATCACATTTTCGTAACCCCAGCTAGCTGTTTTACTCTTCATATACAAATGAAACTGAGGCAAGGCTGGTCAACTGTGGGCTAAGGCTAAACTAGTTGCAGATTCTAATCTGGGAGAACAGGATTTGATTCCTCACTCCTCTACATGCAGCTGCTTGATGTGACCTTGGGACAGTTACAAGTTCTTTCAGAGCTGTTCTCTCACAAGCAGTTCTCAAGAGAACTCTCTCAGCCCCACCTACCTCACATGGTGTCTGCTGTGGGGAGGGGAAGGGAAAGGGATTGTAAACCACTCTGAGACTCCTTTGGGTAGTGAAGGGTGGGATATAAATCCAATCTCTTCTTCTCTCTTCTTCTTTCCTATAGTGCAATAATTGTGAGATAGCCAATGATGTCTGGATTCAGCCTTAGTTGTGCAAAAACAGGGCTTGAAGCATCTTTATACTGACTCAGTCCCTTAGGCCATCTAGATCAGTATTGTCGCCCTCTGATTAGCAGCAGCACTCCGGGATGTCACCATTCAAAAGAGAGGTCTTTCCCAATAACCTTAGAACCTTTAGCAAGAAGCACCAAGGACTGAATGTGGGGACTTCTCTATGCCAAGCGTGTGCTCAAGCACTGCATTCCCCTTCATTGCATCCCCCAGCTGTATAGCAATGAAGTGTGGCCACAAACTAATACATGGATGAATCAATCAGTTACATCTAAATAAATTAAACTGTAAAATCTGTGTGAAAGAGATTATTATCACACAATCAGCTCACTGTTGGCAGAGTAATTATAACCAGAATAAAACTTTGCTGGTCTTAACAGTGCCACTGGACTCGAACTTTAATCTGGAGACAGACAAGGAATGACACTCAACAGGAGAGAAGGTGCTAACCTCACTATCCTATCTAATTGTCTTCTGGCTGCCCCCTGCAGGGTCCTCTTTGTACGTACAACAATTTAAGGAAATTGATGAATTAGTGTAGACCATATATAACTTCTTGTTGTTGTTTAGTCACACAGTCAAGTCCAACTCTTCGCGACCCCATGGACCACATTACGCCAGGCCCTCCTGTTTTCCATAGTGCTCTGGAGTTTGCTTAATTTCATGTTCGTTGCATCGATAACACTGTCTAACCATCTCATCCTTTGCCGTCCCCTTCTTCTTTGACCTTCAATCTTTCAATCTATATAACTTAACATCAAATAAAGCTCCAAAGTATTCCAATTCTTAAGCTATTCTTATTATTTAAACTATTCTTATTATTTAAATATACTGTTCAAAGCAATTAGTACACAGACAGGTTAAGAATTTGAAAGAAATTTTACATTCCCAGAATAGACTTCACAATTCCAAAGTGGAGAAAAGACTTCACAGTTCCAAACTGGAATAGCACAAATGTCCATAGAGCAAGTAAATCCAGTCCTTAAGACTTGAGGCAAACAATAAATGATGAGCTGCAGTCAACCCACTCTCCGAATTGTCCAGTGGGTTATCGATCCCTTCATCAGGACTGCACATTGACGGGTTCTCCCAGAAAGGAGTGCCCCAAAACTGCCTTGTTTTACAGCGATGGGAACTCCCTCAGAACAATGTCTTATTTGTCTTTATTCATGATGAACACATGTAGCCTCACTCTGTAGGCATTCTCTCATTTAAACACATGTAAAGACTCCTATCAATTCAATGTGTGGATCTGCCTTGGGCAGATACATGAATGTAAATAATAAAGCATGTACTTATACTTAGGAGACAGGTCCCTTGAGTTCAATGGGACCAAGGAAATGGTCACAAGATTGTAGACTAAGCTTCCTCCCATTTCATTCATGTTGCAAACCCCCCCAAAGGTATATATTCCATTGCTTACACCCTATTTTTTTGCTACTAATGGCACAATCCTATGCCCTTTGGTCTAAGTCTAAGCCCTTTAAAATCAACAGCCTTTTTTGAGAAATACTGTATAAGCCTGCACTGCAAACAGCATATTCAAGACCGGGGGGGGGGAGGATCACCTTGGCACCCTGACAAGTCCTTGAGATCCCATCAAGCATATTCACGGGCACAGGAAAAGCAGAAGACTAAAAACACCTGTTACAAATATGCTTTTGCTGATACAACGTTGTAAATTTGAGAGTATTGGAAAAGTAAGATTGCCTGGGCAGTGGTTCACATATCTCCACATATTTGATCCAGAAACGGATAAAGAAATCTGTGAGTCATAGTAAAAGAATGACATTACATGGCTTACAAAATTACTCTACCATGAGGACATCAAGATCAGAGAAGAAAATGCAACAGAGCAACTCATCATCTCTCAGTATTTCCCAGATTTCAAGTTTTCTGCACAAATGACCAAATTTATAAACATGCATTTCTAGTAAATCATCACTCTGGAGGATTTCATTCCAAGAATAAGCAGGTTCAACACTTCACCAAATTTTATTACAAAAAAGGACTAAATTGTAGGACAGTTTGAACTTGGTGAAATTCTTAAAGTTTCCCATTGTGTGGCATTCTGTCACACTATTATCTTGCTCTTTTAAGAATCTGGCACATCTATCAAACTGGTGAGGATGTCAATAAAATGATGCACATATGGACAAATTACCAATATTTCTGGTCTGAATTTCTGACAGAGATATAAGAAGAGTAACAATCTGACCTCTAAAATGGTATTCCTAAAGCCAATAGGCATGTCTACCATGCAAATATCTGATTATGTGAACAAGAATAAATGTATTTAGTCTCAGCTCACACATGCAGAAGAATGAGGTGGCAGAAACTTTGGAATCATAAAATGGACTACACCACTGCAGACTGCTAATGGAGGATCATGTTTAGCATTCTTCCCTGTATTAAAATTTCCTTGTAAAACAAAAACCAAACCAGCAAGCAAAGAGATCGGTAGAGCATTTCTCCTCACTGAGCTACTTTTCTATTTGCACAGAATTTTTATATGAAGGAGCATTCAAAGATGGAATACCCTACCCCCCGCTTTCTGATGAGGTGCAGTCCATTCTGCACACTCATAACTTTGCTACCTCATGACCTGCATGTGTGAAGTTGAACCAGGCCATGCAGTGGAATCCTAAATGCAGTTACAGTCCTCTAATTCCACTGAAATCAACAGACTTAAAAGGGTGTAACACTGCTTCGGACAGCACTGTTAGCCACTGGAAGCAAGTATGTCTTCTAAAAATGCCATCCCAAAATTTTACCTGAATATTGGCTGAATGCTGAAACTGACCCATGAAGTAAGGGTTACTAGTAGATTCCTCCTTTTCTATATAAAGCATAACATTTTTGAATCATAACTCTCCTGGTTCTATGGTTCACAGAAAATTTACCAGAAAAATCTAGACCACAGCAATGTAGAACTTTATTTTCATATTATCTGGTACTTAGGTCTGTGGTGAAATTGGTCAAAAACTAAAACAAAAATGGGAAAGAATACATAGCTTTTCTTTAGCTAGGCATGTTTCTTTTTGTTAGGTTTCACTGCTGGAGATGTGTTTTTATAGCATTACATTTTAATATTAACGCTTAGATGTCATAAATTGCCATGGTGGGGGAGGGCTGTGGCTTGATGGTAGAACATCAGCTTGGCATACAGAAGATCCCAGGTTCAATCCCCGACATCTCTGGCTAAAAGGGTCAAAGGGTAGGTGATGTGAAAGACAGAGCCACTGTCAGTTTGAGTAGACAAGACTGTCCTTGATAAGCTAATGTGCTGAATCAGTATAAGGTGTGTTTATTGTCTATATGACAATAAAAATAAAGTTTTAATTAAGGAAGCCAGGCAATTCTTTAATTACTGCTATGGTTAAAGGGCTGAAAGTGAACAAACTCAAACTGAGCTCAGACAAGATGGAAGTGATGCTGGTGAGGTCATAAGTAGGGTTGCCATGTACCTACCGTAATCTGGGGGACACACAGTCTCCAGCTGGAACATTCCCCCAGGCAATACTCACACTGCACAATGCCGTCGCCAGGAAGTGACGGCAGGTGACGCTCTGGCAATGGTACCATCGAGTTTCCAACCCCATTGCCAGAGCGTCACCCAGCGTCACTTCCTGACAATGGCATTGTGCGCTGCGTCTTTCCTTCCCCTGGGGATGGTCCTGCCAGGGCATATCCGTCCCCTGCTGGATTATGGTAAATTCTTGGGAAGCCTAGTCATAAGTGAAATTGTGCTTCCCACTTTTGAGGGGGTTCAGCTGATCCTTGCTGACTCAATTAAGAGCCAAGCCTAGTTATACTGGACCCTCATATCTGCAAGAGTACCTCTTTCCCCATATCTCACAGAACGAGTTCCCTCATCTGAGCAGGCCTTCTGCAAGTGCCACCCTACAGACTAGCCAGAACAAAAACTGCCTGTAGACATGCCTTCTCTAGAGTGGCCCCCACCCTGTGGAATGGCCTGCCCCGGAAAGTCCCCATGGCATTGCACAAATTATGCAAAACATAATTGTTCAAGAGGGCATTTTTGTAAAGGACATAGGGCTACATCACAACATATTGGCCCAGGAGAGAGCACTATGTTTCTACTGGTAGAACACCATGCTCTACATTGTTTAACATGTCATGTTTAATACTTAAAACTTTGTTCAAACGACATTTCCGTTTCAAATTCCTATAATTCCTAGTCCTATGACATTGCTTATATGTGTCATCCCATGGATTTGCATTGATTTACGTTGTGTAATCATGTTTGAGCCTCCGAAAAAGGCAGACTATATATAATGTAAATAAATTAAAGAACATTTCTATTGGTTTCCAAGGCCTAATAATTTCCTGTAGCTGCTCAGATGGTGCATGGACACAGGGGGATTTTGTAAGCGCTACCGGGAAAGAGCTTGCTTAGTCAATGTGTTTTTCTCCTTGCCTTGGCAGCTGTCCACCTTCTGGATTTATATGCTGCTGCTGAACGGCATCCAAACAAAGCTCTATGCAAGATGTTACAAAGACACCCTGGAAGCCAAAATAATTGTTTCTCATAATTAGAATCAGATTGAAGAACAGGACAAATATCCCTGAGTTCTAAAAATATACTATCCCTTATTCGGCTTCTTAGATTACAAAAAGAGATTAGTCTGTGCCAGTTTTTACTGGTGTCCTCATCCCCACCCCCTGGTAGGACATGCAGATGTCTCCAGGGCAGAATTTGGCCTGCTGTCACATGGTTTCATAGGGAGCATCTACAAATATTGTTGGAAAAGATTTCTGAGGAGGCCAGAGCTGAATTTTTAGGAGGTTAGATTTTCAGGGTGAAATTGCCATTGGTATGTATGAGAGAGAGAGGGAAATGCTTACAGTAACCTTTCATGCATTTTATGCCTATCGATGTATTGATTTGCAAAACTTCTTTCCTGCCTTTCTGCCCAATTAGGGCCACCGAGGTGGCTATCAATCAAAGCAGAGTATTATAAAAGCATTTCATAAATCCAATTAAACCCCAAGCTGATATACATATATAAAAACACAGGAACAACAATTAAAACATAGGGCAGAGAGGAGAAATCATTGAGGGAATACCAAAGGAAATTTTGAAAAGTCTTCATTCACTGGTGCAAAATAGTGACTAAAAGGTTTACTCATCTGGGCACCGTGAAGGCAATTTTGCCTTTTAACCCCAGAAGGTGGGGGCACCTGAAGCAGGGTCCTGGAAGATGATGGCAAAGGCAGGGTAAGTTTGTAAGGGAGCAGGTGTTCCTTCAGGTATGTTGGTTCCAAACCATATAGGGCTTTAAAGATCAACACCTGCACCTTGAATTGGGCCTGGAAATAAATTGAGAGACAGTGTAGGTGGGCCAAATCTGGAATGATATAACCCACTCCAGTCAACATACCAGTTGCAGCATTATGTACTAACTGAAGCTTCCACAAACTTTTCAAGGGCAGTGCTAAATAGACCACCCTGTGGTAATCTAGTCTAGATGTTACAAGGGCATGCACCACAACAGCAAGATCATTTATCAGCTGAAGCTGATAAAAGATATTCCTTGTCACGGCCACCACCTGCTTATGCAGCTGTAAGTCTGGGCCCAGTTATGGACCTGTTCCTTCAAGGGGAGTGCAGTCCCTTCCAGAACAGGAGACATCTTATTTCTCAGATCAGTCCTTCCACTAACTAGTAGTATTTCAGTCTTTTCAGGATTAAGCTCCAGTTTATTAGCCTGTATCCACCCCAAAACTGCCTCCAGACACTGGGTTGGGGTTTCTACAGCCTCTCTGGGATTCACTGGAAGCTCAAGACAGAGCTAAGTGTTGTCTGAGTATTGGTGACAACCCAGCCCAAATCTCCATAAGACATCACCATGCTTTCATGTAGATGCTAAAGAGCATTGGGGACAAGATGGAATCCTCGGGTGTCCCTGAGACCAAGGGGCTGAGCAGCAGTTCCCAAGCACCCCCTTCTGGATCCTGCCTTCCAGGTAAAGACCACTTCATGGCAGAGTGGGAACTTTCCAATCACAAAATGTATTTCTACAAGTGGCTTTATTTATAAATTATACAATATTTTATACAGGGTTGGAACCAGAAAAGTCATCAATGGGTTTGCCATATTCCTTTCCCCTCAGGAAATCTGATTCCTGGAGTCCCAGGACCCATGAGTGCTAAGAGTCATGCTGGTAGGGGGACTACAGTAAAGAAGAGAAAGGGCCAAAATTGCCTCCTCGTTCCACAAGTGCAGCTTCACTGAGGGAAAACAGAAAGGCAATTTGGCCCATTTCCCTCTCCTAATTTTATTTTATTTTTTTAGACTTATAACCTGCCCCTCCCTTGGGTCACAGGGCTCTGGACAGCTCACAACATTCAATAAAACAATCTATAAATAAAGATAAGACATACTTACAAAAACATTAATTTACAATTCATAAAATAGCACCCTAGCTCAGACATCAGAATCAAACACCATCATTTGGCACCCATCAACCAACACTCCAACCGGTACCTTGAACTTGTTTCAGAAAGTAATAGACAACCTGTGCAGCTGCTTAAGCACAGGTTGAATATGGGATGACCATGATGACCATGATGTATTGGTCAACAACCTAGCAGCCACATTCTATATAACCTGAAGTTTCTGAGGCAGCCTCAAGGGCAGCCCTGCGCAGAGTGAGTTGCAATACTCCAGCCTGGAGGTAACCATGGCATGTATAATGGTGGTCAGGTCTGACTGAGAAAGATAAGGGACAGGAGACGAGCGTGGCAGAGATAGAAAAATGTGGACTTTGCCCCTAAAGACACCTGTTTCTCCAGGGTGAGAGAGAACACTCCCCCTCCTCACTGCAATCCCCTGACCAGCATGGCTGTTAGTCTGCATGGGTCCTTTGACTCTGAGAATCACATTTTCCAGGTTTGTAAAGGACCCTGTGTGTGTGGGGGGGACACACGTGGTAAATATCATCATCCACCAGCACCTTCCTCTGAAGTATGGCTGAATCCAACCCAGTGCTCTTCTCATGTTACACTGGCAGCATGTAAGCTGCTATAGGGTGGCTTTTTTCTGTGTCATGGAAATAATAAGAGGTTTTGTGTTACATGAGAGGCTCCCCCCACGTGGTTTAGGGCTTTTCTCATTACCCAGGTGTCACAGGAAGCAGCTACAGTGCAGCACACATATCATGAGAAGGAGCAATTGAAAATGGACTCTTAGAAAAAAAGAGTTTTGTCCCCCTGAATTTTCCAAGCGCCACTCTAAATTCAATCACAAGAAATCTGTATGATTAAAAAAAAAAAGTTAGTATTTGACAGCCCTGAAAAAATGACTTCAAAATCTTTTGTAAACCTTTAAAAGCAAGTTATTAATACAGTTTCAATTGTCTAGCCATCCTCTCCTTTCCAGCACCCCCAACACCTGGGGGGGAATCAGATTTGATGAACCACTTCAATGCAGGTTTGTTTCAGTTCTGTGATGAGTGGTTCAGAAAGTGAGATGTGGGTTGTAAAATACTGGGTTCGCAGCATGGAAACTAGGACTACGACATGCTAAACAACATACGTTTATTGTACTTCACACAAAAGACACACATGGCCCAGCAAGGGCCAACTATATACACCCCACCCAGACACACCCACAGTTCCATTGGAGGATTTGAATCTCCTGCCAAAGGTCCTATTGGAGAACTAAGGGTGGCCTAGGATCCTTGTCCCCTATTGTGTTTGGAACCAAGCTAAGGACTGAGGCTGCAGACCCCTGCTGGCGGTCCGCGGACACAACACCCCTCCTCCCATAGTTCAGAACCAACCTAAGTCACATAGTCCTGTAGGTAGGCTGGCAGCTGGTGCTCTCATAGGGAACTCCGGGGCACTGGGACAGGTCACTCGCGACCAGCTCTGGGCTGTCGGCCTGGATACTCTGCGATGGTGGGGGCGGCTCCTCTTCTGGAGCAGCAGCTCGAGTGGCACCATGGCCGTTGGGGCCTTGATTGGGGCAGGTGGACTTTTACTTATTCTTGCTTCTGGGGTGTAGCTCCAAGACCCCATGAGCTGCAGTGAGGCCTCTTCCTCTGCCGGGAGCTGTCACCGCCATAGCTGGTCCACATGCTTCTTGAGGAGCTGGCTGTCATCCATGGACACTTCATAGGAGACCAGGCCTGTTGGCCTAACTATCCAGCCCACCAGCCACGAGGGTCCCTTCCCAAAGTTCCAGATGAAGACAAGGTCTTCCGGGAAGGATCCCCGGGGAACCTCCCTTTGTTCAACCAGCCTTTGTGACTCTGGTGCCTCATCCAGATGCAGCCAGTCCAGCAGAATGGCGGGGCAGTGACCCATCAGGAGCTCAGTGGGGCAACGGCCATTGTTGGGGTTAGACATAGTCCACTGGGTTAGAAGGAAACAGGCTAGTCAGAACTCCCAGTGATCCTGCTGAGGGCTTCCTTTGCTGTTTTCACCATCTGCTCTGCTTGTCCATTGGTAGTGGGGTGGAAGGGTGCAGACCTCATGTGCCAGATTAAGTTCCTCCAGAGGAACTCCTGGAACTCCTCCAAAGTAAATGCTGCTTTGTTATCAGAGACTATCGTGTCCGGCAGCCCATGGGTTGAGAAGATCCAGTGCAGTGCACGGATGACTGCCTTCGAGGACGTGGTGGTGATGGGGCTAATCTCCAACCATTTGGAGTATGAGTTCACATTGACTAAGAAAAGCAGTCCTTGAAATGGCCCAGTGAAATTTATGTGAAGCCGGGACCACGGCTTGTGGGTGGACTCCCAGGACTGAGTGGGTGCGTTCGGCGGGTTTGGGTGGACTGCCTGGCATGTCTGACACCTTTACATGTAGGACTCGATCTCTGCATCAATCCCTGGCCACCAGACATAGCTCCGGGCCAGGGCCTTCAATTGGACTATTCCCAGGGGGTCTTGTGGAGTGCAGTAAGGACACATTGTCACAGGGTGTTGGGGATAACCACCCTATCCCCCCACAGTAGTCACCCCTTGTAGGCTGACAGTTCGTCCTTGTGGGTGGCAAAGGCTGTGAATTCTGGACCCGCAGAGACCGCGGACCACCCTCTCAACACCCAGCTGAAAACCCAGGAGATGACAGGGTCGTGGGCTGAGCATCCAGTGACATCCGTGGCCTGCAGGGGCGACTCAGGAAGGTCCTCAAGCAGGAGGACCCCATGAACGGGAGCCGGGTTGGCATCAATGGAAGAGAGCAGCAGCCCGCTGAGGGCATTGGCGTGCCCCATCACCTTCCCCGGATGGTGTTCCAGGCAGGTAGTTGTAACCTGCCAAGAAGAGGGACCAGCAGAGGACCCAGGGGAAAGCACCTGGGGAGTCTGTTTGTCAGCCGCAAAGAGTCAGAGGTGCAGCCAGTGGTCCATCACAATAGTGAAGGGCTGCCCATATCAAAAGTCATGAAACTTTTTGACCCCCGCAACAATCGCCAGGCTCTCCTGGTCGATCTTGGCGTAATTCCTCTCGGTGGCTGATAAGGTCTGGGAGGAGTAGGCCACCAGCACCTTGTAGCCTTCAGGGAGTTGGTGGCCTAAAACCATGCCCACACTGTAAGGGGAGGCATCGCAGGCAAGAATCACTGGCAGGGATTCATCGAAATGTGCCAGCACCTCATTGGAGATCAGGAGCACCTTGACTCCCTGGAATGCTGCAGACTCCCGGGGACCCCAGGACCATGGCACCATTTTGTCCAATAATCTGTGCAGGGGCTCCACCACTGCCACTTTGTGGGGAAGGAAGGTGTGATAAAGATTCAGTAACCCAAGGAATGCCTGAAGTTCTGCCTTGGACTTAGGTGGCGGGGCCTCCACGATGGCCTTAACCTTGTCCCTCGCTGGGTGGAGGCCAGACGTGTTGACCCGGAACCCCAAGAAATCCACTTTGGGGACCCCTAACAGGCACTTTTCCCACTTGACCTTCAGGCTGGCCTTGTTGAAGTGGTGGAGGACAGCGCGGAGACAGGTGGCAAAGTCGTCTGGGGTTGCTGCGGCAATGAGGACATCATCAAAAAACGGCTTTACTCCAAGGATCCCTTTTAAAAGGGAGTCCATTAAATGCTGGAAGATCCCTGGAGTCACACACACCCCAAACTGTAATTGTTTCACCTTGAAAGCCCCCTGGTGGGTGACTATGGTCTGGGCGGGGGCCGTGGCATCATCGACTGGAAGCTGTTGGTATGCCTGGATGAGGTCCAACTTGCCAAAGACTTTGGCCCCTGCTAAAGTGGCTAACACGTGACTTACTACTGGGACCAGGTACGTATGGTCCTGCAAAGCCTTGTTCAAGGTGCATTTATAGTCCGCGCAGATGCAGACATCACCATTGGGCTTCACGAGGGTGACTATGGGGGTCTCCCATGCCACATGGGAGACCGGTTCTAAGACCCCTTGTGCCACCAAGTGGTCCAGCTCCATGTCAATTTTTGGCCATAGGGCAAACAAGGCGTTTCGGAACCGCATGTGAATGAGGGCCACCTTCGGGTCAAGTTGTAAGGAAACCAGGGGCCCCGTGTAACATCCTAGAGCCCCATCAAACACTGCAGGGAACTCCCTGCAAACATCACTAAAGTCTCTAGGGGCACAGTGCTTCACACCCCGCTGATTGTGATGCCCAGTGGAGCGAACCAAGCCTGTCCCAGAAGGCTGACCAGGTTTCCTTCAACTACTATTAAGTCCAGGTAGCCCTCAAATCTCCAGTACTGCACCCGGAAAGCCCCCATGCCCCATATAGGGACTAGGTTCCTTTGAAAGTCCACCAGGTTCAAGGGGGAGGGGCGCAGGCAGGGCCCACTGTTCGAACAAAGTCTTTTAAGCATTTCCACTGAGATGATGGATGCCACGGACCTGGAGTCTAACCCCATGGAGCAGGGAGACCCCTCGATTAGAACCTGGACCTATATTTTGGGGGCTGCCATCTGGCTGGGGATGCATAGTACCTGTAGTGAAGGTTGTCTCGTGAGAAGGTACAGTTCCTTCATGCCTGTGATGGCCTCCTAGTTTGCTGTGGCCTGGCAGTGTTGTGGCAGCTGTGTGTTTGGAACCTGGTCACCTTTGGACCTGCAAGGGTGTGCTAGGTGTCCTTTCTTCCCACACGTGTGGCATATTGCGTCACGGAAACAGCACATCTTGCGTTCGTGTGCGTCTCTGCAGCTGGCACACGGTGCTTGGGCGACGGGCTTGTCTGGGTGTTCGGTCGCTCCAGCAGGTAAGGGTGGCTTCCTTCGGCTGGAGGGGCGAACGTGCCGGACTTCTTCTTCATCTGTCAGGCGCCACTTCGGGTAACACAAGGTGTACCGCCGATGATGGATGGTTGCGATGGGATGCCTCATATGTGGTGACAGTCTGTAGGGCATCCTCAATTTTGAGGGTGGTGGTGCCAACCAATTTATGCCAGAGTTTGGCATCTCACAGGCCCTGGACGAACTGTGTCAAGATGTTCTCCTCCACCTTCATGAACCCACAATCCATCGCATTTTGGCAGAGGTCAGCCATGAAAGCAGCAGCTGTTTCACTGGGCTTCTGGAGGCGTGCTTGGAAGTCCAATCATTTGACCATCATGGTGGGTATGGGCTCATAATACTTCATCAAGGCCTCAACATATGTATTGTCCATGAGCGCCTTGGGTGCCAGGAGCCTTTTTGCTAGCTGAATGGTGGTTACTCCACATGTGCTGATGAGGGGAGCCCATTTCTTGCCTGCATTGGTGACTGCGTTGTAGGTGAAAAAACACATTAGCTGGTCTACCCACGATTCCCAGAACTCGGAGTGTGTGGGGTCAAAGATCTCGATGTGTCCCAGAGCAACAGCCATGACTCTTGTGCAGAGTGGGGAGTGGTGTCCAGGAGAGTGGTGCAGTGCTGCTCGGGAGCAGTGCAGGGCACAGCGGCTTCCACTGGATCGATGCCCGGTGCTGTGCAGGGTGAAGAGTCAGGATCACTCAACAGGATCCCACCTTCATCGCCATTGTAAAGTACTGGGTTTGCAGCATGGAAACTTGGACTACAACATGCTAAACAACACGTGTTTATTGTACTTCACACAACAGACATACATGGCCTGGCAAGGGCCAACTATATACACCCCACCCAGACACACCCACAGTTCCATTGGAGGCTTTGAATCTCCCACCAAAGGTCCTATTAAGGGTGGCCTAGGATCCTTGTCCCCTATTGTGTTTGGAACCAAGCTAAGGACTGAGGCCGCGGATCCCTGCTGGTGGTCCGTGGACACAACATGGGTGATTCCTTTGCAATGGCTGATGGAAATGAGGAGCCCTTGGTGGAGGCAAAATTCAGAGGTAAGAGGGTGAAAAGGTGCCCTCACAGTATTCAGGGCTGTGGTAATTGCACTCCTACCTGCAGGTTTCAGATAGCAAAGGAGCCCAGAATTCTGGACATAATCTGTAGGAAATCTTGGGACCTGTCTGGACATTAACCAGGAGTGTAGGAGTCATGCAGTGATGATCATTTCATCAAAAGCTTTGGCCCACATTGGGGGAGGGGGAGTCTCTAAGACTTTGAAATTGGGATCATGCTGACACAGGAAGGAGATTCTTCATATTGGAACATAAGAACATAAGAGAAGCCAATGTTGAATCGGGCCAATGGCCCATCTAGTCCAACACTCTGTCACACAGTGGCCAAAAATACCGGGTGCCATCAGGAGGTCCAGCAGTGGGGCCAGGACACTAGAAGCCCTCCCACTGCTGCCCCCTCCAGCACCAAGAATAGAGTGCATCACCTGCCCCAGACTGAGAGTTCCTATCTATACCTTGTGGCTAATAGCCACTGATGGACCTCTGCTACATATGTTTATCTAATTCCCTCTTGAAACTATCTATGCTTGTAGCTGCCACCACTTCCTATGGCAGTGAATTCCATATGTTAATCACTGTTTGGGTGAAGTACTTCCTTTTATCTGTTCTAACCCGACTGCTCAGCATTTCATGGAGTGCCCACGAGTTCTTGTATTGTGAGAAAGGGAGAAAAGTACTTCTTTTTCTACCTGCTCTATCCCATGCATAATCTTATAAACCTTGATCATGTTACCCCTCAGCCGTCGTTGGACTCTTTTCATACAGTACAAGATTCTCAATATTAAGGCTCAGTGGCATAGGCAACAGCTAACATGGTTATGGGAAGGGGGATTTCTTTCCCCCCAAATCCTGGGTGGTTTTTTAAGATATAACTATTTATTTTTTCTTATTCTTTTTTCTCATTTAAAAGAGGGAATTCTCTATGATTTCTCATTGCAGAGAAATCAATGTACTCCTTTTGTAACTTCAGCCCTTGCAGTTGTTTTATGTTTCATGTCACTGGGCAGTGCTCTAGCAGGAGGACAGGAAGGTCTGGATACCTTGCCTGCCCCTGAGCATCCACTAGTGGTGTGCATTCAGTTTATCTGAGCCAACTCCCCTCCCAAAAATACCTTACTGCTATTTTTCAGGTATTTTTTTAGCCAGATATTATCCAGGGTATCTATCCAGCTATCTGATATGGCCAAGCCTGAAAAATCCTGAAAATATTTGAGACATTTCAGGGCTGCTGGATAGCTGGCATTAAAAGGTGTTTAAAGGGATTGCAATCTCTTTAAACACATTCTGAGTGAAGCCATGGCTTGGAGAAGGCATTTAAAGGGACTGAGCCCTTTAAATTTTTATTTTATTGGATTTGTATCCCACCCTCCCCTTGATGGGCTTCAGAGTTCAGCTGCAGCTTGCAAAAGGCATTTAAGGAGACTATGTTCCATTTAAATGCTTCCCCCCTCCATTGGAAACACTGGAGAATGGGGGCACCTTCTTTCTGAGGCCCATAGAATTTGACCCCCTGGTCCAATCTTTTTAAACTTGGGGAGTTTTTTGGGAAGAGGCACCAGCGGCTATGCTGCAAATATGGTACCTCTGCCTCAAAAAATAATCCCCATAGAGCCCCAGATATCCCCAGACTGATTCTCCATTATACCCTTTGGGGACCATATATCCTATGGGCACCATTGACTATGGTCCCCATAAGGTATAATGGTGCTAAAAATAATTCAGCAATCCTAAATATTTACCATATCTGAATACTATACTGGTACTGGGATTCATGAATATCAGGAAATACCAATATTTTTTGGGACCAATAACCAAAAAATGCCAGAGGTTTTTTTCACTCCCTTAGCATCCACAGAGTGAAATTCTGCAGAAACCTCCCTTCCTGCCTTTCTTCAGATTTCTCTTCAATCAAAATATAATTGATTAGAAACTGACTCCTGATTCCTGGGGGGTTGGAGGAAAAATTGATTGTTGGATTTCATGGGAGAAATCGGGTAAAGAGGATCTAAGAGAATTTCTCTTAACAGCGCAAGCAAGAGCTACCAGAGCCTCTTGGATGACATCAAAACAGGCCCCCTGGTGTTGATCTGCAGAATGAGGTTGTAGACTGAGGAGGGAAAAATCTGGGGTGTTGCAAACTTCACAAAAGATACAGTCTACTACATTCAAACTTGTCATGACTGGAAGCAGTTTTTCTCCAGGTCAGTTTGGCCAGGGATCCTGGAGGTTTTTTGCCATCTTCTGGGCATAGAACAGCAGTCACTGCGGGTATTTGTGTATTTCCTGCATTGTACAGGGGGTTGGACTAGACAACCCTGGAGGTCCCTTCCAACTCCATGATTCCATGATTCTGTTATTTATTTGTATATTTCTTTGACCATAACAATGCCCTCCAATGTCTGTTCTATTAGCCACAGAATATATTCATGATACTTCAGTCTGCACAACACAAAAGCAGCAAAATAAAAAGTGTTCAGAAGAGCAGGTTCATAACAGCATGTACACTTGAGCAGTTTAGACATTGTGTAAAACCATGGTCTTAACTAAATAAATAAGCTGTGGTTTGTGTGCTAACTTGAATGTGGGGCATTCCACTAACTATGGTTAGTTATATTCAGGCGGCTAGCCATGTTAGTCTGAAGCAATAGAACAACGTTTGAGTCCAGTGGCACCTTTAAGGCCAACAAAGTTTAATCCAGGGTATAAACTTTTGTGTGCATGCACACTTCTTCAGATACAACTTAAAAGTGCCACTGGACTCAAACTTTGTTCAATGGTTAGTTATGTCCCATCATGCGTAGGATCTGAAGTTGTTTTAATAACCATATGATTTTTCATGACACCATATTTTAATCCTTGCTTAATCTGGGTGTCATTTCTAACAGCATCCTCCAAGGCTATGGGGGAGAGAGCATGAGACTAGTGGCACACAAGGATCTGGGTAATCTGTCTGTGAGCTGAATCCTGCTTTCACAAACTAGCCATATTCTGAAATATATCACATGCATTTATGCAGCTAGCATTATCCCCCTTTGTAGGTTTGACAGCTGGAAGAAATCTGGATCAGACAGCAAAAGTATCAGCTCTACACACACACACACACACACAGAGAGAGGGGGGGCTTTAAAGCAGGTAGTGAAAGGTTGCCACAGCCTGAACAATAGTTGTAATGCTGGAGCACAAGCCAGTTATATGCACAGCCTTGAGAGGAGCAAGACAGCTGGATCTTCATCAGAGAGGCCCCCACTGAAAATAATGGCCAAACTAGTTCCCATGTGCCTGGTGCTTCTATGCTCCCAGCTTGGGATAGACACATAAGCCCTTTCTGCAGACATCTTTGTTTTCAGATGTGGTCACTGTGCCCATCTTCGCTGCTGGTGTCTTCAATTAATTTGTTTCACTGATGTCATGTGTATGACATTTATAAATTTTAGAATAATGGAAACAATAACCATATATAACAACATGGCCATGCTTCCTATAAAACTTTCAAGTCTGCTATGCACAATGGTTACCACAAGGGGGCGCCATTGCAATTGCAATAGTTGACAGAATATCGCGCTGTAGGCTTGTCCTGCTCACCCTCAAGATTTTTGTTATGCCTAACCTACTGATGAGAAGCGTGCTATGAGAAAGAATCAATTTTTTAAAAAGTTACAGGATTCAATTAGATTGAATTAAATTAGAAAGGAAGATACAGGATTCAATTAGATTGCACTAGATTTCAATGTCTGCAAGGTGGCATATACTTAGGCATTAGAATTAGGGATACTTTGAAGTTGTTGTTTTTTTTCAAACGTTGCTACATATTTATTTTCTTAGAGTTATTCAATATTTTTCAATCTGCCCCAGAACCTGTAACTTCTCTTCCTGTTCTGTACTGACAGACTGTGCCTCCCGAGGTCGACTTGTGCGTCCCATTTTGCACAATTTTTCTGGCTAAAGGCTTTCCCTCTCCCCTCTCTCTCAGTTCACGGGGTCCCTTCTGGGCAGACTGAAATGCAGGAGATCATGCCCCTTTGTGGAGTCGCTTTGACTTCCATGATCCTGGCAGCTTTTGCATCCCTGTTACTGAAAAGCAGTGAAGCTGTCAAGTGTTCCAGCATCCTTGGATCTTGCTTTGTAGAAACATATCCTGGGGGCCACAAGGTCTGCCCTAGAATAATCTGCCCTGGAGTGTGTTGCCTAAAAAGCCCCAAGGAAGTTGCAACCCATGGTGTCAGTGCTGAGGTCTGGAATTCCAAATACTTTTGTCCTAGTGGAACAGTCCCACACTGTCTTGCACATGTGAACTTTGCCTGCTGAATAAGGACAATATTTTCAATTGCCCATCCTCTGAACATCCTTGTGCAGCAGCAGTTTGCGTGGTGGGGTGCTGGAAAGATTTGAGCTCCTGCCAATGAGTGCTGCTGAAGAGGGAGGGTATCATCCCTGTTCTGTCCCTATTTAAGCCTTTGGGGCATTTGCCTTTTTAAAACACTGTATGTGTCAGTTTCCAGAGTTGTCACCCTTTCAGGATTCAGCTCCATCCCTCCAGTCTTCCAGAAGTTATATTTCTGAATGAGCAGGGTGAGGGAGACACATTTGGCTCTTAATGCATATAAATGTATATGCATGTGCACAAAGATGGAGGCTCTGTGTGAAGCCTGTGACTACACACATGCTGCAAGGGCTGCAGCATATTTTTGTACTGGCATGTTGAATACATCATGGCTTGAGTTGAGGGTTGCCAAGCCATGCCTGGCAACTAGGGGGCAGCACCATGAGGGGATGTGATACCTTGTGCACCACTTGTCACTTTTGGGGAAAACCCAGAAGTGGCATGGGGTGGCTCTAGGAACTGCCAGAAACCATAGAGTTTCAGGCGATTCCCAGAGCTATCCTACATCACTTCCAGGTTTTCCTTGGGAGTGACACAGTGCCACAGACAATGCTGGCATTTTTCATCATTCTCTTGCTACAGCAGTGGGGAAAGAGGGCTGCTGGCTGGAGGCCTCCCACAATAGCATGAGGCCTGGCAGCCCTACTTGGGTCCTAAGGAGCAGTTTGTTGGTGCAGCAACAGCTCATGTGAAAGAATGGCTTTTCCATCTGTGGAGGAGGGTAGGGAGATTTTTGCCAGTTCCTCTCTCCTGGTGCAGGCTTGGTGCCCACACTGTTCCTTTGGGGGACAGTGACCTGCGGAACCACAGTTCTGAGAACCATGGAAGGTGGCAATGGGAGTAAGTATTCTTGACTACAAGGTAGAATACAACATAGTTAATATTCTTTAACATATACTATGAAAAATATAAAGATATAAAGCTAATGTGAATTGGACCCTAAAAAACCCATTAATAAAAAATTATATACCACAAATTTGTTGTCCTTATTTCATTTCCACAGTGTAGAAATATCAGTTTTGCAATCTGTAACAATATTAAAAAATTAATACATGGAAATATCCTCATAGATATATATTACATTGTAATAATTTTATAATAATTTATACACTCACCAAAAATCTTGTACAATTTCAAAACATTCATCAAAATGATCTCATTGGGCACTAGTCAAATATAGCAGCTGCTTCTCCATACTAGAATGCCTTACAATACACAATTTCTTCACTAGTTATATAGACACTCATTTTAAAGTGACATCCACTACTTACAGAAAGCAAGAAAAATCTATTTTATTATTCAAACCATAGGGACTAAGGGTATGCAGCTTATGTATCCAATATGCTTCACGTCTAAGTAGCATTTTTTTAGTATCCATTATGTTAAAAGGGTCATGATTAAAGACTTCCAAAATAACAAAGACAAAGCTATTACAATCATGTTGGTGTCTTGTACCATCCAACCTCCAGTCACTCCACATTGTGATCTGATCAATTCAAGATACTGGTTATCACCTACAAGGCCCTTCATGGCAGGACCACCTCTCCTGCTATGTTCTACCACAGCACCTTTGGTTTTCTGAACACAATCTTTTAAAGGCTGCTCCATGCAAATTAGAATGATTGTCAACCAACTGCTCACATATATTCTCCGTGGTGATTCTGATTGTGTGAAACAGCCTGCCTGAGGAGGTCAGAAAGGCTACCACATGCTGCAAAATAAGCAAAGCCAAAATGTTTAGGAGGCATTCTGGATGGAGCAGTCCAGAAGGGTGCCTTCCTATGGGAATGGGGGCTGGATACTACATTGCCTTGCACCTTTGTAATCCCACCTTCTGCACTGCTCACACTATGTCGGCTTGGGAAGTTTGCTGTTCACATTGCCATTTAATTTTGTGTTCCTAGCCGATTGCATTGTTCTTTGGATGTCCTATATTGTATGATTACATTTTCCTTCCTTCCTTCCTTCCTTCCTTCCTTCCTTCCTTCCTTCCTTCCTTCCTTCCTTCCTTCCTTCTCCTTCCTTCCTTCCTTTTTATAATTTGCCTTGAGTTTAATTGAGAAAGGTGGGTGATAAATAAGCTAATTAATTAAATTAATTAAAACTGCTCCCGCCCGTGTGTATCTTACCCACGCATTCAGTTTCATGGTCTTGATATTTCCTTTGTTAAACTATTAAAAAAACGCTGCAAAATCTGTTTGTCTGTTAAAAGTATATGAACAATGCCTGGTGAAACGTTACAAGTAAGTTATCTAGTGATTACGAGTAGGCTTGCAACCTGAAAATGTTTCAGAATAAGGAACACACTGTGAGACTGTAAGAAAATGATGTATTTCATATGTCAGAACATTAACAATGCTTTATTAGAAAACAGCGTTCATGTAATGTATTAAGTTAATGTTACTGTTTCCAGTGATGGTGTATCTCTTCTGGACAAGGAACACTACGGTTTAATACTAAATAAGGAAACATTCCTTGAAACCAGAAGCAGGTGGCAAGCCTAGTCCGGGAGGAAGGCTCAAGGGCCCCCGAATAGCTGCTTGCTTCTCCAATCATTGGTAGAAGCAAAGGACATTCATCCAAATAAGGAACTATTTGCAGATTTTCCCCCAATTTCAGCCACCTTAATAGGTTTTCAGAGTCCAGCCTGATATAGAATTTGGAATTATCTTGGTGCCAAGTTTTTGTTTTCTTTCAGCAGCAAGTCTACTCAGCCCTGAGCATAGGAAACATCTCTTCATGCGGCTCTGCTTCTGAATGGGTTAGTGGCTGCAGTATCCGTTAATGTTGTCCAAGGCAGTGTAACACTGCACAGAGGAGTGCCGTCCCCCTCAATCCCCCATCTGATTATCTTAAACAATGAAGTAGGACAAAGACTTTCTTTGAGTGTGCAAATCCTCTTAGTCAGCAGTTAGCTGGTTTTGCTGTAGTCAGTCTTTCAAAAATCTATTAAAATTGAGCAGGATTAATCTTCCCTATTTTTCCAGATGGAACTTCAGGTCTGAGAAAGTTCAGCAATGTGTTTGGAAGGATGTGGGGGGGGGAACACCCCAGTTCATTTTCTTTTAAATATATCTATCAGGTCCAACTTCAGTGCTTCTGGTTATGAGCTCTGTGAGTTACATGCCTGTTGCTGTTGTTCCAGTTTATGCCTGGTCATAAATTTAGAAGCTCAGCTGTATCAAAGGCAACCTTCAAATCAATAAGATTCTTCCTTGTGGAGTTCTTTTGTTATGGGAAAACAGAAATTGTTATACTTGGTTACCCATCAAAACTCAAAAGATACAGCAGCAATGGACCAAAATCAGTCCTCTTCATAGCACAAGTTTACTTTCACAGTTTCTGGCAATCTGCTTGTGATTGAGTGGCCAGTTTCAGTTGTGTGAGAACCTCTTTACTTAAATTCACCCATCAGACCTCTCCATTATATGA
This sequence comes from Gekko gecko, assembly GCA_029375565.1. NCBI lineage: Eukaryota > Metazoa > Chordata > Lepidosauria > Squamata > Gekkonidae > Gekko > Gekko gecko. The sequence goes on along the minus strand of JAPDNY010000001.1, from coordinate 65,623,419 downwards.
GGTCATCTTTGGAGAACCTGATCAGTGTACCACTATCTTCTAAATTATGGTGTTGCATAAGGAACGGGAACACTTCTAGGTAGTGCCATATCTTTGGAGTGCGCCAAGTTTTTCATGCCAAGCAAAGGGCATTGATAGAATTGATAATTCTACAGTGCTAACTTTAAAAACAACAACAGTGTTCTCATTATAAGTTTGTTTGTTTTTAATTATTGCTCCAGCTGACTTGAATTACATGGTTCAATCGTATTGGGCCAAATGGCAAATAGTAGTTTCTGTTCACTTTTATGGATTATTCTGATGATATAATCAGTGAAAGTTAAGAAAGGCCTATTCAAATGCATGCTGGTGACCCATAAAAAGACCCCGGGTTGGAGGACTCCAAATGTGTTCTTCCACATATAGACTCTTCTGCTTCAGGAAAACCATTTTATACCTTGTAGAATAATGTTGCCTGAGAAAAGTGAAACTAAACCCAGATATGTGGGTTTAATTTCATCAGAGTCTGTACAAGGACTGGCAGAACCTCTCGCACAAGCAGAAGAATGAATCTTGTTAGTACCCAGTAATATCCAAATTTGGTACAAGTAGAACAGCAATGGCAGCATCTTCTCTTCAGATTGCAGCCCTTTGGACCCAACTCCTTCTGTGTTTCTCAGCTGTCTACGATCCAGGTCCATCTCTCAACATAGGTGAAATCATACGGTCCCAGCAAATTTCCTGCCATAATGGTGTGCTGTGCTGTATGTGATTCTTAATGTGGTCATTCAAGAATGCTCCCCCATTGTTCCTGGATTGATTTAAACTCATGAATTGCCTTACAAGGAAGAAAATCCTTAAACCCAACTGGATTGGAAAGTAGTAGCTACCCTAGTCAACTAACAAAAAGGAAGAGTGAAATACAGCCTGTTTTATTAGGAGCTCTGGGGGAGGTAGGTGGGCCACAGTTCAGTTTAACTGAAGGATATGGTGCTTCTGGGAAACCTCGTAAACGCTGGCATAATCAAGTATTGGTTTTAATACAAATTCATAAATTTTTATAGTCACTGAGCTGTCAAAGAGATGATATACAGCCAAACTCTGGATAGAAAGTGTGGGGGGGAAATGTCATTACAAAGGGCTGCAAATAAAACCTGATCCCATGCAATACAGTGTGGAATCAAGGGATCTGGGGAGCTATCACTCTCAATCAGAGGATGTGGAAGAACTGTTTGAAGCAGGATTCTAATGCTCCACGTCCTTCTTTGGATAATCAGTCAATGCCAAAGACGCAGTACTGAATTTCAAAGCCACCACATTCCCCAGACTTATGTCCCCAGGTGTTTAATGACATATATTCTACAAACATGTATTTGGTGTATGCATTTTGCTGCAGAAGGTTACACAGCAACAATTATAGAATGTAGTTCTGCCCTAAGACAGGGGACCAGTTCTCGTTGCATTTGCTGGGATGGATCCAGGCTAAATTTTCTGCTAATGGGAAGGAAGGGCAGTTTTTGCAGGTTCCCTTCCTATGTCATACCCCTGATCTGCCATTCATGCTGTTCTTGAGAGTTCCCTCTTCCCCAAGAGCAGCATTTGGGGAAGATGGGTGGACTGCAGTGAGAGTGGGGAGGCACGCAGTTTCCATTCTGCTGATGGAAATGTCTTCCATCCATAGAAAATTTAGTCTGGAGGATCCAGTCTGCTATTCCAGTGAGTGATGATGAAGTGCTGTTCAAATTACCCACCCACCCCCGTTGTGTGTCACCTGGGTGGTGCAGAAGCTATTGGGTAACCTACAAAGCCATTGGCCTTGTGAGAGGAGTCCATATTGTAGTACTTCCTGCTGCTAATGCCACCCCTCCTGTAGCCTGAGTAGTCATAAATGAGTGTGGATCAGGTCAGGGCCAGGGTGGAAAACTGCTAGGAGCCCAAATAGGCTCCAAATTGGGAGGGACAATGGCTCAGTGGTAGAACATCTGCTTGGCATGCAGAAAGTCCCAGGTTCAATCCCTGATATCTCTAGTTAAAAGATCTGGCAGTAGGCGATGTGAAAGACTTTTGCCTGAAACTTTGGAGGGCCACTGCCTGTCTCGGTAGACAATATTGACTTTGATGGCCCAAAAATCTGATTCAGTATAAGGCAGTTTCATGTGTTCATGTGCCTTTCTGAAGGAAGAGTAAGATAATAATATAATCAATGGATTTTTTTAAAAAAAGATTAGGGTTGTTATTGCTGCTTAGTTCAGAGCCTCTGTGATTATTCTTCTAGGGAAAAAAGTACCTCAGAGGACTTGTATCTTACATTTTGTAAGATTATCCCAAAACCTGATAGTATACACAAGCTCTTCATTAAATGATTTTATGGACTGTCCATTGAGAAGTTCTCATCTGAACCCTTTCCTCCACAATAAGATATCAGGAAGGAGGGCGTGCTTGCTCAGATATGTTTGTTAGTTCCTGATCCTCAACAGGCAGAAGAAACAAGCAGATACAGCAGGCAATAGACATGCCATCTGCCAACTTCACGGCTATGTGGCACATGTTTTCATTTGTGCATACATTCATGTAGGGTTACCTGTCCCCAACAATGCGGAGCAATGTGGCTCCCCAAACAGCAATGTGGAGCAATGTGTCAGCATCACCCAGAAGTGACATAGGCACATTGGTGATGTGGGTGAAATGATGCTTTGGGTTTAGGGCAAAATTCTATGGTTTGAGGGTGATTTTACCATAGGGTTTTGCCCCCAAACCAGAGCATCACCCTGATGTGCCTACATCACTTCCAGGTGATGTAGGCATAGTATGCAGTGTCACTTCCAGTGATGCTGGCATGTCGGGGGCAATGCTTCCAGCTCCTGGAGCATCCCCCCCTTTCCCCCACCAACTTCTCGAAGGGACCTGGCAACCCTACATCATTGATAACAATGTACATACAGGTTATGGATTAAATGCATCAATGCCCATGCAGAAACATACATGTAATTAGCCCAGTTCTGCTTCTCCATTTTAAGCCAGTTAACATGTGAACAATTAGGCTGCTGGTGATGTCTATGAATGGCAGTAGCCAGGAACAGGAACTTCTACTCTAATAGTCGTAGCTCATTCCACTGTTGGAGGCTAGAAGTGTGTCCCATTTGTTACACCAGTGGTCATACATCAGTCAGGACCCTCAGGTGTGATGTGGAGCCTCCTGTGCTGTGTTGCGTCTGTCTTTTTTCCTGCTTATTCTGGAAAGGCTGGCTGGGGCACATGAGCAAGGCTTCCATGCTTCCTGCCTCTCTTTGCATACATGCTGTGCAAGGAGAAGCAGGATGGCAAGCCTAAGCTACTCAGTGACAGAGAGGATATTCTTCTTCAGAGCAAGCTCTCCCTCCAGCTACTGAACTAGAGAACCCATTGTCAGTTGCTAGTTAGACTAGACCACTTTATACCTTTGTACAGTTTTATAGATATTAACTAATTTAAAAATGTTAGGGCTCTGAGCAGAGAAGAGCATATTCTTATCTCCCTGCAATGCCCCAGCACATTATTCCTCTGGTAAACATCAGTGAAACCAGCTCCTAACTGCTTCTTAATTGTTTTCCCTCTAGCTGAGCCTCTTACTTTCTCAGTAGTGCAGTCAGGTAACTTTAGACTCTAATGATTTTATGCCCCCCCCTCCAAGACAAGTAATGTGTCTTACTTCACTTCGTTCAAATGCAAAGCACCCTGCAGTCTCCACAGGCAAGCACTTATGGTGTAAACTGAGCCTATGTATGTTATCTCAGAAGTATGTCCTGCTGTGTTCAATAGGGCTTATTCCAAAGTAAAGTTGTGCCTAGGATTACAAACAATGGAGAAACTGCAGCCTTCATAGACAGAAAGATAAGGAAGATGAAAGAACAGAGAGAAACACCTCCCCCTAATTAGGAAGGCATCTCCACCTGACTATCCATTAGATCTGTGGCCAGTACAGAAGTTATTGTCTCCTCTGCCATGGAGACAGCAATGTGTACTCCTCAGTTCATGCATTCAAATACAGCTTTCTTTGGGTCATTCTATAAGATGAAAGTCACAGAGTGGGAACCATGGACCCAACCTGTGAACAATCACGAAGTCATGCATACTGTCCTGGTGTCACATGGTTTTCTGCACTAAGCCAAAGAGTTCCTTCCCTGCACCATGTCAGTTCAGGGTAACAGTGTGTAGGTGGGAAGGGTGAAGCTCCTTTTGCACACTTGCTGCAGTCCCAACCCAGAATGGGAACTGTACATTGAGGGACTGAGGATAACATGCAAGTCAAATATGACTTTGTGACTTGTTCACAGGTTAGGCCCATGGTTCCCACCCTGGGAACTTCTGTCTCATTAAAATTAACCTTCTCTCTCTCAGAAGAAGTTTGACCTACTAGAACCTCCTTTCCTACTTTGCTTCACTATATTCCAGAATGTTCAGTTTGCTTCTACTGCCCAGAATATCCCATTAGGGAGATTGTTGTTGTTGTTGTTTTGGTTAGCAGCCCACTGCCTCACTACTCCAAAAACTGTACACACCTCATTACAAAAAATTAATGCAGCCAGCAATTCTCAGATCCTCAAGCAATTCACAGATATGGTGGCAATAGTAATAAATGTTTGCATCTGGATAGGGGGAGAAACAGACAATGCAGGGAAGTGCTGCTGCTTTATATTAGTAATAGTAATGTGCCCACTGGGGGAAGGAGATCTCCTGCCTCCACTGGGTCTTGCCTGCCAGCATTCCCATGGCCAGTGGGAGATATTTTTAAAAAAGAAAAGTCCACTGGTGGCAAGCTTGATGCCACTTCTGGGGAAAAACTGGAAGTTATGTCACACTTCTCAATGAATTGCAGGAAACTCTGTGGTAAAACCATAATGTTTTTGGTAATTCCTAGAGGAGATTGACCACAGAACCAGAGAGGTTTTACAATATAGTTTCTGGAAACTCCTAGAGAGGTGTGACCACTTCTGGGTTTTCCTGGAAATGACGTCATACCAGTTGAGCCCCCGTGTGTGTCCGTCCCCCCCCCCAGTCTCCTGCTGGTTGCCAGGCCCAGCTATTAACAACTTACACTTTGGTGGGCCCTGCTGAGCTGGTTCTCTGGACTTCCATGCCAAAGTGCAGCCCTAATGGCACATTGCAGTTGGGGCTGACAACTCCAGCTTAGAAAATTCCTGGAGATTTAGGGCAGAATTTGGGGAGGGAGAATCTTTGCAGTATGGAGATCAGTTGTAATTCCAGGAGAACTCCAGGCCAGCTTGAAAGTAGGTGTATAGGAAAAGACTTTCCTGGTTCATTCCTGCTAGGCCCAAATGGTCTGGCTGCTGACATATCCCTGTGACTTTTGTCACCCGCACAGATGCCAAGCCTGAATATCCATTTCAAAAGCCACTTTGGCACCTTTGAGGGGGAGACCAGACATTGAGACGTCTTCCCAGGCTGAGGACACAGATGTCCCAAGGCATTTACACTTCAAAGCTCAAGCAGATGTGCTTTTAGTGGTGTCAGCAATGGCTGCACCTACATAGTTAGACATGCCTTTCCATCCTGTCATGATTGGGTAAATGGCCATATTCAGTTATGACAGGAGTAGGAGGGGATTGTTCTCACCTATGGGAAAAGGGACATAGTCTCTTGGAAGGAGGGCCCCTTTCTGAGAGTTAGTTCCCTTTTGGATTACAAACCTGCAACATGGAATTTTACTAGTGGGCAGTGAAGCTGGACTTAATTGCTCACAGCAAATATGGTTTTCACCCTGAAGAAGGCTCATTGAATGACTGGTAATTATGAAATACCTCTATGTGTAGTCAGAGCTGGATAAGCTATAGGCCTTGTAAGTTCCATTTCACTATGTCTGAGGAAGTGTGCGTGCACACAAAAGTGCATACCTTGAATATAGGGTTCCCAAGAACTTACTGCGTGCCGGCGGGGGATGGATACGTCCTCGCAGGACCATCCCCAGGGGAAGGAGAGGCGCGGAGCACCATGCCGTCGCCAGGAAGGGACGGTAGGCGACGCTCTGGCAATGGGGCTGAAAACTCGATGGTACCATCGAGTTTTCAGCCCCATTGCCAGAGCGTCACCCGGTATCACTTCCTGGCGACGGCATGGTGCATTACCAGGAAGACTGGTCCAGCCGGGGAGCATTCGTCCCCCGCCCCCAGACGGTAAGTACTTGGGAACCCTACTTGAATAACACTTTGTTGGTCTTAAAGGTGCCATTAGGCTCAAACTTTGTTCTGCCGCTTCAGACCAACATGGCTACCCACCTGGATCCATGTACATTCCTAGGCTGAACACATGAAGCTACTTAAAACTGAACCAGACCATTGGTCCATCAAAGTCAGTGTTTTCTATTCAGACTGGCAGGGACTCTACAGGATCTTTCTCATCACCTCCTATCTGATATTTTTAACTGGGGATAGCAGGGATTGAACCTGGGGCCATCTGCATGCTAAGCAGATGTTCACTATTTTAGCATGCCAGTACTCCAGTGGTTTTACATCATTATTTACAGGTACATGAGGAGAATTTCAGTGGAGTTCAATGTAGTACTTAAATGCAATCCTGCTGTTTCTTGCTGGTGAAAGAGTTCTGATGCACACAGAGAATCTAAACTCTCACTGCCCACAAGGGCTCCCCAATTCACTCAGCGTTTTTGCCCCTTCACGGAAGAGCTTGAGGAAGAAGTTTTCCTATGTAGGTGATCCAAGATCAAGACCGCCAAATAGCAATTTATTTAGTATGTCTAAAATATTTATATCTCCCCATTCAGTTAAGGAATGTCTAACAAATAAAGTCTCAAAACATCAATACATACCAGCAGCAATAAAGGTAATCCCATGAGACATAATTAAAACAACAATATAAAACTAGGTCAGCCTTCCAAAAGGTTAAAGGTAAAGGTTTCCCTTGCTCAAAATCCAGTCGAATCTGACTCTAGGGGTGGTGCTCATCTCCATGCCGAAGAGCCAGTGCTGTCCAAAGACTTCCCCGTGGTCATGTAGCTGGCATGATTAAATGCTGAGGCACACGGAACGCTGTTACCTTCCCACCAAAGTGGTATGTATTTATCTAATTGCAATTCCTTGCTTTTGAACTGCTAGATTGGCAGGAACTGGAGCCAGAGACAGAAGCTCACTCCGTCACACGGTACTAGGGTCTCGAACTGCAGAGCTACTGACCTTCCGGTCTGCAAGTCACCATCTTAATCTCTGAGCCACTTTGGCCCCTACTCTGAAAGGTTAGGCAAATGCTAATGTCTTCACTTGATGCCTAAAGGTGACTAGAGAAGGTGCCAAGTGAGCAGTTTCATAAGCAGAGTGTCCCTTTACAGAAGGCCCCATCATTGTTTGCAAAATGCCTTGCCTCTGAAGAAAGGTGTTGTCAGATCATTTTAACTGACTGTCAGGATAAGTGCCAAGTTCTACACCTGGGTAAAAAAAAAAAGGAGGAACACACATACTGGATGGGGGTACACTTCTGGGTAGCAGTGTGAGTAAACAAGATTTTGGGGGTTGGGTGGACCGTAAGTTAAATATGAACAGCCAGTGTGATGCAGCAACAAAAAAGGCTAATGCAATCTTGGGGTGTATCAACAGAGGCATAACATACAAATTGCAAGATGTGATAGTTCCTCTGTACACTGCATTGGTCAGGCCACACCTGGAGTATTGTGTGCAGTTCTGGAGGCTTCACTTCAAAAAGGATGTGGACAGAATGGAGCATGTGCAGAGGAGAATGATGAGGATGATCAGGGGCCTGGAGACCAAGCCCTGTGAGGAAAGGCTGAGGGACTTGGGAATGTGTAGTCTGGAGAAGAGGAGGTTGAGAGGGGGACAAGATTGCTCTCTTGAAGTATTTGAAGGGCTGTCACTAAGAGGAGGGCAGGGAGCTGTTCCTGTTAGCAGCAGAGGATAGGACTCACAATAATGGGCTTCAATTAAGGGCGGGAAGATACCGGCTGCATATTAGGAAAAACTTTTTTACAGTAAGGGTTGTGCAACAGTGGAATCAGCTGCCTAGGGAGGTGGTGAGCTCTCCCACACTGACAGTCTTTAGGCAGCAGCTGGACAAACACTTGCAGGGATGTTCTAGGCTGATGCAGGGGTTTGGACTAGATGGCCTGTATAGCCCCTTCCAACTCTGTGATTCTATGATTCTCTGATACAGCTCTACAAGGAGGATTCCTTCAAATAGTCTGGTCCCATGGCTTAACTAACTTACAGATAGGGATCATAGGAAGGTTGCCTACTCTGCATTGGGAAGTTCCTGGAGATTTGGGGATGGAACCTGGGGCAAGCAGGGAGATCTCTGGGCCTCACCTGAAGTTGGCAACCCTAGATTATAGCTTAATGGCAGACCACTTTACATGGCTTAGGCTCCAGCTTCAGTTGCTGACAACTCCAATGAACGGCTTTGGAGTAGAAGGGTAGTGAAAGACCTCTGCCTGGGAGCATGATGAGTCACTGACAGTTGGTGGTGTAAATCACAGCAGAGTTATGGTGGCCCTATAGGCAAAACATGAACAGAGGTGGTTTGTTGTAGCCTGCCTCTGTGTTGTAAACATGGACTTCCTTGGTGGTCTCCCATCCTTAAACTAACCAGAAGCTTAGCTTCTGAGATGTGACAAGATCTGGGCAGCCTGAGTCATCCAGGTAAGGGCTACTGCCAGTTAGAGATATGTAAGTGTTCAACGAGCTCTAGAAAGAGGCTCTGGGAGAGTGCCCCGGCTTTGGGCACTCAGTGACAATTAGATGTGGCAATCTCAGCAGGGTATAATGACAGAGTCCACCATTTTCTCCAGAGGAACTGATCTTTGCTACCTGAAGAGCAGTAGTGATCTCCAGCCCACCCCCAAGATTGGTAACAGTGGTTCCCCAGAAGGGAGTGGCTGGTTTGGAGGGTGGAGTCTATGGCATTGTACCTGTCTGAGGTCCCACCCCTCCTCAACACTCACCCTCTCCAGGTTCGACCCCTCAAATCTCCAGGAATTTCCCAACCTGGAGTTGGTAACCCTATCTCCCTCCCAGCCAACCATCAACCTACCTTTAGTTTTCCATCTCCTCCTCCCTCCCTCCTAGAGGCAGTTGTAATTTTGAGTGATCTCCAGCCCCCACCTGGAGATTGGCAACAATGGTTCCCATCAGGGAATGGCTGGATTGGAGGGTGGAGTCTATGGCATTGTACCTGTCTGAGGTGCCACCCCTCTTCAAACCTCACCGTCTCCAGGCTCCATCCCTTAAATCTCCAGGAATTGCCCACCTGGAGTTGGCAACCTGATCAGGACTGGGCCCAATGAGTTTTCTCCCAAAGGCCAACATTGCTGTGGAAAGGGCCTTTTACTGACAGAGGAGAAAGTACAGGTGCCAACTCTTGATTAGGGAAATTCCTGGAGATTTGGGGGGTGGATCCTGTGGAGGGCAGCATTTGGGGGGGGGGGTGGAAGAACTCAGCAGGGTATAATGCCATATAGTCTACCCTCCAAAGCAACCATTTTCTTCCAGGGAAACCTCTCTGTCATCTGGAGGTCAATTGTAACAGTGGGAGATCTCCAGGTCCAACCTGGAGATTGGCAACCCTAGGGGAAAGTCAGCTGCACAGAGGGGAGTTGAAGAAAATGGTTTGATGGTCGCTGGCCCACCTTGTTAGCCAGCTAGCCATGCTGAAGCTAAGCAGGAGAATGAGCCTTTTTCCATTTATTCTGACAGGAAAGTGGCCATTGGGGAGGGGGTTATGCTGAAAGTCTTTTGTTTTTTTACTCACAGAACCAAACTTGGCTGCCTACCAACAGCCACTGAGGGGACAGTCCCTCACAGGAGTCAAGAGAACTGTCTTCCTCAGGAGAGAGAGCTGTCTGCCAGAGGGAGTGGGTGGGGAAGAGGAACAGACCCAGCACCTGGCCAATGGCACACAAGTACTCTTGAGTGGCGGCTGATGGGCCAATGGCTGAGGGAGGGCATTTTACAGCCAATGGGAGCTCATGGAATCTTATGAAACCAAAAGATAATTACTATAAGGAGAGATTTCAGCAAGAACAAGACAAGACTCCAGGGCCATAGCCCTGTTTAAATAGAATGCAATTGCCACACCCAAACACACCCCACTCCCAACATTAGGCTATTCACATAACATTACTTCTTGACTGGTTACTTCCAGAGTCCTGGTGGGCTATTGTTCTTGGGCTCCAAACTCAGCTAGTCTCTGGCAGAACAGTCCTGGAATGTTTCAGTCCCAATACATAACAGGGGGCAACATTCCCCCCCAGGGGTCCCCCCAAAAAATATTATTATTGAATCATAGATACTGTGTATTCATCATAAGATCTGAAATATGAAGAATATTGTATAATCTCTTCAGTTTTTGCTCTGTAATGGAAGTATGCTACCTCGAAAACTGCTTTTGAAACAAATAAAGCTTTTGTTAAAAAAAAATTCTAAAATTACGTGACTCATTCTGTGATCCATCTCCTGCCATCTCTGTTGTATTCAGTGTAAAACCATCTTCCATCAGGGTTTGGGGAACAGTTCAGGAGCCTATGGTAAACCTGAATGAGAGCAAATAATTCACTCCAAATTGTGTGTGGTTTTACAAGCCTGTTCAGGAAATGAATTTGTTTACTTAAATAATATTTCCATCTTGTGGGGACACCCTCCCCACACAAAACTTCTCCTATGTAGCTTTACATTTCAATTCTTAAAGAGCATTAATTCTTAAACGATTGTTGCATTGTAATGTCAGGAATGACTCTGTAATATCATGTTTGACCACTGTGGAAGCCCAGTGGGCCAAAATACATATGGGCAGGGTCAATAATGGTCATTTTTGGTTGTCACTGTACAATTTGATTCTTAATTGAGGTTCTGACCAGGGTCAATGTCTGTTTTTAAATATACATGTATATTTTTGCACCTGTCAACTTACATTGTATAAACACCTGTGGGGTTTTTTGCTATCAACTGTGAAAGCTCTATGTCTTACACAGCAAAAATAGGAGGCATAAGGTTGCCAGTCTCCAGTTCTCCCTGAATTGCAGTCAGTTCCCAGAATACAGAGATCAGTTCCCTCAAAGGAAATGGCACCAGTGGAAAGTGGACTCTGTGGCATCACAATCCTACAAAGTTTCCTCCCCTCCCCAAACTCCGCCCTCCCCAGGAATATCCCACTCCAGAGCTGGCACCCCCATGCAGTGGGCCCCCTCAGGTGACATTTAGGGGTACTAATGAAAGCTAACAAATTCTTAGTTATTTAGTTTATTAATTTTTACTGCAACAGGTGTGAATGTGGGGGGATATAAATTGGATTTTCTGCCTCAGGCACTAAAATGTCTCGGGATGCTCCTGAACTGATGCATGCTGAAGTTCATTCTTTTTCCAGAATGGAACACCAGATCTGAGCAATCGCTCATGAATTTTTCAGAGGTTTCCTGGTGCAAGGCTGTAACCTTAATAACCTCATTTCCTTTGGCAGTTGAGGCCACAAGACCACTCACAAATGCCCTATCCAAGCACGACAGCAGTTATTACACCTTTCTACATAAATGAAGTGTGTATAATTCAGTACCAGCCCTTCTGCAGGGAATCCTTTTCTGCCTGGTGGCTACAAATACTTTTGGGTCAAGACAGAGAATATTTTAGCCGTATCTTGGCAACTGCCAAGATATTTTTTTTTTTTTAGCTTCAACAAGGCCAAACTTTATCATGTCATGGCTCGTTTCAGTCTAACTGCAGGCAACATTGAAATCATCCATGGTTCCTTTATAAGCTTCAGTTAGTTTTTGAATGAAGCAGTGGCCAAAAGTAGATGCAAAACTTTTGCTTAAAACTGTCAATTCATATACTTCTATGAATGCAAAAAAACACCCCAAAACCCAACCCCCCCCCCAAAAAAAACCAGCAAACATTTTGAGGTAGAAAAGCAAAAACAAAAAAGAAACAACAGAGAAAAGCAAAAAGTCTTATTAAAGAACGGAAAAAATTGAAATACATTTTTAAGTAAGGTAAAACAAAAAGAATAACAATGACATAGGTTTGTTGTTGTTTCACAGGGGAGGTAGTCCCTTTGAACATGTGCAGTCATCACCACATTATTGGGAGTCTCGTGTGTCAGATTTCTCATTCACAAGGTAAGAGCCATAAGCACATACATGTAGGCTTTTTGCATATGTTCAAATAATGTGTGTAGAATAAGTGTAGCTCTTGTCACTGCAGTCATATTCCCTCTGCCACTCATCATACCCCCTTCACATTTCTAAAGAGTGCTTACTAAGAGCACAAACATGCAAGGTGAAGGTCACATGTCTGGGTCTGTTCACAAAATGCAAATACAGGCTTGTGCAGCTTTAATTTGCCTCAGAGCCATATATGGAAAGGATGACTTAAGCCTTTAACTTCCTCCATGTTTCACCCCCTGACCTGGATAGCCGGGGCTAGCTTGACCTTCTCAGATCTTGGAAAATAAGCAGGGTCCACTCTGGTTAGTGTTTGAATGGGAGACCACCAAGGAAGTCCAGGGTTGTGATGCAGAGTCAGACAATGGCAAGCCACCTCTGAATGTCTCTTGCCTTGAAAACTCTACAGGGTTGCCGAAAGTTGGTTCTGACATGACGACATTTTTCACCACTACATTCATTGGCAAGAAGAAACATAAGAAAGTCTCAGATGTGAAATAAATAAATAAACATATATAAAAATAAATAAAATAAATTCTAGTTAAAAGTTCACATATTGAATTTTGACTTCAAACTTTTACTCAGCTTTGAAGGAGATGGAGGTGCCAGACTTTGAAGATGTCACCAACTTCCTCTATCATCCTTAGGGTCTTGGGCATCCAGTGATGAACAATCAATTTGAAGCAGCAACATCCCTGCATGCTTTCCCCCCTTTTGCAGCTCTTTTAAAGAAGGTTGCACAATCTGTTAAAGGAGATCCAACAATCGTTACAAAAAGGGAAAGACAGCTTACTTTGCTCTGGAACAGAGTGCACATAGAGAACAACTAACATCAGCAGCACAGGGTTTTCCAAAGTTTAATCCTGTGATCAGACTCCTCCTCTGTTCTTTTTTGGGTCTTGCTTTGGCTGTCCGAAGCTGAACGATGACCTTGAAGCAACCAGGTCTTCACAAACTTTGTTGGATTGAAGACTGTAAGAGGAGGTCCAACAATTCTTATGAACAATAAGGATGTTATAGTTTTGATTTTCAAGGAGGACCTTTCTGGAGTAATAAAAGTTCATCTGGGAAAATCCCCTTTCACATCCACTGGACAAAATAGCAACTATATTGCGTACGTGGTGGATCCAAGACAGTTCCTTGGACATTTCTTCTCTATATTTTAGATGCTCTCTGAAGGCCCGAATGGCTTCCCTCTCACTGAGCTGAAACCTTCTTGCCAATGTGCTTATTTCTGCTTCCCCATAGAGAATACAGTCACTGGGGTTTGCTGGCCAGTTCTTAGACTCCAGAACTCTTCCACATTTTGATAATTCTGCATCTTCTGTGGAAAGCAGTCTTTTTTGAAGAGATTTTTTAAGTTGTTCATTGAATGCAACTGGGGAAATTGGCAGGTCATCAACTCTATTTCTTCTATGTAACTGGACACCCTTAAATTACAGCTTTTCTGTTGCCTCCAGTGCTTGTGTATAGTAAGGACCTGGAGCAGTGCCTCTCTTCCTGCATATTTCAACAAGATTCTCAATCTTGCCATTGGCTCTGTACAGATCAATATTTCTCTCCTGCAGATCTACACTTAATTCTGAGAGCTCTTGCAAAGAATCAGAAAGTAATCCAAGATCCAAAATGAATTCTGCAGATGTAATCTTTTTCTGAAGACCTTCATGTGTGCCCTTCTCCTTTCTATCTCGACCATTATCAGTTTTAGCTTTTTCAAAATGAAGCACTAGGGCTTCATAATCCTTCCAGACAGCCATAATGGTTCTGTTAACTGGAGGCAACCCATCTTGTAGACAGGATCCAATTTTCCAAATCTCCATCTCTAACATGGCCACACATGTCTTGAGCTCCCTTGCATTTTTTGGAGATGAATGGTACATGGAATATAACTTGTCCATAAAACTCTTAAATCTATTGATGCCACACACTGCTTTCATGTCCTCGTGGACTGATAATTCCAGCCTATGGCTAGCACAATGCCATATAATAATGGAAGGGAATCTGTCTTTGAAAAGTTTTTCAACTCCTCCATGGGATCCGATCATCACTGCAGCTCCATCACAAGTCAATGAAACCAAACTTTCCTTTAAGACTTCCTCAGTGATCCTTAGTGACTCAAGGGTAGACATCAAACTTTTGAATATTCCATTTGCTGTCATGTCGTCCAGCTCTATCAAGCCAATAAAGTAATTCATAGGGTCCTCCATGTCCATCTCTTCAATGTAGGTGAAAATATACACTATCAGTACAGATTTCTGATTCACAGTAGTAGATTCATCAAGTATCAATGAAATTTTACTCTTGGAGTCAATAATCTTCTTAATCAGTGTGATTCTCATTTCACTACCAATGTGGTCTACAATATCTGCACAAGAATTAGCTGAGTGCAAAATTCTCCCCACATCAACGCCATTTAATTTCAGCAAATCAATGTCAGCCTCAAAATCATTAAAAGACTGGTTCTTTCGAGCCACCTTATATGCTGTACGGAATATTTTCTTGGTAATTTCCATCTCTCTTTCTTGGGACCTCAAACATACTGTTTTCAGTGTTTCTTTCTTTGCTTCACCTGTGATTTTAACTGCAGCTTTATGACCTGTACTTTCTCTATGTTCACAAATTTTTTTCCTGAGAGATGATAGCTGCTGTTTCCTTGATTTTCCGTAAAATGACACCTTGCCATGTATCTACTCTTTAGAAAGACGCATGCCCACAGTCGTCTTCTCTGTCCCTAAGGCTCCAACATTTTTACACACTGAGCAACCTAACTTGCCAGCATTGAAAAATAACCAGTCATTTTTTTGGAGATGATCATTCTTCTGCTCTACAGTCCAACAAGTGGGCCAGAAGCTCTCATTAACTGCAGAGGCAGAAATGCTGGTCGATGGGTTTGACTCACTGGTCGACGGAGTTGACTCACTGGTTAACGGATTATTGTCAGGAGTTGACATTCCACCTGGATTGCTTGATGATTCCCCTGATGCTGAGAGACAATCTTCAATTGCTCCATGTTTCACTGGGGTCCCAACAAAATAGTTCGAAATAGTCCTTTTCATGGTGGATTGTAGAGTTTTAAAATGTTGCCATCCTGCAAAAGGGTTATGATATTTAAGCACAACCATGGTATTACAGAACTGGAACATTAGAAAGTCTGCAACCCAGACACTGTAATAATATCAGTTCTGTAGGATATTGAAAAAACAGATACACTTGAGTCTGAGCAAAATTAGGATGCAGTGTGTTCCAAGAGGATTCCAGTGGGAATTGTTTCCCTTGCTCAGTTGATGGCAAATGTAGATTTTCTGGTCTAACTAACCATTTCCACATCACAACTGCTCTTAGGAAAGCAGGCTGTGTGGGAATGTGACATTGCAACATTAAGGGGAGCAGCATTGTTTTAAAAACTGTGTGGAACCCCAGTTAGTGTTCCGCTTCTGGCATTTTGCTGACGAGTAATCTGACTGCAGTGTCAAGAGACCCCTTGCATGGAAGCAGCCAAGGTTAAAGAAACAACACCCATTCATATCTGACATGCAAACATTTCTGTCTCCACTACAACAGCTAGATGGATCAACACATCCAAAGAGGTTTTCCAAGAACAAATAGTTTCAATGCGTTGAGACACATAAGGACTTGCAGTTGCATCCAAAAAGGTGTGTTTGTGTATGTTTAAAGTACCATCAAGTTGTAGCTCCTTGCAGGGCCTTCTTTTGATTTAAATGGAGGTTTTGAAGGATCTATGTGCCACTCTTAAGGGATCCTTCCCTAGGATCTTTACGTTGTGACAGCAAACACCACAGACTCCCCTTTGAGTACAGATTCCTGTAGGGTAGCAAATAGTAGCAAAAGAAGACTTATACTCTGTTTCTTCTGGGATTGAGACCCAGGCCTGTATGCATGGGAGGCCACAAGTGCCCTCCCCAAACAACCATGCTCGCCTTCTCCTTCTCCACTCCCCCCCCCAACACAGTTCAGCAAGTGAGGGAGGGAATGGTTGGGTCAGGGAGGGGTGTTTGCGAGAGAGGCTTGCTCAGCCAGCCAGGTGGACCAGCTGTTTGCTGCTTCTGAAGTCCAGCTGGCTTCAGTCAGGCGAATGCCCATTCCTCTTCAGTTGGGGAAAGTGATATGGCAAGGGAAAGGAGGCTAAGAAGGTATGGCTGCCTAGTGCAGGACACAGCAAGGCAAGGCAACCATCCAGCCAGCTGCTGTTTGGAGAGGTGTGATAGATATTTGACAGGGTGCTGTCCCATTTGCCTCCTCCCCCGGACCAAGCCATGGCCTTCTGCCCCCATCAAAAAATGGCATAATTAGAAGACGTTCCCCCCTCCCATACTTACAAAGCCATGGTAAGTGTAGGCTGTGATGCAAGATGCGCATTCAAACAAGTAGACAATCAAGATCAGGACCAGATACTGAGGACATAAACATCAAAGTGAGACTCCAGCAGAGCCAGGATAGCAAGTCAAACTTCTCTGTTGGTCCTTTTACCTGGAGATGCCAGGGATTGAACCTGGGACCTTCTGCATACCAAGCAGATGCTCTACCACTGAGCCACAGCCCCTCTCCTATACACACACAGGGCCCAAACACCATTTCTGTGAGCTTGGTACAAACATAACAGTTAACACACCTTGCATCAAGGAAAGGGCTACTGTGCTGGAGGAGGGTGATATCAAGCAAAGGATCCAACCCTATCCATCTACCCAGTACCATCTGCTCTTACTGACAGTGGCCCTTTAAAATGTATACAAACCAGCTAACATGTACACAATGCAAACCAATCTTCAGAAGTAACAGCCAAAAGCAGAGAACAAAAACCACTGACAGAAATATAAACAAACATAACAAGAAATGAAACAGAGAATATTTGCTAATTCCTAATCTCAGCGGACAGCGGAAGACAGGAGGGCCTGGCGTAATCTGGTCCATGGGGTCGCGAAGAGTCGGACTCAACTGTCCAACTGAACAACAACAACAACAATCTCAGGCAGAGAGAGGTCTTTCCCAAAACCAGCTGCCTAAGACCTTTTTAACTGGAGATTCCACAAACTGAACCTGGAGCCCAGTACATACGAAGCAGGTGCCACTCTTAACCATGACACAAAACTGGCTCTGACTCGTATTGTGAGGATAAAATGGAGGAGGGTAGAATGATGCTGTAAATCTCCTGGAGGGGTCCCCATTTGGAAGAAAAGCAGGGTTATCAATGTGCACATTAGATAGACAGAGAGAGAGAAGACACAGAGGAAGAGACAAGGGGCTGTTCTTTGCAGTAAAAGCCAGAAGCCTCCTTTAAATAAAATCTAGCTCTGAGCCTCTGGCCTAAGACAACTGCAGATCTGCTTTCCTGATATCAATGTCAGTAGGAACAAATCAATCATTTGGCACCCAGATATGTAGAAGCTATGAAATAGCTGACCGATACTGCCTCTTTATTTCTAGCACCACGGTCAAAGGATATGTGTAACAGTTTAAGTAGGATCAACTTTTGTTCAGCATTTCTAGGCTAGATGTTACAACAGAAAGACTAAAAGAGCACAGCAGATCTGATAGTTCTGAACAGATTACTGGGCAGGCCGCAGGAGAATTTAAAATGTGGAATATCCAGGTTCAAATCCCCACTCAGGCCATAGAAGCTTGCTGGGTGACCTTGGGCCTGTTACACTCTCTCAGCCTAACCTATCTCACAAGATTTTTGTGAGAATCAAATGGGGGGAAGGAGAATGATGTAAGCCACTCTGGGGCCCCATTGGGGAGAAAAGTGGGGTATAAATGAATTAAATAAATCAATGATAAATATAACAAAAATAAGCTACTGGGGTCCCTACTGGAGAGAAGAGAGCATTTGTTTATAATCAATATATACTAATTATATTCATACAAATATAAAAGAAGTAGCTTCCTTCATTCCTTTCCTGGTTGTGCTACTGCATAAATTAGTTTGCTCTGGAGGCATCTTTCCTGAACTAAGACAAAAATGTATGAGCCAGAGGCTAAAAAACTGTTAGCTAGCTTGCACTTAGAGGGAACACTGGACAAAACCCAGGGGCCATCAGAAGGTCCACCAGCAGGGCCAGAACTCCAGGAGCCTTCCACTCTTGCCCCCCAAGCACCAAAAAGACACAGCATCACTGCCCCAGACATAAGAACAT
Source organism: Gekko gecko (assembly GCA_029375565.1). Classification (NCBI taxonomy): domain Eukaryota; kingdom Metazoa; phylum Chordata; class Lepidosauria; order Squamata; family Gekkonidae; genus Gekko; species Gekko gecko. The sequence goes on along the minus strand of JAPDNY010000001.1, from coordinate 65,605,116 downwards.
AAGAGAAGCCATGCTGGATCAAGCCAGTGGCCCATCCAGTCCAACACTCTGTGTTACACATCGGCCAAAAATACCAGGTGCCCTCAGGAGGTCCACCAGTGGGGCCTGAACCCCAGAAGCCCTCCCACTCTTGCCCCCCAAGCACCAAGAATGCAGACATAAAACAGGGACTAGGGCCTAGTCCGGGCCACTTCAGGTGGCCCGAATAAGGCAGGGACGGGTACTGGGGCCTAATCCGGGCCGCTCCACACGGCCCAAACAAGGCAGGGATGAGGACAGGGGCCTAGCCTGGGCCACTCCAGGCGGCCTGAACAAGGCAGGGACAGGAATGGGGGCCTAGTCCAGGCCGCTCCAGGTGGCCCGAATGAAGCAGGGACGGGGACGGGGGCCTAGTCTGGGCTGCTGCAGGCGACCCAAACAAGGCAGGGATGGGGGTCTTGATCTTTCTCGGGGCGCATGGCTCTGCGCAGCTTGGGGAAGATCGAGGATGGGGTGGGGAGGCCTTGCCTGGGCCGCGTGGAGTGGCCGGAGGCAACTAGGGATGAGCCGGGGAGGAAGCCTACTCACTGTCCTGTTTCTTCCTCCTCCAGTGACGAAATGAGGGCTGGAAAGAGAGGGCGACTGGAAGCAGGGGCGGGGCTTCATCATGTGCCCGCCCCCAGACTCGTCACTCCTGGAACGTTGCTCCAGCACACTCCGCCCCCATCCAAGGCCTGCCTTTAATCCACCCCCCCTTTCTAGTTTCAAACTGTGAAATCACTTGGAGGCTGAATGTTAAACCCTGTCTCATTCCTTGCATGACCCTGAGGCAAATGAAGACTGCAGGAGCTTGCAATATGCATTATATGGAGAAGCACAGATTTGTAACCTTCATTAATTTCTTTGGGCTTTATGTCTGCAGAATGCAGATTGGAGCAATCTGCTAGCAGAAGGGCTTTTCGATATGCTCAACCAAATCTTTTTCTCCTCTTCTTTCCATTTATATTTTTCCTTAGCATCCAGCCAGAGGAAGAGTCACAAAGAACTGAAAAGCTTGCTCCCTAATTTGTGACATTTCGGTTGGTCCTAAAAAAAAGTTTCCCACTGCTGCTGTTCTTTCACTCAGCTTCTGAACAATGTTTCCATAGCTAGACCAGAGCAATTATCTGATGAGTAGCATTCATAGCCCCATCTGTTTGGAAGGCCCTGCTTCAAAAGCAGTTGTCAGCATTCTTTTCAGATATTTCAAAATTAAAGCTGCACATGCAAAAAATTAGACTGCAAAGAGAAACATTTGATTTGGAATCGCTAGCTCATTTATTCCCATTTTATTTGTATCCACCTTGATTTATTAGGCTGTTTGAAAGATAGATCACTAATTGTTTTAGCAAAACATTTCTTCTTTTGATAACAGATGTCTCAGGAGATTGGCAATGGCAGAGCCTGATTATCTTGGAACTAGTACAGTGCTGTTCCTTTAACACTCTGGTTTGCCTTCCTGTTCTTCCTTGATTGGTATTTAAATGTTCAGTTCTCTGGAGGATCCTGTTCATGTGATGAAAAGCACAGGGTTATAGAACTCATTATGGGAGGCAATCATTGCATAATGAGTGTGTCAAAACAAGGGCACCTGTGGGTTTCAAGTAATGTCTTGTATCTTTCAAGGAATAACCTGCTCCTAAAGTGAAACTAAACAAAGTACTAGTACCCTGGAGGTGCTTAGAGAAAAACATTTGCTTCTTTGATAAATGATTTGGATGCCAATAATCCCAATTCCCTCCCAAGCTCTTAAACACTGTTTGTGAATTGCTTTGACTTGTATCAGATGTATTGTGGTAACCCACCATTTTTGGTGTATCGGTTAAGAGCAGCAGACTCTAATCTGGAGAACTGGGTTCAATTCCCCACTCCTTCACATGAAGCCAGCTGGGTGACCTTGGGTCAGTCACAGTTCTCTCAGAACTTTCTCAGCCCCACCTACCTCACAGGGTGTCTGCTATGGGGTGAGGAAGGGAAATGAGAGATATGATGCTGTGACCAAGAAGGCCTTCTCCTAGATTGCTACCTACCTAGTCTCAGGAGGGAGGGGCACCTGAAGCAGGGCCTTGGAAGAGGACTACAGTGGCTAGGTACGTTCATGAGGGAATTGGCAGTTGTTCAGATATGTTGGTCCCAAATTGTATAGGACTTTAAAGATCAATACCACCCCCTGGAATTGTGCCCAGAAACAGATTGGCATTGAATGTAGATAGGCCAAGACTGGAGAGATATGATTCTTATGACCCACTCCAGTAGACATCCTGGCTGCAGTATTCTATACCAACTGAAGTTGCCAAGCAATTTCCAATGCCAGTCCAAAATCAGAGTATATTGCAGTAATCTAATACAGATATAACTGCAGTAATCTAATACAGATATAATGAGGATATGCTCAACAGCGTCCAGATCCTTTTACTGCTCAGAAAAGGCTAACCATTAAAAGCTGGTGAAAGGCACTCCTAGCCTTAGCTGCTATCTGCTTATCCAGCAGTAGACCAGTGTCCAAGAGCAACGGAGACTATGGACCTGTTCCTTCAAGGGGAATATAAGCCTATACAGAATGAGTGACACCTTAAGTCCCAGTTTAGACCTTCAGCTCACCAATAGCACTCCCAAATAGTCAGTTTATTAAACATCAGTTTATTAGCCTGTATCTATTCCAGAACTCCCTCCAGGGACCAGTTTAGAGTTTCTAGGTGTCTCTGGGAATCAGCCAGAAGTGTGAAATAGAGGTGCATGTCATCCACATAATAGTGACAACCCAGCCCAAACATCCAGATAACCTCATCCGTGGTTTCATGTAGATATTAAAAAATAATAGGGAGCAAAATAGAGCCTTTCATGACCCCACAGGCCAGAGGATCTGAGAAGCCGTCTCCCAACACCATCTCCTGAAACTTACCTCTGGGTAGACCTGGAACCACTGCAAAACAGTACCTCCCAATCCCAGCCCAGAAAGACAATCCAGAAGGACACCATGATAAATGGTACTGAAAGTCACTGAGAGATGTAGGAGAAAAAACAGAGCCGTACTCCCTCTTTCCATCTCCCAGAACAGGTCATTCGCTAGGGTGATCAAGGCCATTTCAGTCCCACAATCCAGCCTAAAACCAAATTGAAAAGGATCTTCATCCAGGAAAGCTTGAAGCTGTCCAGCTAGCACTTGTTCAATCACTTTGCTGAAGAATGGATCATTCAAGCCACTGGTCAATAGTTATTGCAATCTCCTAGGTCCAGGGTAGGGTTTTTAGACATGGATGCACCACAGCCTGTGTCAAGACTGGGGTGATCCTTTTCCCAGTTTGGTGTAGTGGTTAAGTGCGCGGACTCTTATCTGGGAGAACCGGGTTTGATTCTCCACTCCTCCACTTGCACCTGCTGATGTGACCTTGGGTCAGTCACAAGCTCTGGCACAGCTGTTCTCTCAAGGACAGTTTGTGTTAGAGTTCTCTCAGCCCCACCTACCTCACAGGGTGTCCGTTGTGGGGAGGGGAAGGGAAAGGAGTTTGTAAGCCGCTCTGAAGGGCGGGGTATAAATCCAAACTCTTCTTCTTCTTCTTCTTGTTCCCCTCTCCAGGAGGCATTAACTACCTCTCAGGCCTAGTCAGCCAGCCCTTCCCCTGGTAGTTCTAAATAGCCAGGAAGGGCAAGTGTCATACAAACAGCTGATGGGCCTCAAACTTCCAAGGATCATTTCCACATCCTCAGACTGAATAAACTGAAAAGTAACCTGGAGAAAATGTCCTGTCCCTTTAATGGAGGCTTAATGTGTGGAAATAGGCACTTGAAACAATTCATGGCATGGTGATAAACAACATAATTGTAGGGGATCTTAGGTCCCCCAGCAGGCTTTGAACCATCTGAATCTAATTTGGACCTACGAGTCTGTGAAAAAAGGCTTGTTCTCCCCTGTGGCCCAAATGTTTGACATGGTCAGAGGCCATGATGTGTGAAGGCTGATTTTGTGACAGCAGATTTTGTGACAGCTGATGATAGCGGTTTCACACATCCAGACTATTAACATGATCAATGCACTGTGTGAATTCCCCCTTAAGCAGAGTGGGTTTGGGTGGAATCTGTATTTATCTCTAAAATATTTTCTCACAGTTTTTCAATCATGACTTTCAGTCATTAAACCTGACAAAGAACAGCTGGTTCTTATTTGTCCAGTACTGTAGGTATTTCCTTGCTGTATTGTCATAAGTTTTGGAAGACAGGAAACAATTTCAGAGGAAATGAATATAGGTTTAATAAAAAAAACAACAACTGAGAGTTTGGGAACTTTTCTTCGGTTCAGCTTTCCCAGATGTTAGCCAGCTGTCCTTGACCAGCCCACTACTAAAGGCTACAGTCCTAGGCACATTTACCACTGGATTCAGTAAGACTGATTTCTGAGCAAGCTTCTGCATAGGATTTTACTGCATGGTTAAAACTGGGTCCTGGTTCGTTTCTATTGTACATACCTATACATCTTATTCTGGACACTGAGTGTGGATCAATAGGTTAGCAAAATGGAGCTAGGGACAGATGGGGGGATTTCTCTATAAACCTGACAGAAGTTCTAGATTTGCAGGAAAATCTGAAATCTTTAAAAAAAATGTACCAGGGGAATATAACTCCCCAAACTAATAAAAACAATACCTGTGGCTTAAAGGGGAAAAAAGCCCACTAAACTCTCAGTGGAAATTTTGAAGATTATTAAAAAACCATAGCGATATTGCTTAATCTTCCAAGTCTTGGTTTCTGTGAAGAAAAGCCATGGAGGATAGGATGCCAGCATCCAGATGGGACTCAGGATCTCCTGGCATTACAGCTCATCTCCAGACTACAGAGATAAATTCTCCTGGAGTAAAATGATGCTTTGGACTCTAGTCTTTGGACTCTATGGCACCGTACCCTACTGAGGTTCCTGTCTTCCCCAGGCTCCACCCCCAACTCTCCAGGAGTTTCCCAACCTGGAGCTGGCACCCCTACAACCCTCCAATGTGGGAAATTCCTGGGGATTTGGGAATAGTGCCAGAGGAGTTTGGGAAGGGGAGGAAGCTCAGTGAGGATGTGATGCCATAGAATCTGCTCTCCAAAGCTGCCGTTTTCTCTAGGGGAACTGATCTCCAGGGGAACTGTGCTCCAGGGAAGTGATCTCCAGGGGAACTGGGCTCCAGGGGAGATCCAGGAAATTACAGGCCAGTCAGTCTGACGTCGATACCGGGTAAGTTGGTGGAAACTGTTATTAAGGAAAGAATTAGTAGGCACTTTGATGAACAAAAACTATTGAGGCAGACTCAGCATGGGTTCTGTAAGGGAAGATCTTGTCTCACTAACCTGTTAGTGTTTTTTGAGGGAGTGAACAAACACGTGGACAAAGGGGACCCAATAGATATTATTTACCTTGACTTCCAGAAAGCTTTTGATACAGTTCCTCATCAAAGGCTCCTAAGTAAGCTTAATAGTCATGGGATAAAAGGACAAGTCCTCTTGTGGATCAAAAACTGGCTTATAAATAGGAAACAGAGAGTGAGTATAAATGGGAAACTTTCTCAGTGGAGGGTGGTAAGCAGTGGGGTACCACAGGGATCAGTACTCGGTCCGATGCTTTTTAACTTGTTTATTAACAATTTAGAATTGGGAGTAAGCAGTGAAGTGGCTAAATTTGCAGATGACACCTTCCCTATGAAAAAAGGTTAAAACACTTGGGGCTCTTTAGCTTGGAGAAACGACGGCTGAGGGGTGACATGATCAAGGTTTATAAGATTATGAATGGGATACAGCAGGTTGAGAAAGAAGTACTTTTCTCCCTTTCCCACAATACTCCATGGGCACTCCATGAAATTGTTAAGCAGTCGGGTTAGAACAGATAAAAGGAAGTACTTCTTCACCCAAAGAGTGATTAACATATGGAATTCACTGCCACAGGAGGTGGTGGCAGCTACAAGCATGGACAATTTCAAGAGGAAATTAGATAAACATATGGAGCAGAAGTCCATCAGTGGCTATTAGCCACAGGGTATAGATGGGAACTCTCAGTCTGGGGCAGCTGATGCACTCTATTCTTGTTGCTGGAGGGGACAGCAGTGGGAGGGCTTCTAGTGTCCTGGCCCCACTGCTGGACCTCCTGATGGCACCTGGTATATTTTGGCTGCTATGTGACAGACTGTTGGACTAAATGGGCCATTGGCTTGATTCGACATTGGCTTCTCTTATGTTCTTATGTTATCTCAGTAGACTGGAGATCAATTTGGGGGAGGGGAGAACTGAAGCCTCCATTCCGAAGTTGGCAGCCCTGTACAATGGGGCCTGGCACTGGTAACCACCTCACAACTGGGCCCTGCATCAACAGTGGCCATCACGCAATTGGGCATAGCCCAGTGGCTGCAGCAGCAGCTTACTCCCTTACAAACCTACCTGACTACTATGGTCATCTTCAGAGGCCCTGCTCAGGTGCCATCCCTTCTGAGATGAGGTAGGTGGCAACCCAGGAGAGGGCCTTCTTGTGGAACCCAATCCTTGGAACTCGCTGTCAAAGACTGGCTTGCCTGTCTTTTGTTGTTGTTGTTGCTGCCATTTTCCACAAGCGAGTTTTTGTTTCATCTGGTGTTACCTCAGTGAATCTTTCTTCCTGCCCTATGTTTTAATTGTTTTTATGTATCTTTCCCAACATTGATCTGACAACCCTATTCCACCACCCCCTGCTGGTGGCCAGGGGACCTGGCACTCCTACTTGGGGGACACAGAGCCTGTGCAACTGAGCCTGGACCAGGTGTGGCAGCAGCCCTTGCACAACTGAGCCTGCTCTGGTCTTCCTCAGCAGCAGGGGTTGTGGAAAAACAAGCTCTCCAGCAAGAACAAATAATATCTCTCCTTATACATAATTCTGTCTTCTCATGGCAACATTCCATGCACTCCTTTAGCCATTGGCACATCAGCTGCCACTCAAGAGTACTCGCATGCCATTTGCCAGGTGCTGGGTCTGCTCCTCTTCCCTGCCCACTCCCCCTTCAGCAACTGTGCCCTGTCAGATTTACTTGCAAACGGCTTTCTCTCTTGACGAAGATGCTTCTCCTGCTTGCATCCTGTGAGGGACTTAACTTTTCCCTCAGTGGCTGTTGGTAGGTGTAACGAAATGGCAGTTAGCTGTGTTTGTAAGATGGCTGCCATCTGTGTGGTTGTTTGTTTAAAATGTTCCACCATAAGGTTTAATTGAGCTGTAGTACCAGAGAGGGGCCTGCAGGGGTATCACTCACTGGGTTGCATGGGGCTTCCTCATCTGCTGGCCTACAGTTCCCAGCTGTCCCAAGGCCAAAAAATGCAGGAAAAAAGAGACTGTCCCAAGGGGCAGGGCAGCATCAATATAGACTCCAGCCCATCCAGAGAGGAGGCAGTCTTCATCCTACAGGAGGTTAGGAAATGCTCCTGCTGCCTGTGCTGATGAGGCTGTCCAGGCCACAAGCCACAGACATGGGGGAACCTTGGGAGGCAGCAGAGATTCAGCCACTCCACAGTCGGCTGGACTGGGGAATGAATGGAAGTTTCCCTGATCTCTTGGGCTGAAACAGAGCCAGAGGCTGGTCCAAGGAGAGATCCTATCCTGAGCCCACAACCTCCACAGGTAGAGAGTATTGTGTGTAGGGAAAGAGGATTGTGTTTAACCGCTGTTGATTTATGCCCTGTTGGTTCATATGTGTGCTTACTCCTACAGTTCTGCCTTATTCATTTAGTGTGCGTATGCTCCATAATTGTGTAAATAGTTAAATAAATTATTTTATTTGGGCTACTAATCTGTGTTGTGCTCTGACCACATAGTTTCCCCTGCTCTGCACAATAACAAAGGGAGGGGGTAGCCCAAGGAAGCAAGGAAAGGCCAGACCCTAGAGTTGCCAACTTTCCAGGGGTCCCCCAAAGATTGGGGATTCCAGCTCCAAATAGGGAGATTTGACCAGAGGGGTCTCATTGTCCCTCTAGAAAGGCAATGACAATTCAGTGAGTGGTGGCAGCGAACTTAAGGTGTGAAATACGCCTATGGGAGCTGAAGAGTGAGGGGGAAATAAAGTTTGGTTGATGATTGGCTTGGAAGAAGATACAGTTGCCAACTCCAGGTGGGAAATTCCTGGAGATTTGAGGGATGGAACCCGGAGAGGGTGAGATTTGAGGAGGAGTGGGACCTCAGACAGGTACAATGCCATAGATTCCACCCTCCCAACCAGCCATTCCCTCCTGGGGAACCACTGTTGCCAATTTCTAGGTGAGGGGTGGATGTCACTCAGAATTACAACTGATCTCTGGGAGGGGGGAGGAGATGGAAAGCTGAAATCAGAGGAGCAGATAATGGCAGGTTGATGCTTGGCTGGGAAGAAGATAGGGTTGACAGCTCTAGGTTGGGAAATTCTTGGAGGTTTGAGGGGTGGAGCCTGGAGAGGGTGAGGTTTGAGGAGGGGTGGGGCCTCAGACAGGTACAATGTCATAGACTCCACCCTCCAAACCAGCCATTTTCTCCTTAGGAATCATTGTTGCCAATCTCCAGGTGAGGGGTGGAGATCACTCAAAATTACAACTGATCTCCAGGAGGGAGGGCAGAAGTCAGCTGTGGTCAGAGGGGCAAATAACAATAGGTTGATGGTTAGCTGGGAAGGAGATGGGATTGCCAACTCCAGGCTGGAAAATTCCTGGGGATTTCAGGGGTGGAGCCTGGAGATGGTGGGGTTTGAGGAGGTCACCACAGCAAATTGACACTGAGTGCCCAAGGCCTTGGCACTCTCCCAGAGCCTCTTTATAGAGCTTGTTGTATTTACTTTCACAACAGGCCTTATTCCTGGTTTGAAATAATTCCAGAATATATGTTATTGTTACCTTTGTATAAGTACAGAATTTATGTAAAGGGATAGCTGGAGAGTTTCAAAAGTGTTACAATGTATTTTCAGTTGGTGAAGCAAGTGACTATTGCTGAGGAGGGTTAAAAAGTCACTAGGCCAGGTGAGGCCTTGAGAGCTCCTGGAATTATAACTGATGTCCAAACCACAGAGATCAGTTCCTCTGGAGAAAGTGACTACTTAGAAGGGTGGATTCTATGACATTGTATCCTGTTGAGGTCCTTCCCCTCCCCAAACTTTATCCTCCTAATGCTCTTCTCTCAAATTGTCAGGAATTTCCCACTCAGAGCTGCCAATCCTACCAAAGCAACCTAAAGTAGTCCTATTCCAGCATCAATAAGAAGCCACCAGGTCAGTCAGGATATTCTCCAGCAGTAAGGCTATAACTACTATCTGGGGTGCAGGAGTAGGAAAATCTGTCTTATTTTAATAGGGAGAGTGACTATGAAAGCTTTATCCAGACAACAGTTATTTACTGAGAGATAGAGTGCCACAAACATTTGATTTGCAGTTGTTTTAAAATAAATATTTCTCTTTCTATTTAAGGCATAACTCTTTATTTCCATGTAACCTGTCTAGGGATGGGCACAAACCAGGACAATGTGGTTCAGTTCATGGTTCATGGAGTCACTGGTTCGTAAACCGTCATGAACTTTTCATGGCCAAATGGACTCGTTTGGTTTGTGAGGTTTGTGACTGGTAGAATGCCCCCCAGCATTCTAGAGACACCAAACGTGCAGGAGATCTCCACCTGACTCTCCTCTAGCTACCTTTCCAGTTTGGTGAGGATTGGCTTTACAGGATCTGAGTTATGACCCCCCAAAGAAGGTGCCCCCAGAAAAGTGCTTTCTAGGGAAATGACCACCTATCAACATATTCTGTGCAAGCTAGAGACGTCAAAGTCACCGGGGACAACCTTCAGATGCTCCTCTACATGTCCCTCCAAATTTCCCCCCTCCCGCACATCAGGCCCCTGGAGGGCTTCTACCAGGCCCGCAGTGGAACTGGCTATCTTCTGTTTCTTCTTCCAGTCTCTGCTGCTGCTGCTGCTGGATGGTGGCTTGCTTTGCCAGACTCAGTCACTCAGGAAAGATAGATAGGCAGGCTTCTGTTCCCTGCACTGGCTAAGGGTCCTCCCCCTCCCCCTTCCAGGAGGAGGAAGGGAAGGAGCTAGAGCTTGCTTCCTGGCCAGGCTGCCTCCATTGGCTGAGGCTCCTCCCCAAAGGGAGGGAGGGAAGGAGGGAGAGCTTACTTTGCTTGGCTGCCTCAATTGCATGGGAGAAATACAAAGCACCTTTAAGACCAACAAAGTTTTATCCAAGGTATGAGCTTTTGTGTGCCTTGTTACAGTGTATATTTTGTTTGGCTCATTATGCCAGGGCTCTCCTAGGTGCAACTGGATTCCCTCCCTCTTTTCACTGTGTTCATATCCTCATGATCCAGTCTTTCTCAGTAGGAAAGTAATGTGAACTATTTAGATGAGGAATAACAATAAGCTAATGGCGTGAATTAGGCTGAGAGTGTGTATCCAGATCAAGCTCACCCAGCACATTTCCTTTCTAGTCTGGGGATTTTGAACCTAGACTTCTTAGATAGTAGGCTGTTACATAGCTGTCTCTCTATTCTTGCACTGCCTCATAGGAGTTGTAGTTATTTCTCTGGGGAAGACTATGGATTTTTAGACAAACACATAGCCCTCAGTGTGTGTCAGGATGCCTTCTCATGTTCTTGACCAGCACACGAAGCAGTTTATGTAGAAAAGCTCACAATGCCTAGCCATTTCATGTTTTCCCCTGGGTCCTAGGCTCAGAACACTGAGCATGAGATTTCTGTAATGAATGTTAATAAATCAAAAGTAGGTTTGCAGGTTACAGATACACACCTAAACAACATACTCAGGATTGCTACAGCACAGACATTTTGATGCAATAATTTACAGCAAGAGGTGTCAGTTATCAGAGACTGTTAAATAAACAAAATATTGCAGGACAGCTAGTATTTTAAGCATGTTTTATTTAAAGTTTTAAAAATCTTTAATTGTGTTTGTGTCATCTGTAAAGTTTATGTCTCCACTACCTGGCATTACATTTTATGACACACATGGCCCGGCCGAACAAGGTCTCATTTATGTCATATCTGGCCCTCAGAACAAATAAGTTTGACACCCCTGACCTAACACATTTTACTACTATTCTTCCCTTGTGAAGCTCAGAGGGCCACACATGGTTATATTTTTCTCCAGTTTATCACTACAGAAACCCTGTGAGGAGGTCAAGCTGAGAGAAAGATGATTGGCCTAAGATCATCCAGTGATTTTCACACCATAGTTGGGATATGAACACCACCCCCCTTCTACAGCTGTCTTCTGCCAGTGAATGAAGACTTTTTTGGTTTTGTCTGACATTCTCTTACTGATTTTCATTGATCCTTCCTCCCATTCATGTTTTTATGCATTTTGTTTTAATTGCTTTATATTTATACTAGTGAGCAAAGCCTGTTGTGGCAATAGACAACGGGCCCTAGATAGGAAGGAAGGGTGGGTGGAAGGAAGAAAGGGAGGAAGCAAGAAGCGGAGGTAGGGAGAGAGAGCTAGGGGGGAGAGAAAAAAAGGGGGAGAGGGAAAGAGGGGGAGTCAGAGACAGAGTGGGGGGTTATGATAGTAAGTTGAAAAGAAAGAAAGGTAGGGAGGTAGGAAGGAAGGGAGAAAGAATGAAAGCCAGGAAGGAAGAAAGAAGGGTAGAAAAAGAGAGAGAGAGGAAGGAAGGAAGGAAGGAAGGAAGGAAAGAAAGGAGGGAAGAATGGGAGAAAAGATAGTGGGGGAACAGAGTGAGAGAGAGATAAAGTGGGGAGGGGAGAGACAGAAAGGAAGAAAGAAGGGGGATGGGGGAGACGCAGGGCGGGAGAAGTGACGGGTGGGGCTGTGTGAGCTTCTCCCGTCTGCCCAGATTGCCTGGTGGCAGGAGAAGTGAAGGGGGAGCCAGGCGCATGGCAGTTCACTCACTGCTGTCACCGGCTGTCTCCTGGGCGGGTGGGGGAGGGCTGGAGCCAGGCACATGGTGGCTCACTCGCTGCCACCGCCGGCTGTCTCTGGGGGGGGCTGAGCCGGACACACGGTGCTCTGGAGGGGGCTGAGCCGGACACACGGTGGCTCATTCACCACCGCTGCTGGCTGTCTCCTGGGCAGGTGGGGGGGAGAGGGTTGAAGCTGGGGCGTGGAGGCTCACTCGTCACCACTGCTGGCTGTCTCCTGGGTGGGGGGGAGGGGCGAAGCTGGGTGCGTGGCAGCTCAGTTGCCATTGCCGGCCTCCTGGGGCTTCTTCGGGAGGCCTGCCTCTTGGGGGGGGGTGAAATCCGGCGAGTGAAGCCCTGTCCCCGCGCTCACTCTGCAGATGGTCCTCTCTTGTCAGAGGCCCAGAGCAGAGTGAGCCGAACGTGCTGGCCGGGGCTGACGTGGGCAGAACTGCACAAAGCAGCCAGCCAACCCAGCCAGCATCTTCTGAGTGACAGTTCTTGTGGCCAAACACTGTTGGCACACATTGAACGTTATGGGACCAAAATTCAATTATATATAAGGAGACGTGTTTTTAATTTTGTTTTGATATTTTTAGTCTCTGCTGCCTTGGAGACCCTAAGATGGTTGAAAACGTGGTTTAAGCTCTTTTAAATAAATTGGAGAGGAGCTGAGGCTCAGTGGTAGAGCATCTGCTTAGTATCTAGAAGGTCCCAGGTTCAATCCCTGACATCTCCAATTCATGGATCTGGTAATAGGTGATGTGAAAGACCTCCATCTGAGACCCTGGAGAGCTGCTGCCAGTCTGAGTAAACAATACTGACTTTGATGGACCAGGGGTCTGATTCAGTATAAGGCAGCTTCATGTGTGTTCAAATAAACCCCAGTCTTCACAGTTGTAATCTTACATCTAATCACTACACCACAAGTCCCATGGCATACATCTATTTCCAATGAAAGACAATTGACTGCTTAACAAATACCACCTTGGTTTTGCTACCTGTGTGTTGAAGCTGAGAGTATGAACTGACCATATTGAACCATCAGTGATACATTTGTGATAGCCCATTCATACATGCAAATCAGCAGACAGATGCACCTGCCAACCCAGTGTTTTATCCTACACCACATAGCATGACTTCTGTCGACTGGATCAGGCTAACTCTCCCAGATCTTTAAACGCATGCAATTTCCCTTCCACAAAACTGGTATCACTGAAACAGATGAACACAAAGAAATACACACATGCACATACCTCATATGCTTTATTTTAATTAAAAACATGCAAGTGCCGGTAATGTTGAAGGAGTTGCAACCCACAGCTAGGATTGTCAACCTCCGGATGGCACCTGAAGTTCTCCCACAGCTAACTTTCCTATAATAATGCAAGTGCAGGTGAACAAACAGAGGCACCCTGAGATAGGCTGTTCCTTATTCTCCTCTTAAAGCTGATTTCAAAGTTATAACTGATGTATGTGGTGATAGAAATATTGTAATGGAATTTCCTGTCACAGTTGCATTGATGGTTGCAAGCTTAAACAGCTGTAAAAGGGGAATAGACAAATCCTTGAGAGAATGGTAGCTACATGAAAACTCTATGTTTAGAGTCATCTACTTCCAAATACTGTGGGGCACAAACAATACGTGAGAACTGTTAACTTCATGCACAGCCTGGGAACATCTCAAAGGCATCTGCCTAAACTCTTTTGAGCGGAATGAGGGACTAGATGTACCTTTGGTTAGATCTAGCGGGGTTCTCCTTGTAAATTATGTTTTCATGTGGTTTGGCCTATTTATATTGATGGCTTGCAGATTCTGCTCATGATTAGACCGAATTACTTGGAAAGAGTCTTGGAACTGCTATAGATTTTTTGTGGTTTGCCACCATGTGGAGGTAATGTTTGGCAACTTCCACATGGGGCCCATAGTGTATATGAAACTGTACTGCTGATCAGTTGTGCCTTTGTATATAGTGATATATTTGGAGAAAGGGCTCAATTCAAGTAACCTTTCAAAATACAATGCAAATGTCTGAGTGAGACCAGATCTTGAACCAGCAGTTGTTTCTTTATTTTCATCAGCTAAGATGGAGACTACAGATCTCCAAGTACCTATCAAAGCAAAACTGGGGCCAAGAAGGGTTGAACATATGAAGCTGTCTTACTCTAACGGCGCAATCACACACACAATTAGCCTCACCATAGGCACGAATGCCAGGCGGATTTAAAGGGTGCGATCTGTCACAAACATCTGGGAAGCGCCCTGCACCTATTGGCAACCCGTTTTGCTCTGCCATAGAAGCAGAGTAAAAAGACACCGGGGAAAATCTGGTAGTAAACGGGCTGCGACAGGCCACGGACAGAGTTTCCCGTGTCTGATCACTTCAGTGTACTCTCATGGTGTCGGCCTGGTCTGATCAGGCCATCCTGACTCTGTGCCATTGTTTTTTCCCCCCTTTCTCAGTATGTGCATCATCGCAAACTCCATAGGGAGACCTCAGTGCGGAGATGCGATTCATCAATTCCTCATGTAAGCGCATCAGAAACAAACAGCAAAAAAACCCCAAAACCACGACTCACCTGTGGTTGTGTCTGCTCACGCAGTGGTGGGCTGTCCCCCCCCACACACTTTATCTCTCACATGTGACCACCCCCTAAGTCAGACTTTTACTTTTCAAGGTCAGTATGGCTGGCTCTGACTGGCAGCAGCTCTCTGGGGACTCAAGTAGAGAGGTCTTTCCCATCACCTACTCCTTGATCCTTTTAGGTTGAAGTCCTGAGACCTTCTGTATTCAAAGCAGATTCTATGCCACTAGCTGCTTCCAGTATTCTACCTTCATGTGGTTTCTCTAATTCATGACCCTGTCCTCACACACGCGTGCACACACATACATTATTAGTCTGCTAAATGAAAAAAGATGGACAAAAAAGGAATGTCTGGGTGGTGGTGGTTGTGAAACCAGGCAGGAATGGAAGGATTAATTTCCTTTTCTCCTCACCATGTAACGGTACGCTTTCTTTAAAAGATGCTGGGAAGATCTGCTGATAGTAGATGAGCTGACTTCAAACCAAGTACTGAAGCATAACTGCTGTGAAGACTGGCTTGTAAATCTCCTGAGAAGCTCATCACCCTACAAGACAACTAGCAAAGGAAGACGCTGAAAGCAGCAAGGCAAATCCTCAGATACCTACACACAAGGAAATTCCACACCCTTTTGACAGCAAGTGGGTCTGGAAAGCTTCACGACTATGGAGAGAATGTTTCAGGGTGACAAAGTCTTGGTAACAGTTGCTATGCAAATTTCTGGTCTGACACAAAGCTTTTCATCATGAAGGATACCAGAACACTGCATAAACTGAGGACCCAGCCCATATTCGTAGAAGTGCAACCCACCAGTGAACCAAGTCATAGAAAGTATTTAAAGCAAAACAAAGCCATGTCCATTAGTGAAGGACACCCACTGAAAGGCATGCATGAGAAGACCATACAGTGGCCCAATGGTAGAGAGACATGTTACATGTAGACTGTTCTATGTTCCTTCCTTCACAAAGATCTCCACTGAAGAATCCTGAGAACTGTAGCCTAATGATGAGGTACTAGGTATTTTCAATTTGAGATCCCCATCCCTTCCTCTTGCAGAATTGTTGTTCAGCCAGAATAGTTAAATACCATTTCTTCTGTACCCCACATACTCAACCAGTGGTTCTTCCCATTCCTTTGCTTACAGCTAGTGGTATAAAACCAGTAAAGGTTTGTAATGCAATATAATACATTGCCCTTGAAGACAACTCAGAAATGTTAATTTAGGTCAAAAGACGGCTGCTCACCTTCTGACTGGAGCAAATCTATTTCAGCATATAATGCTAATTTTGAGAAATCTTCCTTGGGCACCTGTTTCTCAGCTGAATTCAAGGTGCTGGTCTTTAAGGATGTTCACAGCCATGTATCTTAGGAACCATCATTCCCTCTAGGTAGCCATGTTTAGTCCACACATTCCTGTGGTTCCATCTCCCAGAGTGGTAACAGGCATTTACTACAATGGCCTCAACACTACAGAACTGGCTGGTCCTGAAGCATGTCTATTACTTCCATCTTTAGAAAAGTGAATAAGGCAAGACCTTTTCAGAGGACTTTTGAGTAAGTACAGTACTGGTAAATTGATGTATTTATTTAGATATTGATACTACTCCTTTCTCCAGTGGGGATTTAAAGCAGCTTTCAACATCATTCTCCCTTCCATATTATCCTCAGAATAGCAATCCTGTGCAGTAGGTTACGCTGAGAGATTGTGTCTGGCCCAAGGTGACCAAGCTAGCTCCCATGGCAGGGTGGGGATTTGAACCTGGGTCTCTCAGATCCTAGACTGACACTCTTAACAACCACACCATGCTCATATAATTTCAGTGAATGTTGATATAATCTGATTTGGGCCCTCTTTGTAGGAGAGCAGGAGAGGTAAAAATGTTTTAATAAAATAAATAGTTACAGATACCTGGAGAATCATGTGGGGTTCAATGTGTCAGTTTTTTGTAGGATGTTCATTTGTGTACTAAGGATGGTCAGTCCCAAACACTGTCTCACTATTCACCTCTGGAAAATGGCACAGTGTTCTGCCATTCTTTTGCTTAAACCTATTTCTAGCTAGGCCTTTTAAATGTGGCTACCAGCGTCTGCCAGCTTGTCTCCTGTCCTTGCTGCTCATGGTCTCCCCTCCCCATATTCTTACAATCTTCTCTGTTACCTTCTTGAAAAAGCAAAATCCAAGGTTTGGCAAGCCACTTCACTTCTAAATGCTCTCATGCCCCTTGATGCTATAATGCTGTGTTATTATTACTCCGTGAATAGCTAAGTGTGTTTAAAACACAGCTGCCATGCCAAAATACACTCATGTCATTCAAGAATTGCCCATATAACTTAAATTGATTACATATTTATTGTTAAATGTTCCCAAACTGTGTTCCCTTGGAAAGCCCTTATCCCTCAATTACTTTCCTAGCTGCTCCACACATTAACATCCCCATGATTCACAGCAAATGGTGGGGCTGGTTTCTCTATCTCCCCCTCCCCCAAGTAAAATGTTATATATGTTCTGTTTCCTCAGTGGTCCTCCAAGCTGTAAATTTTTCAGAGACAACTGAAGTGTCAACTAAGCAGCTCTTGATCTGTAGACAATTGAACATTTTCTTCCTGTTTTTTCATCCTAAGCATCTTATATATTTCCCAGAGGCACAGAAAGTATTACAAGCTCTGTTCTAGTTCCCCAAACTGAAACAAGTCTATGGTTTAGCAGTAGAGCATGTATCTTGCATGCAGAAGGCCCCAGGATCAGTTCCCAAGTGTACTAGTTAAAAGAGTCTCTGAGAGCAGGCTGAGAAAAGCCCTTGCCTGAAAAGAGCACAAATAGCTGCTGCCAGACAAAACAGACAATATGGCCAGTGATCAGATACAATCGGTAAAAAGTAGCTTCACTGTCCCAAACCATTGTTAGAAGGGCATATATGATTTGCTTTCCATGCAGAAGATCCCAAGTTCAATTAAACAATCTCTGATAAGAGGTGTTGGAGAAGATCTTTTTCTAGCAACCATAGAATGTTAGAGTTGGAAGGGACCTTGCAGGTCTTCTACTCCAACCCCCTGCACTCTGCAGGAGCATAGCCGAAAGATAGCTCTACAATATACCTACAATATACCTGAAAGATGGTTGTCCAGTCTCCGCTTGAAAACGTCCAGCGATGGAGATCTTTTGCTGGTCAAATCAGATAATGCTGAGCTAGACAGACCACTGATTTGACTTGGTATTAGGCAGGGGAAGGGCTGTGGCTCTGTGTTTCTGAAATGTTGGAGAGATACCACAGAATTACACATCAAGCTAATGACCTCATTCAGTCTATACATCATCCAGTTACAGCCAATTCTGCACCTCCGTGCTTATGTCAAGTACATAGGACTGTGGATTACAGAAGTAAAATGGATCTTAACCTGCATAGAAAAACAAATTCACTCATAGCCAGTATGGCTGGAGATAGTGTTATCTCATATCAAGGGAATACCCTCTGCTCTCTATTCTCATGTGCAACATGCTGTTGACACACCCACCATCCTTAAGGGCAACATGGAACTAAGTAGTCACTTTGAGATGAGCAGGATGTCTTTGTAGTCTCCTCTGACTGGCATTTTAGGAGGCCGGGCGTTTTCAAAAGCTGCTTCATGTTTTCTCAGGAGGAACGGTATAAGGACTGATATTTGGACCAGCTAGGCCATAACTAGGGATCATAGGAATAAGGCAGATTGCTTATGATAGGCAGGGCAAATTGGCAAGCACCTGGCAGCATCATGTGGTATAATGAGATAGGTTGAGAGGAAACACCTTAGTGCTGAAAAGCATCAGCTAAACCCTTAGGTGTCTATGCGGCATGTTGGGGTAGGGAAGATACTTGCTTCCTCTTGGTACAGTTAATACCAGAGCTTTCCTTTCCTTTCCTTTCCTTTCCTTTCCTTTCCTTTCCTTTCCTTTCCTTTCCTTTCCTTTCCTTTCCTTTCCTTTCCTTTCCTTTCCTTTCCTTTCCTTTTTTTGAAAAAGTGGTGCCGTAACTTTCAAGAGGGAAATGAAGTTTTCAATCTGTATACTGAAAACTCATGAACTTTTAGACGTTTTAAAACGAATTTTGTCAAAGAGGTCACAGAACTCCAGGCTGGAGTTGCTGAAATAATGATGCCTGTGAGCTGCCTAGCACATCCCACCCTTAAATATGCTAATAGCTTATGATGCAGATTGGCTTAAATAAACCAGTTAAACCAATCCTTGTTTGTCCTGTGTCTTTAACTGGAAGTGATGTGCCAGACCTTGCTTCGCTCAGTTTGCCATGGATGCTGGGGGAGGGGAATTCCTTAGGTGGGGTGTGTGAGTGTGGGGGGTGTGACTGCACTATCATAGAAACGTAACTCTTCTGAAGAAGCCTTTCTCTGATTCACAGAAGAATGTCCTTGAATCTTCTGGTGCCAGCTTGCTCAGTAGATAATGGGATCATATATTTCACAAGTGAAAGGGGGGGTTAGAGATGCTGGAGTTAGGCAGTGTGAATGTGACATATGAGTGGGTCCTAGGAGGGGTTACATTTGAATTAACTATATCTTTGCCTGTACCCACCAAAATCTTTAGATTTGACACAGTACTGTTAAGGTCTGGAACTTGTTTATATCTCAATAAAGCTTTCACTGCCAAAAACAGTGTAGTCGAGAGTAACTTGCCCAAAGGGAAACTGTGCTCCATGAGTCCAGCTGAAAAGGAGGAATTGCAGAGGTTCATAGATAAGAATTTGACTCAGGGTTTTATTAGACTGGCCACTTCCGACTTCGCCACCCCGGTTCTATTCCAGAAAAAAAGGATGGGGAGTTGACACTGTGCACTGATTACAGAGGGTTGAACGCAGTGTCCATGTTTACAGGGGGTTGAATGCAGTGTCCATGTCGAATGCTTACCCCCTCCCACTGATCAAAGACTTGTTGGCCAAAGCCTCTCAGGGCTGGATCTTTGCAAAACTAGACCTCCAAAATGCTTACTTCCGCATGCAAAGGGATGAGCATAAAACAGCTTTTAACACCCTGTTGGGACAATTTGAATACTTGGTGATGCCATTCAGATTTCCTGGTGCACCTGGAGTGTTTATGAACTTGAGCAATGAAGTGCTGCACAAGTACCTTTGCAAGGGGGTCCTTGTTTATCTTGATGATATCTTGATTTATTCAAACGATAAGGAGTCACATGTTCAATTGATGCGAGACATCCTCAAAACCCTCTATGTGAACCACCTATTTGCCAAACTGTCCAAGTGCGAATTCCACAAAGAGGAGCTTGACTTCCTAGGGTATTGCATATCCAAAAAGGGCTTGGGCATGGACCCAAAGAAGGTCCAGGATGTCATGGGGTGGGAGCCCCCCAGGACACAGCACCAGCTACAGTCCTTCTTGGAGTTCACCAATTTCTACCGGCCCTTCATCCCCAATTTCACCCAGGTCACCATCCCTCTCATGGACATAACTGAAAACAAAAGGAAAGGGGCTGGAATGCTAGAAGGGGAGCAGTAACTTACAGTGGTCCCCTGAATGCCAAAAAGTGTTTGAACACTTATAAGGCACTGTTCACTTCAGAGCCCATAATGCACCACCCTGATGAGACCAAGCAATTTGTGGTACAAGTGGATGCATCCTACAGAGGGGGAAAGATAGGAACTTGCACCCTTTGGCTTACATGTCCAAAAAGTTCTCCAGTACAGAACAGAATTGGATGATGTGGGATAAGGAGGCTGCAACTATAAAGCTGGACTTTACTACTTGGAGACATTGGTTGTCTTGACATGATGCTGGAACAATCAAATATTCCTTTAAGCATTACTAAGAGCAAGAAAATATTGTCTGAAATATGACATGGCTAATGGAAAAGGTCATTCCAAATCTTTTTGAAGCTTAATTGCAGCTGGTGTTATGATCAGAGTGTCCTTAATCTTGAAAAGTTCAGCCCAGTTTTTGAAATGTTGTATTTTTGCTCCATCATCACCATTGCTGTGCACTCCCGATTTCCCCAAGTATGAGAAGTTCCCACAGCTATGCCTCCTGATTTTGATTTTTGTTGGATAAGAGAGCACTGAAGTCCTGTGGTGTCTTAATAACATTTGCTTTCTCTACAAATATACAAATCTAACACAAGTGGAGGCAAAGAGGCACCCGTACAAGGTAGCACATCCTCTGTCCACATCAGATTCTAAAAGAGACACAGAAGAAGTTATGTCTATCTATCCGTCTTCCAAAGTGCAGTTTCTTCAGACAGATCAGCCCTCTACCCTCAGCTGGTAGTGGGATGCCTCTTTCATCGAGCTCTGATGGGTAAATCTGGTTGCCTGCTCAACAGATGGTCAGTACTGTCAGCTTGACAGCAATGGTCTTCTATTGGATGGTTGAGAAAATGGATTCCGGAGTCAGCATCTTCCTCATTTCCAAGCAAGTTATTTCTCTGCTAAAACTGACAGTCATCAATTGACAGTTCAGGAAAAAATTGCAAGGAGCTGTGTGGTTTGTTGTGGGGCGGGGACAGCCAAAAATGTAAGTATCTTTGAATAACTTAAACAGCACAAAGCTTTTGAAGTCCTGGAACTCTTCTTCAGGCTAGAAAGGGAAGACAGAAAGACACTTGGGAGAAAGACAGATTTTGTGGGCATAGTAGAAAAACTCCACACTGATGAGGTGTTGTTGGAATTATTTCCAGTAGTTAGCAGAGTACTCTCGGCTTAAAATGCAGCAGAGCCCATCTGGAGTGTGTGTGCTGCAGGAACAAGGTTACATGGAACCTTTTAATCTTTGTTCAACTAATGAGTCCTTTATTATATGGAACTCCATTCTAGACAGGATAGGGTAGAGATAGGATTCTAATCTAGTCTAACTAGATGGATGGAGATGCAGGAAGCATGTCCTGCTCTCATGGTGCCAAGATGGAGGAGGAGGAGGAGGAGATTTGATTTATACCCTGCCCTTCACTCAGAGTGGCTTACAAACTCCTTTCCCTCCCCCTCCCCCCAACAGACACCCTGTGAGGTAGGTGGGACTGAGAGAGCTGTTTCCAGAACTGTCCTTGAGAGCACAGCTCTTACAGAACTATGGCTTGCCCAAGGTCCTCCAGCAGCTGCAAGTGGAGGAGTCAGGATTCGGAATCAAACCCGGTTCTCCCAGATCAGGGTCCACACACTTAACCACTATACCAAACTGGCTCTCAGAAGAGAGAGTATCATGCTGGAAGGAAGGAAGTTTCCTTAAGAGTAGCAATCTACACATCAAAGGGATAGTATCAGAGAAAAAGGAAAGGATGCTCAGTTTCCTAGCCTGTCTATCTCTCTGACTCTCTTATAGTCCTTCTTTGTAGGCTGAGGCTAAGAGACAGCATAAAGTCCTTAACTTCCAACAGGTGTTAGGCAGCCAAAGCTAAGTAAATACATGCTAGACATAAAACAGGTTTTATGCTGCTCTTAGGACTACTGGGCTGAAGAAGTAGAGCAGTTCTCCCTCTGAAAACATTTTAAAAAATTATTCAGCTTTGCCCCTAATAGAACATTCTAATCCCTTGTAAAACAGAGAGCAGAAGTAAAGAAAAATCTATTCAGCAGGCACACCTAAGGATCTGTGGGCCTATTTAATAAAGAGCCTATTAAATCAAGTTCACCAATTTCTGGCATTTTATTTTCAGAGATTATAGGCATACCACATTTTGTTATTTTAGCACAGGATTTCGGACTGCTGACTTAAGTTACATTACATCGACACTGATTTGCACAGGGCTGCACAAGCAAGGCCAGCACAGACCATTTAATTGTTCATAACAACACTCAGGGAGATGGCCAAATGCTCTTCAGGCATAACCATAAGTAGTCTGAATTATGGGATGTAGAGTAGGGCAATCTCCCCTGATCTCCCTTTATTGTAACTGAGCCTGTCAATTTTTGTACCACTGGCTTACCAGTTCTTCAAGTAAAGGTTAACAAACTCCAAGCAAGGGTTTTCATTCGACCCAATCCTATGCAGGCAGAAGAAAACGGGACTTCCTCCGAAGAATGTATGCAGAGGATCACTGCCTTCCTCTACAAAACCCATTTCAAATTTAACAGAAGTGATTCTTTGGCTTATTAAATATCAGCTCCATGAATCATCCCAATATGTTTATTTTTTCCCCTTTCTGAATGAACTCAAATTGTGAATGTAAGTGAACAAAAGCATCTCTCTTGTAAAGAAAAGCATCTGTTCAACAATCCTTTCTAATGCCATAGATTTTCTTTGCCACGTCCCAAATGGAAACTCTTTTTAATGTGTTCCAAACTCCAAGACCAGCAAGCCAGTTTATCAGCAGCTCAGTTTATGCAGTCAACACACAATGCTGACTGCATGCCAATTTATCCGCTCAAAACACTGAGCAGGTTGACCTGAGACGAGAAAAAAATTAACCTTGTCACGAAGCATCTTCCAGCATCATTTTTCCCCTTGGCTAAGCTAGAATGGTTAAATATGATCCCACACTGCAAAAGGTTAAATGGCAGCAAGCCTAAGGCTACAGCAGAGAAAGCCTCTGTGGGTTATTAAATGCACTGGAACAGGAACAACATATGTGCGCACCAGGTTTTATCCTTTTGAATGGTCTTCATTCTGTAGCCTTAGCTTATAATTACTTTCTCACTTCCAACAAGTGCAGAAGCCTGGGTTTTTCAACTCACCAGGCAGACTGGAGTTCTGTATGTGGCATCAGGGATCCTCCCAAGATACCAATCTGAGGCCATGGCTCCATGGTCTGCATGAAGGAGGTTTCAAGCTCATTCTTCAGCATTTCCAGTTGAAAGAATCAGGTAGTGGGTGATATGAAAGACCTCAACTTGATATCCTGGAGAACTGCTGCTGGTTAGCGTCAACAGAACTGACCTGGACAGACCAGTGGTCTGACTCAGTATGAGGCAGCTTCATATGTTCACATGTGTAAGGGCAAGCTCACCATGGTGACTCCCTCATCGCCTCTGGATTTTATTCTCTGGATTATTAATAATCACATAAACTGCACGATCCTGGGTATGATTCCTTGGAAGTCAGTTCCACTGAAATGCAGTCTGATCCTATCTAAGCAGACTTAGGTGTACCTATGTTCACTGTTTCCAAAGAAATTATGCATGTAAGTCTCATCAAGTCTCAAGCAATATGGTAACCCTAGCACTGGGCTTTCAAGACAAGTAAGAAGCGGAGGTGGTTTGCCATTGCCTTCCTCTACAGGGCCTTCCTTGGTGGCCTCCTATCCAAATACTGATCTTCATTAGCTTCTGAGATCTAATGAGATTGGGCTCTACTGCCTTCTCTCCCTCAAAGAGTTTAAATGGCCCTAAATCTGCTTCAGATTTAGCAAGACCTATTTCGAGATAATTGTGCACTAGGCAGGGCTGTCAAGTCTGCAAGGCTGCACACCGTCCTTCTGTGTAAAGCCCACTGAGATCAGCTGGGCTTACATTAAATCTGGCCACAGGGGGGGGATGTCCTGTCAACCGTGCATTTCTTTTTCCCCCCTCTTTTTTTTGCCCCCTGTAGGGGATTTTTTATTGCATTTTCTAAAAACTACAAATGAAAAAAGGGAAGAGTAACTACATACTAAGAGTGAAAGTAAAGAAAACCCACTAAAAACCCAAGAGATGATTGTCATACAAAATGCTTAACCAAAAAAAATTCAGCTTCTTAGTTAAAAATTACACATATAAACCATTGAGTGTGGTCATCTAATAGTCTGTTTAAAAAGCATAAATTGAAACTCCCCCATTTTAAGGAGCCAAGTAAGAAAAAAAGAAAGATTATAAAACATAACAAAAGTTTCAAGAGATTCAGAGCGTAACAACTAGTCATTTGCTCATTTGCCCTTTTTCTTCCTCAATCAATAGCTTGTTTTGGGGGCTGCCGCCCCCAATGCTAAGTCTGAGTTCTCATCAGAAGATGCCACTGTGCCCTCTTCTTCATTTTCTTTGGTGCTGTTGTCTTCTACCTCTTCTTCTCCTTTTGCTGGACGGCTATGAAGATGCAAAAACTCCTGTGCCTTTTCAACAGAGTCAACTTTTTCTTTTTCATTCATAAATTTAAAAATTAAGCCTTTGGGTATGATCCATCTGTAAGTGATGTTGTTTTCCTGTAGAAATAAAGCCAAATCCCTGTATTTCCTTTTTTTCCTTCTTATTTCAAATGGAATGTCCTTCAACACTTTTATTTCTTTGTCTTTGATTTTCAAGGAAGCCCCACGACGCTTTTAGTATTTGATCTCTCACCTGTCTTCTAGAGAATCTCATAATCACTTCCCCAGGCAGATTAATTGTTCTTGTAAATTCTGAATACGATCTAAAGACTGTATCAATTTCACTTTGTATTGTATCTGTTTTTAAATCTGCCAATGGAGCCAAAGCATCACATATAATCAGTCTCAGATTCTCTCCCTTCGCTTCCGGGATCTCTTAGAACCTTAATACATAGCTTGCCCTTTCCATTTCCAGCTGTAACAAATTGGATTCATTAGTTTGTCTCTTTTTCTCTGTCATATATAGTTGATTTTGAAGCTTCTTAGAGTTGGCATCGACCACTTTAAGCTTCTGTTCTGTTTTCTCTGCTTTTTTAGCTGTTTCGCTCAGCTGAGTCTGCTGTGCATCAAGCTTCTGATGTAATGCGGTAACTTGTTCCAGCAGGGGTTGCAACACTTCCATCAGCATCCTTTGCAGCTCTACTGTTGTGTCCTGTCTAGGGTCAGGACTTGCTGAGCTTTTGGCATTTCTGGCAAGAAGCTTAGGTTTCGTTTGTTTCTCTTTCTCATCCCTCCGTGGAGGTACCATGTTGAGAAGTTGTTTACTTTTTGAAAAAGTTATTACAATCTCTAATACTCTTTGCAAGGCCTGGTAAGTTCTTACTAGTTCCTTATTTTAGTCCATCATGCCTTTATAGCTCACCCCCCCTCAAGTAGATAGTAAAAAGTTTGATTGTTTTCCTCTTAGTGGGGTAGAGTTCCCTCCTCCCCTCGCCTTTTAAGGGGGAGTTTCTGTTATCTTCGGTGTTTTTCGCTTAAACTTTGACTCACAGTTCAATGTTATCTTCACTTTAAAAGCTCATACACTTGGCCACCAAATGCTTGTCTTGGTGTGCATGCTTCGTTCCATTCTCACACGCTCTGGGGTGGGACCTTCGGGGCATGAGAGAGCCCCCCTTCACCGGCCAGTCACCAGGGGAAGAGTTCTCCTAGCACCCCATGGCTGGGAGCTCAGCGCAAGGGCTCCGGGGGTGGTGCGGACGATTGCACCCCATCCCAGCCGCAGGCACTTGCGTGCAGCTCCCAAAGACTCAAGAGACCACTGCAGTCATTGTAGCCACCAAAACCGGAAGTCCTGTCAACTGTGCATTTCCACCAAGATCTTGGAACAGCAGTGGCTTACACCAGCAGCAACTTTAACAATAAAGCAGTTCACTTCTTCAGTATTCACACTGCTCTTTAAGATAAGATTGTTCTTTTTTCTGCTTAGCTACCAGGGGCTAAAGGTTTCCCTTGCTCAAAAGCCAGGCAAATCCAACTCTAGGGGGCAGTGCTAATCTCCATTTCTAAGCCAAAGAGCCAGTGCTGTCCGAAGACTTCTCCATGGTTATGTGGCTGGCATGACTAAACGCTGAGGCACATGGAACGCTGTTACCTTCCCACCGATGCAGTACCTATTTATCTACTTGCAATTTCTTATTTTCGAACTGCTAGGTTGGCAGGAGCTGGGGCCAGAGACGGGAGCTCACTCTGTCACGTGGCACTCAGGTCTCGAACTGCCGAGCTACTGACCTTCCAGTCTGCAGTTCAGTGTCTTAACCTCTGAGCCTCTTCTCTTTTGCACTGGGTGAAGAAAGATGCTGCATTTTCTTACTGCCCAGCATAACAGTTACCATCAGCTTCAAAGCCATCTGCCCTGTCTCTTTCAAGCATCTCAGGGGAAAGTTTCTCTTGGAAACACTCATAAATTACTGCTGGATCTCCACCAGTAACATGACACCAGGCTGCTGTTGGTCACTTGTAAAACTTACATCTGGAAGAATGCATGTGACAGTAGCTGCAGCGGGAAAATAGTTGTAGGGCTCGCCACTTTTTTTGCTGCTACCTGGGCCTGTGTTTTTAACAGTACCTTGATCAGCAGCCTTTCACTCATGACGTTGCTCATCTGTATTCTAGAAAAATGTTATGTATTGAGCCTGAACTGTACTTGCAAAAGGACTTAGCTTAGGGCACATAACAATGGTTTGCTAGGATCCTAGAATGGACCAGTAGGGAGACAGGGATCCTAGAGAAAACCAGTTGGAAGACAATGGAGTGTAAATAGCCTATCATTGGGAGTGGGGTGTGTTTTGGGTGTAACCTTTTCCAGGGATAAATACCAGGGCTGATTTTGCACAAGGAGCTGCGCCACCATCACACCTCCCTTTGCCCCGTTTCCATTGGTCAATTTCCCACTCAAAGCCACACAGCCACATTTTGACCCGTGGCTTCGCCTGATTTTCCCTGTGGTTTCGTAATCCTCAAAAAACAGGATCACGAAACCACAGGGAAAATTGGGCGAAGCCGTTCGTCAAAATGCAGCCATGCGGCTTCAAGTGGGAAATTGACCAATGGAAACAGGGCAAAGGGAGGCATGACGGTGGCACAGCTCCTTGTGCGAAATCAGCCCAGGCTTTGGGGCCAGGGATTTCAGCCTTTTTTCTCTTGCTGAATGACTAATAAACTATGGGCTGATCACTTGAACGCATCTGAACCCAGTATATTGCAGAAAACCTTCTTCTCCTGATTTCTACAGATTGCTGTGAAAGGCAAAAGAACAGATCAGGTAAGGGTGATCACTTCTTGCCATGACTGTAGCACAGTCCTTGAAATCTCCACTTGAAGCAAGAGGAGAGGTAACTGCAGGGCCGGCTCTCTCACTAGGCCAACTAGGCAGCCACCTAGGGGTGCAACTGGCAAATGGGGTGGTGGAGAGATTGAGAGCAAGACTAGGTGAGACAGCACGAGAGCTCAGCATGCTTTGCAGGTAGCAATGGCAGTGGCAGCGCTCCTCAGCCATGATGGGTGAGTGGGTGGAGCCAAGGCACAGCCTGGGTGACCCGCCCCTGCCTCCTCCACCCCTGCCTCCTCCTCTGCTCCATGCTGCCTTTGAGGACTGGACCAGCAGGGGGAGGGAGTGGGGTAGATACTGGGGGGGGCAAGGGAAAGGAGGGCGCCTACGAGCATCCTCCTGACTGGTGGGGGTGGGGATTGGGACCCCCAATTAGAACCCATGACATTTTAAACACTGAGCAGAGGTGGTTGTTGTCATGGCGGGGTGCCTTGGTAAATGCTGTTTTAACTGTGATGGGCAGTGGAGGGGGGGGGTCATCATGTAGACAAGGAAACCAACATAAAGTTAAAAAAAAAAAAAGGCAACTAGCAGCAGGGTTTCTTTACAGGGGGCTGGGAAGGGAGAAGACCACATGTGCTGCATTTGCATTAACTATGTGTGTGAGAGAGTGAATGTGAAGTGCCTTCAAGTTGCTCCCAACTTTGCGTCCTTCCTAAAATGCATTTATGTTTGAAAATGGGGGGAAGGCGCCAGAAGGTATCCTCACCTAGTGTGCAAAACAACTTGGGGCCGGCCCTGAATAGCTGCATACCTTTGCAGCTCCTTCTGGCCATTCTGTCCTTGTTTGTTTATTTATTTGAACATTTTCAAGTTGTTTTTCTCTCCAGAGGGACTGAAGAAGAAGAAAAAGAGTTGGATTTATACCCCACTGTTCACTCAGAGCAGCTTACAATCTCCTTCCCTTCCTCTCCTCACAACAGATACCCTGTGAGGTAGGTGGGGCTGAGAGAGCTCTCCTGAGAACTGCTTTTGAGAGAACAGCTCTTAAAGAAGTTGTAACTGAGCCATGGTCACCCAGCTGGCTGTGGAGGAGTGGGGAATCAAAACCAGTCCTCCAGGTTAGAGTCCACTGCTCTTAACCACCAAACTGGCTTACCAAACAGAAACGGCTCCAAATTACAAGAAGAAAAAATAATAAACAACCTTAGCTCTGTTGGAATAGACCCTACCCCATCCTACCAGGGCACTGAGCAAAGATGGAAGCCAACTTAATTGGCTGTTCCTCCAACAGGAGAGCTGCTGAAATTGGGGGACTGCTGCTTAGGCTGGAGGAAGGCTCCTTGGAAGGTGGTTGGATCACCCCATTGTCTGCTTCCCTTAGGGATACCTCTTACCCGCTTCTAGTTGGGGGGCTTCTACCAATCCTCATGGGTCCCTGCTTCTGATCAAATGAGCAGTGGGGAAAACAGGGAGGATAAAATGGTATTGTGCAACACTGTGATAACATTTCCAGCTGAAAAACCAGAAGTGACATCACCACATAACAGTGATGCTGTAGGAACTCACAGAATGTCTGTGGTCAAACCACAGAGATCTGCAGGGTTCCTAAAGTGTCACCATGATTTGGTAATGTCATTTTTGGTTTTTCAGCTGGAAATGATGTCAAGGCATTGTAGTGGTGCCACTGCTGCCCATCCCCACTGCTGGTGCCTCTTGCTGTGGAACCATTAAGTCCTGACATCCCTAGCTCCCCTCCCTTCCTCTGTGAAAGGGGTACACAACAGGTTAAGCTGACAAAAGAACTAGGGAGCAAATAGGTACAAGGAGATCCATAGGAGCTCCTGCTGCCTTTCCTGCTACCAACAGGAAATTGGGAGGGAAACGTACCCACCTAAAGTAGTCTTGGTGGCTGAGATGGCACTTCCAGAAATATGGAGGTATTACTCCCTCCCCCCACAATTATTCTGGCTCAGACTGCATGACCATGTATAACTTTCTCCCTCCATTTCCTTCCTCCTCTATTCATGTTGTCCCTCTGCTTCCCCTCTCCATCCTTCTATGACATACTGATACAACTGCACTGGATCTTACCAGAGAACCTCCGAGTTCAGAGCGTACACCCCATCATGCAGGCTGACATCCCATAAAGCTTCCTTTTGCACAGCAGCCAGGAAATGGTTCTAAAGGTTCTGCCTCAAAACATTTGCCAATGGCAAAGTTTGCACACTTTTGCCTAGTGGTGGGGTGGGAGGCCTTAGCTTTCTTCTTTATCACTGCTTTGTATTTGCTTAGTACCTTTTTTTTTTTTTTTTACAAGAGAGAAAGAGAGCTTTGCCACACAGAACAATAAGTGCTTCTAATGGTTTCCAGATGGCAGATTCCTTTCACGCTGCCTTCCCCTTATGATCCCATGAAATTCAAAACTCCATATAAAGCCTTTGTGTAATACTGAAATGTAAGTGAATTTCAGCCCAAGGTACATTCGATGCTTCTGAGTGAAATTTTTAAAACTGGGAAAAAATAAGGCTTTGCAAATAAACACACCAAACTCTGTATTGCCCTCCTCTACCACACTTTCAGTGGTAGCTGCTGCCATTAAAGTGGTAAGCTTGTGGTGGCAGTGACCTGGCCAGCCACTTACCAGTGAATATGCAGGCACTGAACCTCTCTCTTCCCTGCCTCCTGACACCCTGGTTTACCCTGCAAAATGTAGTCCTTAGCCTGATCATGACACAATTCTTGAAGAATCAGTGGAGTTATCCCTCAGGATTTAGGCCATTGCTACATCTCTGCAATATTCAATTGTGAGAAAGAAAATGCTGGGAACAGACCTGATTTTTCTCAGAGCTGAATAAGCAATCCTCTTGTGGAACACAGTAAGCAGATGGCAAAACCTGCAGGTAGAACTCCATACCCAATTCCATTTCCCCAGGCCTTGGTCACAGGTTTCCAAAAAAATCCATCTGTCCATTTGAATTTCAGCCAGGGAGCAAAATTGCTTGCTGTTCTCCCTCATGCATGTTTAACTGGTGATTAAAAGGCAGTTTGGTACAAAATAGCTAAAATAAGAATATAGGTAGTTTGGCGCACAATGGTTACAAATAGCCATAAGAATGCATGTTGGTTTAAGGTGATGAAATATGCCTAGATCACAGCTTGTTAAAAGATTGGTGAAAAGCATGACAGATAAAATAATCCCCATTCAAATGTCAGCATTGTCTGTATAAAAGAATACCCTATTTGCAGAAAAGATCAGTTTACTACACATAACGTTGCCCTGTAGGGTTGCCAGGTCTGGGTTGGAAAATACCTGGAGACTTTGGGGGTGGATCCAGGAGAGAGTGGAGTTTGGGGAGGGGAGGGGCCTCAGCCTGGTACAATGCCATACAGTCCTCCCTTCAAGCAGCCATTTTCTCCAGGGGAACTGATCTCTGTCAGCTGAAGATCAGTGGTAAAAGCGGGAGATCTTCAGGCCCCACTTGGAGGCTGGCAACGCTTAATGTAGTGACCTCCAATGTTTCCCAAAGCAAAGGTCTAAGCTTGGCTTTCTGTAATGTATCAAAAGGGTTTGGGGTAAGGTATCAAGAGGGTTGCGACCATGTGTGCCTGGCCATGTGGCCAAATGGACCTACAGACCTTCAGTCCTAGAACAATAGACACTGTGGATCCTAGGTGCAGACCAATGGGAGTGCCAGGATCCTGTAGGGAACCTATAGTTTCCAGGGCCATGTAAATAGAACCTATCACGGGTGTTGGATGTGTGTGCTGATATGAATATAAGCCGGGTGTGGACCAGCTATCTTTATCTTCGTTCAGATGTAACTAAATAAACTTGAGCTGATTTCACTATGCTGAGTCTCTGACCTCAGTACTTTTTACTGGCGATGAGGAGGGGATCCTGATGAGTGAGCCCGACTCTGACGCAGAACTGAGCACTGCACCACACACTGACCACCAAGACACTGTGCCCTACACCGCTGACTCCGGGTCTAGAACTGCACAGCACACTGACTCCAGTCACTGCACCCCACACCGCTCCAGACAGCACCCAGCCGCGCGCACCCGTCAGAGTCATCATGGCTGCAGCTTTGGGAAACCTCCCTGAATTTGATAGCGTGCACCCTGGGCACTGGGAAGCCTGGATCAAGAGACTGGAATACTACGTCAACTTCCATGACATCACTGAGGAGGGTAAGAACAAATCCCTGTTGCTTAGCTCTTGCGGTATTGAGGTGCTCAGGCTACTGAAAGAACTGATAGCCCCAAAATCCCTGAAAGAAGCCACTTACGCCAAAATTGAGAAGGCGCACACAGACCCACTTTGCGCCAAAACCTACAAAAATAGCCAAGCACATTGGTTTCTTTGCGCGCCTCCAGGGATCCACCAAAACCACCACTGACTTCTTAGTGGGCCTCTGCCACGCAGCCACCAGATGTGAGTTCCCCAGCCTAAGTGACACACTGATGAACCAGTTCATCGTGGGCCTCCAGGAACCCAAGCTATGCTGGAAGCTCACGAGCCACGACGATCTGACCCTGGACAAGGCCTTGAAGGAAGCCATGGCATACAAAAAAATCACACGAAGAGCGCTGCAGCCACGCTGTGAACCTGACAAGCGCATCTCCAGCTTCAGATGCATCGTACAAGGAGGAGGTCTTCTAGGTACGTCAACCGGCTCGGCAGAATCCGCGATCTATGGCTTCAGCACCATCGCATCCCAAGAAGCAAGTCACCTCAGCCACCTGTGCCAGCTGCCAGGTTGCACACGAGCGAAGGACTTGCCAGTTCTGAGATGCTGTCTGCCATTCCTGTGGGAAGCAGGGCCACATCGCCAGGGCCTGTCGATCCAAAGGATACCAGCATTGCGCCACCACCCACCAGGAAACAGCCAAACTCCACAGCATCTCAGTACATTTTTTGCCCCGGGGGTCTGCCAATAAGATTAAAGTGACTGTGTTCATAGAGGGCACCCCATATGTGATGGAAATAAATTCAGGGTCCTCCGAGGAGACCTTATGCACGCTCTGCCCTAATGGGGGACCCCCACTGGTAGACACCGGCCTCACGCTACAGGATTTCCAAAAGAACCCGGTAGCCATTAAAGGGTGGGCTGTCTCACCAGCTTACTGGGGCTAGCCTGGTTCAACATTTTGGGTCTGTCACCGGGATACATATGGTGCAGTTGGGAAACTTCAGTAAAGTGTGCAATGAGTTCCTGGCAGGGGTTTTTTTGGCCCCCCGAAGGGGATTTTTTATTGATTTTTTACTTATACACTACAAACTACAAAAGAAAAATGGGGAAGGGGAACTACAACTAAGGGTAAAGAAAAGAAACCCACACTAAACTAAAAACCCAAGAGAAGGAGATCTTATCCCTGTTAATCTAGATGTTAGTATTTTAGTGTTAGCAAACAATGCAAACTGTAAGTTCCTACCTAGCTCAGCTACTGTATTAATTCGTTACTTGTTATGAGGGAATTCCAGAGCATTCCTGTCAGCTCGCTTCATAAAGGCAATTGTCAGAGTCCTTCTGCCTTTATCTAGGCTTTCTATCTCTTAAATCATAAGATGCTTTAATGGCTGCAGTGCCCTCTTCCTTGGCCAGGTCTTCTTCCATCTCTGAGGGAATAGAGCCACTCGACCCAGGTTCTCCTTCTTCTTTTGTGCCCAGGTGGCGTTTTAGAAATTCTTTAGCTTTGAAGATGGAGTCAATCTTCTCTCTTTTATTGTTAAATTTAAAAATAACCCCTTCTGGCACCGCCCATTTGTATGAGGTTTGGTTAGTTTGAAGAAAAAGAATCAAGTCCTTGTAATTCTTTCTTTTTTGACGAATTTCAAATGGAATGTCCTTTAAAGTTTTAATTATTGTGCTTCCCAGTTTCAGTGGAGTTGCTGATGTTGCTTTCAAAATTACATCTCTGGTCTGTCTTCTTGAGAACCTGACTGTTATTTCCCCAGGCAGGCTATTTTTTTTGTGTGTAGTTAGAGTATACCCTGTACGCTGCTTCCATATCATGAATGATTTCTTCCGCTTTCAAGTCTGTTACTGGTGCGATAATTTTGCTGAGCACTTTTTTCAGGTGCTTCAGGAACCCCTTGAAATTTGAGAACCATATTTGCCTTTTCCATTTGTAGTTGCAGTAAACGGTTTTCCTGGTAGTCTGCTTATTCACTGATTCTCCCATCTTTTTCTTCATGTTCTTGTTTACGGAGTACATTTCTTTAACTATTTCCTCTGTTTGCTCCGTCTTTTTAACCATCTCCGCCAGCTGGGGTTGCTGTAATGCAAAGATTTGATTAAGTGTGGCCAACTGTTGGTTAATACCAGCAAGTTGTTCCATCACAGGCTTGAGGGTATCCGCTAGGAGCTTTATGACGTTGACCCCCTCTTCCGGCCTCGGAATTTGGCTGCCCACCGGTTTTGGTTTCACATCTTTCTTCCCCACGCCCGACATTATGGCGAATTGTTTACAAAAGCTGATCGCTGTTTCACCACCTCTGAAAATCACTTTCAGAATGAATTCGCTCTGGTAAGCCTCTCAGAACAAGTCAGTCGCTTGTAATCCCCGCCCCCCCCTTCTTTTTTGCTTATCAGTTTATGTAAGCAGGAGGTGTCCCTCCTCTCTCCCGTCCTTAAGATAGGGGGGGTATAGGGGTTTCCACTTGATTTATAGTTCGTTTAAGTCTTACTCACGTTCATTGTCGGTCCCATTTGACCTCGGTTATGTTATCGCAATTCCGCTCGATCTCCAGCTTGGTGTAGTGGTTAAGTGCACGGACTCTTATCTGGGAGAACTGGGTTTGATTCCCCACTCCTCCACTTGCACCTGCTGATGTGACCTTGGGTCAGTCACAAGCTCTGGCACAACTGTTCTCTCAAGGACAGTTTCTGTCAGAAGTTCTCTCAGCCCTGCCTACCTCACAGGGTGTCTGTTGTGGGGAGGGGAAGGGAAAGGAGTTTGTAAGCCGCTCTGAGATGCCTTTGGGCAGTGAAGGGCAGGGTATAAATCCAAACTTTTCTTCTTCTTCTTCTTCTTCTTCTTCTTCTTCTTCTTCTTCTTCTTCTTCTTCTTCTTCTTCTTCTTCTTCTTCTTCTTCGTTTCGGCCTGCCCAGCTAGTGCCTGAAGGCCACACAGCGGCAGGACCATCAAGGTGGAGGGGTGCCTCAATTCTCCAGCATTACACCATCAAAAGCCCTATGGCTAGGAGCCCTACCCTCGGGCTCCATGGGGAAACTGCGTCAGCAGCCTCCCTCCATACCGCTGGTGTGTGTGTTGCTCACCCAAGCAAAGGGGAGAGTGACCGCCATCATTGAGCCAAAAACCAGAAGCCATTCCTGGCAGTTTTTGATGGATCACTTGGCTGCTACACAGGTCCTCCAGTGGCCCCGACCCTCAATCCTGCAGTTCAGCCACTCCACCTGAAAGCCCAGTGTCCCCTGTTTGCACTTTGACCCAAAATCGAGGCTGAACTCAACTGCCTGGTCATCCAGGGGGTACTAGAGCCAGTACCCCACACAAAGTGGGAGACCCCGATAGTAACCCCAGTCAAGCCCAATGGGGACATCAGGATTTGTGCAGACTACAAGTGCACAATCAACAAGGCCATCCAAGCCCATGCATATCCCATTGCCATGGTGAGCCACATCCTAGCGTCCCTGGCCGGAGCTAAAATTTTCAGGAAACTGGACTTGGCACAGGCCTACCAGCAACTGCCATTAGATGATGCCACAGCAGAAGCACAGACAATTGTAACTCACAGGGGGGCATTTAAAGTCAATCGTCTACAGTTTGGGGTCAGTGTAGCTCCAGGGATCTTCCAGAATCTTATGGACTGTTTACTTAAAGGGATCCCCAGAGAGCACCCCTTCTTTGAAGACATTCTGATTGCGGTGGCATCTCCCAAAGCCTTCTCCGACCGTCTGCGAGCTCTCCTGCAGTGCTTCAATGAAGTTGGGCTTAAAGTAAAGAAGGAAAAGTGTCTTCTCAGTGTCCCCAGTGTTGAGTTCCTGGGATTCAAAGTTGACGCCTGTGGCATCCACCCCATGCCAGACAAGATTGCAGCCATTGTCAACGCACCGACCCCCTCCTCCAAACCTGAGTTGCGGGCTTTCCTTGGCCTACTGAACTTTTATCACACATTCCTCCCACACAAGCGGCCATGGCCAAGCCCCTGCACCACCTCTTGGACAAACACGCACATTGGAAGTGGGGGCCACCACAGGCCGTGGCTTTCCAGGCTATAAAGGACCTCCTAACCTGCAATGCGGTCCTGGCCCATTTCAATGAATCCCTCCCCATAGTGCTCACATGCAATGCATTGCCCTACGGGGTGGGGGTGGTCCTGGGTCATAGGCTAGCTGATGGCCATGAGGTCCTGGTAGCCTATTACTTGCACACTGTGTCTTCGGTGGAATGGAACTATGTTCAAATCAACAAGGAGCTGGCAATTGTGGCAGGGGTGCAGAAGTTCCACAACTACCTGTATGGCCGCGCTTTCATGATTTCCATGGACCATAAGCCACTGCTGGGTCTATTGGCCCCCGACCGCCAGACACCCCAGATGTTGTCTCCATGGGTGCTGTGGTGGTCTATCTTTCTTGCAGGTTACGAGTACACCCTGCAACACTGGCCTGGCAAGGTGATGGGACATGCTGACACCCTCAGCCACCTTCTGCTACCCATTTGCGGCCTGGACCCGACTCCTGCACACCAGATCCTGTTGCTGGAAGACCTCCCCGATCACCCAGTACAGGTGCCACAGGAAGTGTGGGCCTGGAGTTTACAGTGTTTTCGTCCCGCCGGGATGAACTGTCCACCCACAAAGGCTGTATCTTGTGAGGTAGCTGGGTAGTAATCTCTAGCCCCCTATGCCAACGCATAGTCACTGCACTGCACAAGACCCACCCGGGAATCATGTGCATAAAAGCCTTAGCATGCAGCATTGTATGGTGGCCAGGCATGGATGGGGAGATAAAGGACCTGGTTAAACACTGCCAGACATGCCAGGAAACATGGCCAGCCCCTCCCAGGGCCCCAGTGAGACAATAGGAATCTGCACACAAACCATGGACCCACCTCCACCTAGACTTTGTGGGCCTGTTGCAGGGGCAGACATTTTTCATTCTCATAGATTCCTATTCTAAGTGGCTGGAGGTGGTCCCCGTCTCCTCTATGTCATCGAGAGCAGTGATCAAAGCCATGTGTAAGATATTCAGCACCCACGGCATCCCCGACACCCTGGTATGGAACAACAGGACTGTGTTTATGTCAGCAGAATTCCTGGACTTTGTACAGTACTATGGGATTTGGCACATCTGCTCCACTCCCTTCCACCCAGCAACCAATGGACAGGCAGAACGGATGGTACACATAACAAAGGAAGCGCTGCGCCGGATCATCCAAGGGGACTGGGACTACAGGTTAGCTGCTTTCTTGTTTGGCCAATGAATGACCCCATACACATCCATGGGGCGCTGTCCCATGGAACTCTTAATGGGCTGGCACCTAATGACCAGACTGGACTGGCTTCACCCGGACAGGGCACCCAACAACAACCTGGGCACGGTAACCCAGGAGGCACGCCGGGGTTCTTTCCTGAGGACCCAGTATATGCCCGTAACTACACACAGGGCAAACCCTGGATCCCAGCCCGGGTGGTGAGAGTGACAGGACCTCTCTCATATGAGGTCTTGATGGAAGATGGCCAGCTCCTCCAGAGGCACGTAGACCAACTACGCCATTGCCTACTGCCCCTAGATGACCCAGGGGTATGGGATGCCAAGGACAGCGATGAGGAGCCGGAATAGGAGGAACCAGCATCAGGATCAGGGGAGTCCAGCATGGCCACAACTCCCACCCCAAGTTTCACGCCAGAGCCCAACAGCAGAATTGCCCCGGCAACCAGGACTTTACTGGCAACTGTCGCCAAGCCGCAACCCAGGCCAAGCATGCCTACCAGCACCCCAACAGAGCCACGCCGCTCCATAAGGGAATGACCGTGCCCGGAGTACTTGCGGGATTATATCTGTTAGTACTTCGGAACTAAGGGGGGAGGGTTGTAATGTATCAAGAGGGTTTGGTGTAAGGTATCAAGAGGGTTGCGACTGTGTGTGCCTGGCCATGCAGCCAAACGGACCTACAGACCTTTGGTCCTTGAACAATAGACACCGCAGATCTTAGGTGCAGACCAATGGGAGCACCAGGATCCTGCAGGGAACCTATAGTTTCCAGGGCCATGTAAATAGAATGTATCATGGGTGCTGGGGGTGTGTTGGGGGGTGGTGCTGATACAAATATAAGCCGGGTGTGGATCGGCTATCTTTATCTTCATTCAGATGTAACTAAATAAACTTGAGCTGATTTCATTATGCTGAGTCTCCAACCTCAGTACTTTTCATTTTCTTTCACCTTTTCGAAGCAGGATCAGATTCAAAAGAGATCAGGAGACATTTTTTGTCTGTAGGGGCCACCCGTTTTGAAGCCCCTGCCTCCATTCTAGGAGAATGCTTGATTGGGAACCTTCCAACCTTTTTGGATTGGCTCCATCTGCATGACAGCCATTTTGTGATTGACTTTGGTTTCTGTATTACTGATTTTGTGGTAGTGCTTGCTACTTTCCCCTCAAAATTCCAGAAATGCCCATGGGCTCAACAAGGTCTGGGGACTCCTGATCAAATGAAAGAAAATACCATCACTGTCCAGTGTCAGAACTGTAATGAATTAAGGTATGTTGTTGTGTACAAGCAACTACTACATTACATTTCTACCAGATCTAATATACACGTTACATGTGGTTCTGTGATTATTTCTCCCAAAGTTTTTTCTTTGAAAGAATGCAGCTGCAGGGGCTGCAGTTCAACTCTCCTCTCCCTGTTCATCAGTTCCCCCCTTGCAGCCTCCGCAGCTGCATTTTGTTAAGAAAATTATTATGGTACTTCCCATTATGTGTAGTTCTTCTCTTAGTTCTGTCCCTCCTTGTTTCATGTAGAACCTTTTTTAGAATTTTTCAGTAGTTTTGGACCTAAGTAGTTACCAAGGTTTAAAAAATGCATTCCGTTGTTTAACTAGTT
This sequence comes from Gekko gecko, assembly GCA_029375565.1. Lineage (NCBI taxonomy): Eukaryota > Metazoa > Chordata > Lepidosauria > Squamata > Gekkonidae > Gekko > Gekko gecko. The sequence goes on along the minus strand of JAPDNY010000001.1, from coordinate 65,566,748 downwards.
ATTTTCAGATGCTACAGTGACATGTGCTGGGAGCTGGAGAGGCTTGAACACTTGCCAATTCAGCTTACTTCCGAATTTGCCAGTAGTGATCAGGAAGCCAATTAATCAACTGGCTGTTTGGCTATTCACTACTTGGTTATGTCTATTCACAGGAACAGGCTACTTGCAGCCACCAGAAGATGAGGGATCAACTGGGAATTGGCTTCTTTTTTTTTTTTTTTGAAACAAAATTTTTATTGGGATATATTCAACATTTCCAATCACGTTACCAATACAGTTTCCAAAAAGTAAGATCCCAATCCCCCCACCCCCTAATAGGCTTCCAACACTGCTAATAACAAACAGAAAAAATTATAAGGCAATCAAGTTTAGACTTAAATACCTCGACAAACCAGGTAACACATTTAAATTATATATAACCTCTACAATTTCAGCATATTATGTATAACAGTACATACAGTTCAAAATTCATTTCACTTCTCATTCAATATCCGTACGTATCCAAATTATATATTTTCCCCTTCATTCTATATTCAGTTTCTAGATACAATTTCAATCCTTCCCAGTCTTTTAAGTACTGTTCTGCCATTTGTCCATTTAATTTCTTTGTCATTTTGTCCATTTCTGCTAAAAATAACAATTTTCTCAACCAGTCATGTATATCTGGTACCTTCTCCATTTTCCAATGCTGAGCAAAGGCCATTCTCGCCGACGTAATCATGTACCATAACAGTGTCCTTTTCTCTTGTGGAATTTTTTCCATTGTCAAACCGAGGAGAAAAAGTTCAGGCTTTCTCTCAATTGGGGTTTTCAATATTTTCTGCATCACACAATGTATATTAGACCAGTATGCTTTCGCTTTATCACATGACCACCACATATGGTAAAAAGAACCCTCTACTTTTTTACATTTCCAACATTTATTACTCAAGTTCTTATCCATGCTAATATTAGCAATCTTTTTTGGTGTCATATACCATCTATACATCATCTTATAGCAATTTTCTTTTACGTTAATACAAGTGGACATTTTAAAAGATCTTTTCCACAAAAATTCCCATGATTCCATAGAAATTTCTTTGTTCATATTTATGGCCCACTTTATCATTTGTTCTTTAACGGTTTCATCCAAAGTATATACAGTCAACAAAGTTTTATACATTTTTGATATCATTTTCCGTTCTTTTTTCAACCATATATTCTCAAAATCATCATTCATAGCCCTAAAACCAAACTCTTTACAATCTTTTTTATAAATGTCCCTTATTTGACAATATTGTAGCCAACCATACTCAAATTCTAATTCATTATTTGGTTTTAAAACATATTTTTTCCCTTCTCTTTGCAACAATTCCTGATACTTCAACCAATCATTGCCTCTATATTCTGAAAACAAATGTATAACTGCAGCTGGAACAATCCACAGAGGCCTTTCATCCGATATTGTATCCTTATACCTGGTCCATGCATCAAACAATGTCCTCCTTACATAATGATGCTTAAACATAGAGTCAGCTTTGTTTTTCCCATACCAAAGATAGGCATGCCAGCCAAATCTGCAATCGTGCCCCTCAAGAGCTAAAAGTTTTCTATTTTCCAAATTTACCCATTCAGATAACCAAGACATACATACTGCTTCATGATACAAACGCAAATTCGGGACTTGGAAGCCACCTCTGTCCTTAGTATCATACATTATCTTCATTTTTATTCTTGGCTTCTTCCCTGCCCAGATAAACTTAAAGATTTCTCTTTGCCATTTTACCAACACTTTTCCATCTTTCACAATTGGTATTGTCTGAAACAAAAACATTAACCTGGGCAGTACATTCATTTTAATAACGGCAATTTTTCCAAGAAGAGATAACCTTAGTTTTTCCCATTTTTCTAAATCACTCTTTATCGAACCCCACAATTTTTCATAATTATTCTTGAACAAATCTATATTTTTCATTGTAATTTCAACTCCCAGATACTTAACCCTTTTAACCACTTCACATTCTGTCACATTTTGTAACATTTGTTGCTTTGTACCAATCATATTTTTACACAGTATCTTAGATTTATTTTTGTTGACATAAAACCCTGCAAGATCACCAAACTCTCTTACTTTTTCAAATACCTTAGGCATATTATTAACAGGATCTTCAACAATAAACATGATATCATCCGCAAATGCTCTTAATTTAAATGAAAAACCTCCAATATTCAACCCTTTTATATTAACATCATCTCTGACCGCTTGTAGTAAAATCTCCAAAATCCAGATAAATAACAATGGTGACAGGGGACAACCTTGTCTAGTACCTTTTCTTACCCGGAACATATCTGTTGATTCTGCATTAACAATCACCGAGGCTTTTTGTTCTTTATATATCGATTGGATCATTCTTGTAAATTCTACGCCCATCATAGATTTCTCAAGCACTTTAAACATAAATTCCCAATTTAAATTATCAAAGGCCTTCTCTGCGTCCAAAAATAAAAAAGCGACTTCTTTTTCAGGATGTTTGTCATAATACTCAATTGCGTCCAATACAACCCTCATATTGTCTTTAATTTGTCTATTTGGTAAAAAACCAGCTTGATCTTCCACAATAGTATCTTTCAAAAACTTTTTAAGGCGCTCTGCCAATATTTTTGCAAATATTTTATAATCGTTGTTCAATAATGAAATGGGCCGATAGTTTTTAACATTTGTTAAATCTTGCATTTCTTTAGGAATTAAGGTGATTGCAGCTTCATTCCAGGAGTCAGGGATCTTTCCTGTCTTTCTAATTTCATTTAAAAGAATCTCCAGCACCGGAACCAAATCTTCATGAAATTTTTTATAAAATTTAGCTGAAAAGCCATCCGGGCCTGGGACTTTGGAGATTTTTGCCTCGGCTATTGCTTTACTAATTTCGTCCTTAGTTATTGCAGCATTTAGGAGTGTTTTCATTTCTGGATTTGGTTGTATCAAATTAACTTTGGATAGGTAATCCAACATTTTTTGAGGATCTGCTTGTTTCGATTGAAAGAGAGTCGCATAGTATTTGAAAAATTCCCTTTTAATTCCTCCTGGGTCCAAAATCTCTTTATTTCCATCTTTCAAACAAGTGATTGTTTTATTCTCTCTTCTTTTCTTTAATTGCCATGCTAAATATTTGCCAGGTTTATTTGCACCTTCAAAGGATTTCTGTTGCAATTTTTTCAAGTTCCAAAATACTTCTTTGTTCAACCTTGCCGCATATTGCTCCCTTAGGATCCTCAATTCTCTCAAAATCTTCTTTTTACCAGGCCTTTTCTTAAGTTCTGTTTCTTTTTTCCGAATATTTTCCATAATTTCTTTGTCTATTTTCATTTGTTGTTTCCTTTCATTATTATTAATTGCAATCAGATGTCCTCTCATCACAGCCTTGTAGGCTTCCCATACCGTTTGCGTCTGTACACTTTTATTTAAGTTCAGTTGAAAGTATGTTTGGGTTTCTGTCCTTATTTTATCCACAATATTTTGCTTGTCCAGCAAATCTTCGTTGAGTCGCCATCGAAATTTTTTTCTCTTAACATACGTTGACCATTTTATCGGACTGTGGTCAGAAAGAGTCCTAGGTAGTATCTCAATTTTGCGTGTTTGCAAGATTAGGTTCTCTGTCATCCACATCATATCTATCCTGGAAAAAGACTCGTGTCTTGATGAATAAAAAGAGTACTCACTGTCTCTGGGATGTTTAGTTCTCCAAACGTCTGCCAAATGTTCATGTTTAATCAATTGGAAAAAGACTTTAGGAAGTTTGCCCATGGCCTCAATTCCTTTTTTTGATTTTCTATCAACAACATTGTCAACAGTACCATTAAAATCGCCCATTAAAATCATTTGCTCATAGGTCAACTGTCGTAGTTGTTCCCACAAATTCTGAAAAAAGTTTTCTTTTGCCCCATTGGGAGCATAGAGATTAACAATTAATGTCTTTTTATTCTGCAGCACAACTTCTACCGCCAAAAATTTCCCTTCATTGTCTTTGAAAATTTCTTTTGGTTCCAACTCTTTTTTAATATATGTAACTACTCCTTTTTTTCTTTTGAGAGGAGAGTGAATAAAATTCCTCTCCTAATCTTTTTTGAATCAAAAATTTGGCATCTGATTTTTTAATATGTGTTTCTTGCAAGCAAACAATATCGCATTTCTGTTTTTCCAACCAGAGTCTGACATTTTTCCTTTTTTGGGGTGAGTTCAGTCCATTAACATTCCATGAAATTATTTGACTCTCCATGTTGATTCTGTAATTATTTATCAGAGTCTATAAAATTATCATTGATGAATCTGGTCATTTGGTCAACTGACTTGATGGTGACTCTCTTCTGTTTGAACGAAAAACTGACACCTTTAGGAATTTCCCATCTATATCTTATGCCCTCTGATTTCACCTTGTCAATCAGGTCTTTAAAAAGTCGTCTGTCCTGAAGCATCGCTCTGGGTAGTTCCTTTAGGACCATGATTTTCTTGTTGCCAATTATGAAGTCGTCCTGAAATTGTTGCTTAAACAAATCCTCCTTCAACTTCTTAGATATAAACTGGACAATTACATCTCTAGGTAATTTTTTCCTTTGTGCAATCGCAGAATTGACTCTGTATTTTGAAGGATGATAGGGAAATGGCTGAGAAGCTGAATGCATTTTTTGCCTCTGTCTTCACTGTGGAAGAGGAGAAGTGTTTGCCCACTCCAGAAGCACCGATTTCGGGAGGGGGTTTGAAAGACCTGAATCAGATTGCGGTGACAAGAGAGGAAGTCCTCCGACTGATGGACAATTTAAAAACTAATAAATCACCAGGCCCGGATGGCATTCATCCGAGAGTTCTGAAAGAACTCAAATGTGAACTTGTGGATCTCCTGACAAAAATATGTAATCTTTCTTTAAAATCTGCCTCCATTCCTGAGGACTGGAAGGTAGCTAATGTCACTCCAATCTTTAAAAAGGGCTCCAGGGGAGATCCAGGAAATTACAGGCCAGTCAGTCTGACATCAATACCGGGTAAATTGGTGGAAACTGTTATTAAGGAAAGAATTAGTAGGCACATTGATGAACAAAAACTATTGAGGCAGACTCAGCATGGGTTCTGTAAAGGAAGATCTTGTCTCACTAACCTGTTAGTGTTTTTTGAGGGAATGAACAAACATGTGGACAAGGGGGACGCAATAGATATTATTTACCTTGACTTCCGGAAAGCTTTTGATACAGTTCCTCATCAAAGGCTCCTAAGTAAGCTCAATAGTCATGGGATAAAAGGACAAGTCCTCTTGTGGATCAAAAACTGGCTTATAAGTAGGAAACAGAGAGTGAGTATAAATGGGAAACTTTCTCAGTGGAGGGTGGTAAGCAGTGGGGTACCACAGGGATCAGTACTCGGTCCGATGCTTTTTAACTTGTTTATTAACGATTTGGAATTGGGAGTAAGCAGTGATGTGGCTAAATTTGCAGATGACACGAAGTTGTTCAGGGTGGTGAAAACCAGGGAGGATTGTGAGGCACTCCAAAGGGATCTGTTGAGGATGGGTGAGTGGGCGTCAACGTGGCAAATGGGGTTCAATGTGGCCAAGTGCAAAGTGATGCACATTGGAGCCAAAAATCCTAAATATAAATACACATTGATGGGGTCTGATCTGGCAGAGACTGACCAAGAGAGAGATCTTGGAGTCGTAGTGGATAACTCACTGAAAATGTCTACACAATGTGTAGCTGCAATAAAGAAGGCCAACGCTATGCTGGGGATTATTAGGAAAGGAATTGATAACAAATCAGCCAGTATCATCATGCCCCTGTATAAATCATTGGTGCGACCTCATTTGGAATACTGTGTACAGTTCTGGTCACCACATCTCAAAAAGGATATTATAGCATTGGAAAAAGTGCAGAGAAGGGCAACTAGAATGATAAAAGGGTTGGAACACCTTCCCTATGAAGAAAGGTTAAAATGCTTGGGGCTCTCTAGCTTGGAGAAACGACGGCTGAGGGGTGACATGATCGAGGTTTATAAGATTATGAATGGGATTGAGCAGGTTGAGAAAGAAGTACTTTTCTCCCTTTCTCACAATACAAGAACTCGTGGGCACTCTATGAAATTGCTGAGCAGTCGGGTTAAAACAGATAAAAGGAAATACTTCTTCACCCAAAGAGTGATTAACATATGGAATTCACTGCCACAGGAGGTCGTGGCAGCTGCAAGCATGGACAGTTTCAAGAGGAAATTAGATAAACATATGGAGCAGAAGTCCACCAGTGGCTATTAGCCACAGGGTATGGATGGGAACTCTCAGTCTGGGGCAGGTGATGCACTCTATTCTTGGTGCTGGAGGGGGCAGCAGTGGGAGGGCTTCTGGTGCCCTGGCCCCACTGCTGGACCTCCGGATGGCACCTGGTATATTTTGGCCGCTGTGTGACAGAGTGTTGGACTAGATGGGCCATTGGCCTGATTCAACATTGGCTTCTCTTATGTTCTTATGTTCTTATGTATACCACATCAATCTGTGCCGCCACTCTCTCCTCTTCCATTTTCAAAAAATCTGCAACAGCATCTACCATGACTGAATGGATGTCCTCATTCTTATCTTCAGGGATCCCCCTGAATCTCATATGATTAATCATTGCATTGTATTGGACCATCACATTCACTTTATCTGTTTCTAAAGTGACCTCAGCTATATTGGATGCTACTCCCTTCACCCTTACATCCATCTCATCTGCTCTTTTGGTCAGCGTCTGTATCTCTTTTGTAATTCCAGACATTTCTTTTTTCAGCTCTGTTACCTCTGATATAACGGTCTTTTCAAGCTTCAGAATCGCGTCCATCACTCGTTTTTCCATAGCTTCCATCATGCCCTGTAGCTTTTTTCCTCTTTTCCAGCCATTTTCGGGGAGGACCAGGTATTTGCCCTCTGTCGTTGCCGCAGGTCGTAAGCCGTTGTTCACAATCTTCCCTCCAACACACTCTAAATCAAAGTCCTTCTTGTGCCCACCTAAATCGCACTGGTTTCACTTTTTTATATTAAGTCTTTCGTTTAAAATCAAAGAAAATTTTTCTGACCTTCCCAAAATGGCGGGCGCAATTTCTCTATGGTAAATGGTTCTTCCGGGTACTCACTTCCTGTCCGGCAATCTTAATGGTCCCCCTTGTTCCTGATTTCTTCCCTTCTTCCGGCCTCCTTGGTCTTCTCTAGGATGATTACTTGTCTGTTCTGAAGTCACTTCCTGTTTTGCCGATTTCTGCTGCAGCAGCTCCAGTACTTTTCCACTGCAATTCTCGCGGAGTTACTGTTAGTTTCTATTTTAAAGTCAATAATTTAACCACAGGAATGATCAACAATTCGGCTTTTTGGCCTTTTTTAGCTGTTTAACTGCACTTTTTCCGCTCCAATGTTAGTACAACAGATAGTGCACGATCATGCGCTTCATCGGATGTTGTTTATTTTCGGCCGAAACGCGTCTCCGGTGAGCAATTTTAAAAAGTTACCTTCAAAGTCAGTGTCTTGTTATAGCAGTGTTTCCTTGATATCAGTTTCCGTAGAATGTCTTGGAGGTCTGGGTCATGCGTTCTTATGTTGAGAATCCAACTCGGTGGGGTCTTGTAGAGATTTTCCGAAGTGCCTTCTCTGGGGGAGGGGATCAAGGCTGGTCGCGGCGCTCTTTAAAGCCCCGCTATCAGCCGATCTCAACTCCTCTCTCGGGCCAGGCTCTCTGCCAGTCACCCCCCTGCCTGGGGGGATCTGCGGTGGGCTATTGGAAGCCCACCCTGTCGTCAAGACCCTCCGTTTGCTCTGGGAGCTCTACGAGCAAGCCAGAGCACGTCAGGACGCCATGAATCCCAGAACGGAAGCCCCTGGGAATTGGCTTCTGATCTCCCGCTGGGGAACTTTTTCTTTGTACCCAGCAAAGAGGTTGGGGCGGGGGGCGGGGGAGCTAATCAAGTGCCCTGATCGCAGATCAGCTGGAATGTTCTCCCATTCTAGAAACTTTGCTGTCTCACAGACTTGCCCAGTTCTGGAAAATTGGGGGGCAGGGTATGATCATAAGTTCAGCTGATTCACCTTCTTTGCTCCCCACCCCAAGCTGTCAATCTGGGCTGCAGAGAAAAGGAGAGAACCAGCTCTATGGCTGCCCATCTTAGGAGGCTGGGGGAGAAATGAGCTCTTTCTTCTCTCCTTTTTGCAACTTTACTGTTGGCTTCTGACCAACAGGTAGCTGGAAATATCTTCAAAAGCTTTTCAAGTTGCTGTTTGCAATTCAAACAAACTTCTGATGGATTCTCAGTATGGTTGTGAGTGGTGAAAAAGATAAGCTCAACTGCCAAACAGGTTCACTGAGAACTTCACCACCTCCTTAATGGAACTGGGTGCTACCTGCAGTCCTTCTGATACATTTATTTATTTACAAAATTTATATCCCACCTTTCTGCCCTTACAAGGGCCACCAGCTAACAATTTAAAACATGATAAAATAGATTATAAAACCATTAAAATAAACCCCTCTCCCAAACATACTTCATTAAGATAACTTTAAAGACAACTTTAAAAAGCAGACTTAAAATACCTATAAAATAGTTAAAATACATACATAACATAAAACATTGGCTAGGAAGGAGGGAATGCCAAACAAAATAAAACAGTTGCCCTATTGTATGAATAGAGGCAATGCAGTATTCACCATGTACATTCAACCTCAGTCCACATGAATATGAAAAATCCACTGGGTAGACTATTTATTATGTGTTTATTTGGGAGACTTCATAAGTACTTCATAAGTACATGCATAGATTAAGATGGGTAGTTGTGTTAGTCTGTCTGTAGCAGTAGAAAAGAGCAAGAGTCCAGTAGCACCTTAAAGACTAACAACATTTCTGACTGGGTATGAGCTTTCATGGGTCTGGAGAGGTGAGCAGTGACTCATGAAAGCTCATACCCTGCCACAAATTTTGTGCATGCATACTGACTATGTGTGTTGTCCAGGGGTCTTTTGGGGGGGAGCGCACCAGAGCGCAGCTCTGGGAGCTCAGGAACCAAGCCCCGCCCCCAGCCGGCGTCCCGGGGAGTCTTTCAGGCAGCTGAATGTCAATTTCAGCTCCATTATATCCTATGGGCCATTGAAGTCAATGGTGAAAACATAGGGTATATTCTGGGGGCTGGAGGGGAGGGGGTTTGAGGGAGAGGCTCCAAACTCACAGGGTAGCTGACGGAGCTCTTCCCAAGATACCCAGCAAGTTTCAAGAATACTGGACTAGGGGGTCCAATTCTATGGGCTCCCAAACAGGTTGCCTCCATTCCCTCCATTTTTCTCTATGGTGGGAAAACAAGTTACTTTTTTCCCACTATAGAGAAAAATGGAGGGAATAAGAGCAACCTGTTTGGGGGCCCATAGAATTGGACCCCCTAATCCAATGTTCTTGAAACTTGGTGGGTATCTTGGGGAGAGGCTCCGTCAGCTACCCTGTGAGTTTGGAGCCTCTCCCTCAAATCCCTTCCCCTCCAGCCCCCAGAATATACCCTATGTTTTCACAATTGACTTCAATGGCCCATAGGATATAATGAGGCCGAATTGCAGCCAAATTTCTTTCATTCCCTCCTTTCCTCCTCTCCTTTTCCTTTTTCCCTCCTTATTCTCTTCTCTCTTTCTCTTTCTTTCTTTCCCACCTTCTTCTCTTCTCTTTTTTCCTCCTTTCCCTGTTTCTCTCCTTCTTCCATCTCTTTCTTTCCCTCCTGCTTTCCTTCTCTTTCTTTCCCTCTTTCCTTCTCTCTACTCTTTCTCTTTCCTTCCCTCTTTCCTCCTTCTGTGGCCCAACTCTAGTGAGAAGGAGTTTAAACTTTAAACCCCTTCTCTCTTAGCTTCCCCACCCAGGCCAGCTGGTGAAGGGAAGGGGAGGCTTTGAAGATGCCTCCCCCCCTTTGCTTCTCCTTCTGACATCACTTCCGGTGATGTCAGGGGGCATGGCATATGCTAATAGCCTAATAGCTCATTAGCATACCATATGCTAATGAGCTCCTGCAGCTGTTTTTCTACGAAAAGACCCCTGGTGTTGTCCCTGTTCACATGACATATAATGCTTGGTTGGTAGGCTTCTGTATACATGACTATAACATCTGAAAAGGTCGATGGTCCAATAATTCAGCATATATGATGGACTATTTAAAATGAATCAGTTGGTTTTGCAAATTTAATTTCTTTTAAGCCTACTTGTTATATGTTTACAATGAATGCAAAAGCTAAACACCATCATTTGCAATCTTCACAGATTTCTGAATGACCAGTTATTAGCATTCAGAATTTACAGAACCAGAATACTGGGCCTGGATTTCATTTTGCCTGACTTTTCCCCCCTCAGTCTGCAATATAATGTGCATTTTCAAAATGCTGACAGCAGATGGCACTATGATATTGTAGCGGTTCCATCTTTCTCCTGTTTCCACATCTTTGGCCTAAAAGAACACAATGATGGTCTATTAAAAATTGCTAGGATGGTTAGCGTGGTGCTGTTCTCAGAAAAACACCTTTCTGAATCTGCTGGAATATCATAACATTTTAAACTGCCTATATTTGGGGGAAACAGAAAACTGTAGTGAGGCTTGAAGGGAAAGTTTGTGTTTTTGTATGAAATCCTTTATATTTTGATGGCAGTCTTACAATAAATTGAGATGTTTTCAGTTTCCCTGTAAGATTTTGTGACAATTCTTCTTGATCTATAAAAGCTGTGTCAACATTCAAAGCTTGTGGTAAAATCCCTCCAGCATTTAGTTTCTTCCTTCCCCAACTCTACTTCATATTACACTGCAACTAGAATTTAAGAAATTCAAATATCTACTTATGTATAATTATAAAGAGAATTACAAATGTATAATTTGTTTATAATGTTATAATGCATTTTATACAAGGAGTGAAATACATTGGTTTAGTTCAGCAAGGAAGAAGGGGGAATTTGTTATTCCTGGTCATATGAGTCATATTCCTAGACATATTCCTGGTCAGTATCAGCTGATCAGAACAAAAAAAGGATTATTTTCTTATATTCAAAGTAAGAAAAAGAGCAAGGACATGGTAGGCCCATTGAGGGGACAGGTGATGAAGGGAGGGCAGAACTGCTCAATTCCTACTTTTCCTCAGTCTTCTCTTGCAAGGTAAATGGTGCTCAACATGGCAAAAACAGAACACATGATGAGGGGAGGGAGTTGTGACCTAGGACTGGCATAGAGGTAGTACATAAACACCTATTTTCTTTAAATGAAACTAAGGTTGCAGTCACATGGTTGTTTTGATTGGGATTCACTGCTGTTCCCTCTCGCATGTAAAAGCACTGATCCGGCAGGCCAATCCACCTCCTGCCCCGAAGCGGGCTCACTTGCACTGTGCTCCCGGTTCTCTCCTGTGTTTTCCTACACCTGGAAAAACTAGTACTTTCTGAGTGTTTCTGCTGTGATTCCGCACTTTCTCCTATCTGGACTCCCCTCTCGCAATAAGTGCGATTTGTTCTTTTTTTCCTGGCAACCGCCATTATGCATATGCACAGTTATGCACATGATAACCCTTGCGCATGCGCAAGTGATTTTTTAAAAAATAATAATAATCCCACGCTGCCACTTGCGGGGCGCAGCTATCTGAGACTCATCGCATGATTCAAGAGGGACGTGTAACCAGTTTTCATCCGATAAAAAAAGCTGTGGATAAACCGACAGTGGGAGCAAGTTGCTGTAAGAGGTCAGTGTGACCACAGCCTAAGTCTTCAGGGCCAGATTGCATCCAAGGTGACTAAAAGAACTTGCAGGTGTAATTTCTGAACCTCTGTTCATTATTTTTCAGAATTCTTGAAGAACAGAGGAGGTGCTAGAAGATTGGATAGGAACAAAGCACAAAAAACCACTGCCTGGAGATAAAATATAAACAAAATATATATGTAAATTAATATAGAATGACAAGTTCAGTAATACAGAAGTATAACAATATATAGCCAAGGTGTTCTAATAAGAAACAACCAATATACAGAAAGAAGAATAAAGTCCCAAAAATTTCAATGTGTCTCACTCCAGTTGTATTGTGATATCATAGTCCAGCTTGACGTGCATTCATCATGGAGTGGACATTCTGGAATTCCATAAGCCATAGAGACGTGTATTCCAGATACAAGCTGCCACATTTCAAGTAATTCTTATTCAAAACCAATAGGCTATAGTGTGACGAAATACAAATTCAAGACATACACAAGTGAGGATAAACAATCATACATTATGTATAAATTGCATGATATAGAGGAAGACTCACCCCAATCTCAGTAGAGGCACATACAAAACCAGTATATTCAATCAGAAAGGATCATGAGTCCTTATCCTACCATGTGTTGGACCATAATTTATATCTAGTGTCAAGATGCAACAACACAGGTCAATTAGTGAAAGGTCCTACTACTCTAATTAAATCAGAAAAAAGAAACAGAAACAAGGAAGACAGGTCAAACAATTAGAACCTAGCTGCTAAAGTAAACATATTTAGGGAAGGGTATCAGGTTGCAATTGCACAGATCCAGTACCTTGAAAACCTATTGCTAATTAATAAAGGATGTGAAATCCATGCTTTGATTCATACCAAAAGGATGATATGTTTTTAATGCATAAATGAATCTAGTTTCCTTTTGTAATAGGATCTGTTCAATTTTTTACATTTGAAAGGGTTTTTTTGATGGCAGTATTGAATTATAAACTTCATCTCATTCACATTGTGACCTGCCTGCATGTAATGCTCAACCATTGGTGAATTTTCAACAGCATTATTCACTCTTGACCGGTGCTCCAGCAACCAAGTCCTAATTGCCCTAGTTGTCATCCCAACATATTTTAGCCCACATTGACAAACAGAAAGGTAAATTGCATTTTTTGTAGAACAGGTTGCAGTAAAATTAAAATTATACAGAATCCCTGTGTCTTTATCAGTGTAACTACTACTTTCTACCATATGTTGGCAAGCCTTGCAATGTCTACATCTTAGAAACCCTTTTGGCTTAGTTGCAGCTGTGCTGCCCTTAAAGAAATCATATCTAACTAAAGCATTTATCAGGTTTTCTCCTCTGCATAAAACTATATATGGTGGCAACTGACAGCCTGGAATGTGAGAAACTATATGCCAATTTCTAAAGATTGATCTTCTAATTTGATTAGAAATGCCAGAATATTGGAAGCCACATGCAATTCTTCCTGTAGATTTTCTATTTTTATATTTCAATAGCTCCTCCCTGGCTTTATGCTCTGCCCAGGCTCTGGCCTATTTGATCATCCTGAATGGATAGCCTCTTTGCATGAATTGTTTCTCAAGTAAATCTGCTTCAGCAGCAAAGTCTTGTGGAATGGATGAATTCCTTTTGGCCCATATGAATTGTCCATAGGGTAAATTATGACGTAATTTATGTGGATGGAAGGATGTGAAATATAATAAAGAATTTCTATCAGTTGTCTTGTGGTGTGGCTTAACCATTAACCTGCCCTGATGAACATATACAGTAATGTCTAAAAAGTTGATAGACTGCTGACTGTAATGTATATCAAACTTTATGCTGTCATGTAATGTATTGAGCCACTGATAAAACTGATTTAAACACATATTGCCCTGCACTAACAGAAAAATATCGTCAATATACCCCAAATACTTTTTGATGTTAAGAAAAAAGGGTTTTTAGATGCTAGAATATATGTTTCTTCAAAGTGTTGCATAAAAAGATTTGCAAGTGAAGGTGCAGCTGGATTTCCCATTGCAATACCACATTTTTGAAGATAAAATTTTTGTTCAAACCAAAAATAATTATTTTCCAGCATTAAGTCCAAAATTTCAAGCAAAAAATAAGTGGGAGCAGGGATATTTTGCTGTTGCTCTAATACCACTGCAATAACCTGTCTTATTTCTTCATGTGGTATGTTTGTATATAAAGCTCTTACATCAAGGGTCACCAGGTAGCAGCCTTCAGAAACCTGTATATTCTCTACCTGTTGGATAAAATGTGTGGTGTCCTTAATGTATGATTTCACCTGAATTACTAAGGGCTGCAGAATATGGTCCAAAAATTGTGATATGGGTTCTTTTTTTCCCTGACAACTGTCATTATGCACATGCACAGTTATGCACGTGATAACCCTTGCGCAAATGATTTTTAAATAATAATAATAATAATAATCTCGTGCATGGCTGTCTGAGACTCATCGTGTGATTCAAGAGGGATGTGTAACCAGTTTTCATCCGATAAAAGTTTCAATGAGGCAGGCAAATGTTGCCCCCATCTTCAAGACGGAGAAAAAGGAAAATCTGGATTACTACTGACCTGTCAGACTGACATCTATACCTGGAAAATTTTCAGAATAAATCATCAAACAGTTGTGATCACTAAGAGCCAGCATGGATTTCTCAAGAACAAGTCATGTCAGACTAACCTTATCTCTTTTTTAAAGAAAGTTACTACTTTGCTGTATCAGGTGAATATTGTAGACATAGTTTATTTTGATTTCAGTAAGGCTTTTGATAAGGTTCCACATAATATTCTTGTTGACAAGTTGGTAAAATGTGGTTTGGATCCTATTACTGTTAGGTGGATCTGTAACTGGTTGACAGATCTGTCCTGGGACCTGTTTTTTTCAACATCTTTATACATGATTTGGATGATGGAATAGAGAGAATGCTTATTAGATATGTAGATGATACTAAACTGGAAGGGGTAGCAAATGCAGTAGAAGACAGAATCAGGATACAGGATGATCTTAACAGGCTGGAAAACTGGGCTAAAACAAATAGAATGAACTTCAATGAGAATAAATGTAAAGTTCTGCATTTAGGTTGGAAAAATCAAATGCATAATTATAGGATGGGGGAGACTTGTCTTGGCAGTAGTATGTATGAAAAGGATCTAGAGGTCTTAGTAGACCATACACTGAACATAAGTCAGCAGAGTGATGTGGTAGCTAAAAAGGCAAATTACATTTTGGGCTTTAGCTCAGAAGTATAGTGTCCAGATCACACAAAGTGATGGTATCACTTTACTCTGCTCTGGTTAGACCACAACTAGAATATTGTGTTCAGTTTGGGGCACCACAATATACACAAGCTAGAACATGTCCAGAGGAGGGCAACGAAGATAGTGAGGGGTCTGGAGACCAAGTCCTATGAGGAAAGTTTGAAGGAGCTGGGTATGTTTAGCCTGGAGAGGAGATGACTGAGAGGTGAAGAAGAAGAAGAAGAAGAAGAAGAGGAGGAGGAGGAAGAAGAAGAAAAAGATTGGATTTATACTCTTCCCTTCACTTGGAGTCTCAGAGTGGCTTACAAACTCCTTTCCCTTCCCCTCCCCACAACAGACACCCTGTGAGGTAGGTGGGGTAGAGAGAGCTCTTTCCAAAACTACCCTTTCAAGGACAGCTCTGACAGAACTATGGCTTACCCAAGGTCATCCAACAGCTGCAAGTGGAGGAGTGGGGAATCAAACCCGGTTCTCCTAGGTTAGAGTCTGCACACTTAACTACTACACCAGACTGGCTCTCTGATACGATAACCATCTTCAAGTACTTGAAGGGCTGTTATATAGAGGACTAGCCGGATACCCATGCTTCGCCATGGTATTTAAATTCCGTAAATCGAGTTATAATACTGATGTGAAGTCTGAAATGTGACATTTGTTGTCGGAATTCTAATGGAGAAGATTGTAGTATAAAAAATGAAGTGAGATATATGTACTTTTTCTCTCTCTACTGAATGACCTCTCTGTAGACCACATTGGTGGTTCTGCCCTCAGGTGCTAGGATCACCAGGCTGCTTGATGAGCTCACTCTGGAGCAAGCCACCTAGAACTGTCCATTTAAGAAGCACTCGTCTGTTAAGTCAACTCCTGCTACCTTCCACAAGAGTGATGGCCTCTCTACTTGTGTTCCTGGATTGTTTTGCTCATATGGAGACTGTGTTGTTCTGAGTACCTCAGGGTGATCTTGCTGGTACTTGGCCTGCACAGCTCAGTGCACTGTAGGAGTACTATGTGCAAATGTCTTTGCCGCATTCCTAAATTGCCTCCTCTTTGTAGTGTTGGTGTATCTGGCTCGATGTTTGGCAGGAGCTTTCTTGGAGGCAGTAACGGGTGAGAGGTGTGAGGGGGAGTTGGTGTGAGGGAGTGGTGATGTGGTGGACATTTATTCAGGTTCATGAGGGAGGCATGCATCGAAATGGCTCCTAGAAATGTCCTTTACTATTGTCACAATTTCCCAGTCGCCTTGGGGGATGTCCCCTAGTTGCTGTGGTGCTCGTGGGTTGTGCTCTGCCTGTCCCTTCAATATAACCTCAAAACACACAAAGGGAGGTATGGCTTGGATGCTCACAGAGGCTCTCGGGGCTTCGAGGAAGGAGGGGCCTCAGACCAGGGATGCTACAAAAGAGGTTATGTCACCCCTCATGTCCCTAAGAGAGTGCACA
The DNA here is from genome assembly GCA_029375565.1 of Gekko gecko. NCBI lineage: Eukaryota > Metazoa > Chordata > Lepidosauria > Squamata > Gekkonidae > Gekko > Gekko gecko. The sequence continues at coordinate 65,550,302 of JAPDNY010000001.1, read as the reverse complement.
GTGTTTCTTTCTCTGTCCTTCCATGTTCTGTCTCCTCTTCCTCCCCGGCCCCTCTTCCTCTCCCCCTTTTATTGCCATGCCAATTCCCCGAGCCATCCCCTTTCTCTGGCCCTGCCCCCTTCAATAGAACCGACACTGTCCCACCCGGTACCAGCCCCACCTCCTTCTGGGCATCACCTGTCTTCCAGCTTCCATGATGGCCCCAGGGAGGTGCTCCATGCAGGCCTCCATTGCCTCCATCAGACCATCTCTCTCCACATTCCTGGGTCCTGGCCCAGCTGGCTGGCCACCACTTCAGTGCCTGCCCTCCCAATGCTGTCTCCTGCCATGGTGGCCCCACTGCACGCCCTGCTGCCGCTGCTCACTCGCTGCCTCCTCCCCCCTCTCCTGCTGGTGAGTGCAGCAGGGATGGGCTTTGGGGGTGTTGATGCTGGAGGGTGTGTAGGTGGTCCCCAGCGATCCTGCCTGGAGGCCTGGGCCGTCCCGGGACAACTATCTCCCCATAAACATTCATTAACTCAATTGCCATGCTGGCTTTTTTGAAAAATATCTATTCAGGAGTCTTGAATCACTGATTTTTGTAACTGTCCTCAACTGTCTGCAGTCTCTTCTAACTGTGTTTTTACCTCAGAACATTGAGATCCACAGCTGAGCAATCAGAGGGAGGTGGGTGCAAGTAGGCAGGTTTTACCTCAGAACTCTGAATTACACAATTGACCAATTGGGGGAGGGGCGGGCAAGAAGGCAGCAGCCTGCCAGGCACATGGAAAATAATTGGGGGAACACATTTTGCCCCTTTTTACCCCCTTAGGGGTCATGTTTCTCAGAAATCTCTTTGGGGGGGTTGACATCATGTTAGGAATGCACTCCTCTTATTTTGGGTTTCTTGGTGTGGAGGTTTGGCCTGGGCATTGAACTGGGGGGAAGGCATACCCCCCCTTTTTTTTTTTTTACAAAAATGCTTCTTATTTATGTTACATTTTAGAACTGGGACATAACTACATATTCAAAACACCATCCGAGCAATCAGATATTAAGCAAGTTCATATGAACCAATTTTTTAGAACCTACATTGTGAGAAGTTAAATAACCTAACAAAGGAAACCAGTTTTCTACAAATCTGGGGTATATTTCCATTGTGAGTGGGAGTGTGGCTAAGCTGGGCCAGTAGCACCACTAAGGTGATCCTCCTAGGGCAGTGTCCCTGATGGATTAAAGTACCCTGGTCCTGCTCCTACACCTGACAGACACCTGCCTGTCTGGTGTTGGGGGGGATTATGTTTAAAGGCATCAGGGAGGCTGGGCCAGCAGCAGGGCTAAGGCAATACAGCTGATCAAACCTCCTTGGTGGCTGTAAGCATCCCACCTCCTCTCCTACACCTGACAGGCAGCTGCTTGTCCAGTCTAGGAGGGGGAAGGGGGAGAAGTATTAGAAGCCACTGCAGAGGAGGGGCTGGCAGGATCACTAAGGTGCTACTGCTGGTGCGGACTCTCTCATGGCTTTAAGCACACTGCAACTGCTGCTGCACCTGACAGACAACTGCCTGTTAGGTGTAGGAGGTGGGGGGAGTGTGTTGGACGCCATCAGAGAGGCTGGGCCAGCAGCATCGCTAAGGTGATCCTGCTAGGGAGGCATCCCTGATGAATTAAAGTACTCTGGTCCTGCTCCTACACCTGACAGACACCAGCCTGTCTGGTGTTGGGGGGGATTGTATTTAAAGGCATTGGAGAGGTTGGGCCAGCAGCAGGGCTAAGGCTATCCTGCTGAGCAAACCTCCCTGGTGGCTGTAAGCATCCCACCTCCTCTCCTACACCTGACAGGCAGCTGCCTGTCCAGTGTAGGAGGGGGAGGAGGAGAAGTATTAGAAGCCACTGTGGAGGCAGGGCCAGCAGGATCAATAAGGCATTACTGCTGGGGCGGGCTCCCTCGTGGCTTTAAGCATCTTGCAACCACTGCTGTACCTGACAGACAACTGCCTGTTAGGTGTAGGATGTGGGGGGAGTATGTTGGAAGCCATCAGAGAGGCTGGGCCAGCAGCATTACTGCACCTCCAGGTGGTTGTTGGCCATTCCTGATTTCCTCAACTGTCATGAGCTCTCTGCAGTCTCCTGTAACTGTTTTTCTTACCTCAGAACACTGAGCTCTGCAGCTGACCAATCAGAGGGTGGGGGGTGCAAGGAGGCAGCAGCCTGGCAGCCACATAGGAATCAATGGGGGGAGCACATTTTATCCCTTTTGACCCCCTTAGGGGTCGAATTTCTAAAAATCCCTTCTTAGTGAGCATCTACATCATGGTAGGAGTGTTCTTCACAAATTTCATGTTTCTTCATCCAGGGGTTTGGCCTGGGCATTGATTTTATGGTGAAGAGACTTTCTTTTATAGATATAGATATAGATATAGATATAGATATAGATATAGATATAGATGGTGCAGAGTTGTTTTCTGTTGCCCCAGAAGGTTGGCCCAGAACCAACGGGTTGAAATTAAATCAGAAGAGTTTTTGGATAAACATTAGAAAGAACTTCCTGACAGAGAGGTTGGATTAGACTACCCTGGAGGTCCCTTCCAGCTCTATGATTCTCTCTCTCTCTCTCTCTCTCTCTCTCTCTCTCTCTCTCTCTCTCTCTCTCTGAGAAATCTGCAATTTCTTCAAACAGCTGTTGTTCTATGGAAGACATTGCTAACACATATAGCCTATCTTCAGACATAGTATTTCTCAGGAAAGTGTTTGTTCTTCTCACAGCTGAGAACACTTACTCTACTCCTGCAACAGTCACTGAAGCAGTCACTGTGAGGCTGTGATCACACATGCCTTTAGATCTGACATAGATGCAAATGCCTGATGGATCTAAAGGGCGCAGTCAGACAGCAACATCTGGGAAGTGTCCTGCAGTCATCTGCAACCCGTGCTGCTCCACTACAGAAGCAGAGTTAAAAGACACCGGGGAATGTCTGGCTCTAATAGGTTCTGATGGGCCACAGACGGATTTTCCCAGTCTGATCAGTCAAGCATGCTCTTATGCCATCAGGATGGTCTGATCATTTCATCCCGGCTCAGTGCCATCATTGCATACTCCATAGGGGGCCCTCAGTGCAGAGGTACAATTCCTGGTTTATGCACATGGGAAACAAACTGCCAAAAAAAGAGCCCACATCTCATCCACAGTTGTGTCTGATTACACAGTGATGGGCTGAACCCACAGCTACAAAGGGATGTGTGATCTCGCAACTGCTTGTCAAATTCCTGTGGTCAAAATAGCCTTGCTTCCCTTCTGCTTCATCTAGTGCATGTGACTGCAGCCTGAGTCTCAACAACTTCACTGGCCCCTTTCAGACAGTTTTTGTAATCTGTTTTAGTAGCAGGTTGCTAATGGATTTTTTGTGTATCAATTTTCACTCTATCTTCACCTAATCCAGCTTTCCTTATGATGTGTTCTGCATACAGACTGAAGAGATAGTTGGCTGGTTGTAAGCAGCTGAGGAAGGTCTGGCTGAAGTTTCCCCCCCTCTACCCTCAAGAGTCTAAGGCCTCAGCATGGCAAAAGGCACTTCTGGCAAAGGACGAAGTAAATTCTTGCTGGGGGGTGTCTTCCAGTTGGCCATTTTGGGTTACAAGATGGTGACTTAGGTGGACCATGAATCTGATACTGCAGAGAACATCAACATATGACTCTGCCTAAGACTTGAGTCATGGTCTCAGATGGAGGTCCTTCATATCACCTACTATATGATTATTTTAACTGGAGACTCCAGGAATTGACCTTCTGCATGCAGCACAGATGCTCACAGCTTCTTCCTTTCTTGTGCTCTATAAACCCGGCTTCCAAACTAGGCATAAACAAAAGTTCATAACTTTGTTTGACAGGGAAGAGACAAAAATACTGCTTGTGGTTCAGATGTAACAACAAACTATGGTTTTCTGTGAAAGCAGAAAATTTTAATCAAATCACTGCTCATGAAGAAAAGGGTGGGACAGCATAAAGCCAAGGATTCTCTGAGAGTTATTCATATGACACCAAACCATGTTCTGGCATTACATCTGAAGTATGTCTTTGCTTTCCCAACTTCATCATCTGCCAGAGAACTCCTTTTGAATATTTAATACTATTGCATTGTTTATTAAAACCATAGAGCATTTTTTCTTCTCCTTAGCCAATAGTTGCATACACTTTCCATCTGAAACAATGAAACAATATGTGTATCCTTGAACTGTTTACACAGATGTTCAGTTAAAATCACTTATTTTCCATATTTAATTTTGGAAAGTTCAGATGAAGTGAAATAGGATCAGATCAAAGGTAGCCACTTGAAGTGAAAACTCATATTTCTGAACAAACGGGTACATTTTTTTTTTTAACTTACTACATACTTCACTGGGAAAGACAGAGATGCAGCTCTAAATGAAGAGGCTTCTATGGAGCAGCAAATAGGAGTCATCTGAATCATTCCATTTCTTCATCTACATGTTTAAAATGTAGCCTGAAAATAATTTTTCTAAAGTGTCAAGATGCCAAGCAAGCATATGCAAATGACTTTCCTCCGAATATATTCCACCTGGGAACCAATGCATTTGTTTTTCCTCAAGCAAGCAAAGGAAGGAGAAGAATGATCTTTCTCTTAAATCCTCTTAGGGGCAATTTCTGACAACAATTATCAGCAACACTATAAAAAAGGTTAAGATTTATGAGCTTCTGGGTACTTCAAAAGAGAAACCAGGGCAAAGGTGCCATGAAGAATCAGAATGGAATAAAACAGTGTTTCATTTCTAAAATGAAAGGTCTATAAGCCTTACTGGTTGTGTTTGAAGCTGTAGACTTTTTTTTTTTTGGGGGGGGGGGTTGATCCTAAAGGAAAGAGGGGAGGCCTGATCTCACTGGATGCAGTGTTTGGCAGAGGTAGAAACTGTGTACAGTGCAGGTTCTGTGCCTGAAGAGTGATTAGCAGTCTCCTCTATGGGCCAATTACTTCATTGGCCTATATCCTGAGCACGTATGTACAGATCCTTGATACAGATGGTTTTGGTATGCAAGTATCTGGGGATCATGACTGGGGATGCTCAAGCACTCCTGGCACTGTTCACGTTCTGCTTGCCAGTTGTGAGCAGGGAGCAATTTTTTTGTAAGGCAGTTTGGTTGCTCATGAACAGTTCAAGTCTGTCTGGCAGGTTAATTTCCCCATTTTCAAACAGCAATCAGCAGCATTTCATTCATGTGCCTTGTCAGGCAGCTCAATGAGAGTCCTAGTCACCCACCACCCAACATGTTGCTTCATGCCACTTTGGAGTCAACTGCTAAAGTAAAAAGTGAACAAAGGGCTATGTTCAGTTAAGTCTCTGTAATTAATTTATTTTGTGCAGGAGTCTTTTCACACAGGCTTATGGGAGTCATAATTCATACCCCAGTCCTCATTATAGTGCAGTCCTAAGCAGAGTTACACTATTCTAAGTCCATTGATTGAAAAGGATGGGGTAGGGTTGCCAGGTATCCAATTTTGAGCTGGATAGTCTAGCATTTGCCCTTTCTGTCCAGCAAAAATCTGAGAAGATTAAGTAGGCAACCACCATGGCCAGGCTCCATGCATGCACTCTTTCTTGCCCCCATAGCTTGATAAACTGGCAACACTCCCATCCACTTGTTCTTCATCACAACCCCTATTCAGCAGCAAAGCAGGAGATTTTAGGAGAGATCCTAATGGCTCAATTGAAGAAAGTTGGAAAGTTTTGCAGCTAACTAATTAGTGTCCCATGTGAGTTCCAGCTAGGGTTACCAGGTCCTACCTGATAGCTGGCAGAGAGCTCCCAGATCCTTTCCGGGATTTTCTGCCCCACATGTGGTGCGCTGATGTTGCCTAGAAGTGATGTCATTGCATCACCAATGTTGGGGGTGACGCTCTAGTTTTTGGGCAATACTCTATGGATTTTTTGCCTTCAAAGCCATACAGTTTGCCCAAAAACTAGAGTGTCACCCCCAATGTTGGCAATGCAATGATGTCACTTCTGGGTGATGTCATTGTGTTGGGGACATCGCACAGCAACATTCCTATTTGGGGGTGGGGTTTCCCCTGCCAGCCAGCTGGCTGGCAGCTGATCAAAGCCCTCAAAAGAGGGGAATCCCCTGCTGAGACCTGGGGGCTGGGAACCCTAGTTCCAGCTGACTGAGAGCCAGTTTGGTATAGTGGTTAAGGGCAACAGACTCTAATCTGGAGAACCAGGTTCAGTTCTCCACTCCTGCACATGAAGGCAGCTGGGTAACCATGGGCCAGTCATAGTTCTTTCAGAGCTCTCTCAGCCCCTAAAAACAGTATAGCTCACCATTAGTATAATGCCAATAACTTGCAACTTGCAACTGCCAGACAATCTTTGGATCTCCTGGCTATTCTACACACAGTGCCATATGATAATGAATTAATTTCCAGCTGATTGTGGGAGTACATGGTGGCAGGACTGAATCTTCTAAAGAAAAAAATGGTTAAGACATCTTGTGGGGACATGGTGAGGATAAAAGGCTGGAAAGTTCAGAGGCAGTGAGTCCTTCAGAGGGCAGTATGTGGATAGTGTGTCTGCCTTGCATTATTATCTTTTGCACAGCCTTGGTGTCTACGGGCACTTTACTGCTATTGACTACTACAGGGATGCAAAACTATGCACATATACCTACAAATAAGCACCATTGAGCTCATTGAAGCTTATTTCTGAGTAAACATGGTTAGGATTTTGTGGAAAACCCCTCAATGATTTTAGTGGGACAGCTAAGCATACTCTGTTTCCCTTTCAGAAAAATGGAGATTTAAAAATACTTAACTTTGGAGAGATTATGCCTCTTATTATGCCCCTTTTGTACTGTATAAAATATAATTCTGGTTCATGGCAACTCGCTAGCAGATGTGCCTCCCAGTCAATCTGGGGGCCCGATCTGTGCACTAGCGGTTGGGGGGGGGCGATTGTCCACTATCCCCCGGGAGCCTTTGTGTAAAGGTTCCTAGCCATGGGGGCTTTTGAGGGGTCGCCTCTTCGCCAGCGTGTTGCTGGGGAATTGAGGCGCTCCTCCGCCCTGACGGTCTGGCCGCAATGTGTCCGTACAGAGTTAGAGCTGCTGACCGGGACAAGCGTCAGAGATTGAGCAAGTAAATGAATTGAAGCGAGGTCGCAAGACCGGCAATGAGCAGTGAGTTGAGTAAAGGTGAGAAAATGGCATACTAAAAAGAAAGCACCCCTCTTGGGACTGGTGTGGGAAGCAAGCGGGGGAGGGGCCCCTCCCAGACGCAGAGATTTAAAAGCAGTACAGCATGGGGGAGTGGAGAAAAAAGCTAAGAATCCTGTTTTAAGAACCTTACCAGTGCACGTCCAAGTGCTTTAGAGACTTTCAGTAACTTTAACAACTTTTGGTAGAAGTAAACAATCCAGAAAGATGGTGGGGAGAAGGCCTGAGAAAGGACTGAAACCAAAACCAGCAGGCGGCATGAGTCCAAGCGCAGAAGAGACCATAGAGTTCCCTAAGCTCTTAGCAGATTCTTTACGCCCTCTACTGGACCAGATGACTAACATCAACCAGCAATTAATAACTTTAAACCAGAACTTTGCAGCACTGCAACTCCAACTCATGGAGACTACAAAAAAACACCAGAGCAGGTTGCTGAGAAAGTTTTGGAATTGGACGCCAACTCGAAAAAAGCAGGAAAAAAGATGCAAATGCTGGAAAAGAAGCAAGCTTTGGAAGAATTTCACCTGCTACAGCTACAAATGGAAAGAGCAAATTTGGTGCTCCGGTTTCAAGGGATTACTGAAGCCAAAAATGAGACTCTAAAGCAATTGTTGAGTGATGCATTAGCCCCAGTGACAGATTTAAAAGCGGAATATATATTAAGTGAAATGGATGTGGTTTATAGAGCCTACTCTACATACATTAAGAAGAATAATCTGCCGGGGAGATTGTGGTGAGATTCTCGAAGAGGCATATAAGGGATTTAATCCTAAAAGCAACTGCAAGCACACCCTTGAAAATCGGGGCAATAATATCAGAATCTTAAAAGACATCCCATTTGAAATAAGGAAAAAGAGGAAGATGTATAAGGACTTAGTTCTCTTTTTACAAACAAACAGCATTGCATACAGGTGGTTGATTCCCGAAGGCGTCACCTTCAAAATAAAGGACAGAAAGGAAAAAAATGACTCTGTTCTTAAAGCACGTGAGTTTCTAAGACTGCAACTGGGAGATCCAGAAGAGGACGCGAAAGAAGGAGGGGATAGCAAATCCACTGGTGAACTGGACTCTGTGTCTTCTGATGAAGACTCTGACGCTGAAAAGGGGGCAGCTGCTCCCAAACAAGGCTATCAACTGAGAGATCATAAAGATAAAGCAAAATTAAGATTGAGACTCTGAAAGCTTGTGTAAAGTATTTGATTTCAAGATGATCTGGGGAGGGTTGTTGAACAAGGAAAGTGGCTAATAGGATGTATAACTGGGACTATTTGATCATGCTCACTGCTTATAAGCATTTTTTTACTAACACGTGTATAAGCTATACTGATGATCTCCAATTCTTGGGTTTTTAGGTAGTTGCGGTTAACTTTTCTTTCTCCTTAGATGTAGTTGTTTCCCTCCCCTTTTTTCGTTGTAGTTTGTAGTTTATAGAAAAATGCAAATAAAAAATCCCCTTGGGGGGGACCAAAAATATCCTGTCCTATTATATAAAACGGTAGTGGTCTGGCAAGATTCTATGCTTGGCAAAATCAGTTCGCTCCCTGGTATGTCGCTCAGAATCTGTCCCTATCCACTAGCTACGTTGCCTGAGTTCTCTCCCACCCACTGCAGCCTAGGCCACTCTTCTCTGATTGGGCCAGCATTTCAAGCTCATTTGCATATGGAAGCTGATTGGACTTCACTCCATTTCGCACCTCAAATTCCCCCCCCCCGCAAGACAGTTGGAATTGTCAGTTGTTTATGCAACCTGTTGTATTCTGAGGTGAAATATGTCCTCACTCACAACACTTCCCCTTCAAAAGAAACAAACCCAATAACACAACCATGCCACAACACAAAAAAGACAGGTCACACCACAAGCAGAATACCACAAGGCAAAAAAAGCTCTGGTACTAATTCTGGCAGGGGACGCTGTGAGTGTAGAAAATGATTTATCAACACAATGGAAAATCTTTAGGAATTGTTTGGTGCATTTACCATGGGGCACCCACCCAGAGCCTCTGGCATTTTCTCACTCTGCTAGCATCAATACCAATTGAAGGCAAAATAGAGATATGGAGACTTTTCCATCCTCCTTTTCATCAATTTGTCTTTGTTGGCAATGGCAACCCTAGGCCTGGCTGCTTGCTCCTGTTCAGCAGGAGCATCCCTATGGAAACTGCCTGGGTGATTTCGGACCAGCCAGAGACTTTCTGCCTAACCTGCTTTACAGGGTTGCTGTACAGAGCACAAAGCCGAAAAGAATGAAGTAAACTGCTTTGCTCCCTGCTAATGAGAAAGACAGAATTTTGCCTAGGAAGAGGCTGCTGAGAGGGGATGAGATAAAGTTGCCAACTATAGGTATGGAAATTCCTGGAGATTTGAGAGGTGGAGCCCAGAGAGGGTGAGGTTTGAGGAAGGGTGGGACCTCAGACAGGTACAGTGCCATAGACTCCTCCCTCCAAACCAGCCATTTTCTCCTGGGGAACTATTGTTGCCAATCTTGGCCCAGTGGCCATCAAACCATTCTCTTCTACCCCCTGCTGTGCAACTGTCTTTCCCCTAGGGTTGCCAATCTCCAGGTGGGACCTGGAGATCTCCTGCTGTTACAATTTATCTTCAGATGACCGAGATCAGTTCCCCTGGAGAAAATGGCTGCTTTGGAGGGTAGACCCTATGGCATTATACCCTGCTGAGTCCTTCGCCCCCCCCCCAATGCTGCCCTCCACAGGATCCACTCCCCAAATCTCCAGGTATTTCCTTGCTTAGAGCTGGCAGCCCTACTTTCCCCTCAGTGCCTGTTGGTAGGCAACCAAGCTTGGTCCTGTCACCTGTTTTGGCCTTTGAGAGAAAACTCATTAGGGCCAGTCGTGATAGGGTTGCCAACTCCAGATGGGAAATTCCTGGAGATTTGAGGGATGGAGCCTGAAGAGGTTGAGGTTTCAGGAGGGGTGGGACCTCAGACAGGTACAATGCCATAGACTCCACCCATCAAACTAGCCATTCCATCCTGGGGAACCACTGTTGCCAATCTCCTGATGGGGGCTGGAGATCAATCAGAATTACAACTGCTCTCCAGGAGGGAGGGGGGAGGAGATGGAAAGCTGAAGTCAGGGGTCAGATAATGGTAGGTTGACAATTGGCTGGAAGGGAGATAGGGTTGGCAACTCCAGGTTGGGAAATTTCTGGAGATTTGAGGGGTAGAGCTTGGAGATGGTGAGGTTTGAGGAGGGGTGGGGTCTCAGATAGGTACAATGCCATAGACTCCACCTTCCAAAGAAGCCAATCCCTCATGGGGAACCATTGTTGCCAATCTCCAGGTGAGGGCTGGAGACCACTCAGAATTACAACTGCTCTGCAGGAGAGAGGGCAGAAGTCAGCTGAAGTCAAAGGGGCAGATAACAGTAGGTTGATGGTTAGCTGGGAAGGAGATGGGGTTGCCAACTCCAGGTTGGCAAATTCCTGGGGATTTGAGGGGTGGAACCTGGAGAAGGTGGGGTTTGAGGAGGGGTTGGACCTCAGGCAGGTAGAATGCCCTCCAAACTCCACCCTCCAAACCAGCCATTTCCTCCTGGGTAACAATTGTTGCCAATCTCCAGGTGAGGGCTGGAGATCACTCAAAACTACAACTGCTCTTCAGGTAGCAGAGATCAGTTCCTCTGGAGAAAATGGGGGTCTCTGTCATTATACCCTGCTGAGGTCACCACAGCAAATTCACGCTGTGTGCCCAAAGCCAGGGCACTCTCCCAGAGCCTCTTTCTACAGCCGGTTATATTTATTTCCACAATGGGCCTTACTCCTAGTATATATATAATTTACTAGACTATCTGCATAATTTGATGCAGGTTTAATCCCTCCTAACTATTTCATTGATTTAGATGGGTTTAGGCTGCTGTACCTGCATAGGATAGCACAGTATATTATGTTAAATGTAATGTTATCATGATGTTTAAAATTTAGAAGTGTATAACTACACAGCTACATTGTTCAGCTTTAAGGTTCCGCAGGACTCTGTGACCGAATACTCATATGGGAAACTTGGTCTGAATTTTCAAATTCAAAATGGAACACTCTTCCATGTTCAAAAAGAAACAAAACCATAGAGACAGTGTGGTGTAGTGATTAGACTGTGGATTTGATCTGGGAGACTGCCATGGAAGTTTGCTCAGTGAACATGCACTCTCAGCATAACCTACCTCACAGGGTTGTTGTGACGATTAAATAGAGGAGTAGAGAATGGTGTAAGCCACTTCGGGTACCCATCAGGGAGAAAACTGGGGAATGAATAAAATGTATTAATAAAACAAATAAACCCTTTCTGCATATAGATAACTAGATATCAGGGAGAAGACATCAAGCTTAGTCTTCTCCCTGGCATGCTAGTTTTCTTTGCATGCTGTGTGCAAACATCTCTGCTCCAATGATTGGTGTTCCGTTTGCCCTCCAAAGCTAGGTTGGTAGCTGAAAGAGTTTGAGGGAACCTGACTTGAACCAGCAAGTGTGGCAAAACATGTCCAGCACTTAAATGTCCAGCACAGTGGTTTTGCATTTCAAAAGCTATTTATTGTTGTTCAGTCGCACAGTCGAGTCCAACTCTTCGTGACCCCATGGACCAGATCACGCCAGGCCCTCCTGTCTCCCATTGTGCTTTGGAGTTTGCTTAATTTCATGTTCGTTACATCGATAACACTGTCTCACCATCTCATCCTTTGCCATCCCCTTCTTTTTCCTCACAAGAAGATTTACGTTCACACGGAAAGTATCCAGTAGTGTGAAAGCTGTAGACGTGTAATTCCCAGGATTAGCTATTAGTATATCTGGGAAATGGAGTGTCCTTGTAAACTCAGCAGATTTAGGGCATTAATAAAACAAACGTTTGGTGAGTCAAACCCAATGTCTCTTCCTTGGCAAATGTATGTGCTGCTTTTCATTTTCAAAGCAATAAATGCCAGTTCCAAAGCACTTGCACGAGTTTGGAGCTTTGGGTATTACTTTTCACTGTGACTACTCAGGTCCCATAAAAAAGAATTGTTTCAGCGTCACCGTCAATTTAATTTAACATGCCATTTTTCCTTTTAATTCCTTACTGTAGAATCGAAACCAAAGTGTAGTGATGGATATTTATCAGCAAAACACCTCATGTTCTTGAAGAATATGTCCTGGCTGTATGATTCAAAGATTCAATACCAATGGACCATAAAATAGGAAGCAGAACATATGCAGCTTATGCTGAAGGATCATTTGGTGGAAGAAGGAACAGAAACCACTGAAAGGCTGTCAAAGACTCAGCTGTGTTCCAGTCCAAGTGATAAGTTTATAACTTCATTGTAGGCCGTTCAGATTTGACATAAAGAAAGGAACAAAGGGGAGGGACAATGCTGGTAGTAGTGATGTGTATGTGTTCATTCCATTTAGTGTTTTTATGGGGAAGGGGTTTTTTAAAATTCACTTTTAAATTATTTATTTATTTAAAATATTTGTTAGCCACCTTTCTACTTTACGGAACTCAAGGTGGCTGACAATGTAAACAAAGTGAAATACATAAAAACCGCAATTTAAAAACACAATTTACAAAGAAGTATTTCTTTTTCATTTCCATTTAACTTCAGCCCTTGCAATTGTTTTATGTTACACAATGCAGTGGTGCCATAGCAGGAGGACAGGAAGGTCTGGGATGCCATCGCCTGCCTCTGAGCATCCACAGAGTGAAAGTCTGAAAGCTGCAGAACCTCCCTTCCTGCCCCTCCTTTCTTCAGATTGCTCTTTACTCAAAATGGAATTAATTGAAAGAGACTCCAAATTCTTAAAATGAAGGAAAGAAATGGATTTCACCAAGGAATTGGGTACAGAGGAATTCAGAGAAATTCTCCTAACTATGCTTATGTGAGGTTAAGTTTTGCTTTAGTAGGAAAGGGGAGTGAAGGGACTAGAGATAGGCAGTCACGCCTCTTCTTGAATCACCATCTGATTGCATGTTGCCTGCAGCACCCTTAAACCAATAAACAGAGATTCATTTTTACAGTTCTGTTGGCGTGTGCAAATATTTTGCATATGCTCACAGGGTTTCCTCACAGCTGTCCCCATCCCCTATCTCCCACCTGCTCAACCTACTCGACAGGAAAAAAGTCTGCAAAGAAATGATGCTTTTTATGCTTGTCTCTATCTTTTTTCCCCATGTATTTTTGTTATACAAATTGTAAATGAGATATCAATCAATAGACATTTTACATTGAGTCTGTTCTAATCATTATTATTTATCCATTTATATAATCTTGTCCATCTATTCAAGAAAATTTCTTCTCTTACACTGAATTAACACGCTTAATTTATCCAATTCTGCTAAACTTAACAATTTTGAACGAATCTCTTCACTACTGGGAGTTTTTTTTCAGATTTCCAATATCTGACCAGAAGTATTCTTGCAGACGTCATTATAATTGTCACTAAATAGACATCACAACAATTTAGACTTTCCAGTACCATGCTCAACAAATATATTACTGGGTCTAAACTTAGATGAATCTCCATAATTTCCCAAATTATTCTCTGTACCTTCTTCCAAAATCTTTGTCTCCATCTTGATGGGTTCATGTATCTCTGGGTATAGACAGACAGTTTGGTGTAGTGGTGGAGAGCAGTGGTCTCTAATCTGGAGAATCAGGTTTGATTTCCCACTCCTCTGCTTGAAGCCAGCTGGGTGACCTTGGGTCAGTCACAGTTCTTTCAGCTCAAAAAATAAAACCTAACTCACCACACAAAGAGGTAGCGTTTCAGGCTGCCAGGCAATCTTCAAATCACACTCTCTCAGCCTAACCTACCTCACAGGATTGTTGTGGGTATAAAATGGAGGAGAGGATAATGATGTGAGCATCTTTGGGTCCTCACTGGGGAGAAAGGCGGACTATAAATGAATTAAATAAATAAGTAATACTTAACAAAGGCTTCCAAGAGTTGCCACAGGTTCTCAGAAAAAAATTCCCCATCCCACTATCCAGAACCAACCCAAACTGCATATGAAAACAAATCACATGACTCGCCCGATTCCATGGGTTCTCAGGATGACCAGGGTTAGTGAAATTCTAGTCCCCCCCACTTCCAGTGGCCCTATTCACAAGGCTCAGCATCACAGTTAAAGTTTGTCATAGCTGATATTTTCTGTATTTTTGTGTTCTCTTCATAAACTGTGGACATTAAGGTCCAATGCATAACACTGACCCAGTGCTAAATTTCTAAAATGTAGAGGTGCTGGGGCTTGCATCTGTCTGGAAATCTCACAGTCTGACCTGGAGCTCTGTGTGAAATTCCAAACATGTGGAGAGCAGGCTGCAAAATTCTTTCATGATCTCCTTAATCCATCCCAAAAGATCTCTATTGGACACAGTTTTGTACAAACACATTGTAAAATTTATTGCAGCTGCTGATGCCACCTGGCTCCCAGCCTCTTAGGTTTTTGCTCTGTACTTTCTAGGCATTTAAAACTGAATAGACCCCCACCCCACCCCACCCCAGTATACTGTTAGAAAGTTTCTGCTACCATTTTCCTATGAAAGGAATGCCTGATCCTATATGAAACTGCCCATGCATGAAGAGCTTCTACCAAGCCCTGCTTCAAGTAGTTCTGCCTTTGAGGGCAAGATGGCTGACTCCTAGGGAGAGGGCCTACTCTGTGGTGGCTCCCAGGCATTGGAATACTTTGCTCAATAACATATTTTAGGCATCAATTTAAAACATTGCCCAGGTCTTTGGCAGCACCTTTTTGGCTTTAGTTTCTGGATTTTATTTATTTGATGTTTATTGGCTCCTAGTTCTGTATTTTGTTATGTCATCTTAGCTCTGTAATCAGTCACTCTTAATCAGTTTGTGGATTGTCACCTTGGAAGTTTATATCTGCCTAAAAGATGGGACCAGTGATGACACTGAGGCAATCTGAACATGCTTAGTGGAACTATCCTGGATTGCTGTTTCTGGTAACCAAATTCCTGAACTGCAACTTACTTGAATGAAACTTTTTTTTTTGTCATCAAGTCAAGCTGACTTCTGGCAACCCCTAGTAGGCTTGGAGGCAAGGGACGCTCAGAGGTAGCTACTTGAATGCAACTCTTGACTGAAATCAAACAACCTGTTGGTGAAGTTAACTTTGAAGGGTGTCATAGTCAGGGCTTTTTTTCTGGGGGGACGCACCGGAATGCACTTCCAGAACCTCTTCAACAAAATTCTTTTAAAACTACTTAAAATTTTATGAATTTTCAGTACACAGATTGGAAACTCCATTTCCCTCTTGAGAGTTCCGGCACTTCGTTTTTTAAAAGAGAGAGAGAGAGAGAGAGAGAGAGAGAGAGAGAGAGAGAGAGAGAATCCCTGGTCATAGTATTGCACCTCCTAGCCCTCCGGAAAAAAAATAATCCACAAGCTTAGAATGGTATATAATAACTTGTCACTATTTCCCCATTTTTTCCTCAGGTTTGATCTCTCCTTTTTTTTAAAGCAACATTATTATTTTAAATTCAGGAAAAAGGCAAAGGTTTCCCTTGCTCGAAAGCCAGTCAAATCTGACTCTAGGGGGCGGTACTCATCTCCATTTCGAAGCCAAAGAGCCAGCGCTGTCCAAAGACATTTCCGTGGTCATGTGGCCAGCATGACTAGATGTGGAGGTGCATGGAACACTGTTACCTTCCCACCAAAGTGGTACCTAATTATTTACTTGCAATTTCTTGCTTTCGAACTGCTAGGTTGGCAGGAGCTGGGGCCAGAGACGGCAGCTCACTCTGTCCTAATGGGATCCCCATATATTTCAAAAATAGTAAATCATTACATCAACTTCATGTGCTTGCTTATTCAGAGAGCTGTGACTGCAGGGGGGAATGCTGACTCCACCCTGATAAGCGTCAACTAAATAGCTTGTGAGGAAGATGTACTGATGTTGCTAACAAGTTCCAGGCAATTAGACAAGCCCTAACAAGGCAGTTGGATGAGTCTTCAATGCATCTGGACACCTAACTTATCCATGGTGATGCAAGTCACAGTGCATTTGCACAATTGCAGTTTTTGCTGCCTCAGCTAGTTTGGTTACATACAGCCCATCCTGAGCAGAGATACACCCTTCAAAACCCACTGACTTCAATAGATTAAGCAGGTTGTATCTCTGTTTAGGGCTGCACTTGTATTTCCCAACAGTTTGAAATGCCTATCAATCATCTGACTGCTTTTTAATTGGGTGCTTATTTGACTTACCAATGGACTCAGGCATTCGACTCTGTCCTGTCTAGGGTCTGAAATCTCATCCTTGATCATTGAAAGGGTTCAGAGGTCAGCAATCCCTCATTTGCCTGTTTAAAGCAGAAGGTTCACAATTTCTTATGTGTGGACCCTCAGGTATGGAGTCAGGTTCTAATACCAAGTTATTGAATAATTACTCTTGGTCAAAATAAAAAGCTTTCAGGGAAATACTTATTATATTATCCATCTGCGTTTGAACTCACATAGGCAGTGGTTTTTCAATCTGGTAGTGTCATGTGTAAAAATGTCAAGTGGCAGGGCAGGCAAAGGTGCTGTTGAGGAAGAGGTGGGAGCCGTGCCCCTTCTGCTGTGTTTCAGATTAGGTTCTACAGAACCTCTTAAATCTCTGGCTATCATGAGGTAAATGTAACAACAAATATTCTTAAGACATACTTGGAATCTTGCAGTGAGTATTTTCCCCTCCTCTTCCCCAATGGTGAGTGGTTTATTTCTGTTACAGAACTTCAGAACTAGTGGTTTTGAACTGACAGCCTCCTTATGCTCCCATGGTTAGTAGGAACATCACTACCAAGGCCCCGATCACACGGCACATTTGCCTCGCAGAAGGCACAAATGCCATGCAGAGTTTTGTGGCACAGTCACACAGCAACATCTGGGAAGCATAGCGAACCTGTGGCCAACCCGCGGCTTCCCAACGAAGATGCAGAGTAAAAAACTACTGCAGAAAGTGCACTAGTTTCCGGAAACCCCGAGGCAGGGGCGGGCGTCTGATCGCAGGTCAGCACGAATCCCGTGGCATCTGGCGCCCATCCTTGTTCCATGGCAGACTGGATGTTTTTTGTAAGTCTCCACAGGATGTGCATGACTGCCAAATCACACACGCACACCGAAACAAAAGTGAAAGGACCATCACCCTGCGGCAAGGCATTTGAATGTGAAACTGAGTGCTCCACCGCTCCGCCGCACCATGCATGTGCACAAACACAACCCACCGCGACAGCCTGGCATGAAGCAGACTTCGAGCCCGCCAGCACCCACATGACCAGCAGGAACCCCTCGTCGCACCCGTCGGAAGGGTAGGGCGCGTGGGGTGTGTGGCCCCTCATGGAAGCGCCCAGAGACCCTAGACCTCTTAGACCTGTGGGGGGACAAGGCGATCCAGACTGCCCTGAAACAGTCCCACAGGAACATAGAGCTGTTCAAAGAGGTGGCCACAAGTATGGTCGCCCGAGGCCATCGGCGGACCATGGAAAAGTGCCACTCAAAAGCCAAGGACATGCTTCTGAAATACAAAAAGGCCGTGACATTGAATGCACAGTCCGGTGGCAGCAGACACATATGCCCCTATTATGAGGAGCTCGATAGAATCCTCTACACTGAGAAAGAGATATGGACAGAAGATCTGCTCCAGACTACAGACTCGGTTCATCCCCAAGGTGCCTCCCGGGGCCTATCCACATCCTCTCAGCAGGCATCCCTGGAGCTATTCCACAATGACTCACAGGACACCCAGGAGCCACGGGCATCCACCAGCAGCCAGGCAGGCAGTGCCAGAGCCCCCTCTCGGGGCCCATCCACCTCCTCTCAGCAGGTGTCTCTGGAGCTGTTCCACGACGACTCACAGGACACCCAAGAGCCACAGGCATCCACCAGCAGCCAGGCAGGTAGGTGGAACAGCAGCAGGCCACAGATACTGGGGCAGTGGATGCCAGCATCCCAGGATCACCGAGGGACACACAGCAGGCACCACACTGCCCCAAGAGTGCTCCCACCCCACCCACCCCCACCCACGTCCAAGCCACCAGACCCATGAAACTTCCCACCCTTTACACATGGGTGCCCCCAGTGGTTATGCAACACAAGGGACACAGGGAAAATTGCCCCTGCGGGGTAGCACACAAAGCCAGATGCCACAGAGATACCCCACAAGCTCCCGCCAGCAGGGACTGGCACTACAGTGGCCTCCGAGGCGCCAAGGCAGACCATGGCTGCAAAGACCCGCTGCCATGCAGAGCGAGACTGATGGCCCCTGGCTGCCATCGGAACCCATCCCGGTCGTCTCAGGCCGCTTGGAACATCCAGAGCCTGGCCAATGGTGTGGAGTGGGTGTCTGGGAAATGGCCCCGAGGGGTGGTTCAGGGGATGCAGTTGTGCCAGTTCCATGGCTGGGTAGGGGCTCTGAGTTCCTTGTGACCCACACCAGCTGCCCTCCACCCTGTTCTCGGTCCTGCCTGTCTCCCCAGTATGCGAGGAACAGGGGGCGGAGTGTGGCGTCCGCAGACAGTGTCCTCTGGGAGTCTCCAGTGAGCATGGGAGACGGAAACAGCAGGAGCTGCCAGCAACCCTGATCTAGCCACCTCTCGTATCCATGATTGTGCCTCCTTTCCCGCCTGCTATTAGGGTGCTGAGCCTGCCAGACTCCCGTGCTTAGTCCCTCCATGTGTGGGAGAGATGGATCAGAGAGCAGCCCAGGAGCTGTGGATATGGGAGCCAAGCAAGGAGGTTCACTCACGGGCGTGGGGAGGCCAAGGGAGATGAGCAACGAAAACAATCCGGGGGCCTGGAGAGGCAGACCAATGAGGATCCATTCCAATGCTCCGAGCCATTCAGCTGTAGGAAGGGGTTGGGAAAGGGGGTTGTGACAGAGGTTGGGAATGGTCCGAGTGGGAACCGGCTGAGGCTGGGGGGCATCTCCTTCTCCCCTCTCACATGCTTTCATGAGAGCCAAGATAGCCCCTCCCCCTTTTCCATTTTCCCCTTGTCCTTTCGGGGATGCCTTTTGGTGAACGGCAGCATGGAAGGTCCCGGGTCAAAGGGGAAGGGGGTGACGGGAGGGAGGCTGGCGGCATTCCCTGCCTCTCTCACAGCGGTGGGGGGGACGGCGACAGGCATTTAGGCTGATGCAGTGCTTCCAGCCTGTATGTTTATTCATGGCACAGAACGCAAACAGTTCGCCGGCTCACAGGCTGCTGTCTACCCCTGGCAACACTCACTCCTAGAACACACCACACTCAGGTGATCAGCTATTGATAGTGGCTGAGAGTTCCAGTGGTCCTGGCCAGAAACCAAGCCCACTGCTGCACTCGGGCTGGGATCTGGTTGGGCAACTGTCTTTCAGACTGAAGATCCAAGGCTTTGCATGACTGTGTGGCACTCTGGCCGCCGCGCAGGAGGTCAGGTCTGAATACATCACACCGGGGAAGCGATGGCAGCCACCGTCGCTGCTGAGAAGGCAACCTAGCTAGCTCCTGGGCACATCTCGCATGGGCGCTGTCTTTGCCACCCCCGTGCCCGGGGAAACAGCGAGGTCGATGCCTGGCATGGGTTGGGAGGGGTTGAGCAGTTCCATGGCATGCTGTGTGCCCATCCTGCCTGCGTGGGGGTCCCTGGAAAGGTGCCACCTGCTGCTCCTCCTCCCCCACTGGGGTGGCTGTTTCCGACCATCCCCCTTCAGCCCTGGTGGGGGGGGCTTTCTGGATGCCCACCCCAGAGTATGCCCCTTCTCTACCCCGCGATCAGAGCTGAAGGAAGCAGCCCAGCAGAGGTGCTGGGCAGTGGGGGGGAAGGTCCTGGCCAGGTGCAAGAGTGGCCGAAGGGGTGGGCCACCATACATTGCCGCGAGAAGGTTTCCTTGGCTAGCCTGTAGATGACCCTGGAGCTGCATACAGCATGGGGGTCAGAGAGCCACAGCAGTGAGTGGTGTGATGTGGGAGCGTGCACATGTCCCTGTGTTCTGCAACCTCGATGTGCCAGGGAGCCCTGGGGCCTGGATCCAGTTGCTGGTGGGTGCAGTCTGAGCTCGAGGGGGGTCTTGGCCCCCCCAGTGGATCCTGGCTTGCCTCCAGAGCCATGTTGTCAGGGCCTGATGCACCGCCTTGCCGGCAGCGCCCTCCGGCTGCTGGTCAGGGTCCGGGGGGGGGTCATCATCCTTCTGAAGTGCCCTTTGTTCCTCCTCGGCAAGCACTTCTGGGACTGCATGCCCACGGTCCTCACACACATTGTGCAGGATGACGCAGGCGGCAACAACCACCTTGACATTCCACAGCTCCACTGGCACCTGCAGTGGCAGACACCGCCACCGTGCCTTCAGCCGGCCAAATGCACATTCCACGACATTGCGGACCCTGCTGTGCGCCTTGTTGAAGTGCGCCTCCCGTGCATCGAGGCACCCTTTGTAGGGAGGGATGAGCCAGCATCGCAGGGGGTATGCTGTATCCACCAGTATGAGTGGCGGCACCTGGACCCCCTCGACGGTGCGGGTGGGGTTTCCAGGCACCCACAGTCCTGCATCCATTGCAGCCATGATGTTGGAGTGCAGCAGGACGTGTGCGTCATGGCTCTGGCCGCTTTGCCCCACAACTATGTCCACGAACCGACCCACGTTATCGACAATGGCCTGCAGAAGGATTGAGCAGTAGTTCTTGCGATTCATGGAGTGCTCAGCCAGGTGGACTGGTACTCACGCGCGGATGTGGCATCCATCCATTACCGCAACGCACTGCGGGAAGCCCCTGGTGGTGAAAGACCTCATCATCTGTTGTTGATGCATGGGGGGTGAGGGGTCTAGCAGGCACTTGGAAGCCACAGGGGACCACATAAAGGATGTCGCCTCCCGTGGAGCTGCCCGTTCCTTCCATGGGGCGCTCCAATGCCCCCATGTCTCCAGGTGCACTCCCATTGGTTTTCTTGACCCATGGTGCCACCCATCCCCTCCTGTGCTCACCCTGTCTGGGTTCCATAGATACACCACTCTTCGGTGGAGCTCCTCTGTGATAGCCTGGGTGACCTCCACCATGATGCCAGCCATGGTGGACCACACCAGACCAAACTGCTGCCCGATGGTTCTGTAGGACATGGTGTTAACCATGAACCACACAGCGACCGCAACATGTTCCTCCACTGGCATGGGTTCCCGCATCACCATATGCTCTCGCTGGAGTCTATCATGGAGGGCATCCACCAGCCACATGAATGTAGACCTGTGAATACATTGTTAGGTTGGGGTGCCTTGATCTGGTCGCGATGGTCATGGGGCCTGCTTCCCTGACCCCCTCCCTCCTCCATGAGCTGTAATGATGGGAACTCCACGGTCCCAATGGGCCTTCTCCATTGCACCGCCGCTGTGCCAGCATTACAAGCATGGCCAGGGCCATGGGGTGCTGCGTGTCGCACTGTGGCCAGGGCTCCTGGATGTGGGGATGTGCATGCCCATGGTACAACGGCACCCCTGTCTGTCTGTGGGACGGCTGCTGGGTGAGCGCTGTGCTGGGAGGACACTGTGCCTGGCTAGGCAATTGGCATCCCTGTGCCCCTGGTCATGGATCCCTGTTTGGCAGAGTATGGCCTCTGTATGTTACCTGGACATCCTGAAGTGCTCAAGCCACTGCACATCAGCCCACACATGGGTGATGAAGGTTGCCCACCATTCCTGGGGTCTTGGATACACCCACCAGCAGCGGGCTGGGCACTCCGTGGTGAGACGGACTAGCTGGAGGGTGTGCCTTTTTCTGTGCACCTGGCGCCGCCTGGTGCAGCGTCAGCAGCTGCTAGCTGTGTGCTAGCCACGACATTCCTCCATCTCCTGCCCGCACCTGCCACCCCCTCCCACTGTAGACATGCTTGCCGCCCCTGGAGGCTCCCTGCGGCCACTGCCGCACAGGCAGTTAGGATGGCTGTGACCAGGAGTTCCAGCTCGTCCTCCATTGCCTGTGCCTCAGTGCTCTGTTGGGGTCCGGGGGTGTCTGTCCCCGTCTCCGGGATGCCCCACCCCCGCCTTCCACGTCCCCATTCCAAACAGGTATCCGCAGCTGGATTCCAGTAGCACGCATGCCCAGTGCTCAGCCAATCCACTTGCTCGATCATGCGCATGCAGGAAGGGTGGCGGGAGGGAAAAAAGGCTCCCATTTGCTACAGAAGCAGCACCGACCGATCGCCCATGTGATCGCGCCACACTGCTTTTTTTGCCGTGCTTCAGCACCGCCATGTGATCGACACCTGCTGGCCTAACCACAAACATCGACAGGCCGTGTGATCGGGCTATCGCGCTTTATTTTGCTTCGGGGCGAACAGCCATGCCTCTCCCCTGCGTTATCCCACCCGTATGACCGTGGCCCAACATCAACAAATGTACTAGTTTCCTCCTACCTAGCCTGTACATGTGAGTCATGGCCAGCTCTTATAATTGCCAAGTGTCCCACCAGCCAAGTGTCCCACTAGCAATGCTCATTTCTCACTGCTGTGCATAGTGGCAGCGGGAGAAAAAAAAATGCTGCTGGGCCAATGGCATGACATCATTTCTAGGGGAAACCCAGAAAGTGATGGCAGTCATCTCTAGGAATCTCTATAAAGTCTATGGTTTTACTTTTCTTCTGGGGGGGGAAGCTAAAAGTGATGTTATGCCTGTGCCAATGCTGCCCTGCCATGCCCCCACAGACTCCTGTTATTTGTTAGGCTGTTCCTGGCAAGTCTACCACTTCTGCAATGAGGTGAAGTGAAATGAGGCAACAATTTCTAACTCTGGATTGGGAAATTTCTGAATATTTGAGCCTGGAGCCTGGGGAGTGGGGTAGCAAAGGGGAGGGACCTCAGCAAGATATAACTCCATAGATTTTGCCTTCCAAAGCAAACAAGTTCTTCAAGGGAATTGATCTCTGTACTCTGGAGATCAGATGTAATTCAGGGAAATCTCCAGGCCCCATCTGGAGGTTGACAACCCTATGTGCTGAGGTGACTTCAGTCAATGGACTTTGGAAGATGGCAGCCAGTGCTCTGCCTTCACCCCTGCTGCCACTTCACCCCACCTAGGAGCCAGAGTACGTACCACTCCTTCCCTCTCCTTCCCTAGGTATTTACAAACCCAGAGCAGCAAACCAAACCCTGTGGCTCGCTGTTCTGGGGCACAAGGAAAGAAAGAACATGGCCTGTTCTGACTCTTGGGTAGCAGAAGGAAGAGAGCAGCAGGCTGTGGGAACAAGGCGGGACAGACAGGGTAGCAGCTCTGGGCAGCACTACCTTTGCTGGGCTGCAACTGTTCTGATTGCTGCCTCCTGAGGGGAATAACCTCTATTTTATTCCAGTTAAAGAACTGAGGGAGTTCTCGTCTTTGACACTGTGATCCCATTTTGTGACACTTATATTTATGAAAATAACAATTAAAAAACTTTCAAATTTCGTCTTTATTTTTTCACAAAACATAGTACATGGAACAACAATTAAGTATGTATAACGATAATTGAAATGTGAAAATTCAGGCCAGTTGTGCTCAAGCAGACCAGGGTCTGAGTCTTTTCTGACTTCAAAAAATTAACTTGCAGCTCTATTCTTTGTCAGCGTCTACATTTCTCAGTTCTTTCTTTTCAGGATTTTCTTGTAGCCCTAGAATATTAGTGTATAATTTTAAATAAAAGCTGGAGTCCTTCTGAGGTAAGCTACCTGCAGCTTCAGGCCCTCCAATCACTCTGGGAAGATTGTACCTTTTTTTCCTTATATGGAAAACCCAGCTCTTTAGACTCCCTAGGGTTACACTGCTGTCACATGCAGAAACTGGCCACCATACATAAAATACAAATGGCAGTGGCAATCATCGGTGTTAGCAACAGGGAACAGCAATGGGGTGCAGAGTCAAGAGCCCCTGGAGACTATCAAAGTAGCCCCTTTCAGATGTTATATACACACATACCAAGACACTGGCAAATGCATGTATTGAGAATGTACTGCTCCAGATAACATACCATCATCATGTCATCTGAACATGGACGTTGTGCATATTTTACATACACGTACAGCTCCAGTAGGCATGAACTTGAGCCCTTGAACATTCAGCAGTTAGTTCACATGTACCCAACCTGTATGCTAGGGTTGCCAAACTGGAGCTCTCCTGCTATTACAACTGATCTCCAGTTGACAGAGATCAGTTCAATTCACCTGGAAAAAATGGCTGCTTTGGAAGGTGCACTCTATGGCATTATACCTCATTGAAGTCCCTCCCCTCCCCAAACCCAGCCCTCCTCAGGCTCCACCCAGAAAGTATCAAGTATCTCCCAACTTGGAGCTGGCAACCCTTCTGTATGCACGTTCAAAAATACATGCAAAGCCCCTGTTCAGACAACATGGTTACCACTTGCATTGGAGAGGTGTGCTCCCAATACACATGACTGCTGTGCTCTCAGTAGACCTCTCTGATATAACTACCGAAAAGGGCTATAGCAACATGAAATTTCAAAATCCAAGTCTGAGATAAATCTAGGATAATCCAGATTTTACTGCAAGCCATGTGCTTAATCCTATTTATTTTTTCATTTAAATCCCCTTATTATTTCGTACATTTCTCTCCTGATGCCAGCTGTATTTAAAAATCTAAATTTAAAAATATCCCTGAGAAGCCTCAGAAAGAGAAAATAAGGACCATTCTGTCTGTGATCCTATAATGGCCTCCTTTAGTGTTCTTCTGGAGACTACACTCTTAGCTTATTAACACAGCAGGAAATGCTAGATGCCTTCTGCACACATTTTGTATCACAGATTGTTATACAGGAACTATAAGATACATACAAAGAGGAAAACTGGCAAGACGACTCTGAATTCTGATGGAATGTTTCAGAAAGGAAATGACCTTGTCTGTCCCTGTAGGAAGCCAAAGGCAAATCAGTGCCTGTGAGTTTACAAAGGAAGTGCTGCATACTCCACTGAGATTTCTGCTACTGGTTTTTTTTTTTAATTATTTATGGAATTTCCTTCAGTTATTTGTCAATTTAAGCAAACATATTCTCAAATTTATTGCGTTCTCTGTTGATGCAAGGTTACAATTGTGAACACTTACAAGTGCATTCCTAAGCAGAGTCTCACCTTTCTAAATCCACTGAAGTCAATGACTTAGAAGGGTATAAATCTGTTGGAGATTGCACCATTAAATGTAAATAATCACATCAGCCTATACAAAGACAAGCTGTCACTGCACTTTGCCTTGAGCATTACACACAGTTGTGATAGTAAAGGAACTTTTGCTTTGCTTTTTTGTCCTCCTAATATGGTATAGATTTTAAAATTTTTGAAGCACTACTGCATTTCTCTACTTTAAAAAAGTCAACTGAGATCTCTTGGAGTGAGGTATGGATCTTGTTGAGCTTCCATGTAATTCAATAGCTGCACGCAGCACCCATGTCATATGCCATTGAGCATATAGGTGTTTCTCTACCATGCAAATATGGAGGTGCATCCAAACATGCATGGATGCCATGAATCAGACCTTTATTACTTTCCGCTTCACTATAGTCCACTGAACCCACCAAGTTTTGTTTCTGGGGAACAGTAGATCCCCAGGAAAGGGCTGGACAAAGCACATGTCTGAAGTTGAAGGAAGAATCAGCAAAACCCACAATCCCCTCTTCAAAAGACTTAAGAGGCTTTGGCTGCAATCCTGAGAAGACTTCCTGGGAATAAACCAAGTAAGACCCATTGAATAAAACAAGTCCTATATCTCCCTTTGGGAGCATTTTATTCAGATCTGCTCAGAACCCTCTTCTGGTCTCTTCAGTGGGGTTTACTCCCAGGATAGTGTCTTCAGAACTGCATGGTTAGCTTTGTAAGCTCCCCCCCCCTTTTAGGGAGGATTGAAGTGTGCAAATGTCGTTTTAAATAAATAAAAAACATAGCTTTCAAATAACTTTGGTGACCTGTTTACATGAGAATTCTAAGCATATTAGCCCTGGGCATAGGCATGCAGGCCCTTTCCATGCAAGCATGTGCACAAATCTACCTGCATTTGAGGCCCTTTATGCATTGGGCTTGCTGCTGTGTGGAGTGAGCTGTGTGGAGTGAGCTCAGCTCCAAAGCCCTGATAAATGAAGTGTTTTTAAAAATGCTGTGGTCTTGCTAGCCTCCAAAATTTATTTTTGTCTTAGGCCAGAGTATATCAAATGTTCCAGACTAATGTTTTTAGGTTTGTGCTTATATTTAGACTTATTTGGGTCTTATCTGAGAAGGGAAGAAACACTGCCAGCCGATTTCTCACACGGCACTTACCACTGGTTTTCCTTGGAGTTTTCTGCCCCAGATCGTGTTTGAGTGAGGCTCCAAGATCACAGTATAGCTGATGAGCCGTCTGCCCCAAGATAACCAAGCTCAAGAACATGGACAGGGTTCCATTTTCCTATGACAGCCTTAAGCGTGGCTTGCCTGCAACATTCCTATTGCTTCTGTTGTGTGGTATTAGCTTTGCATTTGCCACTACAGAGATTTAAAGGAGCAAATAGTAGCACACTTCGCTTTCAGGCTCCTTCAAGTAAATGTACAGCTGGCCCAACTGCAGCTTAGCAGAACAAGGTGAATTGTTTGGGAGAGACTCCATCTGCTATCCAGTGAATTTCTTGCCTCTCTGTGAAACTGTTGTCTTCCTCATTCGAATGGTACCGTAGAAAATTAACCATTGATACAGTGGACCACAGAAAATAACTGGGGCTGAAATTGACATTCGGTTGCCTGACATGTTTCTGCAGGACGCCGGCTGGGAACAGGGCTTAAGGCACGTGAGTCCCGGAGCTCAAGAGCTCCGTGCAGCTTCCCGAAAGACCCTGGGCATAGGCATGCAGGCCCTTTGCATGCAAGCATGTGCACAAATCTACCTGCATTTGAGGCCCTTGGGCATCAGGGCTTGCTGCTGATGTGGAGTGAGCTGTGTGGAGTGAGCTCAGCTCCAAAGCCCTGATAAATGAAGTGTTTTTACAAATGCTGTGGTCTTGCTAGCCTCCAAAATTTATTTTTGTCTTAGGCCAGAGTATATCAAATGTTCCAGACTAATGTTTTTAGGTTTGTGCTTATATTTAGACTTATTTGGGTCTTATCTGAGAAGGGAAGAAACACTGTCTTACTATCTAGTAGCAACAGCCATGGACAGATGAATGATGCAAAAAATCCTTGCAGGCATCTTGTCAGTCAGGAAACACGTTTCCCTGTTATTCTCTCAGCATTCTTCCTCTTTATTACTGTCTTTTTGCAGCATATTCTGAGAAAGATATAAAAGGGACATGCAGAGGCCTAAACCTTGTACTTTAAACTCCCCTGATTCACAGTTGCCCTAAAGCAATGAAACTGTTTCCTTCTCTTACACCAAGCAAGGACTTGCAAGATAAAACCTATAATGAGAAAATCTCCCTGAAAGGTTTGTTTAACATAACTCCTCTCATTTCCTCAAGTGCATCCATTTCTTAATGACATCTTGAATATAATATTTCTCCTGATAGAAAGGAGATTGTTTATACTGGTAGACTTCTTGATTTATCATTCATTTTAATGGGACTGCAGCAAGCTATGCTACTCTGCAACTTGAGGAAAAGAAGTCCATCATTAAAGAGGATTCTGGGTGGGATTCTCAGAAATGCCACTGGTAAAAATCCTAAGTGCACATTAGATCAGTACCCCAAACAAGAACATAAGACACCATTGTGTGGTTTAACTGGTTTATTAACATCCTAAATAAGAGCAAGTGGCTGCATTAAGCATTCTACCACAGATGCACAATTATTTTGGCCAAACTCACCCTTGGCTCCAAATTATCTCTGGCTTTGTCTGTTCTCACCCATGTGTAAAATAGTGCCAAGAAATGTCTATTTATTTACTTTATTTATAGCCTGCCTTTCTCTCTGAGTCCAAGGGAAATGGGATATTATCAGGTGATTTATTTACCTCTATGCTATAAAAAGCTCCAACTGTCCATTTCCACTAAGGCTGTATCAAAGGACATTTTTCTCTAGGCCTCTTGACAACCTTAGCAGCTGTCATTGAGTTTCATGAGGTATGTTTATGATAGGGTAGCCAAATCAGGGCCAGACTAAACATGAGAACATCCTTATGGCCGGCACAAGGATGCTACCACCATTTTTAAAAGTCACAAAAGCCCTATCCTGATCAGGCCAACAGTGCGGCACTCTTCTCCCCCGGTCCTTTTTCAAGAGCAGAAATACTCCCCCAGCAGCTGTTTCAGCACTTGAAACAGAGAGAACACAGTAGGCCCAATAAGGATTGGGCTCTCAAGGCATTTTTTGGGGGGCCCCCCCCCGAAGGGGATTTTTTATTACTTTTTCTAAATCTACATACAGAAAAGGAAAAAAAAGAGTCTACAATACCCAGAGAACTAGGGATGGGGAAACTAGAGTCTATGGGTGAAAGAAAAGAAAACCCTCTAAAAACCCAAGAATCAGTGATCATGCATAGCTTTTAAAATTTAAACTACTTCTTGAATACAAATTGACTTTTGCCAAAAATGATAATCTAGCTAATAAAACATTCTGATATTTCATCAGGAATTATAGTTTCATAAGGAGCTGTGCCCTAGAATGAAATAATTTGAAGTACTCCAGAGAACATTGACATTCTACTTTTCCCCTCTTTTCCCTCTCAACTGATAGCCTGTTTTGGGGGCTGCTGCCCCTAACTTAGAGTTTGAGTCGTCATCAGAAGATCCAGCATCTCTTTCTTCTTCGCTCTCCTTGGTGCCATTGTTGGTTCCTTCTCCCTCTCCTGGTGGTCAACCGTGCTGATGCAAAAATTCAGAAGCCTTTTCAACAGAGTCTATCCTTTCTTTGCTTTTTGCATATCTAAAGCTCAGTCCCTCAGGTACCAACCATCTGTAGGCCACTTTGTGGCTTTGTAAAAATAATGCCAAGTCTCTGTATTTCCTTCTCTTCCTTCTTATCTCAAATTGAATACTTTAATCTCCTTGTCTTTCAACTTCAAGGCAACTTCATTGGTTGCTTTCAATAGCTGATCTCTCACTTTCCTTCGGGAGAATCTTACTGTAATTTCCCCTGGCAGATTATTCTTTCTGATAAATTCAGAATACGATCTAAATACTGTATCTATTTCGCTTTGAGGTTGATCCAATGTCATCTCTGCCAAGGGAGCCAACAACTCACTCACAAACTGTCTCAGATTCTCCCCTCTCTCTTTGATCCCTTGAAGTCTCAATACATAGCTCGCACTTTCCATTTGCAGCTGCAAAACATGAGACTCTTTGATTTGGCACTTCTTTTCAAGTGCCTGCAGTTTTTTATTTATCTTTTTCGAGTTGGAACCAATCTCTTTAAGCTCCTGCTCCGCTTTTTCAATTTTCTGTGTATTTAACATTGTTGGCGTCTAGCTTATTATCAATAGCTGTAATTTTCTCCAGCAGAGGGCGAAGCGCCTCTGACAGCAACCTTTGGAGATCCACAGTAGAGTCCTGTCTAGGTACAGAACTTGAAGGGCTAGAACTTCCTGAAGGAGGCTTAACTTTCGTTAGTTTGTCCTTAGAGTCTTTTGGCGGCGCCATGTTTGAGGATTGTTTACTTTTCGTAAACGTTTGTCAAAGCCTCTGGAAGTTCTTAATCAAAATGGTAAGCTCTCACAGTCTCTTTATTTCCATTCAATTGCTTTTTACTACCGCCCTCCCCCCTTTTCTGACTTTAAAATCACTTGCAAGCAGTCCTTAGCGGGAGGAGGTTGCCCGCCTCCCCTTGTTTCCTTTTAGAGGGGCACAATGTTTGCAGGTGATTCTTGCTTATACTCCAACTCACATTTTTAGCGTTTGTCTCTCTGCATTCATAATCGCTGGATCACCGTATGCTTGCTCTGGTGTGCTGATCTTGTTCCCATTCAGGACGCTCTGCAGCGGGCCCGTCAGGACTTGGAGGAGGCCCCCTTCTCCGGCTTGTCATGCCAGGGGGGGGGGTTCTCCAGTGCCCTATGGCTAGGAGTCCAACCCAAGGACTCCTGGGGTGGCATGGACAATCATGCCCCCACCCAGCCGCAGGCACTGGCAGGCTTCTCCTGGAGCCCCAGGAGAAGATGTCTGCCATGGCAATCACCAAGGCCAGAAAAACCTCTCAAGGCATTTTTAAATGGTGGCAGAATCACTGTGGTAGCCACAAGGACACTGTCATGTTTAGTTTGGCTCTCCTGGAGATCTGGGGGTGGGGTAAAGCCTGGGGAGGGACCTCAGCAGGTAGAGGCCACCCTGCAAAGCAGCCATGTTATCCCGGGGCACTGATTTCTGTACTCTGGGGATCAGTTGTAATCTCAGGAGATCTCCAGACCACACCTGGTGGTTGGCAACCTTAGTTCATGAGGCAATTGTCCTGATCCTACTGACTTGATACACACAATTATGAAAATCTACCCTTCCTTCATCAGCTGTGGTACTACAAAGTTATAGTGCATTTTAGTAATTCTGATGTACAGTGTTGTTTTTTAAAATAAGTACAGACAATAAACTTGTCATCTCCTTTCCTATATTTGTCTTCTTTATTTTCTGCAAAAGTTTTTGACGCTTCTGTGCAGAAAGAACTGGAACTGGGTTTTTCTGGGGTAGGAAAGCCACATTTTCATCTTTATCTTTTGTGTTTTTGTCTGATTAGAAATTAACTGTGAGAAGCTAATCATAGACTAAAATAAAAGAAGACAGAAAAACTGCTTTGTTTTGTCTTTGAACTTACAGAGCTACACTGGTTAGCCCATATTGATCTATAAAAGGTAAACTTTATTAATATTAAAAGCTACAGTGTACAGTACAGTCATAACAAACTCACGGTGACCCCACAAAGCCCCACCTTATGGAGTTTCCAAGGCAAGAGATGAGTAGAAGTGGTTTGGCACTGTCTTTCCTCTGCACAGCATCCCAATCTTCCTTGGTGGTCTCCCATCTCAGCACCAACCCTGCTTAGCTTCCAAACTCTGATGAGATCAGGCTGGTCTGTGCTATAGCATTACTCTTATCTGATTACATTTTTAATCTTCCACATTCCTTGTTTTTGGAAAACCAGCTTATGCCTTTTGAAGCCCATAGACCTGGAAGGATTTGGGAGGGTGTAATTCTACTTTGCATTATACAAAAAAAAATTCCTAACTACCACTGATGAACTGAATTTAGGGCCATATAATAATTGTTCTCACAATACAAGAACTCATGGGCACTCAATGAAATTGCTGAGCAGTCGGGTTAGAACAGATGAAAGGAAGTACTTCTTCACCCAAAGAGTGATTAACACATGGAATTCACTGCCACAGGAGGTTGTGGCGGCTACAAGCATGGACAGCTTCAAGAGGGAATTAGATAAACATATGGAGCAGAGGTCCATCAGTGGCTATAGCCACAAGGTATAGATTGGAATGCTCAGTCTGGGGCAAGGGATGCTCTGTATTCTTGGTGCTTGGAGGGGACAACAGTGGGAGGGCTTCTAGTGTCCTAGCCCCACTGCTGGACCTCCTGATAGCATCTGATATTTTTGGCTACTATATGACAGAGTGTTGGACTGGATGGGCCTTTGACCTGATCCAACATTGGCTTCTCTTATGTTCTTATGTTCTTTTGTGAAACAATTAAGTGACATCATTTTAATGTTTAAAAAGGACCAAGCATTTGCTTTATGTGTTGCATAACAACTCAATAATGGTAAAGGAAATATATTGAGAAATTAGCAATTGCCTACCTCCTATCTGTGCTAACCAGAAGCTGTGTTTCTTTTCCTTTCTGCAGACACTCCATCAGTTACCAATCACTTCTCAGGTTCAGTTCAAGGTGTTAGGTATCACCTACAAAGCACTTCAAATAATTGGACCCATGTGTTGGAAATGTATGGGTTGCAAGGTCCAGATTCCGGCCATTATAGGGTTAACTTGTTTACCTTATGTACCATTGTTTAGACTGACCTGGAAGGGAAACCTGGCAGACAGCCAATGCAAGCAGAGCCCACAAAAATTAATAGTATTGATTGGTTAATGTATTTAGGTGATTTCCTTCCAGGGGTCAAGAAGGAGGAGGATTCTCCATTGTTGTGTGACCATGTGTTTTTAGCTGTAAGCATGTAAAGATGTAGGTTTTAAATAGCTCCTTTGTTTGTAGGTTTCCTGTGTACCTTTTACCCTTAGAAATAAAGATTTTTACAAAGAAAGAAATGTCTCCTCTCCAGTGAAGCAAAGATCCATTGCAAACTCTGAGTATTTAAGTATTTTTTACTATTTTCCCCAACACCATGTACCTGCAGGACTGCCTCTCCTGCTATGTTCTGCTGTAACAGCTCCACTAATCTGAACAAAGCCTTCAAAAGATGCCTCCCTGTAAACAGGTAAACTCAGCAACTGCACATTCACACCCATTCTCTGTGGTGGCTCCTACACTGTGGAACATTCTGCCTGAGGCTGTTAGGAAGGCCCCCAGATGTCTATCATTTTGCAAAATGTGCAAAACAGAATTGTTCAGGAGGGCATTCTTGTAGAGGGACCAAAGCTGCAATGCAATGGATCAGCTCAGACAGTGACTTTGATTAGGCATAAAGTTTTTCCTACAATAATTGTCTTTTTGCTTTGACACCTTTTTTGAAACATGGGGCCCAGTGATGTCATCAAGATCTGTGTCAGATCATCTCCATTTATGTATTTATGTAGGCAACTGACATCCCACATTTCTGCCAATATTGGCATCCAGGTTTTAAAACATTTAAAAAACAACAACATCAGGGCTGTGATGAGTTCAGACTAGTGGGGAAAAGAGACAAAGCCCACATCAGTTCTTCATCCAGTTCTGCTGAATACAGCCACCCCCCTCAATGCCACTCCCTCAAAGTGGGAGCCATTTTGCTGTAGTGGTTAAGAGTGACAGACTCTAATCTGGAGAAGTCCTCCACATGCAGCCAGCTGTGTGACCTTGGGGCAGTCACAGTTCTCAAGAGCAGTTCTCTCAGGGCTCTCTTAGCCCCACCTACCTCACAGGTGTCTGTTGTGGGGAGAGGAAGGAAACGTGACTAAGCCGTTCTGAGACTCCGAGTGAAGGATGGGGTATAAATACAACTTCTTCTTTGTGAGAGTTTTAAAAGTATCACTATATAGGGTTGCCAGCCATGGGTTGGGAAATACCTGGAGACTTTGGGGGTGGAGCCAGGAGATGGTGTAGTTTGTAAAGGGGAGGGACCTCAGCATAGTACAATGCCATAGAGTCTATCCTTCAAAGCAGCCATTTTCTCCAGGGGAGCTGATCTGTGTCAGCTGGAGATCAGTTATAAAAGCGGGAGATCTCCAGGCCCCACCTGGAGGCTGGCAACCCTATCACTATATAGCATTTTCTATCGCACTTATAAAGGAAAATAGCTCCACCATTGTTGTCTCGTTCCTCTACATGAGATAAGAGATGGCAGTTGATATGCAATGCATAATTGTCAAAAGTGTTCTAAAATTCAGTGGGACTGGATACTTGGTATACAGACTTTCTGTTATGTTGAAAAAAATAATTCAGATACATAAATATTCAGTGTTCCTTAGCATGGATGGGTTTTGGCCTCTGCAGAAATATCCAGAGTTATGCAAAACTATGCTGTGGTATGTTTTACAACTCCCTTCATGAATTAAGATATGGAAAATATGTTTCAAGTTGACAGCTTAAGTTAAGGCAGAGTCCTGTGGCTAGGAGCATATGACAGGTTTTGTATAAGTTCCTACAACTCATGGGAGAAAGAGTGTTCAATGAAAACATTGTGTTTCTGCAGTCACTTTGCAGAAATCTTTCAACATAATTTATCGTGTGCTGTGTCAAAATACCAAATGCAAGATTTTGCAGTTCAGTGTCAACTATAGTGCTGATGTCACAGGAGCATTTGCTTTCTTGGGAGGACTTTTGGTTCTAACAGTATAGTTTCTCTGAAGGCCAAACTAGAAGTGATAGTGTCCTGGTGGCTGCCATGAGGATGCAGCCACCATTTTTAAATGACAAGAGGACTCAATCCTGATCACACCCTCAGTGTGGTGTTCCATTTCCAGATGCAGCAACAATCCAGAGAACTAACAATGTCATCCTAAGGAGAGTTACTTCAATGGACTTAGAAGGATGTAACTTTGCTTAGGATTATATTATAAAAGGCCTAAAGCCTACTTTTTTAAACTTGAATCATAGAAAGTCTGGATAGATTTTTCTAAAATCATTAGCAATAAATAAAATTGTCATTGTTCTGTTTTCTGCTCTAGGTCAATGTGAACACACATACACCTTTTTTGTTCCAGTTCCGTCATACCTTCCTGTGCAGCATTCCTTGGAGCTATAGTTTGAACCATCTTGGGCTACTTGTTGTGCAGTGATCTCATGCAGTACTTTTTTAAAAAGTTTTTGCTTGTTTTGTGTTCCACATTTCTGTGAATAAACTTCTTCAGGGTAGCCCACAAGAATAAAACCCATAAATATAGTATTTCTTTAAAAAAAAATCAATAAGCAAGCTAGAACTAAAACCCAGAAACAACATTACTTCTACTCAAAGGATTTGGGGAGTCGATACTTTTTTCAGTGACATCAGAAAGCCTGTAGGGAGCTGACTTGGAGCTCCCAGGCACGCAAGTTCCTTGGGTAATGGGACCCACATAAACCAATAGCCATGTAGGGCAGCAGGTTGTAGTGCAGAGGGGATGAAATTGCACTTTTTGCATCTTTATTCAGTGGACGTCCTGACCCACAGAGGTATGACTCCACACAAGTCCTGCTGCTCCAAGAACAATACTTCCCAGAATTGGAAAGGGCTGCTGGAAGGAGGGGTACACAGGAAGATCTGTGATCATTGTAATCATAGATAGCTGGATCCAACCTGACAAGCTCCAACTGATCGCATTAGAAGTAATGCAGATCCAGGCCTGCTCATCCCACAAAGAAATCACAAATTAGTATCTGAAGACATATGTTTTTGTTTATACCAGCTAATGAATGGAGAATTTAAACCTAAACTTTGTTTCTGCATTTCTCTCAGTTTAAAGAAAGATGAAAAGAGTACAGGAAATAGTGTACAGCTCAATGAACATTAATCATGACCAATTTGGCAGACTGGATGAATTGGGATATTGTGCCACTATGAAAGCCTGGCCAGACACCCACCCAATTACAAACACTTTGTTATGTTTGAATTTCTCAACTATCTGTAAAAAGGTTCATTTCTATAGCTGTTTATTTTCATGATCTGTCTTTTAAAAAAACCTCTCACAGCTGGTACTATACTGCACAACCAGCTGATCTGTTACATTTTTTTAGAGAGTGCTCATTTTGTAACACTGCTGGGAGAAATTAATTTGAACAATGGTTAGCTTCACCTTCTTCCATTCCATGAAATCTTGCTGCTATTGGGACATGTCATATTGTCAAAATATTACAGTGTAGCAGTTATTTTTTAAAAATAAAGTCATTCTAACATTACAAAGAACCATTTGGAAGGCAGAACAAAAACAAATCTGTTGATTAAACCCCATGGTGATCCATGCACTTTACTTTTTTCCCACTAGCTATAAACCGCCGCTTCCATTACAAAAGAATATAAAGGTGCTTTCATCATTTTTTTGCTGGCTGTGTGATCAAAACTTAGGTAGTTGTCAAAGATTCAAAACTCTGGGCAACAGGCAACCCTGTATGTCATTAATACAGTGGAATTGAAAGAAAAATTGTGTGGGTTTTCTTTAATTGGTTATGAATAGAGATGGGCACAAACTGAGAAATGAACTGTGGTTCGAACACAAATCAGGCTGGCTCATGGTTTATTCTGAACCGGTTTGTTTGGTCACATCATTCCTGAATCCTAAAACAAACTGCTTTTTTCATGAAGCTTTGTTTGGTTCATTAGAGCTGTTTGTTCTCCAGATAGCCTGGTGCCAATTGAATCAATTCCTAGGCAACGCTGGAAGTGGACTTGTGGAGAGCCCTAAAAACACCTATAGCAATGGTCCATAGCTTGATTAGCAGCTCTGAGAGCCAACCATGGAGCTCCCATTCTGCTCTGTGGGAGCAGATCGTATATATTGACCACACCCTGACTCAGCTGTTTTCACTTTACAGCAGGAAGAGAGAAGAGTCATTGGCCCAATCTGCATCTAGCATTTGCTCCGTTGTTTTACCAGACTCACACTGGAACAGAAAAAGATGCAGCTCAAAACCTCATTCAAATACCCCAGGCCAACACTGTACTGACTGCAGAGTCACCCCTGAATGGCATGAAATCTATGCAGATGCTTCCATAAAACCGAGAGATCAAACAAAGTGAAAGTGACATGCAGTCTGGATGCTGCCATAAAATCCAACAATCAATCAAAATGAAAGTGGCATGCAATGTAGATGGGAATTTCTGTTCCAAAATAGATTTGGTAAAACAGGAGCAAATGCTAGATGTAGAATGGGCCATTGTGTGAGAGCAAGTTAGGAAGAATTACTTGCTGCATGGATGATTTAAGGGGAATCTAGAGCTGAGTGTACCTGCTTGGTGTGGGGCTATAACACAGACATCCCAAATCCAAACTTTGCCAAACTTGGAGGGTGGGTGGAGGAGAACCTGCTGAAGTCTGGTGTCTCTAACTCATGAGGGGGCTGTTCTACCACCTCCCAAACTCACAAACTGAATGAATCATGAACCAGTTCAGGAAACAGGAAAAGTTCGTGAAAGTTCATGGTTCGTGTAATCAAATGAACCTTGAACCATCACAAACCACCTTTTCCATGGTTCATTCTCATCCCTAGTTATGAACATAAGAAGAGCCCTGCTGGATCAGATCAGTGGTCCATATAGTCCAGCCTGAATATATATTTTATTAAGTTTCCAGAAATGCATGATAAGGATATCTTTTTTTTATCATTAACTTTTTATCAATTTTTCATTATTCATTAAAAACCAGTAAATTACATATAACAACAGTTGTCAATGTTTCAAATATCAAAAAAGGTTCTTACTAGAACAGCAGGGGTTGATAGCAGAAATACAACTTTTTAGAGAACATAAAATATTAACTTTTTTGTGCACGAACAGTCTGTCAAAGTAATGCTAACTCAAAGTTGTCCTAGGTTGTCTCTGTGTGATGTGAAATGTAGCCTAGTATATGTAACCAGCATATTGTAGGAGGAACTTGTGTATTTAAGTGTAGAGTAATTGAAGGTAAATTTGTTTATGTGGTTGAATATCCTTTTTGGTGATCAATTCGAAAAAAGGAAACCATTTCTCATAAAAGGAAGTCTTCTTAGGAAACTGATCTACACATCTGATGTGGTCCGTAATTTTCTCTATTATAAAAAGGTCCCAGACTTTTGAGAACCAGAGTTCAATTGTGGGGGTGAGATGGGACTTCCATCTGGAGGCAATGCAAGATTGTGCTGCAACTATTAAGCTCACTATAAGGTCTTTTTGAGTTGTTGAGATTTGGAGATCTTGCCAGATGTTAAAAAATAGTATTTCTGGTTTTAATGGTACATCATATCCAGTAATGATTTTGGTTTGTCCAAGAACTTCATGCCAAAAAGAGGTAATGATTGGGCATTCCCACCAACAATGGGCGTAGGATCCAATGATACCACAATTTGTCCAGCAGAGTGGTGAGGAAGTTGGTGAGGAGAGTGCAAGTTTCTGGGGAGTCAGGTACCAGTAAGTGATAATTTTATACGATTGCAGTTGCGTACTGATGATTGGCAATGTGAGCATGGATGAGGACCAGACTTGATCCCAGAATTCATCTGTTATCATGCGACCACAATCCAACTGCCATTTATTTCTGTAAGGTAGTTCTGTGGTGCTGTGAAGACAAATCAAGATGTTATAAACCTTGGAAATTAGCCCTTTAGATGTGTTTCCAGTAGAATCTAGTATGTTTTCAAATATAGATTTAGGAGATTTTTGAGGAAAGATAACTTTAAGGGTAGGCATTACATGACTGAGTTACATATAGAAGTACCATGGGATAGGGGAATGTATCTTTTGCTCTAAGATTTGCTTCGGAAGAAGGCCTTCTGGGCTTGTAATATCTGTAATGCACGTTAGATGTGTGTTTCTGAATTTCTGGGCTATAGTGATGTTGTATGATAAGGATATCTTTGAGTGGCATGGAATTCTGAGTTTTTGTCCTGTAAGCAAGTTAGTCATCATAGCCTGGGTGTGAAGGCTTTAGAGTCACAGAAAGGGGTATTGATTGATGTGTGACAGTTTCCCCTAAGAATCAAGCTGTTTCCTCTTGTGACTGCATTTTATTGTTCATGTTCTGATCATGATTTTCTGGTTTGATATTTTAAAAATGAAGTCTCTATGCTGTGCATAACCCTGGGATCCGGGAGAACTCCAAAGCATGGCCCCTGACAGGGATGTAAAATTGGAGAAACAGAGGCCTCTGTGCCCTGGTTTCCTCAAAACATTACCACATCAGCTATACATTAAAAATATGATGAGCTAAATTATTGTAATCTGTACATAGCCTACAAGGGCAGACCTTATGGCATAGCTGAATATACAGGGCTACAACTCAAAAGGACCTAGCCCAAGTTCTAACCCATGATTGGAATGGATCCAAGACAGCAAGAACTTTTATTATTGGTTAATAACTTGTAGTCAGAGGCCCTTTCCCAGAGGTGAGAAAGAGCCTGGAAATTTTTTCAGAGCTGCCCATGGTAGTAGAAAAAGACCAATGTCACACAAAACTGAATTTCCCATATTCAGTTGAAAATCATCTTGGCTATTACTGTGGGTGGATGCAGAATGGCATCTCTCTGTTTCTATGGTGAAATTTTTTGCATAGGGAAATACAGTGAAAACCAGTTCAATTTTATACCAGAAGTAACTGTGATAACTACATGTATCTCTGAGGTGCCATTAACAGAGTAATCCTAAGGATGTGTGTGAAAAAGAATAGGGACCCGACTGACCCGCTATGCCAGCATATCTCTGAGCTATGCCAGTGTAAGGGCAGTTTGCGCTGGCAGAATAGCGCTGCACCATTGAGTCCCACCAGCATAGGAGAGCCCCAACTGCACGCCAGCGAAGCAACAGTGCAGACCCCGCTGCCAGTGTCTGTGTGGGCATTCCAGGGAGTGTGGCAGCAGTTAGGCAGCTTCCAAAGTGTTTTCAGCATGGGAACACCCTCCCCCAGCAGGTGCAAAGTTGCAGAGCTTCCAGTGAAGAATTACAGCAGGCTGACATTTTTGTCTGTGCAGAGAAGCACCTCAGTGGAAAACATCAGCTGATTTCTGGCTGATGTAATCTCTCTGTATGAAAGTCAGGTTGTGAGATAAACCACTTGACTTCTGGTTAGCAGCTTCCTGTGAGTAAACTATTAAAATGGAGTTTTCTCATCGTGTGATCAGCCGGGAAGCCAAGATGTACATGTACGCTCATAACTGTGATGTAGCCTTTATGGACATTAAGCCTCGCCATCCTCATTTGTTAACTTCTTCAGGAATTAACTAATTCTACAGACAAAAAGAGATCTTCATTACAAGGACAGAGATAAGTTGCCTTGCAGTAAGATAAGCCTTTTTCTGAGACTATAAATATAAAAACAGCCTTCAAGGACTTAATGATTTACAAACTGGTTGCAGAAAGCTTAACAAGGGAAAATATACAAGAAAGTTTTAAAACAGAACAAAGGGTCAGTTTGATGATGATGATGATGATGATGATGATGATGATGATGATGATGATGATTTTACGAAAGTGCTTTGGGATCAAGTTGTTAACTGAAGAACATCAGACCAGACCTGTGTGGAATTGTTTTCTGTTTATTACTCAACAGCATACCTAATTGTATGACTTGCAATAACAAAGATAATGTAAAGACTTTAACTATGTTGTCTTGTCATGGTGATGTGACTAGGAGCTGTGGAAAGTGAAAGTGCTGAACTTACAGAAGCTGTTTCCCTTTTATCTCTTTGGCTGTTAGAGAGATTTTTGCTTCTGGATTTTAATTGACAATGGCCACTGCCAGAAGGAAGGATTCAATTGATCAACTCACTGAAAAAGTAGTTACACCTGAGTTGCTTCAGATATTATTCAATCAGATGAGTAACAAGATAGATGAAGACTTGTAAAAATGAAAGAGGAGATGAAGGAAGAGATTTAAAAGTTGGAAAGTTCTATAAAGAAAATATCTGGAGACATAAAACAAATCAATGATAAAGTGGAAATGTTAGGCCCCTGCAGGGCCCATATCCGACCCATGAGCAACTGGCTCCCTCCTGCTTCCTTCTCCTGGGCTACTGTGCCATCACAGCTTGCTTTTGCCCAACTCCCTCTGCTGCCTCCTGCTTTCCTCCTGCTTCTTCCTGCTTCTTTCCAAGTTTCCCTTTCCTCCATTGGTTGAGGGCTCCTCCTCTGGGAGGAAGGGAGGGGGAGACAAAGAGAGAGAGAGCCCCACCTCTGCGAGATAACAAAATCTGAGTCCTGTTTAGACCAGCAACATTTTATTTCAGGTATAAGCTTTCATGTACTTCTTCAGAGGAAGGGAGGGAGAGAGGGAGGGAGGTAGATGTATTCTCCCGACAAGCACAATTTACATTGAGATCACTGTGCTCTACTGTTTTCTTTGAGGCTTGAAATCTCTCTGTCTCTCTCTTTATCTCTCTCTCACACACACATGCACAGGTGTATATATGTTAAAAGGAAAGGGCAGGCTGGGATAAGATGAAAGGAGAATTAAAAGGAAATTATGTTGGCTTATTCTGAAAATGGGGGGTTTAGATTAGATTTCTCTGTGCCTATCTGTGATTTCATTTTCTTTCAAGAAGACCCTGATTAGAAATTGGAACACATGGATTGGCTTCCATTGTTTAATAATCCAATCCCATTAGATTCCATTGTTTAATAATGGAAGTAGATGGCTAGGTATAGAATAAATACTAGATTTGTCAAATCAAGAAATGTCCCAAGGGACACTTTGGTGCATTTTGTCAGAAAGAAGACAAGAGGTCAAATCTTGCAACAGCATTTTAATACAAGACTGAAAATGGATAATACAGACATAATTGTACTGAAACAGTTATTGGAATTTTATGTAAAAGGTTGTTGTTGTTAGCCATTCAGTTGAGTCCAAATGAACTACACCATAATCAGATTGATTATATTCTATGCAATCATAGATGGACCAGTTCAGTTCTTGCTGTCAAGATATATCCAGATGCTGACTGTGGTTCAGATCATGAATTGTTGGTTGGCTAAAATCAAACTATGTAACATCATAAGGATAGCACCACTAAAGAAGTCGGTCAGCACCAAAATTCCTCCCACATATACAACTGAGGTTAAAAAAATAGGTTTGAACAGCTGGACATGGCTGAGAAAATGCCTGAAGAACTATGGCAGGAAATTCATTCTATGATCATCGAAATAGCAGCTGAACATATACCAAACAAGAAGCCAGAGAAAAAGTGAAGTGGCTCACAGATGGAACCATAAAAATAGCAGAGCAAAGAAAAGCAGCCAAAGAAGCAGGAAAATGGGAAGAAGCAAGAAGACTGAATGTGGATTTCCAGAGGGCAGCAAGGAAAGACAATGAAGTTCTGTGGGATGAGCGTTGCAAACAGCTAGAAGAGGACTGCATAAAGGGCCACACCAAGCTTGCATTTATGCAAGTCAAAAAAATTCAAACACCATTTACTGCCCATAAAGGCATTATCAAAAGCAAGCAAGGGAAAGAATTGTCCAGCCAACAAGATGTCAAAAACAGATGGTGAGAATACACAGAAGAGCTGTACACTAGTAGCAAAGAAGCCCAACCTCAGGATACCAAGGAAAGGGAAGTTCAGGAAGAACCAGCCATCCTTGAGGAAGAGATCATGGGGGCAATGAGCCAACTACCAAACAACAAGGCTCCACGTGTTGACATCATTTCTGCAGAATTGCTGAGGCCAGTACCACCTGCAATCATCAGAGCCCTGTGTCAGAAAATCTGGGAAACCAACACATGGCCAAGGGGCTGGAAATGCTTGGTGTTCATTCCACTACCAAAAAGGGAGACTCCAAAGACTGCTCCAATTATCGCTCAATCGCTCTCATTCCTCACATTAGCAAAATTCTGCTTAAAATTATACAATGATGCCTGGCAGCAACCATTTAAAATATACTACCAGATGTCCAAGCTGGCTTCTGAAGGGAGTGTGGCACTCATGACCATATAGTAAATCTGCATTGGATCATGGAGAAACCTCATGAATATCAAATCATGAATATTATCTACTTATACTTCATCGATTAGCAGGAAAGCCTTTGTGTTGATCATGACAAACTGTGGAGAGCCCTACAAGACCTGGAGGTGCCAACACATCTTGTCAAGTTAATACAATTATTGTACACAAACCAGAAAGCTACTGTGTGAACATCATATGAAGATGTAAAAGGTTAAACATTCCTAACTGGAAAACTAAAAGAGAAAGGGATCCCATTGTGATGGGACAAATTGGAAGGCTTGCTTCTTACTTTCAATCAGCAGAGATTCAGACAGAATTCTGTTCAAAAGGCAAAAGAATTTCTAGAAAGATTTAAAAGAGAGCTGGAGGAGATGTAAACAGAGACCCAAGAAGAGACTACACAAGATCTACAACAGGAATTGGAAAAGGAGGACACTGAAGCAGATGAACTAGTATAGACTTCTCTAAACTTACGGTTTAACTATGAATTATAAACACTTAACATGGAATATAAATGGAGTAAATGCTCCTCAAAAGAGAGGAAAAAAATCATCATTTGAAAAAGTTAAAACAAGACATTATTTACCTACAAGAGATCCATATTAGAAAAAAAGGCATGGCACCTCCTCTACCATCCATACATAGAGCATTGAAAGCAAGTGAATGTGGCACACCCCAAGTACAGGAGGTAAGGGAAGGAGGGGACAGAAAAAATGGGACAGCATTCACAAAGGTGTCAGGGAGCCAGAGCCACAGTCGTCCATGTGGTTGGCATCCCCCCCCCCGCCCCAGTATGCAATCTACCCCCTCTATGAGTGGCTTGTTGCTCATCATCCACAGCCACCTCCTGGTGGGTGATGGCCATGGTGGGAGCATGGGGATGGAACAGGGCAAGGGGGTCAGCATCTTCCTACGATGGGACGGCCTGCCTCCACATTCCCCTGTGTGTGGGTGGTATGGCTGCGATGGCATCTGGTGGCAGGAATGACCATTGCCAGCCAAACTGAATCAAGGATGAGAAGGCCCTGCTGTACTGGTTGATGGTGGAGCATGGAGCATGCAAGCATTGCCCTTGCCACTGCCAGGAGAAGCTCTGCCACATCCCTCCACCATGCCCTGTCTGGATGGAGATGTCCACTCTGAAGTGCTGGAATGGTTCCTTCAGTCCAGCTTTGAAGCATGTCCAAACCCTCATGGCCAAAGGTGTTTGAGTCTCTCCACCCCTCCAGGTGACCTCCATGCCCCTTGCCCCTTCTCCTGCTGTGCCTCCAGTGGGGTGGCACACAAGTTGGCATGAGGACACTCTCAGCAGTGAACATAAGAGAAGCCAATGTTGGATCAAGCCAATGGCCCATCCAGTCCAACACTCTGTCACACAGTGGCCAAAAATACCAGGTGCCATCAGGAGGTCCAGCAGTGGAGCCAGGACACTAGAAGCCCTCCCACTGTTGCCCCCCCAAGCACCAAGAATACAGTGCATCACTTGCCCCAGCCTGAGAGTTCCTATCTATACCTTGTGGCTAATAGCCACTGATGGACCTCTGTTCCATATGCTTATCTAATTCCCTCTTGAAACTGTCCATGCTTGTAGCTGTCACCACCTCCTGTGGCAGTGAATTCCATGTGTTAATCACTCTTTGGGTGAAGAAGTACTTCCTTTTATCCATTCTAACCTGACTGCTCAGCAATTTCATCGAGTGCCTACAAGTTCTTGTATTGTAAGAAAGGGAGAAAAGTACTGGGTGCCTTGCTGCACACTGCAGCTGGAGATGAGTGGGGGAACCCTTGCATACACATTCTTGACCGTCATCACACTCTGTGGCCCTGTGTGCTCTGTGCACAGAGGGCCACCATGAGGTGCCTGCAGGGCTGAAAGGTGATGTTCCCTTCCCCATTGACAGGTTGTTAGGGTTTGTAAGGGGTGCCAGTTTACTTAAGGTGTGTGTGTGGCAGTGGAGGAGCATTACTCCTATGGCTTACCCCTCTCCTCCCCCTGCCATTGACAGACACTTCGCTTGGCC
This sequence comes from Gekko gecko, assembly GCA_029375565.1. Lineage (NCBI taxonomy): Eukaryota > Metazoa > Chordata > Lepidosauria > Squamata > Gekkonidae > Gekko > Gekko gecko. The sequence continues at coordinate 65,505,949 of JAPDNY010000001.1, read as the reverse complement.
TCCTCAACTCATGAGCCCCATTGGTCCTTCCTGTTCTGTCTATCATGCTGCCCCTGCCTTCCAACAATGCCAGAATGGAATGTTACAGCTGAATGGGCATGAGATGAGCTTGCCCTCTATCCTTGCAAAGAACTTTTATACCTTCTGGAGCCCCTTGTACACCCCTCAGGTGTCTCCAGACTCTTATTTAAGAAACATTCATTTTATAAAATATATCTGGTTATGGCCCTTCATGTTTCTTTTGGCTGAAAGTCAAACATTTAAAGTTGCTTTAGCTCATTCTTGCATACCATCATCATTGAGGTGTTTTTTGGGGGTTTTTTGCAATGAACTGTTGTCATTTTACATTTCTTTGCTGATTGAGTAGAAAGACAAACATGCTGTGGCTTTATTGCAAAAGTTTCTTTGACAGAAGAAAGAAGGGCAATATTCCAGCATTAACAGTTTGTACAGGTAAATCTAAGTGGTAATTTTTTGCCAGAAACAAGCATATACCTGTCTCCCTCAGTTCTGTGCCTCCTTTATACCTAATGGTTTGGATCATTGAATTATTATTTTGAACCAGATTGAAAAATTATTCTTACAATGTTTGTGTTTTTATTTCAAAATTATATGAAGAAGTATTAGGAAATCATAACAGTCTTCGGTATTCATTTTTTGCACTATTCAGCTTTCTCATCAGACTTGCTCAAGCAGAATCTCCATTCGTCTCAGTGAGATGCTAGAGGGAATCCATAGTCACACACATAAATGTATACACACCTTCCACCCATTAGAATCACACTTCAATTAGCTCTACCCCCTCTAAATGGTAGGCTTGCAACTATTCAGATGTAAATATAGTAATCATCTATTGGTGTAGAAAGTATCAAGTAAAACCTCAAATTGGGAATCAGTATAGGTGAAACAAGGCTGGAGTGATATAATCCCTATGAAATTACTCCATCTACACTGGTTCCCAATTTGCTTCTGGGCCCAATTCAAGGTGCTGGTATTGACCTTTAAAGTCTTATATGGCTTGGAGCCAGCATACCCATGTGACAGAATCCCTAAAATTTATTAAAGCTCAAGAAGTAGTGTTCCCTCTAAGCTGAATTAGTGTAAGCTAGCTCATGGTTTTTTAGCCTCCAGCTCACACATTTTCGTTATTGTTCAGGAAGAATGGCTACAAAGCAAAGTAATTTATGCATTAGCCAAATTGCCCACTCACAACTTTAATGCCAGTAGCTCACAAAGTAGAATTTTTGCTCACAAGACTCCACAGCTTAGAGAGAGCATTGCTCAAAAATGCCACCTAGCGTGTCTGGGATCTTGGACCTCTAGAGGGTTACATCAAAATGATCCATTCACTTCCATTTCACATTGGATCATCCTGGCAGCCTTAATCCCTTTTGGAGAAAGGATAATCTGGTTTGGACCAGACCACCCATTTGTCATGGAAGTTCAGAGCCATTAGCAGAAGCTTGATGGGGTTGGACTATATTTTATACAGCCCTGATTGAGATGGAGCTCTGCATGTTACATGGCTCTGATCAGAGACGGAGATTTGTATGGGATTCATTAAAGCAGCCTGTCACTCTTAGAAAGGAGATTGGTTAAGTTCAGTTCCATTTACCATAAATATCTGGACATCTGGAATTTCCCCTAAGTCCACAAGCAGTTGGATAGGAGAACAACTCCTCAACCTCTTGTTACTGCAAGGAACTCTGCACATGCTCTGAGGAACCTGCTACAGCCTAGGTAATGTGTGTTTAGATTAAGTAGTTCAACTGTATTCCTTTTCATTTAAACATCTCTGTGCTGTTCTTGTTGTGTACCTTTCCCTGTAATATGTTCTTTGTCCTTTCCCTATCACCTTTTCAATCCAACTACCCTTTCCCTCCTCCCCCTCTTTTATGGTAAACCTTTTAAAAACATTTTTTCTTTGCTTAGTACAATTTATTTCTATGGGATATTTCTCTTAACCTCTTCCCCATGTGTTAGACTGCACAGGTGCTACAGAACTGATCACCAGGGTTTCTACCCTGTCACTTTGTTATTGCGCTATTACTGCTTTGGAAGAATACCTACTCAGTGGGTCATCTAAATGTTCTCAGGAGGTCACAAGTGGTGGCAGTGTGTTTCCAGAGTGCTTTCCCGGGAACCATTGGTCTAAGAGAGTTTCCAGCAAGGAATGATACCATTTCCCCCTCCTTAAGAAGGGGGACCATAACAATCTTAAGGACCATCTATTCCCATATGAACCTACCTGACCATGTTAGTCATCTTCAGAGACTTTGCCATCTGAGGTTAGACAGATGGCAACCAAACTTTGGAACTCCTTCCCCAAGAAGAGTCAATCTCTTCCTCGATTGTTGTCTTCTGTAACTGGGTGACTTTTTGTTTTTGCATCCCCCCTCCATAACTGTTATTGGGGGCCCCTCACTGGTTTTGGTGTTATGTGTATGTACATGTTTTTATTAAATTAATTTATTTATACTTAATTTTAAATATTGTTTTGATATTGAAATGATTTAATGTTTTGATGTTCACTGCCTCAGGGACCCTATTTGGGTGGAAGGGTGGCACAGAAATGTTTTTATTTATTTGATTGATTGATTGATTGATTGATTGATTTTTACCCCACCCTCCCCACCAAGGTGTGCTCAGGGCAGCTACCATAAAACTAATAAAACAATATACATCTTATAAAATCACAGATACATTAATTAAAAGCATTAGAGTTGATGGTGCTACAAAACAGTAAAGTGCAATTAATATTGATGGCGGTATGAACAGTAAAGTGCAATTTGAGATGCTTTCAGAGGTGCCACCATTCTAGGTCACCCCGCGCTGGGTCTGAGTCCCCACATGCGCAGCTGCTAAGGTGCCTCTCCTACTGGAACGCCTGTCTAAAAAGCTCCATTTTCACAGCCCTGCAGAACTGTGGCAGGTCCCACAGTGCCCTGATCTTGCTAGGGAGGTGATTCCAATAGGATGGAGCTGCCAGAGAGAATACCCTGGTCCTTGTCGATGTCAACCTAGCGGCCTTCGGACCAGGGAGGGCCAAACAGTTTTGAGATCCTGATCACAGTGCTCTCTGGGGAACATGTGGGGAAAGGCAGTCCTTCAGGTAGGCCGGTCCCTGACCATAAAGGGCTTTAAAGGTCAAAACCAGCGAATCCAGTATGCTATTGGCAGCCAGTGCAATGTCTTTAGCACAGGCTGGATGTGCTCCCAACTAGGGAGACCCAGCAGCAGCCTAGCCGCTGCATTTTGCACCAGCTGCAGCTTCCGGAGTTGCACCAAGGGCAGCCCCATGTAGAGAGCATTACAGTAGTCCAACCTCGAGGTGACCATTGCATGGATCACTGCAGCCAGATCATTGCGCTCGAGGAAGGGAACCAACTGCCTAATCAGCCAAAGGTGATAGAAGGCTGCCTTGGCAGCGCCTGCTACCTGGGCCTCCATTGTTAGGGAAGCATCCAGGAGTACTCCCAAACTCCTGACTCTCAGCGCTGGCACCAACGGTGCCCCATCAAAGGCTGGGAGTGGGATCCCTACCCCCGTATGCACAGGACCTCCGTCTTTGTCAGATTCAATTTCAGTCAACTCAGTCTAAGCCATCCAGCCACATCCAGTAATGCCCGGTCCAGGTCTTCTGGGTAGAGTCAGACTGACCATCCAACATCAGATAGAGCATACTGGTGACATCCAATGGTCCCTCTAAGCTATGGAGTCTCGTGAACAAAAATTCTACTTTGTGAGCTAATGGCATTAAAGTTGTGAGCAAGCAATTTGGCTACTGCATAAATTAGTTTGCCCTGGAGCCATCCTTCCTGAATGAAGACAAAACTGTGTTAGCCAGAGGCTAAAAAACTGTGAGCTAGGGAACACTGGTGACATCCCAGCCCATGCCTCTGGGCAATCTGGGCAAGGGGACGCATATAGATGTTAAATAGCATTGGGGAGAGCACAGCCCCTTGAAGCACTCCGCATACTAGTGGGTGCCTTCAAGACTGCTACATAAGAACATAAGAGAAGCCAATATTGAATCAGGCCAATGGCCCATCTAGTCCAACACTCTGTCACACAGCGGCCAAAAATACCAGGTGCCATCAGGAGGTCCAGCAGTGGGGCCTGGACACTAGAAGCCCTCCCACTGCTGCCCCCTCCAGCACCAAGAATAGAGTGCATCACCTGCCCCAGACTGAGAGTTCCCATCTATACCCTGTGGCTAATAGCCACTGATGGACTTCTGCTCCATATGTTTATCTAATTCCCTCTGCTCCCCAATAGCCACCCTTTGTCCCCGACCTTGGAGAAAGGAGACGAGCCATTGCATGGCAAGACCCTGAATTCCCATACTGGCAAGATGATGGGCGAGCAACTGGTGGTCGACCATGTCAAACGCTGCCAACAGGTCTGGCAAAAGCAGCAGCACTGGCCCTTCCTGATCCAGGTGCCTCTGGAGGTCATCTGTGAGGGCGACCAGTGCTGTCTCCGTCCCATAACCTGGGTGAAAGCTGGACTGGAAAGGATCTAGCATGGAAGTGTCATCCATAAAGCTCCGCAACTGTATCACCACCACCCTCTCAATTAATTTGCCCAAATAAGGCAAATTGGAAACCAGCCAGTAATTAGCCATTTCGGCCAGATCCAGGGATGGTTTTTTAAGGAGAGGATGAACCATCACTTCCTTGGGAGCCCCCAGGAACAGCCCCTCAGAGAGGGACTTGTTGATAATATCCCTGAGAGCACCTTGAAATCCCTCGCGGCCAGCTTTAATTAGCCAGGAGGGGCATGGGTCAGAGTTGCATGTGGTTGGGTGTACAGTTGAGATCAATCTGTCAACTTCCTCTAGGCTGAGTGGACTGAAATAATCCAGAATGAGACCAGAAGACGTGCTTGGAGCCACGAGTTCACTCACTGTCTCAACTGTGGCAGGGAGGTCACGGCAGAGCGACAAGACTTTATCTGAAAAATAGCTCGCAAAAGCCTCATAGCTGATATCTAATTCCCTAGTGTTTTGTCTGTCCTGTGGCAGAACTGTTAAAGACCAAATCGTTCTATACAATTATGCCGGGCATGAGCTTGCAGATGCAATCATGGCTGTGTAGAACTCCCTCTTCACAGCTTTGACTGCCACCTCATAGGATCTCATAAATGTTCTATAAGATGCTCTTGTTGCTTTGTCACGAATGCACCGCCACTGTCTCTCTAGCCATCTAAGCCTTCGCTTTATCAGCCTCAGCTCCCAGGTATGACAGGGAGCCAGCCTAGTGCGCAGGCACAGATGGTGTCTGGGAGCGATCTCAACGATGGCTATCAAGAGTCGGTCTTGTCAGTCCTCGACTAGCTCATCTAATGAGCTGCCAGGGGGCATAGGATCCCAAAGAGCCATCTGAAGCTGCACTGGGTCCATTTGGCTCCATGGACGAGCTAAAATATGCTCACTGCCCAAACAGGGTTGAGGTGACACATTCACTCGGGCCCTCAGGGCATGGTGGTCCAACCATGAAACTGCCATAGCAGTGATCCGGTCCACTGTAACCCCCACCATGAAGATCAAATCAAGCATGTGACCAGCTCGGTAAGTGGGGGCCGTTACATATTGGGTGAGTCCCAGTGCCTGTGAGGAAGCCGCTTTGTCGGCATGGACATTAAAGTCAACCAGGACTATTAATCTAGGGTGCTCAAATGCCCAGTCTGACACAGTCTCCACCAGGGATGACAGGCTGTCGGGCAGTGCGTTGGGTGGTTGGTACGTCAACCAAACAGCCAAACTCTCCCCGGCTTCCCACACGAAGCTGGCACACTCAATGCCTGTGAGCTTCAACGCCGGGAGCGCTTTGAAGGAGTAAGCCCCCAAACGAACAGAGCCACTCCACCCCCCGCCCCATAGTCTGAGATTGATGGAGGACCAAGAACCTGGGCGGAGCCAGCTCTCCCCATCTCACACCCAGGTCTCGGTCACGCACGCCAGGTCCACATCCTGCTCCATCAGGAAGTCACAGAGGACTGAGGTCTTATTATTTATGGACCTGGCATTGCATAATACCAATGTCAGAGTGGGGTTTTTAGTCCTCGCCCCACTGCCTGCCACCTTTGGGATGGGATGCAGGCTGGAAGGTGGCTGAGCTTCTCTATTTCTCTGCCCCCTTCACTTCCATTTCCGCCTGGTCCCACCACTGTACTTTCCCCTCCCCAGGAGCACTGGTATACCGTGACCCATCATTTCCAGCTGCTAACGATCTTTGCTACCTTAAGCCTCAGATCATTAATCATTAAACAGATGGTATATCAAAGCATGGTGCTCCTAATGGCAGTTCCCAAAATCTCGTAGAGCTGTTAACCTTAGGACCTACTCTATCCTAACAAATCTTCCACCCAACTAACTAACCCCCCCCCCACCAGCCAGCCAGCATTTGTGTAGCAATCCCCCCTCTTTCCAAGCCAGTAATATTTATAAAGGCCTGGATCCTCATAGCTATACAATTCCACTATGAGCTAATCAGTTCCCACTTTAGGATAGCTAAATCATAATTATTACTTAATTAACTAATTTAATCCTGTCTTCTAATCAATTGATTTAGTAGTTTCCTTGTTGTCTACTGTATAAATTGACCCCCAATTCATTCAATTTAATCAAGCCCAAGATTAATCACCTATCCCCCAATAGACAATAATAATCAATCAATTATCCCATTACTTAATTAAGCCTAACTCCCTTTGGTTAACAGAACTATTGTGCTATTAAAATCTGCCTGCTCGCTGTAGTCTGTTGGTCTTCTCCAGCCCCGTCAGTAACTTCCACAGTTAATAAATGAAAGTATTAACAAGGGGCTGTTAAGGAGCTGGCCATAGGCCTTGTTTTCTGGAGGCCTGGCAACCCTGTCTGTGATTCGGACCTGGTATGATCATCGAATGTGTTTCACATGAGCTAAAAACTGGTTGTGTTTGATGGCCAGGCAATATTTCTCTGCAAGAGTTTCGGGGCATTGCCTGTTAATGGCAGAAAAAATGGTCCTCTGAAATTGTTTGGATTTATTATTGTTTGGTTTTCAAAGCAAAGACTCTCAAGCAACAACTTACAAAGGCTCTTTGCTTCTTTTTTGGTTGCTGGGAGAGTGCCAAATAGCTCAAAAACTTGTTTTGAAAGATTGTTTTTAAACTAATTGGGGTCAAATTAAAGCTATAATAATTGAAGTGCTCTAATCCCATCTCCTTCACACAACATTGCTTTCTGATATATCCTGATTAATTTTTGAAAACATTAGCTAATGGCCAGCTCTATTACCTTGGCATCTTTCAGCTCAATGCACTTATTCAAAACCTTGCCTTGTTAATCAGATTGGTACCATTGAGGTCAATGAAACTAAATTGGCATCAAAGCTTGCAGTTCGACTGAACTAGGGATGCCATGAATTTCATGGTGACTGTGTTTCACAGCTGAACATAGTGTGTTTGGCTATCCTGAACATAGGTGAGATGAGATGATCACCCAATATATTCAGTGCCTGTCAAACAACTCTGATGGCTGACAACCATAAACTGCGTACACACTCCTTGCTGCATCTCCACATTGCAGAGACCTAGCAAGTCTTTCAGAGGTGGAGATCAAAAGCAGACTCTCTGCTGATGTCAACTAAGCATGTCCATTGGTTAGCTACCCCCCACACACACACATATCTCTCTCTAGTCCAGCAAGACTGAAACACAGAGAGAAAACTGGGGTAGGGAAGAATAGGAATGATTGGCTTCCTTTTGTCTCCATCCCAAACTGTCAGCTTCGGATACAGAGGGGGGAAAGCAGACCATTGTTGTTGTCTGCAGCCCAAACAGTTTCAGGTGGAGCAGAAGCAGATTGCTCCCCGAGCTGTTAGCTTGGGCTGCAAAGAATAGGAGCACATCAGTCCTATTCTTTGTAACCAAAGCTGTAGTGTACTAAGTTCGACCACGTGCAAGGTCAGGTCCGCACACAGTCAGGCGAAGAGCCTAGCTTCGCTTCAGGAGACAATAGCCGGAGCAGATCCCAGCCACTCCTATCAGAGGGCTAGGATCTGAGAAAGGACCTATGGAACTCTTGCCACTGTAAATAATCCTATCACGGGTGTGGGGTGTCTGTTGGGTGTGGTTTGCCTTAGGGATATAAGCCAGCCTGCGAACCAGCATTCTCTCTTTTGTTCTTCACTTCCAATAAAGTATGAGCTGATATCATTACCGATGCATCCTGCTCAGTACTTTACACTGGCGATGAAGGTGGGATTTGAATGGATGAACAAGACTCAGCAACAAGCTCCGCACCATGCCCTGACACACAGAGCACTGTGCACCGCACCGCTGACCCCGGTTCCAGCACCGCATCATGCCCTGCTTCTCCAATCACCACACCTTGCACCGCTTCACCACAGAGCACTGTGCCCCACACCACTGACCCCAGTTCCAGCACCACATCGTGCCCTGCTTCTCTGATCACCACAACGAGCCACGTGGAGTCAACAAGATGTCCACCACCCAAGGTAGCATCCCCGAATTCGATGTCACCCATCCTGAGCAGTGGGAGACCTGGCTCGAATGACTGGAAAACCACCTCGATTTCCATGACATCACGGAAGTCAGCAAGAAAAAATCCCTGTTGCTGAGCGCCTTTGGAATCGATGCACTATAGTTGCTCAAGGACCTGATTGCCCCGAAGATGAAGGAGGAAACCTTCAAGGTCTTGGTGAAGGTGCTTAATGATCACTTTGCAGAGCGCATTGCAAAGCGCATCGACTTTTTTGTGCATGTCCAGGGCCTGGATGAATCCACCACCAACTTCCTGGTGGGGCTTTGTCGTGAGGCCACCCGTTGTGAGTTCCCCATCCTCAGTGATACCCTGATAAACCAATTCATCGTGGACCTCAGGGAACTCAAACTGCGCCACAAGCTAGCCAGCCACAAGGACTTGACCCTGGACAAGGCTTTGAAAGAAGCGGCAGTATACAAAAAAGCGCACCAAGGGACCAGTGGCCGAACAGTACACCTCGCCAACAAGGCCCGGGGTTCCAACGTCTCAGATGAGGAGGAGATCCTGCAGATGCACCACCCGTCTAGACATGCCCCATGATCACAGGCATCAGCAGCCACTCCATCGGAGAAGGCCTCCACACCCTGTGCCAGCTGCGGAGAGGTGGACAAGTGCCGGACCTGCTGCTTTCGGGATGTCGTCTGCCGGACCTGCGGCAATCAAGGGCACATCACCCGGGTCTGCCGGTCTCGGGGACTGTGCAGGAAGACCTCCACTCACCAGGAGTCCATGGATCTACACACCCTCACAGCCCACCAGCAGCAGCACCAGGTAATGAACTTGCCCCCTGACGGCCCCAACAAGATGCACACCATAGTTCTGATAGAAAGGGTCCCCGTGTAGAATGGAGCTGGACACTGGGTCGTCTTTCTCTATTATTTTGGTGGACACCCTACATATGCTCTGCCCCCAGGGGGGACCCCTCCTGCAAAAGCCAAGAGGTTTGACACTGCAGGACTTTCAAAAAAAAACAGTGACCATTAAGAGTTGGGGCAAGTTCCAGGTGCAGTACAAGGATTTTGATGGACTGTTGGACTTGCTGATGGTGGGGGGATGGCTCACAAGTTTGTTGGGGCTCTTGTGGTTCAGGCTGCTGGGGTTTAAGATGATGGGGGTAAACCAGGTCACACCTCGGACTTTCGCCTCAGTCTGCGATGAGTTCCCTGGGGTGTTCGATGGTGCACTCGGCCGGTACTCCAGACCCCAGATTACGCTGGACCCCGACCCAGCGGTGTAGCCCATTTGCATGAAGGCCAGGCATCCTCCCTTAGAGCTTAAACTGAAAATTGAGGCAAAGCTGGATCACCTCGTGGAACAAGGGGTGCTGGAGCCCGTCACCCACACTCGGTGGGAGATGCCTATAGTAACCCCAGTGAAGCCAAATAGGGATGTGAGGATTTGTGCAGACTATAAATATATGCTGAATAAGGTGCTCCAGGCACACGCGTACCCAGTGCCAGTGGTCACCCATATCTTGGCTTCCCTGGCAGGGTTGCGGGTTTTGGGGAAATTGGACTTGGCCCAGGCCTACCAGCAAGTGCCGGTAGATGCCGCCATCACCGAGGCACAAACTATCATTACCCACAAGGGAGAGTTTAAAGTGAAAAGGCTGCAGTTTAGGGTGAGCGTGGTGCCGGGAATTTTTCAAAGCTTTATGGACTGTCTCCTTAAAGGTATCCCAGGAGTCCAGCCTTTTCTAGATGATGTACTGATTGCGGCACTGAACTCCGAGATGTTTGCAGACTGGCTCAGAACGATGCTCCAGAGATTCGACGCCCCGGGACTCAAAATCAAGAGAGAATAGTGCCTCCTGGGGGTGCCAGGGGTGGAATTTCTGGGGTTTGTGGTTGACACCCAGGGAACTCACCCCACGGATGACAAAATTCAGGCCATAGTGCAGGCACCCACCCCCTCGTCCAAAATGGAGCTCCAAGCCTTCCTGGGGCTTTTGAACTTTTACCATTCCTTCCTGCCCCACAAGGCTGCGGTCACTGAGCCACTGCACCACCTCCTGAACAAATGCGCCTCCTGGTGTACACAACGCTGCCTTCAGGGCAGTAAAAGACCTGTTAACGTCAAATGAGGTCCTCGCCCATTTCAATGAAACCTTGCTGGTGGTGCTGGAGTGCGATGCGTCTCCCTATGGGGTGGGGGTGATCCTGGGGCACCGGCTGGAGGATGGCCACGAGGTCCTGGTAGCATACTACTCTAGGACTTTGTCAACAGCAGAGCAGAATTATGCTCAAATCAACAAGGAGGCGCTCGTGATTGTGGCAGGGGTTAAGAAATTCCACAACTACCTGTATGGCTGGCCCTTCACTGTAGTTACAGACCATAAGCCCCTCTTGAGTCTCTTGGCCCCCGACTGCCTGACCCTGCAGATGCTTTCTCCCCGGGTTCTGCGCTGGTCTATTTTCCTGGCAGGTTACAGCTATGAGCTCATCCACCACCCGGGGAAGGCGATGGGCCACGCCAATGCCTTGAGCTGCCTTGAGCTGCCTTCTATTGCCCTCCTCTGACCCTGATCCTGCCCCGGTCCATCACATCACTCTCCTGGAGGCCCTCCCAGATCGGCCAGTCCTGGTGGGGGAGGTTGCCTGGCACACGGACAGGGATCACATCCTCTCCCAGGTCTTGGACTGGGTGTGGAGGGGATGGCCCACAGGCCTGGGGGGCCTGACTTCATGGCATTCTCCTCCACAGGGATGATCTGTCCTCTCACAAAGGGTGCCTAATGTGGGGCGGTCGGGTGGTGATCCCTGCCCCCTTGCAGAAACAGGTGCTCTTAGGTGCTCACAGCCCTCCATGAGACTCATCCCAGGATCGTCCAGATGAAAGCGTTGGCCAGAAGCTATGTGTGGTGGCCAGGGTTAGACCAGGACATAGAGGATACAGTAAGGTACTGTTAGACATGCCAAGAGTCATGACCGGCTCCCCCCCAGGCACCATTGTGACCATGGGAATTGTCACAGCCACCCTGGGCCACGTTACATTTGGACTTTGCAGGGCCATTTCAGGGACAGCTTTTCTTTATTCTGGTGGATGCCTACAGTAAATGGCTTGAGGTAGTCCAGGTGCTCTCTACCTCCTCTCAATCTGCCATCTGAGTGATGTGGTGGATCTTTAGCACGCAAGGCATCCCCGACTCCTTGGTAACTGACAATGGCTCGGCTTTTACTTCTGCAGCATTCAGGGAGTTTATGGGCTATTATGGGATAAAACACATCTGCTCGGCCCTGTTTCACCCAGCAACAAATGGCCAAGCCCAACGCATGGTGAGAACCACCAAAGAGACTCTCCACCGGAGGGATAGAGGGGACTGGGACTACAAACTGGCCGTTTTCCTGTTCAGCCAGTGCACAATGCCTCACACCGCTACCAGGAGCAGCCCAGCCAAGCTCCTTCTGGGTAGGCACCTGACTACAAGGTTAGCTTGTCTCCACCCAGACAGGGCCCCTGAACACGACCCAAGCCCCAAGGAGCAAGAAGCACCCCAGGGGCTTTTTCCGGAGGATCCAGTGTACACCCGGAACTATGCCCGGGGCCCAACATGGATTCCTGTTCGGGTCGTAAGAGTAACAGAGCCCCTATCATATGAGGTCTCGAGCGAAGACAGACAATTCTTGAAGCAGCCCATTGATCAGCTGAGTGTGCAAGGGAAGCAGTGTTGCCTCAGACTCTGCCCGCTGCACCTCTGAGTGAACGGCCCCCAGCTTCAGAAGCCACAGAACTTCACCACTCCTCACAAGAAAGGAAAGTGCCTGCATACCTCAGAGACTACGTTTGCTAGTGCACTCTGGACTAAGGGGGGAGGGGTGTTGTGTACTAAGTTCGACCACGTGCCAGGTCAGGTCCACACAGGGTCAGGTGAAGAGCCTAGCTTTGCTTCAAGAGACAATAGCCAGAGGGGATCCTAACCCACTCCTATCAGAGGGTTAGGATCCAAGAAAGGACCTATGGAACTCTTGCCACTGTAAATAATCCTATCGCGGGTGTGGGGTGTGTTGGGTATGGTTTGCCTTAGGGATATAAGCCAGCCTGCGAGCCGGCATTCTCTCTTTTGTTCTTCACTTCCAATAAAGTATGAGCTGATATCACTACCGATGCATCCTGCTCAGTACTTTACAAAGCTAACAGATGGAGGGAGAACTGATATACTTCTCCCATCCAAAAACCGAGAATTTGGGCAGCAGAAATAGGAATTATCTGTTTCTATTCTATGCAGAGCAAGAGGAGAGCGCTGGAGATGGTGGTAAGTGATCAACTTCTCTCCCCAGCCCCTAACTGAGAATTCAGTCGGAAGTAGTAATTGGCCTCTTCCTCCCCAACTCCAAACTGAGAGCTATGGATGCAGAGAATGGGAGCAGAGCACTCCTGTTTTCCTGCAGTTCAAGTTGTCAGTGTGTGAGAGAGGGAGTCTGGTCCTGTTCTCAATCCAAACTCTCAGCTGGGGGAGAAAGTTGGATTGCTTCTCCCCTCCCCTCCCCAAAGCTGTGATCGTTGTTGGCTGCAGAGGATAGGAGAAGTGCTTTTGGCATCTCAAACTGTCAACCTCATGTGGAGTGAAAAGAACAATCACTTATTTTCTCCCTACCCTAATCTTGAAGCCCAAGCTTCCAGCTGATCTCTCAAGAGCTGGCGGCTGGCTTCTGATGGCTACAAGTAGACTGCTCCTGTGAATGGACACAAAGAGGATGCCAACAGCCAAACAACCTGTCCATTAACTGGCTGCCTGAGGGCCAATTGGTGAGCAGGATGCGATCCAAACTAGCAGGTCTTAGAGCATCCCTAGAGTCCATACTGTCAATCTCACTCATGTCCTTTTTGACAGTCATGAACAGGGAGCTGGGGTTTTTTTATGGACTATTCATTGACCAGTTCATGGGTTTTCAGTAGGTTGCTGCACTGTATTCCCTCCTAACAGTGCAGTATAGTGCAACAGGCTTTTCATGCATGCATGTTCTCACACAACCCAACTGAATTCTGCTCCCCTCCCTTGCTGCACTGCTGCTCTACTTGGCAGGCAACTATTTAAACAGAAAGTTAAATCAATCACAAGTTGTATAAACCATTTTTTTTAAATTAAAAAACACACCTCCCTGCAGGGTTCATCTAAGCAGTCCTTAGCAATGTTAATGGCTACCAATATGTTCGAATAGGAAGCATTTTTGCGCATGCAGTTTTGAAAAAGCCTGTTGAAAACCTGAGAAAAGTGTGCTTGCACATGAAAGCTTATACCTTAAATAAAACTTTGTTGGTCTTAAAGGTGCCATTGGATTCAAACTTTGTTCTGCTGCTTCAGGCCAACATGGTTACCCACCTGAATCTATGATGAAAACAGTTTGGCAGGTTATCAAATCATTTGATGCAAAACTGAACAGACCCAGCAATTATCGTATGCCTAATTGTCACAGTTGAATACTGTGACTTTGACTACTACACACATTCACTGTGAAATTTTGGGCATTTCTAGGCTGAACTGTACTAGAAGGATGATACCATCCTAATAAAGATATCTTGATTAACATTCAGGGAGGCCTTGATCTCAGGGAAAACATTATTTCCTGGAAAACAAAGTAATCAGCTCCTCAGATTGCAGGCTGAGAGAAGACAAGTTCCCTTAAGGGAGACAAATAGGTAGGAAACAGATGACCATTTGCTCACCTGCCAGGAAGAGGCAAGACAGATGGCTATTTGGATATCCTGAGTTAGACCACAAATGTTTCGGGAGATGCACTTTGATTTGGAAGAAAGGTGCAGAGAGCTACAGATGGGACTCACTCCCAATTTCATGATAGAGCAAGGTGAAACCACTCCTGCTGGGACAGAAAGGGTTAAAAGGACTGGACACCTTGTCAGAAGTGCACAAGCCAAGGAGCAAGGGGAACAAATTGAGCTAAGTTTTTCTTGACCCAACTCTATTTTCAAAAGTCCTGCCATTTTGTGACCATTCCAATGGGGGAAAAGACCAAGGTGACTGTACACCTTAGTCTCATTTGCAAATTTCTTTTCTTAGTTCTGTAATATAATACCCTGTACTGTTTTGATATAGTTTTCCAGTTGCCTTGTGTACTAGTGAATTGAGATTGTATTTTGGTAAATAAATATATTTTCCTTTTAAAGATCTCAGACTATGGTCAAATACTTTACCCAGGGCACCTGACTGCTCATCCATGAAATAGACCAAATATGCTACAGAGAGAGAGAGAGAGAGAGAGAGAGAGAGAGAGAGAGAGAGAGAGAGAGAGAACACCTATTGTGCCTCAAGCCACAGGTAGAGGAATGAAGGGTCAAGTTTGGGTGGTGGTATCTACTGTAGGGTGAGTGTGAGTGTGAGAAGAGACTGCTGGGGGCAAGCCAAAGCCCTCTCTCACATATGGTAACGTGACTGGAAATGTTGAATATATCCCAATAAAAATTTTGTTTAAAAAAAAAAAAATATGCAGATTCCCTCAACTCTTGGGCAAAGATACTGGGGAGGAAAAGGAGACATTGTTTTACAGATAAGTTTTAGCATTTATACAAAGCATTCAGTATTCAAAGAACTTGATGTACATTATTTGACTACAACAGCCCTGGAAGATAGTCTAGCATGATTTCCCCCTTATTCCAGAATGAGATTCATGGAAAAAGTGAAAATGAATCTGGGGCTTCCCAAATCATCACATTCATTCAGCCGTTATGTTACATTCCTTTCTTAGCCTTTCAGATGAACCAATCTGAAGGTCAAGCTACCAGAGACACACAGTCGTTGAAATAGTTCTACTAAATTTTATGTCCCCAGGAAGCTGCAATTTGGATTAGAGGTTTGCAAGGAAAAAGAGGGTGTGGATCACTTTCTTTGCAGACCATTTCCCATATCAATAATGTATCTATCTCTTTTCCTCCATGGGGCAAAAAGCATTTGGGGATGGCTAATATGGTAGGGAAAACAGAGCAAAAGAGAAACTGCCCACTGCCCAAAGCAAGCTTCCAGTCCAGATAACAGTTTCCTGTAGCTGCTTTTTGTAACAGAGTGAAAATGAAAGAAAAGTTGGGAGAAAATAGTTGCACCACAAAGCATCACATCTGGTTTGACCTTAGTATCAGTTTTTGCAAGGAAAGAAGTTGTTACCAAGTTGCCAGCTTTTTTTTTTAACCATATGCCACCAGTCTAGTGGGCATCAGTCCTTACTGTATTTTGTTCTGTCTGATCCCTCGAATGGCCTCTTTTCCTCTGTTCCTAGAAGCATAGAGGCTGAGCTTGTGAACACAGCATAACTGTTCAATATATATTCTGCCTCACCTGTGTCTCGAACCTGATCTCTGGATTGATGCACAGAAGAGCTTCCTTACTTATTAAAGAGAACTGGCTGGCCCCTGTACAGTGTGCAGAGTTCCAAAGATGCAGCTGAGGTTCCAAATCCCTAGTTACTCAAATTCACTGTGTATCCTATAAAGAGCCATGTGGCAACAGAGCACATTCTTAAGAACTGCCTTTCTTCACACAATGGATTTATCTAAATGTTTTGGATAGGCAGGCAATTCAAGATCCACCTGTACTTCTAACAGTACAGTTCTAAGGCAGAGTTAAACTCATCTAAACCTGTTGACCCCAATGGACTTCAAAGGGTATAATTCTGACTAGGATTTTACCTCAAACAACATTGTAAACAACCCATCTGCTTTTGATTCCCCCCCCGAAGTGATAAAACTCTACCATTTTAAAAGAAAGTACATCTACATTTTGCAGGCAGATCCTTTCTTTCAGGTTTATTTACAAAATAACTGATAATAGAAGTTTAAAGGATGCAGAGGGGTAAATGTGCTTGAGAGCAACTCATGAATTCAGGAATTTTTGAAACCCAAACAACGCTAACGTATCTACTTTCTGAAATGCACAGTTGTTTTTTAAAGAATAGGTTCTTGTCAGAAGAGAATGGCTTGGTAGCATTTTCAAGATCAGGAAATCCTTTCTTTACAATGGCAACTTTGTAATGGCCATAGAGAGAACCAAAATTACTTTATGACTCACTCATAAGGCATTTCAGCATTTTTATTTTCTTAAATGTCTAGAGTTTGAGTCATCCAGAACTCAGGCAACATTCCTTTCAGGCAAAAATCTCATTTTTTTAAATGTCCGATTTTAGTCAGTAAAAATGGAGAACAGCAGCCAAAGGTCAGTACTAGCAAACAGATTTTTTTAAAAAAATCCACTGTTAAACTTGTGTGGAAATCTTTTAATTATCTCAGCTTGTCTCTATATATTTTATGCTGCCAATATGAACTCTTTGAAGGATAAAAAGAATTTTGTTGTGAGGTGCGTGTAAATCATATGCAGGACTGAAACAAATCTTTATGTTTTGTACTGAATTCACATTAAAAAAAATCCCTGCACAGGATGCATACTTATTCTCACATCAAAGCACTTTCCATGAAGAAATTTTCAGGATCATTCTAAGCAGAGTTATATTGTTCTAATCCCATTGACTTCAGTGGATGTAGAAAAGTATAACTCTGTTAAGGATTGCACTGCTTTTGACCATTCCTTTGATGTCTAATTGTCAAATGAGGAAAGCAGCCATTGTACTCAGTACTAGGGAGCCAGTTTGGTGTAGTGTGAAAAGTACTGAGACTGACTAGTGATTTCAGCTCTCATACTTCTTTATTAGATCAGGAACAAGACAAGTAAAGCCAGCTCACAGGCCAGCTTTTATTCCCAAAGAAAATCACACCCCAACACACACAAAACCCCCTGATTGGACTATTTACACTGATTGAGTTATCCCCTAGGATTCTGGCTCTCTGATTGGAAGGGAGCTAGGATCCTACTGTCCATTATCCTCTGGAGCGAAGCTCAGGCACTTCTCCCAGCCACATGTCAGACCGGCTGGAACCGGTCAGAGCACATGGCTGGCCTGAGCACATGTTCTGAGCTGGATACATTACATAGTGATTAAGAGTGGCAGACTCTAATCTAGAAAACCAGATTTGATTTCTCCTCTCCTCCACTTGAAGCCAGCCGAGTGACCTTGGGTCAGTCACAAGCTGAGTTCAGACTGGCAGTATGAAGCGGGAGCGAGTCGTGGCAAAAAAGCCCCAAAACAAACCGTTCCAGGTTTTCCTGGTCACACTGCACAGACTGATGCCAGAGCATATCGGGAAGGAGGCATGAGGGAGCTTTCACACTGTTGGCTGGCCCCTGGCGGAGGCGGGCCTGTAAGCGGCATTTTCCTCACTCCCGGCAGGCACCTATGCACATCCCCACGGGCACAGCCAGTGCACGCTATGGGTGCGGGTTGTTCCCGGCTTTTCGGGTTAGCGTTCACACTTCCGGGAAGCGGAATGAAGTGGGATAAACACACTCTCTGGGATTTGCTACCACTTACACCAGGTATCTTTTAAACACAGGAGCAAAGTGGTACACGATGGGTTGGCTATGGGTGAGGAATGCAGGACAGATGTGCCTGTATGAACAGCCCCATTAATCTGCTTGTGAAACGTTGCTCACATGCAGCTATAGTGGGGCAAACTGCCAGTCTGAACTCGGCCACAGTTCTCTCAGCCCAAAAAATAAACCTAGCTTGCCACAAAAAGAGCTAGAGTTTCAGACTGCCGGACAATCTTTGGATCTCCTGGCTATAATACATCCACTGCCATATGAAATTAATTAATGTACTCAGTACCAGTGTTAATAGCCACAGACAGTCCTAAATATATTCAGAGAAATAAGGGCATTAATGGTGCATAAATTTTTGAAAGTTCAAAAGAGTACTCTGTTGTTGTATTTAGCATCCCAAATCTTTCAAGTGCCAGCAGGCCTTATTGTTAATGGAGGATCACTCTTTGAAAATACTTTAAACAGAGTAGCTCCAGTGCTGAAGATGGAGAAACCACACTCTGTCAGTGAAGCCTAGCTTTTAAGTCATAAGAAAATGATTTTAAAATGGCAAAGCTCTGTAAAAGGAGAATAAGTTGACTTGCAAAGTCTCCCCTCTTTTTCATAGTGCCACACATTCTTGTATAGGCATGTGGATTCATCTTTCAAATTACTAAAAAAAGACTGATTTTTTAAAGTTACAGTTCCAAAACAAATTCTGCGATGAGTGGGAATAATGCATTATTGGGGTCCAGTGACTTCATAAGTGCTAGCCAGTAAGTCCCGACACAGTTATGTGTACATGTTCCTGCAAAAGGTATACATAATCAATCCTTGCCTTTCTTCTGGGAAGAGGAATCAGATATTCCAGATACAGCTGTAAGTGCTCTAAAAAGGTACAACATTAGGGATCCTAGCAGAATATAGAAATGCCATGTGCATTTGGGAGGGGCTGTGGCTCAGTGTGGTAGAGCCTCTGCTTGGCCTGCAGAAGGTCCCAGGTTCAATCTGTGGTATCTCCAGTTAAAATGATCTGCCTGTGAAAGACCTCTGCCTGAGATTCTGGAGAGCCACTCCCAGTCTGAGTAGATGATACTGACTTTGATGGATCAGGGGTCTGATTCAATATAAGGCAGCTTTCTATGTAACCTATGCAACACTTGATCTTTCTATATGTAGTGTGCATAGCAGTGGTACTATCATGCCACCATGTCATTCTTGAGAGAAACCCTATTTAATCACCTCTTCCTGGCCAACAGAATAAGCCTCAGCCCCTGACTGAGAAGACCAAGTCCTGGCACCTGAAGTTAATGCATAATGGGTTAAAATGCTTTAAAATAAATACTTGGCAAGTAGGAGCACATTGGCTCCATAGGTATTCAACAGAATCCCAAACTCTTTAGACCACTCTGTTCAGAGTTGGAATACAGCCACTAAAAAACCACTAGTGGGATAACAGATTTGCCAAAAAGTTGAATCACATCATCTCACCATGAAACTAGAGAGGATATTTTTACCAGTCTTTCCTGAAGTGGTTTGCTGTGATTCATGCTGGTTATTTAGCCTTGCATGACAGCTTCAGTTCAACCCACTGAAGATCTCAGTTCCAAATAATAAGTACATCTCTCAAAGAAGAAGGGCAAACCTCTCCTTCAATATATGCTGTGTGTCTGTGACATGTCCAGAACAGGACCCACCCCACATGGGACCCATTGAGTCTGCAGGTATGTAGCAAGAAGTCATGTGGCATTGAGAGGCATTTGACAGGAAAATGAGGATCCAAAATTTTTTTTTTTTTAAATACAATTTATTATTGGATATATCACATGTTCATACAATTTAAACAAACCAATACATATCCATTTTTCTTTCTCCCTCTCCCCCCAAACAAGGCTTCCCGCACTGCTCCAACCCCCTTGATATTTCTCTTGTACAATTACATTTACTGCTAAGCATATTTCTTTTACTAATGGTAACAATTCAAAAATCTGAGTCTCTTTCCACTTCTCCTCAATAACTGTCAAAACAAATCAAACCACGTTTTACGTCCCAATTCTTCAACAAGTATTCTTGAAAGTCTTTCCAGTCTCCGAAAAAGGTTTCGTCTTCTTCGTTGTTTAATTTTCTTGTTAATTTGTCCATTTCTGCCATAAACAACGTCTTTTTAATCCATTCCCATGTTTCGGGTACTTTATCTTGTTTCCAACATTGAGCAAAAGTCAGTCTAGCTGCTGTAATCAAGTACCATAATAGTGTTCTCTTGGCTACATTTATTTCTTCCATTTTAAGACCTAACAATAACATCTGTGGGTCTTTCTTAAAAGTACATTTCAAAATTTTTTGTATCTCATTGTGGATCTCAGTCCAATACTTTACTGCTTTATCACATGTCCACCACATATGGTAAAAAGACCCTTCATGTTTCTTACATTTCCAACATTTGTTAGACATACTTTCATTTATAATAGCAATTTTTTTAGGCGTCATATACCATCTATACATCATTTTATAACAATTCTCTTTAACATTTACACACGTTGAAATTTTCATTGATTTTTTCCACAAGTATTCCCAAGATGACATTAATATCTCATTGTTAACATTTACTGCCCATTTTATCATTTGCTCCTTTACAACCTCATCCTCAGTATACCATTTCAATAACACCTTGTACAGTTTAGAAATCATTTTTTTATCTTTCTCAAGCCATACAGTTTCAATTTCAATATTCTTTTCTCTAAAACCATGTTCTCTTTTATCGGTCTTAAATAGATCATAAATCTGTCTATACTTCAACCAATCATATTCAAATTCAACATCAAATCTATCTTTTAACACAAAATTTTTCCCTTCAAATTTTAAAAGACTTTTATAGGGTAGCCAATCTAACCCTTGATTTCTTGAATACGGATTAATTACTTCAGCTGGTACAATCCAAAGTGGTCTTTCTTCCGAGAAGAATTTTCTATATCTCGTCCATGTCTCGAACAGTGATTGTCTTACAAAGTGGTGTTTAAAAAATTTATCCATTTTTACTTTTCCATACCATAAATATGCATGCCATCCGAATTTATTATCATGTCCTTCAAGGGCCAATAACTTCTTATTCTCCAAATTAATCCACTGTTGCAACCATGTTAAACAGACGGCATCATAATACAGTCTTAAGTTTGGTAGTTGTAAGCCTCCTCTCTCTCTTGCATCACATAAAATTTTCATTTTAATCCTTGGCTTTCTTCCTGCCCATACAAATTTGGATAATTCTTTCTGCCACGAATCCAATATTTTCCTTTGTTTTAGTATTGGAATAGTCTGAAACAAAAACATCAAACGCGGCAAGATATTCATTTTTACAGTCGCGATTCTTCCCATCAATGATAAATTCAAAGTATCCCATTTCTTCATATCCTGCTGAATCTTATGCCACACCTTTTCATAATTGTTTTTAAACAAGTCAATATTTTTCATGGTTAAATCAATTCCAAGATATTTAGTCTTTGTGACTACTTCACATTGTATTTTCTCTTGAAGTTCTGTTTGTCTTTGTTTCGTCATATTTTTGCACATCACTTTAGTTTTATTTTTATTAACATAAAATCCCGCAACTGAACCAAATTCTTCAATTTTTTCCATCAATTGTGGTATTTTCTCAATTGGGTCTTGAATCATAAACATTACATCATCTGCAAATGCCCTATATTTATAGGCGAAACCTTTCACTGTAAGTCCTTCAATACTGTCATCTTTTCTTATCGCTGTCAATAATATTTCCAATATCCAAATAAACAACAACGGGGATAACGGGCAGCCTTGACGTGTTCCCTTTTGGACTCGGAAGAAGTCCGTCTTTTCTTTGTTTATATTCAAAGCCGCTTTTTGTTCTGAATATATTGCCACAATCATGTTTAAAAAGGACTGTCCAATATTCATTTTTTCAATAACTTGCAGCATAAACTCCCAATTTAAATTATCAAAAGCTTTTTCCGCATCTAAGAAGAGGAATCCAACTTCTTTTTCAGGATGCTTGTCATAATATTCAATTGCATCTATCACCACTCTTAGATTATCTCTAATTTGTCTATTTGGTAAAAATCCCGCTTGTTCTTCCGCTATCGTATCTTTCAAATATTTTTTCAGTCTCTCTGAAATTATTTTTGCAAATAATTTGTAGTCATTATTTAATAGCGATATTGGTCTATAGTTCTTTACTTGAGTCAAATCCAAACCTTCTTTAGGTATCAATGAAATGTTTGCTTCCTTCCATGAATCTGGGATCCGCTTGGTCTGTCTTATCTCATTTGACAGAAGTACTAAAATAGGGGTTAGCTCCTCTTTAAATTTCTTATAAAATTTTGCTGTAAAGCCATCTGGTCCTGGAGCTTTGCCCAACTTTGCGTCTTCTATCGCCATTGTCACTTCTTCTTTCGTTACTAAACCATTTAATAGTTCTTTAATTTGTTTTCCCAGCTCTGGAACTTCAATCGTCTCCAAATATTTCTTGATTCTCTGTTGGTCAATTCCTTTCTTTTGGAATAGTTTGGCGTAGTATTTAAAAAAAAGCTCTTTTTATACCATTCAGGCTCATCACCTCCTTTCCATCTTCAACAATCTTGGATATAAAGTTCCTATCTTTTCTATTTTTCAATTGCCATGCCAAAAACTTTCCTGGTTTATTTGCACCCTCAAATGCTTTTTGCTGTAATTTTTTTAAATTCCAATATAATTCTCTGTTTAAAAGAACATTCAGCTGATCTTGCAGGAAGTGGATCTCTTTAATAATTTTCTTCTTCCCTGGTCTTTTTTTTAGTTCCTTTTCTTTTTGTCGAATTTTTTCATGAAGGTCTTTCTGTTGCTGAATCTTTTGCTTTTTATCTTTGGAGTTCAGAGAGATAAGCATGCCTCTGATTACTGCTTTGTATGTATCCCATACAACTTGTATGTCCGTGCCTTTATTCAAATTCAGTTCAAAAAAACTTTTCGTTTCCTTTTTTAAAATTTCATTAATTTGTTTTTGATCCAGTAAATCTTCATTAATTCTCCAAAATAGCTGTTTAGGCTTTGCTTTAGATATCCAAAGTAGGGGATTATGATCAGAGTTAGTTTTCGGTAGAATTTGTATTTTATAAGTTTTTTGCGCCATCTCCTCTGACATCCAAATCATGTCAATTCGAGAAAAAGAATTATGTCTATTCGAATAAAACGTGTAGTCCTTAGTCTTAGGATTCCACTTCCTCCAAACATCTTCTAATTTTTCTTGCTTCATCAATTGAAAGAAATTTTTTGGTAACTTTCCAACTGTCTCTCCACTTGCTTTGGACTTTCTATCCAATGTGTTGTTCACTGTACCATTAAAGTCTCCCGCAAGAACAATTTGGTCATAATTTAAACATTCCAACTCTTTAGTCAAATCATTGAAAAAGGTCTCTTTTGCACCATTGGGTGCATATATATTAACAAGCAATGTCTTTTTTCTATCCATACAGATTTCCACGCCAACATACCTTCCTTCTTTGTCGGAAAAAATTTGCTTAGGATCCAAATCTTTTGAAATATAAATCACTGTTCCTTTTTTCTTGTTAACTGCTGAAGAATGAAATTCTTCTCCCAATTTTTTATTAGTCAGATATTTGTCGTCTTGTTTTCTTATGTGTGTTTCTTGTAAACAAATTATATTACATTTTTGTTTTTCCAGCCAATGATTCACCAGTCTTCTTTTACCTGGTGAATTTAATCCATTTACGTTCCAAGATAAAAATTTGTAATCCATAATGGTGTTGAATTAAATATCTTTAAAATCGTCTAGATTGTTCGCTTTAAATCTATATAAGTCTCCTTCAGATTTAAGAGTTGATCTCACCGAGTTGTACATGAATGTAAGTCCATATGGAATCTCCCATCTGAACCTAATATTCATTTCTTTTAGCCTGTCTGTCAATTTCTTGAATTTCTTTCTATCTTGTAGAATTGATCTCGGAATTTCTCTCAAGATTATTATTTTCTTTCCATTAATTTCCAACGGTTGTGAAAATTGTTTCTTGAAAACGTCTTCCTTCATCTTTGTTGTCACAAATTGAACAATTACATCTCTGGGTAATTGCTTTCTTTTGGCATAAGCTGAATTTACTCTGTAAATCAAGTCAAAGTCTGCATCCAAATCTCCTTCATCTTCCCCTATATAAGTTGTCAATGTCTTAATTACTAGGGCCCGTAGATCTTGATCTTCCTCCTCTTCTATCCCTCTCAATCTCAAGTGATTCTGAGTAGCCCTGTAATCCATCATGGTCTCCAACCTTGCATTTTCTGACAAGGTTTTTTTAACCTTTTGTTCCATATCTTCAGATTTTGTCACCAGACTTTTGACTTCCTTTTTAAGTTCTTCTGTATCTTTTTTAATCCCTGACACTTCTGCAAGTACCAGTTCTTTCAATTCTTCCATATTTTTTTTCTGTACTTGGATTTGCACTTGCTCTATTTGCTCCAATTGTTGTTGCAACTGTGATTCTATTTGTTTTCCAAGATTCTCCGTCATCCGTTTCTCCATCGCTTCTATAGCTGCTTGCCACTCTTTTTTTCCTTTGCAGTCATTCTTGGACTGGGTGATGAAGCAGCTCTAGGTCTTGTTCTCAAATCCGTCTTGGAGGCCACTTCAATGTTAATCAGACTTTATATTAGCAATCTTCAAGCCAAATCGCCACCTTTAGAACTTATTTAAGCGCTTTTTCGGCTTGAAAATAACATTTTAAATTTTAGTCCTCCCCAAAATGTCGGGCGCAATTTCTCTATGGTTTTTCGGCTAGAGTAGGCTCCTTTCAAACTTCCTGCTCATCTGTCCGTCTCTGTAATCCAACTTCCGGTAAAGGTGGTGTCGCACAATAAAATGTCCCTCCGCTTCAAACACAGCAGCCTCTAAAAACCTCCACTCTAGCCCACTTCCTGTATCACAGAGTCACAGTTAGTTTCGTTTCTACTACGTAACGTTTAGACTTGGCTGACCACAGGAATGCAAAACAAAGTCTCTTTTCAGCCTTTTTTCTCTAACGGAAAGCTTTCTTTTTACTTTTAATTCAAGCGAAGTGGTTCCTTAAAGGTTTCAACGCTTATCCATACGTTTCAATATCACAGTCTCCTTTAAACAGGTAAGCGCTTAATCGTTTATTTGTTACCTTGCTTGTAGTCTCGGGGTTTCGCGGTGCTTCTTCTATAAACGATGTTAATCAGATGATAAAGAGATCGGTAGATGGCGAATTTATGCTGAATTCTCAGCCCGGCTGGCATCTGTAGAGTTGATTTGCAACTGCCCTCTTCACGGAGGGAGATCAAAGTGTAAACAAGCTTCCTCCGAAGCTTATCCACACCGATCTCAACCCCCCCTCAGGCTTCGCTGCTTGCTTGCCACTCCCCGCCTGGAGAGTGCTGCGCTGGGCCAAATAGAGCCCAGACTGTCGTCAGATGCCGCAGTACACTCTGCACAACTCGCAAAGTGTGTCAATTCGCCATTTTCTCCGACCGGAAGTCCGAGGATCCAAAATTTTGATCTCTCCAGTGTCAGTGTCAGGACCCTGGGCAGCAGACCAAAATAACTAGGGACAGGAAACACAAGATAAGCAGCAAAAAGTGTATCCTAGCAAGGGCATAGACTTCCCAATTTCCAGGAGGGGGCTGGGCCAGAAGCATTGCTGTGCTAGGTCCTTAAAAGAACTGAGGCCCAGTGACATCATAGGGAGGAGCCAGTGACATCACAGGCCATTGTCACTATGTATGGAGGCAGAGCCATGTGGGATTTAGGAAGGGGCTCTCCAGAAATTTAGGGGTGGCTGGGAACCCTTGGGAAACCCCCTAGCCAGGCCCCAGTGGCTCAGAAACAAAGCACCACATGGGCAAAATCCTCTACATAAAACCCTGGAGAACCACTGCCAGTCTGAGTAGACAATGATGACACTGATGGATTGATGGCAGAGAGACCATGCTTTGTGTGCCAAAGGATAAAGGTTTAAACCAAGGAAGTCTAAGAGAACAGCTGTTGGAAGGGATCTTTCTCTGTCTGAGTCTCTGAGCTCATCTGCATCAGAGCAGACCATGCTGAAGTAGATGGACCAATGGCATGAAGACCAGTGTGGATTGAAGAGACCCATGTTCAGATCTACATTTTGCATGACGCTTACTTGGTGATACTGGGACAGTTAGATCTGAGTCCAGTAGCAGATTAGAGAGCAACAGGAGTTTCAGGGAATAAGCTTCCAAGAGTCAAAGCTCCTTTCATCAGGCTGGGTGATATTGCCATTGTTGTGAGGTCAATATAAGGGAAGGGAGACTGGAGGAAGGGTGGGATAAAGAGAGGACTGACAGATAACATGTGAACAGAGTCCATTGTGATGGAAGAGGAGTTTACAGAAAAAAATAGCACCAACTGATGTGACCAAGAAAACAGATCTTCCCAAACTAAAACATCACAAATTATAGCCTGAACATGAACCTATATTGTAATGCATTAAGTAATGTAGCAGTGGTGACAAAACCTCTAGTGGACTTCCTGGACAGGCAGATGTATTCCGGGTTGCAACTGGCCAAACTGATCTGACTTTAGAGAGTTGGGACAAGAAGCAAGGCTTGAGGAAGGGGATGTAGATCCATGGTTATAGAAAAGAAGGAGGCTAGGACCTGAGAAAGCAAAGCAGTTCAAATGAAGCATGACCATAGAAAGTTGTACATAGTTGAGAGGAATTAGGAAGGAATGCAGATGCACAGTTGGTGTGAAGTACATTTTAGAAATTATAGAAACAGCATAGAAGTCTCTTAGATGGGGTTAGGTACAATGCTATTGCAAGGTCTGTGTGATATAATAGAGGAGGCAGTCCACAGAAACCTGCATTACATTTTCAGTCTCTCTCTCTCTCTCTCTCCTCTCTCTCTCTCTCTCTCTCTCTCTCTCTCTCTCTCTCTCTCTCTCTCTCTCTCTCTCTCTCTCTCCCTCTCATATATTTTAATTGTTTATCCTCTTCCTATAACAATTCCTAATCAGTCTAACAGAGACATCCTACTGAGGTCTATCCAAGGGGGCTTACTCCCAGGGAAGTGTCCTCAGGATTGGACTATAAAAAGCTCTATTCAAAGCCTTAACCATGGAGCTTGCTAATACTTTCTCTTCTTTCAGTTCCTTAGATCAACTTGCTCAATCCCCCAGCAAACTCAAATCTTATTGGCTCTTGCAACTATGAGTGAATTATTATTATAGTTCTATCACATGGCGCTTTCCTAATGATTGTGGCTCCCAAGAATAGGCTGAAGATGATTGCCTGGGAAACACCCACACAGCACCATGCCATAGACCCAGATGACTCAGGTTAGCCTGATCTCATCAGATTTTGGAAGCTAAGCAGGGTCAGCTCTGACTAGTATTTGGATGGGAGACCTCCAAGGAATACCAGGGACGTGATGGAGAATCAGGCAATGGCAAATCATCTTTGAATGTCTCTTGCCTTGAAAACCCTACAGGGTTACCATGAGTTGGCTATGACTTGCTAGCACTTTCCATCACCACAGGGCAAGTGCACTTTGGGCAAGGCCTAATGTGTAACTACTGTCAGTAGCATGAGATGCACCCACAGCTCAGTTGGCTCTCATATCACTGCCATAACATACAAAATAGTAAAAAGCTCAGTAGCACTTTTAAGACTAACAAACTATATTGTAGCATAATTATTACTGTAGCACAAGGGTTTTCAGAAAGCCACACACAATCAGTGCCAGTTCCTGTCCTCAAACTCACAGAGAAACCCAAATACTCTCACTTTTGGTAAAATGACACCCCTCCTCCTCCACTTGGCTGTTGGGCATCCTATATGAAGCAGGGTGATTTGACAAATGCAAGCCAATGCCAGTGGTTTGCATGCACCAACTCACACAGCAGAACCAGAGCTTCCAATTTCAGCACTGGAGCTAGGGATGCCAGCCTACAGGTGGGACCTGGGGATCCCCTGGAATTACAGCTCATTTCCAGTCTACAGAGATCAGACAGAAAAGAGAGAGAGGGAGGGAGGGGAGAGATGGAAAAGGAAGGCTGCAAAAGCATATTCTGGTGCCAAGGAATCCTCCTGCACACATGTGCACACACACTCCACCCCCACAAAGCTCCTACCCTGCCACACATTTTGTTAGTCTTGAAGAACAGAGAACAGCCAGAGGAACCCTGGAGATACAAGAAAGAAACAAACAAAACCCTCTTCCAAATGACATGGAACCTGTGTGGAAATCCCCTTTGCAGCTCCCCTCTTTTTCCCCATCTCTCTTTCACTAAACGCTTCACCACAAAGCCTGCCAGGTCCCATCACTGGGTTTTGTGTGCATTCAAGCCTGGCTAGCAAAGGAAGGGGGGGAGAGAGCTGGACCCAGAAAAGGGCATCGTGGTTCCTCTTGAGACTCCAATTCATCTGAACAGCCAATGTCAGGGATGGCTCCCGAGGAATAACCCCCACGTGGAAGGGAACTGAAGGGGGGGGGGGCTGCACACCCTCTCCCAGAGAGTGGAGTTGCCAGCCAGCCAGGAGAAAGACACCCCATCTCTTGTATGGCGGTGCAGTGCATGTAAATAGGCAGGCGAGGCTTTCTCACAGCCTGGAGGGAGATCACATTTCCCCGACCAACTGGGCAGTTAAGGAGCCCACTGGAAAGACTGGGGGTGAAAGCTGGTGAGAAGCAGGGTGACTATAGAAGATGAGGGGCTCCCTGGCCAGCTGTTGGGCTTATATAATGAGGGGGGACCCTGCTCAGGATATTGCATCTGCCACCTCCAGGAGCCCTGTAAAGGGGTGGGGGGATCCAAAGGGCTGAACTCCCACACCAAACAGAGTTCCTCAACTTTGCCCCTCTTGTGACACCAGATTCAAGATCCCTCTTGAGTCAGGAAATTCACGTGGCCGCTGACTTGTGCCCAACTTTGCTCTTTTCGCTCCCTCCCTCCCTACCACTCTAGGACTCACAATTCCCCTGCATGGCTGCCCAGCCCACCCCTACCCCTGAAAATATCCCCCATCCCACCCTCACTGCCCCAGCCAGCTCCAGTCTTCACCTTTCTCTGCAGTCTGCCGGTGTGGGTAAGCTAGCGAAGGTGAAGCCATGTGCAGCAGCCTCCAGACTCCACCTCCTCCAGGCTGAACTGAGGGCTGCTGGGAGCTGGGGGTGGGGCTTAGCTTCCAGAAAGCAAGCCCCCACCCTGTCTTCCCTCCCAGTCCCAACCCATCTGACAGAAAGCAGAGGGAAAAAACCCTCCATTTTCAAAATGGGATGGGGGACATGGGAGAGGGGGTAGCAAGGCTTTGTCTGGTGCTGGTTGCCTCCAGGGGCGCCAGTTCAGGGAGTTCAGGGAGGGTGCCAACTCCCCAGCCCCCATGAAGTTGATGCCTATGCATCCTAGAGATGAATATGCCAAGGATCAGAACTATCTAGGAATCCTCTCAGCTACTGACTGACTTGGCCTTGTTGTCCTTCTGAGTTTCTCAGTGTATTAGCAAAGAGAAGCAGGAGGCATGACACTCTTGCTGTCTATGCATCTGCACTAGCAGCAGGTCTTTTTCAAAAAGCAACAAAAGACATGGTGGCTCTATAGAGATTCATGACCCAGAACCTGGAGTTCAGTCCCCTCTGGCTGAAG
Source organism: Gekko gecko (assembly GCA_029375565.1). Classification (NCBI taxonomy): domain Eukaryota; kingdom Metazoa; phylum Chordata; class Lepidosauria; order Squamata; family Gekkonidae; genus Gekko; species Gekko gecko. Next base: position 65,476,396 of record JAPDNY010000001.1, on the reverse strand, counting down.
ATCTAAGACTGCCAACAGGCCTGAGATAAAATATCCTGTACCTTATTATAGTGTGATATGTAGAAATGGGCAACTGAATCTTTTCAAGCCATGGAGGTAACTAATACTCATGTGGTGAATAACATTTAAGGTAGGGATTAGTGGAACACCTTGGTTCTGCTTCACTCAGGACTCTGAGATGAAATATGGCATACAGAATAGTTTCTGGTCTGTGTATATGCAAGGAAGCCTAGTATGACTAGAACTCTCTGCAACAATTTCTAAGCATTCCAAACAACTTTGTGAAATTAAGTTGCTATCCAGGGGACACTACTCAACCAAAGTGAGTACCTGGCTCCATCTGGGAGATGATAGACCTTCAAGTCTGAGATGTAGCAGATGAACCCTCCCAAGATGCCAACACAAAGGTTCCATGTCAGCTGTACCTTCTGGGCACCTGATTCCTAATGATGATGTGTGGGTATGTTTCAAGGAGTCTCACTCGCACCCAGCCTCCGGCCCTTCCTTGCTCATCTAACCCTCCTTGCTCACCTTTTCAAGTCTGACCATATTTATTTAATTTCTGTGTGAGACAAGATTATTTGCCCATCTCTAGTTGTAAACATGAGAGTCATGAGTACAGCGTGGCTTTTAGGTAATCAACATTTCTAGCTTGTGCTAGGTTGGCATCCTTGTGTGCTGCAACAGGCAGCTGCTACAAATGCTTCCAAGTTTGTAGGAAACACAAGATTCCAAACAAGCATGTTAACTTCAGTGTGGTCTTTCTCACAGCTTCAAGTCCAGTTGACGCATAATCTGCTGAGCACAATCATTTAGTGTTTCTGCTTCTTAATGAATCAATAAAAATGCTTTACTCCAGCTCTGCTTAATACCACTACCGTTTAATTGAAGTCTGTGTGCTGTTTGGTTATTGAATTTACACTTCTTTATTAAAGGACTGAGTTACTGCTTTGCCTCCCACTAGTTCAGAGACAAATGTAGATCTGTTTCAGTACTTCTACTCTGGCCCTTAGGAAAAAGCACTGAGCACAAGTCAAATGATTTCTCCCCTCCCAGACTGGGTTTTTAAAATGTCATTGTTCAAACTGTTCCCTTTCTTCCCCTCACATCCATCTGCCATCCCATCTCTTCTCAAAGTTTAATTTCTTTAATGGGTTTGAAAAAGTTTTTTAAATGGAATTTATTTTGCAAGCCATCTTGAAGATCCAGATCAAAAAGCAGGGTATACATGAAAGGAAAACCAGTGTTGCATAAGGGTGAAAAAGCACAGCTACTAAACAAGAAGTCCCAGCTTCAAGACTGGTCTCTGGTAAGAATTTGGCATGGGACCAGCTGCTCTTTCTGAACCTCTGCTTCCCCCTCTGCTAACTGGGGATAATACTTGTGATGTACCTTATGGTAAGGAATACAATCAAATAATGTGTGTGAATCACTTTGAACACTTGAAAAGGCTCCCCATTGCTTATAGACTAGTCATGCAGGCCAAGCTCATTGACAGAAAGCTATCCTAGCACCCTAGCTTAGAGACTTCAGGAGCAACAGCAGCTGAAATGTCAGGATGATGGAGAACATTGCCGTCTCTAGAAGCCAGCTCAATCCCATCTCAGAATTTTATTATTTCCTTTTCTCATTAATTCTCTATATATTTTGTGCTCGTGCATGTGTGTTCTCTTTGTATAATTATTACTCCTGTTTGGCGCTCCCTATTAGATTTTGTGATGGACTTTTAAGTGTCATTAGCTGCAGGTCTGGCTAAAAATAAAAGCAGGATGTAAAAAATAAATACAAGACTACCGGTACAATCTTCCCCCTGATTTTTACTAGCTCTGGGAAGGGGAGAATTAGTGGAAATGGAGGCAAGGTGGGATAGGATCAGGGGAGTGGCCAGTGTAGTTGCAGTCCAAAACTCTGTCAGAGAATGATCCTGCCTGTTCGCGCGTACAAAATGGGGGTGTGAACTTTAAGAAAAAGCTCACTGAATTCAGTGGAAATTCAAGTATCCTTGTTCTGCTGAAGAATATGATTTCAGTGCAGTCCAGTACCAGAAGTTTATAAGCCCCAGTGAAGGAATACAACTCACATGTGGAGAAGTCAAATAGCCCAGGACTATGCTATCCCCCCCCCGCCCCCAAATATACAAATTGTTTGGTGACAGAGAGCTTGGTGAAAGATTAGGACCCTCTGGGCAAAGGAAGCATTTTGTGCCCAAAGAATGCATAGACAGGGTTACAAAGGAAGAAGGACTGGCAGATGGATACTGCTTGTATTTGCATGCCCCAATAGGTGCTTTACTTCAGGATTCCACACAAAAGCAGTTGACAGGAACCACTGTTGCAACAGAGACTAGAAAAGCCATGTTCTCATCTTACTCCCCTCTTAACCCCCCCCCCAAAGTAAGCAAAAGAAAAGGAGAACTATTTTAACGGTTCTGAAATCCTGAAATTAGGACCCCCACCAATATAGATATAATATAGACCTCCCTTATAGGACTGTTGTGATTATCCATTAGAAGGAAAAACCCTTTGAAAATTCTGAAGGGCAACATCAATACTTTCTTTTGTTATAAGATGCAACACAGATGCTTGTGGCTAATGGGAAGGATAATTTCAAATGTTGATTCAAATAACCAGCCAAATTTTTGGCTTCAGGTCTCTCATCATCACTATATTTGTCCTTTAAACTTAAGCAACCTTTATATATAGATAGAACAGCATTTCCCTAAGGGCAGGAAAACAGCAGCCTTGCTGTCCCTTTGCAGAGGGCATCGTGACTAGCACACACGCTAAGCTATAATGGCACATTCCTTCTAAAGCATCATCCTCCCCATAAATAGAATATGTAACAAAGAGAAGCACTGGAGACACTGATTTGGTTGCACACCAAGATCAGCTTTACAGTGTTACAAGAACCCTCAACCATTCTCTTTCCTGAAACAGTGGCAACACCTAAGGCTCTCAGTAAGGCTCCAAATAACAAATTGTGTCACAGAACTTGGACAAACAGAAGACTTATACAAATAATGAATTGGAAGTCAAAGTTATTGCCCATCAGTGGATGGGGAGTATGATTTTCTCCAGTTACCTCCCAGTAATTCAACAATCCCACCAGGCTGCTGCTGAAGAGAAGAATCAATAAACATAACACACACACACACTTCCACTAGTCAAAGTGGCTTGTGCATGTGGGAAATGACCTTGGATCCAGTCCAGAGGTGTGCCTTTGGGTGTGGATTTACCACAGAGTTTCCAGTAATTCCTAGAGCAATTTGAGCACCCCTCATGTCCCCCCATTTCTCATCAGGTGCCAGCCATAGGCCAGCAACCCTAGCTGTAGCAGAAATAAACAGGAGACTTGTAGCATTTTAAAGATGGCCAAGTTTTTATTCTAGTGTAAGCTTTTATGAACTAGATAGAGCCTCCTGTCCCCAAACTCAGGTTCTGATACCTGATTAAGGTATACTTAAAGGAATCTTCATTTGAAATCATAGTTCTGATTATTGGGCCACAGATATTGCATTTTTGTTGTTGTTTAGTTGCACAGTCAAGTCCAACTCTTCGAGACCCCATGGACCACACCACACCAGGCCCTCCTGTTTTCTACCATCAGGGAACAACATCTCTATTGTGCAACTGTTTTGTAAATTCATTAACCTTTTTAAGGTATCCTGTTAGGGCCAGAATTCATTGTTATGCAGCAGAATCTTTCCCCCGTAAAATGCTCTTGTTTCAATGTAAAAAATGTACCGATCTGCCTAAAAACTCAAAAGTGTTGTTGTATTTCCTTATTAATCAATGTCTACATTTGTTCAAGTGATTTTATTCTTTAAGTGTCAAAGGTTGAACATGCGGTAAACATGGTTACTATATTTTTTGTATACAGGCATATCCACTCTAAGTACACAGGACAGTGTGATTATTATTTACAAAAGCTATTAAAATAGCTTCGGACTCGGACTATGGTAAGGCTGGAGTTCTGTGATATGAGGTTAGAGTTCTGTGACTAGAACTCAAGATGTGTTATTTGGTCTTCAAAAGCAGCCGTAAGAAAGGAGAGAGCCATAAGGATTGAAGCCAAAGTGGATCCTGGCAGATATGCACCCGATTATTAAAGAGAAACATGTAAATGGTAGAATTCATAGACTCATAGAGTTGGAAGGGTACTCCAAGGTTATCTAGTCCAACCTCCTGCACAATGCAGGGAATTCATAAATGCCACCTCCTACACCCCCAGTGACCCTTGCTCCATGCTCAGAAGATGGCAAAAATACCTCCAGGATCCCTGGCCAAACTGGCCTGGAGAAAAATTGCTTCATGGCCCTAAAGTGGCAATCAGCATTTCCCTGAGCATGTAAAAAATGGCCATGAGAACTAAGCACTTCCTGCCCTCCTTCTCATGATCTGCCTAAGTCCACAGAATCAGCATTGCTGTCAGATGGCCATCTACCCTCTGTTTAAAAACCTTCTACTTTTCCTTTGCACATTTGCCAAAAACTCTTGCCACTTACCTCGGTACCCTTATATATACCTCTGACCACGGCTAAGGAAAAGCTGTATGTCGAGAGGGGATTACTAAATTTGAAAAATTCTGAGCCATAGAATTTTATAGATAAGAGAGGCTCAGAAAATATGGGGAACAAGTTCCCTCTGCTCCAGCATTTATTAGCTGAAAGTCAATGTCCCAGATTTTCCTTCAGATTGTATGAAATATAATAGTTTCACTAGAGTTGGCCGTTGGCAATGTTCCCTCTAAGCTGTGGAGTCTTGTGAGCAAAAATTCTACTTTGTGATCTACTGGCATTAAAGTTGTGAGCAAGTAATTTCGCTACTGCATAAATTAGTTTGCTCTGGAACCATCCTTCCTGAGCTAAGATAAAAATGTGTGAGTCAGAGGCTAAAAAACTGTAAGCTAGCTCACTCTAACTCAGTTTAGAGGGAACACTGGCCATCGGTCATCCAAATTGTTTATTAAGATGTTGAACAAAACAGGCACCAGGAGAGATCCTTGAGGCACTCCACTTTTCACTCCTCTCCAAGAGGATGAGGAACCATTCACAAGCACTCTTTGGGTGCGATCTGTCAACCAGTTACAGCTCCACCTAACAGTGATGGGATCCAAACCACATTTTATCAACTTGTCAACAAGAATATTATGTGGAACCTTATCAAAAGCCTTACTGAAATCAAGATAAACTATGTCTACAGCATTCTTATGCAATGTAAGGAGTACAGTCTGTGACTATTTCTATGAAAAAGTTAAATATGGTCACCAATTATTTCTGTTGTGACTTGTCGCTCTGTGCTTATCCTGGTAATGTTTGAATTTTAAATAGAAACCTTGTAGCCTATTCTTGCATCACATGGTCCTTTGCAAGGCAGCAAGTTCTCATCTCACTACAATCATAGAAGGTGGTCTTAGGCTAGGGGTCCCCCATGTGGTGTCCCTGGGTGCCATGGCACCCACTAATACATTTCTGGTACCCACCTAGTATTTTAGAAAATGGGTAGAGCCAGGCGGGGCATTGGAAAACTTCCGACTGGCTACTGGAAATCTGTTTGACTAGGTAGATCAAAATAATATTGTTTCAGTGGTAGTTGCCACCTAGTGCTGGTTTTATTCTCCCCATTCCACTTTTCAGTGTATTTTTTAAAAATTACCCCTCTTCTTCCCTGCATTTAGGCTTCCTCTGTGTGTGGCTCCACCTCCTTCAGCAGTCATTTTGTGGTTGTGTCCACCTTGTGTTAGAATTCCAAAGATGCCTGCAGGGTCAAAAAGTTTGGGGCAAACCATTCTGCCCAGGGCAAGCCATGTTCTCTCAATCCCTCACTCACAAAATTCTTGGACTTTGGATTCCACACAGGGGAAGGTACCACCCTACTCCTGTCACTTTCCTGCTGCTCCTGGTTCTGTACCTTTTGACTCTTAATCCTGACCAGAAGCATGCAAAGGGGACACAATAACGCTTCACCCCCTCATGCTGTTTTTACTTCCTTTTCTGCTCCTGTTGGGGTGGGGGGCTGGAAAGAAAGAGAAAGGGAGAGGTTAAAAGAGGGAGAAAAGCCTGCAGAGAAAAAGAGAGGCAGAGAAGAAAACAGGGAGGAGGGGAAAGCCTGGTAAAGAAAGAGAGAGGGAGAAGAAAACACAGTGGTTGTGGCAGGGGAGAAAATGCTGCAGAGAAAGGAAGAGTAAAAAACTGTGGAGGGGCTGGAAAAAAAGAGGAGAGAAAGGGAAATGAGGGAAGGGAAGTCTGAGAAGATAGATGCAGGTGGGTAGCAACAGAACAAAGCTTGAGTCCAGTGGCACCTTTAAGACCAACAAGGTTTAATTTTGGGTGTAAGCTTTCATGTGCATGCCCACTTCTTCAGATACATTGAAACAGACTTCCTCAAGCCTTACATATAGGTAGATGGAGGGCGTAATTGCCAGGAAGGGCTAGTTAGAGTAAAGATATATAAGTAATTGAGCAGTAAGTATAGCTAAGATGTAATTAATGCAGTTGGTAAGACCTGTGAATAGCAGCAAATTAATAAAAAAGTTAACACAAGTGAGAACTTAGCTTGAGCCCATTGGCACCTTTAAGACCAACAAAGTTTAGTTCTGGGTATAAGCAAGAACTGAATAACTTAACATGTGTAGTGAGATAAGTGTGGTGAGAATTTAACTGTAAACACATGCTAGGTGTAAACTAACCCTGTGTGAAAATGTTTACCTGAACCTTTTCCAACCCCTTGGTTCTGAATGGTCTATGGTGTGTGCCCCTTACCAAGGCGAGGATATAAATGTTAACAGATAGCTGGAATGCAACACAAGGTTACTTAAACAACAAAAAAACCCCTTTATTAATATTTATCAAAGCTAAAAAAGGCAAGCCAGTCGCCCAGCCAGGCGCTGGGCAGCTTGGCTAACGCAGAAACAAAATACACAAGCACAATACTTACTTCCTAAGAAAGAGATAGGCAGAGATTAAATACAATAAAGATTTCCCCATGCAACAGAAGCTTCTGGACTGGCCCTCAGAGACCCGACAAGGACAGAGTTTCCCTTGGGTCTCCAAGAGTCAGTGCTGGGATGGAGCTGCTGGTCCCCTTTTATACAATCTTGGTCACATACATTTTGATAGAGCTATTGAAATATAAACTGCATCAATTGACAATAACTATTTTGATAATGTGGGCCATCATGACCTAGGAGATGTTCCCACATTCCAGCAGCAGTCAGTTTTACCATAATGCTTTAGCAAAACAATACAAGATGACACCTGAATTTCTAAATGACAAATTCAGGAATGTGTTAATTTCAGGATATCTTTTGTGTTCTTGGGGCCAGGTAGCCCGCTAGGCACCATTCTTTTGTCTGGAGGTGGGATGTGAGTTTTGGCATGTAGGCAACCCTTTTAGTATTGCAAATATTCTGGCTCCCTCAACTTAATGGCTGGCTCATAGAAATGTTTTATTTCTAAATAGTTTGAAATTCTCTACATCTATAAGCAATGGAAGAGAGTTTACATTCTGGGGAATGGAATGTAGATTCCTGTTCTTGTGTATGTGACAGGTGACAGATGCCTTTTGAGACAAAGGACTTGCAAAACATGTTGGGATGCTGCTTGCTGCTTGGAAGGTTACAGAAATGAAGATAACACTATGATTTCTTTATAGAATTAACTATATAAAATGGGTTTTAAATTTTCTGAACCAATTATTTCATTTTTTTCCTCACAACAATAAGCACCCGATATCTCTGCCCTGAGGGTTATATTGTCCTGAGTGTTGTGATAACTTGTAATTCAGCAGTCTCCCATTCCAGTCTGTTTCTGAAATTCCTTTGCAATAAAACAGCTTCTTTGAGGTTCCCTATTGAGTGCTCTGGAAGGCTGAAATGTTTTGTGATTCTTGATATCAGATTTATGCCCATTTATCCTTTGGTGTAGGGTTTGACCTGTTTGCCCTTCATAGAGAACTGAAAGGCATTGTTTGCTGCTATTCATAAGTCTTATCAACTGCTTTAATCCAATCTTAGCTATACTTATTGCCCAATTACTTATGCATCTTGACTCTAACTAGCCTTTCCTGGCAACTAAGCCCCTCGACCTATAATGTAAGGCTTGAGGAAGTCTGTTTCAATGTATCTGAAGAAGTGTGCATGCACATGAAAGCGTATACCCATAATTAAACTTTGTTGGTCTTAATGGTGCCACTGGACTCAAACATTGTTCTAGTCTGAGGAGAGAGAGTGAAAAATGTTTGTGTGGTGTAGGTTGGGGGGAAAGAGGAAAACAGAAAGGGAGAGGAGGACTGAAAAGAAAGAAAGTGGGGCCCCAGAGTAGAGGGATAAGGGTTTTTACTTTCCTGTGAGTCAACCAAAGCCTGGAGCATGCTGGTAAGAGACAAAGCTAAAATGGGATATGAGTATATGCAGTTTTTTACACGTTGGGTTCCTTTGCATTTGGGATGACATCTAGCTGGGGTTGCCAATTTCCAGGTAGGGCCTGGAGATTTCCAGAATTACAACTGGTCTCCAGGCTATAGAGGTCAGTTGCCTTGGGGGAAATGGCCGTTTTGGAGGCTGAACTCTCTGACATTATACCTGGCTGATGTCCCTCCCCTCCCCAAAACCCTCCCTTCCCAGACTTCACCCCCAAATCTCCAAGCATTTCCCAATCCAGTGTTGGCAGCCCTACATCTAACTGGTCATGCCAAAGCCTTCAGAGGTAGAGTTGGAAAGAAGAAAGAGACAGGCACTGCCATGTAGGAATTCTGGGAAGGAGCTCCAAATAAACAAACAAAAAGGCATTAAAGGAGAATACAAGTAGCAGATGTCTTAGTAGGTAAAGAAGAATTAACAAAACAGATATAACAGATCTCCATTGTAACTTTGTCCAGTTGCCCTCACTGATAGCTCAAAATATTGGTACACCTGCATGAGCATCATTTGTGATCTGATCAGTGTGTCAGTTAGGAAAGGCCCGTGATGAAATATAGTCAAAATATTCAAACCAGATTATTTTTCTAATCTATTCTCAAGACTGCTAAAACTCATTAACTAGTTAAATGTGGTCATCAACGTTTACCTCCAAATATTTCTTTGCCTTTCTGAAAAAATAACCCATAATACAATCATGCTAGTACTACTACTATGAGTCATGACAAAAGCTAAGCTGCCCAGAGGCAAAGGGAAACCAGGCTTCTGTTTTGTCTTGTTGCATTTTTCAGTGGTAGGGTTTCTGGCAGCTTTATAGTCAGTAGGAGGTCTGGTGGCAGGAGTTAGTGCTGTAGGTAGTTCTTGGGCCTTCAAGAGGGCCTCCTGCTCAGATTGATATCACAAGGACCTTGGCGATCTCCCATTGCCAATGGAAAAATCACTTGCAAAAGCAGTGGAATACAGTTCTGTTGTGTTCATTTTAGCTCTTATGCTGCCAACAGACTCAAAAGAGTGCAAAGGACTCTGTCTTCTCTGTCTTACCACCCTAGTTGTATGAGAGCATGAGAGGGTAGTGAACTCAGAGTCACTGGAAGTTATCTTGCCCACATTTTCCAAAATAAAGAGGTAGCGTAGCCCTGATCAGTGATTTTATTTAAGACCACAGGAGGCACACGAGAGAAATGGCAAACTAAGGTGGCGGTCACACAAGCAAGATAACGTGGGGGGGGGGAAGCGAAGCTATTTTGGAGAGCCAGTTTGGTGTAGTGGTTAAGTGCGCGGACTCTTATCTGGGAGAACCGGGTTTGATTCCCCACTCCTCCACTTTCACCTGCTGATGTGACCTTGGGTCAGTCACAAGCTCTGGCACAGCTGTTCTCTCAAGGACAGTTTCTGTCAGAAGTTCTCTCAGCCCACCTATCTCACAGGGTGTCTGTTGTGGGGAGGGGAAGGGAAAGGAGTTTGTAAGCTGCTCTGAGACGCCTTTGGGCAGTGAAGGGTGGGTTATAAATCCAAACTCTTCTTCTTCTTCTATTTCTTCCAGAGGAATTTGGCCTGCAGTTGCGCGATCACACCTCCCTTTGAAGCTGTGGGGGCAGCTCGCCACTGCGTGATCAGACGCAACCATGGGTGAATAATTTGGGGGGGAGGGCATTTGTTCCCAATGTGCTTAAACAGGGAATTGATGAATTGCATCTCAGCACTCAGGGCTCCCTATGGAGTGCGCGATGATGCAAATACTGAGAAGGGGAGGGGAAACAATGGCACAGAGTCGGGATGGCCTGATCAGACCATCCCGACGCCATGAGAATGAGCTGGAGTGATCAGATAGGGGAAAGTCCATCCATGGCCTGTAGCAACCTGTTTGCTACCAGACTTTCCCTGGTGTCTTTTTGCTCTGTTTCTGCGGCAGAGCAAAATGGGTTGCCAACGGGTGTGGGGCGCTTCCCAGATGTTCATGTCTGATTGCGCCCTTTAAATCTGCCCAGCATTCATGCCTATGGCATGTGATTGCACCCTATAATTTGTTTGCACTAGCCTAATTTTTATCCTGGATCTTCCAGGCAGTGGCAGGATCACTTAGCCAAGACCTGGGATGTAGTGAGTGGATCCTGTTGCAGGGGCCCTCTGCTTGCTCCTGGCCACCAGTGGCCCTCCGGGACAGTAACCCACCCAGCATGGCTACACCTGTTGCCCTCAATGTTACAGCCTAGCCTGCTTCAGGGCTGTTTGGATGTCCCAGTCTGCTCCTAAATGCTTAGGAAATGGAGATCTCAGCAGAGGAAACATTGCTTGCCTCTTTTTGGCATTTCCCTTTGCATCTATGCTATGGGTTGAAATAGTGGGTCCAAAAAGAAGCTTAACAGTGGGAGTTTGTTATCGCCCACCAGATCAAAAGATAGAGGAGGATTATAAAATGATGAATGAATTAAAGATAGCGGCTAGACGAAATAACTGTGTCATAATAGGCGACTTTAACTACCCACACATTGATTGGGTCAATATGAGTTCTACTCGGGAAAAAGAGATTGAGTTTTTAGACACTCTCAATGACTGTGCTATGGAACAGATGGTCACAGATCCTACCAGGGGAGAGGCGATCCTGGATTTGGTCCTAAGTAACACCCATTGTACCACTTGGGAACAGTGACTATAATGTCATTGAGTTTAACATTTGTACAGATAGGGAGTTGCCCAAAATGACTGACGCAACCACTTTTAACTTTAAAAGGGGTAACTTCTCTGGTAGGGGACATGTGAGGAAGAAAGTGAAAGGAAGAGTGGAGAAGGTCAAAACCATTAGGGAAGCTTGGAGACTATTTAAAAATACAGTCCTAGAAGCTCAGAAAAAATATATACCACAGGTTAGGAAAGGTACAAATAGGTATAGAAAAAAGCCTGCATGGTTAACAAATAAAGTAATAGAAGCTGTAAAAGGTAAGAAGGATTTCTTTAAATGGTGGAAAGCTAGTCTTAGTGAGGTTGATAAAAGGGAACACAGACTATGGCAAATAAAATGCAAGTCTGTGATCAGGCAAGCAAAAAGGGAATATGAGGAGCATATCGCAAAAAACATAAAGGCCAACAATAAAACTTTCTTTAAATACATTAGAAGTAGGAAGCCAGCCAGGGAGGCAGTGGGGCCCTTGGATGACCAAGGGGTAAAAGGAGTAGTGAAGGATGATAGGGAAATGGCTGAGAAGCTGAATGCATTTTTTTGCCTCTGTCTTCACTATGGAAGAGGAGAAGTGCTTGCCCACTCCAGAAGCACCGATTTCGGGAGGGGGTTTGAAAGACCTGAATCAGATTGCAAGGACAAGAGAGGAAGTCCTCCGACTGATGGACAATTTAAAAACTAATAAATCACCAGGCCCGGATGGCATTCATCCGAGAGTTCTGAAAGAACTCAAATGTGAACTTGTGGATCTCCTGACAAAAATATGTAATCTTTCTTTAAAATCTGCCTCCATTCCTGAGGACTGGAAGGTAGCTAATGTCACTCCCATCTTTAAAAAGGGCTCCAGGGGAGATCCGGGAAATTACAGGCCAGTCAGTCTGACGTCGATACGGGTAAGTTGGTGGAAACTGTTATTAAGAAGACAGAGAGTGAGTATAAATGGGAAACTTTCTCAGTGGAGGGTGGTAAGCAGTGGGGTACCACAGGGATCAGTACTCGGTCCGATGCTTTTTAACTTGTTTATTAATGATTTGGAATTGGGAGTAAGCAGTGAAGTGGCTAAATTTGCAAATGACACGAAGTTGTTCAGGGTGGTGAAAACCAGGGACGATTGTGAGGCACTCCAAAGGGATCTATTGAGGATGGGTGAGTGGGCATCAACGTGGCAAATGGGGTTCAATGTGGCCAAGTGCCAGAGGGGGTAGCAGTGGGTGGGCATCTAGTGTCCTGGCCCCACTGCTGAACACTCCTGATTGCACCTGGTATATTTTGGCCGCTGTGTGACAGAGTGTTGGACTGGATGGGCCATTGGCCTGATTCAACATTGGCTTCTCTTATGTTCTTAAGGAAAGAATTAGTAGGCACATTGATGAACAAAAACTATTGAGGCAGACTCAGCATGGGTTCTGTAAGGGAAGATCTTGTCTCACTAACCTGTTAGTGTTTTTTGAGGGAGTGAACAAACATGTGGACAAGGGGGACCCAATAGATATTATTTACCTTGACTTCCGGACAGCTTTTGATACAGTTCCTCATCAAAGACTCCTAAGTAAGCTCAATAGTCATGGGATAAAAGGACAAGTCCTCTTGTGGATCAAAAACTGGCTTATAAATAGAAAACAGAGAGTGAGTATAAATGGGAAACTTTCTCAGTGGAGGGTGGTAAGCAATGGGGTACCACAGGGATCAGTACTCAGTCCGATGCTTTTTAACTTGTTTATTAACGATTTAGAATTGGGAGTAAGCAGTGAAGTGGCTAAATTTGCAGATGACACGAAGTTGTTCATGGTGGTGAAAACCAGGGATGATTGTGAGGCACTCCAAAGGGATCTGTTGAGGATGGGTGAGTGGGTGTCAACGTGGCAAATGGGGTTCAATGTGGCCAAGTGCAAAGTGATGCACATTGGAGACAAAAATCCTAAATATAAATACACGTTGATGGGGTCTGAACTGGCAGAGACTGACCAAGAAAGAGATCTTGGAGTCGTAGTAGATAACTCAATGAAAATGTCTAGACAGTGTGTAGCTGCAATAAAGAAGGCCAACGTTATGCTGGGGATTATTAGGAAGGGAATTGAAAACAAATCAGCCAGTATCATCATGCCCCTGTATAAATCATTGGTGCGACCTCATTTGGAATACTGTGTACAGTTCTGGTCACCACATCTCAAAAAGGATATTATAGCATTGGAAAAAGTGCAGAGAAGGGCAACTAGAATGATAAAAGGGTTGGAACACCTTCCCTATGAAGAAAGGTTAAAATGCTTGGGGCTCTTCAGCTTGGAGAAACGATGGCTGAGGGGTGACATGATCGAGGTTTATAAGATTATGAATGGGATTGAGCAGGTTGAGAAAGAAGTACTTTTCTTCCTTTCTCACAATACAAGAACTCGTGGGCACTCCATGAAATTGCTGAGCAGTCGGGTTAGAACAGATAAAAGGAAATACTTCTTCACCCAAAAAGTGATTAACATATGGAATTCACTGCCACAGGAGGTGGTGGCAGCTACAAGCATGGACAGTTTGAAGAGGGAATTAGATAAACATATGGAGCAGAGGTCCATCAGTGGCTATTAGCCACAGGGTATAGATGGGAATTCTAAGTCTGGGGCAGGTGATGCACTCTATTCTTGGTGCTGGAGGGGGCAGAAGTGGGAGGGCTTCTAGTGTCGTGGCCCCACTGCTGGACCTCCTGATGGCACCTGGTATATTTTGGCCGCTGTGTGACAGAGTGTTGGACTAGATGGGCCATTGGCCTGATTCAACATTGGCTTCTCTTATGTTCTTATCTGGGTATGCTGGTGAGAGAAACACAGGGCTTTTTTGGTAGAAAAAGTCCAGCAGGAACTCATTAGCATAATAGGCCACACCCAGCAGTGCAAACTCACTGCTGGGTGTGGCCAACTTGGGAGCCAGCCGGAACTCCGTTCCTGTGCGTTCCTGCTCAAAAATAGCTCTGCCGAAACATATAAACAACTTGGGCAATTGTTAGTTATTTTGGCTGAAAAGCTTGCACTCAAGAAATCATATTTATTTTTCTATTTCTGATAATTAATTCAAAACATCAATTTGCACAATAACGGTTAAAGCAAATAAAGGAAGCATTTGTGTTTGCATTCTGCTCAAAGTCCTTTCTTTTTGAAAGAAGACACTTCCTTTGAAGAATGACCTTTGTTCTGCACAAAATCACAAGGGATTTTTATCCTTCTTCCTAAAATGTTTCTCTGCATCCTATAATTTCCTTCAAATGTTTGGCTTGTGATTCATAAACTGGCCTAGGAGTTTTGATTTTAAACCAGTTTAGTACTACTGAAGAATGCTGGACAAATTTGGGCCAGTAATCCAAATCATGTGCTCATAAAGAACTGAATGTCCTAAGTAGCATGTGCAATTATATGTTAATTTTTTTTTTTAAAAAAAGTTCTGCTTACAGGAATTGAATTTATAAAGAAAAATACTCAACAAGAAGTTCTTTGACTCTTACACTTTTATTGGAACAGGACACAAAAATGTATTGTAAGATCTGTGTCAAATGTCTCTTTTGAAATAGCTAAGCAAGCAGTTTTCAAACTTTCTGCATTCAAGGCAGTTTTTCCACATCAGTTTGTCAGCTGAAGAAGGACTCTTGCACATCTGCCAGGGAAACACAGTATATTACAAATTCTGGGGAATGTTCAATAGCACACACGATATTCACTAGTCAAGCCTGCTGACCTTGCATCACGGTCCCATTGCAAACTATGGTTTAGAACAGCAGTGTTCCATTTTTTCAGACTCAGGACCCATGGAGCATAGCCCCCCCCTCCCCATGAAAGCTGGTGATAGGAAGTCATGTGACATAAGAGTCACATGATAAGGGAAAAAGAGGACCAACACTGTATCTCACCAGAATCAAGGAAAGGACAGTGATCAGGAGATCAAGAAAACTAGGAGCAGGAAATACAAGCTGTTAAGTATGAGACTCAACAAAGGATTCAGCTTCAAGTGATTTCAGCTTTATTAAACAGCAACTGTAGGTCAGGAACACAAAACAACAAGGGGAGCACAGCTCCTTCTTTTAAACTCTCCCGGGCTGTCAAAGCCACACCCATTAGAAGTTAAAGACCAATCAGAATACAGGGATAAAGGCCAATCAGGACCGTTCCATCTTTGCAACAATATCACTCAGTGATTGGGTAATTACCCAGGTTTCGCAGAAACCGACCAATAGCAATGCGACATCTGAAGAGCCACATTCAGACTCAAGCTTGACATGTGAATAGATAGGAGTGATTCACATTCAGTACATAACAAATTCCTCCCCCCTAAGATGGAGCATTACCCTGCCAAACATAATCTTTCAGGTGGGGGGGGGCACCTCGGCTTTGGTTCAACTGGTGCAGCAGTCTCTGCTCCGTTGGACTTGGAGCAGCACACTCTTCTGGAGCCCTGATAACCTCTCTCGCAGGAGAGACAGGGGGAACACAAACAGGGATCACAGGCTCTGGAGTTGGGGTCTGCTCAGACTCTGAGTCCTCTTCTGCAGCACTCACCTCCTCGGCGGGAGGCCCCTCCTGCTCGAGGACCAGCTCAGGTTCAGGCACCGACTCAGCGCTGGAGTCTGCCCAACGCTCCCTGAGCTGGTCTATGTGGCGGTGAATCTCCCGTCTGCTGGGAAGCCGGACCACATACAACCTGGACCCTGCAACTTTGGTGACTATGGCCGGTAGCCACCGATGACCTTCCCTGTAGTTCCGGGCAAAGACCTTGTCCCCACACTGGAACACTCTCCCCTGTGCTGGTTCCTCAGACTGTTGCTTTGACTGGTCCAAGTCAGGATGCAAACAGTCGAGGAGGGTAGATAGCTTTCAACCCATCAAGAGTTCAGCCGGGCTCCGCCCCGTTGCCAAACACGGGTTGCCTCAGAAGGAAAGAGGCCAGCTTCTGATTCCAGTCCCCACACGTCAGGTGCCCAAGCGATTCTTTTGTCATCCGAACCATACGTTTGGCCTGTCCGTTAGAGGACAGATGGAACGGGGCCGACGTTACATGGCGTTCAAGGTTGTCAGCCAGGAACTCCTGAAATTCTGCCGAAACGAACTGTGGCCCGTTATCGGAGACGACACAGTCCAGCAGCCCGTGCGTGGAAAACAGTTTGCGCAGGACATGAATCACAGCCCCAGAATTCGTTGATCTCATATTTACAACCTCCAACCATTTGGAGTAAGAGTCTACACATATGAAAAACATTTGCCCATGGTACGGGCACGCAAAATCAATATGGAGGCGGGACCATGGCCTCCTTGACTTTTCCCAGGGCTGGACAGGAGCGTGAGGTGGTTCTGGCCAGGACTGTTGGCTGGACATGCAGTTCCAAACCCAAACCTCAATGTCCGCATCAATGTTTGGCCACCACACGTACCCTCTGGTGAGGGCCTTCATATGAACCATTCCTGGATGGCCCACATGCAAGGCCTCCAGGACTTTTTCCCTTAGCTTAGAGGGAATTACAACTCTACTTCCCCAAAGCAGACAGCCCTTAGTCACAGATAATTCATTTTGGCGGGAAACAAACGGTTTGAAATCCGCCTCCACTTTCCCGGCTGGCCACCCCCTCCACACCCAATTGAGAACTCGAGCAATTAAAGGGTCCTTTGCCGACGCAGCGGCAATGTCTGTGGAGGTGACCGGTGCCTCCGGGAGCTCTTCCAGCTCCAAAACGTCCAGTTCTGGCTCCTCGTCAGAGTCAGTTAGTGGTGTGGGGCAGTGGCTAAGGGCGTCTGTGGGCCCAATAGCCTTCCCTGGACGGTGCTCCAGCTCGAAATCGTATGCCGACAGAAAAACCGCCCAACTTAGCATCCGGGGTGATAGAATGTTTGGTGTCGGCCGGTCTGGTGAGAAGATGCCCAGGAGAGGTTTGTGATCAGTCACAAGGAGGAACCGCCGCCCATAAACAAAGTCATGGAATTTCTTTATTCCTGCGATTAGGGCGAGGCCCTCCTTGTCAATCTGGGCATAGTTCTTTTCTGCCTTAGTGAGGGATCGGGAATAAAATGCGATCGGTGCCTCAGATCCGTCCGGCATCAGGTGGCTGAGAATGGCATCCACCCCATAAGGAGACGTGTCAGCTGCAAGCACCAGCAGTTTGTTTTCATTGAAGTGTGTCAGGACTGCACTCGATGACAAAAGTTCCTTCACTGAAGCAAATGCACGCCTCTGCCACTCACCCCACTCCCATTTAGCATTCTTGTGGAGCAAAGCGTGCAGAGGTTCAGCGACCGATGCCTTGTGTGGCAGAAAGGCACCATAAAAGTTGAGTATTCCCAAGAAGGACTGGAGGTCTTTCTTGGACTGGGGTGGAGGCGCGTTTTGGATTGCTGCCACCTTGTTGGGTGGGGATGGACCCCGTCTGCATCTACGAGGAACTCAACTCTTTTTACCCCGACAACACATTTCGAACGCTTAACTCACAGCCCGGCATTTTTAAAACGACTCAGCACTGCTCTTAAGTGAGCCATCAGTTCACGATCATCTGTGCCCGCAATTAAAACATCGTCGAAATAGGGCATGACACTGGGTAGCCCATGCAGGAGCCCCTCCATTAACCCTTGAAAAATGCCCGGGGCGACATTTACTCCAAATTGTAATCGTTTTACCCTGAAAGCCCCTTTATGGGTAACGATTGTTTGGGCTTCAGCAGTTGCGTCGTCCACCGGCAACTGCTGGCAAGCTTGAGCCAGGTCAAGCTTGGCAAAGACTTTTCCCCCTCCCAGTGATGCCAGTACGTGGCTGATTACCGGCACCAGATAGGAATGCTGCTGCAGAGCTTTGTTAACTGTACATTTGTAGTCTGCGTATATTCGTATAGACCCGTCGGCCTTGACAGGCGTCACAATTGGAGTCTCCCACTTCCCATAGGGTACTGGTTCAAGAACACCCTGACTGCCCAATTTATCTAACTCTGACTCAATTTTTGCTTTGAGCGCGAGCAGGACCTTCCTATACTTCAGTCGTATCGGACGAACTGAAGGGTCCAAATCAAAAGAAACCAGGGGGGCGGTGTACGTGCCGAGCCCCTCACCAAACACTTCAGGAAACTCGCTGTACAATGAGTCCTGTTTATTTACACAAATTTTGTTGATACCAGTGATAGTGATCCCCAATGCCTCAAACCAGTCGAGGCCCAACAGGCTAACCCGCTCACCCTCTGCCACCAGGAGAGACCGCTCAGCCTTACGGTCTTTGAACTTGATGTGGAAGGTCGCCTTTCCCGCCAATGGAATGCGCTGTCCCTGGAAGTCAGTCAAGCGGGTCGACACTAGTGCCAGATGGCGGTGGCTTCGCCTTGGGAACAAGCGTTGCCATGTCTCTGTAGAGATGATGGTGACGGACGATCCGGAGTCCACCTCCATGACGCAGGGAACGCCGTCCAGATGAACCGTCACGTAGATTTTCTTGCTGGGCTTGCCTCTGGTGGCCAGGATCGTTGATGGGCAGCAGCAGGAGTCGGTCTGATGACAGCCAGATGCCTTGTCATCGTTTCGAACATGAACCCTGGGGTCTGCACGTCACAAAGATGGTGGAGATCTCTTGGTGGCATGACAGACTCGGGCCAGATGACCCCGCTTGCCACAGGAGCGGCAGATCAGCTCCTTGGCCCAACAGAGGTCTCTGTCATGCTTGCCTCCGCAGCCGGTACAGGAACGCGCTACTGGAGTCTTCAGTCTGGTCCGCGGTGGGAGTGTCTCCCTGGTTCTGCATACGCCGTCAGCCTCACCATCGGACTCACTGGTGAACTGCTGGTGGACCGCAGGCTCTTTGCTTGCCGGTGGCGGTCATTGTCGCACCTCTCAGGTTGATTTGTCGGTGGCCTCAGTGGCAACGGCCTCAGCGTAGGCCACAGCATACGTAAGCTTGGAATGGGCAAACAGGCGCTGCTGGAGGCGCTCGTCCCAAAGGCCGCACACCAGTCGGTCGAGGAGGGCCTCTTCCAGGTCGGTGAAACCGCAAGGCCAAGCCGCCTTCCGCAAGGTGGTGACGAATTCAGCTATCGATTCAGCCGGGCCCTGGCACCACTTGTAAAAAGCGTGCCTGCAGGCTATCTTTGACGGTTGCGGCGCGAAATGGCCCTTGAGCTTCGCCGTGATATCAGCCCATGTAGCTGTGCTAAGCTCGGTGGGCGCAACTAGGGACCAAGCGATGTCGAAGATGGTCTTGCCACAGGAGCTCAGTAGCATCGCCTTCTTCCTTGCCTCATCTGTGATCTGGTTTGCCTGGAGGTGAAACTCAAACTGTGCCAGGTAAGAGTCCCAGTCCTCCATCGCCAGGTCAAACGCCTCGAACACTGGATTTACGGCCATCTGGGCTGACGGTGTTGCCTCAGCCGACTCGACCGGGTGTGTGTCCTCATCCGCCATTGCTGTCTCAGTTCAGCGGGGCTGCCTACCCGCTCTAGTATCCCATCCTCGTCTCCAATTGTTAAGTATGAGACTCAACAAAGGATTCAGCTTCAAGTGATTTCAGCTTTATTAAACAGCAACTGTAAGTCAGGAACACACAACAACAAGGGGAGCACAGCTCCTCCTTTTATACTCTCCCGGGCTGTCAAAGCCACACCCATTAGAAGTTAAAGACCAATCAGAATACAGGGATAAAGGCTAATCAGGACTGTTCCCTCTTTGCAACAATATCACTCAGTGATTGGGTAATTACCCAGGTTTCGCAGAAACCGACCAATAGCAATGCGACATCTGAAGAGCCACATTCAGACTCAAGCTTGACATGTGAATAGATAGGAGCGATTCACATTCAGTACATAACACAAGCCAAAGTAAGGAACAAACTAAGGCCTAACTACCCAGTACGTTGTTTATAGATCCATCTCCCTTCTCTCTTCATCCTGTTGGCTAGATATGCATTGAGAGGCCCAGGGTCTAATGCCAGGTGGATGTGACATCACTTGCAGCTGCTGCTTTAGGAATTTCCCCTAATCTCTATGGCAAACTGCTTAGAGAAATTGGGAAATTCCTAGAATATCACTAAGGAGGCTGTTTTCTGCCCATTTTTTCTTTTTCTCCTCAATTACACATGGGCAGGGGATTGGGGCCATGGGCAGAGGTTTACCTGCTGTAAGTGATCAGTTCAGTTCAATGTATGATCAGCTTTAAAGTGCTAATAAAAAGCAGTGAAACTACCACATGCAATACCAAGACCAACAAAAAAGACTTACATATGCCATTATAATCCAAGATTTCAAAATTCTCACACATATTTCATAGTAGAGGGGGTCAGTTATTCAAAGACTCAACCATCTGCTTTTGTATTGCTCATGCCATTATACAAAATTTTGTTACACTACAAATAATTTATTTAGAGGATTTTGAAAGAAGGAGGGAGGGAAGTGTAGAATGGAGATTATGAAAATCAATATAATATATTGGGAACTTATATCATTATAGTGGGGACAGTGTAATAATACATGATCAACTGTCTCAACCTTTCTCATTTGACAAGGGGAAACTGGTTGGTAATAAGGAATATGAAGACAGCTGCCTTCCAGAAAAGCTAAGGGCAAGGCATTGAAACACATCAAAGTTAAGGTTCTCCAATACTTAGGAAACTCTAAAGTAGTGAGATAGTCTGCCAGCAAAGTATGCTGCATTGTAGTAGGGTATCACGGCAAATTGGTTCTATCAAACTGAAGGGCAAAGTCCCAGATCCACTGCTTAATTATTTCTTTGGCTTTCTGGAAGTCTAGATCTAACAAGGCTGGGGGAGAGAAGCCATACTTTTGTAATTTTCCTTTGACAGTTCTCAGCCAGCTTGAATGGCAGTTATCCATAAGAATAAGGGGAGTTAGACTCTAAAGACTGCAATTTCATTTTAACCAGTAGGTGATCATTTGAACCCACATGCACGCATCAAGTGGAACCATCCCTGTCTGCAGCCTGAGGACAGCATTTGGGATATGTTATGTATTAGGGCTGGAACATTCCAGGACTATCTACCAGAGACTGGCTGAGCTTGGAGCTCTAGAACAATAGCCCACCAGGACTCTGGAAGTGACCAATGAGAAACTAATGTCATGTAAATAGCCTATCGTTGGGAGTGGGGTGTGTTTGGATGTGGGTTTTGCGTGCTATTTAAACAGGACTGTTGCCCTGTTTTTTTAGTCCTGTTTCTGAAATCACTTAATAAAGTAGAGCTGTTCACTGCAATGTGTCCAAATATCGGTTGTAAGAATTTGGATTGCACCACTTCCAGAGGGCACAGATCTTTATAAAGGCAAAGATGGGAGCCATACATTAACTGGGCATCCACATTCCCCTTAAAAAACCTTAACTGTCACAGGAATATAAAATCATTTTGAAAAAAAAAAAATCTCAAAAAGGCTGAGGTCATTCTATGGGCATGATCAGTAATATGGACTGCTTGGGCTCTCTGTAACCTGATAGATTGGGAGACTACACCTAAGTATTTACAAGTGTTTACCTGTTCAATATTATGTCCTTCATTATGCCATATGCGTCTTTCATGCCTTTTGGTGAAGATGAGATCAAATGGCAAATCTAGCATAGCTGCTTGATTTAGATCTGGATCAAAGTGTGTGCGTACAGGGAGGGTGGGTTAGACCCTTCCCCAACTTGAAAGGGGGAGCTGTTGTTTGGCCCACTGGATACAATTGTGTGTAGTACATCAATATATATGTAGCCCATCAGTACCTGCAGTTAACGTTCCCTCTAAGCTCTGGAGTCTTGTGAGCAAAAATTCTATTCTGTGAGTTACTGGCAGGGCTATTTTGGGCAGGAACACACAGGAACGGAGTTCCGGCTGGCTCCTCATTTGGCCACGCCAAGCAGGAACTCATTAGCATAATAGGCCATGCCCAACAGCAGAAACTCATTAGGATTGGCTACATTTGGGGTGTGTGGCCTAACATGCAAAGGGGTTCCTGCTACAAAAAAAGCCCTGGGTTTTGACAACAAACAAAGTAAACAGAATAAGAAGCAAAAGGTGGGTGTGGCTGGATGACCACACTCCTGGCAATAGGGTGTGTGTGGCCTAACATGCTAATGAAGAAGAAGAAGAAGAAGAAGAAGAGTTTGGATTTATACCCCGCCCTTCACTGCCCAAAGGTGTCTCAGAGCGGCTTACAAACTCCTTTCCCTTCCCCTCCTCACAACAGACACCCTGTGAGGTAGGTGGGGCTGAGAGAACTCTAACACAAACTGTCTTTGAGAGAACAGCTGTGCCAGAGCTTGTGACTGACCCAAGGTCACATCAGCAGGTGCAAGTGGAGGAGTGGGGAATCAAACCCGGTTCTCCCAGATAAGAGTCCGCGCACTTAACCACTACACCAAACTGGCTCTCATTAGCATAATGAGCTGTGCCGTCTGGGGTATGGCCTAATATGCTAATGAGTTTCTGCTGGGTGTGGCCTATTATGCTAATGAGTTCCTGCTGGGCTTTTTCTACCAAAAAAGCCCTGGTTACTGGCATTAAAGTGGTGAGCGAGCAATTAGGCTACTGCATCAATTAGTTTGCTCTGGAGCCCTCCTTCCTGAGCTAAGAGGAAAACGTGTGAACCAGAGGCTAAAAAACTGTCACACTAACTCAGCTTAGAGGGAACACTGCCTGCAGTCTTCCTGTGGCTCCTGACAATGAGCCTTTAAGGGGAATGTGGTTGCCCAATTAATGCATGGCTCCCAACTTTGCCTTTGTAAAGATCTTTGCCCCCTGGAAATGGTGCAATCTAATAAGTCCAAATAAAATCAAAGGAGAGTGGAGCCACTGTCTCACTCAGCTGGAGATTACATAATAAATGGGACAACAATCTTATTTGCAAAGAGACAGAAAAATAACTTACTTTGGACTATTCCATTCCATTGTCCACTTTCCCCCCTTCCATCTGATCTTTTCTTTCATTTGTCTATACTCTCTCTCTCTCTCTCTCTCCCCCCCCCTTTCTCTCTGTCTTTCCATTTGTGCTTGCAGTGAACCAATTCAGTGATGGCTGTCAGAGCCTTTGGACTGATATGACCGACAAAATTAAAATGGCTCAAATGGCATTTATTTTTTTATAAATCTCGGTAAGAAAAGGCATAGTGGGTTAATTCTGGTTTATTAAAACCTCATCAAAAAAACGCACTCTCCCAAATCTCTAGAGATGGCAAAAATCTAGAGGCCTGCCTATTTAGCGCTGGAAAAATGCCAGATCAATAACAGGGGATTAAGTTAGGATTTACCTCTTTAAAGGTTTAGAAGGAGAAGATGAGGCAGAGCATCTTTGCTCATGTCCAAAATGCAAGTTGAATAATTCATCACACATAATATCCATAGCCCTAAAGAATTTAATGGAAAATTATGTAAAGATTACTACAGGTTATTCCGAAATCATTTTGTGGCATTCTTGTAGAAAATTGTATACCTCCTGAAGAACCCCCAAAAGAATTTTTTAAGGATATAATTTTTTAATAAAGTCTCTAGGTAATAGCCAGAACTTCAGGACAGTTGTATTCATTTTCAATAGCCGTATTAGTTTCAACCTATTAAAGTCCATTTTCTGTACGGCATTTTGAGGGAATTCTTTACAAACCACTCTTGATATCTGAGAACATGTTTCATATTCTTTAAATAAAGCACAACTGCAGATGAAATTAATATGCACTCTTGGGTTTTTCTTGGCATGTAATATATTCATCTTTCAAGTGGGACATGTACTTACAGGCGTGCAGTGAGAATAGCAAGGAATGTCTTTCTCTATCTTTTCCTTACTTACGTTCATTTTTTTGCTTAAGTGTATGAGTTGTTGCAGTGGGGGGTATTTTATTTCTGTGAGGGAACCATAGGAGGAGCCTCAGGGGAAAGGGATTTTTGAGAAGGGGCAAAGGAAACCATTTGGGTCCTGTGAGGAGAAGAGCATCACCTGAGAAGGAGATTCAGGAGAGCTGCAGCCTCTGGAGATCTGGAGCAGCACCAAGAATAGCACCAGGGCCACAGAAAGAGCCAGCCAAGCTGCAGCAAAGTCTGAGTGTGAGAGACTGGCAGAAGGCCTCAGAGACACTGTAAAAGACTCATCGCTTCTTTGGTCCCAACTTGTTGTGTTGCCAAAGTTTGAGTTTTATATTTATTTATTTAAAACATTTTTATGCAGCCTTTCCACCCAGTCAGGGTCTACAAGGTGGCAAACATAAAAAGATTTAAAAATTGTTAGACTGGAATTGGGCTGGAGTCTGGGGCTGTCTCCTTCTCCAGGGTTCTTTTAGTAGGGCTTGTCCTGGAGGAAGAACCTTCAAAGATAGCAAGAAGGGGGATTACCTCTCACGGGTTGCTTTAGGTGAGGTCTGGCCCTTCCTCCTTGGTTCTCCCAGGGTGCATTATTAAAGAGCTCCCTGGGGGTGGGATAATTCCTGCTTCATTCCCTTCCTCTGTCCTGGGGAATGGGCCTATGGGAGTGGCAGATCCTAGGCCCAATGGGCAGCTGCCTGTCTGGAATCCCATTACCCCTTGGAGGTAGGTGTGGGGGCAAGAGATCTGGCCCTGGTCAAAAATTGGTGCAATCTGTCAGGAGTTTGGACATGGAGGTCATGAATATTGCCAGGCTGATGTTTTTCCAGCTGATCTCCACACTTCAGAGATCAGTTCCCCTAGAGAAAAATGGCTGCTTTAGAGGGAGAGCCCTATGCTATCACATCCTCACTGAGCTCTCTCACCTCCCCAAACTCTGCCCTTTGCAGGCAATACTCCCCAGTCTCCTGGAATTTTTCGAGTTGGAGTTGGCAACCCTACCATCACCTCTTTCATTAACCAACCCAGATCCTGTCATTTCTTCCTCTACTAAGATTAATGGAAGAAACTGGGGTTAAATTTGCAAACAGATACCATCTCCTCTTAACTGACCTTCACGTGACCAGTTGTTAAGCCACTTTGTCCGGGGCATGCCAGTGAAAACATTCCTTGCAGACTGTGCAATGTCATGTTGTACATAAGGAACTGACAGAGCACATTGTAGGTAAAATCCATAACATTCTCTATTGCAAAAAGTCTTACTTCTTTTTAATGAGAAAAACAGATGTATCTGAAAAGGAGAGCCTGGCTATATTTGCAGAAATCACAGAAAAACTTGGACAGGAATTTATTGGCAACCACAATAATCAGATACAAATGATGACAGGACACCTGTACCTTAAATAGTTACACAGAAAGGTTTTTGGAAGGAACAATTTGGAATATGGAAAAGCTGCTCCTGCTGAAAGTCTTTTTTCTAGGTAGAGGCCTTTTCTGCACTGACAGCTTGATCCTGAGAATCCAAGGAGTCATGTCTTAAGGGTTGACTTCACAGTTGCATGCATTCCCTCTGCACTGGTTTTCCCCTCTGGTTTATTTGTGTATTCTGTATGCATTCTGTATCTACAAGTAAAACCCACATTTTTTGAGCTAACTAGCTACCAACCCCTCTCTATCCTTCCACCTGTGATTCTGCAAAAAGAAAGGGAAGGGAGGGGAAATTCAGACCCATACATGCAAGACTGACACATTTGGGAGCAGGGAATCCCCTAGTCCTTTATATTTACTGATTCCTTCTTATGTTCTCTCTGGATTTTTAAAAGTTTGGCTGAACAGGAGGACATGTTCTCTTTTGTCTTCGGAGAAGGAGGGAAAGAAAATAGAATGGGGAGGGAGTGTCAACCTAAAGAAAGAGAGGCAGACGCAGGGGAGGGGCAATGGGCAGTACTTAAATACGCACAGAAACAATTCTACTTTAGAAAGGATTAGCTATTTGAAAATGGATAAGAACAAAGAATTGCTGCAAAAGGAGCTTTGGTAGCTGCCAGGCAACAGTGTGCTGGAAGCGGTTTGAATGCAGATTCCTGTAAAACAAATGCAGAAACAAGAGAAAGCCCTGAAACAAAGCAAAAGTGACCAGGGCCGGCCCACCCACTAGGCAAATTAGACTATCACCTAGGGCGGGCCCTGGATGTGGGCACTGAACTGTGCCACCCTCCCTCTTGCCAAAAGCCCCCCATCCCTGCCAAAAGCCCTGCGTCGCATGTCCATTGCTGCCTCCAGCAGCCACCACCACCTCTTTCTTGACTGAGGCGCCCTGTGCTCACTTCCACTCTGGTATCCCTGCCCAGTGGCGCCCACCAAGGGGGAGCCTGAGCTGCATGGTGGACGCTGGAGAGGAGTGCTGGGGGAGGAGGGGGTGAGCCAGTGGCAGAGGGAGGGGGAGAGAATCCAGGCAGGCACTTCTCCTTCAGGGTGGCCACTGGGCAGGAGGGAAGAGAGCAGCCCAGAAGGGCTTCCAGTGCATTTGCATTCTGGTGCAAAAAACCCTGGAGCCAGCCCTGGTCCCATGTGCCCTGAAGGAGCCGAGGGCTATTCCCAACCACCGCAGCTGATCCCTGGGTCACATGTTGGCCCTCTCTCATCTCTCTGATCCCTTCCCGCACCAGTCCCCACAGCTCAGCCATGGCCTCGGTGCCTCTGCGCATGGTGCTGTTCACCGGCTGCTCCTCGGGCATTGGGCTGTGCATAGCCATGCAACTGGCATAGGATCCAGGCAGGTGCTTTCAAGGTGAGGCTGGGGCATCTTGAAGGGGGAGCATGCTGGGGGAGGGGGAGGCGCGGCTCTCAGCTGGCTGCGCACTCTCTCTGGTAGCCTGTGGTTGACAATTACAACAGCTTTCTTTTTTTCATAATTCTTTTTAGACGATAGAAAAGAAGAAAGGTATTCACATATGTAACACAACATCTTAATAAATCACGTTAATTACTTTATCTTTTTCACTTATTCCAATACTTATACCTTTTAAACTTTTGTCGTACATTTCCAACAATAAAGAACAAAGAAAAAAAAGTTCCATTCCTTATTATGACCACTTATTGTACAGCTTGTCAGAAAAGCATTGTTTTTAATAATAACTTTAACAATTTATCTTTCTCTCTCTCTATCTTACTGTTGTTATAGGTTATTTAGGATTATACCACCAATATTATCTTGTATTGTATCTATTTTAAACACCAAAAAGATCTCAAGGCGAAACATAGCAATCATGTGGAGTCCGCTGTCATGCTATATGATAATAAGAATTCTAAACCCAGATACCAACTACATTCTACATTTAACTCCTCATTCTTTCTCCTTATTAGTTTTGCATGGAGTATTTCCAAAATTAAAGACATAGAAGAAAGACAAAGGAAACTATTCATTTGCTATTCCAACACATTAGTATAGTCATTTTTTGCTAGCCTAGCCTTTGAAATTTGCCTATTTCTTTCTTGTTTTTACCCCTTTAGTGTCTTCATGCCCTCTTCCTCTCCTTAAACATCTGTTAGTATATTACACTGAATCATATTTCTTTAGGATTACCAATACCTGTTCACTTCAAATAGCTCATTAAATATTCTCAGGCTCTCCATTTCATCTCTTCCTACTATTATCTTTTGTTGGGTTAATCAGTGCCACAACCTCGCTATCTATACCCTTAACCTATCTATAAATATTCTAATGGACCATAAAATGGAAAGATACATACCCAAACATCAATTGTTAATAACAATCACATCTTTAACTTAACATAATCATTTCCATTAACTTTTCAGGTATTTAAGCATTCTCCAATTCCTCCCCTTCTACTCTTATCTCATATTGGTTTAGTCTTAATATCACTACCCAGCACATTATACCCTCAGCCTATCCATAGATATTCAGGAGGTAGATTCAAACAAGAACACAGAAACAGGTATCAATCTTAACTGCAATTACATCTGAAACACAGATCTAAATACCAATATCATTTATCCTTTTCTTTATCCTCTCTTTAAATGGTAAACCCAAAATCTCCCATGTTTTCTGCAGCATATTTTTTGATAATCATCAGCAGATGTCGTTTCTCTTTGTATACTCTCAGTTTAAGTTCCATCATTTGCCATTTCAGTTCCCCTAACTTAAGCTTCTTTTCTCTGTTCTCCCTGTAAATTTTCTTCAAGTCCCTTCTTACTCCCTTCTTAATCATCTTTGATATTTTTTTGCCTTGTTGCCATTTCACTTCCCCTGATTAAAGTATCATATTTCTATGATCTCTATTAGTTTTCTTTAAATCCCATATTGATTTCTTCTTAGACATCTCCATTGTTTTTCTGTATGGTCACTTTTGGGGAACTCTTTTTGCCCATTCCTTGCGTATTCTATTACATCTTTTAAATAATTCTTTTGATTAGTTGTATTCTCCGGTTTTTTCCTAGTTAGAGGCAAACTATCCTGTGTTGCCTGCCCTTGTAAACAATCCTGTTTCCCCTCGAGGTTCCATGGAGATTGTGAGAGCTCATCCTCATTTTGCATGACTGGCTGTGTATTGGGGGATTTTTCAAAGAGACTTTTACAAGCCATTTCTACTGCCTGATGAATTTCACCAAGTAGTAGTTTACGAAATTGTTCCACAGTGAGACTCCAGATTTCTTTACTTTGAAAATCCTCTGTGTCCTCAGCTTCTTCTACTGCAGTTTCCTCCATCTCAACTATAAAAGCCATTTTCTTATTCTGCCACAGCACTGGACTCTCCACCTTTAATTACTCTTATATTTCCAAATGCAAATACTGCCATACAACACCAACTCACTCCCATTCAATCGCATGTCCCGACAAATATAATTTCTTGTCCCTCAGCTACAATTTTCTGTATCATTTTAAACTCCTGTCCTCTTCTTAGCCACTTTATTTTCCCAAATTTGGAGTTGTTCATATAGGGCAGTGGTGGGCAAACTGCGGCTCGGGAGCCACATGCGGCTCTTTCACACATATTGTGTGGCTCCCAGCAGGGCGGCTGGGGAAGAGAAGGGGAGGCATGCATTTGATCCCTTCCTCCCTCCCTCCCCTGTCCCTCCTATCTATTTGCTTTCTTTGTTTCTCTCTCTCTCTCTTTCTTTCCACCTCTTTCATTCTTTCTTTCCACCTCCCCCTCTTTCTCTCTCTCTTAGACAAATAAATATCATTGGACAAATAAATATCATTATCAATATCTGTTTTTACCCCTTTTGTTTTTATTTTTGGCAGTCTCATTTAATGGTAATAAAAAGCAAATCTGCATATTTTCTAAATAAAAATGTGCACGTAATATTTGTTCATGTCTTGCGGCTCTCAATCATCTGAAATTTATTCTATGTGGCTCTTACGTTGAGCAAGTTTGCCCATCCCTGATATAGGGTCTTAACATCAAGGTCATCACCATTCCAAAATTGAAAATGAACGTACTCACATTCTTGCTGTTGTGTTTAGTATTCTTTTTTTAAAAAAAACCTGGAGGTTGCCGCTATGACGAACATGGCTCCACTCCCTGTTCTTGCTTCAGGATGCTCTCTGCTACAACCCACAGCCACTGCTCCTGGGAAAGCTGAGCAAGTTCTCTGCAGTGGGGCCCTTGGATGACCAAGGAGTAAAAGGAGTAGTGAAGGATGATAGAAATGGCTGAGAAGCTGAATGCATTTTTTTGCCTCTGTCTTCACTGTGGAAGATGAGAAGTGCTTGCCCACTCCAGAAGCACCGATTTCGGGAGGGGTTTGAAAGACCTGAATCAGATTGAGGTGACAAGAGAGGAAGTCCTCCAACTGATGGACAATTTAAAAACTAATAAATCACCAGGCCCAGATGGCATTCATCTGAGAGTTCTGAAAGAACTCAAATGTGAACTTGTGAATCTCCTTACAAAAATATGTAATCTTTCTTTAAAATCTGCCTCCATTTCTGAGGACTGGAAGGTAGCTAATGTCACTCCCATCTTTAAAAAGGGCTCCACGGGAGATCCGGGAAATTACAGGCCAGTCAGTCTGCCATTGATACCGGGTAAGTTGGTGGAAACTGTTATTAAGGAAAGAATTAGTAGGCGCATTGATGAACAAAACTATTGAGGCAGACTCAGCATGGGTTCTGTAAGGGAAGATCTTGTCTCACTAACTTGTTAGTATTTTTTGAGAGAGTGAACAAACATGTGGACAAGGGGGACCCAATTATTTACCTTGACTTCCGGAAAGCTTTTGATACAGTTCCCCATCAAAGGCTCCTAAGTAAGCTCAATAGTCATGAGATAAAAGGACAAGTCCTCTTGTGGATCAAAAACTGGCTTATAAATAGGAAACAGAGAGTGAGTATAAATAGGAAACTTTCTCAGTGGAGGATGGTAAGCAGTGGGGTACCACAGGGATCAGTTTTCGGTCCAATGCTTTTTAACTTGTTTATTAACGATTTAGAATTGGGAGTAAGCAGTGAAGTGGCTAAATTTGCAGATGACACAAAGTTGTTCAGGGTGGTGAAAACCAGGGAGGATTGTGAGGCACTCCAAAGGGATCTGTCGAGGATGGGTGAGTGGGCGTCAACATGGCAAATGGGGTTCAATGTGGCCAAGTGCAAAGTGATGCACATTGGAGCCAAAAATCCTAAATATAAATACACGTTGATGGGGTCTGAACTGGCAGAGACTGACCAAGAGAGAGATCTTGGAGTCGTAGTAGATAACTCAATGAAAATGTCTAGACAGTGTGTAACTGCAATAAAGAAGGCCAATGCTATGCTGGGGATTATTAGGAAAGGAATTGAAAACAAATCAGCCAGTATCATCATGCCCCTGTATAAATCATTGGTGCGACCTCATTTGGAATACTGTGTACAGTTCTGGTCGCCACACCTCAAAAAGGATATTATAGCACTGGAAAAAGTGCAGAGAAGGGGAACTAGAATGATAAAAGGGTTGGAACACTTTCCTTATGAAGAAAGGTTAAAACGCTTGGGGCTCTTTAGCTTGGAGAAACGACGGCTGAGGGATGACATGATCGAGGTTTATAAGATTATGAATGGGATAGAGCAGGTTGAGAAAGAAGTACTTTTCTCCCTTTCTCGCAATACAAGAACTCGTGGGCACTCCATGAAATTGCTGAGCAGTCGGGTTAGAACAGATAAAAGGAAGTACTTCTTCACCCAAAGAGTGACTAACATATGGAATTCACTGCCACAGGAGGTGGTGGCGGCTACAAGCATGGACAGTTTCAAGAGGGAATTAGATAAACATATGGAGCAGAAGTTCATCAGTGGCTATTAGCCACAAGGTATAGATAGGAACTCTCAGTCTGGGGCAGGTGATGCACTCTATTCTTAGTGCTGGGGGGGGGAACAGTGGGAGGGCTTCTAGTGTCCTGGCCCCACTGCTGGACCTCCTGATGGCACCTGGTATATTTTGGCCACTGTGTGACAGAGTGTTGGACTAGATGGGCCATTGGCCTGATTCAACATTGGCTTCTCTTATGTTCTCTTATGTTCTTATGTTCACCCCAACCTCTCTTCGGGAAGTTGGGTGAAGTTCGTTCGGTCACAAGTACCCCGAACGTCAAAATAGAAGAAGGGAAGGAAGGAGGCGATCAGGAGAACCAGGATGCTAGCAGCTCCCCACCTTTTGCCTCAGTCACTAGGAGGGACATATGTGAAAATAGATTCAGGGAGGTAGCCATATTGGCCTAAAGCAGCAAATTTGAGACCAGTGGCACCTTTAAGACCAACAAAGTTTTATTCTGGGTATAAGCTTTTTTGTGCAGGCACACTTCTTTAGATACATTGAAACAGAAGTCACCAACCATTACATATAGGTAGAGGATGGGGCGAGTGTTCCCAGGAAGGGCTAATTAGAGTCAAGAGCAATAAATATAGCTAAGATTGGATGAAGGCAATCAGTAAGATCTGTGAATAGCAGCAAAGTAGCATATGGCATAATAAAAGAGTTTACAAACAGATGTGAGAGCTGAATGACATTAGCATGTCTAGTGAGATAAGAAATCATCATCTCTGTTAAGCCCTGGGGGTTCCATTGTCCTGTGTGTTGTAATAACTTGTAACTCAGCAATCTCCCATTCTAGTGTTTCTGAAATTCCTTTGCAATAAAACAATATAACAGATGAAGAAGGTAATTGTTACTCTGCTAGCCCCCTTTTTTGGTATATATATCTTTATTTCATATACAAAGACAAAACAGACATAATAAAAATACGGGGTGAACATTCCAAATCTTATCCGATAAGTTTGCCTTATCTATGCTGTTCATTACATGTTCATATACCTTTTCAATAGTGTCACTTTTTACAGGATGATAAAATTTTCATACATATCTTTCTTCAAGTTTTAATTATATGTCGTATTTAGGTTATCATAGTTTCCAATCCAATTATAAAATTTTGACCAAGTGTTCTCAAATACCTGTTCTGTTTGATTTTTCAAAAATAACGAAAGTTTATCAATTTCTGCTATTTCCAATATTTTGTTAATGGTTTCACTTTTAGTTGGTAGTTCTGTTCTCTTCCAATATTTGACATATAGTATTCTAGCAGAGGTAACTGCATGCAATATAAAATATGAATCATTTTTTTCATATCAATCCAGCATTATATTCAACAAAAATAGTTCTGGGGTAGAGGGAATGGAGATTTTTAGAGTTTTTAAAATCATTTCGTGTATCCAAACCCAGAACCTTTTAGCTTTTTCACATTGGAATATGGAAAAGAGACCCTACTTTAGTTTGACATTTCCAACATGTATTAGGACACTTTGGATCAATTTTTGACAAAATATCAGGGGTAACATTTTATTTTATTTCTATTTTATTAGTTCAATTTATGCCCTGCCCTCCCCGCAAGCAGGCTCAGGGAGGCTTACATTAGTTGGTACCCAGTACCATAAAACCATATACAAAGATCAAAACATTTAAGCATAAATATTAACATTAGCCAATTAAGCATTAAGACATTAAAACAATCCAATAATTAAAATGCTAATGATGGTATCATCTTTCGTCAAATGAGATGGCATACTAACAGTTGTTTCCAATTTAGTGATCTTCAGCCTAGCGCGATGATATAATATGATCTCCAAACCAGAGCCGACCCATAGACACAGATATTGGTGGTGGTGGTGTGGCGGCTCCTAATTGAAAGCCTAGTAGAAGACCTCCATCTTGCAGGCCCTGCTGAATTGCAAAAGGTCCCGCAGGGCCCTGATCTCTTCCAGGAGCTCATTCCACCAGTATGGAGCCACCACTGAAAAGGCCCTGGCCCTGGTGGCAGCAACCCTGGCATCCTTGGGGCCTGGAATGGTCAGTCAATGTTGTGTTCCTGACCGTAGTGCTCTCTGGGGTATATATGGGGAAAGGCGGTCCCGCAGGTATGTCAGACCCTAGCCATATAGGGCTTTAAAGGTCAGTACCAGCACCTTGAAGTGAATTTGGTATGCTATTGGCAGCCAGTGCGGTGCCTTCACCACAGGCTGGATGTGCTCTTGTTTAGGGAGGCCCATTACAAGCCTGGCCGCAGCATTCTGCACTAGCTGCAGCTTCCGGATTTGCGACAAGGGCAGCCCCATGTAGAGAGTGTTACAGTACTCTAGTCTCGAGGTGACTATCGCATGGGTCACTGCAGTCAGGTCATTGTGGTCAAGGAAGGGAGCCAATTGCCAAATCAGCCGAAGATGGTAAAAGGCCGGCTTAGCAGTGGCTGCTATCTGGGCCTTCATTGTTAAGGAGGCATCCAGGAGCACTCCCAAACTCCTAACCTCCAGTACTGGCACCAATGGTGCCCCACCGAAGATCAGGAGTGGGAACCCCACCCCTGAGCAGCCCCAACTCAGGCAAAGGACCTCTGTCTTCACCAGGTTCAGCTTCAGCTGACTCAGTCTAAGCCACCCAGCCATGGCTTGCAGGGCCCAGTCCAGGTCTTCCGGTCTGGAGTCCGACTGGCCGCCCAAAATCAGATAGAGCTGGGTATGATCAGCGTACTGATGACAGCCCAGCCCATGCCTCTGGGCAATGTGGGCAAGGGGGCGTATATAGATGTTAAATAACATTGGGGACAGCACTGCCACTTGAGGCACACCACATTCCAGCAGGTGTTTCCTGGACTGCTGTTCCCTTAGTGCCACCCTTTGTCCCCGACCCTGGAGAAAGGAAGCAAGCCATTGCAAGGCAAGCCCCTGAATCCCCATGTCGGCAAGGCGGTGGGTCAGCAACTGATGGTCGACCATGTCATACATGGCCGACAGATCTAACAACAACAGTACCACCACACTGCCCCGATCCAGATGCCTCTGGAGGTCATCCGTCAAAGTGACCAACACCGTCTCTGTCCCGTGTCCCGGGCAGAAGCTGGACTGGAAGGGATTTAATACAGAAGTGTCATCCATGAAGCCCTGCAACTGTATCACCACCACCCTCTCAATTAATTTGCCCAAATAGGGCAAATTGGAAACTAGCCGATAGTTGGCCAGATCCAAAGATGTTTTTTTCAGAAGAGGGCAGACCATCGCTTCCTTGAGTGCCCCTGCAAACTGCCCCTCAGAGAGGGACTTGTTGATAATTTTCCTCAGGGTACTTTGGAACCCTTCATGGCCAGCTTTAATAATCCGAGAAGGGCACGGGTCAAGTCTGCACATGGTTGGGCGCACAGCTACAAGCAATCTGTCGACTTCCTCCAGGCTGAGCAGGCTGAAATGGACCAAAACTGAAAACAAGGACATACAAGGGGCCTTGAGCTCACTCAGTGTTTCAAGTGTGGTGGGGAGGTCGTGGTGGAGTGCCAAGACTTTATTCCTGAAGAAGCTTGCAAATGCCTCGTAGCTGATATCCAGTTCCCTAGTGTTTGGTCTGCCTTGTGGCAGAGCTGTTATGGACCAAATTGTTCTAAACAATTGGGCTGGGCATGAGCTCATGGACACAATCGTAGTTGCATAGAACTCCCTCTTTGCGACTTTGACTGCCATCTCATAGGATCTCATAAACATCCTATACTATCTGTGAAACATTTTGTATATGTTTTCTTTATATGTTGTTGCTCTTGTGATTTTTAAGTTTCTTTCCAGATTTGTGCCCACTGGTCTAGTTCTATATTATGGCCCAAATTTTGTGCCCATTTTACCATAACTCTCTTAACCGTTTCATCATGCATTGTATCTTCTAGAAGTAAGTTATACATTTTTCTTATAAATTTCTGATCAGTGCCCATTAAAATTTGGTCTATTTCCAAATAATTTGCATAGAGGCATATTAATTTGTCTTTACTATATCTGGATTCAATTTGGACCCTTTCCCACCAATTATTCCTTTGTACTGTTTTTAGCTCCAGGTGCATATTTAACAATTCTTGGTATCTTATGACGTCTCCTTCTTGATGAACAGTTGGATTTGTGAATGCTTCCAGAGGTGCCACCCATCTTGGGGTCTTGGTGTAAAAACCCTTCCTTGTTTGTTCCCAAACTTTCAATAACGAGGCCCTGAGCCAATGCTGCTTGAAATATTCATGTCCATTGGCTTTCCTGTACCACGCAAATGTTTGCCATCCTAAAAGTAAATCATGGCCTTCTAGTTTCAACAGTCTAGTGTACTCTAGGACTATCCAGTCCTTGATCCAAGCCAAAGATGCTACTCTGTAGTATAAGGGCCAATTTCAAAGAGCACAGCCACCTCAAAATCTTGCATCACTTTGAGTTTGATTCTTGGCTTTTTTCTTTGCCAGATGAATTGTGTTGTAATTTTATCTAGGTCTTTAAAGTAGCTTTGATTTTGTATTATTGGGATTGTTTGAAAACGAAATATCAACTTTGGAGGTATGTTCATTTTAATAGTGGCTATCCTTCCCATTAAAGATATCTGGAGATCTTTCCATTATTCTTTCTTTATCTCTTTTAATAGTTCCCTGTAGTTATCATCCATTAACAAGCTACATTTATTTGTTATATTTATTCCTAGGTATTTGACCTTCTTTTGTATCTCAAAGCCAGTAAGTTCCTGTAGGTGGGAGGCTTGTGTCTTTGTCATATTTTTAATTAGCATTTTTGGTTTTTTATAGTTAATTTTGAAACCTGACATCTCTCCATATTCTTGTTGGGGGGGGGGGTTGGAGTATCCTGTAGTTCAAGAGTGACAGGATTATGGTCTGCGAATGTAGCTGGGAATATTTCTGCCTCTATTATGTCATTGGTTATTGTGGCTGAAATCCAAGACCAAGAATTGTGCCTTGTGGAGTAGAATGTGTAACCTTGTTTGTTGGGATTTCTCGCCCTCCATGCATCTATATATTGGTTTTCTTCCATTCATTTATAGAATACTAGAGGTAGTTCTTGCCTGTGTTGCATTTTGTTCCTGTTCGGCCTTCTGTCTAGGGTTTTGTCAAATACCACATTAAAGTCTCCAATTACACAAAGCTCATCGTGGTCAAATCTAGCGATCAGTTCTTGTAAAACTTCTCTTGGTGTTGATGTGGGGCATAAATGTTTATAAGAAGAGTCTTCTTCAGTTATCTTTGTATTTGTACTAGAAGGATTCTTCCATCTTCTGAAGCATGTAGAAGCTCTGGTTGAAGATGCTCTTTAACGTATGTTGCTACACCTCTTTTCTTCTTCTCCTTATCAGCGGCAATGAAGGTTTTGCCAAGATTTTTCATTTGGAGATATTTTGGGTCTGCCACTTTTATATGTGTCTCTTGAAGACAAATAATATCAAAGTTAATTTTTTTGAGTTGGTGGAAGATTCTTTGTCTTTTCTGAGGAACATTCAGGCAATTAACGTTTACTGAGATTATTATTTTTTCTTATTCATCTTGAGGCTCAGTCTGTGGTTCTTTGTCCTGTTCATCTCTCTTTTGTTTCCTTGTATATATCTTTGATGTTGGAATCTTTGGGACTTTCTTTAACACCATTTTTCCCCCAGTTCTGGGTACTGTCTTGGTGTTCATTGCTGAGACTCTCTGGAATTCATATTCCTCTTCCCCTTGTTCTTCTAGATGTTCTTGGGTTCCCTCTTCCCTTCCAAGCTCTGTTTCATGTTTTTTGGAGGAAATTTTCTTCTTTAAAGATCAAGTTGATTTTAATCTTTTTCCCCTTGTAGACAAAGGTGATACCTTATGGGAGTAGCCATCTATACGAGATTTCATTCCTTCTCAAAATTGTTGTCAGTTCTTGATATTCCTTTCATTTTCCCCTAATTTTCCAGGGGATTTCTTTTAATATTTTTATTTCTGTGTTCTCTAGATAAAGAGGTGTTTTATTTGAAATGTTTAAGATTTCTTCTCTTAGTGTTCTCCTCTGCTAGACCCTTCAGCCACCTGAATGTGGAGCCTGAGAGTCTACGCCTTCCACTTCCATGGATTTTCCCTAGCAGCAGGTGAAGCGTGTGCCTGTGCAATTTTTGAGCTGCAGCAATTGGGACAGAAGTGTTATGGAGCAGCTGGGGTTGTCTTGGTACCTACTATCTTTTGCTAGGCTAGTGAAGATCTTGAATTTGGTAGGGATTACATGCTTAGTCAGAAGAAAGAGACTGACACAGGTAAATGGTGTAAACTAAGGGCAGATTTATTTAACTATTAATTCTGCAATATAAACTACAACTGGCAAGGGCTGCAACAACCATCAGGCAAAGAGATCCCCAGATCCCTTTCCCTACCTTAGACGGGGTGAACCACTAAGCCTCTGGTGCAAGCCGACCACAACATGGTTTTTGCCAGGTGGCAGACATGCTAACACCCCACCATGAGCCCACCACCTCTAGCTGCAGAGCATGAGGGGAGACCCAGCCTGAGGTGTCTAACAGGCCACCCACAGTCCCCATCCGAAGCCCATACCAAGGAATGGTTCGTGCACGGTGCACCAACCCCCAAACAAGAAGGGGATCTGTCACTTGGTGTTCCCCCTCATACCAGAAACAGGCCAGATTTCCACCAACCTATTTAACAGCACCACCCAGAGCCAATTCCCCAACCTCAAAGACAGTGTGAGGCAGGCAAAAACACCCCCCTTTCCTGGCCAATCCAAAAGGGGGGGTATAGCCACAAGGTATAGATAGGAACTCTCAGTCTGGGGCAGGTGATGCATTCTATTCTTGGTGCTGGAGGTGGCAGCAGTGGGAGGGCTTCTAGTGTCCTGGCCCCATTGCTGGACCTCCTGATGGCACCTGGTATTTTTGGCCACTGTGTGACAGAATGTTGGACTAGATGGGCCATTGGCCTGATTCAACATTGGCTTCTCTTATGTTCTTAGGGGCAAAAAAATCCTACCCGGCCCCATATTGGTGGCCAGCAAAAGCACACATTGTCTAGGGAGGGAGGGCAGGCCAATTGCAAACAAACTGCCCAGATGAACACTGTGTCCAGCCCAGCTGAACATTGGAGGTTCCATATCTACATATTAGTTATTGTTACAACATACCACCTCAGTTCTTCCAGGGGACA
This sequence comes from Gekko gecko, assembly GCA_029375565.1. NCBI lineage: Eukaryota > Metazoa > Chordata > Lepidosauria > Squamata > Gekkonidae > Gekko > Gekko gecko. Next base: position 65,438,079 of record JAPDNY010000001.1, on the reverse strand, counting down.
TATTCTTGCAGAAGGTTGCTTCCATGTGTCTTTCCCAAATTCTCAGATTCAAATGTGAGCTACAATCCATCTGCCAGTCCATCTGGTTATACTGCACACAGATAGCCCTGTCAGATAACCAATCATAGCACCAATCAGTTATCCTGGAAGTGGTACAGCTGGCTGGATTTAGCTGCCTCTCACCACCAAAGGCTGATTGGCATGGCTGCCACTTATCTGACAATGCTGCATATGTGCAGTTGGACAAGGAACTGACTTCTCCACTTAAATTCAAATCCAAAAATACCCCCAAAACTCATTTGCCAAAAAAAAGGAAAAGATACCAGCCATGGTACCAGAGAAGTACTGTTCATGCGCTCTGAAGTAAACAAGCAGTTGGCTAAAGACCTTGGATGATACTACCAATTAAAAAATGGGTGAATCCAGTGCCACTGCAGTATTCCGGGAACAGCATCCTTGAACTATAAATGCTTATACCATTATTCTGACCACAAATATTTTAGGATTAAACATTCAGAGAAATGGATTACAATGTCTAGTAGTGGCAGATTTTCAGTAGCAGTGATGACTCAGCTGCAATTAGACATTCTTACGTTGCAAAGAGAAAATGATTTCACCACTTTCTGTCTCCTGGAAGTGCTTATGAAATAAATTTTTCTGGCAGCATTCACTCTCTACACTCACTCTTCCTTTTCCTTATCTTTTCCCGTCTGCAGAGAGGACAGTAAACTTAACTGAGAAAATGGGCATTCATTGGCACTCCAAGCACAATGATTTCAATGAGACTCACTTCCATGTAAATTTCCTAAGGATATCAGCCTAAATTTCCATTTCATAAGTTATATTCATTATACATCACAATATTGTCAATCAACACAATCACAATCAACAATAGAACTATCTGCTATGCTCCAGAGAGCTCCATTCACAGAAGGCTAGCAGCTGATGTATTCAGACATATATTATAGTGTACAATGTACAATGCTACATCTGTTCTCATTAATGCTGGTAGACCTTTTGGGCTGGGGTGTCTGCTACTGGACAGCTGCTCGGATGCCACCCCACATAATTTGGTTGCGGGTTTGGAGGCCATTGTGCGGTGGTTAAAAAAGAGTAGACTGAGACTGAATCCAATAGACAGAGGTTCTGTGGCTGGGGGTGAGTGGGTCAGGAATGGGGCTTAGACTTCCCACTTTTGACGGGGCACCACTAGTGCTGGCACAATCCATCAGGAGTTTGGGTGTGATCCTGGATGCCTCCTTAACTGTGGAGGCCCAAGTCACAAATATTGCCCAGCTGCTATTTTTCCATCTATGCCAAGCTCAGCAATTAGCCCCTTTCCTGTCACACCTTGACCTAGCCACTTTAATCCATGCAATGGTCACCTCCAGGCCAGACTACTGTAACTCCCTGTACTCTGGCCTGCCCTTGAGACTGACCCAGAAGCTCAAGCTGGCTCACTATGTGGTAGTGTGACTCCTGATGGAAATGCCATGTGGCAGCACACATACAACCTGTGCTGCACCAGCTTCACTGGATCCCAGTGGAATACCAAGTCAGGTTCAAGGTTTTGGTATTGACCCTCAAGGTCTTGAGTGGTCTGGGATCTGTATATCTTTGGGACTGCCTCCTCTGGTATGTCCCCAGGAGAGCATTATGTTCCATGGTGAACAATCTACTGGGGCATATGGCTGTCCTCAACCAGAGCCAGAGTTTTTTCGGCCCTGGCTCTGACCTGGTGGAACTCTCTGCCAAATACCACCAGGGCCCTGTGGGACTTAATGTAATTCCACAGGGCCCGTAAAGCAGAGATGTTCCACCAGGCCTTTGGTTGATGACAGCAATTGCTTCCACCATGGCTGGCACCCTCCTGTTTCTCTCCATCACTTCACTTCAGCCCCCCTCCTTGCCATGCCAACGAGATGGCAACACAGTCCAGAGTGGGCTTATGAAGAAAATTACAGACACCATCTGAAATTGTTAATTGATTATTGTTTTTATTGATTGTAACATTGCTTTTAATTTTGTTGTACAATGCCCAGAGATTTGTGTATACAGATATTGGAGGATTTATAAATCCAAAATATAAATAAATAAAAATAGACACCATCTATAGCTTGGTGCAAATGTTTACAAAGTAATCTCATTCACCCCTGAACCCCAGTTCAGAAAGGTCTGAATCTTCTGTAAAGTTATTGACTAGTCAGATTAAAAGTTTGTGGCTGCTCTTGACAAACTCATTGACTGGGGAAGGCTGTGGTTCACGTGTATGTGACAGGACACAGGTTCAATCTCTAGCTTAAGGTATCAGTTACTGGAAAAAACCAAGGGCCAGTTCACCACCCAATCAACCCCTGGTGGTCGCTTGGCATGCCAGACTGGTAAGGGGAGACAGGATAAGATGAGGTCACAGTTGTGGCTTGTGCCTTTCATCAACTGCCTCAGCATCACCACTCTCTAGAGACCAGGGCAGGCTGCAGAACATCCTGGCCCATGTTGGGGCAAAAGGTCAGTCTTCTGCCACTTCTGCCAGGAGTCCAAAGGGGGTTGCAATGTTCCTCTTCTGCAGCCCATTTCAGGCCATGCTCGGGTGGCATGGGAAGAGAGGCATTCCTTCTCCCATATGGCTGTCACTGAGAGGTACAAGGGTGACTGCAGAGGAAAGTGTTTTGGATTCTGTTGGGGCAAGCAATGTTGCTGCTGCCTTGGAGTCCAAGACATTTACTGTGCACCCCACATTTGACCCTTCCAAGGCAGATTGCAAGGAGGATGCTTGGGGCAGCTCAGCAGCTTGACATGATATTGGCACCATTGCCTATTGCAGTATATGAGTCCAGATTATATTAAACTTCAGCAGCAGATGGAATTTTTGCTCTACTGCTGTGATTCAACAGTAAGCATTCCTAGTCTGCAACTCAGAGCCCTTCTCATCCCAGAGAGCCAAAAGCCACATGTCTGAGTCACTAAGGAAGAAAATAAAGTAACAGATTCAATTGGCCAGCCACTGTGGTTTTGAAAGTAGTAAAAACTGCACATCAGCACACAATTTCAGTGGTAGCCAATACAAAGATTTGAGGTTAGGAATGACATGTCAAGCCTGGCTATATCCAGTGAAAGCTTGATTCAGCTTAGCTATGTGCTCAGGAAATAAGCTCTAAAAAGTTCAAATACAAACATTCTGACTTTCTTCCTAATCAATTACTCATTATAATCATTGCATTTTTCATTTTTATTTGAAGGAGTCAGGTAAAACTAGGAAGCTTTGAGAAAATGGCAAACAAGAAAGAAGCTCAGGCCCTATACATTTTGGGAGATTCACTTCTACTGCTAACTGGCATTTATATCCCATTATCTTCTTAATATTTAGGAAAAGAAATATGTGATTTGATGTCAGTGCTTGCCCAACTCCTACATGGCTGCCAGTGACCAGGAGGGGAGAAAGAGAAACACTGAGTACAATGGCAGTGTATTATACATGTCACACCATGTTACTGGGGGACAAACAGTAAGGACAGGGGCTGGCGGTGTCTATAAGTCTCTATACTATTTAGTTCAGTCTTCAGGATTTTGGGCAAGCAAGGATAATTCAGTCTGCTGAATTCCATGTCACATAATCCTAGAACTTGTGGTCACTCCATTAAGCAGATATCAAGACAGACAAAATAAATTACTTCTAGGGATGTTGTGAATCTTTCCACTAATGTGTTCAACAGTTGAACTTACCCTGATCAAACGTGCTGATCAGACATGAACCAATCACCCAGGCTGAATTCAGACTGGCAATTTGCCCCGCTATAGCCATGTTTCAGCCACGTTTCCCAAGCGGATTAAAGGGGGTGTTCACACAGGCACATCTGCCTGGCATTCCCCACCTGTAGGCAACCTGGGCTGTTCTGCTTCGCTTCCAGGATTAAAAGATACCCGTTGAAAGTAGTAGCAAATCCCGGAAAGTGCCTTTATCCCACTGCATTCCACTTCCCAGAAGTATGAACTCAGCCGAAAAGCCAGGAGCAACCCGTGTTGTGCATAAGGCAGCAGTGATATGATTGACTGTGCTCCACTCTACTGCCCAATTCAGTGCTGGCACAATGGAATCCTCCCCAAATCGGCTGATGCCTGTGTGTGTATGAGCGCATGAGCGCATATGCGCTCATGTGCTCATACACACATAGGAACCAGCCGATTTACCAGGAAAAATTTGTTTACAGCCATGCCTCTGGGCCAGCAGTCTGAACGCTCCCACGCACCTCCTCCCGGTATGCTCCCACATCAGTCAGCCCCGTGTGACAGGGGAAACCTGGAACAGTTTGTTCCGGGGCTTTTTTGCCACGACTCGCTCCCACTTCAAACTGCCAGTCTGAACTCAGCCCCAGTTTGTTTGGTTCATGCTAAATAGATGCAAACACTTGTCAACAGGGTTTTTTTTTTAAAGAGGTGCTAGAACTCTCAAGAGGGTAAATGAAGCTTTCAATTTGTATTCAGAAAAGTCATGAACTTTTAAACATTTTAAAAAGAATTTTGTCAGAGAGGTTCTGGAACGCCGTTCTGGCGCATTCCCCCAGAGAAAAAAAAGCCTGCTTGCCAAGAAGATTTGCACTGGGTTTTTGGAAAACTGCACATGTGCAGAGATATTGCCAGTTCAAACTGAGCAATAGCCATTGGCGTCACTGGTTGGGATGCCAGCCTCCAGGTAGGACCTGCGGATCCCCCCAAATTACAGCTCATTTCCAGTCTACAGAATTAGTTCTCCTGGAAAAAATGGATGCTTTGGAGGGTTGGCTGTATGGTATTGTACCCTGCTGAGGTCCCTGTCCTCCCTGGGCTCCATCTCCAAATCTCCAGGAGTTTCCCAACCTGGAGCTGGCAACCCTGCCCTCATCCCCCACCAGTGGTCAGGGGGAACCTGGTGACACTAGCTCACTAGGGACTACTTCAAAACCTGAAAGGTAGGATATTTTTTAAAAAAATACAGCTTTTATTTATCATTGGTTTATACGAGTTGTGACTGACTTAATTCTCTAGTTAAACAATTGTCTCCAGTGGAGCAGTTATGCAGCAAGGATGGGGGGCCATGTGAGAACACACAAGCACAAAAAGCCAGTGGCACTGTACTACATGGCTAGAGGAAAGAAAGGGAAGAAACCTGTCAAATAGCTATGAACAGTTGAGCAGATCATTGAAAGACCAATTCCCCATTTGCAACCAGCAAATAGGATGTAAGCTGAACTGGCTGGCAGGTATTCTAGCATCCCTAATTACTACTTTATGCTATACACTAGGAGTAAGGCCCATTGTGGAAATAAATACAGCGAGCTCTAGAAAGAGGCTCTGGGAGTGTGCCCTGACTTTGGGCACACAGTGTGAATTTGCTGTGGCAACCTCAGCAGGGTATAATGACAGAGACCACCATTTTCTCCAGAGGAACTGATCCCTGCTACCTGAAGAGCATTTGTAGTTTTGAGTGATCACCAGCCCTCACCTGGAGATTGGCAACAATGGTTCCCCGTGAGGGACTGGCTGGTTTGGAGGGTAGAGTCTATGGCATTGTACCCACCCCTCTTCAAACCTCACCATCTCCAGGCTCTACCCCTCAAATCTCCAGAAATTTCCCAGCCTGGAGTTGCCAACCCTATCTCCCTCCCTGCCAATTGTCAACCTACCGTTATCTGCCCCCTGACTTCAGCTTTCCATCTCCTTCCCCCCTCCCTCCTGGAGAGCAGTTGTAATTCTGACTGATCTCCAGCCCCACCTGGAGATTGGCAACAATGGTTCCCCAGGATGGAATGGCTAGTTTGATGGGTGGAGCCTATGGCACTGTACCTGTCTGAGGTCCCACCCGTCCTGAAACCTCACCCGCTTCAGGCTCCATGCCTCAAATCTCCAGAAATTTCCCATCTGGAGTTGGCAACCCTATCATGACTGGCCCCAATGAGTTTTCTCTCAAAGGCCAAAACAGGTGACAGGACCAAGCTTGGTTGCCTACCAACAGGCACTGAGGGGAAAGTAGGGTTGCCAGCTCTAAGTAGGGAAATACCTGGAGATTTGGGGGGTGGATCCTGTGGAGGGCAGCATTGGGGGGGGGGCAGAATGACTCAGCAGGGTATAATGCCATAGGGTCTGCCCTCCAAAGCAGCCATTTCTCCAGAGGAACTGATCTCGGTCATCTGGAGATCAATTGTAATAGCAGGAGATCTCCAGGTCCCATCTGGAGATTGGCAACCCTAGGGGAAAGACAGCTGCACAGCAGGGGGTGGAAGAGAATGGTTTGATGGCCACTGGGCCAAGATTGGCAACAATAGTTCCCCAGGAGAAAATGGCTGGTTTGGAGGGTGGAGTCTATGGCACTGTACCTGTCTGAGATCCCACCCCTCCTCAAACCTCACCCTCTCTGGGCTCCACCCCTCAAATCTCCAGGAATTTCCATACCTATAGTTGGCAACTTTATCTCATCCCCTCTCAGCAGCCTCTTCCTAGGCAAAATTCTGTCTTTCTCAGTAGCAGGGAGCAAAGCAGTTTACTTCATTCTTTTTGGCTTTGTGATCTGTACAGCAACCCTGTAAGGCAGATTAGGCAGAAAGTCTCCGGCTGGTCCAAAATCATCCAGGCAGTTTCCATAGGGATGCTCCTGCTGAACAGGAGCAAGCAGCCAGGCCTAGGGTTGCCATTGCCAACAAAGACAAATTGATGCAAAGGAGGATGGAAAAGTCTCCATATCTCTATTTTGCCTTCAATTGGTTTTGATGCCAGCAGAGTGAGAAAATGCCAGAGGCTCTGGGTGGGTGCCCCATGGTAAATGCACCAAACAATTCCTAAAGATTTTCCATTGTGTCGATAAATCATTTTCTACACTCACAGCGTCCCCTGCCAGAATTAGTACCAGAGCTTTTTTTGCCTTGTGGTATTCTGCTTGTGGTGTGACCTGTCTTTTTTGTGTTGTGGCATGGTTGTGTTATTGGGTTTGTTTCTTTTGAAGGGGAAGTGTTGTGAGTGAGGACATATTTCACCTCAGAATACAACAGGTTGCATAAACAACTGACAATTCCAACTGTCTTGGGGGGGGAGTTTGAGGTGCAAAATGGAGTGAAGTCCAATCAGCTTCCATATGCAAATGAGCTTGAAATGCTGGCCCAATCAGAGAAGAGTGGCCTAGGCTGCAGTGGGTGGGAGAGAACTCAGGCAACGCAGCTAGTGGATAGGGACAGATTCTGAGCGACATACCAGAGAGCGAATTAATTTTGCCAAGCATAGAATCTTGCCAGACCACTACCCTTTTATATAATAGGACAGGATTAGTGTGATGGACAGGTTAGGTTCTGCCTCTTCCTAAGAGTGGCCAATGAAAGCTGATGGAATGCTGGGGAGACAATTGGAAAATAGCAGTTGAGAACAGCAGTTGGGAGTTGGCAGCTGGGGAAATGAGAAGGAAAAGGAGGATGTCTGAGTGAAACTGTAGAAGAGCTGCTTAGAGTGCGCTGAAAACAGTCAGTTTGTAACCAAAGGATCCCACCTGTGGAAACAGGACCACAGTTCAAAAGGTCAGTGGCAGCGAAACTTTGTAACTTCTACCTTACTTTCTTCAGTGTTATGTTAATAGCATAAATAAATGTTAACTTTTTATTTTTGTTTAACCGTATGGGCTGCATGTCTGAGGAAAAGAAACATGCAAGTTAATATCTCAGTCTATATAGGTATTATGAATAAATGGTGGCAGCATGTGAATGAAACAGTTCTTGAGCCCCAACCCAATAACTCTGTGTGAACGGGGGCCGATTATTAAAGGAGGCTGGGCTACCCTGTCCATGGATGCCTCTGTGACTCAGAGGGAGGACCTGAGGTATGAAGTGGCCATGAACCTCTGTATATTTTGAATGAGACAAGAAGGGTGGTGAGTGTGACTCCTGAACTGTGTGTGACCTAAACCTGAGAGAAAGAGGTTTTAGAGGGTGGTAGGCACTCTGTGTGAGTGGAGAAAGGATGTCACAATTAGTAACATGGAACTTAATCCTACAAAATTGACTGGTTTAGATGGCTTTAAAGAACAGTTAAATCAATTCAATTGAGATCAACAGTCTTTCTTTCTCTCTCTCTCTATATATATGCATAAGCCATGCTAGCAACAACTCATCTACTCTCCCATTGGCCACTGGGGAGCTGCCTTGGTGTCCTATTGGCCCATCCCACCAGCTTCTCCATTCTTACACCCCCACTTTTGATGCGTTGCACTTTGGGAGTTGTAGTTCTCTGCTGGCCTTACTGCAACCATAACAAAGGGAATTAGGAGTACAACTCCCAAATTGGGAGTCCCAAGAGGCCATGGGGCATTAGCAGGGAGTCAGTTAAACTGTTAATCAGTTAAAGTGTTAAACAGGAAGCAGCTTTGGAATTGAAAGGGCTTGGGGGGAAAGGGAAGGCCTGGACATGTCTCTGAATTAGAATTGATCTCCAGACTACAGAGATCAGTCCCCATGAAAAAAATGGTTGCTTTGGAGGGTGAGCTCTATGGCATTATACCTCACTGAAGTCCTTCAACAAACCTGGCCCTTCCCTTAATATTGCCAACTTCCAGGTGGCATCTGGAGATCTCCATGATCAGTTCTCCTGGAGAAAATGTTTGCTTTGGGCAGTGGACTTAATGGCATTATACTCTGCTGAGGTCCCTCCACACCACAAACCCTGCCCTCCCCAGGCTCTACCCCTCAAATATATAGGTATTTCCCAACCCAGAGTTGGCAACCCTGTAACTGGCTACGGAACTGCTTTCCAGACTCTTGTAACCCAGAAAACTTGGCAAGCAGCTCTCTTCCCATACTACCCACTTGGGGCAGCAAAATGACTTGAGACAGCCCTGCCTTATAGCTAAGCAGAAGGAAATAAACATGGCTTGCCTTCCTCTATTTTCCCCTTCCCTCTGCTGCCCCACCAGCCACAGCCGGGACACTCACCTGGAGCTTCTTTCTAGAGCTCGTTGTGTGTCTTCCCACAACGGGCCTTATTCCTAGTTAGACATAATTTTAAAAAATCAATAGCTAGCTGAGTGTTACTGCAACTTCTTCACTATGTCTTTTTACTGTCACTAGAAGCCACACCATGGCAAAGAAGCTGAGAAGGTATGTGGGGCTAGTGACAGCATTGGACTAAAGGACACTAGACTAAAACCAGGCAGACTGAGGTTCAGATCACCACTGGGCCATGGCTCTGGGGAAGAAGCCATGGCTCTGTGCTAGAACACTTCCAGTGAAAAACACAACAGGTAGTGTTGAAGACTATCAGGAACTCTCCAGACCATTCAAAGTAGACAGCAGTGACCCTGACAGCAGAATGGTTGGGCATAATAAGACATAAAAATAAGGCCAAGGCCAATAATGCAAGTAAAGTACAAATATATTTTACTACTTAATTAAAATTCCCTAAGTGATTCATCAACAGGATTCTTCAGGACTCTGTTAGTATTTCAGTGTTTGTTCAACAAGAGTCCAAGACCAAAGTCCTGCAATATTTGCAGTGTTTCATCAACAAGAGGACAAGATCAGAGTACTGCTCTTGTACTCGTGTTGAAGAAACACTGCAAGACAAATAGATTCCCTGAAGAAGCCTGTTGGTGAAATGCACAGGGAATTTTAATTGAGTATTAAAATATATTTTGCTTTACTTAAACCATTGACCTTGACCTTATTTTGATCTCTTAGTGACTGGTGTGGCCCTTTTGTTTTCTCTGGGCTTAGTAAAAAAAAGGCAGCTTCATGTGTACATGTGGGTGACCTTGGATCAGCACCCTATTTCTTTATCGAACCATTTCTTGATCTAACATACACATATAAATCTTGAAAGGATGTATAGTATGCTCCTTAGAGGAAGGACAATATAAAAATGGTAAGTGTGACTTAAGACTCTCTTTCTTTCAAGTCTACAGACAGTGAAATAAAAGCTGATCACAGATTGAGGGGAGCTTTTGGACCACAAGTTGTTGTTATGGTAATACTACTGTGGAGAATGCTGATCCCTGCCCCCCCCCCCCCGCAGAATCAACATTATTTCATTTGGGGAACATCCATTACGAGATTGCCTCTGTAAGCCCAAACATTAATGGACTATTTTGTTGATGATTTATATTGAGGCATTCTGCTGCAGTCTTGATCAATGCATTGATCAAAGGAGTTTTATCCTTCTTGGCTTGCTGAGATAAAAGTATAATTGACAATTGGTGATTAGTTGGGCTCAGTGGAAAAAGATCCAGGACACACTGCATTGCAGTTATTGTTTTCCAGAACAATTTTTAACTCACAGCATTCTTTTTAGAATATTCAGCAAAGAAACAAGGGAAGTTAGCAGGGTGTTTCCTTTACAATTTCAGATGGGTAGCCAAATTAGTCTGCTGTAGAAAATGAAAACAAGAAGTCTGATGGCACTTTAAAGACTGGCAACATTTATCCCATGAAGGGAGCATTAACTCTCAAAAGCTTATACCCCACAAATCTTGTTGGTTCTACAGAACTCAAATCTGACTGTTCTACTGAAGACCAACACACTGCCCTCTGAAACACCCAGTGAGTTGGCTGGATCTTTTTGAGTCTCAAATAAAGATTGAGAAACTAGCTATTCCATTTCCTATTCCACACAATGTTAACAGTGAATCACCATTTCTAGACCTTAAAAGACCACCTGCATTTAAGGAAGCAACAATGGATATATTGCATTTTAGTGAACACCAACATTTTTAAGTTCTTGGGTTTTTGTCTTTCTGCTAGGGTTGCCAGGTCCTGGACTTTGGGGGCATCCCTAGAGGAGGCAGGGATGTCCCCAACATGATGACATCATGCAGAAGTGATGTCATCACGTTAGGGAGGCAGCTTGAACTGCAAGCAGTGCGTTTGCCACTTGGAGTTCAGGTGTGGGTGGCCCTCACTTATAAAAAGCATTTAAAGAGTCCCCTCCCCTTTTTTTTTTTTACAAGCAGGGCCCACCTGCACCTGAACTCAAAGTGGCAGATTCACCGCTTGCAGTTTAGATATGCGGTCAGTGACTGCCCCTCTCTGTCTTCTCCTGCAAGTTTTAAAGGGTCCTCCAGCTGATCAGCAGGCCATGTGCTCCATCCAATCAGCTGGAGGGCCCTTTAAATCTTGCAAGAGGGGAGGGAAAGGGGTGGCCACCAATGGTCACTCTTGGGAGGAGGGGCTTCCCCCCACTGGCCAGCTGGCAGCAGCAGACAGGAGTGTACGAAATCAAATGATCCCCCACCTCCGTCTGGGGACTGTTTCTGCACTGAATTTAAGAACATGGTTGAAGAAAAAATAAAGATGATTTTGCTCCAGAAATACATAAAGAACTGTATTAAAAAGGCATATAAGACTGAGCAAATGCTTGGGCAGCATCTTTATGTTCTGTCTACTGAGTGTTGAATGGAAAATATGTGCAACCACTAGTGATTGCAAATATTCACATGGCAACATGAAACCAAATCACAAACTAACATCACAAATGGAGAATTTTACCTATTGCCAGTCCAACAGACAAGGGCCTTTTCTGCACTGACAGCTTGCTCTGGAGAATCCAAGGAGTCAAACCTTAAGGGTTGACTTTGCAGTCACACGTATTCCCTCTGTACTGGTTTTCCCCTCTCCAGTTGATTTATTTGTGTATTCTGTATGCATTCTGCATCTACAAGCAAAACCCACATTTTTTTAGCTAATTGGCTGCTTTGTATAAGATGAAGAGAAATGTATTTATTTATTTAGAAATGTGATTTCTACCCCACCCTCCCCGTGAACGGGCTCAGGGCGGCTTACAATAAGGGCATCAATTGTCAATAAAACAAAATATAACAATACAATACATGCTAAAAATATAAAATCATAAGGTGCTTGATATAGTTGATGATATAATCCATTGCTTACAATGGCGCTTTCAGAAGTCTAGATAACTGCTAAGTTCCAGCTCTCTATCATCCTGCATCACTTGATGGAAATGAGCCAGATGTTAAGAAACTGAGGGCCAGGCTTGTTGATGGTAACAGTGGGGGGTAGCTCCTAATTAAAAGCCTGGTTGAAAAGCTCCATCTTGCAGGCCCTGCAGAATTGGAAAAGATCCCGCAGGGCCCTGGTCTCCTCTGGGAGCTCGTTCCATCAGTGAGGAGCCGCCACCAAAAAAGCCCTGGCCCTCATCGCAGTGAGCCTGGCCTCCTTGGGGCCAGGGAGGGTCAGCCAATTCTGTGACCCCTACCTCAGTGCTCTCTGGGGTATATATGGGGAAAGGCAATCCCTCAGGTATGTCGGACTCTGGCCATATAGGGCTTTAAAGGTAAGCACCAGCACCTTGAAATGAATTCGGTGTGCTATTGGCAGCCAGTGCAGAGCTTTCAACACAGGCTGTATGTACTCCCATCTAGGTAAGCCCATTAACAGCCTGGCTGCAGCATTCTGCACTAGCTGGAGCTTCTGGATTTGCGACAAGTGCAGCCCCACATAGAGAGCATTACAGTAGTCTAGTCTCGAGGTGACCGTCGCATGGATCGCTGTGGCCAGGTCATTCTGGTTGAGGAAGGAAACCAACTGCTTGATCAGCCGAAGGTGGTAAAAGGCCGACTTGGCAGTGGCTGCTACCTGGACCTCCATTGTTAAGGAGGAGTCCAGGAGTACTCCCAAGCTCCTAACCTCCAGCATTGGTACCAATGGCACCCCACCGAAGGTTGGGAGTGGGGTCCCCACCCACGCCCCACCCCGACCCATGCACAGGAACTCCATCTTTGCCAGATTCAGTTTCAGCCAACTTAGCCTGAGCCAACCAGCCACAGCCTGGGCAAATTAGAGACTGGTCGGTAATTAGCCAATTCAGCTGGATCCAGAGATGGGTTTTTTAGGAGTGTGCGGACCATCACTTCCTCGAGTGCTCCTGGGAATACCCCTTCTAAAAGGGACTTGTTGATAATTTCCCTCAGGGCACCTTGAAACCCGTCGTGGCCTGCTTTAATGAGCCAGGAAGGGCATGGATCAAGGCCGCATGTGGTTGGGTGTACAGTCAAGAGCAATCTGTCAACTTTCTCCAGGCTGAGTGGGCCAAAATGACCCAAAACCAAAGCTGAAGATGTGCTTGGGGCCTTGAGCTCACTCACTGTTTCAACTGTGGCAGGGAGGTCATGGCGGAGCGACAAAACTTTATTCACGAAGTAGCTCGCAAATGCCTCACAGCCGATATCCAATTCCCTAGCATTTGGTCTGCCCTGTGGCAGAGCTGTCAAGAACTGAATCGTTCTAGACAATTGGGCTAGGTGTAAGCTAGCAGATGCAATCGCCGCCACATAGAAGTCTTTCTTCGCAGCTTTGACTGCCATCTCATAGGATCTCAAAAATGTCCTAAAGGGTGTTCTTGTGGCTTTGTCCCAAGCACGATGCCATCGTCTCTCTAGCTGTCTCAGCTCTCACTTCATAAGCCGTAACTCCTGGGTAAACCAAGGAGCAAGCCTGGAGCAAGAGTGCAGAGGGCACCAGGGAGTGATCTCGTTGAAGGCTGTGGAGAGCCGTCTATGCCAGTCCTTCACAAGCTCATCCAACGAGCCGCTGGGGGGCATCAGATCCTGTAGAGCCATTCAAAGCCACATTGGGTCCATCTGGCTCTGCAGGTAAGCAAAAATGTGCTCACTACCTAAACAGGTCAGGGCGGCACATTCAGGCAGGCCCTCAGGGCAAGATGGTCCGACCATGGGACTGCCTGAGCAGTAACTCAGTCCACTGTTACCCCCACAGCAAAAATCAAATTGAGTGTGTTCCCAGCATGGTGTGTGGGAGTTGTTACATATTGGGAGAGTCCTAGTGCTGCAAACATCTTTCTAAACTTTTAACTGCAGACCTAACCCCTCGCTCCCTCCTTCCCCCCATGATTTTGCAAAAAGAAAGGGAAGGCAGGGGAAAATCCAGGCCCGCACATGCAAGACTAACACATTTGGGAGCAGGGAATCCCCTAGTCCTTTATATTTACTGATTCCTTCTTATGCTCTCTCTGGCTTCTTAAAAGTTTGCCTGAATGGGAGGACATGTCCTCTTTTGTCTTTGGAGAAGGAGGGAAAGAAAACAGAATGGGGATGGAACATCAACCTAAAGACAGAGAGGCGGAAACAGGGAAGGGTAGTGGGTAGCACTTAAATACCTACAGAAATAATTCCACTTTAGAGAGGATTAACAGAATGGGCCATAATCTCCAAATAATGCTGAAGAATGTACACAATTGCACAGAAGCTCCTGAGGAGAGTGTGCTTTGGCCTTTCAATGCACATGTCATCTGCTTGAGGATTCTTATATATTGCTCATGCAGGATACCAAACTGACTTGGAGGCTATAATAGTGATTCTGTTAAAAACAACAGCAAACCCTGCCATCAATTCATATTGTCCAATATCAGTTGGTGATTATCCATGTTGACTAAGCTATGTGCAAATTCCCCTAATGCTAATGTCAGTTTGTGCACTTTCTCCAAGCTTTCCTGTGCACGATCCATATTGTTCATACACATTTACTAGTTAACTCACATTAAGCCAATCATCTATACTGTTCGTTCTCTCAAATGAATTCTGTGGTAGCTGTTTAGAAGATAAAGGAAAAGTAGGCTATAAAGGGCCCCGGTCACACGGAGGATTTGCTATGTGGAAGGCACGAATGCTGGGCAGATTTTCGGAGCGCGATCACACTGCAACATCTGGGAAGCATAGCACTCCCGTGGCCAACCTGTGGCGTGCCGCCAAAGCTACGCAGTTAAAAAATATCTCAACAAATGTACTAGCAAATAGTTTGCCACAGGCTGCTGATGGAATTGTTCCGTGTGATCTCATCAGCGCGTGGCTTTCCCCCTGGCTGTCCTCCTTGATGTGCACGTGCTGACGGACGAAACCACGGTGTGCCACTGTTGCATCTGATCGCGTTCTGGTGGGCCTAACTGCGCTGGCGCAAAGAGCCATGCCTCCCCCCCATGTTATCTGGCCCGTGTGACCAGGGCCAAGGTATATTTCTTCATCATGTACTTTTTATGACGTAATCCTATGCATCTTTGTTTGATCATTACTACTGTCAATTTCAGTGGGGCTTGCTTCCAAATAAGCATACATAAAACCTGTCTGCATACTGCAGTAAGGGGAAAGCAGGAGAAGAAAGGATTATGTGATTAAGGGAGCAAAGAGGGAGCAAAAAGAAGAATTCAAGAATATATCTAAGTGGAAAAGTAGCAGGAAGAAGACAAGGAGAAAGAGAAGACTTTTTGCTATATTCATACCATTTCCATAATGTCAAAGGAAAGAAATGGGTATTCCAGTTTTGGTGCCTCATAGTCTGGCCTGAATATTCCAAACATTTCTTAACAAAACAATGAATTTTTGTAAAACAAATACATTTTCTCCAGTATATCTAAGGGAGGGACTTGAGTTCTTCTAAGCTTCCATTATCACAGTCTTAGGTTCACCTGTTCTTTAAGTATCAAATTGGAACATGGAATTCTTATTCCAGGGCCCAAAACATTTGGAGAATTCCAATCTCCTTCAAATATATATTTAAACTACCCTGATACTCATGCTTCACTACAGTATTAAGTTCCATAAATCCAGTTATAATACTGATGATATGAAATTTGAAATGTGACATTGGTTGAAGGAATTCTAATGGAGAAGATTGTAGTGTAAGAAATTAAGTGAGACATACGTACTTTTTTGTCTCTACTGAAGGACCTCTCTCTAGACCACATTGGTGGTTCTGCCTTCAGGTGCTAGGATCACCAGGCTGCTTGCTGAACTCACTTTGGAGCAGGCCACATAGAACTGTCCATTTAAGAAGCACTCGTCTGTTAAGTCAACTCCTGCCACCTTCCACAAAAGTGCTGGCCTCTCTACTTGTGATCCTGGATTGTTTTGCTCATATGGAGACTGTGTTGTTTGGAGCACCTCAGGGTGATCTTGCTGTTACTTGGCCTGTGCAGCTTAGTGCATTGCAAGAGTACTATGTGCAAATGTCTTTGCCACATTCCTAAGTTGCCTCCTCCTTGCAGTGTTGGTGTATCTGGCTCAACTTTTGCCAGGAGCTTTCTTGGGGGCAGTAACAGGTGAGAGGTGTGAGAGTGAGTTGGTGTGAGGGAGTAGTGATGTGGTGGACATTTCTTCAGGTTCATGAGGGAGGCATGCATCAAAATGTCTCCTAGAAATGTCCTTTACTATCTCCCCATAAACATTCATACCCTGACCCTGCTCCTACACTTGACAGACACTGGCCTGTCTGGTGTTGGGGGGATTGTATTTAAAGGCATCGGGGAGGCTGGGCCAGGAGCAGTGCTAAGGCAATCCTGCTGAGCGAACCTCCCCGGCAGCTGTAAGCATCCCACCTCCTCTCCTACACCTGACAGGCAGCTGCCTGTCCAGTGTAGGATGGGGAGGGGGGAGGAGTATTAGAAGCCACTGTGGAGGCAGGGCTGGTAGGATCACTAAGGTGTTACAGCTGGAGTAGGCTCCCTCGTGGCTTTAAGCACCCTGCAACCATTGCTGCACCTGACAGACAGCCGCCTGTTAGGTGTAGGAGGTGAGGGAGTATGTTGGAAGCCATCAGAGAGGCTGGGCCAGCAGCATCACTAAGGTGATCCTGCTGGGGCAGCATCCCTGTTGGATTAAATTACCCTGGTCCTGCTCCTACACCTGACAGACACCAAACTGTCTGGTGTTGGGGGGGATTTTATTTAAAGGCATCAGGGAGGCTGGGCCAGCAGCAGTGCCAAGGCAATCCTGCTGAGCAAACTTCCCTGGTGGCTGTAAGCATCCCACCTCCTCCCCTACACCGGACAGGCAGCTGCCTGTCCGGTGTAGGAGGGGGAGGAATATTAGAAGACATGGTGGAGGCGGGACTGGCAGGATCACTAAGGCATTACAAGTGGGGCGGGCTCCCTCGTGGCTTTAAGCACCCTGAAACCACTGCTGCACCTGACAGACAACTGCATGTTAGGTGTAGGAGATGGGAGGAGTGTGTTGGAAGCCATCCCACTTCCTCTCCTACACCTGACAGGCAGTTGTCTGTCCAGTGAAGGAGGGGGAGGAGGCAGGAGTATTAGAAGCCACGGTGGAGGCAGAGCTGCACCTGACAGACAACTGCCTGTTAGGTGTAGGAGGTGTGTGTGTGTGTTGGAAGCCATCCCACCTCCTCTCCTACACCTGACAGGCAGCTGCCTGTCCAGTGTAGGAGGGGGAGGGGGGAGGAGTATTAGAAGCCACTGTGGAGGTGGTGCTGCACCTGACAGACAACCGCCTGTTATGTGTAGAAAGTGGGGGAGTGTTTTGGGAGCCATCAGAGAGGCTGGGCCAGCAGCTTTGCTTCACCTCACAGGTTGTTCGCCACTCCTGATATCCTCAGCTGTCATTTGCTCTCTGCAGTTCCCTGTAACTGTTTTTTTTTTTTTTTTACCTCAGAACACTGAGATCTACAGCTGACCAATCAGAGAGTGAGAGGTGCAGGGAGGCAGCTGCCTGGCAGCTGCATAGGAATCAATGGGGGAGCACATTTTACCCCTTTGACCCACTTAGGGGGCAAATTTCTAAAAATCCCTTCTTAGCAAGCACCTACACCATGGTAGGAGTTCTCTCCTCGAATTAGGTGTCTCTAGGTCCAGCAGTTTGGCCTGGGCATTGATTTTATGGTGAGGGGACTTTCTTTTATATTATAGACTAGAGCAAAGCCCATTGTGTTGGAAGACAATGGGCCCTAGAAAGGAAGGGAGGGAGGTGGAAGGGAGAGATGGTTGAGGAAGGAAGGAAGGAAGGAAGGAAGGAAGGAAGGAAGGAAGGAAGGAAGGAAGGAAGGAAGGAAGGAAGGAAGGAAGGAAGGAATAGGGGGAAGAGTGAAAGAAAGGAGAGAGGAAGAAAGGAAAAGAGGGAAAGGAAGGGAAGTAGGCAGTATGTGGGGGAAAAGGGCTTCTCTGGGCCTACTGCCCCCATAGAAGGCCCAGAGATGATGTGTGGGGGACAGAAAATGGTTTCTCTGGTCCTACTGCCCCCATAGAAGGCCCAGGGGATGACATGTGGGGGACAGAAAATGGCTTCTCTGGGACTACTGCCCCCATAGAAGGCCCAGGGGATGCCGTGTGGGGGATGGAAAAGTCCTTCTCTGGGCCTACTGCCCCCATAGAAGGCCCAGGGGATGGCGTGTGGGGGATGGAAAAGGCCTTCTCTGGGCCTACTGCCCCCATAGAAGGCCCAGGGGATGGCATGTGGGGACGGAAAAGGCCTTCTCTGGGCCTACTGCCCCATAGAAGGCCCAGGGGATGGCGTGTGGGGGCGGAAAAGGGCTTCTCTGGGCCTAGTGCCCCATAGGAGGCCCAGGGGATGGCATGTGGGGGACGGAAAAGGCCTTCTCTGGGCCTACTGCCCCCATAGGAGGCCCAGGGGATGGCGTGCGGGGGCGGAAAAGGCCTTCTCTGGGCCTAGTGCCCCATAGAAGGCCCAGGGGATGGCATGCGGGGGACGGAAAAGGCCTTCTCTGGGCCTAGTCCCCTCATAGAAGGCCCAGGGGATGGCGTGTGGGGGCGGAAAAGGCCTTCTCTGGGCCTAGTGCCCCATAGAAGGCCCGGGGGATGGCGTGTGGGGGAGGAAAAGGCCTTCTCTGGGCCTAGTACCCCATAGAAGGCCCGGGGGATAGCATGTGGGGGGACTGAAAAGGCCTTCTCTGGGCCTAGTGCCCCATAGAAGGCCCGGGGGATGGCGTGTGGGGGCGGAAGAGGCCTTCTCTGGGACTAGTGCCCCATAGAAGGCCCGGGGGATGGCGTGTGGGGGCGGAAAAGACCTTCTCTGGACCTAGTACCCCATAGAAGGCCCGGGGGATGGCATGTGGGGGCGGAAGAGGCCTTCTCTGGGCCTAGTGCCCCATAGAAGGCCCAGGGGATGGCGTGTGGGGGCGAAAGAGGCTTTCTCTGGGCCTAGTGCCCCATAGAAGACCCAGGGGATGGCGTGTGGGGCGGAAGAGGCCTTCTCTGGGCCTACTGCTCCCATTGAAGGCCCAGGGGATGGCCTGTGGGGGCGGAAAAGGCCTTCTCTGGGCCTACTGCCCCCATTGAAGGCCCAGGGGATGGCCTGTGGGGTGCGGAAAAGGCCTTCTCTGCCTAGTGCCCCCATAGAAGGCCCAGGGGATGGCGTGTGGGAGGCGAAAAGGCCTTCTCTGGGCCTAGTGCCCCCATAGAAGGCCCAGGGATGGTGTGTGGGGATGGAAACGGCCTTCTCTGGGACTAGTCCCCTCATAGAAGGCCTGGGGGATGGTGTGTGTGGGGGGCGGAGAAGGGCTTCTTTCACTTGCCTCAGCCTTGAGGGCCTGTCCCTGCACTCACACTCCAGACGGTCCTCTCCCGTTGGAGGACTGGAGCAGACTGAGCTGGAAAGCACTGACCGAGGCTGACATGGGCGGGAGTTTGAGAAGCAGCCAGTCAGCCCTGGCCAGTGTCTTCTGACTGCCAATTCTTGAGCTGAATCAATTATGGCAAGCATAGAATGTTGTGAAACCAGAATTCAAATATATATAAGGACAGGACAAGGACAGGATGAATGCATTTGTTGTAAGCCACCCTGAGCCTGCTCGTGGGGAGGGCAGAGTAGAAAATGAATCAATAAAATAAATAAAATAAAATAACCACTCAGTATTTGTTCCCACAAACAGCAATTAAGGTGGTAAACTTGTGTCTAGACTGCATTATTTCAAATCACAGGAAGCAGTCCACATAACAAAATTCACCTCTATAGAAAACTAAAGGTCGGGAATAAAAGTTTCCACTTTGACTATTGCCTGACATTCTAGTTTTCTCTTTATGAGAAGCATAGCATGAACATGTCATCAAGCGAAGTTATACAATCCAGATTCAGGTGCACTATCTCATCTGTGAAAATTAGGCCTCAGTGTGAAGGTCATCTCTGAAGCATAATAACATGAAGTCTAGGACATGCCAACATTTCCTCCCCGTTTTAAAGTGCCATCACTGAACAAAGGGCCAATAATGAAGGACAACTGGGTCTCCAGAATCAGGTAGTGGAGAAGAGCCCAAGAATAATCTCGTAACAGGGAAATAGCACAGTGTGAAGGGTGGTATTGACAGTGATGTCTTAGCTCTTCCACATTCTAATTTTTGTCACTTGTTTGTCCCTATTGCTTTACCCCCCCTTCTACATGTGTTTTGCTCCCTCTGGGACTACTAGAGAGAGCAAAACACACTGGGGAGAAAAACCCTGAAGCAATAGGAACACACAAGTGATGAAAATCAGAATGTGGAAGAGCCACAGGGACAGAGTCAAAAAAATTATTGAGATATTTGGTTAGTATAGCAGAGTTTGCCCAGTCATAGAAGCCTGACATTGTGTGCAGTAAATAAATCTCCCAAGAAGTATACTGCAAAAGTAAAACCTACATTTATTCAAGTAGATTCAGTTATTTACTTATCATTTATTTATTTGTTTAATTTGTTTTTTTTTGTAAAACTCTCTTAAAAAAGAGAGAATTTTATTCTTTTTATAAGAAACGGGAAGGGTAGACAGATGGAGAAAGAAAAAGATGGAGTGAAATATTTCCTGTTAGTGAGGGTTAGTTTAGGTTAAGAACCAATACCAATTTTGGCATCTATCATGGTTAGAAGATCTTCTTTTTAACTATTGCAAAGTCCAAAGTCACTCTGTTAATACAGTTAGTAAAGTCCATTGGGGTTAGTAATTAAACAGCTCCTTCAAGATGTTACACGAACAGTCCTCAAAGTATCTTCTTTTTAAATCTCTTCCAGTTATGGATTGAGTCCATTTTAACTTTGAAGTCTTCCGTTCCATCACCACTTTCCCCTGGGCTGCTGTCTTCTTCACTTGTCCCAGTTTTGAATACTGCATCTTCCTCCCTGCTGGCGTGTCTCTTCAGAAGTTTCTGTATTTTGAAGATGAAATCCTTCTTCTTTCTTTTCTCTTTTTCCTTAAACTTCTGGCCTTCAAGCTTCCAGGGCTCCATAAACTCTTCAGATGGAATTAGATCTCCAGTTTGTCGCTTGCTATGCTCAACATCCCCTTCTACTGGCAGAATATTCTCTTTTATAAAAGCGGAATAGGCTTTGGGAGCCTCATCCACCTCTTCTTTTAATTTTATCGCTTCACTGCCAGTTAGGGGTGCCAAGACATTTGTCAAGGTAAATCCGAGATCTTCTTTCTCTTCTTCTTTAACGCCCTGGAAACCTAGAATCAGATTCGATTTCTGTTCGATCTCCATCATCTTTCTAGTTGTTTCCGATATCTGTTTCTGTCGACTGATGAGAACACTATCCATTTTAAACAGAGTTTCGTTGATTTTCTGCAATTGTTCCAGCAGGGGGCACAGCATCTCCTTTTCCTGTTGATTGACAGCAAGCTCTTGGGGGGGTTGTCTGGACCGGAAGTCCCTCCTCTCTTCTCTTCCGGTGTCTGCAGGACTTTTTCCATTATCGACATTTTGTTTTTTTGTTTACTTTTAAAAAGTTCGTGCCGCATCCCCCAGGAAGCTAAGATGATCGCAGTCTTCCATGCAACCCCAACGGTACTTTCACCAACACTTTTTTTCTCTCAGCCCCCTTCGCGCTCCCTTTGTAGATCTTGCTTCTCAAAGGGGGTGGGAACTCCTCCCTCCTCCCAACGCTTATACGCATGCAGGGGGCTCCGATTTACGCTTCAAAATAGATCTTCAACTCATGATTCGATGCTACTTCTTCTTTTTATTTTAAACCATAGCGCTGTCTTCACTCCTGGAAATCGGTGGCGCCGCTAAGCCCCATTACGGGCACGCCGCAGCGGGGCCGATTGGGGCGGGGAGAAAGCCTCAATTTCCTGGCTGTCTGCCGGCAAAGAGGCTACTCCCCAAGCGCCCCTGGTTCGGAGCCTTTGCCTAAGGCTCACTAGGGTCTTTCGCACAGGCGAAGACCCCCCTAACTGCGCGTGGGCTAACCGCCTCCGGGAGCGTCCCGAGAAGCGGCCGCCATTCGCGACGCCGAAACCGAAACCCGTTTATTTGTTTAATTTGTATCCCGCCCTTCTTGCCAAGGCAGGCTCAGGGCAGTTTACAGAGTATATTCAGAGTGCATTCAGGTTGCAATCAGAAGGAGAGAGAGAAAACTAATCTAAAGAGTACTTTCCCTATCATGTGGCCAGATAATCCGGCATCATGTATATGGAAATATGAGGGAACTGTTTCTACAGGAGATACCTGTAGAGACATGTGACTCCATGAAGACTCATGTGGAGAATGTGGGGTGAGAGTGCACAGGGTGCTAGGATAGGTCAGAGGGCAGCTCCTAGGTAAAGACAAAGAAATAGACATCCCTTTCAAGGGGATAGATAACAAGTGATGTAGCACCCCCACCTCCCAATGTCAGGCATGCTGAGTCACTTCAAGAGAAACATCCCTGGAAAAGGGCCCACCTGGCCAATCCAGGCCCTGCTTCCCACAAAAGAGGGAAGGAAGAAGGGAGGACAAAGGAGACAGCCAGCCAGCCACCCCCCAGCTTTCCTAGGCCCTCTACCTGGCTGGGCTGGGCTGTGAGCAGCCTTCCCCAGGACAGTCATGGCTTCTGCCAGGTGGAAGCAGCCTTCTGGGGCCAGAAGCTGCCATCAGGGCTGGGAATAGCTTGCACTTTGCCAGGCTGGGCACAGCCCATGCTGACTGGGAGTAGCCTTCCTGGGTTGAGAGCCATCTTCTCTGGGTCAGGGAAGTTTGGCTTGCCAGTACCCTCCTTACCTGGACTATAAGTATTGTCACCATTATTAATTGTTCGTGGTTCTTTGAGGGAGCCAAGATGAGAGTATGATTGAAATTATCCTTGAATAATTTAGGTACTGGGGTAAATAAGATGTTTGAAGATCAAATTTACTTTGCTCAGAACACCTGTCTTCTCTTGTGTTTTGTGGCCTGCTGTGTAATTATATTGAAGATCAGTTCCAGTTTGAGTAGCACTTTGAGTAGTTTTGTGTCTGTACAACTGAAGATCTTCAGGAGAGGTGTCCAGATAGCCACTGTTGGCACATATTCCAACAGTGCTGGCTTGTTCGGACTCTGCAGGCTCCAGACTCACCACAGGCAGGTGATGAGTCATTTCAAATGTAAATGCTGCATTTGTGCCTACATAGTTGGCAGAACTCATCCTGCTGGTGCATGTTCAGAACTACCGAATCTAAGTTCAGTTCCCAGGCAGAAGTGTAAGCATGTGCAAAGCATTTTGCCTTCAGTTAATTATTTTCAATTAACATGATCATGCTTAGCTCTGGGGAACTGACAAGCAAAATGGGCAAGAGTGGAATTTTAGAAAGACAAGTGATGAAGCTGTCTCCATCCCCTACCACAGTGTGCTTGGATCAACCAAGGAAGGCACTTCTTTGGTGAGTTAACAGTATTTTCTGTTGGATGGGCTGGGTCAACAGTGGAATGGGAATGGAGAACAGGACAGTTACAGCTATAGAAAGCTGCAAAATGTCTACATTATAATTTAGAACAATGTTGAGCATTTAATAAAAAATGAACTTTCCCTCCTAATTTGTGAACTTTCCCTCCTAATTTGTGATCCAATTTTGATTCAAACAAAGGAGTGTTCACCCATCTCTGAAATAATTCTAGATTATTATCCTCTGATAAGAACATTGGAATCACAATGGTATGGTGGTCTTCAGCTTGGGGCTTGAACTCCTATGAATTACAGCTCAAGTCAAGGAAGAGTTCACTGTCATCATCATCATCATCAATCAACAACTGGTGGATTAGGGCTATCCACAAATAGACTGCATCCAGTCTGTGGTGGGTTGCACTAAGGCATCTCTATTTACTTATTTTCTTTCATTGTGAATATTTTTTCAAATGAGAGAGATGAATGAGAGGGAGCAGAAGACGGAAGTTCACAAAAACAAACAAACAAGCCAAAACCAGAAAGACTGGGGTTTCAAGTGTAAATCAGGTGAAGACCACAAGTATAACAACAGGCTGGAAACAGATGCATATGTCCAGATGGCATATTTTAACATATTGTACAGATTTCATTCAGTAGAATGTACAGATTTCAGTAGACGTAATGCCATTGCAAAGTTTGTGGGGCTATATCTGAGGAAACAGTTTCAGGCTGGCAGGTTCCTTTTATAGGTGTTAAAAATGTGTGAGGATGGTGACTGGATCGTAATGCAGAGGGAGTGAATATAGGCTTTTGTTTTCTGGTTATTCTGGCTTTTGATGCCTATAAAGATGGTAGGATACCACCCTTTTCCTCTTTGGTCTCACATATAAAACACACACACACACATATAAAAAATCGCTCCACACAGGCCCTTTATTGTACAAGAGGAATGTATACTGGATTTAGAAATAATCATTTTCCACTACCATGCATCAGTTACAGAGTGTGATGTCTCTAAACCAGGAATAAAATATACAAGCTGTCGGCCACATATTTAAAATGTGCTATTTTCACTTCTGTTTCTGTTATTATTTCATGAGCGGGCCCCTCTGTCTGACTTCTGAAATGAATTTAATGAATGTTGTCTTATTTTAACATATCAGATTTCAAGGTTTGTTTCTTGTATACAGTACATGGCAGTTTGGGTTAGTAGATGCTGGATAAATTAAACACAGACAGATACTGGCTGCAAAGGCAATCTCCATGCCCATTTTAGATAACCCTGAAAAGAAACAGAAGATCCAAGTAGCCTTGGCACATTTTAAAAAATGGGTTCTGTCTCTCCTGATGTAAATGTTAGAACTGATTTTGAGACAGAGCTGCATTAATTCCCTGTTGCAAAATGGTACTTGTCTGTCTCTGCAAAAACATGGACAGCACACATTTAGCCAGTGCACCGCCAGCTGCACTGGCTTCAGGTTGAATACTGGATCAGATTCAAGGTTTTGGCCCTTACCTTCAAGGCCCTAAAACAGTTTGGGACCAACATACTATGAGGCCACCTCTCCTGGTATACCCACTGAAGAGCACTACACTCGAGAGAGAAGAACCTACTGGCAATCCCTGGCCTGAAAGATATTTGGTTGTCTTCAAACAGAGACAGGGCTTTAGGGACTCTGGCTCCAACATGGTGGAACTTTCCGATGAATGACATTCATGCCCTGTGGGACCTAATGAAATTCTGCAGAACCTATAAGGCAGAGATATTCTGCCAGGCTTATGGTTGAGGACAGCAATGGTGACCATCCATCTAGTCTGGCTTCTCCTTTTTCTTGCCATCTCCCCATGAGGAAACTGACACAATCTGATTTATTTTTAGCACCATCTGAAATTGCTTTTGTGTTGTTTACTGTTTTTACTGTTTTAATTATTTGATCTAATTTGAGATTGTGTTTATTTAATCTGCTATTCACGACCCTGAGCCTACAGTAGTTTCTCCCCAGTTGCTTGTGGGCTGAATACAAGTTCTTGCTGAGCCAGTTCCAGCTTCTGGCCCATGTTTGACATGTCTGACCTAGGGTTTTCAAGAAATGTACAGAATATTGGATATCTGGTAAACGCCTATAGTGTGCCCCCCAACATCCAGGCATGCAAAGTCATTCACTCCAACACAAATATGGTTTGCCATTGCTTGCCTTTGCATAGCAACTGCAGGCTTCCTTGGTAGTCTCCCTCTAAATACTAACTAGGTCTGATCCTGCTTAGCTTCTGAGATCAGGCTAGCCTGGTGCAGAGTTACTCAGACTGGTCTTGGACTGAATAACTCTGCAAAGGACTACAGTGTTAAGAACGGCATGCATGGTTCTCCTTCCTCTATTTTATCCTCACAACAACTTTGTGAAGAAGTTTAAGCTGAAAAGTGGAACTAGCCAGAGGGAGCCAGTGAGCTTCATGGCTAAGTGCAGATTTAAGTCTATGTTTTCTCAGTACCTGTCTGATACTATGCACTGGTTTACCAATAATTATATCAAAAGAAAGTGAATTGTCCCAATCCCATCCTCCTGCATAAGCATCCTCTATATTTTGCCTGAAGCTAGACATAATGGTAGAATTACCAATCCATTATACCCTGGGAAGTGTCATCTTATTGCATGGGAGAAGACCTGATGTCTAGGTCAGAAGAAGGTCACAACTTTCGGAAGGTTCCTATTCCCAAAGTTGGCACTCACCTGGAGTACATTGAATTGAGCACCAGCAAATTGTAATTCAACTCAGGTTGTTTCAAAACTCTTCTCTTCTGAATTTCTTCCTGGATTTTGGAGTTGCAAATTCCCTGGTCTTTTTCCAGAGTAGAACTGATGCATTATTGTTCCATTATCTCATATTATCAAATTTCATACAGAGCACTGCCCTTGCATAGTCTGCCATAGATTTTGTATCCTTCACCTCATTTGAATCATTAGTTAGTTTCCTCCCATAAACTCTGGTTAAGAATGCCGAGTAGTGTTTGAGGGAGAATTTTCTCTGGTTATTCTGCATATCTATATTTATACTGTTGCCCAGAAGCCATTCCAGATTGCACTATTAAAGAGACTCTTTTACTATCCATGCCTCACTGGACTGTGAACGGGGTGCCAGGGCAATGGATAGAGCTGTGGTCCTAAACTGAGTGCCCCATGCTGGACTATGGACTGTGTACTGTGGCCAGGGCAGTCTTGTGCCACAGACACATACCAAGGCAGATCTGGACCCCAGACTACAGAAGGCCCATGCTCCACTCTGTATCTGCATAAGCACCATGATGTAGACCAGCAGCCTTGGTCTTCATGAACACAGACACAGCAGCAACCAGAGGGAAGCCATGTTCTGGAAGAGGCCAGATTCTCCATGTAAGAAAAGGGAAAGTGAAGAGTGAGATGCATGCATGATTCCAGCTGAGTTCATGCATATTTTCCTTAACCATGCTTAAATATGGTGTCTGCATACTGCTGAAGTACACATTAGTAAAACATCACATCCAAAGAATCTTGATACAGTAATCACATCAATACTACTTTTCTGCGGTCTTCCATCAGTGGACACATGCATGTCTAAATGTCGAGGGAGAAGATGAACTGGGAAAGAAATAACAGGGAGACTTTTGATAGAACATAAATGATGTGTACGTACAGCCAGTGAAGAGAGGAAAGCTTTTGTTAGCAAAAATGTTTATTTAAGAAAGACAGTGTCTTAGCATTTGCAAAAAGTATATTTTTATAGACAAAAACAAAAATGAATTCAATATGTGAAAAATAACAAATGTTCTTGGATGGTGAGGCACCTTTAGAATTTTTTTTCTAAGGTAGCTATCATTGTCAGTGACTACAGATCCTGGTTCACTGGCTGTGTGTTCATTACAGAAGCATGTATTCATGCTGATTTATGGACACAGGAAATTTCACGATTCTTGTCATAGAGGATTGCAGTATTTGAAGACAGTAATTTCCAAACTTTATTCCTATGAATGCTAGGGTTCTTCAGAAGCTTTGAAGGGATAAAAAGGTTGGTGATAGTGGATCAAGTTTCCCATTCAGGATGTGTTCAGACTCACATCTTCTCTTATTGCGACCTTGGGTGGCTTTTCCTCATTTGTTTATTAAGCTTGCTTACAAAGGTTTGACTCAGTGTTTTCCCTTGATTAGAGGCTTCCTCCAATCTAAAACAGCTTTTTGCCAGCAATTGTGGGCCACCTAACAAGGACACAGGGGCTAGAGCTTAAGCATCCCCAGCTGCTAACTCTGTTCCTATATCTACTCTGGACATTTCTTTATAACATCTAGTAACATCAGTTATACTCTCTTGAACTCATCCACCAATACAATATATGCCATCATGTCCTTCTTCTGTCACAGGTCAGTCCACACATAACAGAATAAATGGATACAAGTCTGACATCAAAGTGGCAATATTCAGAAACCAGCAGATAAACATTTCAGTCCCTGTTGTTGTTCAGTTGCACGGTTGAGTCGGACTCTTTACTGCTGGTCTAAAATCACAATAGTCTGGCAAAAGAAATTTAGACTCCAGTGTGAAACCAACAAATCATCCAGAAGTCTCACTGCATTTAGTGGAGCTTTAACAAGACCTTGAGATTTCTTAGCCCTTACAAGCGTTAATCAGCTTAGCAACCAAGGAGATTACATTGTCACTTATTACTGTTATTGAGAATAGTCATTGTACTTTTCTTGATTATGTTTGAATTTTACACAGTTATGATACACCTTATAATTCCTGCATTTCAGGGCCTTTTGACCCTACTTTTAGTGTGTGTGTTTTTCCCTTCACAGCCTTGTATGCATCTATGTCTGCCAAGTCAGGATCCGTCTCACGAATCTGACAAAATTGGCTCTAGTCCCCAAAAGTGTATGTTAGAATTGAAATGTGTCCATATTTAAGGTGCTTGTTTAATCATTAGTTAAATGGAGCTAGTCTGCTATCTGACAGGCAGCATCTCATTATTTCAGGCAATTAGCTTTTGTGGAGAAAATGTATTTCTTTCATGCCTTCATGTGAGGAATATGGTTCTGTTGTATTCCTGCACACTGATCTTTTGGGCATAACACACACACCGCACCTTCCCTCCTTCCCGTCCTTGGCTCAGGAAGCCTGCAGCACATCTTTGACACTGTTGCCCAGTCAAGGAGCTGTGAAGAATTCTGTTAATAAATCAGCGTAGCTAACTCAGCTCAAGTGTGGAGCTTGCGTTCTTTTAGAGGTTCACCCAACAATACGGTGGTTTTCTTAAGCAATGGTATCCTTATTATAAGACTGGAAAGCCACACAGTGGAGTACTGTGGTGATATGCCAAGAAATTTGAAGTGAAACTGACAAGAAACATACATGTCTGCCATCACAAATACAACTAAGGTTGACATATCCATTTCAGTTCCACAGTTTATGTAGGTGGGAAGCTCTTTCTGGCCTGCTATTCTCATTGCCAATTCAAAAATGGTCTGGCAGGATATGAAGAGAAGAGTTTAGGTGCTCTTGCTTGGGGCATGATACATGGCTTGCTTTGATTCAGCATTGTATACTCTGCTTCACAGCTGTGAGACTGCCACTTGCAATACTGTGTACTTTTTCAGTTTCTCAGTTTGGTGGTCAGGAGCAATAGAAAGAAGAGTAGCAGTAGTAGTAGTAGTTGTTGTTTTTTATACTCCACTTTTCTCTACCCTCAAAGTGGCTTACAATTGCCTTGCCTTCTTCTCCCCACAACAGGCACCTTGTGAGGTAGGTGGGGCTGAGAGAGTTCTCAGAGAATTGTTACTGGCCCAAGGTCACCCAGCAGGCTTCATGTGAAGGAGTGGGGAATCAAACCTGGTTCTCCAGATTAGAGTCCACCACTCTTAACTACTGTACCACCCTGGCTCTCTGGAGTGGACTCAAGAGACCAGGCTGAAGTAATCATGCTTAACACTCACTGTAGTTGGTAGAGGTGGAGAGAGCCATCATCTTGGAGCTGTGACCTAGTTTGCCAAATAGTTAATATTAATGATTGCTGTAGCATCTACAGTAATTGAGAACTGTTCATAAACCCAAATTAAAGAACTGGACCCTGTCATCAGATTTACAGTCTAGGCATAAAAAGAGCAGAGAAGAAATATCAATATGAGAATTCCAGAGTGAAGAGATGGGGTTGGATCCAGATGAAACCAGCAATTTCCACTAACTCTCCTTTACTCCCTCATGCCATTCCTTGGGGTCCCCTGTCCCCCAGGATCAGCAGTTCATGGAGATCAGCAGGCAGCAGTGGGGTTGGGCAGGAAAGTTTTGCTCCAATGATGGAACATTTAATATAAGCCATGAGCTTCTAGCATGCATGTGGCAGTATTGCATGATGAATTCTTTTTTTTGGTAAATACAATTTATTATTGGATATATCACATGTTCATACAATTTAAACACACCAATACATATCCATTTTTCTTTCTCCCTCTCCCCCCAAACAAGGCTTCCCGCACTGCACCAACCCCATTGATATTTCTCTTATGCAATTACATATACTACTAAACATAATTTATTTTACTAATGGTAACAATTCAAAAGTCTAATTCTCTTTCAATTTCTTCTTAATAGCTATCAAAACAAATCAAACCACACTTAACATCCCAGTTTTTCAACAAGTATTCTTGAAAGTCTTTCCAGTCTTCGAAAAAGGTTTCATCTTCTTCGTTGTTTAACTTTCTTGTTAATTTGTCCATTTCTGCCATAAACAACGTCTTTTTAATCCATTCCCATGTTTCAGGTACCTTATCTTGTTTCCAACATTGAGCAAAAGTCAGTCTAGCTGCTGTAATCAAGTACCATAATAGTGTTCTCTTGGCTACATTTATTTCTTCCATTTTAAGACCTAACAATAACATCTGTGGGTCTTTCTTAAAAGTATATTTCAATTGCATGATGAATTCTTGATAGTACCCTTGTCCTCTCCGGATCTTCCCATCCCTGTAATTTATAGGAGGAAAAAAAAACATTTTAGAAGGGAATCAGAGCTCAACATAGAACATGTGCTTTGAAAGCAGCAAATCTCAGGTTTGATCTTTGTCGTCTCTAGTAAAAATGACTTCAGGTAGCACAGCTAGGAAAGACATCTGCCAAGTACCTTGGAGAGCCACTGTCAAAGAAGACAGTAGGAGTGTGTAATTAGATATTGCTGGCCCAATATGATGCCTAATATTTCTGGTATTAGATCAGATCAGAGACCTGAATCAGATTGCGGTGACAAGAGAGGAAGTCCTCCGACTGATGGACAATTTAAAAACTAATAAATCACCAGGCCCGGATGGCATTCATCCGAGAGTTCTGAAAGAACTCAAATGTGAACTTGTGGATCTCCTGACAAAAATATGTAATCTTTCTTTAAAATCTGCCTCCATTCCTGATGACTGGAAGGTAGCTAATGTCACTCCCATCTTTAAAAAGGGCTCCAGGGGAGATCCAGGAAATTACAGGCCAGTCAGTCTGACATCGATACCGGGTAAGTTGGTGGAAACTGTTATTAAGGAAAGAATTAGTAGGCACATTGATGAACAAAAACTATTGAGGCAGACTCAGCATGGGTTCTGTAAGGGAAGATCTTGTCTCACTAACCTGTTAGTGTTTTTTGAGGGAGTGAACAAACATGTGGACAAGGGGGACCCAATAGATATTATTTACCTTGACTTCCGGAAAGCTTTTGATACAGTTCCTCATCAAAGGCTCCTAAGTAAGCTCAATAGTCATGGGATAAAAGGACAAGTCCTCTTGTGGATCAAAAACTGGCTTATAAATAGGAAACAGAGAGTGAGTATAAATGGGAAACTTTCTCAGTGGAGGGTGGTAAGCAGTGGGGTACCACAGGGATCAGTACTCGGTCCCATGCTTTTTAACTTGTTTATTAACGATTTGGAATTGGGAGTAAGCAGTGATGTGGCTAAATTTGCAGATGACACGAAGTTGTTCAGGGTGGTGAAAACCAGGGAGGATTGTGAGGCACTCCAAAGGGATCTGTTGAGGATGGGTGAGTGGGCGTCAACGTGGCAAATGGGGTTCAATGTGGCCAAGTGCAAAGTGATGCACATTGGAGCCAAAAATCCTAAATATAAATACACGTTGATGGGGTCTGATCTGGCAGAGACTGACCAAGAGAGAGATCTTGGAGTCGTAGTGGATAACTCGCTGAAAATGTCTACACAATGTGTAGCTGCAATAAAGAAGGCCAACGCTATGCTGGGGATTATTAGGAAGGGAATTGATAACAAATCAGCCAGTATCATCATGCCCCTGTATAAATCATTGGTGCGACCTCATTTGGAA
The DNA here is from genome assembly GCA_029375565.1 of Gekko gecko. Classification (NCBI taxonomy): domain Eukaryota; kingdom Metazoa; phylum Chordata; class Lepidosauria; order Squamata; family Gekkonidae; genus Gekko; species Gekko gecko. Next base: position 65,406,378 of record JAPDNY010000001.1, on the reverse strand, counting down.
TACTGTGTACAGTTCTGGTCACCACATCTCAAAAAGGATATTATAGCATTGGAAAAAGTGCAGAGAAGGGCAACTAGAATGATAAAAGGGTTGGAACACCTTCCCTATGAAGAAAGGTTAAAATGCTTGGGGCTCTTTAGCTTGGAGAAACGACGGCTGAGGGGTGACATGATCGAGGTTTATAAGATTATGAATGGGATTGAGCAGGTTGAGAAAGAAGTACTTTTCTCCCTTTCTCACAATACAAGAACTCGTGGGCACTCTATGAAATTGCTGAGCAGTCGGGTTAGAACAGATAAAAGGAAATACTTCTTCACCCAAAGAGTGATTAACATATGGAATTCACTGCCACAGGAGGTCGTGGCAGCTGCAAGCATGGACAGTTTCAAGAGGAAATTAGATAAACATATGGAGCAGAAGTCCACCAGTGGCTATTAGCCACAGGGTATAGAATGAGAACTCTCAGTCTGGGGCAGGTGATGCACTCTATTCTTGGTGCTGGAGGGGGCAGCAGTGGGAGGGCTTCTGGTGCCCTGGCCCCACTGCTGGACCTCCTGATGGCACCTGGTATATTTTGGCCGCTGTGTGACAGAGTGTTGGACTAGATGGGCCATTGGCCTGATTCAACATTGGCTTCTCTTATGTTCTTATGTTCTTATCAGCAATATCTAATACTGCAAAGGCAGCTTTGGATACTCTTCATTCCAATATTTCACTCCCACTAAATATTGGAGTTGGAAATCATGTCTGAGAGTCTGCAGGAATGGCTAAGGAGGAGGGGGAGAGAGAAAGAGTACACCCCAACTGAGACAGAGCTAAATACTCTTTAAACTTTAGAATCTACTGTGGTTGACTTGGCCTCCAGAAACCAGGTCTACTGCCCATTGGTCTCATTGGGGAGCCCTCTCTCTCTCCCCCTCCCCCTTGCTGCTCCTGGTGCCTGGGGTGTGGGCAGCTGATACACAGTGCATCGGCACCCTGGCATGCCCTTTAAACATTAAAGAGCCATTATTTTCAATGGACAGTAGAGGTGGCCTCCAGATTCTGGAGGACAGGTCTTCCAGCCATTGAAGCAATGGCCCTTCAGAGTTTAAAGGGCTGATGTGCTGTGGACCAGCTGGGGCATGCACCAGTTTGGTGTAGTGGTTAAGTGCGCGGACTCTAATCTGGGAGAACCGAGTTTGATTCCCCACTCCTCCACTTGCACCTGGCTGGATGACCTTGGGCAAGCTGTAGTTCTGATAAGAGCTGTTCCTGAAAAAAGAACAGTTTCTGTCAAGAGCTCTCTCAGCCCCACCTACCTCACAGGGTGTCTGTTGTGGGGAGGGGAAGGGAAGGGAGTTTGTAAGCCGCTCTGAGACACCTTTGGTAGTGAAGGGTGGGATATAAATCCAGTTTCTTCTCTCTTCTTCTTCTTCAACAATCCAATTCCTGTTGCCTATAGGCAGTTCAAAAATTAAGTTTTACTAGGAATAAGGCCTGTTGTAGAAATAAATACAACAAGCTCTAGAAAGAGGCTCTGGGAGAGTGCCCTGGCCTTGGGCACTCAGCGTCAATTTGCTATGGTGATCTCAGCAAGGTACAATGACACAGAGTCCACCATGTTCTCCAGGGGAACTGATCTCTGCCATCTGAAGAGCAGTTGTAATTCTGCATGATCTTCATCCTTCCCCTGGAGACTGGCAACAATGGTTCCCATGAAGGAATGGCTAGTTTGGAGGGTGGAGTCTATGGCATTGTACCTGTCTGAGGTCCCACCCCTCCTCAAACCTCACCCTCTAAAGGCTCCAGCCCTCAAATATCCAGGAATTTCCCACCTGGAGTTGGCTACCCTATCAGGAGTTGCCCCAATGAGTTTTATCCCAAAGGCCAAAATAGGTATGGAAAGGGCCTTTTACTGACAGAACCTGGTTGCCTAGCAACAGGCACTGAGGAGAAAGTACAGTTGCCAGCTCTGATTAGGGAAATACCTGGATATTTGGGGCATGGGTCCTGTGGAGGGCAGCACTGTGGGGGATGGAAGGACAGCTGGAGATAATGCCATAGGGTCTACCCTCCAAAGCAGCCATTTTTTCCAGGGGAACTGATCTCTGTCAACTGGAGATCAATTGTAACAGTGGGAGATCTCCAGGTCCCACCTGGAGATTGGCAACCGTAGGGGAAAGTCAGCCACACAGCAGGGGGTTGAAGAGAATGGTATGATGGTCACTGGCCCAGCTCATTAGCCACCCAGCCATGGTGAAGCCAAAAAGGAGAGAGAGCCATTTTCAGTTTATTCTGAGAGGAAAGTGGCCAAGTTGGCAGTGGGTGCAGGAGAGTGTTATGTTGAAAGTCCTTTGTTTTTTTACTGACATAAAACAGCCACTGAGGGAACAGTTAGTCACAGTTAGTCCCACGCAGGAGCCAAGAGAAGTGTTTTCCTCATGAGAGAGTCCAGCTTTCCAGGACCCGCAGCTCGTTTCCTCTAGGCCAGACCCTCCCTGGCGCTGCCGCTGCTGCTGATGGACATGGATAGTGAAAGTGAGGCAAAACACCCGTGCATAATAGGCCTTTGTTGTCTGGAGTTCAGTTGTAATTCTGGGATATTTCCAGGTCCCATCTGGAGACTGGCAACCTTTGGCCTGGAAGCAACCTCTGGGTGACTTGATACCAACCTACCTGCATGACTGAACTTGGCCTGGCTGCTTGCTACTGTTCAACAACAGCCACTCTATAAAAGCCAATGGGATGTAGTGGGTCTGTGAGACCCAAGTTCAAATCCCCATCTTGCTGGGTGATTTTGGACTAGTCATATACCTAACACATAGGGTTGTTATGTGGTTAAAGAGAATAACGTAAGCTGCTTTAGTACCCACTGTGGAGAAAGGTGGGGTATAAATGAAGTAAATAAATATAGCTGAAAATGGGAGGCAAAAGGTAGATTGGTGAATGGCTGAGAAGGAGAGAATGAGGCACGGAGAGGAGATGAGGATTACAAAGAGGAGGGAACAAAGTCAGGAAATTCTTAGAAATTTGGGAGGTGGGAGCCTGGGGAGGGGAGGGAAGAGACCTCAGAGTTACTCTTCAGAGCTAGCTGCCAGATGATAGGAAAATATGTCATGCATTGAAAACATTTCCAGAAGCTGGATCTGGCCCACAGACCAAAAGCAATGGTTTATCTTCATTGCCTGGTCATATAACTCTTCACAGTGTCCCAGGACTACAAGGGATTTTATTAATATATTTCACCACAAATTAGTAACAAAGGTAATATGTGGATGACCATAAGACCTCTCTGTAAATAATTATGATCTTTTGAAGGAACAGAATAAGTAAATGAACTCCAAAATAGTGTGTGTGGACAAGAACAGGAAAAGGAGAGAATGACCTATCTAATCTTGAATTAATCTCCTGCTGTGCACAATATTTTTAGATTTCACAGATTCCATATACCAGGGTAGATTCATAGAAGTGAATGAAAGTATTCTGGCATGTGTAGCATAAGCACTGTAGTCATATTTCTTTACATTACAGAGATTGCAAAGATGCCTATGATGTTTCATTATTCAATATCTCAGCAGTTTTGCATATCCTGGATGCTTTAGCCATCTTTACAACATGGCAGTTTAAAACCTGATCCCACAGATAGAAAGCACACATCTAAGTCCACTGAATTCAGCAAGCTTAATTATACCAACCGGATATGGAACAACTGATTGGTTTAGCATAGGAAAAGGAGTACGACAAGGATGTATATTGTCACCTTGCTTATTTAATTGATATGCTGAGTACATCATACGAAATGCTGGCCTGGATGAATCACAAGCTGGAGTTAAGATTGCTGGGGAAAAGATCAATAACCTCAGATATGCAGACGATGCCACTCTGATGGCAGAAAGTAAAGAGGACCTCAAGAGCCTCTTGCTCAGGGTGAAAGAGGAGAGCGCAAAAGTGGGCTTGAAGCTCAACATCAAAAAAACTAAGATCATGGCATCTGGCCCCATCATTCCTTGGCAAATAGAAGGGAAAGTCGTAGAAGTAGTGACAGACTTCACGTTCCTGGGATCCCAGATTACTGCAGACGGTGACTGCAGCCATGAAATTAAAAGATGCCTGCTCCTTGGGAGTGAAGCAATGGCAAACCTAAACAGCATGATAAAAAGCAGAGACATCACCCTGCCAACAAAAGTCCGCATGGTCAAAGCAATGATATTCCCAGTAGTAACGTATGGCTGCAAGATTTGGTCTATAAGGAAGGCCGAGCGTCGAAGAATAGATTCTTTTGAGAAGACTCTTGAGAGTCCCTTGGACTGCAAGGAGATCAAATCATTCAATCCTAAAAGAAATCAACCCTGACTGTTCCCTGGAAGGCCAAATCCTGAAGTTGAAGCTCAAATACTTTGGCCACCAAATGAGAAGGGAGCACTCACTGGAGAAGACCCTGACGCTGGAAAAGGTTGAAGGCAAAAGAAGAAGGAGACGGCAAAGGATGAGATGGTTAGACAGTGTCATCGATGCAACAAACATGAAATTAAGGAAACTTCAGACGACAGCAGAAGACAGGAGGGCCTGGTGTGATCTGGTCCATGGGGTTCCAAAGAGTCGGACTCGACTGTGCAACTGAACAACAACAAATTATACCAAAATCTGTATAAATTCAGGTTTTCTTTTCTTTCTTTGCTCATGTTAATACAATGCCAAATGCTAAACCAGTTAGTTTTTGAAATATATTAGGTTGAAAGACGCGTATTGTGATCAGCTCATGCTTTATTAGTTGTTAAACTAAAAGACAAACTAGCAGGGCTGGAGCCCTGCTTAAATGCATGCAGCACCCCCCACACCCCCCACGAACCCACTCCCCATGATAGGTCACTAAAATAGTAGCTCTAATTCAATAGGTACCTGCCAGGATCCAAACGATCTATTGTGTTGGCAAGGCAAGCTGGTCAGCTTCTTAGTGATTTCAGGCTAGGTACACAACAGTTTTTCCAATTCCATGGCAGATAAAAACTTGTACTGCACTTCTGAATTGCCATCCAGTGCTTGATACTGAAAATTTGTAGAAAAAATACGTACCTGTTTTCTGTGGATAGGTCCACCTAACCCAAATACTTTCTTCTAGACACGTGCCCTTGAAAAAAATATCATTTTTATTTTGTATTGGAAAGCTGAGAAGGGCATGGTTATCATTTTCATTAAATATCAGGAGTATTAGAAAGGACACCTTCAAGACTAACAAAAATTTGTGGCAGTGTATGAACTTTCGTAAGTCACTGCTCTCTTCTTCAATGACTCACAAAAGCTCATACCCTGCCACATATTTTGTTAATTTTTAAGGTGCTACTGGACTCATTATTTTCTGCTGCTATAAACAGACTAACATAGCTACCCATCTTGATCTGTCAGAAGTATTGACATTCTATTTCCATTTTGGGTCAGGAAATTTTCTGTTTTATCAGAAAAATATCAATGCTCTCCAAATCAAGTGAAGGTTATAATGCTGCCCTTTCCAAAATTATGAAATCTCTCTATATGATAATTCTCTGTTGGTGGTGGCACACTCCAGAACATTCCACACGCTCCAAAATCAATTCGCTCCCTGGCCGGTCATTCAGAAGCTTATCCAGCTTATGCTATCCATTGGCTGTGACCCAGCTTACACTATCCATTGGCTGTGTGGGCTGAGTCCCACCCACACAAGCAGCACAGCACTTCACCCTCAGTCTGGAGGGAGCCAACGAAGGGGATGGATACTCTGCCAAGGGAGTGGCAACTCCTCCATGGGGGAGAAGGAGTTCCTTTCTCCCATTCCCCTTATCTGTCAATCTACCACCCATCTCTTTTGCCCCCCACCTTTTCTCTATCAATCTATTCCTCTTGTTCACTTCCCCCTACCCTTCACCCTTGGCATCACTCACCCCCACTCTTGCTCTCTACCCACTTACCCTCCACCCGTGGCATTCCAATGCTTCCCATCTTTCCCTTTCTCTTTTCCTCCTAAGTCAGTTCCCCTTCCTCCCACCATTCTTTTTCCCTTCCTTTGTGCTAGCAGTGACAGTGGTGCCTGGGAGCTGCTCCAAGCCTGGAGCAGTTCCCAATGGTAGCCAGGCCCAAAGCCTCTCCCAGCATTCCCCACCACCACAGCTGGGCCTGGAGCACCTTCTGGCATTCCAGGCCACTGCGGCCAGATCTGGAGCAGCACCTGGTGTTCCCCACTTCTACAGCCTGGCCTGGCATCTCTCTCAGCATTCACCGTTGCCACGGCTAGATCTAGATGGGCTCCCAGAGCACCCCACTGCCACAGCCAGGCTCAGAGACTCTCCCAGTGTTCTCCACCACCACAGCCAGTCTGGAGCAGCTCCACAGGAGCAGCAGCCAGACCCTGAAAAGTTGCATTGTCTGTGCATGTGCAAAGCTTTTTAATGGTTTTTTTTTTAATCCCCCATATTTTTTTCCAGATTTCAGATTTTTCTGCACACCTGGAGAATCTCCCAATTGTGCAGAAAGATTTGTTTAGCCGCCACATGGCCCCAATTCATGGATTTAGATAGCCGCAGATGACAGCCAAGGATAGCTAATAGAATATAGATGGTATTGAGTATAATATGGAGCATATATGCTTAGGATGTCTACTGCCGTTCATGCCCTTTTCTGTTTGAGGAACAAACAACTATCAAAAGGCACTCTTTGTTCTGTTTCAACTGTGGATGCCAGGGTGACCCTTGGACCTCTTGCATGCAAAACAAATGCTCTACCACTGAGCCATGGCAGCTGGAACTCTTACCTTTGCCTTAATCACCACTTCTGCCATGTTCCTTGTAATATTTATGGGTCAACAACTAGAACATCTTGTACTACAGTTTCTAAGGCTTGCACTGGAATAATTTAAGGTCATGTAATCTTAGGGCAAATTTGCAAAATTACCAGTTCCTTAACACTATTAATATAATGAAATGTCTTTAAATTGTACATTCTAACACTACATATCAGTTGTCCCCTCACAAAGTGGCTTTTCATCTAAAAACTGACATCTGAAAACCATTATTAGTTAGAGGCAGCAACAGTAGATGAAATAAACATGTTACCTTTGCACATAAAACACAGTTTGACCCTTGTTTGAAATGGAGCAGTGCGGTAATGCTAGGACTTCACTTTAATTCCTTTAGGCCTAATATCCTTTTTGTCAATCCAAATATTTTCTTAGCAGATTGTGTGTTATTTGCTTGATTAACCTCTTGAATTTTACACCACAGTGAGTGGAAATGACATTCTTTTTCAAGCAAAGACTTGCCCTCCCAGATGAAAAGTCTAGACAGATGCCACTGCATTTGCTGTTGAATGGAATGGCTAATAAGACTACAGGAGCACAAAGAAGAACTGAGCATATATTAAAAGATTAAGTAACTTCATGTGATGTAAAATTCTGAGAATCAACTGTGCTCCACACCCGAAGACATTCGAGAAGGGTCTCTAGTGACTCATTTCAGTAAAATTATATTGTCACCGTAATTGCTAATTGGTTGGTTGTAGCCTGAGGACATGACATTTTAATCTAAGCCGTTCTTGGAAAGTTGCCTTTTCCAAAAATCCCCTTTGATGGGTTTGAAATGCATTTGGGGCATTACAGAAGTCAGGAGGGCTCAGAAGGCATTAAATTACTGCAGTTTTTCATTCAGTGTTGTGTTTTTCTTCCATAGATGGCAGGATGACATTCCCCCCCCCCTGAGACTATGCTAATAAAGGTCTTAATAATGAAGGTGCATTGTATTGTTTGGCTTCCATCTCATCTGACATTGGTCATCTCAAGGCCTTTGTGTCCAGTACCAGGGGTAATTGAACACCCAATGGTTTGGCTCATGACCTGGCCAACAGTTCAAACAGGAAGCTGATGTTTCAATGGACTGTTTATCACCCTGTTCATAAGTGTTTGGCAGGCTGCTTCCACAATTTCTTCCTGCCTGTAAAGTACAGCACAATTGTCTTTTTGTACATACAGGATCTCACACAGTCTGATGGAGTTCTACTGCTCCCCATCCTTGCTACACCACAGTTCTGCTTGGCAGACAATTGTTAAAACAGACCATCAGTTAAGTCATAAATAAATGCTGTATTTAAAATCCCCATTCTTCATTGTTTAAATAGTCCTTTATTATATAATTGGCTACTGATATGTTTGGATTGGCAGTATTTTGAGGTATATGCAGTTTTGCAAAAACCTGATGCAAACCTGTTCAGCAGGCTTTCAAGCTGTTTGGTGCTGAACCTAAAAAACCTGGTGATCAAACTTATTCACCTCAACATTCACAGGTGTCCCAATCTAGAACCTGAGTCTTTAAACAGCAGAGAGGTCCAAGCACATATTTAGTCTTGCAAAATTGTATCCAGTTGCAGATTATTTCTGTTTGGCTGATTGCAAGGGGTCTTTCCTGATTACCTTCAGGAAAATGCAGTGGCACATGGTATCAAAAAAGACTGCCTTGTTCTGCTCTCCACTGTAATATATGGACTCACTTTCTTGTGTGATGATATCCCACAACTGCATTTTCCTAGCCCTTCTCCACATCATCAGCTATTGCTGATGGAAGCGAAAAAGCACACAATGTGATTATCTCATTAGCAGAATAAATGCTCTTACGTATTATAAAGGAGAGGTAGAAACCCAGTATGAGGATGTTATCAGAAGTCCAATATCAAGTGTGATGTACATTGTTGCCCCTAGAGTAGAAGCAAGTTTGCTGGGAAATAATATTGAATTCAAGAGGATTTAGTCTTAAATCTACATTGTTTCACTGAACTTGTATTATAACTTAGCATTTGTACAGTGCTTGTACCACATGCAATATATTATCACAGAAATCTTTATAACGGCCTTTGAAGGTAGGACTGAGTTGAAGAGAATGGTATGTCTAACATCACCTGATTATTTTTGTGGCTGAGATTTGAATTGACAGCCTCCTAGATAACAACAGCTCAGTCTTTTAGCTATTGCAGATTTAAGGATCAAAATGTTACTTCCAAAACACAAGAGGTCAGTTACCAAGCAATGAGTCAGCTGGTATATCATCAATATACAATGCAAATTTAAAAATAGTTGGGGTTGTGGTTTTGTTTTGTTTTTTAATCCATTATTGCTTTGCCAAGGAATCCTGGGAACTGCAGTTTTTGAGAATGCCTTGAAGGAGCATTTCAGATCTTTTACAGAACTGTAGATGCCAAAGTGGAGAGATAGGAGAGTTTTGAGACTAGTTTAAATCTATGGTGTAGCCATGCCATTACATTATGCAAGTATTCATACTATATTAAGTCATGCACACTACACAACAAGAAGCAGTGATACTCAATTTCTAGGGAGAATGCTACTGAGCACTGGGATCACAAGACTCTATCTCCAAAACAGGGGGTGATAACATCAGGTTATATTGAATTCTGCCTTGTATGGTCTGACGACTGTGAGCACAAATGATGAACAACAGCTGTTATTGGACAGGAATGCAATCACATAACAAAAGTTTTATGGCAATGGAACACTGGAATTCTTCCTGCAGCTGTCCACAATAACTATGTATAAGTTAATTTCCTCTACACTTACAGATTCTGCCACCTGTTTTTCTGTATGTTCTAGATATTTTGTTATCTAAGCATTACCAGTCCAAACACAACGAAACTTCTTGAAACTTTGACAGAACCATTGCAAAGAGTTTATGGGACAGCTTGACAGGTACTGCTGTTTTAATCATCTGGTATAATCCCTTGTTTTAATTTATATTGGTGGCACAAGGTGCCTGATGGGCCAACCTGGAAGAAAGGGTTCAGCTAGAAACCACTCCAGTCCCACAGAAAAACTCATTAGTGGGATGGGAGCTTGTGTTAGCATAAGAACCTAAAGGGTTAACTTGGGCTCTGCTTCCTGTGTGTAACTCTGCCATTCTTTCTCTCTCTCTCTCTCTCTCTCTTTCTAAAATAACAGAGATTTGGCCTGAAACTTGGAATTTAAACTTTTGAACTGTTTCCTATATGCATTTTTTTTTAGATAATATCCTAAGCACAGCTATACCATTTGAAGCTGATTGAAATCAACAGACTTGGAAGGGTATTACTCTGTTTAGGATTGAATGGTTATTATCGCACTTTTCTCCTTGGTAGGGAACTAAGGTAGCTTACACAAATTTAAATGATCAATAGTTTAAAGAAGTAAAATGCAATTAATAAGGAAAACAAAAATACTCCCCAAACTGCATCCTGTTTCCCTTTAGTCATATCCACTGTATAGATAAACAGCTGCAAAAGGACCAGATCTTCCTAATATCCCTTTTTAATAGAGATTCATACTTGAGTTCATTGATTGGTGGGGTGCTGGTGCCCAATTTTAAGCAACTGGGTTGAGTGTTGAGTCTTTTTATTTCAAGGCAAAAGGGAAAAATATTAATTATCTAAGGCCATGAAGGGCTTTGTATGTAAACTGTATACCTAAACTGAGCCTGATAATAGATGGACAGCCAATGGAGTGACTGCAGAATGGTGATAATAGGCATACTCCGTCTAGCTCCTGTTAATATCCAAGCTGCAGCATTCTGGACCAGTTGAACTCTATAGAAATTTTGAGGGGAGACCAGTGCACAATGCATTACAGTAATCTAGTCATGATGTTACTGTGGCATGGATTCAGAGGCTAATCAATTCTAGAAAAGAAACAGTACTGAGCCTCCTGCCCTATCTTTGCTTGTTTTTGTAGAAGGTGCCTGGAACAGACTCTTCAAATAGTCTTGGTGTTCAGAAGGACAGCAATGAAAGTTGCATTTCATCTGCACTAAAAAAAAAAAAATCCTTTTCCCCTTCCAATGTAACGGCCAAAGCCTGTGCCAACACAACTTGGTAATTATATAATTATGCATATTACTCTATATCAGTGGTTTCCAAACTTATTTGGCCTACCGCCCCCTTTTCAGAAAAAAAATTACTCAGCGCCCCCCTGGAAATCTACCTTCAAGAAGTGGGCAAAAAGATGCAGTGACAAGTTTGCACATAGTAAAGAAAGATGTTGTTGTAAATAAAACATTTTGAAGCTTGAAATCATAAAAGTATTTTATAAAATCAACCATAGTAACATTTGCATACACACAGAAAATTAAGATAACAAAGGATAACATTAAATTAAAAATCACAAATGACATTAAAACAATCCTAATGAGAAGAATGAACCTGGTGCACTGATATCAATTTATTAATGTTTGGCTCTATTTTTGTCAGCAGCAATCTTAAATCACCGTGATTAGCTATTTGCCGTCGGTTTCTTTTTTTAGTTAACAGATTTGTGACTGCATTGAACCCACATTCCACTAAATATGTTGAAGAAAATGCAATTAGAAACTTTTGTACTATAGCTCATAATCCAGGATAAAGTGTAGGTATCTGCTTTTGCAGCCAGAACTGTTGGTAGCCATCTTTGAATTTAAATTTCAATTCCTCATTTGTTGTTACTTCTATAAGTTCTTCTTGTAATTCTGGAGATTCTTCTGTGTCTGTCCTTGAAAAAGGGTCCAAAACCCAGTCGGATATGTTTGTTTTAAGAATGTCTTCAAAACATTGATTAAAATCAGAATAGACAGCCTCCAAGTGCTGACAATAGGTAAATCAAGTCTTCATCATGTTTTCCTACTGTTGATAAATTTGGAAACTGGCTGAATTCCCCTTGTCCTAAATTTCATTTGTACAGAAGAAGTTTTGCCACAAATGCAGAAATGACAGTTTTTGTTTTGATTAAATTCAGCTCATTGCCTTATTTATTTATAGTTTCAGCCTTGGAGCTGTAGCTTTGTTTCATTAAATTTATTAAACAAGTCTGTCAAATAAGCTATGTCTTTTTTGGAATCAATCAAGTTGGCTTGTAAAGCATCATCTTTGTTTTCTAGGAAATCTAGCACTGAGTCAAAGGGTTTATATAACCAATCCAAACAGGCACCTTTTGGTAGTCAATGAACTTCTGTATGAAGTAACAAGCGATTGAATTCTTCATCATTTTCAATACAAAGTTGTCGAAACAATCTGTCATTCAGTTAATTGCTTCTGATTTTGTTGACCGCTTTAATGACATGATATAATGACTTATGTAGGCGTTCACTCAGATTTTTGGCAACTAGATATTGACAATGAATGACACAGTGTATAGTGAATACATTTGGAACCACTTTTTTAAATATGCAAGAAACCCCCTGTAGCACCCCATCATCGCTGGAGCACCATCAGTAGCAACTGACAATATATTACTCAGGGGAATTTCTTTTTCATTAAAAAACTCTTCCAATGCATGAAATATTGATTCTCCTTTGGTATCAGTTTGCAAATTTTTAGTAAATAATAATTCTTGGCAAATTTTTCCTTCTTTTATGAATCGCACGTATGCTAAAAGCAAAGCTTCATTTCCTGGCAAAGTTGACTCATCAAGCTGTATAGAGAACTGAGATGTTTTAAAATATTCACATAATGAGTCTTCAACATCTTGAGCCATTTTATCAATTCTTCGTTGCACTGTATTATTGCTTAAAGAAATTTTCTTGGTAATATCAGATGCTGGCTTGTGTAGCATGGTGCGTATTACCTCACTTATAGCCAGTAGAATTAGTTCTTCACCAACAGAATGCGGTTTTCCCGATTTAGCAATCAGTAATGAAATGTTTTAAGGAGCACGGAGCCCATCATCATTTTTGCCAATATCAGCTATCTCAAAAAGTTTTCTTTAAGTGCTTGAAAATAAGATAAATCCTTATCTTTCTTATCAGCATGAACTTTTGTCAAATGTTCTTGTAGTCTTGAAGGCTTCATAGCTTCATTTGATAAAAGTTTTCGGCAAATCAGGCACATCGGTAATGTACTGTTTGTAGGTGACTAAATAAAGCCATAGTTCAAATATTGAATACTATATTGTCTACATTTTTTCTTAGGTTCAGCCATGATATTATCTGTAAAAAAGTAAAATTTCTGTGTTTATTTATAAAACAATTAATTAATATTACCAGCAGGAGGCATGAATTATAGTTCTTCCCACCGCTGGGGAATAATACACCCCCCCACACACACATACACATGAATTGTTGGGGGAAAGCCAGCTTTGAAATATCTGGAAATCATTACTCTCTTGTACCCCCACAATAGATGCAAGGCAAGTTACATAGTGCAATCCAAAGAGCAATAAAATACCCCAATTTCTTTAATCTTGAAATCATTACTTATCAGTGGCAGAGCAGGAATTCAAACCCAGATCTCCCAGACAGTTGTCTGACGCTTAAACACTGTACCACACTGACCAGATGGCTGTCCCAAATAGAAAGAGAAGCTTCTCAAGAGCTTCCACTTTAACATCTGGCTTCCCGGCTGCAAAGTCCTGCTTCAAAGCATGCAACCAAGTCTCAGTGAATCTCACAAGCCCAAGTACAAGGGAGTCAGAATTTGCAATCCTTGGCTTTTCCTATTAAATGTGCTCCATTTGCATAACTTCTGCAGACTACGAAGAATTTGGCATTCTTTAAGGCACACAGCAGTATAGTCTCAAGAAATATATTTAAAAACCAACCCAAAAATTACAATATTTAAACAACAACCAATAACAAAACTTGAATCACAAAATTAAAAACATTGAGCAACCCCCCACCACCACCACACCAACAAGCAATTACCACAATTACTTTTAGAAAACAATCCAACAGAAATATTTTTAAATGCAAACCAAACTTTTAAAACTTTCCCTCAAAATTATTAACTGTAAAAGAGTAAGGCTTAGCCAACCCCTACCCCACACCCAACAGAACTGTAACTCAAAGCCACCCCAAGCAGGCTGCATAACCTAAAGGAAAGGGACACTAATTTAAAAGGTCCTTTTACTAATATCCCCCTTTAAAAATAATATGTATTCCCCCCAAATCTTACCTTTTAGATGTCTTCTTCAGTCTAGGTAGAGTCCACCATGACCCACACAGGCAGGCCAAGGCAGGGACAGAGCAGCAGCAGCTGAAGGCCTGAAGCCAAAGGCCAGCAGCAGCCACCACAGCCTTACAACGATGCACTTACATTTGCAATTTGCAAATGCATGGCTGTGATTGGCTGTGGGGACCCCTCTCCACCTCCCTCCCTGATCCCAGGGAAGACCAGGAGAAGGCACGAAAAGGCTGCTTTAGATAGGTTCTGGATTTTTTCTTTCTTTATGCTTCCGCCACCCCCTTATTTTTATTCAATGCCCCTCAAATGCACCCAAGGCTCCTACTGCTCTCCTGGATCGTTCCAGCGCCCCCAGGGGGCAGTATGGGCCACTTTGGGAACCAGTGCTCTATATAATTTGCAAAATACATTTTTTTTCTGCTTGTACATAATTAGTGCCATTTCCTTTATCTGCTATTTTTTTACTTTGCTTACCAAAGTAAGATGTGCATCCAGAAGAGGAGTTCATATAAGTCCATGGTGGTGTGATAGTTTTAAAACTGAAAAGGGAAGGCAGGAATAACATGCCATGCCATCTGGCACTGGCCCATTGCTGGATCTCTGGCATTGTACTGCCAGTGCCAACCTTTCCTGCTGTGAGCTCACGTGGGCCCTGACAGCCAGCGTACAAGCTGCTGCGTGAATGGTGAGTGATATATCCATTACTTTGATTGTTTATATTACTTTGTGATGTGCTAGTAATCTGCTTTCCAGTTCTTAATTTAAAAAGAATTAAAATGACATAGCTGGGTACCGATAACGGTGACAATCACAATAACTTCTCTTTTTGCCCCAGTGATGGGATTTAGCTGGACTGCCCATTCTATGCCATGATAAAATGTAATAACTTTTACAAGGCTGTCAGCTTGATCCTGATATAAACCATGAATATATATTGCTTCTCTACTGGTCCATAAAATCTTGGAGAAGACTTTTGGTAAAGAATCTGACATGGCACATTTACAGTAAATACAATAACAGGGAGAGGGGATCAAAGGTCTATTCCAATAAAAAAAGCAAAATTCAAGCACACAGCATGACAAAATAAGAGACAACCAAGAGAAGATGATGTGAATGGCAGACAAGAAGATGATTATGGCACAAGAAACTGAAGGCATCCTTTTGTGATGTGGAAGGTTATCCGAGTGAGGCAGGGGGAATGATGGGAACGTATGGTCTGGCACGTTCAAAAAGCAAGCAGGCCAAGAAAGAATCTGAGGAATGAGCAGCTAAAGAATTTGTAAAACATACATTAGAAGCAGGAAGGCTGCCAGAGAAATGGTGGGGCCATGAGACCACCAAGGTACGAGAGGAGAGGAGCTGTTAAGGAGGATCAGCTGGATTAGAGAATTTCTTACAGCTGTTTTGAAATGATATATTTATAGGTATTATTGCCTAGGTCTGCAGAAAATGTCTTGTTTAGGTTCAAAGAAGGTTTGTTTTGAATGTTTGTGGTGACATAATTTAGTTACAGCCTTTATTACATTTGCTTTTTGCAGTACAGCCTTCATATGTAATGACACTTTCTTTAGTTAAGCTAGTTTGCTGAGTGAATGGCTCTTTCCAGCAACGAGGTCACTTTTCTCTCTTATAGTCATTTGCAGAGAATTACTAGGGCCTTAAGGCCACCCAGGTGTGAATAGAGCAGGACAGGGACTCTCGGGAAGGAAAACAAATATTTTCCAAAGCTCCTCTACATTAATAATTCCCTTTACAGCAGGAAACTAGCATGACATGCAAAATATTAAGATAGTTTCACTCTGAGAGACTTCCTTTAAGAAATATTTATTTGGGAAAGAATTTAGTTTAGGGATAGGCATCCCTCAGCATGCAAGCCAAACAGGAATACACTAGCTGTGGTGTAATGCTGCCTCTAAGCTGTGGAGTCTTGTGAGCAAAAATTCTACTTTGTGAGCTACTGGCATTAAAACCATGAGTGAGCGATTTGGCTGCTGCATACATTTAGTTTGCTCTGGAGCCATCCTTCCTGACCTAAGACAAAAATGTGTAAGCCAAAAGCTAAAAAACTGAGCTAGCTTACACTAACTCAGCTTAGAGGGAACACTGCTGTGGTGGCTCAGAGTGCTTTTGCCCAGCTCTGGCTAGTGCGTCAGCTGCATCTGTTTCCGGTTCAGTTGGATCTAGCCACAGGGATCCATGCCTCAGTTGCCTCTAAACTGGACTATTGAAGTATGCTCTACTTGGGGCTACCCTTGAAGAGTGTTTGGAAGCTGCAGCTAGACTGCTTATTGGGGCCAGCTTCCAGCAATTACACTGACTACCAAACCATTCCCAAGCCCAATTCAAGGTGTTGGTTTTGTCCTTTAAAGTTCTACAAGGCTTTGGGCCAGGATATCTGAAGGACTATTTTCTCCCATATGTTCCTCCCTGGGCATTAAGATTGCAGGAAGAAACCCTCCTGACTGTGCCATCAAAGAAGTTTGTCTAGTAGGCACATGAGAGGGGGCCGTTTTGGTGACATCCCCATGATTATGGAACAATTTCCCTGGGAAGCTGCACCTGGCCTCCTCACTTTTCATTTACAGAAGGCAATTGAAGACAGTTTTAAATAGAATGGCATTTGATTAACCGGATTTTTATTTATTGGCAGTCCTAATTGGAGTTTTAAATTTATGGTCTTTTATGTGTTTGTGTGTGTTGTAATTGGTGTTTTATTTATATTGTAAGTCTTCTTGAATTCCACAAGGTAGAAAGGTGGCTAATAAATGGTTTAAATAAACAAATTACCTCCCAAACCAATGCAGCCATGAGCTGCATTCAAGGCAAGCCCCTGAAGTGCTGCTAGCAGCGCCTCTAGGGTTCAGCTAGTTCCCAGGGTGTTCATAATATAAATACAACTCATGCCCCCCCCTTTTTGCTAGCACACCAACATCTTCATAGGTGAACACTCCAATTTGTTTTGGTAATTGAGCCAAAAATGGTTACCTACCCTTGCTTTAGAAAGGAGAGCAAGATTAGTATTCTCCAGAGTTACATTCACACAAACTGAAAAGGCACCAACCTCTCTTACCAGCAGCACAAAGACCCTGAAGTGCTCCAAACACGCATGGTTGGCAGGCTCCCAGTTTTGGGGAATGTAACTTCTTCACAGGCTTACTGAAGGAGGGAGAAATTATCTGGCTCCATGGTGGACTCTGATCCTGGAAGTATAAATCTTGTCTTATACTGAGATAATATTTGTAAAGCACTTTGGGTATTCAGAAAAAACATAATAAAATTAATAAAGGCTCAGTCCAGCCCTTCAAATGGTGTAGCTCTGAGCATGCTGAACAAAGCTGTATGCATGAGTGGGTATCACCAAAGGGCAGTGCTGCCCAATCTTAAGAACATAAGAACATAAGAGAAGCCAATGTTGAATCAGGCCAATGGCCCATCTAGTCCAACACTCTGTCACACAGCGGCCAAAATATACCAGGTGCCATCAGAAGGTCCAGCAGTGGGGCCAGGGCACCAGAAGCTCTCCCACTGCTGCCCCCTCCAGCACCAAGAATAGAGTGCATCACCTGCCCCAGACTGAGAGTTCTCATTCTATACCCTGTGGCTAATAGCCACTGGTGGACTTCTGCTCCATATGTTTATCTAATTTCCTCTTGAAACTGTCCATGCTTGCAGCTGCCACGACCTCCTGTGGCAGTGAATTCCATATGTTAATCACTGTTTGGGTGAAGAAGTATTTCCTTTTATCTGTTCTAACCCGACTGCTCAGCAATTTCATAGAGTGCCCACGAGTTCTTGTATTGTGAGAAAGGGAGAAAAGTACTTCTTTCTCAACCTGCTCAATCCCATTCATAATCTTATAAACCTCGATCATGTCACCCCTCAGCCGTCGTTTCTCCAAGCTAAAGAGCCCCAAGCATTTTAACCTTTCTTCATAGGGAAGGTGTTCCAACCCTTTTATCATTCTAGTTGCCCTTCTCTGCACTTTTTCCAATGCTATAATATCCTTTTTGAGATGTGGTGACCAGAACTGTACACAGTATTCCAAATGAGGTCGCACCAATGATTTATACAGGGGCATAATGATACTGGCTGATTTGTTATCAATTCCCTTCCTAATAATCCCCAGCATAGCGTTGGCCTTCTTTATTGCAGCTACACATTGTGTAGACATTTTCAGCGAGTTATCCACTACGACTCCAAGATCTCTCTCTTGGTCAGTCTCTGCCAGATCAGACCCCATCAACGTGTATTTATATTTAGGATTTTTGGCTCCAATGTGCATCACTTTGCACTTGGCCACATTGAACCCCATTTGCCACGTTGACGCCCACTCACCCATCCTCAACAGATCCCTTTGGAGTGCCTCACAATCCTCCCTGGTTTTCACCACCCTGAACAACTTCGTGTCATCTGCAAATTTAGCCACATCACTGCTTACTCCCAATTCCAAATCGTTAATAAACAAGTTAAAAAGCATGGGACCGAGTACTGATCCCTGTGGTACCCCACTGCTTACCACCCTCCACTGAGAAAGTTTCCCATTTATACTCACTCTCTGTTTCCTATTTATAAGCCAGTTTTTGATCCACAAGAGGACTTGTCCTTTTATCCCATGACTATTGAGCTTACTTAGGAGCCTTTGATGAGGAACTGTATCAAAAGCTTTCCGGAAGTCAAGGTAAATAATATCTATTGGGTCCCCCTTGTCCACATGTTTGTTCACTCCCTCAAAAAACACTAACAGGTTAGTGAGACAAGATCTTCCCTTACAGAACCCATGCTGAGTCTGCCTCAATAGTTTTTGTTCATCAATGTGCCTACTAATTCTTTCCTTAATAACAGTTTCCACCAACTTACCCGGTATCGATGTCAGACTGACTGGCCTGTAATTTCCCGGATCTCCCCTGGAGCCCTTTTTAAAGATGGGAGTGACATTAGCTACCTTCCAGTCCTCAGGAATGGAGGCAGATTTTAAAGAAAGATTACATATTTTTGTCAGGAGATCCACAAGTTCACATTTGAGTTCTTTCAGAACTCTCGGATGAATGCCATCCGGGCCTGGTGATTTATTAGTTTTTAAATTGTCCATCAGTCGGAGGACTTCCTCTCTTGTCACCGCAATCTGATTCAGGTCTTTCAAACCCCCTCCCGAAATCAGTGCTTCTGGAGTGGGCAAACACTTCTCCTCTTCCACAGTGAAGACAGAGGCAAAAAATGCATTCAGCTTCTCAGCCATTTCCCTATCATCCTTCACTACTCCTTTTACCCCTTGGTCATCCAAGGGCCCCACTGCCTCCCTGGCTGGCTTCCTACTTCTAATGTATTTGAAGAAAGTTTTATTGTTGGTCTTTATGTTTTTTGCGATGTGCTCCTCATATTCCCTTTTTGCTTGCCTGATCACAGACTTGCATTTTATTTGCCATAGTCTGTGTTCCCTTTTATCAACCTCACTAAGACTAGCTTTCCACCGCTTAAAGGAATCCTTCTTACCTTTTACAGCTTCCATTACTTTATTTGTTAACCATGCAGGCTTTTTTCTATACCTATTTGTACCTTTCCTAACCTGCGGTATATATTTTATCTGAGCTTCTAGGATTGTCTTTTTAAATAGTCTCCAAGCTTCCCCAATGGTTTTGACCTTCTCCACTCTTCCTTTCAATTTCTTCCTCACATGTCCCCTCATACCAGAGAAGTTACCCCTTTTAAAGTTAAAAGTGGTTGCGTCAGTCTTTTTGGGCAACTCCCTATCTGTACAAATGTTAAACTCAATGACATTATGGTCACTGTTTCCAAGTGGTGCAATCACTTTTACATCTCTCACCAGGTCTTGGGTGTTACTTAGGACCAAATCCAGGATCGCCTCTCCCCTGGTAGGATCTGTGACCATCTGTTCCACAGCACAGTCATTGAGAGTGTCTAGAACGCAATCTCTTTTTCCCGACTAGAACTCATATTGACCCAATCAATGTGTGGGTAGTTAAAGTCGCCTATTACAACACAGTTATTTCGTCTAGCCGCTATCTTGTTGCCACAGTTTTGAGAAAGGACAGTGGGCGCTGCTACAGAAGAGTTGTTGTTGTGGGTGGTAGTATTTGCTCTTTGCCTTGAGACAATGTTTATCTTTGGCAGGGCTTTTTTTGTAGAAAAAGCCCAGCAGGAACTCATTAGCATAATAGGCCACACCCAACAGCAGAAACTCATTAGCATATTAGGCCACACCCCCGACAGCACAGCTCATTAGCTTATTAGGCCACACCCCCATGTTAACAGAAGTGTGGTCATCCAGCTACACCCACCTTTTGCTTCTTATTCTGTTTACCTTGTTTGCTGTCAAAACCGGCTTTTTTTGTAGCAGGAACTCCTTTGCATGTTAGGCCACATACCCCTAATGTAGCCAGTCCTAACAAGTTTCTGCTGTTGGGTGTGGCCTATTATGCTAATGAGTTCCTGCTGGGTGTGGCCAACTCAGGAGCCAGCTGGAACTCCATTCCTGTGTGTTCCTGCCCCAAAGTAGCCCTGATCTTTGGTTTCCAAGGAAAGGGGAAGGTTTGCTCTCAGAGCTGCCATGGGGAGAGGTTGCCAGGCCCAAAGCCATAGGAATGTCTTCAGACAAATCTTGACAGGCACCAACTGCATTGAGGACTGCTGTTCCAAAGCTAGTGAGTGTATAATAATGTCATATATAATATGATTCATAAAATACTGGAAAACAAAAGAAAAAGAATATTTTCAAATGGAGAGTAAAATGCTTGATAAAATTGGACACAGCCATGAAAAACTGACTATTATATTGCAGAAATGTCATTGGAATGCCTTTTATATCTTAGGGGTATATGAGCATAAAGAATCTGCCAAAATATCTGTATTTGAATTGCAGAATTTGTATGTATTCCAAATCAAGTGAGCTCTGTTAATCTAACTTTGATCAGGAACAGAAGTATAGATTTCTTTCCATTTTTGCAACACTCCTTGGGACATGAGCTCTGTTTGAAACACATTCTACTGTCAAGTTGCCTACTATTTCACTTGACTTGTGTAAAATCAGTCTTTATCCAGCTAAAATATTTAAAGTGGTATATAAATATCTAAATATTAGGTAGAAGGAGATTATCTGTGCACAGTTTTTTGCTGAGCATTAAAGTGGCTTAACATGATTATTTTATTTAAGGATATGTGTTTATTATTTCCTGTACATTATATTGTATACAACTTTGCATTTCTGAGACAGAGTTGCAGGTATTACAATATGTGGAACTGGACAGAGTAAGAAAAGGCTTAGATAAACCAGTTTGGGTCCTAATTCTCATGCGTTCACATACATATGTTCTTACACCTCTGTTCATGCATGCATAAATTCCAATGCCCTACAGCAAGACAGACATCTGTCTACCAGCTGCTTTTCTGGCTGAGTCCATACGGCCAAGAAAAGAAAAGAAAAGAAAGAAAAGAAAAGAAAAGAAAAGAAAAGAAAAGAAAAGAAAAGAAAAGAAAAGAAAAGAAAAGAGCATTACACTGGTGTCAATGTATGTGTGTGGGTAGAGCCTGTTTTAAACAGGGCAAGAGATAGCCCAGTTGTCAGCACTGTCACATCAGACAGTGCTGATCATCTTTTGGAATTGGGAAGCCCTTACAGGTAACAGAATTTATGAACATGGGGTTAGACACAGGTAGGGTTGCCAACCTCCAGGTGGGGCTTGGAGACCTCCCAAAATTAGAACTGATCTCCAGGCAACACAGATCAGTTCCCTTGGAAAAAATAGCTGCTTTGGAAGGTGGTTTCTATGCCATTATACCCAGCTGAGGTCCCTCCTCTCCTCAAACTCCTCCCTCCCCAGGCTCCATCACTAAAATCTCCAGGTATTTCCCAACCCAGACTTGACAACCCTAAGGGCCTTGGGGTCTAGGAGCTAATATACTCAGCTACAATATCTTACAGACTTCTGTGCATATCCCACCAAAGGCACACCTGCATGTTAGACACTGAAATCATTCATAAGACGAAGCAAACAATTTCCCATGGGTATTATATGCCATTACTGTGAACTTTGGAGTCTGAATTATTATACAAATATTTGCTATACTGTCCCACTGCATGCCACAGACCAACATGGGCCCATGTGTTTATCCTTGTGACGACGTTCACATCATGCATCTATCATGCACTTGACAACTGAGCAGAAAAATCTTTGTGGAACAACCCTGAAATCATTTTTAAACTTTCTGCAGCTGCTTCTAATCCTTGAATAGATCCATCTATGTACATCTTTAATTTTAACACAAAGCAAGGCATCTGTAAAACATTAGCTTTATTGGAAGAAACAAATCTCAGTTTTGATCAGAGCTAAGCCAGTCAGTGTGACTCCCTCCTGCCTTGGATCTCTATATGATCTGGAAGCAATGTAAGGAAACCAACAGGAATCACCACAAAAGCTAAGGCCAGCCAACCACTAGTCCTGAAACTCTTTACTCCTCTTTTTTGATTAGGCGCTCGAATGCTGATTGAATTTCCTGTCTTACCACAGGCATTCCAATGGCAATACAAATTCTCCAGCAGAAAAGAAGGCAAAAGAGGTTGAATTATACCAATAGTCATTTAATGAATCATAAGGATGCCAAATAAATGTGATTTTCTTCATCCGTCTCTCATATATATATTCTTTCTCATTTATTTCAGCCCCCCAAAACAGGCTGAATTCATTTTAATAACTAAGTAAATTGCTATGAAAAACTGCGGGCAAAATGATTTTGCATTTTAAAAAATGTGTAATGCAGCCAGTTTGAAAGTACACCAAAGACATGTTATTCACATGGCTTATTCCCATTACTCACAAAATGCACTTTTTCCTGTCTCTGGGGTAGTTTCATATCATCAATCATTTCTTGTATATTCAGAATCAAGATTTGCACACAGAAAGGAAAGCATAACATTTAAGTTGGGAAAAGGAAAAGAATTCTAAAGACATCTTTTACAAAGGCCTTACTGTGGACCTTGGGATATGAAGCATTTGTTACTATCAGTCGTACTTTCAGATTCTACTCCCTCTACAACATATCTAGAATTGAAAGCTTGGCATAGATACATGAATGCATCTCATTTGTAGCATGTTTCTATGACAATACATATACATGAACAGTAGGGCAACATGAAATGCCCAGCCTTCCATTCATGCCCTACAGTTGCTAAGATGTATTTTTAATGGCATTTATGTATTACATTAAGCTGTATTAGCAATGGAAGGCTATGATGGAGTAATATAGCATATGACTATAGAACCTTCAACAATACTTAAGGTAGGGAGAGGGCATTAGATAGTAATCCTTGATCTGAAAACAGGGCTGTCTTCATTTTCATCTGTTAAATTTGGAGAGTAAGTATACAGGTTAATGGCTTGTTCTGATGCACCTAAGGTGCACAGGCTCTTAAGTGATTCTAGTCCAGATATCACAGAGAAGGTGGCTAAGTTTCTCTGCCTGGCCTCACAGTTGCGTCAAAGGATTGCCTAGAATGTTATATGTACGTTTTAACTGGTTTTTACGGGTGTTTTAACTGGTTTTTAACCCTAGTATTGTACTGATGATTTTATGCCAATAAAGGCTGACTTGACTTGACTTGACTACAGGTTAATGGACAGAATTGCCATTCTGAGACTGGCAACTGGCAGGAGACTCACGTGGGTGGGGTCACTTGCAACATGGTGATGCCACTTCTGGGTCACACCATTGCATAGATGAGATGGCATTGCATAGGTGAGATGTTCTAGCATTTGCCCAAAATTCTATAGTTTAACCATAGAATTTAGAACAAATTCTATAATGTCACTTGATGCACCGGTGTCACTTCTGGGTTGTGCTGGAAATGATGCCGTGGTGTCAGTGCAATGCCAATTGTCCCCATCTCCCCCAGCATTCTTTCACAGCCCACCTGAGTGACAGCAAGCAAAGCGAGGGTGGGGCTGGAGGGCTGCTTCCATATTAGTGATCTATCAAGATGTGTAGCTGTGTTAGTCTGTCTGTAGCGGTAGAAAAGAGTACAAGTCCAGTAGCACCTTAAAGAAAAAATGTGTGGCAGGGTATGAGCTTTCATGAGTCTCTTCTTGCCAATACCTTAAAAGGATTAACCATCTGTAAAAGTAATTGTTAATAAACTCTGATATGCTAAAACTAGCAGCACAATATTAAATCAGGTAGAAGAAAAATGAAATGCAACATACTTGAAGCTATATATTGTCAAATTAGGAAATCAATCAAGATGGGTAGCCATGTTAAAAATAGATCACTAATAGTAGAAAAGAGCAAGAGTCCGGTAGCACCCTAAAGACTAACAAAATATGTGGCAGAGTACGAGATTTTGTAAGTCACTGCTCACTTCTTCAGATACGAAGTGACTCATGAAAGCTCATACCCTGCCACGTATTTTGTTAGTCTTTAAGGTACTACTGGACTCTTGCTCTTTTCTACTGCTACAGAGAAATTGAGAGGAGGATCACAAATTGTACAGGCTTGACAAGAGCTGGATTCACACACAAACTACAGTTTAGGGCCTCAAATTATGAAGGAACTCTATGATCTCGTCCCAACACTGAATTACAAAGAATGAGATGGTTAGACAGTGTTATCAATGCAATGAACATGAAATTGAGCAAGCTCTGTAGGACAGTGAAAGACAGGAGGGCCTGGTGTGATGTGGTCCATGGGGTTGCAAAAAGTCGGACTCAACTGTGCGACTAAACAACACATGGCCTAGTAGGGGCCACGGTGGCTCAGTGGTTAAGACACTGAGCTGCAGACCGAAAGGTCTGTAGCTCAGCAGTTCAAGACCCTAGTGCTGCATGACAGAGTGAGCTCCCATCTCTGGCTCCAACTCCTGCCAACCTAGCAGTTTGAAAGCAAGAAATTGCAAGTAGATCAATAGGTACCACTTCAGTGGGAAGGTAACAGCATCCCACGTGTCTTGGCATTTAGCCATGCCGACCACATGACCACGGAGAAGTCTTTGGACAGCGCTGGCTTCTTCGGCTTGGAAATGGAGATGAACATCGCCCCCTAGAGTTGGATTCGACTGGCTTTCGAGCAAAGGAAACCTGACCTTTATCTGGCCTGTTAAATTCAACATAGCTTAGGCCTGCTTCAAACTAACTGGCACAAATGACTGTTCATTTATTTATTAGATTTCTACCCCACCCTTCTGCCAAAGCGGCTCAGGGCGGCTTACATTTGATGCTATGTTGTTGGGGATGAGTCAACAACATAGCATCACACATGATGGTGTATGAACCTCCCAGACCAATGCAGACCAAGGAAACTCTGGACACTTGGTTGGGCAAGAAAGTGTAAACAGTCTTTATTATGCAAGACAGTTTGCTTCACTAATCACTGAAAATGGAAAATTCTGATTTTGAGTGGTCTGGTGGAACTGGGGAGCCTGCCAAGCTGTCAGGGAGTAACTTTGGGGAGCCCCTGTTGGAAGTCTTGTCATGTCTGCCTTTCTGTTCCAAATCTATGGAGAATTGTGGGTGGCCCAGCCAGCCTGACAGGTGTTTCCTCTGCAGAGCAGAAGAATTCAACACGGTGTGTTTCTGCCCTTGGGAGGGCTGTGAGAGTTGTGGCCATGCTTCCCTTGATTGTCTGGGGTGGCCAGGGTGCCCATCAAGCTGCCATGGGGTTACTTTGGGGAGCCCCTGTCAGAACTCTGAGGATTTCTGACTTTCTGTCCTTCAGAACCTGCCTTTGGAGACTTGACGGGGGCTGTGAGTATAGGGGGGGATGCTTGCCTTGCTTCTGTTCTCTGGCTGGGGGCGTTCTGCCCAGGTAAAACTTCCCTGTGAGTTTGATGTCACTGGCTTGTTCCTGAGACATTCCATAGACTACTGTAACTGCAGTTGTCATTTCCAGAAGGAGCACTGGGGAAACCCTTTTTGGAAGTCTGTAACTCGAACCCCAGAAATGTAATCCACCCCCAACTTGGGGAGATTGTGTAGGAGCAGCCAGGAGGGTAAGGTTCCCTGTTCGTTTGGTGTGTGTAGCTTGCAGGGTGTCCATTCTATACACTTTTGAATCTGTGCCTGACATTTCTCCCAAAAGCACTTTCCTGGCTTGACCTTTGTCCTGTTGAGTTTGCATTACCACAGTGGCAATGGTTTTGCTAGGCACATTGTAGTGGTTCTGGCTGGGCTTGATAAAATGCCCCTCACCTTCAGTTTCTACTGCAGAGATTCTTAGGAACTTTGATTCAGTTCTGCTGGGCTTTTTCTGCCCTTTTTTTGCTCCCCTGGAAATGATGGAGGATGGGCCACCTTCTTTGGGGGGCTGTAACTTGGACCCCATGAATCCAATCCTCACCAAATTTGGATGGCAGATAGAGGAGAGTCAGTCAGAGATCTGCTGCACATTTGGTGACTCTGGCTTGCACAGGATCCGTTCTATATGCTCCTGAACATCTTGAACCTGTGCCTGACATTTGTCAACCACAACTCAGACCCCATAAATCCAATAATCACCAAACTTGGAGGGCAGGTAGAGGAGAGTGAACCTGAGATCCCCTGCAAGTTTGGTGTCTCTACCACATTATGATCCTCATGAACCTAACTGGTTCGTCTAGCATCAAAAGGTTTGTGACAGTCTGTGGTTCACAAACTGCACATGCCATGAACCATGAATACGGATGGGCACAAACCAGCTTTGGCTTGTGATTCCCATCCCAAACTACAAACTGAATTGAATCACATTTTCCCGGTTCATGCCCATCCCTATTTGTGTGCACATGTGTCAGAATATGCTCCCTGTAAAGAATAAAATGAAATGTTATTTATTGGGGTTTTGGAGAGGTGAGCACCAAAAAAGATTTATTTATTTATTCAATTTTTATCCTGCCCTCCCTGCTGAGGCAGGCTCAGAGCAGCTTACATTAAAAGGTTAAATATGTTACATTAAAAGATACCATAAGATACAAAACATAACAAATGAATCACAATGCAGACAGAATAAAGTGCTGGTGGCGGTAACGTCCCAATGGCCATGATAGGATGGTCCAAAGTATGGCTCCCGTCAAGTGTCCAGCATAACAGGCTATTGATGTTAACATAAAGGGCCTTGACAGTGTTGTTAGTGGCAGCTCCTAACCGAAGGCCTGGTGGAAGAGCTCCGTTTTACAGGCCCTGTGGAACTGTAAAAGGTCCCGCAGGATCCTGATGTCTTCTGGGAGCTCATTCCATCAGTGTGGAGCCACCAGTGAGAAGGCCCTAGCCCTGGTAGAGGCCAGTCTGGCATCTTTTGGTCCAGGGAGGGCCAAACGGTCTTGAGACCCTGATCTCAGTGCTCTCTGGGGAACATGTGGGTAAAGGCGGTCCCTCTGGTAGGGAGGCCCCAGGCCACATAGGGCTTTCAAGGTCAAAACCAGCACCTTGAAGCGAATCTGGTATACTATTGGCAGCACAGGCTGGATGTGCTCCCACACAGGAAGGCCCATCAACAACCTGGCTGCCACATTTTGCACCAGCTGCAGTTTCTGGAGTTGCAACAAGGGCAGCCCCATGTAGAGAGCATTGCAGTAGTCTAGTCTCGAGGTGAACATTGTGTGGATCACTGTTGCCAAGTCATTGCAATCAAGGAAGGGAATCAGCTGCCTGTTCAACTGAAGATGGTAAAAGGCTGCCTTGGCAGTGGCTGCTACCTGGGCCTCCATCGTTAAGGAGGCATCCAGGAGCACTCCCAAACTGCTAACCCTCAGTGCCAGCACCAATGGTGCCCCATTGAAGGCCAGTAGTGAGATCCCTACTCCCAATCCGCTCTGACTCAGGCACAGGATCTCCATCTTTGTTGCATTCACCCAGCTATATCTCTTTGTGGCTTTGACTGCCATCTCATAGGATTTCATAAACATCCTATAAGATGCTCTTGTAGCTTTACCGTGTATTTGCCACCACTGTCTCTCTAGCCC
Organism: Gekko gecko; assembly: GCA_029375565.1. Taxonomy (NCBI): domain Eukaryota; kingdom Metazoa; phylum Chordata; class Lepidosauria; order Squamata; family Gekkonidae; genus Gekko; species Gekko gecko. Next base: position 65,378,534 of record JAPDNY010000001.1, on the reverse strand, counting down.
TCTTAGTCCCCACTTCATCAGCCGCAGCTCCTGGGTATACCAAGGAGCTGGCCTGGAGTGAGGACGCAGAGGGTGTCTGGGAGTGATCTTGTCAATGGCTGCAGAGAGTTGGCTATGCCAGTCATCTACAAGCTCCTCCAACGAGCTGCTGGGGGCATTGGATCCCGCAGAGCCATCGGAAGTCACATAGAGTCCATTTGGCTGCATGGGAAAGCTAGAATGCACTTGCTGCCCAAACAGGGTTCAGACGGGCCTTCAGGGCATGGTGGTCCGACCATGGCACTGCTGTAGCAGTGATCTGGTCCACTGTAACCCCGCCGCGAAGATCAAATCGAGTGTGTGCCCGGCCTGGTGAGTGGGAACCATTATAGAGGGAAATGATATATTCCTTCTGTGAAAAAAGTTAATGAGTACCCTTGAATAACTGAAATGTTATTGTGTCTGGTCCAAGTACAGGTCTGGTGCTTTAAGAGCCATGGCTCTATTGTTGATGCCATTAATCAGGAACTATAATTTGTGTATATGTAATGGAAATGATAGCACACATTCTGCATTAACTAGTTCTTCATTCACAGTTTACTTTGTATTGGGAGATCACTGAATTCTTAAAGCAACATGCCCTTAATAATAAGCCTTGCATTTCCATTTGTTTCATGGGTGATTGTTCTTTAGCTCACTCAAGGGTGGGAGTGGGCTCAACATGTCCCAAAATCTTATTACATTCTGGTCAGGAAGTTTCTATGAAAACAGCTAATTTTTCCTTTGGGGTTCCCCATGACTCTCTATGGGGAAAGCAGGGTGTGCACAGACTGCCTTAATCCCTAATAGCCATATTGGGTGGTTGGGGACAGGTGTGGTCTGAAGCCAAGACAGAGATTATAGAACACATCATATATGCAATGTACTGTTGTTGAATTAAGAATGTGCTCTATTTAGAAGATACTGTGGAATTTATTTGTCCCATTTTAGAGGTGGGAAGCACCGAGGATGAGATACACGTGTTGCTAAAAGTGATTAGTAGTCTACAGCAACCATTTTAAAAGCACTTACCTAAAATGCCAAAGCACTTATCTCTAAATGCCAAAACAACAGAATTCCATGTAAAATTAGTGATCACCAAAATCTGGAGTTAGTTTTTGTTTTCTTCAGAACATCCTGCCATCCTATCTACAGTGGATGGATCAACTCTCATTTTCACACCATACATTATATTGTACAGCAGGGACACCTTTCTGCTTAATAGGAACTATCTACATATGTACTGGTTACAATGGAATATTCAGGCAAATTTTAGTCTGGTATAATCAGCAATCTCCCTTTTGTTGGGAGACTGCAACCAAGAGAAGATTGAGACTGGGAAAGGCTGCCATGAAGGAACTAAAAAAGATCCTTAAGCATAAGGAAGTGTTGCTGGAGAACAAGCTCAAGATAAGGGTATTCCCCATTACTATTTATGGATGTGAAAATCAGACAATGAAGAAAACTGACAGGAAGAAAGGAGATTCATTTGAAATGTGGTGTTGAAGGAGAGTTTTATGGATCACAAAAAACACCCCCCCCAACAAATATGTGGATTTCAGATCAAACCAAGCCCGCATTCTCCCTAGAATCTAAAATGACTAAACTGAGGTACGTTGATCACACTATAAGAACACAAGACTCAAAGAATGCCAGGAAAAGTTGAAGGCAATAACAAAAGAAGACTCAACATGAGATGTATTGACTCAATCAAGGAAGCCACAGCCTTCAGTTTGCAACAACTGAGCAATGTTTTGGAGGTCATTAATTCATAGGGTTGCCATAAGTCAGAAGCAACTTGACAAAACATAACATGATCAATCAACAACAATCATCATACTTTATTTGGTTTGAAGAATTAAGTTTCTCCTGTATACTGAAGGTGAAAAGCAGTCATTGACTACTCCTGAAGCAGAATTAATCTACAAGACTAACAAAATTTATTCCCGCATAAACTTTCATGAGTCAGAGCTCACTTCATCAGATGCCCGTCCTCTCTTGGTAAGATATCCCCACTCCCACCTTTCAAGTTGCTTGTAATTTCATGTCTAAATAGATCTATCTCCTAGGCGTGTCCACTCCATGTATCTGATGAGTTTTGAAAGCTAAGGCTGGGACAGTCTTTAAGGTGCCCCCAAACTCTTGTTTAATTTTGCTGCTGCAGACTAACAGGGGACCTACAAAAATGTTACAAAGCAGTCACAAAGCAGGCTGCTCAAGAAATGCAGTAATAGAAAATGCATTATTACTGATCCACAAAAATCTTTCTGTCCCTTTAAACAAGAACACACTTACCTCCCAAAGACTGCAAAAGGAGATAATTATTTTCCTGGCCTGGCAATGCTTCTTCAAGAATGTGCCAATTACGTGTTGGATGCTGTACATAACAAGGGCTAACTTGGCATCTCATACTTTCCCCATCAAAAACACCCATCCACATATAAAATATCTACAGTTAACCACAGAAAATGAAGATTTCCCTCATGCAGATCTTGAGTAATTAATAGGTTCTTAATTAAACACCTGTATTTCCCAGGATAGCTTCTTAGTTCAAAAGTATGCAGTGGAGGGTTTTTTTAAAAAAAAAGTCTGGAAACCACATTTTTTTTTTTTAATTTAAAAAATTCTACTGCATCTCCATGGAACTTGCTCTAGATGGCTTACGGGGCGGGGGGGGGCACATTAAAAATTATAATCAGAATCAAGCTCTAAAATCCAGAATTAAAAAACTCAGCCAGAGCATAAAAGCAGAGATCATTTATCAGCTTAAATAAAATTGTTCATCACTGCTCCAAGCAGCAAGAGAAAACTTAAAAACTCAGTAATGCTATGTCACTTCCAGGTGTTAGCCCAAGTCCCCACTTACCAATAAAGATGGTACCCAGGCCAGGTTAGGGCCAAAGTTGTCATAGGGCAAATATAGCACTCTCTTTGTGCAGTGCCAACCAGCCCAGCCATGTGCTCAGGACCATCTCACTAACACAATCAGCTATCGCTTCAAATACAGCCTCAAGCAGACAAGTAACTGTCATTGGCGGAAGGGTTGGAGGCAGAGAGATAGAGTGTATGACAACATTAAACCAACTGTTAAAAGTCTGACTCATGTAATATGATTCACTATGCTTCTTTTCACACAGGTTTTCTTGGGGTTTGGGTGTCAAACTGCAATGTTTTCTTTTTTCTCTGCACTTTCTTGCAACATTGTTCTCCATTTGTTGTCTTACTGTATTTTCTCCGTCATTTGTTAGTGCTTTCTCAAATCCACTACTGAAAATCCCTAGCTGCCATCGTTTTTTTTTTTTTTGGCCCCCCGAAGGGGATTTTTTATTGCTTTTTTATAATAGACACTAAAACTACAATGAAAGTAAGGGAAGGGGAACTAACTACGGAGAAAGAAAAGGAAACCCACACTAAACTAAAAACCCAAGAGTAGGAGATCATTACCCCAGTTAAGATCTATGTTAGTACCAAATTGTTAGCAAAACAATGTATACTCTGAATTATTATCTATCCCTGATCTGAAATTAGTTGGTTACTTGTTGTGGAAGAATTCCAGAGCATCCCCCAGACTCGCTTCATAAAGGCAATTTTCAGAGTCCTTCTGCCTTTACTTAGGCTTTCTATCTCTAAAAGCATAAGTTGGTTTGCGGGCAGCAGCACCTTCTTCCGCGGCCAGGTCTTCGTCCGTCTCTGATGGTGTGGAGCCACTCGAACCAGTTTCACTGTCTTCTTTGGTTCCCAGATGATGTTTCAGGAATTCTTTAGCCTTGTACATGGAGTCAATCTTCTCTCTCTTATCATGCAGCTTAAAGATGACCCCTTCTGGAACCGCCCATTTGTATGCAATTTGATTAGTTTGGAGAAAAAGTATTAAATCCTTGTAGTTATTCCATTTTTGATGAATTTCAAATGGAATGTCTTTTAAAATCTTAATGGTAGCATTTCCCAGTTTCAGCGGAGTTGCTGACGTAGCCTTTAAAATTGCATCCCTTGTTTGTCTTCCTGAAAATCTGACTGATATTTCTCCAGGTAGGCTATTCTTTTTGGTGTAGTTTGAATACACCCTGTACGCTGCTTCCATATCATGTATTATTTCTTCCGCTTTCAAGCCTACTACTGGTGCTAGGATATCACTCAGGAGCTTCTTCAAATCTTCAAATCGTGATGTCCACTCCCTCGTCTTCCAGTCTCGGACTTTGACCGCCAATAAGTTTCAGTTTTGTTCCTTTCCTCCCTGCGCCTGACATCTTGATTGATTGTTTACAAAAGCCAACCGCTGTTTCACCACCTCCGAAAATCGCTTCCATTATAAATCTGCTCTGGTAAGTCTCTTAAAACAAGTCAAATGCTCAGTTTTTCCCTTCCCCCTTTCTTTTTTCCGCTACTTGCCTCGCTCACGGGGGGGGGATCTCTCCGCCCACCGTTTACTGATGATGGGGGGAAAGGGATTTCCAGGTTACTTTCAAAGTTTTGTTACATCCAACTCACGTTCATTGTTGGCCACTTGTGGCCTCACTTAAATCTCCACCAGTCACTCAATCGCCATTGCTTGTTCCAGCCAACCCAGCTAGTGCCATTCGGCCACACAGCGGTAGGACCGTCAGGGCAAAGGGGCATCTCAAATTGCCGGCATTCCACCATTGGAGAGGCTACCCCTTCAAAGCCCTATGGCTTGGAACCCTCACCAAGGGTTCCGGGGGGGCACGTCAGTAGCTCCCCTCCAAACTGCTGGTGTGCAAATCACTCCCCTGAGCCTCGGGGAAAGCGACTGCCATCGCCATGCTACAAACCGGAAGTCCCCTGGCTGCCATCTGATCATATCTCTTTTTAAAAATTGAAGAGGCCAATAATCAAGGATTTCTGGTTATATTCCTCTTGAAAACACAAGAATACACTTTGCTTGCAGATTAAGGCTGCAATCCTATACACACTTACTTGGGTGCAAGTCCACTTGGACTCAGTTGGCTTAATTTCTAAGGAAACATGCATATGGTGAGGCTGCATAACTGTAGTTATATGCAGTGTTGGTTGCAGGGCTGCCACCTGGAAGAGCCTCATAATAAAATGTATACTGAGGTATTTCACATGGAAGTTTTCCTGTGCTTTGGGTGCTGAACTGCAGCAGATTTTTCTCCAAGTTTCCTCACAACTTTGTTTCCCATTTGCTGTCTTTCATGGTTTCCTTGTGTTTCTCCCTGCTTCCTTAAGCCAGGCCACTGAATCAGCCAGGGGACTGTTTGTGGGGCCACGAAGAGGGGAGGGGAGATGGCAAACATGGCGGGCTGGCAGAGGGGTGGGCCAGCACCATACACAGGAAACTGGGACTCTCCTGACCATCACTGGTCCTATCAGCAGAGTCTTGGGCTCCTTGGGGGCGGGAGCGCATGGCCAATACTTAAGGGACTGCGCCATCCCACCCGCCATTCTTTGGCTTGGGACAGCTTGGCCCACCCTCCCATCCCTTTAATTAGGCATAGTTTGGTTAAGGGGTTTGTTGCATGTGTTTTATTTCATGTCATTTATTCTTTGTCACAACTTGGTATCAGCATGGGGTTGGATCCAGTTTCAGGAAAACCGGCCCGTGTGCCCATTTCTTGAGATTGGGGATCCTCTTAAGGGATTCTGGTGTGAGGGACAAGCAGAGCGCCCAGCCCGGGGGCATGGCCAGGGATTACCTTCATGCCCAGGTGGCAGGGGAGACCACCTCTGGGTGTCTGCCTTTGTGATACCCAGGTGTACATCAGATTATCAACTGGCAGGAGGCCAGTCGAGGGATCGGATCCAGCACCCATGCTGTGCCAAAGCATAGTACAGCTGTAATCAATAAAGATGTGGCCTATTTTCCCACTTTTCTGAAATCTATGTGTGAGCGTGTATTATTCCAAGTGAACTATATTCAGGGGTTTGTAGTTAGTCCAGGGATGATTAAGGAACTCTCGCACGGATGCCCGCCTCGTCCCTCCTCTTGGTGCTAGGGCCGCAAACCACCCTTGATTGGATTTGAGAAAGCACTAACAAATGACGAAGGAGAAAATACAGTAAGACAACAAATGGAGAACAATGTTGCAAGGAAGTGCAGAGAAAAAAGAAAACATTGCATTTTGACACCCAAACCCCAAGAAAACCTGTGTGAAAAGAAGCATAGTGAAACACATTACACGAGTCAACAGTTGGTTTAATGTATTCAATTAAATTTTGTAGTTTTGGCACATCTCATCTTCTTCATGTTCTATTATCATTTGTACCCTGTCCTTCATCAAGGACTTCAGAGCTACACACAGCACACCTTCGAGATAAGGGTAAGCTCAGACTGGGTGGGTTCAAGGTACCCAGCAAGGATCATGGTTGAATGGCAACTGGAACATAGGTCTCCCCAGTACTAGTCTGAGGCTCCATCTACATATTTAAAAGTCCTTGTGTTTATTGGGGTACAACACAAGGTCTTTGTTTTACACTTGCAATGGGAGTTTTATACCTCCAAAACATGTCCTGGCTCTTTTCCATATGTGACCGCAGCGTGCAGAGAGAAGTGGCTGTACCCTCCCTCATCCTTGCTGTTTTTGCACCCTCCTGCCACCCCATGAAACTGCTATTGGCTCCATAATAAAAATCATGTTACCTATGTGGCTACATGTAAGTTTTACAACAGAGCCAATAGCAGCTCCACAGAGCAGTTTGGGGATATGGAAAGAGCGGGGGGGGGGGCTATGACTGCATGCTTCCTGCTTGCTGTGGTCACAAATGGAAAAGATCCAGTGTGCGTTTGGGAAGCACAGAACTCCTATTGTTTCTCCAACAAACATGAGGACTTTGTAATGGGTAGATGGAGCCTAACACTACACCACAATGGCTGCTAATACTAAATTACAAGCCGATAGCAAGCTACAGAACTGTAGCCTAAATTACCCAGGATTGAGTGACAAAATAGACAAGAAGTTGGGTGATATGTGATCAGTTTCCCAATAGATTTTTTTCCTCTTGAAATACAGCTGTGGAGAGCTGTGAATCTGACTGAGCAGAGATGGTTACAAAAGAAGTTCCTTAACTTTTATTTCCCTTTGGACCATTTTCCCATTCAGAACTGACCAGTTGCATTCCTGCCTTCCAGAGGAAGGTTAAGGGAACTCGTATCTTTTCTGCTGTGCATGGAAAATTATTGCACTGGGGGTGATTTTGCTGCATACAGGAAAGGCTAAGCCACTTTCCTCACAGTTCTAGTCAGATCTGTAGCCCTCCAGCTGCATTTGAAGGGAGGGTGTGAGCCATTAGATCACATATCACCTAGCATTTTGTCTAAATTGGCCTTTATTTTCTGTGCTGGTTGACATGAAAAATAAATATCATTGTTTGTTTGGCAGATAGTAATTGGAAAGCTGAGCAGATTAGCTGCGGAACCCCAGGTCATTATTAGAGAACATAAGACAGAAGTTGGAGATCACAAGCTGCAGTTGCCTCCCCGCAGGAGGGAAAGAAATGGAGTTTGGTGTTTATGTGGAGGGGGAGAAAATGGAATTCTGTCTTAGAAAGCCATAAAATTTACCAGAGCATTAAGCCTGAAGAAAACAGTGTGGGGAAAGACTTTTGCACTAGCAAAGCAGCTGGATGTTACCTTTTCGTTCCTATGTTCACATGGTCATTAGCCTTTTTTTTAAAGGGGTTGTTCTAACATGACTTTTTAATGGAAGCGTATGTCAAAATGCATTCTTTTTAGATGTTGGAGAGGAGATGTACAAGAGCTCTTTCTGCTATTTGACAGGTCTTAGAAAATGACACCAATATTGCCATGCACAGACATGAATCAGCAGGAAGACAAAAAGCAGGACAGAGAGATACCTGGCAGTGTCAGCCAATACTCAATATTATCTGGGATAAATCAAGACAGCTGAAGCATAAGCCCATACAATGTCATAAAGACTACTGGGACGCAAGGGCTGGACTGGGTTATAGAAGGGCAGTCAGAAGAGCAACATCCACTGCGGGGATGGATCCAGCAGTTGCCTCATCCCAACTTCTCTCCTGGAAACTCTCAGAAGATCAGACCTTGTCTCTGTCCCTTACAAATTCCATCCCTGATGCAGTAAATCCAGATACATTTCAAAAACTGGTTGGTGGTGCTAGATTAATTGGGGAATTGTAAAGGACCAAACAGGGAGATTAAAGAGCCCTGCATACCTGAGCTTTCCAGCCCTGCTTTAGATAACTGGATTTCTATATCATGCACATCAAAAGCAGGAATGCAAGCAGAAAAATGACACCAAACTTGCTGTAAATGGCAATGAACAACTGCCCAGGCAGTAGTAGGAATAGTGGTTCTCCGTGTGTGTGTGTGTGTTTGTGTATGCGCCTCTCCACACATATATAATTAAGGATCACAGAGTCTTCAGCAACTCACCATGTTACAATTTCCAGGGTAGCCCAGAACAATTAAAGAGATTTAAAGCCAATGTGTATATATCTATATATCAATGTGTATATATCTATCCATAAAACAAAAATGAAATAAAACCCTGCCTTCCTGTTTATATATTTCTTTCTGTTTTAACTATGAGTTTCATTCAGCAGAGATCTCGAACTGAACTTATCAGACTGCCTTCTTTCAAAGTTCTTTGTGACTGGAAAAGTCCTAAAGCTGTCGAATGAATGAATTTTGGAGAAGAAATTAATTAGCCACAATTCAGACTCAGTATGATACAGCTCAGAAACAAGGACTGATTTCTGAAATCTGGCTTCTGCAAAAATGACTTAAGGAAAAACACATTTTTGTTCCAGAGCCATAGACTATAGCCAAGCTCAGTAAAGACCCAAACTAGAAGCCTACAGCCAAGGAATTAGCTGGTTGGTTCTAATCAATGTATGAAATCCAATCCCCTACTGAATTAGCTTTTACCACAGAGTTTTTGTCCCCAAACCCCAGAGCATTGCCCCAACATCCCCAATGTGCCTACATTCCTTCCAGGTCACGCTGAAGTAACGTAGACACATCACTAAAATATTGGGTGTTCCTCCCCTGCCAGCCAGCTAATTATCAGTGGAGAGGTGGGGCCTGGCAGTGGAGGACACCCACCCCCATTGGGTGTGTCTGAGAACCCAAAGGAACATTTGTCCTCTCTTCATTGCTGTTCAGTCGCACAGTCGAGTCCAACTCTTCGCAACCCCATGGACCAGATCACGCCAGGCACTCCTGTCTTCTGCTGTCCTCTGAAGTTTGCTCAATTTCATGTTCATTGCATCGATGACACTGTCTAACCATCTCATCCTTTGCCATCCCCTTCTTCTTTGACCTTCAATCTTTCCCAGCATCAGGGTTTTCTCCAGTGAGTGCTCCTTTCTCAAAGTATTTGAGCTTTAACTTCAGAATCTGGCCTTCCAGGGAACAGTCAGGGTTGATTTCTTTTAGGATTGAATGATTTGATCTCCTTGCAGTTCAAGGGACTTTCTTCTCCAGCACCATAGTTCAAAATAATCTATTCTTCGGCGCTCGACCTTCCTTGCAGTTCAACTCTCGCAGCCATATATTACTACTGGGAATACCATTTCTTTGACCATGTGGACTTTTGTTGGCAGGGTGATGTCTCTGCTTTTTATCATGCTGTTTAGGTTTGCCATCGCTTTCCTCCCAAGGAGCAGGCGTCTTTTAATTTCATGGCTGCAGTCACCATCTGCAGTGATCTGGGATCCCAGGAGCGTGAAGTCTGTCACTACTTCTACGACTTCCCCTTCTATTTGCCAAGGAATGATGGGGCTGGATGCCATGATCTTAGTTTTTTGATGTTGAGCTTCAAGCCCACTTTTGCGCTCTCCTCTTTCACCCTGAGCAAGAGACTCTTTAGGTCCTCTTCACTTTCTGCCATCAGGGTGGTATCGTCTGCATATCTGAGGTTACGGATCTTTTCCCCAGCAATCTTAACTCCAGCTTGTGATTCATCCAGGCCAGCATTTCGCATGATGTATTCTGCATATAAATTAAATAAGCAAGGGGACAATATACATCCTTGTTGTACACCTTTTCCTATGCTAAACCAATCAGTTGTTCCATATCCGGTTCTAACTGTTGCTTCTTGACCCTTATACAGGTTTCTCAGGAGACATGTGAGGTGGTCTGGTACTCCCATCTCTTTAAGAACCTGCCATAGTTTGTTCTGATCCACACAATCAAAGGCTTTAGCATAGTCAATGAAGCAGAAGTAGATGTTTCTCTGGTACTCTCTTGCTTTCTCCATAATCCAGTGAACGTTGGCAATTTGATCTCTAGTTCCTCTACCTCTTCGAAACCCAGCTTGTACTTCTGGCAGTTCTCTATCCACGTACTGTTGGAGCCTAGCTTGTAGGATCTTGAGCATGACCTTGCTAGCATGTGAAATGAGTGCAATTGTGCAATAGTTTGAACATTCCTTGGCATTTCCCTTCTTTGGGATTGGAATGTATACTGACCTTTTCCAATCCTGTGGTCACTGCTGTGTTTTCCAAATTTGTTGGCAAATTGAGTGCAGTACTTTAACAGCATCTTCTTTTAAGACTTTGAATAGTTCAGCTGGGATACCATCACCTCCACTAGCTTTGTTGTTAGTAATGCTTTCTAAGGCCAACTTAACTTTGCATTCCAGGATTTGATCGCATTCCAGGATGTCTGGCTCGAGGTCAGTGATTATACCGTCATGGTTGTCAAGGACATTGAGGTCCTTCTTGTATAGTTCTTCTGTGTATTCTTGCCATCTTTTCCTAATCTCTTCTGCTTCTGTTAGGTCCCTACCATTTTTGTCCTTTATCATGGCCAGCTTTGCATGGAACGTTCCCTTGATTTCTCCAATTTTCTTGAAGAGATCTCTAATCCTTCCCAATCTATTGTTTTCCTCTATTACTTTGCATTGGTCATTCAGGAAGCCTCCTTATCTCTCCTTGCTGTTCTCTGGAAATCTGCATTCAGTTGAGTAAATCTTTCCTTTTCACCTTTGCCTTTTACTTTCCTTCTTTCCTCTGCTATTTGTAAAGCCTCATCAGACAGCCACTTTGCTTTCTTGCATTTCTTTTTCTTTGGGATGCTGGTGATTGCTGCCTCCTGTACAATGTCACAAACCTCTGTCCATAGTTCTTCAGGCACTCTGTCTATCAAATCTAGTCCCTTAAACCTATTCTTCACCTCTACGGTATATTCATCAGGGATGTGATCTAGGTCAAATCTGAATGGCCTAGTGGTTTCCCCAACTTTCTTCAGTTTAAGTCTGAATTTTGCAATGAGTAGCTCATAATCTGAGCCACAGTCAGCTCCAGGTCCTGTTTTTACTGACTGGATAGAGCTTCTCCATCTTTGACTGCAAATTATATAGTCAATCTGATTTCGGTGTTGCCCATGTGGTGATGTCCATGTGTAGAGTCGCCTCTTAGGTTGTTGGAAAAGGGTGTTCGCTGTGACCAGCATGTTCTCTTGGCAAAACTCTGTTAGCATTTGCCCTGCTTCATTTTGTTCTCAAAGGCCAAACTTGTCTGTTATTCTGGTTACCTTTTGATTTCCTACTTTAGCATTCCAATCCCCTATGATGAGGAGGACATCATTTTTTGATGTTAGTTCTATGAGCTGTTGTAGGTCTTCATAGAACTGGTCCACTTCAGCCTCTTCTGCCCCAGTGGTTGGGGCATAGACTTGGATTACTGTGATGTTGAATGGTTTGCCTTGGATTCGGACCGAGATCATTCTGTCATTTTTGAGATTGTATCCCAATACTGCCTTTCTCACTCTCTTGTTGACTATAAAGGCCACACCATTTTTTCTACGGGATTCCTGGCCACAGTAGTAGATATAATGGTCTTCTGAGTTAAATTTGCCCATTCCTGTCCACTTTAGTTCACTGATTCCCAAGATGTCGATGTTCATTCTTGCCATCTCATTTTTGACCACGTCAAGCTTTCCTTGATTCATAGATCTTACATTCCAGGTTCCTATGCAGTATTGTTCTTTGCAGCATCAGACTTTCCTTTCACTGTCAGACACATCCACAACTGAGCGTCCTTTCGGCTTTGGCCCAGCCACTTCACTCTTTCTGGGGTTACTTGTACTTACCCTATGCTCTTCCCCAGTAGCATATTGGACACCTTCCGACCTGAGGGGCTCATCTTCGGGCGTCATATCTTTTAGCCTTTTGTTACTGTCCATGGGGTTTTCTTGTCAAAGATACTGGAGTGGGTTGCCATTTCCTTCTCCAATGGACCACACTTGGTTTGAGTTCTCTACTGTGGCCTGTCCGTCCTGGGTGGCTCTCCATGGCATAGCCCACAGCCCCATCGAACCACACAACCCCCCTCGCCACAACAAGGCAGTGATCCATGAAGGAGTTGTCCTCTCTAGGAACTGCCAAAAACTCTACTGTAGAGCTTCCAATGATTCCTAAAGGGGCATGTTATCATTCTACTGTAGAGCTTCCAATGGTTCCTAAAGGGGCATGGCATCACTCTTGGGGTTTCCCTGGAAGTGATGTCATACTGTTACTGACAGGCACCATCCATGTGTCTTCCCTGGTCTCCCACTGATTGCCAGGCTGGACCTGGCAATCCTACTGGCTTTTGATACTATCAATCATGGCATCCTTCTGGACTGCCTTTCTGGGCTTGGACTGGGAGGCACTATTTTGTGATGGATCTGATTCTACCTTGAGAAAGGGCCTTCTCAGTTGTGGCTCCAAAACTCTAGAATTCTCTTGCCAGGGAGATTTATCATTCCCCTTCTGTTGCCATTTCTGCCAGCAAGTGAAGATTTCTTTATTTAGTTTGGCATTCCTTCAGTGATCCCTCCTCCCTGCCTAATGTTTTAATTGTTGTTTTTATGCTTTTGTATGTATTTTTGCTCTGGTTTTAATTGTTTTCATTAGGTGTTTTTGTTGGTTTTTAAGATTTCATTATATATCTGTTAAATTGTTAGCTGCTTGGGTGGCTCTTATAAATGAAGAAAGGTGGTATATATTTTGTAAATAAATACTATTAAATAAATAATATTATTTATTATGTTTAACAAGCTGATTCACAAGCTTTCAGATACCAAAAACTAGAGTAACAATAGAATATGCTTCATGAATACAAGTTATTTACAGAAACTGCAAAAAAGGACTGCTGAGATAAAAAAAAAAACCCTCATCACTTAGCTTGGCTATTATTTCCTGTTTTCATTTGCTGTAAAAGCTTGCAGTTGATGTTTGGTACTCAGGGGGTGGGGGTGGGAGAATGAAGATTTTATTGACTATCTCCCTTGAGGCCAAAATACTTGCATTGATGTAAAGTGTACTATTTTTAGAGAACCTAAGAAGTTTTCTCTTTCTTACTTACAACAATAATTTACAACTGGGATATCATAAGAATGTGATTGCCACATATGATTTTGAATGCATGATTTCTTGATGCGTTAACAAGCACACAGTAGTTTAAGAATGGCTGTTTTTTAAAAAAATCACATATCCATTTGATGACACTGATGCTATAGTACATTTCTATAGTATTTTTAATTACTGTTAAACACTTCAGATGTATTATCTTAGTGATCCTAACAACAACATTGCAAACAAAAGACAGAAATTAAAAGAGTAGATTGCTGAAGGCCACCATGACATTTGAACACAGCAGTTCCCAGTTTCATTAGCATATAGTAGCTATTAGCTAACCATAAATGGGTTGGTATATATTAAAATGACATCTTAAGTATTTATAGTCCCAACAGTCCAAAATCATTCTGGAGCGATGAGAACATAGGCAAAGGACAGAAGAAACATTTGACCAACACCAGTGCTTTAGTATATGCACTGACTGTCAACGTACTTCGGAGCACATCTTAAGGTGCAGATTATTTTATATAATCTAGAGGTTCTGGATCTGACATACTTTGGGTATAAAGTCTGGGAGAGGGATCGGGGAGTGTAACCCTGTTAATTCTCCTGGACCTCTCAGTGGCTTTCAGTACTACCAACCATTGTATTCTTCTGGACCAGCCTTGAGTGTTGGGACTGGGAGGTACCATTTTGCAGTGATTTTGGTCCTACCTTGAAGGTATGTTTCAGATTATGGGGCTGGGGGTGCTGATCAGCTTTTAGGGTCCTACAAGGTTCCATCTTGTCACCTGTGCTTTTTAACAGCTGCATGAAGCAGCTGGGAGAGGTCCTTCAGAGATCTGTGCTGATTTGTCACCAATATGAAGATGGCACTCAGCTCTTTCTTGCACTTCTTCTTTTTTTTGAAAAACAATTTATTAGGATATAGTAAAAGTTCAAACATATATCAAAACTTAAATTGTTATACATCCTTTTCTCCTCTCACCCCTCCCCTTATGGCTTCCCACAGTGCTCCAACCTCCAATTTATATTCTCTTTCTCCCTCCTTTTCTCATTGATCACATCTACAGGTAACTTTTCTTCCAGCTGTTATTCTTATACATTTATCTCTCTTTTCTACTATTTCTAATTTTCAATAATTATCAAGGCAAAGCAAATTGTCCTTTACATCCCAGTATTTCTCTAAATATTCTTTAAAGTCTTTCCAGTCTGCAAAAAATTCTTCTGCCTCCAAGTTTTTAAGTTTCCTTGTCATTTTGTCCATTTCAGCCATAAAAAGTAGTTTCTTTATCTATTCCCCAATTTCAGGGTCCTTGTCTTGTTTCCAATATTGAGCATATGTCATTCTGGCAGTTGTGATCATATACCACATCAATGTTCTTTTTACCATATCGACTTCTTCCAGTTTAAGCCCCAAAAGTAATATTTCCAGTTCTTTCTTAAACTTACATTTCACATTTTTTTCCATTTCTGCATGTTTCTCAGCCGAAACCATTTTTGCTTTGTCACATGTCCACCACACATGATAAAACGAGCCCTCTGCATTTTTACACTTCCAACATTTGTTAGACATATTACTATTCATATTTGCAATCTTTTTTGGTGTCATATACCATCTATACATCATCTTATAGCAATATTCTTTTAAATTATTACATGTTGATATTTTCATTGCATTTTTCCATAAAAATTCCCAAGATGACATAGATATTTCTTTGTTCATGTTAATCACCCATTTTATCATTTGCCCTTTAACTGTCTCATCTTCTGTATACCATTTTAGCAATATTTTATACATTTTAGAAATCAATTTTTTACCTCCCTCAAACCATACCATTTCAAAATCATTATATTTTCCCCTAAATCCAAAAGCTTTTTTATCTTTTTTAAACAAACCATAAATCTGTCTATATTGTAACCGACCATACTTAAAAGCCAACTCTTCTTCCATTTTCATTTCAAACGTTTTTCCCACTAATTTCAACATGTCTCTATATTGTACCCAGTCTTCTCCTTTATATGTCGAAAACGGTTTTATAACCTCCGCCGGTACGCTCTTTCTTGCACTTCTAGCAGATTCCAGGGACGCTGTGGAATCTGTGAACAGGTGCCTGGATGGATGACAGCTAATGACCCAAAACTTAGGCTGCTTTCACACACACTGGATAATGTGCTTCTGATGCATTTTAGCAGTGATTTTCTTTTCTTTTTTTATAAAAAAAATATTTATAAGTTTTCCACAATATACAATATTACACCTAAGAAACCTTATATACACTTGAGTCTATTTTTTCCAAATGTTGTTTGTCCATTTATATACTCTCAACCATCTTTTGACATGTATTTTATCATCCTTCCCTTGAAGTATCAAACTCAGTTTATCAATTTCTACAATATCTAACAACTTATATGCTATTTCCTCTCTTGGGGGGGTGGGTCTTTTCTAACTTCCAATATTTAGCTAACAGAATTCTAGCATTAGTTGCTGTAGATTTTCCGGGTTGTGTGGCTGTGGTCTTGACATTGTAGGACCTGACGTTTCACCAGTAGCTGTGACTGGCATCCTCAGAGGTATAACACAGAAAGATGGAGTACTTTCTGTGTCAAGAGTACTCCATTTTTCTGTGTTATATTTCTGAGGATGCCAGTCACAGCTACTGGCGAAATGTCAGGTCCTACAATACGAAGACCACGGCCACACAACCTGGAAAATCTACAGCAACTAATGAGCTCCGGCTGTGAAAGCCTTTGACAACATATTAAAATTCTAGCAGTTGTTAAAATATGTATCATATATGAATCATTTTGATCATAATATTCTGGGATTATATTTAACAAAGCCATTTCTGGAGTTAAGATGACATTCATATTCATTATTTCTGATATTATTTTTTGCACCATCAACCAAAAGCTATGCACTTTTCCACAATGCCATCACATATGAAAGAATGTTCCTACACTGACTTTACACTTCCAACAGTTTTTTGAAGCATTAGGATGACATTTAGCTATTCTGTCAGGAGACCAATACCATCTAGGAAATACTTTGTAAATATTTTCTTTGTAGTTGGTAGCCCTCATATATTTAACAGTCTTCCACATTTTTGACCACTTATTTATATCAATATTGTACCCTATATCTCTCATCCAAGCAATCAGAGTCGTTTTAACCGTTTCATCTTGCATGTGCTCTTCTAGTAAAAATCTATAAAATTTCTGAATCATTTTATCGCTTGATGAAAACCAAATTTTATCAAATTGAATTTTAGTCTCTTGGAAGCCTATTACAGCGTCTTTAACAAATCTAGCTTGGAGATGGAGGTTTTCCCACCATGTCAGCTTTATATTATATATGTGCAGTAGAGTCTCCTCTGATTTTAATTTATCATTCTTATCAAGCAACATGTCGTAACTTTCTCTATCATATTTGTTAATAAGAGAGGGTTTTATAAACGCTTCTAAGGGCGAAACCCATTTCGGTGTTTTTCTATAATGCCTCTCTTTTACATCATTCCAAACTCTTAATAGAGCACCTCTGACCATGTGATGTCTAAAGCTGGAATGTATTTTATCTTCCTTATACCACACATATGCGTGCCAACCCATACTTAAGTTATGTCCTTCTAAGCTTAAACTTCTTATATTTTCCAGGGTTAGTCAGTCTTTTATCCATCCTAAAGCTGCCAACTGGTAGTAAAACTTCCAATTGGGCAACCCAAATCCACCTCTTTCTTTTCTATCTTGTAGCAATTTCCATTTAATTCTTGATCTTTTGGGATGCCAGATGAATTATCTGGTGATTTTGTCAAGATCTGAAAAAAATTGTGGTCTTTTCAGTATAGGTAAATCTTGGGCTAAGAACAAAAACCTCGGTAGTATGTTCATTTTTATGGTAGCTATTCTACCCATAAGTGACAACTGCAAGTCTTTCCATCTGGATATATCTTTCCTGATTTCTTCAAGTAATTTATTATAGTTCTCTTCTATTAGAGTACTGTTTCTGTTAGATGTTATTATTCCGAGATATTTAACCTTTTTAGTGATTTCTATACCTATTAGTTTATGTAGCTCCTGTATCTTGTTTGGTAAACAATTCTTGGTTATTATTTTCGTCTTCCTCAAATTAATTTTTAAACCTGCTACATGTCCATAATCTTGGATTGTTTTTAACAAATGAGTAATAGAGGGTACCAAATTTTCTAGTATATAGACAAGATCATCAGCAAATGCTAGTAATTTGAACTCTTCTCTAGTTTTAAGTCCTTGTATCAATTGGTTTTCTCTTACTATATCATTCAGTGATTCCAACGCAAATATAAACAGTAATGGTGAAATCGGACAACCCTGCTTTTTGCCTTTTTGAATCTCAATATTTTGTGTCATGTCACCATTTACCATCACCTTGGCATATTGTGTCTTATATATAGCGCTGATCACTGTTAAGAATCGTGACCCATATTCCCAAACTGCTAGTTTTTGAAGCAGAAATTCCCAAGATAAATTGCCGAATGCTTTTTCTGCATTGAGAAACATTAACGCCATTTGTTTATCTGTGTGTAGTTCATAATACTCTATCACGTTAATAATTGTCCGTATGTTACTTCTCATTTGTCTTTTTGGTAAGAATCCGGCCTGATCTTGGTGTATAACTTGCGTTAATACTTTTTTCAATCTTGTTGCTAGAATATTTGCAAATATTTTATAGTCTGCGTTTAAGAAGGATAAAGATTTATAATTTTTAATTTCATTGTCTTCTGTGTCTGGTTTATGTATTAAGGTAATCACCGTTTGTTACCAAGAATCTGGTAGCTTCCCTGTTTCCCTTATGTTTTGTAACAGTTCTTTAAAAGGCATGCTGATCTCGTCTTCTCTTTCTTTCCTGAGTCTATACAATAACCATCTATACAATACCCATTTTGTTGGTTTGTTGGCATTTTCAAAATAATAAAGTTTAGTATATTCTATATTTCTAGCTATTTCTTGTTTTAATAATAAGTTCATCTCATGTTGTAAGATTCTTAATTTGTTTTTAACGTCTTCAGATTCTGTTTGTTTTAAATTATCTTCTTCAGCTTTGATTTGTTCTCCTAATTTCGCATATTTGTATTTTCTTTGTTTCCTTTTCCAGGCTTCTTGGTTAATAAACCATCCTCTTATGAAGGCTTTGAAGGTTTCCCATACTATTTCGATTGACATATCTGGTTGCATTATTTTTTTAAAAAAAATTGAATTTCTGCTTTGGTTTTCTTTATTAAATCTTGATTCCTTAGCAAACCTATATTTATCCTCCACCTGGGTTTCCTTTGTATCTCCTTAAATGACAACAGTAATGTAATGGATTATGATCAGCAAATGTCTGTGGAAGTATTTCGGTTTTGTTATTTCATTTATCATTCTAATAGTTATCCACACCATATCTATTCTCAACCAGGATTTATGTCTGGCTGAATAGTATGTATAATCTCTCTTTTCTATATTTCTGGTTCTCCAAGTGTCTATTAAATTGTATTCTTCTGCCATACATAGAAAAGTTTGGAGGAGAACCAAACCTAATTTTCTGTTTCTTTTCTGTTTTTTCCTATCTATTTGAGGATCAGATTGAAATCACCTATAATACATATATTTTCAAATTTTTGGGCTATTAAGATTTCCTGTAGATCTTTAAAAAATATCGCTTGGCTTTGGTTTGGAACATATATGTTAACTATAAGAACTTCTTTATCTTTTGTTATTTTTACTGTCACAATCCTTCCATCATTGGAGGCACAGACTAGCTCGGGAGAGAGATAGTCCTTCACATATATCGCAACACCTTTCTTCTTCTTGACATCTGCCACTATGAAGTCTTTTCCTAATTTTTTACACAACAAATATTTTGCATCTTCCTTTTTATATGCATTTCCTGGAGACATACGACCTCTGGATGAATCTTTGTGATTTGATGGAATATTTTCCTTCTCTTTTGGGGGCTATTAAGTCCATTTACATTTATAGAAAGAATTCTAATTTTTTTAGTTTGTGCCATTTTAATTTTTGCTGTCTTTTGCTTTAGTTCTATACTGGAATCCTGTTAACATTTGTGATGGCATTAGTTTTGGTCTTCTCCTTTCTTTTTTAGGTGCCAGTCCTTTATTCTTTCCCATATCTTGTTCTGAACTTTCTTTTTCTATATCCGCTTCTTCCTCTCCCACTTCTTCTTCATCCTTTTGCCATCCTAATTCCTCCCCATACTTTTCCAGGAAATTTTCTATTTTAAACACTGAGTCTATCCTTTGCCTTTTGCTTCCATTAACCACCTGTACATAATCCCATTAGATTTCTCCCTCACACTCCAAGGTATTTCTTTTAAAAATCTGATCTCAGCACCTTGTATCATGACTTTCTTCTCATTGGTAGCTCTGAGGATTTTATCTTTCATCTCCCTTCTATGGAATTTTATATGTGTTTCCCTAGGCACCTTATTTCTCCTTGCGTAAGCAGAATTTCTTCTATAGACAGCCTCTCTTTCAGCTGCTATTTCCTCTTTTGTTCCAACTTCTAATTGTTCTGCTATAGTCTAGGCCAGTTCATCTTTTAAGTTTTTCTCTATATACTCTGGAATATTTTGGCACCTTATTATCAGTGCAGCTTTATCCATTTCCAGGTGTATTAAAGTTTCTTCTATTTTGTCATTTTTTATCTTTAATTCTTGTACCTCATCTTTGAGTTCCTGTACCTTTTCCTCTGTTCTGTTACTATTAGTTGAAATTTTTAATATTTCCTGCTTATTTTCAGTTATCTGTTTCTTAATTTCCTCCGTCTCAGTTTTAATTTGTTCAGTTATAGCATCCATTTTTAGTTGGATAGGTTCTATTTCCTTTTTCAATGCCTGTGCAATACTTTCCTGGATCATTGTTTTTAGGTCCTTCATGGACAACTGTGTGATACTCATAGTGTTTAATTTTAGCTGTGTTTGAAGACCTAATTGACCTGGGGATGGTAATGAAGATTTCCTGATACCACTGCCACTACCACTACTAGCCATATATATATTGTTCAATTATACTATATTTTCCCCTATTATTATTTCAAATATACTATAGTTTCACCCTTTTTTCCTCTCTACTACTTCCTCTTTAACTAATAATTAATGCACAGACTATACTCAGTTTAGTAATCTGTCCAAATTATATCCCAGCGAGTGTTTTTAAATGTCTTATCTCAGTGTTTCTTTTTTCTTCCATCTCTCCTCAATTGTATATAGTCTCACGCTTTTGTTTTCTCAAGTCCGCTTAGCTTTCCCGTCAACATGTTTTCACACCTTGTTTTTCATGTCTAATCACGTCGTGTCGCATTGGATCCCTCTGCAGGTCTTCCAATCACTGTGTCTTTGCGCTATCAGATCTCCACTTCTTCTGCATCACATTGCTGCACCTCTGCATGTCACTACGTTGAGACGTCTTCCCTTTTCACTTTTGCCCTTCCTTCACTGACCCCGGTCCTGACACTTCACTCCGTCACTAAAATGGATTCCACTACCCGTTCAAGCAAAATTTCACTCAGAATGAGAAAATGAAAAAAAAAATGTAGCTTAAGAAACTGCTTGTCTTGCTTCTCCCTGCCCACAATACTTCCTCTCTCTCTTCCTCTTTATTTATGGTTAAATTATCAATGGCCGCTTAAGGGAAGAAACCCAGTCTCTTCAAAACATTAAGGGCACGCTTCTCCAATCTGTTAGAATCTATTTAGCAATACCCTCCCAGAGCCGAATTACAGTAAGTAACCCAATGGATTTTTTTCTTTTTACTTAGCTTTGTTTGTGCTCTAGTAATGATGTAAAATTTAGACTCCGTTGATTCTACTGGGCTCCTCTGGTGCTCAGTGTTGTGCTGCATTGAGTTTCCTACATGCTTCCTGCTTCAGAACCTGCTAAACACCCCAAGGGCTCACCAGACACACTTGGCTTTTAGCACAAAAGTTCCCTGCCATGTCTCTCTCTTCGGGAAAGTGTATGAGGTGTTGGAGATAGCCTGGAAAGCAATAAGTTTTCGCTTGTGGGTGCAGAGCTTGCTCCACACACACCCACTCTCAGAGAACCTGGAACTGGAATGCCTGTCCATCTACATTGTGAAGCCATTTTAGCAGTGATTTTCAAATCAGTTGCTAAAGTGCATTGATAGCTGCAATGAAAATGCATTCAGTGTGGTGCTGCCTTGAAGGCTGTCCAGAAGCTACAATTGGACAGCACAGAGGTCCTGTCTCAGGTGTCCCCACCATCTGAGGCTAGACAGGTGGCAAACCAAGAAAGGGCCTTCAAAAAACTTTGGAACTCAGCCCTTACTTGGATAGTCCAGGCAAGCCCGATCTTGTCAGATCTTGGAAGCTAAGCAGAACCAACCCTGGCAAGTATTTGGATGGGAGACCTCCAGAGAATATCAGGGCTGGGAAGCCAGAGGCAGGCTATCAGGCAACTTCTCCAAACGTCCTCCATGCCCCTGTAGGAGTTGCCAGAGGTCACCATGACTTCTAGGCATGGGCGCGCACACACACAAATGCATAAATACAAAAAAAAACCCAATAACAAAACACTGGAACTCCTTTCCCAAGGGGATTTGTCTGTCTCCCTCTATGGATGAAGACTTGTTTGGTGTCCCCTTACTTACTGTTATAGTCTTCCTCCGTGTTTGTGATTTTTTAAAATGTGTTTATATGTTATGGAGGAGGAAAGGGACCATGGTAGAGCCCAGGCTCAGAAACTAAACAGAGTCTGTACTTGGAAGGGACACCACCAAGGAAAGCTCTGCAGAGGAAGGCAATGGCAAACCACCTCTGCTTCTCACTTGCCTTTAAAGCCCTTTGCTGGGGTTGCCATAAGTCGGCTGTGACTTGATGGCACTTCACACACACACACACTGTTATATTTAAGTGTCTTTTCCCTTCCAAAACTTGTGGGGCCCAGACACTTATCTCAGTTGTCAACATGTTTGGTACTACAGTGAGCGTATGGGGGAGGGTAACACTTGTGGAGGAACAGTAACCAGTGAAAGAGGTGTTGAGCATCCTCAGCACTTCTTCCCTTTGCAGACCATTCTTTTCCTGCTGTTTGGCAAAGGAGAAGCAGCAGCCAAGATTCAAGACAAAAAGTGGGGCCCCATCATGTTGTTCTACCCTCAGAAGGATTTGGCTTCAAGTAGAATTCCTGTAGTTGGAAAATTCAAACTATCCAGTCCAATCTTCTCTGTGTCTCAAGAAAGCAATAGCTGTCTGCTAGTCAGACACTTATACTTTGATCTAAACTGGTCTTTAATTACATCAAATAATAAGCTGATCTCAAGGGAGATCAATCCAAATCCCTGTTTTGGTGACTCCTTAATGTGTCCTCAATCAGGGGAAAGCATCAGGTGTAATAAATGACACCCATTTTTAATCACGTTTTTCCTTTCTTCATGTATGCTTCTGATCCTTATGGAGATGTTTTTAAAAAGACTAGCCAGAATACTTTAAATAGAATGCAATTTATCCGATGTGAGTTCTTTAAGATGTATTAGCATGCTGTGCTGAAGATGCTAATGCTATGTGAAGTGTGCTCACCTGATAGGGCCAAATCACATTACAAAATCCATGTGCCAGGCAAGTGGCCACCACTAGGGGCACCTGGAGTTCTGTGCTGAAGGGACACCTAGAGTTCTGTGCTGGGTACACACTTCTAAGATGCGCAGAGGCCCGACTCAGATTGGGACCATGGTTCAAGGAAAGAAAGGGCTTCTATCTCCATCTCTCCTTTCTTGATATGAAAAGAACCCAGGAAGCAGCTATAGGCCCTGCTGGGAAAACTTGCAGGTACTGAGTTTGCCCAATGGGGCAAATAGGAATCCCGGAACCATTACAGGGTAGAAAAATGGCACGGAGAGGAGGTCTCATGCACCATGATTCCAAATAGGTCCTGTGTGCCTGGGAATAGAGTTTCCAACATTGAACTCCAGGCATACATCTGTAGACAGCCTATGTTATCTGCCACATGAATTTTGCAATGCGTGAATTGGCCCTGTCAGATAGTGAGACTGGCCTTCCATATGTTGGCCACCAGATTAATGAAATCCCTCTTGACAGAAGCACATCTGTGTCTAAGCCTCCAGACTCTGTCAAAACTCTGTGGACATCCAGGTGAATTACACTGTATATCGTTCTCAATTAATTGCAGATTTTTATTTTTCATTATTGCTATTTTAAATTGTGAATACTTTAAGGCAGTTAGAAGCTGCCCCAAACCTCTTGGGAATGGCTGTTTTAAGAATTCAGATAAATAGATTATATATAATCTTTTATTATGTCTTCCTCGTCATTCTGAGGAATTTTTCATCATTCAAATTCTGTTGTACACACACATAAATGCTTGTTTTTTTACCAATGCATCAGATGGAAATTATCTTATCATCATTATGGCAACTGAAGGGAAGGAAAAGGAACACACTTTGGCATTTCACTGCTGAATTTACGGGAGATGTAAATCTTCTACAGCCTTTACAGTTTCACAGCATGACAATTTCATGATTAGTGATGATGAAGAGAATCCATTTTCATTTCAGAAGGTATGGAAGTCACTCTTCATTTTGTTTCTAGTATGTGTTAGTAAATATTGTAAAACAACTCTGAAATTAGTTCTAAATTGATTCAGACATATAAAATGAATTATGTGTGTGCGTGGATTTTAAAACTTACAGTATTATGGGGAAGAACAATCACTTGTTCTTGGGTTTCACACAGATTTTCAACGTATAATCAGAAATTTGCTAATTAATTTAGTGTATACTGAAAACGAAATAAGAATAACTTGATTTTATTAGACGTGAGCTAAGAATAAGCAAACAATTTTGGGAAGCACCAGAAGAGCATTGAATGCAATGGGCTGGTATGGCTTCTGTGGAAGTGCAGAGTGAAGTGCCTAAGGCATCATTACTAAGTGGTAGCCATAGGAGAAGAAGGGGGAAAACTAAAGAAGTCATAAGAGTTGATGGGAGGCTTTATGGCACTATCAGGAAAATATTTGTAAGTAGTAGAAAAAAGTAAGAAGCTATTTCATAAAAACTGGTGTAATTTTTGTAAGTGTAGTAAAGAAGGCATTTGTCTCTCTGACTTGATCCCGTTCATTTCCGAACAAAATGTTTGCATTCCTCAAATGTATAATTTGGAAACCTTTAGCTTAGGAACCATAAATGAACTCCTTTAGGGATTATTACCATACATTATCTTGAAATACATGCTCACTGCTGAGAAAGCACGGAAGTAGTTGAAAAGTTTATACTGAACTGCTGCAGTATTCAGATACAATGTTGAAGTTATAATAAACTGGAAATGAAAAATGAGTTTGCTTCCCCTAGGACTCTGACAGCATCTAAAGTAATCTGTAAAACTTGGGAGGATAGCTAAGGGCTATACTGCAAATGCTAATCCCCCTCCCCACCACGTGTCCAATGGCAGTTTGGTTGTCTGGCAGAGAAGCTGTTTGTCGGAAGAGAACTATGTTAACTCTTTACATTGGCAAGATTCTGAAATTCTGTTTCATCGTATATTTTCAGCTTGCATCTAACTGATCTCATAATCAGTTGGATGACTTCTTCTGAGTAAATGAAGTTACTCTAGACCCAGAAATTTACCAAAATTGCCAGCACTATGACCTTCAGTGCTCAGTTACACAGAAGCAGTGGACTCTGGGAATGGCTCCAGGGATCCACTGATGGGGCAGCTGGATTTCCTCAAGAAGGTGTGATGAGTAAAAAGGTATTTACTAGAAGCAAGATCAACAGACCCATAGGAAGCTGACAGCAAGTGAACTCAACCAGAGGACTTCACGCAGTAGAGTCTCCAATGCTCTCCGGGTCAGGACAAAGTCCTCTTGTCAGATTTTTCCACTTACATAACAATTGTAAGGGCCACCTGCACTGTGGTGGCTGGCCATGGCATACTGGTGGCACAACTGATCTGCTCCTTAAAGGGTTTGGTTAGGTAGTTGCTGTCAGAAAAAAGAGGCCAGTTTGTGAAGCTGCCGCTGTATCAGCAACCCCAGCAACCATACCACAGTGTTCCAACCCAGTGTTATGATGCAACAGCCGGGCCATGATGGACAGGGCAGGAAGAACCAATCAGGGGCTGGCAGGCTTGGGGGCATGGCCCTACACTCATTAGTGGTGAGGGGCAGGAAGGGGCATGGCCAGGGATGCTGGCTCCGTGTTGGCAGCACCCCCCCATCCTGCTTTCATTCTAGTCCCAGAGCGATCTGAAAAGTACTGAGTCTGATGCATCGTTGAGTGATTTCAGCTCATACTTTTACTAAGTGATTTCAGAAAATACAGACGTGCAGGACAAACCCGCAGGCTGCTTAAATGTATAACAACAATTTTTTTTTTTTTTGGCCCCTCGAAGGGGATTTTTTTATTTGCATTTTTAATACTACAAAACTACAGCCGAAAAAAAGGAAAGGGGAAAACATCTAAACTAGGGATAAAGGAAAGATAACCACTACTGACTAAAAACCCAAGAGATGGAGATCTTCAATAAAGCTTGTAACCAAATCAGTCCACAAAAACACTTTGGTAACATTGAACATGTTCTAAGAAAAATTTCCACTACTGTATTGTCTTAACTATTTTCCCCTTTCAAGAGCCCTCCCCAGTCATCACCCAGTACACAGAAAATGCTTCTTAGACTTTCAGAGTATCAGTTCTTTTTCCCCCGTCTTTACGATCTCTCAGTTGATAGCTCTGTTTGGGAGCCGCCGCTCCCTTGTCTGTGTCTGAATCCTCATCGGAAGAGGACCCAGAGTCCAACTTTCCAGTAGACTTGCTCTCTTCTTCTTCTTCTCTCTTCTTCTCCTCCAGACCTCCCAGATGCAGCCACAAAAATTCTCGAGCTTTAAAAACAGAGTCAATTCTTTCCCTCCTGTCTTTTAACTTGAATGTGACGCCTTCAGGGATTAGCCACCTGTATGCAATGCTGTTCATTTGTAAGAAAAGGATTAGTTCCTTATACTTCTGTCTCTTCTTTCTTATCTCAAATGGAATGTCTTTTAGGATCCTTACGTTGTTGCATCCGATTTTCAGGGGTGTAGTTGTAGACGCTTTTAAAATAAGATCTCTTATATGCCTCTTCGAGAATTTCACGACAATTTCCCCTGGCAGATTGTTCTTTTTGATGTACGTGGAGTAGGCTCTATAGGCCATATCCATTTCACTTGAGATATCCTCTGCTTTTAAATCCGTCATAGGGGCCAATGCCTCACTCAGTAGTTGTTTGAGATCCTCATTTGGGGCTTCAGACACTCCTTGGAACTGGAGCACCATGTCAGCTCTTTCCATTTGTAGTTGTAATAGATGAGTTTCCGACGTTGCATGTTTTTTCTCCAGCAATTGCATCTTTTTTCCTGCTTTGGTAGAGCTGGCATCCAGTTCCTTCACTTTTTTGACCACCTGCTCTGTTTTCTTAGTATTTTCAGCCAGTTGTAATTGCTGGGCTGCAAGATTCTGATTCAAAGTTACCAGTTGCTGGTTGATGTTGGACATCTGGTCCAGCAGGGGGTGAAGAGAGTCTGACAAAAGTCTTGAGAACTCTATGGTCTCTTCCAGCCGAGGACTCTGACTGCCTGGTGATTTCGGTTTCAATCCTTTATCGGGTTGCCTCTCCGTCATCTTTTTTAAATTGTTTACTTTAACTGAGAGTTTGCAAAGTCTCTAAAAGCCTTCAAAATGCTCTAACTTCGACAGGTAAGACTCTTAGAATCAGTTCTGCGCTGTTTCTTCTGCTCCCCCCTTGCAGTTTCATTTTAGAGTCTTAGCGTGTGGGAGGGGCCCATCCCCTGCTCGCTTCGCATGCTCAATCAAGGAGAGGTGCTTTCGTTTAGACTGCCGATTTAGCGCTCTTTCAGCTCACAGCTCTTTGTTCATCTTCCGACGTCACTTCCACTCGCGTGGTCACTTGATCTCCATCGCTCGTCCCGGCCGGCATCTCTAAGTCCATGCAGGCGCACAGAGCGCACAGCGGCTGGACCACTGGGGCGAAGGAGCGCCTCAATTCTCCAGCATTGCACTGGGAAAGAAGACGCCCCCTCACAAGCCCCTTGGCTGAGAGCCTTTACCTAGGCTCTCTGGGGGGCAGCGATTGCTCACACCCCCTCCAAGCCGCTGGCGATCAGATCGTGCCCTGGAAGTGTCCTGGAGACACGTCTGACTTGCAAGTCGCCATTACCGGAAGTCCCTGTACAACAACAATTCCACCCACACACAACCATACACCCATGATTGGCTATTTACATAATCCCATCTCTGATTGGGTTCCTTTAGGATCCTGGGCAGCCGATAGGCTGTTACCAGGATCCTATGTGTCCATTGTTTCCTAGATCGAAGCTCTGGTCACCTCGCTGACTGTGTATGCAGGAAAGCCACGTGCTTGGTCTAAGTTGGTACACAACACTCCTTCCCCCTTACTCTTGATCTTACCCTAGCACACATAATCCCGTAAATATTCGGGTTGGTGCCGCGTCCTTGCCGACATCACAACACTGGACCTTGAGTGGGAGTTTCTGGGGCCCGACCTCCAGGTTCTCTGGGAGTGGTTGGAGTTTCCAGTGTGGTGGGCACACTCTGCAGGTCCAGGTCCAGCTCCTGGGGCGAACCGTTGCTGTCTGATTCCGCTGTTGGGGTGTCCGTGTGCGGTGGTGGTGGGACGGGTTCCTTTGGGATGCAGTCCCTGATCCCATAGTCCTCCATGGTCTTGGGATCAGAGTTTAGGAGGTGCCGCTGCAGTTGGTCACTATGTCTTTTGCACAGCTGCCCATTCCCACAAGATACTTTGTATGAGCGTGGTCCTGTGACCCGGATTATTTTGGCAGGGATCCAGGCAGGACCCCACATGGTTTCTCTCATACACTGGGTCCCTGGGGAAGAAATCTCTGGTGGTTGCCTGGTCCTGGGTTGTTGCGTCGTGTTCTGGGGCTCGGTCAGGGTGGAGGCGGTCTAACCTGATGGTTAGACGTCGGCCCATGAGGAGCTCTGAGGGCGATTTCTTGGTGGTGGTGTGGGGTGCAATCTGCTGGCCGAACATGAACCTGGCCAGCTTATACTCCCAGTCCCCGTGTCCCATGTGGCGGAGGGCTTCCTTAGTCATCCTGACCATGCACTCCGCCTGGCCATTAGTTGTGGGGTGGAAAGGGGCCGATCGTACGTGCTGGATCCCATAGTATTGGGTGAACTCTTGGAACTCGGAGGATGTAAATGCAGTTCCATTATTGGTCACCAAAGTGTCCGGTATCCCATGAGTAGTAAAAATCCACCACATAGCTTGGATGGCGGACCGGGATGAAGTGGAAGCTACTGGAGTTACTGCTAGCCATTTGGTGAATGCATCGACTAGAATAAAAAATGTTTGCCCCTGGAAGGACCCTGCAAAGTCCAGGTGTAGCCTGGCCCAGGGTTTGTGTGATAATTCTCAAGGCCTAACGGGAGCTTTCAGAGGCTCAGGTTGCGACTCCTGGCATTTCTGGCACCTTTGCACGCGGTCCTGTATTTCCCGGTCGAGTCCTGGCCACCAGACATAGCGCCGAGCTAGTGCCTTCATTCGCATGATCCTGGGGTGCGCTTCATGTAAGGATTCCATAACCCATTTTCAAATAGATGGGGGCACCACCACCTGGCCCCCCCACAGCAAACACCCCTTATGTGATGAGAGCTCCTCCTTCCTAGATGTGAAAGCCATGAACTCTGGGCCACCGAGCCAGCAGGCCAACCCCTTCCCACCCAGTCTAAAACCCGGGACAAGATACAGTCCCTGGCGGTGTGCCGGGAGATCTTGGAGACCAGGATTGGCCTGTCAGGTAAGTCTTCCACCAGGGCGATGTGGTGGGCCAGGTTCACATGACGGTAGGGGAAGGTGGCTGAGAGTGTCAGCGTGGCCCATCGCCTTGCCGGGCCTGTGTGTGAGAGCATAATGGTAGCCCGCTAGAAAGATCAACCACCGCAAGACACGAGGAGACAGCATCTGGGGGGTTTGGTGATCTGGGGCCAGCAAGCCCAGCAAGGGTTTGTG
The DNA here is from genome assembly GCA_029375565.1 of Gekko gecko. Classification (NCBI taxonomy): domain Eukaryota; kingdom Metazoa; phylum Chordata; class Lepidosauria; order Squamata; family Gekkonidae; genus Gekko; species Gekko gecko. Next base: position 65,349,156 of record JAPDNY010000001.1, on the reverse strand, counting down.
GTTGGTGATGATCGTAAATGGGCATCCGTAGAGGTAGCAGTGGAATTTCTTGACCCCTGCCATGATCCCTAGAGCTTCTTTATCAATTTCCGCATAGTTGCGCTCTGCCTGTGATAGCGTCTGGGAGTAGTAAGCAACTGGTACCTCTCAGCCATCAGCCCGCACGTGTCCCAGAACCACCTCAACCCCGTAGGGGGAAGCGTCACATGCTAACACCACTGGCAGGGACTCATCAAAGTGTGCAAAAACAGTGTTCGATACCAAGAGCTCTTTTATGGCTGCGAACGCAGCTGTGTGTTTGGCGTCCCAGGACCAAAGGGCGTGCTTGTCCAAAAGTCTGTGGAGTGGTTCGGTTACTGCTGCTTTGTGGGGTAAAAAGACATGGTAGAAATTCAGCAGTCCGAGAAACGCCTGTAACTCCGCTTTGGAAGATGGTGCAGGAGCCTCGATGATTGCCTGGACCTTCTCAGGAGTGGGATGGATGGCCTGAACGTCCACGGTGAACTCCAGGAACTCCACTTGTGGAACCTCCAGCAAGCATTTCTCCCTCTTCACCTTCAACCCCACCTTGCTGAAATGCTTCAGCACCGACCTGAGCCACTCAGCGAAAGAGTCCGAGTCCAGGGCGGTGATCAGAACATCACCAAAAAAGGGTTGGATTCTGGGGATTCTTTTAAGCAGTCCATTAAATTCTGAAAAATCCCCGGAGCCACAATCATGCTGAAATGTAATCGCGTCACCTTGAAAGGCCTCCTGTGCGTAACAATGGTCTGTGCTTCCATGGTGGCATTGTCCACCAGAAGTTGCTGGTACGCCTGGGCTACATTTAATTTTCCAAAGACCCACCCTCCCACCAAGGACACCAACACCTGGCTGACTACCGGTACCAGATACGTATGGTCCTGTAAAACTTTGTTGAGCGTGCATTTGTAATCCGTGCAGATGCAGATGTCCCCATTTGGTTTGATTCGGGTGACTATTGGCGTTTCCCATTTGGTGTGGGGAACTGGTTCTAGAACCCCTTGCACCACCAAGCGATCGAGCTCCGCCTCAATTTTTGGCTGTAAAGTGAGGAGTGGGTGCCTGGGCTTCATGAGGATAGGCCTCACCAGGGAGTCTAAGTCCAGGGAAACCGAGGTAACCGTGTACCACCCTAGCGTCCCATCAAAGACCTCTGGGAATTCATTGCACACCATATTGAAGTCCCTGGACAGATCTCCTGGAGAGAAATTAAGGCGGCAACGCTGTGTAATTTTAATTGGGAGTAAGCTCCAAGAATTCAATGGACTTACTTCCAAGGAAGCATGGATATAATTGTACTGCAAAGAACATTTGGATGTGTTTGTTGATTCATTTGTTCTTTTGCTTGCCTTTTTCAGAAGACACCACATCAAAAGACACCAGGTAAATCATAATTTAAAAGCAACTGAAACTGCCTAAAAAAATCAAGCAGTAGATCACAGATGCAATGAAAGCAGCAACAACAAAACCCCTCCAGTTTTTAAAACAGGCCATTCAAAAAGTTTACCCTTGCTACTTAAATGAAACAAACTAGGTGGCAGGCAAATTTCTAGGAGGAGAGCATTCTACAGTCGTACCACCATTAATAAAACCCTGTCACGTGTCATTCCCTGCTGGACTTCCGATGGTAATGGGAGGACTTGAAAAGCACATCTCAAATCGACAGGCAGGTTGGCACAGGAGAAGGTAATCCCTGGAACTTTAGGATGTAATCTTAGTTGCAATTAAAGATAAATCTCTCCTTATATATATTTGAGTTTTGGTGTCCTTCCTGGGCATGCAGGAGCTGCGGTGGCTCAAGTGGTTAAGACGCTGAACTGCAGGCTGTGGAAGGTCAGTAGTTCAGCAGTTCGAGACCCGGATGCCGCATGATGGGGTGAGCCCTGTCTCTAGCTCCAGCTCCTGCCAACCTAGCAGTTCGAAAGCAAGAAATTGCAAGTAGATAAATAGGTACCACTTCGGTGGGAAGGTAACAGCGTTCCGTGCACCTTGGTGTTTAGTCATGCCGGCCACATGACCACGGAAATGTCTTCAGACAGCGCTGGCTCTTCGGCTTTGAAACGGAGATGAGCACCGCAACCCTAGAGTCGGATTCGACTGGCTTTCGAGCAAGGGAACCTTACCTTTACCTACCTGGGCATGCTTCCACAGCTTTTGGCCCGCTATGATGCCACTCTGACAGTCTCCCAATCCCGTGGCTGCATTGGCTCACTGCATTGGCTCGGCCCCGCTCACTGAGCCGGTGGGCAGCATTTTGCCCTTAGTCTGGAGGGAGCCGGTGAAGGGGATCGACACTGAGAGAGCGGCAACTCCTCCATGGGGGAGAAGGAGGCAGACCTAGCGAGTGGTGGCAAGCAGGGGAAGCACTCACCTTCACTGCCCCTTGCGGCCCCTCTCCCTTGGCCGCAAGGCCTGCACCACAGAGAAGGATGCCCAGCACCTTTCAAAGGCTCCCCTGCCTTGCTTCAGCAGTGGTGGCAGCACCAGGGAGGGTCTGGCCTAGAGGAAACGAGTTGCAGCTCCTGGAAAGCCAGACTCTCTCCTGAGGAAGATTCTTCTCTTGTCTCCTGTGTGAGACTAACTGTGACTAACTGTCTCCTCAGTGGCTGTTGGTAGGCAACCAAACAACCAAGCTTACTTCTACGAGTTAAAAAACAAAGGACTTTCAGCATAACCCCCTCCCCCTCTTGGCCACGCCTCTCACTCCTTTTTGGCTCCACTATAGCTGGCTGGCTAATGAGGTGGGCCAGTGACCATTAAACCATTCTCTTCAACCCCCTGCTGTGTGGCTGACTTTCCCCTAGGGTTGCCAGTCTCCAGGTGAGACCTGGAGATCTCCTGCTGTTACAATTGATCTCCAGATGACAGAGATCAGTTCCCCTGGAGAAAATGGCTGCTTTGGAGGGTAGACCCTATGCCATTATCCCCTGCTCAGTCCTTCTACCCCCCAATGCTGTCCTCCACAGGATCCACCCCCCAAATCTCCAGGTATTTCCCTAATCAAATGGAGCAACTGTGCTTTCTCCTCAGTGCCTGTTGCCAGGCAACCAGGTTCTGTCAGTAAAAGGCCCTTTTCACACCTATTTTGGCCTTTCGGAGAAAACTCATTGGGCCCATTCCTGATAGGGTTTCCAACTCCAGGTGGGAAATTCCTGGAGATTTGAGGGATGGAGTCTGTAGAGGGTAAGGTTTGAGGAGGGGTGGGACCTCAGACAAGTACAATGCCATAGGCTCCACCCTCCAGGCCAGCCATTCCCTAATGGTGAACCATTGTTGCCAATCTCCAGGTGGGACCTGGAGATCTCCCGCTGTTACAATTAATCTCCAGATGACAGAGATCAGTTCCCATGGGGAAAATGGCTGTTTTGGAGGGTAGACCCTATGGCATTATCCCCTGTGGAGTCCTTACACCCCCCCCAATGCTGCCCTCCATAGGATCCACCCCCCAATTCTCCAGGTATTTCCCTAATCAGAGGTGGCAACTGTGCTTTCTCCTCAGTGCCTGTTGCTAGGCAACCAGGTTCTGTCACTGAAAGGCCCTTTCCACAGCTGTTTTGGCCTTTGGGAGAAAACTCATTGGGGCCACTCCTGATAGGGTTGCCAACTTCAGGTGGGAAATTCCTGCATATCTGAAGGATGGAGCCTGTAGAGGGTGAGGCTTGAGAAGGGGTGGGACCTCAGACAGGTACAATGCCATAGACTCCACCCTCCAAGCCAGCCACTCCCTCATGGGGAACCATTGTTGCCAATCTCCAGGTGGGGGCTGGAGATCACTCAGAATTACAACTGCTCTCTTGGAGGGGGAGGAGATGGAAAACTGAAGCCAGGGGGCAGATAACAGTAGGATGACGGTTGGCTGAGAAGGAGATCGGATTGCCAACACCAGGTTGGGAAATTTCTGGAGATTTGAGGGGTGGAGCCTGGAGAGGGTGAGGTTTGAGGAGGGGTGGGACCTCAGACAGGTACAGTGCTATAGACTCCACCCTCCAAACCAGCCATTCCCTCATGGGGAACCATTGTTGCCAGTCTCCAGGGAAGGCATGGAGATCACGCAGAATTACAACTGCTCTTTAGATGGCAGAGATCAGTTCCCTGGAGGAAATGGTGGACTTTGTGTCATTATACCCTGCTGAGGTTGCCACAGCGAATTGGTGCTGAGTGCTCAAGGCCGGGACACTCTCCCAGAGCCTCTTTCTAGAGCCCGTTTTATTTATTTCCACAATGGGCCTTATTCCTAGTCATGTTATAAAGCAGGGGTCCCCAACCTTTTTGAGCCTGTGGGCATCTTTGGAATTCTGACAGAGCAGTGGGCACAATCACAAAATGGCTGCCACAGGAGGAAAAGCCAAACACAAAATGTTAGAGAGTGAGGTTATATACAACTCTAATAGTAATGCTTCAAATTTTTAGTGGAAGCTCTGTTTAACAGGATACTTTTTTTTATCTGCACAGCCAATCAGAAACCCTTCCAAGCAACCACCCTCCCTGGTCCTCCCACTTTCTGAAAGCACTTAGTGTACACCATGGAACCAATGGGCACCATGATGGAGACCTCTGTTATAAAGTCTTTTGTCACATATCCTTGTGCAACACATTTGCGATAGGTCCTGTCAATAGACATGTTCTTGGGAGACCAGTGCCCAGAACTTCATTCCCAGATGCTCAGAGTTTATTTTGTGGCAGGCACAAGGACTTCCTAAGATATGTTCAGGTCTTTAGGACACAGTGGGAATTACTTAATGTAAACATCTCCAAGATTTATTTAATTAGGTGACAACACTACTCAGAATAAGGCCAAAAGTGTTGGAAGGCTGAAGCAACCTCTTAGCATGTTCACCAATCAGTTCCCAAAGAACATCTGTACACTTCACTCCTATAAACCAATAACAAGCAAGGGGGGGGGGCACTGGGAGCATTTCCAGCCCTACATGTGAATTATGCCATGAATGCAGCTAACTCTAAAATAAGAGTACTATCCAATTCTCCTTACAACTTCTAGCTATTAGGTGATAGGTAAATGGGACCTTTTGCGTTCACAAACAAAATGCCTTTGACTGACATACGTTGAGCAGACAGCGGCTGCGAGCCCTGCTTCCAGGCTTCCCTATCCGACTGACCACTGTTGGAAACAGGATGCTAGACGAAATGGCCCACTAGACTCATCCACTGGCTCCCCTCGTGTTGAGTCCGGATGCAGCCCTGTGGATCCACGCAGCCTGTTCCGCCTGTAGCGCTGCCTCTCCGCTCGGCGGGGCATCTCCGCCAGTCCCCACTGACCTGCAGCATCCCACCCCTATGATCCCCCGGTGCCTCGCCACAAAAGCCCGGGACACCGCCTGCCCACCTCCGGTCTCGACGCGCCTGCCTCGCGCGACAGCAATGGCTGGAGGGGAAGCCCCGGCTGCCAAGTGGGGCGGAGTCGGAAGCGCGAAAGCAAGAGGGCGCTGCGGGGCGGGCCTGAGAGCGGCCGCAGAAGGAGTGGGAGCCCTCGGCCGTGGTGGCTGGTGTTGTGGGAGGCGGGGGACGGAGCAGGCAGGCAGGCGGGTCCCGGCCGCGCGTCGCCCTCGCCGAGTTGCACTTGCTTGGCGTCGCCTCCGGAGCCCGGGCTGACTACAGCCGCAGAACCTTGGCGGCGCGGGAAAGAGCCCGGCAGGCAAGCGGGGAGTGAGCGAGGCGCTCATGTCCCGCGTGCCGAGGGAGCAGCTGCTGTTCCGCGGGTGAATGAGCCTCTCTCGGACCGCTGCCTCCTTTCTCCAGCGGTGCCGCTTCGGGGTCGGGCGGCAGCTTCTCTGCTCCCAAGATGGACGGTTTCGCCGGCAGTTTGGGTAAGTTGTGATGTCTGGAGCGGCCAAGCCGGTCAAGGGCGACGCCGCATGCAACAAGCATGTGTGCCTCGGCGAAGGAAGGCACGTTTGTTGGCACTTGTACGCTCCCCCCATCCTTCTCATCGGTCGTGGGTGGGGGCTGCTTAAAAAACGCACCAGACTGATCCTTGCCGTATTTTGAGAGGGGAAGTTGATGCAATCACACGAATCTCTTCCCACTCACCTTCCCCAAGCTGTCAAACGGCCCCCACCCCCGCAACTGGGAGGCGCTGCTCTGCCTCCTCTCGATCAGCCAGGCGACCCCTTTGGAGGACACCTGAGTGAGAAGCACAACATGCCTTTGACTGCCTTGAAAAGGATGGGATTGCCATTATCCATCTCTCCTCCTTCCCCTCGTTTCATCAAAGTGTACAGATGCACCTTGGGCCAGTAATGCATCAATTTTGTGTGCTCGAGTCTTCTTCCTTCTCCTCCTCCAGATTCCCCTTTCTGGAAAGCAATAAAAGAACTGCATACACCTCATTGTTTGCTTACAGGCATGTGTGTTAAGGAGTTAACGTCATGCTGCCCAACCTTTCTTGAAAGAGTTTGCCTAACCTCCATAGTCGCTATTTGGATTCAGATGGGGATGGCAGGAGGGCGAGGGAAGCTTTTGGGTCAAGGGAAACATTCCTTTGCCTGCTTGGTCTGGGTTGAATGTGTTTCTTCCTCTTTTAGTGGCTTAGCTGGCCATAGTAGCACCTGTTCTTCTGCACAGCCTCTGGGAAGGGTGTGTGCGTGCGTGTGCTGGTGGAGAACTAGAGAGATGATTGCATGGCAGAGGGAGGGGGTGAACTTGTTATTTATCCTTAGGCAATGTTAGCTAAAGCAGTCTTTCCACTTGGTTATGTAGACTCAACTCCCTTTGGTAGTATTCCTGAGACTGCTCTTTGATTATATAGTGGCATTGCACAGTCCTAGATTAGAAGATTAGGATGCAACTGGATGTATAGGTTGCATGACTCAGTCTGGGCCGTATGGGTTCCCAATAAAAGTGGGAATATGTGTGTTGGATTTTAAGCATGGCATGAGCAGGTATGAGACGGTATGAGAGAGTTGAGCCTATATAGTCTAGTAGAAATGCTGCTTTAGGTAATGTTGCTGAAGGATAATTTCATTTCTATCTTTCTGCTTATCCCAGCTGTGTTTTAAATCTTTCCTCACCTGCTTACTTCATAGAGGAACCTGCAGAAGTAGCATTGTGACATACAGATCTACACCTGCCAAGTTCAGTTGAGCCTTCTGAGATGCTTCTTCTGGGAAGCCAGATTAAGCTTCCTACTTTAAGCTCCTACCTTAATAGCTTTCCAGAGAGCTGAATGCAGTATTGTGCAGATGCCATGGCCTGTGATGCCATTTTCTATCCTGCTGTGGTACAGTGGCCAGACTTTCTTCCAGGTGTTTGCAGCACTTCAGAAATGATCAACTCTGCTCCCAGGAGTAGAACTGCTGTTACTGCAGCGCATATATGTGTTGTTAGAACCACAGGCTATAGCTCAGTGGTAGAGCCTCTGGTTTGTGTGCGGAAGGTCCCAGGTTCAATCCAGGCATCTCCAGTTAAAAGGATCAGGTAGAAGGTGGTAGATCTCTAGTACTAGAGAGCTGCCACTGTCAGAGTAGACAATACTGATCTTGATGGCAACTTTATGTGTTATAATAAGTGAGCTTTATGTGTTTCCTGCCATATCATGCTCATAAAAAGTCATTTGCCTTTATCCCAATGGTTGTAAAGCTTCATATTTAAGTATCTGGAAAGGATGAATGCATATCCCCATATATATTTAGCTTATTTATATGTACAGGTACAGAGAGAGAGAGAAAAATGTAATCCTATAGTACAGGAATGTATACATGGCCCTTTAAAACCAAGCAGGAAGTGAGGCCTAGGGTTGTTTCTATAGGGAGGTTTTGCTTTCACACACCCCCCCCGTGATTTCATGAGACTTCCATGTGACATCATCATGCAGCTGTCTACCCTTCAGGTTTCCCCAACTTTACCATATTTTAAAAAACCTTCTTTTGTGTGATCTTTTTTGAAAGATCAGTGTGGTGAGGATAGTATGGATTTCTGCACTTCCCTGTCCCCATTGGTGCTATTTCCCCTTGTACCTATCTGTTCCCCCCACCCCTGCTACCGGTGAGCTGTTTCTAGATGTTTTTAAATCAGTAGTAGTATTAGTCTAGCCTTGTTACGCTGTAGTGAAGTAGCTACTAATAATAATTATAATAAAGTGCTGTCAGGTCGGAGTTTTCAATGCAAGAGAATGAGCAGAGGTGGTTTGCTGTTGCCTTCCTCTGTATAAACAACTGTCTTCTTTGGACAACCTTGCATGGCTTCTGAACTCTGACCAACTTGGGCTAGTCTGGGCTACTTTGGTTGCTGATGTAGCTGCCCCCCCCCTTTCAAAAAAGCAAGCAATAAGTGCTCTGGCGGGGGAAATGGTGGACATTAGGGGATACTGCAGGAAATATGAGAGTACTATTGCTGCTGCAGATGCCTCTTCTTCTACAGCGGTAGTGAGAACAGAGTAGAGAATTGTCTCTGTTTGGAAGCAGCCCTAGTGCAAGGCTATATCGTATGAATGAATCCTGCCATTTCCTTAGGAGGGCAATTGATATCGACACTGCGTGCAATTCAGTTTGATGGTCTAGAAAATTTTACCATTCATTGCTTTGACTTATTGTTAAGTAGGGATGGTGGTTGTAATTAAGAATTAGGATAAGAAAAGATTACAGCCCCCCCAAGAATAGAAGGGTGGTAGAAAGCGTGAGCAAGCTGTGTGCTGTATATTCTTGTCTCCCCTTTCATATCTTGTAAATGGATTTTTCTGGATTTTATATTGTTTCAAAATCTGCTTGACCAGTGGTGGCACTGGGACTAAACAGACTTGTGTGCTGTGAGATGTGAAATCTCTCTCAGATGCTCCCAGTTCACTTAAGATATTCTTTGCATGCAGGCTTACATAGTTTTCAAACCTTCAAACGGTTAGTTAATGAAACTGCAAATCCTGGATCAAGGGAAATGTAAGTGTTGTGTTAGAGTTAAAGGGGAGTTGTTCCCATTGTGCTTGAGAAATTATCTCTACATAGCCTCAGAATGCCCTGGCAGAGTGTCTCCCCGTTCATTCTTTTCTCCCCCTTCCCAGTCCATGTGATCAGATTTAATCTTCATGCAGCTTTATTTTATAAATCATCTTATCTCTTTATGTAAGGATTGGTCATAAATATAGCTGTTCTAGTTTGTTGGACAAAGACCCAAAGAACAGAAATGCAGATGTTTGACACTGAGAATACAAAGAATGCCTTGATGACCTTTGTCACTTGGGCTGCAGGTTGTATGTGCTTCATCCCTTTTGAAAACAATCGGACTTGAATAAGTAATTCCAGATTTATCTCCATAGATTCAGTATTTGTACAGAGGCTGCAAAGCCATGGTGGATTGTCTGAAAATTGCAGGTGGGGATTTGCAAGATGTAATGCTCCTCCTATGCTGCTTAGAGAAAACTAAAATGTCAGGGAAAATACAAGACGATAACCCTCACCCTTAGCATGCCAGTTTTCTTTGTGCAGTGATATTTTTCAAATGAGGAGCATTTAGTATTGTGACTTCCCATCTACAGTCAGTAGTGGTACATCCCAGTCTGCCTCAGAGACAGCTTGGCCTGTGGCTGAGATCAGGAGGAGGCACAATTTGCAATGTGCTTAATTAAAAGGGACTCCCATTGAATTCAGTCAGACTTACCCCCAAGTAAGGGTGTTCCACAACTCCATTAGTGGGAGAATAAGCTTTACTCAGATACCAATGCTTCCAATGACTTTTGTGATATATTACTCCAGGCAGTTGGTTGTAGAGGCACAATAGATCAAAACTTTTTGACAAGGCAAACAGTACAACTTTTAGATCTGTCTCCTGAGTCTCTTGCTTCAGTTGTATTGCTAGATCACTGTGCCTTTCTTTTAGTACTAGTTCTATGTTAGACTTCTTTATCTTCCCCCCACTGCTGTTGCAAAAGTGGAAAATGTAAAAATGAATCAAAAGTGCTAATTCATGTTGAATAGTGCAGAAAGATTGGTGAATGTATATTGTCCTGATTAAGGAAGAAGAACCCTTACTGACAATACACATAGAGTTATCAGACTGAACTTCTTCTTTCCATGTTACATCTACTTGAGTAGTGGTAAAGAACGTATCAGGAGATCCAGAAAGTCCCCTCCTCAAATCTAACCTCAGCCCTGAACTCACTGAAGGGATTTTGGCAAGCCTCTGTCTGGTTCTCCCCTCCACCCCCGTCTCCCCTGCCCCAAACAATTGCAATTTAGGAATAATTTATAAATATTAGTTGAACAATGATCTTTTTAAATTGTATTTGTTACCTGTCTTTTCCCTCCAAAAGTGGGTCAACATAACAGGCCCATAGTGCCTGCGAGGCCAGTGGGGTAATGCCCCTTCCTGAATCTGCCCTGTCATCTCCTGGGTGCCTCCACCCATCCCCCATGCACAGGGGATCCAGCCATTTCCATTACCTTTCTCAGCTATGAACCTGAGTGCCTGAAGGGGGCCCCGCTTCAAGGGGGGAGCACACTCGGATGACTGGACTTTCACCATCCTGAATAATTTGGTGTCATCTGCAAACTTGGCCAGTACACCATTCACCCCTAATTCCAGATAATATATGAATAAATTAAATAGTACTGGCCCCAATACCGATCCTTGTGGGACCCCACTGTTTACTTCCCTCCATTGTGGGAACTATCCATTGATTCTCACTCTTTGTTTCCAGTCATTTAACCAGTTTTTAATCCATAAGAGAACCCATCCTCTTATCCCATGACTGCTAAATTTACTTAGGAGTCTTTGAGGTACCTTGTCAAAAGGCTTTTGAAAGTTCAGATATATAATGTCTGCCAGGTCACTGTTGTCTACATGCTTGTTCACTTTCTCAAAGAACTCCAAAACGTTGGTGAGGCAGGATTTCCCTTTGCAGAAGCTATGCTGATTTCCTTCAGCAGTCCTTGTCCCTCTATGTGCTTAATGATTCTATCTTTGATTACGGTTTCTACTAATTTGCCTGAGACAGACGTTAGACTGGCTGATCTGTGATATTCTGGTTCTTCTCTGGATCCCTTTTTAAAAATTGATGTCACATTTGCTATTCTCCAGTCTTCTGGTACAGGGGCTGAATTTGGTGATAGGTTACATATATGGGTTAGTAGATCAATGATCTCATATCTGAGTTCCTTAAGAATTCTTGGCTGTATGCCATCAAGACCTGGAGACTTATCAGTTTTTAATTTCCACAGTAGATCATCTCTGGTCACCTCAATTTGGCTCAGTTCTTCAGACTCCCTTCCTGAAAATAGGGGCTGTGGCATGCATACGTGCCTCACACTTTCCACAGAGAACACGGAAGCAAAAAGTCATTGAGCTTGTCTGCCATCTCCCCATCTTCTTTTAGCAATCCCTTTAGTTCTTCATCATCCAAGGGCTCCGTTGCTTCTCTGGCTCATTTCCTGCTCCAGATAGATTTTTTAAAAATGTTTGTCTTGATACTTTTAGCAACCTGCTCTTCAAAAATCTCTTTTTGCATGCCTAATTATTGACATATTTCCCCCCCCAGAGCCTGTAGTCCTTCCTGTTCAATTCGTTGGGACGGACCTTCCACTTTTTAAAAGAAGCCTCTTTACTTTTTATAGCTTCCTTGGCTTGCTTTGTTAACCAGGCAGGCTTTCTTTTAGACTTGGCAGTACCTTTCATAACCTGTGGAATGTGTTCTATTTGGGCTTCAATTAGTGTGGTTTTAAATAGCTTCCAAGTATCCTCTAGGGATATGACTCTCTTGTGTTTCCCTTTCAGCTTCCTTTTTACTATTCCACATTTTTTTAGAGGTATCTTTTTTGAAATCAAATGTTACAGTATTGGACTTTATGGGTAACTTTCCATTGAACTTAATAGCATTGTGGTCAGTATTCCCAATCTGTGTGACAACCTCTACATCTCTCACCAGGTCTTGAGACTAGCTCAGAACCAAGTCCAAGATCACTACCCTTCTGGTTGGCTCTGTGACCACTTGTTCCAGCGCACAGTCATTTATGATGTGTAGGAATCTCGTTTCTATAGTGTGACACGAGCACATGTTTACTCAATATGAAGGTAGTTAAAGTCTCTCAGTATAATAACAATATCTGTTTTAATCACCTCTCTTATTTCCTTTTCCATCTCAAGATCTGCTACAAGGGTTTGATCATTTGGGCAATTAGCATACCCTCACGTTTAAGTAACCCTTAGTGTTCAGTATTTCTACCTATATTGCTTCTGTTGGGGAGTTAATTCCCCTGATGTTTTCTAGCTTATTTGATTTTGTGCCCTGATGTACAATGCAACACCACCAACAACCCATTCCTCTCTGTTTTGCCTATAGAGCTTATACCAAGGCATGACTGTACCCCATAGATTTCCCCCATTTTACCATGTTTCTGAGATACCTACTATATCTATACCGTCATTTAACACCAAACACTCCAGTCCCCGCCCATCTTGGGTTGGAGACTTCATGTATTGGCATACAGACACTTACAATTTGTTTTCTTCTCTAGTAACCCTCACTTCCTTCGGACCCTTAATTTCCACACATGGCCTTCAGTCGTCATCATGCCCTCACTCTCAAGTTCTATTATGTTCCTATCAATATTGCCCTGAGTGTTTATGCAGTCATCCCTTTGGACTGACTTGTCTCAAACCGGAGGTTTTCTAGCTCCTGTCCAGCATTCCCCTTGGGATTAGTTTAAAAGCTGCTCTGACACCTTTTTTGTATTAGTTGCTAGCAGCTTTGTTCTCTTATGGTTCAAATGAAGCCCATCTCTTTTGTATAGGTTTGGTTTGTTCCAGTAAGTTTCCCAGTGCCTAACAAATCTAAATCCTTCCTACCAGCATCACTTTCTCATCCACACATTGAAGAAGAAGATTTGGTTTTATACCCCTCCTTTTGTTACTGAAAGAAGTCTCAGAGTGGCTTACAATTGCCTTCCCTTCCTCTCCCCACAACAGACACCCTGTAAGGTAGGTGAAGCTGAGAGACCTCTAAGAAAGCTGTGATTGACCCAAGGTCATCCAGCTGGCTTCATGTGGAGGAATAGGGAATCAAACCTGGTTCTCTAGATTAGAGTCTGCCACTCTTAACCACTACACCATGCTAGCTTTCACTCCTCATCTGTGCCTGTCCAGCTGGCCCTGCATATGGAACTACAAACACTTCTGAGAATGCTACCTGGGAGGTCCTGGCCTTTAACTTTCTGCTTAGCCATCTAAATTTTTCCTTTAGGACCACACAACTACATTTCCCAGTGTCATTGGTGCCAACGTGCACAATTACTCTTGACTCCTCCTCAGTGCTGTTTACCAACCTTTAGACAGTGTGTGATGTCCAGAACCTTTGCACCAGGCAGGCAAGTCACCATGAGGTCAAAATGCCTGTCTCATGCCCTAGTCTGTATATTCTTAGTGATCAAATCACCCACTACCAGAAGCCCACCTCCCCCCCAGCCCCCCACGGGTACCCTTGATACAAGAGGAAATTGGTCTGTCACCCAAGGAAGAGGTCCCTTCTAAGGGATTGCATCTCTCCTCCTCAGACTGATGCCCTCTGACCTCAAGACTCTTACGCTCCGCAAGAGCAGAAGAGCTGTCAGCACAGGAGTGAGACTGTTTTGGTAAGTCCCTGAGGGTCTCTTCCCCATACCTCTCTCCCTGCCTCAGCTTCTCCAAGTCAGCAACCCTAGCCTCGAGGGAGTGAACCTGGTCCCTCAGAGCCACTCCATCCAGGCTCCAGGCAGCAAGCACACACCCACAATTTCCACCCAGTGGGTAGATGATCGTACATGTGGCACTCTACAAAACACTGGATAGCTCCTGCTCCCCTGATACCATATCTGTGGCAGGAACAGAAACATCTATATCATATTCTCTTGCTAAGAAGCAGATCTAGTATCACAGAAGATGTCTGGTTCAGTTTTACAGCCCTCCTCTAAAACCCATAATGATAGTTTCATCTTGGTTTTTCTGGAAAAAGTTACTTATTTCAATAATCTTGAGTGTGAGCCACACTGTCTAGGTTTTTAAAATGTTGATCCTGGCAGTTGGGGCATCTGGCCGACCCAAATTGGTGAACCATAATTGACAATCTGCTATTTAAACTTGGCTTTCTGCCTGTTATTCCATCCCTTCTTGAATAATTTTCATGAGGATTTTCATCCTTGCGATCAAAAAGGCACACATGAGGAAATTATGGCTGTATTCCTTTTTTTTTTCTTAACAAGATACTGTGCCTCTGGGAAACTCATGCAAAGATGATAGTTAATATTTATAAGCAGCTTTATTCCAGTGTTGAGTTGATCAGCATATCAAAGAGCATTAATTCACTTAACCCCTTAAATATCTGCCTCCTACCTTCCTAGTATGCCAAAAGAGAATACATTAGATTATCTTTTTGTTAAGTACACTGCTGGCGTATGAAATGTTGGTTAGAGATTAAACCTTGCTATTGGTAAGGGATTATTTTCTTGCTTTATTCTCAATAAAAATACTCCATAAAGCACAATAGCTTATGAGCCTTCTCCAGTTGTTCATCCAGTGCAGAAATTAATGACTTTGGTGCCTGCCTGGGCTATGTACCTTTCTGTTTCATGAGGAGTCCTGTGTGTCAGTAGTTCTAGTGGTGTTCAACACCATAAAAAGAAGCTTGCATGTAAAAAGAATTGTGGCTAAGTTGCAATAAAGACTGTGACCTGTGCTAATGTCTTTGCTTTCTAATTGCATCTTGTATCATTTAGCAGCCTCTGATTTAAATAAAAAGGGAAGAATCTGGGAATGAGTTGAATTTTCTAAAATAAGTAAAAGTAGGAGAAAGGGGAGGCTTTGGGAGAAAGAATGATGTTGCACAAAAGTGCCACTGTGTGTTCCTTGTGGCTGCCTTTTTACGATGGCAACTATGGTCTCCATGCCTGCTCAATGCCTGTTCTCCCCCCCTCCCTATTTTGGCAGCCTCAAACTATAGGCAGGAAGCATTGCTCGCAGTCTTATTCGGCATTGCTAGGACATGGGAGAAGAATGCTCTTCACGCCCTGTAGACAGGACGATGAAATTGGTTGTTGTGATTTAGCACCACCAAAAATAAAAAATCCCAAATGCATTTTCCAATGGAGATTAGAGAACAGGGTATTCTTACAGATGTTTGTGTTTTCGCTCCTCCTCTCTCTGCTGAGGGCAGTGGTCTCTTTTCTCTGGTACTGCTCAGACTTGATGTCACATGTGAAATTTTTAGCAGTAATCAAGCTTGGGATCTTGAGCTCCTTTTCTGCCAGTGGGACTGTTGTTGTTCAAGCTTGTCCTGCAAGAACTTTTCATGGGGAAACTGGACAGTATGCAGAGAATCCTCTGCATGTGGGGATAGCATTTTACATAGCTAATTGTACACTTGCTTGGTGTAAGGGCTAGCTCAGTAGTTATCTTTGGGTGCACCATTTTGGGCCTTGTCTGTCTGTGGGTTTGGCTCTGATGGTATACATTTGTTGTGTGTAACTGTATGAATTTACTGTGTGTAGTCTGTACCTGCTAATATGTAGTAGTCTGAGAAGCACCTTGGGAAGCCGAATCATATGTTCTAAGTACATTTGTCTAACATTTTTTTCAGGAAAGCTGTGAATTCTGCCGACTAATTAATTGTCTGAGAATAAGGCCATTGACATGGATACTCTGAGCACGTGTTCTCCCAGTGCGGCAAGCTTTTTACAGAGCCACTTGCCTCCTTAATAATTCCTCTTGTCATTGTTATCTGAATGTCAAAAACGTTACTGCAGATGGTGCCCCTGCAGCGCAACTGAAATACCTTCCAAGCGTGTCTCCTGCCGTTTGAAATATTTGACGCAGCTGTCCTCTGAATTTGGACTTTCTTGTGGAAACTTGTGAGATCAAACAAATACACTTCTACACATAATTGCTGAAAATTATTAGAATAAGTACAAGACTGTGTGTAGCCTGTGGGAAAGTGCTGTAGTATGGATTGTTGAAAGGGAAAGGGTATAAATGTGTATATTGCTGTCACAGCTGAAGCAATTATTAACTTTCTCTAATGGAATCCCGAGAGACCTTAGTGCAGTGGTTTTCTTCTCCGTATTTCTAGTGGTCTTCCAGAAAACCTAATGGAGGTTATGCTTGGGCAAAATTAGGTTGAACCAGTGGATAGAAAGTAAGGCTTCAATCTGTGGGGCCTGTATTCCAATTTTACAGTCCTCTCTGAATGTGTTGTTTGAACTTTACTTTTTCCTATGCTTTGATTTCCCCCCTCCAAATAATAGGACTGATATCAGTGACTTTTTCTGCAAGGTGGCTGTGAATGTGAGCAAAAAGTTTACTTTACTTTCAAAATTATACGTGAAACCCACCTTCCACTGCACTCTGATTTGCTGGCTCTTGAATCTTGTGTGTTCTTCCTCCGAGCGAAGGATTTAGTCATATCTGCAGCAACAGCCATGTCTTGGGGGGGGGGGATGGCTTTACATAATTTCACAATAAAACAATGCATTTGTAGTCACCAGCAGTTCATAGAGGAAAACAGTTTTCTTAGCTTATTTGCAGAAAAAGCCCAATTTAAGCTTGAATGTGTTTATCTTACTAACAAGGGAAGCAGTGATTTGAAGTACTACAGTAATGACGCAGAGAACTAATAGTGAGCAAGATGGATGGAATAAAGGCATTGTTGCAGGTAGAGGGTTTAAGGTCCAAAGAAAAAGAAACCCATAAACAAAAGCTATGTAATGGATATAATTAGCGGTGTGCACAAAAATATTAGTATTTTTGGGGTTCCAATATTTTGAACCCCAAAAATATCAGTATTTCTTGATATTCCTGAATCCCAGTATCAGTATGGTATTGGTATTTGGAAAATGTTCAGGACTGCCAATTTTTTCTAGCTCCATTATATCCTATGAGGACCATTATTGTCAATGGTTCCCATAGGCTATAATGGAGAATCGATCTGGGGGGCTCTGAGCAGTGTTCCCTCTAAGCTGAATTAGTGTGAGCTAGCTCACAGTTTTTTGGCCTCCAGCTCACACATTTTTGTGTTAGCTCAGGAAGGATGGTTCCAGCGCAAATTACTTGCTCACAACTTTAATGCCATTAGTTCACAAAGTAGAATTTTTGCTCACAAGACTCCACAGCTTAGAGAGAGCATTGGCTCTGAGAGGACTGTTTTTTGAGGTAAAGGCACCAGATCTGCAGCAAAGCTGCCAGTGCCTCTCCTCAAATCCCCCCCCGTTTCAAAAAGATTGGACCAAGGGGTCCAATTCTATGGGTCTCATCAGAAGGTGCCCCCATCCTCCATTGTTTCCAGTGGAGGGGAAGAAGGTGTTTAAAGGAATGTGGTTCCTTTAAATGCCTTCTCCAAGCCACGGTGCCACTCCATGCTGTGGTGACTGAAGTCCAAAGGCATTTAAAGGGACCAAAGATTGAGAGTTCACTCTGAAGGCATTTAAATGGACTGGGAGCCCTTTAAATGCTCTGTAACTGTGGCTATCTAGCAGCCCTGAAAAATCTCAAATATTTTTGTTTTTTTTCCGGGGTGGCCATTTTCAGGAAGCTGAATCACCACCCCCCTCAGTGAACAGCTGAGAAAATACCCAATAAATACCAATAAGGTATTTATCGGGTATTTTTTCAGCTCTGTTTCGGCATACCTTTAGTTATAATAAAAAGGTGTTACATGGCTTTTGGACTTTTTCCTTCTGTTTAGGTGATGCAATTCACTTTTTCATGTGTTAGATCCTCCCCATGCTTTTATATACATAAAAAAATGGTTGCAGCAAATTACTACTAGAATTCACATAATTTCCTACAAGTTACCTAGCATTGACATCCCCTTAAACAATTTTTCTTTGATTTAGCATGTACATATATGTATATTTTGTAAGCTACATTTTGTAAAGTATATTTTGTAAGGTAGAGGAAAGTAAAACCTAGGCAATGACCACTAAAGTTAGCTTAGAAAACAAACATTGCCTTGCCAGACATAAAAAAATGAAGATTAGGCATAAAGTTCTTGGATACAATTTTAGAACTTCTTCAAAGCTAGCAAGGATGAAGAGAAGAGAGAGAGAGAGAGAGAGAGAGAGAGAGAGAGAGAGAGAGAGAGCAGAGAGAGAGAGAGCTGTCTTAGAGCACAGAGTTTGTTAGGTTCTAAATAAAAGTTTTAATCAAAAGATGACAAAATCAGAAGAGGATAAAAGGTAATCCGGAGTCATAAAGAAAGTTATTTTCATGTGTGCAAGTTGCCCCCCTCCATTGGATAGCAGTAGATTTTGGGTAAGGAGAGATACAATGCTGTTTTGGGAGACATCTAATTTGAAACTGAATGGTAGGAAGAATATTCTGAAAACATGTCATGAAAGATAGCGTCATTATTTGATTGTTACTGCATTGCCCAATTGCACCCCCCCTCTTGCCTTAAGTTCACTGTTTCAACTGTTGATCAAGAAAGTACAATGTTTCAGGCTAGAGAGAAGTGTTTTGTAGAATGGAGAGGAGTATGTGTGTATGTGCTAAATCAAAGGAATGTGAAAATTGTTTAAGGGGACGTCGATGCTAGGTAACTTGTATGAATTCTAGTAGTAACTTGCTACAACCATAATTTTTTACTTAATGGATAACTGCAAAAATAATGGCTGTAATCAACTCACATATTTTTATTTTTAAAAGCACCCCAAAATTAGGGTGTATCCATTCCAGCAACACTTTCGCTTATGCTGCAGATAAAGGCTTGTGTATGTAAAAAAAAAAAAAAAAGCCCTCTTACTCCCCCTCCCCCAAAGAAGATGATAGGCTGAAGCGTTGCAAGCCCTGAACTGAAAAAGTAAATCTGAGAGTACACATCTACAGCTTTCTTCTGTTCCCTTCCTTTTTAAATACTGAAGACTGTTCTTTTTGGCTGCCTGTAAGGACTGTACACACTACGTGCAGTTTGGGAATGTCAGTGTGTTCCTCCCTATTCTGATAATTTTGTGCTTAGCTGGATGGAACCATACTTGCTGTTAGAACACCACATTTTGCTATCTCTTTCTTTGATCAGTCTCTTTAAACTTGGGATGGTCTTTACAAGAATTGTGACATATAGGAGGTATGTGTGTGTATTTAGCTCCTTTACAATACATGGATGGGTCCCTCTTGTGTTTTCAGGAGGGACAGGGTTTCCTATGTGGCATGACAAATATGCAAATATACTTAAGTATAAAAATTCATATTAAGAGTTGTTCTTGTTTTCCCTCCTTATTTGAACTTGACTTCTCTTGTTGTGGACATTCTCATTTTAATTGTGGTGCCACTGCTTGTGTTGTTCAGTCGCACAGCTGAGTCTGACTCTTCGTGACCCCATGGAACACATCACGCCACCCCTCCTGTCTTCCACCGTCCTCTGGAGTTGGCTTAATTTCATGTTCATTGCATCGATAACACTGTCTAACCATCTCATCCTTTGCTATCCCTTTCTTCTTTTACCTCCAGTCTTTCCCAGCATCAGGTCTTCTCCAGTAAGTGCTCCCTTCTCAAATGAGAAGGGAAATGAGAAGGGAGCCACTGCTTGTAGCAGAGGTTTACAAATAAGTCTTGGGTAATGTGCACAGTTGCCCAAGCTTTCTGCTTTTCAGGTTAAAAATTGTTACAGCTATGAAACTTCTTCCACAGGCCAGCTAAGGAGAGCTACAGGTTTTTTGTTTGGTGGTTATTTGTCTGATTTTCCCAACTGAGTCTCAAGAAGACATTTATTTCAGAATTTCTACCCCACTTTTATCCCAATAGAGACCCAAACCACATTACAAATTGCAAAATGTAAATATTTAAAATAAAGTTTGTCCTTGCACATCTAATTAGATTCAAGACTGCTAAGAAATCAATACATTGCAAATACATAAAACAATATAACAGTCCATCAACAAGATAAAAATGTAGCCAAGTCAGTTTACTTTCTATGGAATGTCCTCTGAAATAAAACAGCTTTATGGTTTAAATGCAAGCAAAAGTTAAAAAGGGGGGAAAGAAGTACAGCATATCATCTCCTAGGCTAGCCTTGGCTTCAGTGGCCCAGCTCCCTCAGGGCCATACATGACCAGCCATGGGATAAGAATAAAAGGTCAAAACTTTCAGTATGTGCCAAAGGCCAAGTCCAGTTCAAGTACCTGGAGGAAGAGAAGCTAAACCCAGATCTCATCATATGGCAAAGATGTTTCGAACCCTCCACCCCGCCATGCTGGATCAGACTTATGGTACATCTAGTCTAGTACTGTTTCCAACAATGACTGGTCAGATGCCACAGGGAAGCCAATAGCCTGACATGACTCTGACACAAGTACTGGGGGGCAAACCTTTCTTGTCTACAGACAGTCCCCCCCAATCTTAAACAACACCTCACCCACATAATACAATACCTAATTTGAACATGGACACTGGTGCCAGAGTTTGCAATAATTTTGCCAATTTTGCTGCTACATATACCCAGACAACACAATCACTGGATCTAACAACATCAACTACACCATCTCAGGCTCATTCACTTGCTCATTTTCTAACATTGTGTATGCCATTAAATGCCAACAATGTCCTTCAGTTCTCTAAACAGGCCAAACAGGTCAAACCCTACACCAGAGGATAAATGCACACAAATCTGATTTCAAGAATCACAAAAATGAGAAACCTGTAGGAGAATACTTCAGCCTTCCAGGACATTCAATGGGGACCTCAAAGTAGCTGTCTTATTGCAAAGGAATTTCAGAAAGACTAGAATGGGAAATAGCTGAGTTACAAGTTATTACAACACTCAAGACAATGGAACCCTCAGGGCTTAACAGAGATATTGATTTCTTATCTCACTGAACATGCTAATGTCATCAGTCTGTCATCTGTTTGTAAACTCTTTGATTATGTTGTATGCTAATTTGTTGCTATTCACAGGTCTTATCAATTGCCTTCATACAGTCTTAGCTACATTTATTGCTCATTTGGCAATTTGGCTGGTGTACCAACCGCCTAATGCACCAGCTGATAGCCTGCCGTCCCTGATGAAGGCCGTATCAGGCTGGGTGTTGGAACACCCTAGACTGATAGTCCTGGGTGATTTCAGTGTCCATGCTGATGATGCGGCCTCCACCCGGGCAACGGACCTGGTGTCGTCCATGGCGGCACTGGGACTCTCCCAATATGTAATGATCCTCACTCACCGAGCTGGGCACATGCTCGATTTGATCTTTGGTAACAGTGGACTGGGTTACTGCTCTGGCAGTCCCATGGTCAGACCACCATGTCCTGAGGGCCCGTTTGAATGTTCCGCCCTGTCCCTGTTTAGGTGGCAATCGTATTTTAGCTTGCCCACGGAGCCAGATGGACCCAATGCGGTTCCAGATGGCCCTGCGGGAACCGATGCCACCTGGTGGGCTCGTTGGATGAGCTTGTGGAGGACTGGCACAGCTGGCTCTCTGCAGCCATCAACGAGATCGCTCCTCGGCACCCCCTGCGCCCCCACACTAGGCTTGCTCCCTGGTTTACCCAGGAGTTGCATCTTATGAAGCGGGAGCTGAGACGGCTAGAGAGATGGTGGCACCATGCTCGAGACGAAGCGACAAGAGGATCTTATAGGACATTTATGAGATCCTATGAGATGGCTGTCAAAGCCGCTAAGAGGGAGTTCTATATGACTACGATTGTGTCCACTAGCTCATGCCCAGCCCAGTTTTTTAGAACTATTCAGTCCATAACAGCTCTGCCACAGGGCAGACCAAACGCTAGGGAATTGGATATTAGCTGTGAGGCATTTGCAAGCTTTTTTGCAGATAAAGTCTTGGAGCTCCACGGTGACCTTCCCACCACACTTGAAACAGTGAGCGAGCTTGAGGCCCCTTGCACGTCCTCGTTTTCGGTTTTGGACAATTTCAGCCCACGCAGCCTGGAGGAAGTCGACAGATTGCTCACAGCTGTGTGCCCCACCACGTGCAGCCTTGACCTGTACTCTTCCTGGCCGCTGAGTGACAGAGTGTTGGACTAGATGGGCCATTGGCCTGATTCAACATTGGCTTCTCTTATGTTCTTAAAGCTGGCCACAAAGGGTTTCGAGGTGCCCGCAGGGAAATTATCAACATGTCCCTCTCTGAGGGGCAGTTCCTGGGAGCACTCAAGGAAGTGATGGTCCACCCTCATCTGAAAAAACTGTCTTTGGATCCGGCCGAATTGGCCAACTATCGGCCGGTTTCCAATTTGCCGTATTTGGGCAAATTAATTGATGACACAATTGCAGGGCTTTATGGAACACGCTTCCGTATTAGATCTCTTCCAGTCCAGCTTTCACCTGGGACACGGGATGGAGACAGCGTTGGTCGTTCTGACAGATGACCTCTGGAAGCATCTGGATCAGGGCGGTGTGGCAGTACTGCTGTTAGATCTGTCGGCCGCATTTGACACGATCGACCATCAGTTGCTGACCCACTGCCTTGCTGACATGGGGATGTAGGGGCTGGCCCTGCAATGGCTTGCTTCCTTTCTCCAGGGTCGGGGACAAAAGGTGGCGCTAGGGGAACAGCAGTCCAGGAGACACCCGCTGGAATGTGGTGTGCCTCAAGGGGCAGTGCTGTCCCCAATGTTATTTAACACCTATATGTGCCCCGTTGCCCAGATTGCCCGGCGGCATGGGCTGGGTTGCCATCAGTATGCTGATGATACCCAGCTCTATCTGATGTTGGGCGGCCAGTCGGACTCCAGACAGGAAGATTTGGACTGGGCTCTGCAAGCTGTGGCTGGTTGGCTCAGACTGAGCTGGCTGAAACTGAATCTGGCGAAGATGGAGGTCCTGTGCCTGAGTCGGAGCAGTTCAGGGGTGGGGCTCCTCCTCCCGACTTTTGGTGGAGCACCATTGGTGCCAGCGCCAGAGGTTAGGAGTTTGGGAGTGCTCCTGGATGTCTCCTTAACAATAGAGGCCTAGGTAGCAGCCACTGCAAATGTTGGCCTTTTACCATCTTTGGCTGATTCGGCAGTTGGCTCCCTTCCTCGGCCGTGACGACCTGGCTACAGTGATCCGTGAGATGGTCACCTTGAGACTAGACTACTGTAGTGCTCTCTACATGGGGCTGCCCTTGTTGCAAATCCGGAAGCTGCAGCTAGTGCAGAATGCCGTGGCCAGGCTTGTGATGGATTTCCCTAAATGGGAGCACATCCAGCCTGTGCTGAAGGCACTGCACTGGCTGTCAATAGCATACCGAATTCGTTTCAAGGTGCTGGTATTGACCTTTAAAGCCCTATATGGCCAGGGTCCAACATACCTGCGGGACCGCCTTTCCCCATATATACCCCAGAGCGCACTACAGTCAGGAAAAAAACATCGACTGACCGTTCCTGGCCCTAAGGACGCCAGGCTCATGGCCACCAGGGCCAGGGCCTTTTCAGTGTCAGCTCCACACTGGTGGAATGAGCTCCCATGAGAGATCAGGGCCTTGTGGGACCTTTTTCAGTTCCGCAGGGCCTGTAAGATGGAGCTCTTCTACAAGGATTTCAATTAGGAGCTGCCACACCACCATCACCACCATCTGTGGTTTTGGGTCGGTTCTGGTCTGGAGGGGATTGTGCTATATTACCGCAACAAGCTGAAGATCACCAAGCCAGTGAAATTTGTTAGTACGCCATCTGAACCATTCAAAGATTACCATCACTAGCACTTTAATAGTTAATTGTTGGATTGTTTTTTTAGTGAGTAATGTCAATGTGTGTAAATTGTTTTCAATTTTGTAAATGGTTTTTATGGTATAGTGTACCAACTAGTGTAAGCTGTCCTGAGCCTGCTTGTGGGGAGTGTGGGGTATAAATTGAATAATAAATAAATATATAAATTTATTACTTTACTTATTTATTTCTTTAATTATTTTATTGCACTTCTATCCCGCCCTCCCTGCGAATGGGCTCAGGACGGCTCACATTCAGGGGCAACATATTCCCAGACATATAAAACATATAAAAACAAGATAAAACAATCCATTTTACAATTAAAGTGCTTGAAATAATGTTGGTCCTTCAGTCAAATAAAGATGGTGTACTATAGATGTAACAGATTCAGCGATATCCCACGCTACTATGGCTTTCATACTGCTATGGTTCGGTCTCCATACAGGGCCACCTACTACCCCAATGTTACTAATGATAATAGCTGGTGGTAGTGGTGGGCAGCTCCTAAATAAAAGCTTGGTGGAAGATCTCTGTCTTTCAGGCCCAGCAGAACTGTAAGACGTCCCGCAGGGCCCTGATCTCCTCTGGGAACTCTTGGCTCTAATTAGCTCTTCCTAGCAACACCATCCCCACCCCACTGGACTCAAACTTTATTTTATGGAAGTTCATCGTTTTCTTTGGAGCTTCTGCTTAGTCCTGGGTTTGTGATCCACACACTTTCTGCACCTATTTTGAAATTGTGTGAACATTTCTAGTGCATCCAGCTGAACTGGCAGGCTTACGACGATGTCCTGGGAAAAAGAGTGCATAATGTCTTTATTGCTCCTCTGGCAAATTTATAATACACACCTAGTTTTAAAAACAAACAATTCTCAAATATGAACAAGTTAATTAGCCTTCTTCCCTTTTATTTCTGTTAATGGAGATAAGGTAATGTATGTAATATAAGAGATGCAACTTTGCCAGTATTACCCAGTGCCAAAATTCCAAATGAAAATAGCAGTGCCAAGTAAAATTGGAGGAATATGACTTCTTCCAATCCTCTCTTACTTCTTTGCTGTTAAAAGTGCTCTGTTGCTGGTCCATAAGATTTCTGAATGTAGATTTTGAAAACATAGTGTACATTAAAAATATTTTGGGTTTCGTGGCAGTACACAAATTATGAGTTGATATGAGATTGGGGGAGTCTCATGCTCGTGTTTGTCTTCACCCACAGTGAGCTCATAGCCAGTGTGGTATGGTGGTTAGAGCATCTGATTAGGATTTGGGGGCCCCAGATTTGAATCTCCACTCTGCCATGGAAGCATGCTGGGCAACCTGGGGCTAGTCACATACCCTTGGCCTATCCTAACTCTTGGAACTGTTAGGAAGATAAATTTAATAAAACTTTTCCTTGTGGTTCAGGACAACTTTCAATAACAAAATGGAGAAGAGAATCATGGAAGCTGCATTGGGTCCCCATTGTGGAGAAGGCACGGTATAAAAGGATGTAAATATATATTTAAGCTAGTGACTGCATGCTTGGGGGGACACTGGCTCCATCAAAGGGAGCGATGTTATCACTTGGTCTGCCCCCTCTCCACTGTGGTGACAGCTAGTGTTTTTTTTATTTTACTTCCTTTATAAATACCTTTTCCCCCAATGGGGACTCAGTGATTTACATCACTTTCCTGCCTCCATTTTATCTTCATAACAGTCCTTTGAGGTAGGTTAAGTTGAGAGAGTGTGACTGTCCCCAGGTCAACTGGCAAGCTTTCACGAGAGTGCCCCAAGGTCACCTTGCAAGCTTCCCCGGGATGGTGGTAATTTGAGCATGGGTTTCTCAGATCCTAGTTTGATACTCTACCCACTGCATGGCACTGTGGGTAGTTAGGTAACTTGTGTTTCGTCAAATTTGGGTGGGTGAGAGGTTGTTCCATGTATGTTGTTTAAAAAAATGTTTTATACCTCTTTGAGAAAAGTGAATTAAAAATGCCCAAATAAATAAATCATCATCTATTAGGAAATCTCACACTGTCTTACCTTCTTTCAGGCACTGCTGTCTTTCCCAAACACAAGTTTGTACCTCATTAGGTTATTTTGGACCCCACTTTTCGAGACTACGCTTGTAGTGAGAGCTATTCTGGAATCTAAACACATGCATGCACACAGAGAATGAATTGCGTACCACTACAGTCAAGTGACTGGCTACCTGGCTTTCTTTTTCTGAGCCCACTTAATTGATAGGTGCATTAACTGAAAGCTGTCTGACTCCTAGGTTGTAAATTGCTTAATTACTAGGCCTCTTGAACATCATCGTATAAAAAACTTTACAGTCACTTTCTTACTACAGCAGTGTGATCCCCACTCCCTTCCAGTCCTCTGCAAATTCCATAAACGTTTCAACTGTGATCAAACAGTAAGGGAAATGCAGGTAACCACCAGAGACTGGTACCTAAACCTTTGGATCTGGTGGTGGATTCCTTGGTTGCTGCAGAAATCAGAGTGCCAGTTGTTTCCCCTATCTGGCTCTGGAAGAAAATGGTACTGGCTCCCAAGTTTTGCCAGAATATCTTGTACACTTTCTGCAAGGCCAGATTAAAGCCAACTGATGCCTTAAGCACAGCCCAACAATGGTGCCCCTCGGGCTTTCCATTGCTTAACTCTGATGAGATAATAAGACTCCAGAAATGCTGAAAGTGAAATAAGAGATTAAAAATTCAGTTTTCTTCCAGGCCAGTGCCCAGGCCAGACCCCACAACTATTTTAAATAGAAACTGTAAAAAAAAATAACACTTAATAACTGTAAGCAATATAACTGAAAAACCCCTCTGTGGTGCCCTCCTTCCCTTGGTACCCTAAGTATGTGTTTATTTTGCTTAATAGTTAATCCAGGGCCGACTGGCTGTGTGCCTCTACAATAATAATGAGAAAGGGGACCATAACCAGATTCATTGTTTCTGAATGCAGATCCCAAATGTTTGCAGCATTTAAAATTAACAGAGAGAGAGAGACAGACTTTTAAAGCAGTGTAGGTTTAACTTTCTGAAAGGTGGATGTGTTTATGTCAGCAGTTCTCAAAACTTTTCAAAGTCAAGTGTGCTTCTAAACTTTACCTTTTGGAAAACTACACTTGCGGCACTGCAGGTCTGAGCCATGAGGCAATGAACGTAGGTTATTCCTGTTACTTGCCTTGTCACTACTGGTTTATGAGCATGTTGAGCTCCAGCAGCCTAGCAATGCTGCGGCTTGGTTCAGCGCAGTCAATGAGGGAAGGGAAACAAGGTGCTTCCCTTACCATCTGTACTACTGGTGGCTGGCCCCAGTGAATGGATTGGACCACATAGCAGATGGAAACTGTGTGTTAGCTCCACCCTCTCCTCCATTTCTCACTGTTGCTGGTGAATAGGTGGGTTCTGGAGCTTCTACCAGGGTTCTGAGCCTTGAGACCAAACTGTTGGATATGACCAGCTTTTGGGTCATAGCCCACCATTTGAGGACCATTGATCACTTCAAGAGATTAAGAAGCTTCTCTTGATGCTTTCATGCTCATTCTCCTTGTTAAACTACTATTTGGGACTGGCAGGCTTCCTCTGACTGTCATGGAATTTAAGCCTTGAGACTGAGGCACAAACCTATGCCTGCGTACTCCTGTGCTGAATTGGAAACACACAGTCGGGGTCCAAAGAGTTAGATGAATATTTGTTTAATGCATTGAAAACAGGGAATACAGGGCTGAGTGCCTTTGCACTCAGCAATTCCAAAACTGTATTCTGCCATAACAGGAAGGGCAGAAAGTGTCAGGGTCCTTAGTTAGTCAGCCAAACACCAGGCCTTGTTCATTGAAACAAGAATAGCATTTATTAAGCTGCAAGACTAGGTCACTAGAACAGAAGCATTGTTAAGAATACTTTGGATACACGAAGCATTGAGATATACCCTAAAGGGGGGAAAGGGCCCCCACCATTCTACCAATGAATGAACCTCGCGCGCGCAGGAACCCCAGAAGCCGTAAATAATAGTTCACCCTCCATCCCACCTTTCCCAGCCTAGCTGTTGTCTTTAGAAAGCGATAGGAGACATTCAGCCTGGCATTCAAGGCCACTCTTGGCCTGGGGTCTGAGATATGACCCGGTTGCCCGGGCAACATCGGCAGCTCCCCACATTCCATCCCACCAGTCTCAAAGCATCAATCAACACCTTACAGTCCCATCCTCCCTCCCTTCTCCATCCTTTATAGCAGGAATACCTGACAGAAAGTCTCATACCCCAAATGACATCACATATAATTTAGACATTAAAGAATCTCTAATTGTTACCAAGCAGTTAACATCATACAAGCATCATTTGACTTTAAACCTTACTATTGGTCTCTCATGTATTGTCAGTGATTACATTTGCTCATCTGCTCTTCAGAGCAATGGGAACATTAGGGAACACTGAGAACCTTTCTGACCTTAGTGAAGCTAGTCCCTTTTCCCCTTATTTCTGGGGATCTGGGTGATAAGGGTTGTGATTCACATTCAGCTTTGTTTTTGACATCCTTGCAATTCCTTAAATACACATTCCATTCTTATTGCATCCTAATTCTATCCCCAGAGGCCTCTAATAATGCTTTTCCTTAATATATAGCTTCATATATAAAAAATGCAGTTATAAAATATATTTTCTATTATAAATTTCTCTAATCAGAAAATTCTAGGGTACATACCAAGATCTGGATCTATTATAATTAAACTTTTTGAAAGCACAGTGACAGCTGACAATATGTAAACATGTCAGAGGAAATGTCAGACCCCACATTCAGAAATCACATTCATTTTTCCCTTGTCCTACAAGACTGAATTTCCATTTGCTCACTGTTGTGATGTATTCAAGCGGATATAGAATTGAACTGCTATCACCTAATGTGGTGTAACTGGATGGAATCACCACAGCACATTCTTTTCTGGGAGAAACCTCTGGTGGTACTTCCTCAGAGATTTGCTCTGTCTTTAAGCGTAGTGACCTCACACGGTGGTCAGATTGGTGGCCAGATCCTGGTGTTTTCCTGTGATACACATAGTATATGAAGCTGATCTCCTGAACCTGAAGTTTGGGGATTGTGGCAATATTTAAATAAATGGCTAGGGGCTAGAGGCATTTGGTTCTGTATGGTTCAGTTCAAATGTGTGATATATTTATATAAATGAGTTAAAAATAATGAGACAACCTCCCAGATTCTGGCAGCTACAAAAAAAATCTGTTTGAACACATGATAACTTCGGTAAAGCTTTTACGTATCCTCCCTCCACATTAAATAACAAGGGTAATAAAACCATTTGGCTGTCTTGTTTTGGCTTGATAGTACATCTTACATAACTAGGATCATTGTAATTTGATCAGACATACCTTTTGTTGAGTAAAGTTTTTCAAGCATGTTTGTGAAGGTAGATTTTAAAGTCCCTTTTCAGTATAGGACTGTTTTTAAGACTGAATTTACAGGAGCTTGCTTGAGATTACTTACAGTGTTTGGAGTGATTTCAGCCAGTCCCTGGTGAGTAAGCAGTAAGATGGGTAAAGAATATGAGCTTGGTCTTGTCATTCATACTGTGGGGATGTATGACTTATTCGGGTTTTTATAATTTTAAAAAAGTGAAGGTAATCTACCTAATGACATAAAGAGCTCCTTTTTCAGGAAGGCACTTTTAAATTATATATTTAAAATGTTTTACACTGCTCTTTTAAAAATAAGGTCAGACCAATGTATTAATCAATAAATTACAAAAGCATATTACAAACTATAAAGCACAAGTCAAAAACATATACAGAGACTTTTTAAAGAGAATAATCTAGTCAGAAAAAATGTCCATTGAAGACTCTTATGTATTATTCCTAAGAACTAAGAAATGATTATATTTGCCAAAGAGTTTGTGAAAGAAGATTCCACAGTTTTGAGTGTCATTACAATAAATGACCTGTTTCTGGTTGCTTTGTAACATATCCTCAGGGTCTGCAGTATTGATCTCAGTTGGGACGTGTGTTCACATAGAGGAAAGCAGCCCTTTGTGGTAGTCTTTGCTTCCAGATAGCACATTATTCAACTTTGCAGATGGTGTCTTAAGGTTTCCAAGACGAAGCAAGTGGTATAAAGAAGAAATTTGCAGCCAAAACAGTAAACATTTTTCAACTCCAGTTAAACCTTATGATAGATACATAGATAATTTTGCAATATAGAATTGCTTTTAAACACAGTTATGTACAAAATGTTCTAAATAGTTTTTTGTCCCATCAGTTGGACTGTTGTTAATATGGATATTAATGTGACTCTAACTTAGATGTTCAGGTAGTGTGTTCAGTACTAGAATGCTGACAGTGGTTAGCATATGTTTTAATGAAGTGAGTTTTCAGCAATAAAATATCTTGGCATGTGGTTGTGCCAATGTGTTGCTGAACTGAGTACTTGCTAACAGTGAAAACAAGACTGAACTTGTTTTCTTGTCCTTTTTTCAAAATACTTACCAGCTTGTTCGCAAACTTTTAATATTAAATTTCAGTTGGCAAACATTAAATCAGTAAGACTCTTCTGTTTTGTGTAAAGGAGCTGTGTATATGCTATTTAAATCCACTCAAAGTGTATTTTCATGTTGCTCAGCTTCATTTTTAAGGTGTAACTATTAACCCATCAACACCTATTAAAAGGCAGATAACTATTTAAGACCAGCCTGGCCCTAGTCATTGGCCAAAGAACAAGAAACCTCTGGAGCTCAGCTCGCTTCACCTTCCTGCCAAAAACTCTCTTCACACTCCTTGTACAGAGACTGCAGATACAATGAGAAGGCCACTCTGGTCTCTATCATTGGTCAGACATTGAAGGGCCACTAGGAGGCAGCCCCTTCTCTCTCCCAAGAAAAGCACAGCTGCAAGGAGACAATCAGCTTGGCCCCAACTGGATATTAATGCTCACATTGTCAGACTAATCTCCCTTGTAGAGATGTGGGTTGGAAAATTTTCCAGTGATTAAGTTTTCCATGGAAAAATGTCAATTTCTTAAGATTAATAAAACAATGAGTAGATGGCGTCAATATAGTATTAGACAGGCACGGCAACTTCACAGTTGTAATGTTTTGAGCTCTTCGAGCATGCTGAAATTAGTGTTATCAATATTCTTTCCAGTGCCTTTTTTTCTCCCCCCGCCCCCATTTGTTCATAGTCTGAAATTCTTTTTGAGATTCCTCCCATCAAACATTTCTGTTCAGATATTTTTGGTATTGGGATATAAAATTAACATGGGGTGGTACTTAAACTTGTTTATGAAAAGCATGAATAAACTTAGCTAATGAAGTCATGCTGTATTTAAGGCATCGGATAATTTTCTGGAAAATGTTTCCGTTCTAATTTTTTAGAAAATCCACATCACTGCTCTTGAGAGCCAGTTTGGTGTAGTGTTTAAGTGCGTGGACTCTAATCTGGGAGAACCGGGTTTGATTCCCCACTCCTTCACATGCAGCTACTGTTGTGACCTTGGGTCAGTTACAAGTTCTGATAAGAGCTGTCCTTGAAAGAACAGTTCTTTAAAGAGCTCTCTCAGTCCCACCTATCTCACAGGGTGTCTGTTGTGGGGAGGGGAAGGGAAAGGAGTTTGTAAGCCGCTCTGAGACTCCGAGTGAAGGGCGGGGTATAAATCCAATCTCTTCCTACTCCTTCTTCTTCCCCCCTTTTACATTCCTCTCACCTTCCTTTGTGTCTCTTGTCCTTAGATGGAGACAAGGCTTGATATGAATTACTCTGTAACAGAATCTGAAAAGTAGGGTATAAATTAATAGTTTAAAAAAATGCACAACCTGAACAATGAATTTTCAGTTACAAAAGAAAATGGGTTGAAATTATCTGCATAAAAATCTGGACAATCATTTCTCATCTATCTGAGAGAGGGCTGGCCTCAATAGTGACTTGATCTCCACT
Source organism: Gekko gecko (assembly GCA_029375565.1). NCBI lineage: Eukaryota > Metazoa > Chordata > Lepidosauria > Squamata > Gekkonidae > Gekko > Gekko gecko. The sequence goes on along the minus strand of JAPDNY010000001.1, from coordinate 65,317,605 downwards.
CCAGTGGTTGGTGATTATAGGGTCACATTAAAATTTGAAGCCTCCATTTAAATATCATATTACGTACTCTAGAAGGTTGTATTTGAAGTACTTCCTTCAGTCTTGAACCTGTGGAAAACTGATGGCTAAACTGGGTCATGCTGGGAACTTTCATGCTGGAAGTTGACAAATTACTCTCAACTGTACACCCAATCACCTGCAGCCTTGACCCGTGCCCGTCGTGGCTAATTAAAGCCGGTGGCAGTGGGCTACAAGGTGCCCTAAGGGATATTATCAACAAGTCCCCCTCTGAGGGACTGTTCCCCAGGGCACTCAAGGAAGCAGTGGTATGCCCCCTCTTAAAAAAACCATCCTTGGATCTGACCGAATTGGCTAATTATTGACCAGTTTCCAATTTACCCTATCTGGGCAAATTAATCGAGAGGACAGTGGCAGTTCAGTTGCAGGGGTTTTTGGATGATACTTCCACACTAAATCCTTACCAGTCTAGCTTCTGACCAAGACATGGGACAGAGACAGCACTGGTCACCCTCACAGATGATCTCTGGAGGCATCTGGATCGGGATGGTTCAGTGTTGTTGTTGTTGTTGGACCTGTAAGCAGCATTCGACGCAGTCAGCCATCAACTACTGATCCATCACCTCACCGACGCTGGGATTCAGGGCTTTCCTTGTTCCTCCTTGCAAATGGCTCTCCTTGTTCCTCCAGGGTTGGGGACAAAGTGTGGCATTAGGGGAGCAGTTGTCCTGAAGGCACCGACTAGTTTGCGGAGTGGTAATTTCCCTGATGCTATTTAACATCTATATGCACCCCCTTGCCCACATTGCCTGGAGGCATGGGCTGGGCTGTCACCACTATGCTGACAACACCAGTTCTATCTGCTGTTGGGCAGTCAGTCTGACTCTAATCTGGAAGATCTGGACCTGGTGTTGCAGGCTGTGGCTGGTTGGCTTAGACTGAGCCAACTGAAATTGAATCCAACAAAGATGGAGGTCCCATGCCTGAGTTGGGGTGGCCCAGGGTTAGGGATCCCACTCCTGTCCTTCAGTGGGGCGCCGTTGGTGCCAGTGTCAGAGGTTAGGAGTCCCTAACGATGGAGGCCCAGGTAGCAGTCACTGCTAAGTTCGCCATTTATCACCTTCAGTTGATCAGGCAGTTGGTTCCCTTCCTCGAACACAGAGACTTGGCAACAGTGATCCATGCGATGGTCACCTCGAGATTGGACTACTGTAATGCTCTCTACATGGGGCTGCCCTTGATTCAAATCCTGAAACTTCAGCTGGTGCAAAACGCGGCATCCAGGCTGCTGCTGGGCCTCCCCATGTGGGAGCACATCCAGCCTGCACTAAAACCACTGCATTGGCTACCTATAGTGTACCAAATTCACTTCAGGGTGCTAGTGTTTACCTTTAAAGGCCTTTATGGTCAGGGACCTACTTACTTGAGGGACTGCCTCTCCCTGCATGTTTCCCAGAGAAAACTATGGTCAGGGTCTCAAAATCGCTTGGCCCTCCCTGGCCCCAAGGACTCCAGGCTGGCATCAGCTAGGGTCAGGGCCTTTTCAGTGCCAGCTCCAACCTGGTGGAATGACTCCTGGAAGAGATCAGGGCCCTGTGAGACCTTTTACAGTTCCGCAGGTCCTGTAAAATGGAGCTCTTCTACCAGGCCTTTAGGTAAGGAGCTCCACCTAATAATCTAAGACCTGTGCCCAACACTACCATCCAGCCTGAGCCTGCTGGCAGAAAAATCATTTGCTGACTATAATCTATATGTTTACTGCTACTATTGCACCGCCATCGTCATTTTAGTTTATGTTGTGTTTTATGAGGATATTTGTATTGATGTTTTTGTCTGTTATTTATTCGCTGCAATTTTGTGTAAGCTACCCTAAGCCTGCTTGGGCGGGGGCAGGGCACAAATCAAATAAAATCAATCAATATATAAAATCTTTCCTATGGTTTTCTAAAAACAAAATTGTACCCACACTTGCCCATTTTTGGCCAGGCCTGCACAGTGGCAATGAGTTTAACCTCTTCCCCTTCTGTGTGGCTTTGTCAATCCGAACACACACACCCTATTCTTCAGACTGTTGCCTGATCCCCAGTGGAAAAAGAGTGATACTTCCTCTGCCCAGTTTTAAAAGCCCTGGGGAAATTCAGTCACTGATCTCCTAACATTCCATCTAGTTTACATGTCAGTTCAGTTCCTTGAGGAAGATGGGGAAATATTGCGAGGATAAGGATAAGCAGCTTTCTTTTTGATTGCAGTGAAAAAAGAATGAGCACCCGTAAAGCTTTCTGTGTTGGTTCTGTGAATGGGCCCTGGAGGCTGCTTTCACTTGTACTGTGTTGCAAACTGTGAATCCAGCACTTGTTTGTGATTTGGAATTTTCTTTCCCGGACAACTAGTCCCAAAGTCTTGTGGTGCTGACCGGACAAAACAGTCCTTGACACCAACTGGCTGTCATTGAATGGTATGCAGTACAACTCTCCTTCAAAAACATTTTCACTTCTTCTTCAATTCTGGGTGTGCCTGATGTGCTTTCCAGATTCTGCCTGCATGCTACAGGCTGTCACAAGTTATTCTGTTTCATGTTGGATAATTTTTCCAGTAGTTTTATGTTTTCATTTCCCAAACTTGTGATATGAGGCACATATTTTGAAGTAAAGCTGGAGATGCTTTATACTAAAAAAATAAAACAAACAGAAAAGGGTTCTTTTTAGAGTGTGGAAGAGCAAAAGCTATTTCCCTCAAAGGACTCCACTTCCTGTAGTTCTGTGTGAATCTTATCAGCAGGTAGTTGTGCCACACCTTCTCATGGATTGTTGGATCCACTGACCTAAGGCGCAGAGTGGGAAACTTTTTTTCTAGTAGGAATGAAGCAAAACTATGACACTGAATCATTAAGAGATAAGCTGTGCTCTTGTACTAAAAATCATGTGATATGGTTGCAGGTCTCTCAAAGGACGCTAGCATATTTTAGAATGCAGTCGAGGAGTTTCTGACTTCATGTTGGTAGATCAAGATAGGTAGTCATGCTAGTCTGTCTGTAGCAGTAGAAAAGAGTGAGAGTCCAGTAGCACCTTAAAGACTAACAAATTTGTGGCATGGTATGAGCTTTCATGAGTCACTCCTTACTTCTTCAGATATCTTAAGAAGTGACTTATGAAAGCTCATATCCTGCCACAATTTTTTTGCTGCTTGAAGGTACTACTGGGCTCTGACTTTCTAATAACACACTTAAGAATTGAAATAGGCAAGATGGTGGATCTCCCATTTCTTTTATCAGCTGTGAGGGACCCAAAGTAGACTGGGGCCATGGCACCAGAGGAGGGTTTTTTAATTTTTTTGCTGTGTTGTAATAAAAGAATCTTTACTCTGATTCCCTCTCTCTTCCGGGAGAGCCAGTTTGGTGTAGTGCTGAAGTGCGCGGACTCTTATCTGGGAGAACCGGGTTTGATTCCCCACTCCTCCACTTGCATCTGCTGATGTGACCTTGGGTCAGTCACAAGCTCTGGCACAGCTGTTCTCTCAAGGACAGTTTCTGTCAGAAGTTCTCTCAGCCTCACCTACCTCACAGGGTGTCTGTTGTGGGGAGGGGAAGGGAAAGGAGTTTGTAAGCCGCTCTGAGACGCCTTTGGGCAGTGAAGGGCGGGGTATAAATCCAATCTCTTCTTCTTCTTCCATAGGGGGAAAATGTACAAAAAAAAGCCTGTGGGGAGGAGGAAGGGTTAATGCTCCTCCCAGCACTGCTCCAGTCCTGTTGGCACTTCCCCTTTCCCATTGTAGCTACTCATTGAAAAGAAAGGAGACAGAAAATCAGGTTGTGGATCTCCCATGACTTTTCTAATTTGCCCTGGCATACTTGTGTTTTCCAGCATTTTCAAAGTCATTTTTTCCTCTCTCCTCAGGAATTGTCATTTAGATTACCATTTTGTAATGGGTTGGGGCTTTTAAGCTGTTTTTGTTTGTTTCTTTTTCTAAAATGAAAGGCAGAACATTTGTCTGTAGCAAGATGTCTCACTTAGAACACTTGGCATTGAGCAATGCAGTCCTTGTCACCTATGTCAGCTGCTGGAGAAGTCACCTGGTTTCCTCGCTTAGCCAAGATCACTTTGAACACCAAGTACTGTGCTAAAATAAGGCAATAATTGTGAGGATTCCAGATAATCATTACTATCATTATGGCTAATGAAAGTATGGCTGTCAGCTTGTTGGCTCTTCTCTTTTTCTCCATCCATGTGTTAATAATATTGGGAGTAATTTCCAGATTAGTTCTAATTGGGTTTAACAAATACACTCATTTTCACGGATGAGCTGAGAAGGAGATTATACTATAGTTGGCTAATGTTGCATCGCTATTTGTTTTTCTCTAGCAGGGGGCCTTATGGCTGAACAAATGAGACAGGAACTGTGGTAGCTGGACCATAGCAATAACTGGCCAAGGCAAAGCAAAAAGGACAAGTTAGAAAGACATAAAGTAGTACTACTGATGTACTGTTCTGAGTGATTTGTTCGGTTTTTTTTTAATGGTACTCATGTCCTGTCTGGAACAGGACAGAAAACTCCTATGAAACACATACTGCATGAGAGTCCACATGTGCTGTCAAGAAAAAAGAGAAGGCTGTTATACACAAAGTACATACAAATTGCAGTTATATACAGTAATAAAAACCTTTTGTGTAATTTTTTTTTTTTTTGGGGGGGGGGTCATATCACCTTCAGGGTTGTCTTCATTCTCATAAGAAAAGTGTACAAAATAATAGTACTGGAGTGGGTGTTGGTGGAAGTAGCAGAAAGACGTCAGAAAATACACATAGACCACAAATTGTGGCTGGGTTTAATAGCAGATCATTATTTTCCACTAGCCAGCTGGAATTCTGCCACAGCATTACCTGTAACAATAAACTAATTGTTAGACCGGTTGGGCCTCATACTGGTTGTGTTGATTAAGGAAAGCTATATTTGATTTATTCTCTTTTAAATATACCACGGGAGATTGAATTCATGGGGGAGAATACTGCCACTCCACTGAACAATCTGTTAAATATTTATTCCCCACCTTTTCCTAGCCTTCCTTCAATCTAAGCAGTCTTCCTTCAACTTAAGTGGCTCTCTGTTGGAGGAAGGCTACTTGGAGGATGGTTGGATCCACACCATTATTTAGAAACATCTCTCTCTATACTAATCCTCCTTGAAATGGGGGGAGGGAATCAATAATAATAAGCAGAAGTTTTTCCTTGGGAAAGAATATTAAACCCTTTCAAATTAGGAGCATTTATTTCTCTTCTGGACAAATGAGAATTTAACTGTACATGGACATGTAACACAATAAAAGGTAAACAGAAAAGACAATTTAATATTCATTTAAATTTCATGTAATACTTTTCTTAAGGCCAACTGAAATGGCAAACAAAGGTGTGTGAGCTATTGACTTCTCTAGAAGTCTTGATGGGGTTAGATCAGGGGTGTCGAACTCATTCGTTACGTGGGCCGGATCTGACATAAATGAGACCTTGTTGGGCCGGGCCATGTGTGTCATAAAATGTCATGCCAGGTAGTGGAGATATAAGCTTTATAAAGGACACAAACACAAAGTTTTTTTTTAACTTAAAAACATGCTTAAAACATTAGCATTCTTGCAATATTTTGTTTATTTAACAGTATCTGATAACTGACGCCTCTTGCTCTGAATGACTACATCAAATCATCTGTGCTGTATCAGTCTTGAGTATGCTGTTCATGTGTGTATCTGTAAGCTGCAAACCTACTTTTGATTTACTGATATTCACCACAGAAATCTCATGCTCAGAGTTCTGACTCTAGGACCCAAGGGAAGACATGAAATGGCTAAGCGATTGAGAGGGACTGGTGAAGCAAGCTATGATGCAGCAACAGCAGCAGAACTGGAAGAAGGAGATGGCCAGTTCCCTCTGGGGGCCTGATCTGGCCCTTGGGCTGCATGTTTGACACCCCTGGATTAGATGTTAAAGGGGGTCAAAATAGATGTGAAGGCTGCTTGTCTGTTTCTGTTTGTAGAGACCTCATGAGTTTCCTTTCAGGAATAGACAAATGGTTTAAGGATCATGGTCCAAAACATATTTTCCTCCTCCCACTTCTTTCCTTCCTTCCTTCCTTCCTTCCTTCCTTAGAATCACAGAATTGGAAGGGGCTATACAGGCCATCTAGCCCAACCCCCTGCTCAGTGCAGGATCGGGTTAGAGCATCCCTGACATGTGTTTGTCCAGTCGCTTCTTAAAGACTGCCAGTGAGGGGGAGCTTACCACCTCCCTAGGCAGCTGATTCCACTGTTGAACAACTCCTGCTGTAAAAAACGTTTTCCCCAAGTATCCAGTTGGTACCTTCCCGCAGTTAATTTAAACCCATTATTGTGAGTCCTGTCCTCTCCTGTCAACAGGAACAACCAGCCTAATGAAAACACTCAAGGACTTTTAAATACAAATTGTAACTTGTTCTGTACATAGCTCTGCTTAAATTTTGTATTGTTGAAGCATATAATGTAAAGGCATGAGTGGTGATAAAAATTTCTAGTTGCCAAGAAAGTGCTCCCTATTCTTGTGCTGGTGGCTAGGTGACAGCAGTAATCAATGATGAAGAAGGCTGTAGAAGTCCATACTGCAGTTAGGAGGAAGCTGTCCCTGCTTGGCAGAGGATGAGAGCACTGTTCTATCCCATAATAAACTGTTCCAGAAAACATGTTCTTCCAGAGGACTCTGGTTCAGTCCTGATTCAGTTATAGACATGCACTTAGAAGCTTTAGGTAGTGAAGGGCAGGGTATAAATCCAATCTCTTCTTCTCTTCTTCTTTAGTTAAGTTGCTGGTCTTGCAACTGTTTCCTTGTATTCTTGGCTGTATTTGTGACAATGTGTACAGTCCAGATGGATATTGTCTTGTTTCACCCCAAGTGGGCAAGTTTGCCTGAAGGACCATAGAAAGGTGAGAGAAATGAAGTTATGGAGTGAAAAGAGATGGGGGGGAAAAGCTACCTTTCCAAAGTTTACCTGTGGTTCTCTTACTATTCATGCATGCTGGAAGTTACTTTTTAAATAGGATCATGGAGCCATACAGTCTCAAGGCACAGCACTTCATTGTCAAAGTCAGTGTAGTGAACGGAATGTTGGCCTTTGACTAGGGAGACCCACCTCTAAATCTTACTCAGTTTTGAAGTTTACTGGGAGACCTTGGCCTAGCTGTCTTCCCTATATAATAATCCTGTTTTCGAGTGGCAAGATTTGATGTGTGCCAAAATCAGTTGGCTCCCTCAGCTGCCAATCAGAAGGCACTGTCTGCGTTGGCTGGCTGTGTTGCTGAGTCCCGCCCACAAAAGGAGCAGACAGCATTTCAGGCTCAGTGTGCTGTGAGCCAACCAACAGGAGAGATGCTCCAGTGGGTGGAGGGTAAGCAGGCCGACTGGGAGAAAGTGGGGGAGTGGAGCAAAAGGCCAGAAAAGTAAAGACAACTGGGCAGGGAGGGCTGGCTGGCTGGCTGAGTTGCTGTCACCAGGAAGCACCCCGGGGAGCTCCGTCTGGCCAACCCTGGGGCCCCCAAGCCACATCGCCGCCCACCCTCTAAGGTTGCTGGCTGGGCTGAGGGAGCAGAAGACAGAAGCCACAGCACCTCAGATGAGCCCTGCTGCACTTTGGCTCCTCCATTTCCCTCATTAAAGAGCCCTGAGGAGGACGATGCCACCGCCTCTTCCTGGCTGGCCGAGCCCCTGCAGCGGTCCCCGGACTGCTTCCACAAGTGCTCCGTGGCCTGGGGCAACAGTGCTGGGGCTGACTCAGAAACCACCGAGGAGGAAGCAGCGGTGGGGTGACAGCTGCTACCGTGGTAGGAGGGTGCCCTTCTGCCAGCCACCCTGTCGTCATCCTCCGCCTTGGGCAAGGCAGCTCTGCCAGCACTACGCAATGGGCCCTGCTGCCAGCACCACCATGCCCACTAGAAGGCCTCCTGGCTGCAGAGGCACCACCACACCCACTGCCTCTTGCTGCCCCACCTCGCCAGCGGGAACCAGGACGAAGGAAGGAGGGGGGCCTAACCCTTCCTTAGGAAAGAACCGACTCTGCTTCTACCGGGACACTGGACATGGCACTCGGCTGGAGCTGCTGGGGAAGAAGGAGGGCAACGGGCAACTGCTGCAGGCTGGCGCACCCTCCCAGGCCCTCTTCCGAGAGCTTGTTGCATTTCTTTCCACAACGGGCCTTATTACTAGTTTATAATAATTAAGGCCAGTTATAATTGCTCAGCCTAAGCTGTAGAATTTTTACTGGAAATAAAGGGATGTATGTATGCTTCATTTTGAGCTCCTTGGAGGAAGGATGGAATTCATAAGAACTGTCACTGTAACACCATAGCTTATCCTGTCCTTATATATAAATATGTTTCCGCATGGCAATATTCTATGCTTGCCAAAATCAGTTGGCTGCCTGAACTGCCCATCAGAAGGTGTGGCTGAGTCCCACCCACAGAGCCAGCTCCTGCCAGAACTTCAATCCGAACAGTTTACCTCAGCAGCCAAGCAGCCACTTGTCTGACCAGCCTTCTTCAGCCATTAAGAGATCAGCCGAGGAGCAGCTGCAGCTGTTTGCCTGCCAACCACTCACTGGGTTGAATTGGGCTTCCTCAGCTGCTGGCCTACAGTTCCCAGCTGCCCCAAGCCCAAAAAGTGTGGGAAAACAGGGACTGTCCCAAGGCAATCTTTGTCCCTGGGAGCAGCAGAAATTCAGCCATTCCACAGTCAGCTGGACTGGGGAATGAATGGAAGTTTCCCTGCTCTCTTGGGCAAGAGAGGGAGGCTGAAGTACAGGTGAGGCCACAACCTCCAGAGGTAGAGAGTATTCTGTGTAGGGAAAGAGGGTTGCGTTTAACCACTATTGATTTATGCCCTGTTGGTTCATGGTGTCTACTTACTCCTACAGTGTGTGTGCTCCATAATTGTGTAAATAGTTAAATAAATTCTTTAAATTGGGCTAATAATCTGTGTTGTGCTCTGACCACATAGTCTCCCCGGCTCTGCACAATACCAAAGGGAGGGGGTAGCCCAGGAAAGCAAGGAAAGGCTAGACCTTTGGGTTGCCAACTTTCCAGGGATCCCCCAAAGATTGGGGATTCTATCTCCAAATAGGGAGATTCAGCCAGAGGGGTCGCACTGTCCCTCTAAAAAGGCAGTGACGATTCCATGAGTGATGGCAGCGAACTTAAGGAGTGAGATATGCCCACAAGATGATGGTGGGAGGCAAACAGCTGAGTTGTAAACTGGAGCCCATTTTGCCATGGTAGGCAGCCAAGCTTGGTTCAGACAAAGCAAGGAAACCCTTAGCAGTCCTTTGTGAGGAACTCATTGGGGTCAGTCCTGACTAGGGTTGCCAGCTCCAGGTACGGAGATTCCTAGAGATTTCCTGGTAGAATCCATGGAAGCCAGGGTTGGGGAGGAGAGAGGCCTCATCTGAACAGAATGCCCACCTTCCAAAGCAGTTATTTTCTCTGGGGTGGGGGGAGAGATCTGCTGTCTGGATTTCAGTTGTGATACCTGGTGATCTTCAGGCTCCACCTGGAGGTTGGCTGCCCTAGGCGTAGCAGTCAGTACTTCAGAGCAGGGTCTGCTAGATACAGGTTCTTGCTGTAGAAGCTGAGTGGGTGATTTTGGATCAGTCACAGACTTTTAGCCTTACCTACCTCACAGGTTCTTGCTGTAGAAGCTGAATGGGTGATTTTGGACCAGTCACAGACTTTTAGTCTTACCTACCTCATAGGGTTGTTGTGCAAGTCAAAAGGGGGAGAGGAGAATGATGTAAGCTGCTTTAGTCCCCATTGCAGAGAAATACTACTTTTCCTCTTGGTTGGAGCCTGGAGAGGGTGAGGTTTGAGGAGGGGTGGGACCTCAGACAGGTACAGTGCCATAGACTCCATCCTCCAAACCAGCCATTGCCTCCTGGGTAACAATTTTTGCCAATCTCCAGGTGAGGGGTGGGGATCACTCAAAATTATAACTGCTCTTCAGGTAGCAGAGATCAGTTCCTCTGGAGAAAATAGTGGACTCTGTGTCATTATACCCTGCTGAGGTTGCCACAGCACATTGATGCTGAGTGCCCAAGGCCTTGGCACTCTCCCAGAGCCTCTTTCTAGAGCTTGTTGTATTTATTTCCACAACAGGCCTTATTCCTAGTTTACATAAACATCTTCATATTACATAGTTCTTAGAAAACATTTTGAAGTAAAACCTTATCTTAAAAAGCATGTTGTATTTTCCAAATGAGAAAATGTTTGCTGAAAGAGCTGTTTTTTTTAAGTGCTCCTTCTCAACCTCTCATGTTTCCACTGAAAAATTATTGAAGAAAAGTTCTTGAGGGATGAGGAAGAAATAACAGGATTCCCCCTCCTCCATGCCTTTGTATTTCTAAGGCTGCGGTCACATACGCTAAATAATCCACTTTCATTGCACTTTTCAACTGGATTTTACTGTGAGAACTGGCAAAATCCAGTTGGAAAGTGGATTGAAAGTGGATTATTTAGTGTGTGTGACCGTAGCCTATGGCTTGGATGCTAAGTTCTTTCCATGGTAGTTCTTTCCTTTCCTTTCCTTCTGGAGGAGCCTCTTCACAGCTCCTGATACTGGAGGCTAGCTGACTTGTGTGGACAAAGAGCTGCATGTCTTGGGGCAGGGGCCACCTGTACTGTTTTGCCAACAGATTCTCTTATATCAGCAGTGCACCACTGATGGAGGGGGAAGGCAGGTATCTTTGATTTTGTCCCCCCCCACTGCAGTCCACTCAGCCACGTGGCTTTTTGTTCACACAAGTGCAGCCTCAAGAATTAAAGGTTTTGAAATCTCAGAACTGTTGGATCAAGGGGAAAGATGAGAAGGAACTACATAATGGTTATCGTTACACATGCATTCCGTAGGGTTCCAGCCTAATGGCACAGTTCTATGGGAAAGCTTTAAGATATGCCACGAAGGATGTAATCTGTTGAAACTGGTATGAATGTAAAATAAGGCTATGAGACTGCTAAAGGCACAAAACCAAAAAAGTACATATTATTCAGTTAAGGAGAGAAAAGTCATTATATTAAAGTCTCTGTTCAATTGCATTATGAATAGCCACTTTGGACCCGTGTTTTGTCCTCTGAATCTTGGTATGTTCCTATAGGCTGTATTTTCATAGTGGTTACTCTACAATTTTAGGTTAAGTATAATTTCTAGTTTTTTTTCTTTTAGGTCACAGTGTTCAGTATAACATGTGAGCACAGCTTTAATTTTAATACCCATTCACCATCAGCAGTCCCTCCCATCTTCTGAGTTTTTCTTACTAAATTCAAAGTGTTGGGAATTTTGGGTAGCATGCTTAGCTAGGGTCCTGTTTGAATATGTTACTGTAATTCTGTGTGATAGTAGAACAAATAGAGTTGAAGTACACTTGTTATGCAGTGTATTTCATACCACACAAGATCTTTAGCTCATTGAAGTTTTGGACATCTGTTTTAAAATTATGAATACAAAATAAGCTTTGGAGCAAAAAGTGCTGGAGTATGTAGTTTGTGCTACAGTGACTTTTGAGAGTGAACACTTGGTTTAATTGTATTCTACTGTAGGGTTTGGTGCCAGTTCTTAGCTAATGATTATCTTGTTGATTAGGTTTTGTTTGAGATGACTCATTTTTCAAGGACTGCCATTGCTTCAATTTATAGCAGGAAGCCTGCACGGAAATAGAATATCAGAGCACCGAAGATTGTGTGGCCTTTAAAAAAAACCTGTCTTGATTATATCCAGTGACATTAAAGTTAATTATTTCTTAACTGGTGCTCTGCGGAATACATCTCTATTCTCATAATTTCCTTGACAGGAATGAGAGCTGAAACCTGCAATCTCCCCCTCAATTTGGAGTCTTGAATGAATGCAGGAAGAGCTGGTGTGGTAGCATTTTTCTCTAATGTGTTTTTTTTCTGCTGTGTGTTTCTGCAGGTATACAGTATACATCAAGCTGTATCACAGGCTTGTGCAATCCCTCATAAATATGCCTAACACCAGGGCCACACACAGCCTGCTATTTTTTTAGTGTGTGTCTGGAAGCCAAAATGTGGAGGTTATTCAACATATAGACGGTGAAAGGTCTGGTTCCCTAGTCTATCACCTAATGTTAGTATTAACATTAGCTAATAGAGCTTCTTAACTCTATACATTTGCAAGGGTATGTACCTTGTCAACAGTGATTCTGTAAAAGGCACAGAGGTTTCCTGGGGCTTGCAGCCCAGGGCTTCCATCCAGTGCTTCAAACCAGGGAGTAGAGTTTAGTGAGGGGGAGAAGGAGAGAACCCCTCTTGTCTGAATTTCCTGAAAAAAGGACATGCAAGCTCTGCATCAGCAAGGAGTGTGGTGTACCATAGTTTCCAACCTGCTAGGGAAATAGTCACAGATTCAGATACCCAAATTTTAACCCTAAAATACCTTTAAACAACCAACCCAGTTGTGAAGGTAGAAAGCCAACAGGGGAGTGGGGGCTATCCATTGTTCTGCACAGAGTGCCCACTGATCAGAAATTGTGGGTGTGTGCATAGAGCTCTTGGCTCTTGGGGGCAGGTTCATTCCCTTGAGGCTAACATTTCTGAAGAGGCTGCTGGTGAAGGGGAGGGGGAGCCAGAGGTTTGTGGACCACACCTTCAGGGATCTATTAGAAAAGTTCTCTTCCTGTGCTGACAGCTTTTCTGCCTTGGTAGAAACTGAGAGTCTTCAGGTTGTAGGGTGTCAGGCTGAGGAGGACAGAGATGATCCCATAGATAGGGCCATCATCTAGGGTTGCCAAATCCCCATTTGAGGCAGGGGATCCCATGGTTTGGAGCCCCTCCCCTGCTTTAGGGCTGTCAGAAAGCGTGGGGAGGAACAGTTGTTGGGTACTCCATTATACCCAATGGAGACCGGTCCCCATAGGGTATAATGGAGAATCGATCCAGGGGTATCTGGGGCTCTGGGGGTTGTTTTTTGAAGTAGAGGCACCAATTTTTCAACATAGCTGCTGGTTCCTCTCCTCAGCCCCCCCCAAAGTTTCAAAAAGATTGGACCAGAGGCCCAGCTCTGTGAACCCCAAAAGAAGATGCTACATCCCCGGACCCAAGGATGCTAAGCTGGCCACAACCAGGGCCAGGGCTTTCTCGGTGGTGGCTCCTCTCTGGTGGAACAAGATCCTGCAAGAGATCAGGGCCCTGTGGGACCTTATGCTGTTCTGCAGGGCCTGCAACACAGAGCTCTTCCACCAGGCTTTCAACTAGGAGCTGCCCTGACAAAAAGTCCTGTCCCCTGATGACATTAGAATAACTAGGCCAGCTGAACAAAGACCATCTCATAGGCTGACCACCACCTTTTAAGCTTAACTAATTTATTAATAATGGAATGTCAGCACCTTTTAATGTTGGTTTGACTATATAGTTTATGATTTTAAACAGTTTATCTGTTGTTTTATCTTTTATCTTTTTGTAAGCTGCCCTGAGCTGAATTCGGCTGGAAGGGCGGGGTATAAATCTCATAATAAATTATTTCCAGTGGAGGGAAAGCATTTAAAAGGAACATGGTCTCTTTAAATGCGATGGCAGCTTGCCTGGAAGTTGCTCCAGGTTTTCCTCTCCCGGGACCACCCTTCCCTCTCCTGGAACCTCCTGGTAAGTCCCCCACCTGCTTGTTGGATTTACCTGGTAACCCGACCATCATACCAGGTATAAGCTCTACAGGCAGGACAAGGACAGACTTGTTGGTGGAGGTGTTGCATTGTATATTAAAAAGGGCATAGAATCGAACGAGTTAGAAGACATCAAGGGAATGAACTCTCCAACAGAAGTGATCAGGGTGCAGATACTACGCCCTACGGGTTACTTAAGAGTGACAGTGTACTATTGCCCACCTGCTCAAACCCTTGAGGATGATCTCGAGATGAAGAAGGAAATAAGGGAGGTGACTAAAGCAAATAAACTTATGATACTAGATAGCTTTAACTACCCTCCCATTGACTGGGTAAAAATACGGTTTAGTCACACTGTAGAAATGAAATTACTAGACATCATAAATGACTGTACTGGAGATTTCTGTGTCTGCTTGTGTCTGCCAAAGGGAGCTTTCAATCTCAAGAGCTTATACCCTGAAATGCTTGTTGGTCTCTTAAGGTGCTACTCGACGTGAATCTAACTGCACTAGAACCATTGTTCACAGAGTCAACTGGTGGGGTAGTGATCTTGGTTTTGAATGAGGCTGTGACCACAATGCTGTTAAGTTTAACATTCTTGTCAACAAGGGTGTAGATTTTCCAATTTCCTGGGGGTGGGGGGCTGGGCCTGGGCTAGAGGCATTGCTATGCTAGGTCCTTAAATTAACTGAGGCCCAGTGACATCATAGGGAGGAGTCAGTGACATTACAAGCCATTGTCACTATCTATGGAGGCGGAGCCATGTGGAATTTAAGAAGGAGTTCCCCGGAAATTTAGGGGGGCTGGGAACCCTTGGGATTACCCCTAGCCATGCCCCTCGGCTGAGCTAAACCCTGGAAAAGGTGGGAGCTGGCCAGTGGTTATAGTGGTATCTCAGTGGTATCTCAGTGGTCTCCTGCTGTGTCCTTTATTTATATTCACTTTTAGAACAGTCACTTTAAGTTCTGCAAATATACATACCATGTGCATAAGACAAACAAATGGTCACAAAGTCGAAAGTAAGAAGGGCAACACAGGAATCTTGTTTCTGCCTTATTCATAAGGGTGACTTTGTACTGAAATTTCCTAATTTATGGCATCACAAATGCCTTTGTTTGGTAAATGCATGGCTGAAGTCTCTGAGCCAGAATACCAAACAGTTGCTCTGCACTCAATTTCTGAGCAATGTACAGAGTTCAGAGTCATTCCACTTTGCATCCTGTCATTCCAGTCCCAGAGCACTGAGCCTATTCCCAGGGGCTGTCCTGTCATTCCACTCTGTGACCTGTCATTCTAGTCCTACAGCACAGATTCTATTGCTAGGGACTGTAATTCCACTCCGGGGGCTGTCATTCCAGTCCCAGAGTAGCCTATCTGGGACCAATGACCTTAATGGAAAAACTATTCTACATTTTCTTTGCAACTTTTTTTATGCTGCAGTGTATTTCAGTGGAGCCCATGCAAGTCAGTTGGCATTCCTGGTTCCCATTATTTTCAGTTGGCCTTCAAGCCTCCCATTGTTTCCAATGGGCAATCCTGTCATTCCTTTTATATATCCCAGTTAGTTGTCCCTTTGAAACTGTACCACACCATTTTAAGTAACAGCAAAATGAAGAGCATGAATGTGTATAGAGTGCACATTTCTTGCCAATGTTCTTTCTGGGCTGCACACAGGTCAAATGATATTTTAAAAGGTCTCTGATCTGCATGTCCCCCCAATCTCACACAGCAGAACCAGAGTTTCCAATTTCAGCACTGGAGCTAGGGATGCTGGCTTCCAGATGGGACCCAGGGATCTCCCGGAATTACAGCTCATTTCCAGACTACAAAGATCAGTTTCCCTGAAGAAAATGGATGTTCTGGAGGGTGGACTCTATGGCGCTGTATCCCACTGAGGCCCCTGTCCTGCCAAGGCGACATCCCCAAATCAGAAAGGAAGGAAGGAAGGAAGAGATGGAAAGAGAGAGAGGGAGGGGATGGAAATAAAGCAAATAGATGTGGAGAGAGGAAAGAGAGAGAGAGAGAGAGAGAGAAAGAAGGAAGGAAGGAAGGAAAAGGAGGGAGGGAGGAAAAGAAAACAAATAGATGGGGGGAGAGAGAGAGGAAGGAAGGAAGATCAGGCTGGAATGTGGGGGGAAAGCAGCTCCCTTGCTTCCATCTCAACAGAAAGAGAAAGAAAAGAGAAAAAGAGAGAGAAAGGCCCCCCGCATGCTGACTGCAGGAGAAAGTGGACCCCAGGATCTTCTGTGCTGCTGGAATGATGTTCCTTGCGGCACAGAAAGTGAGCCACTCACTGCTGACAGCTCTGACAACCAGAGGCCTCAGAGGAGCGCTGGTCAGCGGCATCGCCAGCCCAAGGCTCCCTGACCTCCCCCGCCTCCATTCTTGCCCACCTCTCCTCCCCAACCTCCGTCCTTCCAACCAACTGGCACGCAGGTGCACTCTGATCCTGGCTCTGTTACCTCCCCCTCCAGGACCTTAAGGATGGCTGAGTGCAGCAGTGTCAGTGAGAAGGCGGGTTGGGTTTTGGTAGCGATGGCAGCAGCTCTGAAGTCGCCCCACTCTGCTGGAAGGTGGGCGGCCACTTTATAGTTAGTGTAGGCGGGAGGGAACCCAGTAGCCCTGTGCTGAGAGGGAAATTGGTGTGCTGGTGCCCCGGGGGGGGGGGCTGGAAAATTTTGGGATAGCCTCAGCCCCTGAGCGCCCCCCCCGAAGATTACGCCTATGCTTGTCAGTGGAAAGTTACCCCATAAGTCCTAAACTGTAACATTTGATTTCAAAAGAGGGAACTTTACAAAAATGAGGGGATTAATTAAAATGAAGCTGAAAGGGAAACATAAGAGAGTCAAATCCCCAGAGATGTTTGTAATCTATTTAAAACCACGCTAAGTAAAGCCCTGTTAGAATGCATTCCCCAGGTTAGGAAAGGCACTGCCAAGCCTAAAAGAATGCCCAAGTCCAGTTAATGACCCAAATCAAAGGAAACCATAAAAAGCAAAAAGCCTAATTTTAAGTGGAAGGCCTGCCCCAGAGAAGTGAACAGAAGAGAGCACAGGGTCTGGCAAAAGAAATGTAAGTTAATATCTAGGTGTGCAAAAAGAGGATCAGAGGAGTGGATTGCTAAAAGTGTTAAGACAAGCAATAAGCCTTTCTTTAAATACATCCAGGGTAGGAAACCAGCTAGAGAAGCAGTTGGGCCTTAGGATGACCAGTGAATAAAAGAATTTCTAAAGGAAGCTACAGAGTTCACTGAGAAGCTCAATAAATTCTTTTCATCTGTGTTCACTGTGGAAAGTCTGGGGCATGTACTCATGCCACAGCCACTATTTTCAGAAAGAGAGTCTTGACGGAATGAGTCAAATTGAGGTGATGAGTGATAAAGCTTTAGGCCTACTGGTGGTGGATAGTGCCGTCAAGTCACAGCTAACTTAGGGCAACCTCACAGGGTTTTCAAGGTAAGAGATGTTCAGAGGTGATTTACCATTGCCTGCCTATGCGTCATGAGTTGCGACCCTGGTATTCCTTGGAGGTCTCCCATCCAAATATTAGCAAGGACTGACTCTGCTTAGTGTTTGAGGTCTGATGAGATCAGGCTAGCCTGGACTATCCAGGTCAGGACCTAGACCTACTGGGAAATTTAAAACCAGTAAATCTCCAGGTCTTGATGGCATACACCAGAGGTTCTTAGGGAACTCAAATGTAATAATCTGTACATCTAATTTATCACTAAAATTAGCCACTGTACCAGAAAACTGGAGAGTAGCAAATGTTACACCATTTTTAAAGAGGGTTCCAGAGGGAAATTATAGGTCAACTAGCCTAACATTTGTCTTAGTCAAATTATTAGAAACCATAATTAAAGACAAAATTTTAAGGTACATGGAGGAATAAAGCCTGCTGTGAGGAAATCAACAAAGGGAAGTCCTGTCTCACCAGCCTTTTGGAGTTCTTTGAGAAAATGAACAAGCATGTAGATTACCAGGTGATGTGGTAGAAATTATACTCTTGGCTTTTTGACAAGGCACCTCACCAAAGACTCCTGAGTATGCTAAGCAGTTATTGGATGAGAGGATGTGTTCTCTTATAGATTAAAAATTGGTTAAATGACATGAAGCAAAGAGTGGAAATAAATGGATAATGGGGAGAAGAATGAAGTAGGGTCCCACAAGTATAGGTATTTAATTTGTTCATAAATGATCTAGAACTGGTGGGTGAGCAGTATAGTGGCCAAGTTAGCAGATAACAAAAAATTGTTCAGGATGGTGAAAACTAAGGCAAATTGTGAAGAGTTGGATTTATAACCCACCCTTCACTTGGAGTCTCAGAGTGGCTTATAATCTCCTTCCCTTCCTCTCCCCACAACAGACACCCAGTGAGGTAGGTGGGGCTGAGAGAGCTCTGAGAGAACTGCTCTTGAGAAAACAGCTATAAGAGAACTGTGACTGACCCAAGGTCACCCAGCTGGCTTCATGTGGAGGAGTGGGGAATCAAACCTGGTTCTCCAGATTAGAGTCCGCTGCTCTTAACCACTACACCAGCCTGGTTCTCAGAAAGATTTTCACAAATTGGGTGAGTGAGCAGCAATGTGGCAAATGAAATTCAGTGTAGGTAAGTGTAAGGTGATTCACAGGAGAACAAAAAATCCCACCCTCAGTATATGGTACTAGAATCTCAGCTTGCTGAGAGTGAGAAGAAAAGAGACTTTGGGATCATAGTAGATGATAGTGTAGACTCAGTGTACTACAGCAGTGAAAAATTCTGTGCTGGTGATTATTAGGAAAGGGACTGAAAATAAAACAGCCAATATTATAATGCTCTTGTATATAGATCTATGGTGTGGCCTGTTTTGGGATATTGTGTGCAGTTCTGGTCATAGAATCATAGAATCATATCATAGAATGTTAAGGTTGGAAGGGACCTTGCAGGTCATCTAGTCCAGCCCCCTGCACTCTGCAGGAGCATAGACAAAAGATAGCCCTACATACCTACAACATACCCAAAAGATGGTGGTCCAGCCTCCTCTTGAAAACGTCCAAGGAAGGAGCATCCACCACCTCCCAAGGCAGACTGTTCCACTGCTCAACTACTCTTACAGTTAGGAAGTTTCTCCTGATATCTAGCTGGTATCAACTCCCTCGTAATTTCCACCCATTAGCTCTAGTCTTGCAATCTGGAGCAAGAGAGAATAGATCTGCTCCGTCTTTTACATGACAGCCCTTCAAATACTTGAAGACTGCAATCATGTCCCCTCTAAGTCTTCTCTTTCCCAGGCTAAACATACCCAACTCTTTCAGCCTTTCCTCATAAGACTTGGATTCCAACCCTCTCACCATCCTGGTTGCCCTTTTCTGGACACGCTCAAGCGTCAACATCCTTCCTAAAGTGTGGTGCCCAAAACTGGACACAGTACTCCAGGTGAGGCCTGACCGTAGCAGAATAGAGTGGAATTACACCTCCCGTCATCTGGACACAATGCTTCTGTTAATGCATCCTAAGATTGCATTAGCTTTCTTCACAGCCACATTGCACTGCAGGCTCATGTTTAGCTTGTGATCAACCAGAACACCTAGATCCCTTTCACATGTGCTGCTGTTAAGCAAAATCCCTCCCATTTTATATCTTTGCCTTTGATTTTTTGTGCCTAGGTGTAGTACTTGCACTTATCTCTACTGAATTTCATTTTATTTCCCTCAGCCCACTGTTCCAGCCTATCTAGATCATTTTGAATCCTGACTCTGTCTTCTTGAGAATTAGCAATCCCACCCAGCTTTGTGTCACCTGCAAATATGATAAGCAATCCCCTCTATGTCTTCCTCCAGGTCATTTATAAAAACATTGAACAACACTGGGCCCAGGACCAAGCCCTGTGGTACTCCACTCGAGACTTCCCTCCATGTAGACGTAGAGCCATTTACGAACACTCGTTGAGTACGATTTTTCAACCAACCATGAATCCATCCAATGGTTGCCACACCCGCCCACACTTTGTGTCTGGAAAAGGACATTGCAGAGCTGGAAAAAGTACAGAGAAGGGGCAACCAAGATGATTAAGGGGTTAGAGTACCTTCTCTGTGAGGAAAGTCTGAAAAGTCTGTGACTTCTCAGTTTAGATAAGAGATGACTAAGGGGGGACATGATAAAAGCTTATAAAATTATGCATGGGTTTGAGAGAAGGGACAGAACTTTTTTCCCTCTTCCAAATGTACAAGGACTCCAGGCCTTCCAGTGAAGTTGATGGGCAGTAGATTCAGGACAAACAAAAGGAAATACACAAGTGAATAAAATGTGGAATTCTCTGCCAGCGGAAGTAGTGATGGTCACAAGCATAGACAACTTTAAAGGGATTAGCAAGATTCATAGTGGATAGGTCTGTCAGTGGCTACTAGCCATGGTGACTAAAGGGAACCTCCGTATTCTGAGGCCTCCAGGTGCTATGAGGCAGCATCGGGGCAGACCTTGGTCTCTGTCCCCTGTTGATGGCCCTCCATAGTAACTGGTTGGCCATAGTGTGAGTTGGGATGCTGGGCTAGATAGGCCACTAGTTTGGTCCAGCAGGGCTACTCTTATATTATAAAACTGTTTCCCAATGTTTTGGGTGTGAGGATGCTGCCGTGGGAAGAATTTGCGTTGCTAGCTCCTCCTATGTAATGTCAGGCATCTCAAATAATATGGCACACTGCAGTAGCCTTCATACCACTAAGGTAATTTCAAAAGGGTTTGTTATGGCTCTTCTATAAAAATGATAAAATCCACATTGAAAAATGCTTTTTGTGGGGAAAAAGTTGAGAAGCAGGCTGGGTGGTTGTCTGGAGTGGGATGGCAAAGATATCGACAGTGGATCTTCTCTTTTTACCTTATAAAAGTTCCTCAAGACATTTTATTCTCATGGTGGTTTTTTGAGGAACAGAATCAGGACATCAGTCAGAAGACATGCAATGTCTTCCGCCAACGCAGTTCATAATTAAGGCTAACGTGTAGGCAGCTAATTTGTACCAGGCGATGGTACGGAATTTTCAAGAACATGGATTCAAGATGGCTTTTTCTTTCCTACGGATCTGATGGGAATCTAATAAAAAATCTCAGCTCCAGTGCACTTCCAACATGTGTTTTAAGGAATGAGAGAATGTGGTAAGTTATGGCACTCAACAGAAAAATATTATTTTTTTTGAATACTTCCCTTGGAAGAACATGGTTCATTTTCCAACTAGAAGTATTAGAAATCAGTAACAGTTTTTTGTAGAACTTCTATGTGTGTAAAGAATTTTGATGGAAGTATTTCAAGACCCCAAATAGCATAGTAAATCCTTGGGATGTGGCATAAATTATAAACAACTATTTAGTTTGCATCAGAATTTGTACTTGCAGCTCAATGCTTTCTCCAGTTCAAGGCATGACAGAATTAAGATCAAAAGGGTAATTTCTCCCTTTCTATGTTGGGTATAATTTGAAATTCTGATGCTGGGGTTTTGGGTGAAATGTTGAGTATCCAGACTCCTCCCCCCTACATCTTTCCTTGTCTGCCTTTCTCTCTTCTGTCTGGTACAGTTTTCTTGCAGCTCTGGGAATGCAGCATGGTGACTGTTTATAATACCACTACAGACAGATTCAGGAGCAATCATGTCAAAATTGGGCATCTCCTAGACATAGGGTTGCTAGCCTCCAGGTGGCACCTGGAGATCTCCCATCTTACACTTGGTCTCCAGATGATCAAGATCAGTTTCCCAGAAAAATGGCTGCTTTGGAGGGTGTGCTCTATGGTATTATAACTTCCCCAAACTGTGTCCTCCCCAGCCCCCCCCTCCCCCCAGTCTCCAGGTATTTCCCAATCCAGAGCTGGTAACTCTGCTAGAAGAGAACAGAACTGTACTGTTAAACTGTGGGGTTTTTTTAATTAGATGCCTGTTAGTTCTGTAGAAGATCATCTTGAATCCATCTTCTAGAAAATTGTAGACCATCACTTGGAACATATTAGCTGCCTCCATGTTAGCTGTAATTATTTTCCAGCTACATTGGTTGGAGACATATGCGTTCTTTTGAGTGATAGTCATGATCATATTAGTGTTGGCAGCTGCTGGAATAATCCCGGTGTCTAAGTACCTTTCGTTTTGTAGAATTTCCCCTCTTTTCTGACTGCCTTTTTCATAGTATTGGAATATGCAAGGCTTTTTGGACAGAAACTGTTTTTAATGTTGTCTTTTGGGAGAAATTAAACATGTGCACACACACACTTGCTCTTCCTCTGTTGCATTACAGTGCAGGGTGACTTTCCTAAATCTCTGCTCTCAAATGACCTTTCTAGTGGAAAGTTCTTTTCCTATAACATAGAAGTCTTTGTGAATTTTGCAGTATTTTTTGAAGTTTTCAGATCTGATATTATTTATAGAAATCACATGACATCACAAAATAATACTGTTTGGCTAAGTATGTGGGACTGGTAAATCTTATGTGTGTTTGTTAAATATGCACTCTATTGAACAGTTAAAAGCACTATCTTGCTGTAGTCTTCATAGGTATAGCACCCTGTGAATTGTATTTATAATGTAAAAAGTGTGAAATAAACCTATTCTGATCAATTTCAAAAAGTTACTTGTATTTGTATTTTATCTGAGATTCTCTTGGTAGAATACCAACTGGATATGTTTTTACAGAAACCATCTGTTATTCAGGCAAATAAAGATACATAGGGTGCGTTCAGACAGCGTGCTGGAGCAGTTTAAACTGCTCCGGCACGATGCGTGTTTTTTTTTTAAACTGGAGAATCGCGATCACACACCTCCTCCTTCGGAGCTCCCCGTCGTCCTCGTGCAGGTGGGTTCCCCCCCCTCCTTTGAGCATGCGCACAGGCAGCCCTCTCCCAAACTAAAAGTTTGGCGCGTGCGCAGAAGAGCGATTTCAACCGGTCCCTTTAAAGTTTGAATGAAGACTACTTTTTACATTTTCTCCCTGAAATTGGCCTCCCGAGATCCCGGACTCGTCTAAATGCCTAAACTAGGCACCATTGAAGCTTTTCTTTATTTAACTTAAGTGCGGAGCTCCGTTCAAGCGCACACCACTAAGGGGAAAAAAAATGGCGGACTAAAACCGGAAGCCGGAGGCAGCTTCCCAGAGGGGAGGGGGTTGAAGCACCCGGAAGTGGCTTGACGGAGCGATCAGACAGTGGAGAGTACGGCTTGAATCGGAGAATCAGGAAAACACCACTTGGTAAGTGGTGTCAAAATACTCCACTTTAAAGGGGGTTTGCTCCAGAAAGCAATGGCTGGGGACTGTGGGCAGATGTTGGGTGTGTGAACGCACATGTAAAAGCCGTTTCTGAGGCGTGCCGAAAGCGGCTCAAACGGCGCGTCTGAACGCACCGATAGAACGACAAATCATATCAAAATATACCTAGTAGCGTTGCATATTTCAAGCCTTCAATTCTGTTCTACAACCCTACAGGTTATCTTTTGATGTGATTTCTTGTTCTATGTATCTTTATTTGCTTGAATATTCAATGTAACTGATGGTTTTTATAAAACATATCGAGTTGGATTTATGTTTTGTTCTAATATATATAGTATATATGGTAATTGTTATGTATTGTGCATACATACAATGCCTGAGCTTCATACATACAGGCTGGTATCATAAATTGCATGTTCTGATTGGCTACTGTGCGCAGTAGACCAATCAGAGCATGAGAAAAGTTCTGGAGGGAACTGCAATCATTGGTCCTTATATAAGCATTGTGATTGGTTATTATTTCACTAGGGGGCATGGTTTTATGTGCCCGGAAAGTTTAAAGGAGAGCCTTTGTTGTTGGTTTCTATCATGTTCAAATAAAGCTGAATCATTTGTTAAGAGCTGACTGACGTCTCATACTTAACAGTATTCTAACGAGAGAATCTCAGATAAAATACAAATACAAGTAACTTTTTGAAATTGATCAGAATAGGTTTATTTCACACTTTATATATTATTAATACAATTCACACCTGCTATTCCTTTGATATTTAAACTATTACACTGTGGTCCTTCTGTCTTATTTGTAGTCTTCACAGGGTCTGTGCTTATGTGAGCCAAATATGGTTAATTGGATTTCACAGCTGGGAAACTTCAAAAAATTGCATAAAACTGACTGTGAAGCTTTTTAATCTGGACCAGTTTGTCAATTGTTTCTGGACTTTTTGTACTGCCAGAAAATGTTCAGGTGAAATGCTTTCACCTCAAGCAAATGAATCTGGAATAGACCCTTTAATAATATCAATAAGCTGCATTTTCACAATTGATACTAAACACTGCCTCTGATGTTTCCTTTGAACTTGTCTGAACGCTGTGTTGACCATGTGAATCAAATATCTTTAATTATTTTTATTTATTTATTTATTATCAAATTTATACCCTGCCCTCCCCACTAAGCAGGCTCAGGGCGGCTTCTAACAACATAAATACAGCTTAAAAACACAATTATATAAAACACAACAACTAAAACCCATACCGACAGCAACTAAAACCCATACTGACACATTCTGTAACTGGCTGGTGGGATTCTGTGGCATTCTCTTTCCAACCATTTCCTTTGCAAAATAAGGTTACAAAAGGTGTTAGCCTACAACAAATTTTACTAGCCTGCCTACTAATAGATACATGTATGTGTGTATGAATTTAAAAACTGTTTTAAAAGAGACAACAGATTAAGAATTCAAACAAAAAACTAGAGGGATAATTTTTTAAAAAAATTAGCTTGACACTTATTCATGTCAATGTTCTGCAGGGCTTTGCAATTGAACAGCTCTTCTTTCTCCATTCCCTGTTAATTTACTGGAAATCAGACCAGAATTCTTGGGGATGAGTTCTTGTGGGGTGGTGGTGGACATGTGAAGTTGCAAATGCTCAGAAACCTCTAAGTGCCTTTTTTAAAATGCTGTATTAACTATAATTGGATTTTGTGTTTCTCTGACTCCATGCAAAACTAGTTTCCAAGTTTTCTTTTTAATCAACAGCTTCTGCAATTCCTTCCCCCTTTTCCTTGTGTCTCATCTCGGGGCAAGTGAAGGTAAATCCTAGATAAAACAGCTTCTAAAGGCAACACACACACAGCACAGGCAGTCTTGACTGTGTATTCCCTTAATTTGCTGAGGCTGAAAAGGGTAGCAAGGGAAAGTTCTTGCAAGGAAAAGCAGGAGTTCAGTCAGCAGTGAAACAAGTATGTCCAATCCATTTTACATTTTTAAAGGGTCTACATTCATGCTGGGAGATGTGCTGAATCATGGTATGATTGTTGGGGGGGGCAGTACTGTTTGCCTCAGTATGAGCAATTTTCAAACCCAATTTTCCTCTCCAGGACCTGAAGCCTCTCCCATGCTGAAAAAGAACCCCTCAAATTCAAATAGATTTAAGAATGGAAAATGACACTTGTCCATCCAGTACAGAGCCAGTGTGGTATAGTGGTTAAGAGTTTCAGACTAGCATCCGGGGAACCCGGGTTTGAATCCCCACTTATGCCATGGAAGCTCTCCAGTCACACTGTCTCTGCCTAACCCACCTCACAGGGTTGTTGTGAGGATAAAATGGAGGAGAGGGGAACAACCTTTGGGTCCCCATTGTGGAAAAAGCTGAGGTAAAAATGAATTAAATAAATAATAATTAAATACATTAATGTTGGCTGTGTGCTGTAATGGTACAAATGCAGTAGATGCAAGAGAGGTTTTGCTTTCCAGTTTGAAGTATTTGAGAAGCAGCCTCTGTTCTGAGCCATAATTGTACTGTAATCAGGGGACATAGTTTTGAATCAATGAAACCACTTGTACTTGGGTAGAGAGAATGTGAAAACAAAGCAGGAAGACAAAGCACATACATGAAATTTTTGCTGCTTCTCCCTTTTGTTGTTCTTGTTCAGTCGCACAGACTCCTGACGACCCTATGGACCACATCACGCCAGGCCCTCCTGTTTTCCATCATGCTCCAGAGTTTGCTTAATTTCATGTTCATTGCATCGATGACGCTGTCTAACCATCTCATCCTTTGCCGTCCCCTTCTTTTTCCTTCAATCTTTCCCATCATCAGGGGCTTCTCCAGTGAGTGGTCCCTGTTCATTTGGTGGTCAAAGTATTTGAGCTTCAGCTTCAGTATCTGGCTTTCCAGGGAACAGTCAGGGTTGATTTCTTTTTGGATTGACTGATTTGATCTCCTTGCAGTCCAGGGGACTCTCAAGAGTCTTCTCCAGCACCATAATTCAAAAGAATCTATTATTCAGCGTTCGGCCTTCCTCATGGTCCAACTCTCTCAGCCATACATTACTACTGGGAATACCATTGCTTTGACCATACGGACTTTTGTTGGCAGGGTGATGTCTCTACTTTTTATTATGCTGTCTAGGTTCACCATTGCTTTCCTCACAAGGAGCAGGCGTCTTTTAATTTCATGGCTGCAGTCACCGTCTGCAATGATCTTGGATCCCAGGAACGTGAAGTCTGTCACTGCTTTCATGACTTCTCCTTCTATTTGCCAAGGAGTGAGGGGACCGAATGCCATGATCTTAGCTTTTTGATGTTGTTCTCCTCTTTGACCTTCAGCAAGAGGCTCTTTAGGTCCTCTTCACTTTCTACCATTAAAGTGGTATCATCTGCATATCTAAGGTTGTTGATCTTTTCCCCAGCAATCTTAATTCTGGCTTTAGATACATTGAAATGGTAACTGGGACAGCTTGGGCTCATGTATGTGTTAACTGGTTAAATACCAAATAATGTTTCCCCTGTATTTATTGCATTTGTTATCTTGACTTTCCTTCAAGGAACTCAGGCCAATGTTTGTAGCTTCCCCTCCTCATTTTTTTCTCAGAGCAGACCTAGGAGGTTGGTTAGGCTGACAAAGGGCATCTGGCCTAGATAAACCCAGGGAGCTGCATAGATGAATAGGATTTGAGCCTAGAACTTCCTGATTGTAATCTAACACTCCATTCACTATTCCACATTGGCTGTTGATATGTCCTGTATGCAGTGCATGTGTGTGTGTGTTCTGGGCTATCTCTGCTGTAAATGTTGCTGAAATTCAGCCATATCAAAATTTGAAGTGGATTTGCAGGTTTCTGGTACGATGGTAAGCCTTCTAAAGAATTTGAAAGGATGCTGAATGCTTTGATTAAAATATAAAATTTCTAAGTCAGGTCTTATGCATACGTTGATGCAGATGGTTTTGTGAATATAACCAAAGTCTGGGAACTAGCAAAGATGCAATAATGAAAGCAAAATGAGGTAGAAACTAGAATTGTTGATGTGTATTTCAAACTTAATTTTTTAATTTATACCTGTAACAGTAAACTATATTTTTCAAAATCAACAATTACAAATTATAGGTATGTCTATAAACCATTTTTCTTTCTTCTTTTCAGGCTGTAATACTAAATGTAGTAACTTGAAAGAAAATTCCATTAACATCAAAAGGAACTAATTCCAAGTAAAAATACAGAAGACTGGGCCATGAAGCTACAGTCCATTGTGCACTTACTTGGATGCAAGAAATGCATGGGAAACCAACTGGATCTGATTCAAAGCAAATGTGTTCTAGTGTTAGGGTATAGAAATGCCAGCAAATTGTCCTACTCCAAAGGCTATTTTCAAAGGCTGGCCGGAAGAAATCCACAGCAGAACAACATCGGGCGACATGCCAATGTCACCTGGAAGTGATATTGGGGGAAGGGTGACACTGTTTTTGGGCAAAACTCTATGGTTTGAGGGTGATTTTACTATAGAGTTTTGCCCAAAAATCAGAATGTTGCCCCGATGTGTCTATGTCACTTCTGGGTGACACGTGATGTCACTGGTTACAGGAGTGTCCCCCCTAATCTCCCACCAGCATCTCGAACAGACCTGGTCACCCTATTTAGTTTCTGGGTTTGCTTCTAATATAGTAGGGCAATTCTTCTTCTTCCCTTGGCCCCATTTTTCATGGCTGTTCTTGATTATGTGCAGCTATGGTATCCTACCCTCCGTGTTTCAGCACTACACTTGCCCTCCTTCCTTTCTTCTTCAAGGGATCACATGTTGGACATGATAACATCAAATCATTACAGGCCAACCTGATTATGAGTTGATGTTGCTAAGGTTAAATCAAGCAATTTAGGCAATGTCACTCCTAGCAAATTGAACACTTTTGGAGCAATACCTGAAAAATCATCAAGGGGAGAAAATTATTGTTGACCATGAAGATTTTCACAGAATAGGACTCCCAGTTTGGGTTGTGGAGGGTGGCATATGGGTGGAAGGCAACTTCCCATTATTACTGTTGGTGGTTCAGAACACTTTAGAGGAGACCTCAATCTGAAGAAAGAAAAATGGTTCATAGTTGCTTTATGATAGCTCATTTTCTTGAGCAGAGTATGTCAGGCGATCATTTTTCTTAAGCGCACAAACTCATAAATGGTAAAATGGGCTAGGTTCAATGTCTTAAACTTGCCTCTAGGCAGAAAATCAAATACATAGAATTTCAGGCCATATGGATGCAATCTGTCAAAGTTATGAGTAACTGAAAGAGTCTGATAATGAAATGTTGTTATTGGCTGTAACTATAGCTTATACTTCAATGCATGCTGTGACAAATGGTATATATTCCATGTGAAAATGTCATGGATTTAATTACATAAAAATGACAGCATTGCTGTTTCACAGGATAAAATGTTAAAATGCAGAACTGAACTTGTACATTAGTTGTGGCAAAGGACTTACAGAGACCTGCATGAGAACTGGCATAGCCATACTGACTCGGTCTGAACTACACATCAGAGTCTCTGCTTCAAATTTTGCTTGTGTTATGGGCCACATGTGAATGCAAAGGAGCCAAAACCAACCTGGATACCTGTAATGTGTGTGGTGGGAAACATTTTATGATAAACATATGTTTAAACTGACTGTGAAGGTGTGAAGCTAAGACCCAGTGAGTTAGCTGGGTTCATTTGTTGTAGGAAAAACAAAGAGTCCTATAACAATTAAAAAGATAAATGCATTTTTTCTTTATTTTTATATATCTACAGACCTCTTTGATTTAAGAAGACATACAAATGGGAGACTGGCTAAAATCATGATGGTGCTTGGCAATTAAAGCTCAAGTTGTAGCCATAAAAAGTTAAAATCCAATTTCATTAAATATAAAGATCTACTTATGATACTAAAATATAGGATTAACTATGGCAATAATTGTTTGCTACATATAAAACCCTTTCTTTACAACTTCCTTTGAGTTGAATTTTATATTTTGGAAATATAATATAGCAGTTTTCCTTTTTTCATTTTTGTCACAGACTGTTATGAGTACACATATGTGAAAAAATAAAGTGGTAGTTTGAAAAAGTGGAAGTTCAGTTTCCTGTAAACAAATGTTAAAAATGTTAAAATCCTTGAGTAGTTTAATCTTTCTTTATATATAATCCTGGTTTTGTATGACTCTTTTCTTAACGTTCCACACACTCCAATAGCCTTTGGTCCCTGACCTGTCAGTCCGATGCTGTGCCAATCCAGTGGCTGCGGAGGCGGCGGCCAGTGTCTCATGTTCAGTGGGGTGTGAGGTGACGGATGGGACGGATGCTCCGGTGGCGGAGGCTTCAAAGGCCAAGGCCTCCCACCTTCAACAGGCTGCTTGCATGGGAAACAGAAACCGAAGCCAAGCTGGGAGGGCCCCTTTTGTCAGCCAGGCTGGTTGCCTCTCCCTCCCCCGCCACTGGAGTGGATCCACACAGCCACCCCCTCCCAGCAGTGTTCGCATAGAACTATTGCCTCCACCCCGCCTGGCCTTCTGCTTCCCTTTCCTCCACCAGATGGGCACCCACTTTGCATAGCCCCCTCCCACAGAGGGGGGGAATGAACAGGAACCGGAGATCACGAAGGCTTCTCTATGGCCGGCCACCATCAATCTCCTCCCATCCCATCGTGGTAAGCACCACTACTTAGGGTGGGCAGATGGCCTGGGGGCACAAGTTGTGCCCCCTGCATGCCTTCCCCTTGCCCAGTGCAAAGCTCTGTCTGACGGAACCCGCTCGAGGTCTCCATCCCCAGCAGCTGTTGAGGGGAGCGGGCTGTTGCCAGGCGTGCGCAAAACCAGGCGGAGCAGCCGTCGCTGCCTTAGGTCTCCCCTCTGCCATGACCTCCTGTCCCCGCCCACCACCCCTTCCCCCAACGAAGACATGCCAGAGCTGTGGCTGCTCCCTCAGCTGGCCCCGTGCTCACCTACCACCGCGCCTTCCTCTGAGCCACCTGAGTCGTTGCCGAGCAGAGACAGGCTGCCATTTGATGGGGAGGGCAAGGCCAGCATCTTTCTAGAGCTTATTGTATTGATTCTACAATGGGCTTTGCTACTAGTATTTAATAATGTCCTGGAAACTTGCACATAATTTAGGGAAAAAATACCCCCAAATCCTAAACTTAAACTTGCCTCTTTAATGTTCGTACAATGAATATAGTTTAGATTGTTAATACAGGTAAAACTCTTAGACAAGTCATAGATGCTGCTAAAGTTACTAATGTGCTAATCAGGAAATGTGTTTTGACAGCACTGTACTCCACATTAGTTTTGCAGATCAGGGATAGAAATAAACATGTTGCTCCATATAATTATTCAGGTCTTATCTGTGGGATGTAAGTGCCCTTGGTCTGTTAAATTATGGACCACAGTGTCTGTGCTTTGGTTACATTTAGACTTCGTTACTGCAGTTATGGACAGTTAGGTTGATATTATGGTACCATACTAGGATTTAGAAGACCCAGGTTCAGATCCTCACTGTATCATGAAGCATGCTAAGTAACCTTGATCCAGTCACTCTTTCTTAGCCTAATTTTCCTTATGGGGTTGTTGAGAGGGTAGAATGTATGCCTTCATGAACTCCTTTGAAGAAGGAAGAAGTGGTGCAGATCTCTCTTAAATAAAATAAATGAATAATGAACGTTATGAGAGCCTGCTGTTGAAAACTGTTCTTGAAATATCAGTTGTTCATCCAAGCTTTGCAGAAGTGTGGGAGCCTGCCTGCGAACCATCTTCTGATGTTGGTCAGGTAAGCCTCCCTTCCCCTGACAGTTGGCTATTAGCGGACTGTCATCATTGGGAGGACAAAGGCCAGGTCTACCTGCCATTAGTAGTAGTGGCCCCATCTGTAGAGTGCCAGGTGTTACCCATAGGAAATAATGGCACCATTATCTCCTATGTGTAGATCATTGCTCTATGGCAGGGGTGTCCAAAGTTTTTTTGGTGAGGGCCAAATACAGAAAAATAAGCAAAGGCCCCGGGCCACACACAAGAGGTGACATATTGAATCTGCAGGTGAAAGTTGGAAAAAGGTGTGTGGGGGGTTAAAGGATACAGGGTTTCAACCTTGCGCAGAAGTCAGACTCTGGAAGATTTTTCCCCCCTTTGAATCTAATCCTGTGGGTTTGCAGGGACCCCTCCTCATCTCATCACCCCTTTCCCCACCTTGAAGTGCACAATCCTAAACATAACATAGTAAAGGTAAACGTTTCCCTTGCTGGAAAGCCAGTCAAATCCGACTCTAGGGATGCAGTGCCCATCTCGTGGCCGGCATAACTGGAGGCCGAGGCGCACGGAAAGCTGTTACCTTCCCATTGAAGTGGTACCTATTTATGTATTTGCAATTTCTTGCTTTCAAACTGCTAGGTTGGCAGGTCTCCCTCATGCAGCACTAAGGTCTGGAACCGCCGACCTAACGATCGGCATTCAGCGTCTTAACCACATAACATACCCCCAAGGTAATTCGTAAATAAGGTCAATGGAGCTTACTCGCTAGTAAGTGTTTTTACGATTGCAGCCTTGCAGTATCTCCCCCACACACACACCTGAGGGGGCCACCCGACCTGGAGCCTCGCTTCCCCGCCTTTGAGGAAAATAAAACAGAAGTCATGAGCCTGCTGGAGGTTTTTTTTTTCTTTTCCTGAGGAAGCAGCCAAACAAACACCGTTTATTGATTACAAAAAGAAGGGAATCGCCCGCCGCAGGGACCTGCCCGAAAGCGCGGGTCGCGGAGGGAAACCGGGGAGGCGGCTGAAGTACCCGGGGAGGCTAGCACCAAAAGGAAAGCCAGAGTCCGCCGGCGGCGTGGGGGAAACGCAGCGCAGAACCCTCGGCGGCTCGGTCGGGAAGCCCCACAAGTCCAAGTGCTGCAGGGAGGGGGAACCCGAAGGCGCGTGGCCAGGGAGGGAGGGAGTGGCGCCCAGCCCAAAGTCACCTGCCCTGCCGCGCGTGTCTCCCGCCAGTTCGTGGAGCCGAGCCTGCGCCTTGGGGAGTCCGGGGAGGGAGGGGCGGGGAGGCGTGGGAGCGTGCGTCCCTCCAAGCGCGCTGCCGGCCCTCGCTAGACCTTGGTGCCCATGTGCGGGCCATATTCAATTATATTTTCAGAATTTGCTGCGGGCCAATAAAAACTGACCCGCGGGCTGCAGTTCGCCCACAGGCCGTAGTTTGGACACCCCTGCTCTATGGGGTCAGGCAGGCCCTGTAGCAAGCTACAGCCCCATTATTCTCTCACATAAACATATGTGTATCCCCAGTATGGACCCCATGAGCAGTTGGAATGCTTTCTTACTTGAAGGCATGTTTTCCAAATGCTATATTTGGCAGTTTTCCTTAAAAAAAAAAAGTCCTCAAAAGCTTTAGAATATTCTTTGGTTTGTATCTGTAAATTAAAACTGCTGTTACACTCCTGCGACTTGATGCTGCAGTTTGATCAAGATCACAATGTGTTCTTTTGTACTCAATTTAATCATCACCCTGAGAGCCAGTTTGGTGTAGTGGTTAATTGCGCAGACTCTAATCTGGGAGAACCGGATTTGATTCCCCACGCCTCCACTTGCACCTGCTGGATGACCTTGGGCAAGCCATAGTTCTGATAAGAGCTGTCCTTGAAAAAGAGCAGTCTCTGCCAGAGCTCTTTCAGCCCCACCTACCTCACAGGGTGTCTGTTGTGGGGAGAGGAAGGGAAAGGAGTTTGTAAGCTGCTCTGAGACATCTTTGGGTAGTGAAGGGTGGGGTATAAATCCAATCTCTTCCTCTTCCAATCTCATATTGTTCATGTTAATTAGAGGAATTAATTAGACACCCCTCCCAAATATGGGACAATCCATGATGGAAATGAAATGAACAATGGTTAAAGGTTATTGAGCAGTAAGTAGCTTTATGTCTAAGTGACCTTAAATACTCTCCCAGACTTTGTGTGTATTCATACATGGCTGTATTTCACTTGTTCCCCTGGGTGCAACAAAAAGATATTGAGAGGCATTGTACAGAGTTGCTTTTACCTGCTGTTCTAGAGTGACACTGCAGCTGAATGCTGAAGGTGAACTTGAATTCAGTTCTCTGAGGGACCACCTTTCCCCACATGTTCCCCAGAGAGCACTGCAGTCAGGATCCGTCTGGCCTTTCTGGGCCTCAAAGACATCAGGCTGGCATCAACTAGGGCCAGAGCCTTCTCAGTAGCAGCTCTGCCCTGGTGGAATGAGCTCCTGGAAGACCTCAGGGCCCTGAAGGACCTTTTACAGTTCCACAGGGCCTGCAAGATGGAGCTTTTCCACCAGGCCTTTCGTTAAGTAGCTGTACCCAACACGCCAAGGCTCTGTGCCCAATAGTGTCCCGATATCAAGACCCTTATAATTATTATGACTGTCATCAAGCCTTGGATCCATACACCCTGCTTGGTTCAGATCCAACAAAACCTTTATGCCATCCTCTCGGCAAGCATCATCCCTCTGCCTCCTTAGGGAAAGATCCTGATCTACTTCTGGATCCAGACTTGGGCTTTCAGCATTATCACAATCCTCAGATTGAATATGAGCAGCCTTATTATGCTGAGTAAGGTATTGGCTGTTTATGTGGGACTGCGCAGGTACCATGATTATGAAAGCATGGTTGCACTTATTTGTAACCTGTTTATCAAGTGCTCCACTGTGAGCTCTTTTTTCTACAGTTTTTTTTTGACAGTTTTTTTGTACAATTTTGTCCATCAGAAGCTTTAAGGAACTGAGGGAAGGGCACTTCTTCTCCTCTTTTTCATGCTGGAAAAAGGCAGGAAAGCAGGGTTGAGGGAAAGGGAAGGAATTTCTGCTGTTTCTTCAGAACTTCTAAAAAGTCTGTGCATGTGCAGAATCTCATATCTGACTGCACAAGTTACCAGTAAATGAACAACAGTTACAGGTAAGTGCAACTATATTTACAACTACTATCATATGGGAGTTTGTGAAATCTGTTGATGTTAGAAAGGGGTCCTCTTACTTAACAGGTTTGTGAATTTCTGATTTATAACTTGGTTAACACACACAACTGTTTTGTTTTGGTATATTTATGAAATGGCAATAGTTTTTTTTTCAAACATAAGTTACAAATGAGATAGAATAGTAGTTGTTGTCTTAAGGTACTTAAGCATATCTAGTTGGTATGAAGGGAAAAAAAGAATTAAAAGAATAACCCTTGAATCTGGTCTGGAAATTCCTGCTAGTGCAAAATGTGGTAGTACACCTGCTGACTGCTGGCTACCAATTGAGTACTGGATCCACTTCAAAGTGTTGGTATTGACCTTTAAAGCCCTATGTTGCCTGGGACCAACATGTCTAAGGGACTGTCTCTCTGTATGTGCCCTGGAGAGCTTTGCGCTCAGACCAACATCTGCTGGTTGTCCCTGACCCAAAGGACTTCTGCTTAGCCTCAACCAGGGCCAGGGCTTTTTCTGCCCTGGCTCCAGCCTGGTGAAACACTCCCATTTGAGATGAGGGGCCTGTGAGACCTATTACATTTTTGCAGGGCCTGCAAAATGGAGCTGTTCCACCAGACCTTTGGTTGAGGCAGTGAGTGCCCAATTATTTGGCCTCCCTTGCTGAAATCTCCCAACTGTATTTAGCCCATGTTAATGAGATTTATCACCGCTCCTTGGTTTGTGGCCTAGTTGCTGCCAGTCATTTAGTATTGTTGGAACCTTATGAATTCTATTATCTGTATTATCTGCCAATTTATTTGTTTTAACTAATTTATTTGTTATAACTTGTTTTTAATCTCTATTGTTGTTACCCGCCCTGAGCCTGCTTATGGAGAGGGCGGAATATAAATCGAAATAAATAGAGGACTACTGGTTTTGGCTCCCTTAATGGTGGTTGCGATCCCCCGGGGGTCCGGGAGGATCATGCCGTGAATCAGTGGACGGGAGGGAGTGTGATCATATGCAACCTCCCTGGAGCCCTTGAGTTGGGCTCCAAGCCATGGTGCACTTGGAGAGCCCTTCCTCCAGCAACCAGCCAACGAAGGGGGGCTACTCCCTGCCCTGACGGTCCCACCAATGATTTCCAGCAATGGACACGGGTACGCACGCTGGAACAAGTGCTTGGTGGCCGGGCAGTGAAAACGAAACCTAGGCGATTCTATGCGCAAATGTGAGTGATTGTTAAGCGAAGACACCAGAAAGTGAATAAAAAGCTCCCCCCAACAACTTGAGGGGGGGAACTCCCCCTCGTAAGGAAGAAAAAGCTGAACTGATTTTATAAGTGAATCGTAAGGCGGGGGCGGAAGATAAGCGGATTTAAATTCTAGTAAAGAACTTTTGAGAACTTACCAGGCATTGTTAAAGGATCTTGAGACTTTTAAAACTTTCAGAAAAAAAGTAAACGATTCCTCAAAAAATGGCACCTCTGAAGAGGGAGGAGAAAGAAAAGCAACCAAAACTGAGGTTTCCTCCTGGAAATGCCAGCCCAGTGAGTTCTGTTCCCAGACAGGACATGACCAGAGACTTCCAAAATATGCTGCCTGAGGCTTTGCGCCCTCTGCTGGAGCAAATGACATCATTGCACATGAAATTTGATGCTCAGCAAAGCCAGTTGACTGAAATTACCAAAAAGACTGATAAAATGGAGCAAGACCTCAAAGTAGTAGACGCTGATACACAGAAGCTTAAAAAACAAATGCAGGAGATGGAAAAAAGAGAGCAGTCAATGAGGCCCAACTCTTACAGCTGCAGATGGAAAAGACAAGCTATGTCTTAAGATTTCAGGGAATTCCTGAAACAAAAGGAGAAGACCTGAGACACATTATGTGCAATGCATTGGGGCCGGTGACAGATTTAAAAGCAGATTTTGCACAAAATGAAATAGATGCGATCTATAGGTTGTATTCTGACTATATAAGAAAGAATAATCTGCCTGGCGAGGTTGTGGTGAGATTCGCCAGAAGACAAGTAAGAGACCAAGTATTGAAAGCAACAAGTGGAATTACCCTGAATATCAAGGACAAAGAAATAAGAGTTTTGAAGGACATTCCATTTGAAATAAGGAAGAAGAGAAAGAAATTTAGAGACTTGGCACTATTCTTACAGAAGAATAACATCTCCTACAAATGGATTATTCCAAAAGGATTAATTTTTAAATTTAAAGACAAGAAAGAATGAATTGACTCTGTTATGAAGGCACGTGAATTTCTTCATCAACACGTCGTTCCAACAGACAGAGGATAAAGAAGGAAATGACAGCAACAAGGGAAGTGAAGAAGAAGGAGTACTGGCATCTTCTGATGAGAACTCAGATTCCGAACGGGGGCGGCTGCTCCCAAAATAAGAGATAGACTGAGGAGTAAAGAAAGCAAAAAATGAGTTGTGATTCTCTCTAGATCCTGTTTAAAATGAATTTACCTTTTTTTGCTCTGGATTGCAAGACTAGATCTAATGGGTGGAAATTATGAGGGAGTCGTTACCAGGTAGATACCAGGAGACACTTCCTAACTGTAAGAGTGGTTGAACAGTGGAACAGTCTGCCTCGGGAGGTGGTGGATGCTCCTTCCCTGGAAGTTTTCAAGTAAAGGCTGGACAACCATCTTTTAGGTATGTTGTAGGTATGTAGGGCTATCTTTTGGCTATGCTCCTGCAGAGTGCAGAGGGTTGGACTAGATGACCTGCAAGGTCCCTCCCAACTCTAATATTCTATGATTCTATGAGACTATGAATTTAAATCATTTTTCTCTAAGGCTTTTTACATAGCGACACTTGTTGGTGATCTCCGCTTAAATAGTTAAAACTGTATACTTACTTGACATAGCAAATTTTAACAGCACTTAATTATGAGCTAATTTTATAAGCATTAGTGGTTTTCTTTACTTCCTCCTGTAGTATGTAGTTACCCTGCCCTTTATTCTTTGTAGTTTATAGAAAAAGCAATAAAAAATCCCCTACGGGGGGCTCAAAATAAATAAATAAATAAAGTGGAAGCTGTCAATGTTGTAGTAGAGTACAAAAGGAGTTTTTTTTAAATTATGAAAAGTCTTCCTTCTCTCTCACCAGCATTATCCAAAAACAGCCCACAGAACTGAGTGGCATTGTACTTCACAGGCAACAATCTATATTTTCAGCTACTTCCAGTGCTCTCCAAGTGGAAAGCAAAAAACCCTGATGTGTGCCTCCAGCCTATTAAGGCCCATCACTAAACCTTTGAACTGTGCTGCTGAAAGTCAGTGTTCTGAAGTTTGACTTCAAAAGTATTCATCATTGTAAATAAAAAAATATTTTATGATGGCCATTGCAAAAATTGTGGGTGATTTCCAATAATTTATATTATTGCTTCCCAATAATTTATATTATTTAAATTAAATTATTTTAATTATTTTAAATTATAAAATGTACACTCATCTCCATATGTACTTTAATCTCTGTATACCATTTGATTGCATGTGATACTATATAGAGCTTGAGAGTACAATCTGCATTGGTGTGTCTTTTTCATGCAACTGTAGATCTGCTGCGTTCAGCTATAGTTGAGAAACAGGTATTGGTTTCTGTTTCCTGTCATTATTTTCAGGGTTGGCTGCATGTGAATATTTTATAGTGCCTTCCAGTGCACAGTAAAAGAAAAAAGAAGATGAAGATATATAAACAAGCATTCTCTATTGTGGTTGTAATATGAAATGTAATAGTATCTGTTATTTTTAAAAAGGACATCGATTTTATGTAATAGAGTATAGAAGACTTTGAATTCTATTGTTGCTGGGGGGGCAACAGTGGGAGGGCTTCTAGTGTCCTGGCTCTACTGGTGGACCTCCTGATGGCACCTGGTATTTTTGGCCATTGTGTGACAATAGTGTTGGACTGGATGGGCCATTGACCTGATTCAACATTGGCTTCTCTTATGTTCTTATTGTTACCGAGAGAGAGAAGCCCTCGCCAATAAATGAGCAACATCTTTAAGACATTCAGCTCTTTCACATTATGGTTCAGCGGCTTCTGTTGAGCAAACAAGGTGCCATTATCCTTAACACAGAGACCTTGTCCCTATAAATGCCATGGCAACCTCCCTCAAGCATCCATAAATGCTTGGTGAGAGCCTCCTGGGTGGTATCCAACTTGACTGCTCAGGGCTCAGAGCTGGGGTTGGCCTATCCAGAAATACAGGATTGAAAGACAGAGAAGGCCATATTCTTTTGCATCCCATCATTGTGCACACTGTGATTCAGTATGGGATGAATTTTCCTGTTGGTTGCTGCAGTTTTCTTATCTTAGTGATAATCAAGTGCCAACTTTGTTTAGTTTATCCCAACTAATGGTGTCAGCTCTTATTATTCCATGTCTGTCTGCAGTGCTGAATTTGCCAACTTTACACTCTGCTTTGTTTCAGGATCATTCTTCTCTTCCTCCTCCCATGCCATCTATTGATATAAACTATTATGATGCATGACCTTTTATAGAGGCCAATTTTCTGATTCTACAGTACATTATTATTGTAACATTTTAGTTCCAGCCAAACATTAATCATCATCCATTACTCAATCTGAATTGCTTGTTAACAGCCCTAGATCAATTATTTGACTTGATTTTTTTTAAAAAAATATTGTTTGCTTTGGACTTGGAAATGCTAATATGTAGTAAAGATGTATTTACATTCTACCGAACCATGCCAGCCGCTTAGAGTGTAAAAAGAAATGGTAA
This sequence comes from Gekko gecko, assembly GCA_029375565.1. Taxonomy (NCBI): domain Eukaryota; kingdom Metazoa; phylum Chordata; class Lepidosauria; order Squamata; family Gekkonidae; genus Gekko; species Gekko gecko. The sequence continues at coordinate 65,279,006 of JAPDNY010000001.1, read as the reverse complement.
ATAAAAGTGTTGACTTTATGAACAATTAAGGATTTGGAATATGAAGTAAAAATGGGTTTGTGGAAAGCTTGTGCTGGTTAGCAGCTTGGTGAACAGATGTCTTTGTTTGCTGTAAGTTCCAAGTTGATGAAGGCAAGATATTAATTTGCAGGGCCTCTTTTGACAACCAAAGAAACACTTGCAAAAGAGACTTGGGTAGCAATTTTATAATTCATAACTGCCTTTTATGAAAGGGAATAAAAACAGAACATTCAGGCTTTGATTCAAAAACCTGCAATGTAGGTGCCTCAAATCCCATCTAAGAAAACAGCAAGGGAAAAATGCAGTTTTACTTATGTAGTATTTTATTACATGTTATGTTACAGTATTGGACATATATTATGGAAATTTGTAATCCTTTTAGTCTTAGGTTTTCTGATCCCATGGAAACAAAAATATTAAGCTTTATAGCCTCTAGCATAACATAAGTTGTATGGTCTGATATGCAGAGGCTTCCCTGTTAGTAAGAAATCCATCACTTTTAGTATTATGCAGATTAGTTCTTAGTGTGCCCAGAGGTATTGCTTTATATTGCACTAATCTGGCTGCTGAGATATTGTTCTGTCCCTAAATAGATGAGATCAGATGGTTGTACAATTTAATAATTTATCTAATGTGGTATCATAGAATCACAGAGTTGGAAGGGGCCATATGAATTGGTCTAAGTGCCTGATCAAGTAATTCATGGAGCTGGTTCAGTTTTATGTATGCTGGCATTGGCCGATAAGAGTCAAAAGTAGAGTAAATCAAACAAATTTATTTCCTACACTTTTTGTGACTGAAATTTTTACAAAATAAAGAGCTGCTGAAATAAGGCTTCTATTCCAAATGAGCTTTAAACTTCAAATGAAGAGCTAGGAAATTACTTGGAGTAGTGAATCCCATGTAGAGTATTTTGCAATAGTATTGTAAGAGTCAGTTGAATGGACCAGGCCTAAAATGTATAAGTGCAGAATTATCCATTCAGACCTTGAAGGTGGCATAGACCTGCTTCACATGTGTTACATCTTAAAGTTAACGTTTATCCTGCTTTTTTAACTAAATAGTTCCTAAATACAAAACGACAACGTATAAAGAGCCATTCTGAGAACTAAAGATTGATTGCTAATGTTTTAACTATAAGACTGGTTTTAAATTGTGATGGACTTATTGTATATTAAATTGTATAGTTTATTGTATATTTAATTGTATATCTATTGTTCATTTAATTGTTGGAAGCTGCCCTGAGCCCTGCTTGGCAGGGAAAGGGGCAGGATAAAAGTTTAACAGACAAACAAGTAAATAAATAAAGCAGGATTAAAGCCACTTGTTGCAGCAGCCGTGTGAATTAAAACCAAATGAATGATCCAGAAACAAGACTTGGACAACATTAAATGCTTGTAAAAATAAAAATCTCATTACCCAGTGCCTAAAACTCATACAAGTCATTGCCAGATGAATGAATGTAATAGAAGCAGCCTTATTTCCGGTAACCACCATCTCAATGCTGATGGTGGGGAATGGGCCTCTAATTTTACTACTGGCTGGATTCATATGGGAGTAGGCAGTCCTTAAGATACCCCTGTCTAGATCATGTATGGTTTTAAAGATTAAAACTAATGCATTGAATTGTGTTTTGGAATCAAACTGGCCATTGTTGAAATTCTTTGGAATCTAGGGAGATGTGATCCTGATAAGATTGCTAGCTAGGGAAAGTTGTCACCTGCATTGGGAACCACTTGAGTTTTCTAGACAGTCTTCAAAGGCAACCCCATATACAATACATTGAAGTAATCTAACTTGGATGGGATGACAGCCTCAATATGTGAGTGCAGACTCTGTTTCCCAGAAATACTTGTTTCTAGAACATCATGCATGATTACTTAAAGGTGCTATGTGCCATAAATGATACAACTGGATCTAGTACTACTACACAGACAAAAACTTCTTTAGGGTGAGTACAACCTCATCTAGGCTAACACCTAAATTTGTGACTAGCTATGTCATTGACTACCAGCATGTCATTCTTTTAAATGGAAGTTCAGGTTATTGGTTATCATCTAGCATATAATAGATGGCAGGTACCTCATCAGGGCATCTACCACTTCCCCGATTCTGCTGAAAATGAGTAGTGTTGTTGTATTCATACTGATGGCACATCTCTATGGGTCTCTAGATAACTTCTTCCACTAGCTTCAGGTACATGTTACATAGAATGTAGCATCCAGTTATTCATGCTCCTTCTGCACAGTATAATGATCCCAAAATGGTAAGGGTTGACCATGGAGGAGGTGGGATAAGCAAATAGTTAACACCCCCAGTCTGTAGTATAGCTGATGCTTGAACACTCAACTCAAACTACTTAGCATGTTGCAGCTGTGAAGCTGCTGTTCATGTGGCTGTGGTAATTTTAATCCTGTCATGTTGATGGAAGTAATTACATGATGAAAATTACTGGAACCATGTTGAGAGATCATCACTTGAAGAATTAAACATATGGAACAACTTTTCCGCTCGGTGAATTTTTAGGGGACTGTCACATTCTCAGTTTGTGTGAGTTGGATCTCACTCTCCTATTTGGGTGGTATTGGTCAACAACTATATAACACCTACATGTCTTGAAGAGAAACAATATACAGTGGTTTAGGGTCTAAGGTTGTTCTAATCCAGATGGCCCTCATTTAAGAGACTGCATTCACCATTTTTTAAATTTTATTATTTTCTTCTCCACCCAACCATGATGGTTCACGCACAGCTGAGGGACAGCACCCCACTCCTCCCCTACAGCTATGGATAAGTTAAGCAGGCAAAGAATAAGTTTACAATTCCAAGTTCAGCCCCTATGCCTTTGGATGAACAATGAAGTAGAAGGGCTGGGCTGGACTGCAAAAACCATTCTGTAGAATATCAGGCAAAGTAGACTTTACTGCACTAGATGGATCAGTGGTTTGATTGAGCAGATGACAACTTCTCTTAAATTATTTCTCGCAAACCGGGAGACCCAGTACTGTTGTACAGATGTGCCCTAAGTCAATAAATAGGAAACCAAGTTTGAAAGAATGGTAATTGGTATAGAGTTCTGTATACAAATATGGGAAATCCAGATGCAAAGCTCAGGATTACTTCTCCCAAGATGTTTGCCTACTCATTTTCTTTTCCTAAATTCTGAATTACCGTATTTTTTGTGCCATAAGACGCACCTGACCATAAGACGCACCATGGTCAGGAAAGCCGGCGCTGGGGCTGGGAAGGAAGGGGGGGGAGTTAGAACACCCGCCCCTTCCCTGGCTTTCCTGGGCTCACCACTGCTGTGGCGTGCTCAGGAAAGCCTGCGCTGGGGCTGGGAGGGAAGGGGCAGAACGCCCACCCCTTCCCTGGCTTTCCTGGGCTTGCCGCTACTGCGGTGTGCTCAGGAAAGCCTGCGCTGGGGCTGGAAGGGAAGGGGTGGGAGTTAGAACGCCCGCCCCTTCCCTGGCTTTCCTGGGCGTACTGCTGCTGCGGCGTGCTCAGGAAAGCCGGCGCTGAGGCTGGGAAGGAAGGGGCAGAACTGGTTTTCCTGGGCACACCACAGCTGCTATTACGTGGAGATGCTAAGGACGCAGAGTGGAACTGCATGCAAGCAAAGCATTTGCATCATTGGAGGTCCATGGTCCCTATTGCTGCTCTTCTTTCTAAGTAGTAGGCAGGAGGAGGACTTTACTACCTGAAGGGGGGAAGAGGCCATAGTTTGCTGTTTGTATCCATATTGTCTACCAGTAGTACCCTTTAATCTTGCTGTAGTCATAGCCTGACTATAAACTATAAATAGGTACTCCTAAGAGAGTCAGCTCAGTTTCATCTAGATACAGTGTTTACTGCTTTCTGCAAGCCATTGATTTCCAATATTATTTTCTGGATTGCAGCCTGTCCCATTTTACAAACCTTTGCCAATGGATCAGTCTTTGCCTAACATGTTTGCCAACACTTATTTACTTGCTGTTCCAGGGGCCTAATGCCTGTTAACATTTGATCAGATATCTTCACCATCACCGAAACGATATGGTCCGAAGATACCTTGAATGAATCTCCAAAGATTACGAGGCTCTGGGCAAGAAGGTGAAAGATCTGGGGGCACGGGTGGTGTTCTCCTCCATTTTACCTGTTGAGGGCCATAGAGCTGGAAGGGAGAACAGGATACTGGAGGTGAATGGCTGGTTACATAGATGGTGCCATTGAGAGGGATTTGGCTTCCTGGACCATGGTATATATCTCCAACATGAAGGACTGTTGGCAATGGATGGGGTGCACCTTACAAAGAATGGGAGGAATATCTTTGCTGGATGACTTGAGAACCTGATCAGGAGGGCTTTAACTGAAGCCATTGGGGGTGGAAAGAAAAAACCTGATGTTGATGTTGTGTGGCATCCCCAACATTAAGTTCAAGAAAGGGAGTGACCAGGGGAGGGGCTTGGGCGTTGTGAATGGCGGCCGCTTCTCGGGGCGCTCCTGGAGGCGGTTAGCCCACGCGCAGTTAGGGGGGGTCTTCGCATGTGCGAAAGACCCTAGTGAGCCTTAGGCAAAGACAGCCGGGAAATTGAGGCTTTCTCCCCACCCCAATCGGCCCCACTGCGGCGTGCCTGTTATGGGACTTAGCAACGCCACTGATTCCCACCAGGAGTGAGGAACAGCGATGAATTAAAGCAAAAAGAAGAAACGGCAGTGAACCGTGAGTTGGAGGTCTGAATCTGAAGCGAAACCTGAGCCCTTCCCCCGTAAGCGGATAAGTGTCTGGGAGGATGGGGAATCCCCCCCCCATTGAGAAGCGGGACTTGTATAAAAAAGCTAAGGGGGACGAAAGGGAAGAAGGGTTGGTGAAATTACCTTTGGGGTGCCAGTGAAGCGAAAGAGTTAGCAGGTCTCCTGAGCGACACGTCACAAACTTTTATAAAGTAAACAAATACAAGAAATGTCGGCCATGAAGAAGGTCCCTTTGAAAATGGAAAAGAAGGGAGGCCGGACTTCCGGTCCGGGTATTCCCCTCCAGAGCCGACTGTCAGTCAACAGACAAGCGAGCTACTGCACCCTCTGCTGGTCCAAATACAGAAAATCAGCGAAACCTTAACTAATATGGAAGGTGTTCTCAACAGTCAACAGAAGCAACTAACAGAAACGTCAAAGAAGATGGAAGAGATCGCACAGAAATGTTTGGTCTCGTCGGAAGACATCGGAAAAGTGAAGAAAAGGGTCAATAAGTTAGAAAAGCATCAGGATGTACAAGAAAAAAGAATTTTGATGTTGCAATTGGAGAAATCGAATCTGACCCTCCGATTTCAGGGCATTAAAGAAGAAGAGAAGGAAGATCTCAGATCTATACTTGCGAATGCCTTGGCACCCGCGACTGGCAGAGATCAATGTGAACTAAAAGAAGAAATGGATAAGGTCTATAGGGCCTACTCCACATTTACAAAGAAGAATAATCTGCCAGCTGAGGTGGTTGTCAAGTTTGTTAAGCAGAGTACCAGAGATCAAATCTTGCGTGCAGTTTCAGCGGTGCCCTTGAAAATTGGGGAGCAGACTATTAGAACATTGAAAGATGTGCCTTACGAAATCCGGATGAAAAGGAAAGCCTATAAAGGATTGACCACCTTTTTACAAAGAAAACAGATCATATACAGATGGACTTTCCCTGAAGGCCTTTTGTTCAAGTACAAGGATAAAAGAGAAAAGATTGACTCCATCTTCAAGGCGCAAGAATTTCTGAAGAGACACGCCAGTTCAGAGGAAGAGGCAGCACTCGCAATGTGGACAGATTTGAATAGTGAGGATGACAGCGGCTCAGAGGAGGGAGGTGCCGGAGCGGGAGAAGTGAAAGTCAAAGGAGGCCCATCCTACAACCTGAGGGACACCAAAGGAAGACAAATTAAGAAATAACTGTTCGGGAAGCGTCAAAAAGGAGTTGATTAACAACTAACCCCAAAGGACATTACTAACTTCATTAACAGAGTTATTTTGAACTTTTGTTAGATGAAAAGAAGACTCTCTAATCACGGTGATTGCCAAAAACTGTATTTACACTGATTTAAACTAACCTTTATTAACAGAATACTCACTCCGCTCTTTTCTTTATCCCTCTATATACCCTACCTTTTTCCATAAAAAGAATAAACTCCTCTCCTCTTTAGGAGGGTTTTTTCAAAAAAAAAAAAAAAGAAAGAAAGGGAGTGACCAGAGAATAAATGAGTGGGAGAGAGGTGAGTTCAGTAATTTTCAGGTAAATTCGAAGGGAGCTATAGTAGGAAAGGATGTCTGTAATCTGAGATGTCTTTATACTAATGCACAGATTATGGGAAATAAACAGGATGAACTTGAACTTCAAATATTGGAAAGAGAATCTCATCATAAATTTAATTAACTGTTTAAGTGTTCCATGCAACTGCAAAAGGACTAGACTTTTCAAAGCTGCATACCAGAGCCTTAAAGGATGTAACTGGCACAAAACCTTTTTGTCTAGCTTTAAAGTGTAATGCACAAACAGATCTTGCTTTCCTTTTAAACTGCAGCTCTTCTGAATACATTGGAGCTTGTTCTGGATTTCTCCCCAAGATTCAGAAGTGCCTTCACGAGCAATGTGAGGGGGTACTTTCAGAAGGAGGCTTGGAAGCTTGCTTGAGTAAACTATGTCACCACGTACTCCTTGTTTTTGGCTTGTCTGTGTGTGTGCATGAGGGGAGAAATGTGTAACTTGTGCTTGTTCCCAGTATTGTTATGTTTTCTTTGACTCTTTGTTTTGGGCAAGCAGTGTTCAAATAGAACCTGTGCTAATTTGCTTAAAAAGCCAAAAATTACTGCTTTGGAACTGAATGTTCTGTCAACATTCACTTCCTTCTCAAAATTATAATTAGATATAAGCAGACAAATGAAGTTCTTGTCAGCGTTACAAAAGTTGGAAGGTGAGGTTCTAAAACCACAACTCAATGCATTGCATTGTGTAATTGTAATTATCCTGTCTAACATGCATACAGAGTTTCAGTTCACTTAATTTTTAAGCCAGTTGAATGTTACCCTTGTATCCTTGATTTAGGCAAGACTGTGAGGAAAAGTGTGCATACTATTATGGTGGAAGGGCAGCAAAGGAGTTCAGCATATGTAACCATAGTACAGTGATCCTCACTCTCTCAGGAGCCACGTGTGCCTCTTTGACATGCCATCTGTGGCTCTTCTGAGCAGTGTTCCCCAATGAGCCATCTGCCCTCTGTTTCAGGAAAGGACGCAAGGCTCTTGCTCAGTGGGGCTTGTGGGTGGTATTGGTAGGTGGCTCCCATCTTGCAACAGTCACAATCAGAGGAATGGGTAAGCTGTGAGCCTTCTTGAAGTGCATTTCGCATGGCATGGATGGAAGTAAAAGCTACTCTTTTGGTTGATGGCAGCCGTGAATGTGCCAATCTGTGTGCTGTGGAGTGAATACCACACTGCTGTAGTGACATGCTTCCTTCTGAGCTTGTGGTGATGCCATTGTGGAGCAGAGAATAACTTTCAAGGAGAACTAGGTCAGTGGCAGGTTAGTGCTTTGCATTTAGAAGGTTTCTGGTATCTCCAGTTCAAAAGAAAATTCCAAAATGCATTGGATGACCTTAAGCCAGTCACTGTCCTTCAACTTAATCTACCTCATGGGGGTTTTGTGTGGCTGGAGAAGGAATCATATATGTAATTTGATCTTTTTGGAAAAAATGCAGGACAAAAGAAAATGATCATGCATTTAGCAGACATTGCATTGTTACTCATATATAATAACCAACAATGAAAATGGCACTTTGCCTCCATCTAAAATTTAACCTAAGGGATAAGGAGAAATGGAGTAAAATGTGTGTTCACTGCAGTTACAGGTGTTCAGGCTTTGTTTCAGTAGGGATGGGATTGTGCCAAAGGTTTTAGGGCCTTTTTAAAGTCAATCTGGACAACCTTTGTTTGTCTAGACTGCTCTAGCAAAATACAGACAAATTAAATTGCAGCAGCATCAAAATGCAAACTCAGCAGTTTAAATTTAAACAGTTTTGTTCATATCATTACCATTCTAGGTTTAACTTACCTCTCTTCTCGCTCAGGCCCTATTTGTCAAATAACCCTTATTAATGCATTAATTGGGGAAGCATGACATTGGGGGTTCTGATACAGGAGCCGCCATTTTAAACACAAATTGTCCACCCTAGCAGTGTTCACTTCAGCACACATTTGGATAGATGCCTATTCACCTCCTGGAACAGTATTAACATTTAAAGCCAGTCTCTGGATGGGTAGGCCCCACTTAGCTTTGCACATTGTGCAGCTGTGTTGTTTTCCAATTGTGCTGTGATCTGTACCCTGTAACTTTGATATTCATGTTGCAGCAATGACCAAGGTCAGTGATTTCTGCATGGTGTGCCTACAGTAATGCCCAAGTCACAGTGTCAAGACTGCCTCTGGTAGGTGCTCTTGGAGGTGCCGTTCTGGTTGTATGAAACTTGGTAGCACTTAAAACTTGCTAATCTCTTAAAGGATCTGCTCTGCCACATGCTTGAACAAGTTGAACTCCTTGCGTACTTGTCTTGTACGTGCACTAAATTTTCTCAGCTTGTCAATTTTTTTTCCTGATTGGGTTGTAATTATTTTTAGTGCTTTCAGACATGTCAAGCCATGACTTTAGATTTAAAAGAGAGGTTAGCATTTTCGGGTTCTGTGTATATCTTTCCCATTTATATAGAGCTAAAGGGGATTAGTGCTGTTTGGAAATATATTTTGTGAATGTTATGTTAGTCAAAGGAAATTTGAGCCATGTACACATTTGGTCTTTGTTCCCCCTGCTCCTTTTCTCTATACAATGGGTGGTTGTGTTTTAAAGAACAGTTAAAAAAAGAACAGCTCACCAATAAACTTTAATTCTTGAAGAACAAGGTTCAGGAAATAAGCTTATGTTGTAGGTATAAATAGCAGCTAGTTTGTGCCCAAACAGCTGAAAGGCTTTCCTCCCTGTTTACTGTAAGTCTCTTACAGTTGCAATAGCCTGTCTTCAGCCTTTCTGGACAACATGGATGCATTTAGAAATATAGGCGAATAAAATGAAATTTTTTCAAAGATGAATATAACAACAAAACCATAAATTCACCATGTATTCTATTGGAGAAACGAAATAGTATCAACAGTCATGTAACTGCAAATGAAAAGAGGATCAGGGGACCCCAAAATTTTTGAACTGTGATGGTGAAATGACAAAGGATAGACCTAAATGGAAATCTTACCCCAGTTAAACTAATAAAACGAATATTGAGCTACAGTATTCCTTAGAAGGTGCAGGGAGGAAATTAAGAGAGCTGAAATAAATTTTGCGGAGTTAATAGTGCTCCTGAAAGCCTTCTCTTTTACAAGATGTAATTCTGCAAAACTTGTAAAATGTGGACTCTATGGGTAAGCTAAGCATTTTTGTGTGAAGTGGACGCCCCATGTAATTGTTTGATCTTTTCATGTTTAGGGTGTAGGCTAGAATTGGCTCAGGTTTAGCCAATACAACACAAAACATCCAATGCGAGTGCGTTGTGGTGGCTGATTTCAGATGTGTGATGGAGACTGAAAGATGTTTGTGAAATCTATCCCCTCTCTCCACTCCCCTGGCCAAAAGAGTATAGATCATTGAACTGAATCTGAGCCCAAGCTTGGTTCTAGACTATGTTTTCTTAGTCTTGGAGTATGCAAAATAATCATGGCATATACATCTCAGTATGTGTAATCTTCCACCCAAGCCTTCACTGAGCAGGGTTTGAGAAGTGAGTTTCAAGATTAGCTTTGAATCTTGGCATCTCTTTTCTTAGCAACTATTGATTGCTTAGTATTTCAATCGGCATCAAAGCGATAGTTTTTGCTGCGTCTGGATAGATCATGCATCCTGTCGTGAGTGCTCCGGACAGCAAGGAATGTAAGATAGGATTGTGACTTACAAATAAGCATTTTCATGTTTGGATTCTGAATACAGGTGCTTTTGTATACCTCTAATGCAAGGATCCTCAACATGGTGCCCATGAGTCTCATTGCACCCATTGACACCTTTCTCGATGCCTGCTAAGTGTTTTTAGAGAGCGGTTGAGCTCAGGTGGGGCTTTTGCCTAACAAGGCTTCTGATAGGCTGTTGGAAATTTGATTGCAGATCTTTAAAAACATTGTTTTGGCAGCAGCTGCCACCACAGGACAATGGCTCTGCCTCCTACAGCAGATGTTGTATGGCTGCCCCTGCAATGTGTCAGAATTCCAAAGATGCCCACAGGTGTAGAAAGTCTGGAGATCCCTGCTCTGAAGTATCTCTTGATGAGAGGAATTACAATTGTCATTAAGAGCTGTTAGATGTAGCTTCTATTTCTTTGGTTGTCTTAACAGAAAAGGAGAAAAAAACATGCAGTAATGGATCACTAGGAGTTGCAGGCTATAGAGAGAAAGTAAGAGATGTTTTCTGTCATTCATTTGCAAGGCTGTGTTATGAGGATCAGTCCTCAGTAATCTGTACGATATTCTGAAGGTCAGTAGTTAACTGCTGTAGCTGAATGCACCAGAGGCTGATTGGGTGTGAATCATAGAGGCCGATTTCCCACAAGCGCTGCTCTGTGCTCACTCTTCCCTTTGCCTGATGGTATGTGTCAATTTCACACTAAGTGCTGTGCGGCTGCATTTTGCCCCGCAGCTTCGCACGATTTCCCCCACGTCTACTCAATCCTGTTTTTTGAGGATTGCGTAGACGCGGGGAAAATCACGCAAAACTGTGGGGCAAAATGTGGCCATGCAGCACTTAGTGTGAAATTGACATATTCCATCGGGGCAAAAGGGAAGAGTGAGCGCGAAGCAGCGCTTGTGGGAAATCGGCCAGAGACTGTCTTCAAACATAACATATTTGAGCCAGCACTTGAAATACTGTCTTTGATCCACCAGCCTATGGTGTCCTCTGTGAGACCAACAACGCTACCTTAGGTGCTGCATATATTATGTCCAGCATCACATTACTGAGAACTGAGAAATAATATACAATTATCAAATACATGCTTGGAGTAAGAAGTGTGAAAGCCATATTATGGGCTAAACTGGGTATATTGTTGAAACAATTAATAAGGATTTAATAGGATGTAATCAAGCTTTCTTATGGTACTAGTAGTAATTTGGATATTCTTCAGTAAATTACACAGAAGAGTCAAAATAATATCCCATTGATCTGAGTTGCTGACCAGAGCCAACTGAATTACATTGCAGCTGCATCTGTTTGTGGGCTGTCACTCTTGTCTTCCTCTACCACCTCTAGGTTTGGAGGGCAGTTACTGTGGTTTGCTCTTTTAGTTTTGTGATTTCTTTACATGTTGCTTTTCAAAATTTTCAATTTCTTCCCCTGGAACAAAGGGGAAAGTATATTTTTTCCAGTGTATCCTAAAAAAGAAACAAATGTCACTGTTTTCACATATGCTGTCCAGGAATGCTATAAACTTTGGAAAAATATAAAAAACACTCAGCATTGGAATTTATCATTGTTCTCAGTGCCTATTTTGCATCAAGGCAAATAGTTTGTATGATTGCCTTGATCATGAGCTTCCATTTCACAGTGAAAAGTATTGCAGATAGGTTTGTGTCTCTGCAGTGGAGGTTTTTGGCATGATGGCTGGTTGGGTAGCTGATGTTCATACTCACGATTTACTAATTGTACCCCTGGATCCTTGCTGTAAGCAACACTGAAAGCCAGCTTATTAGCATGTGGTTCTACTTTTCTTTTTTAAAAATTGAAGTCATTCATTTTTCTTTCCCGTTAAGGTGACATGTTTCAGACTCTTTTCAAAAGTTTCTGCTTGTAAGCCCCATTGAAATGAACTGGAACTGTGAAATCACGGTAATAGTGCATAGATAAGTAATTTCTTTTCCTTAGGATTTCTTTTCATTATTGCCTTAGAGGTAACTTGTCTGTCACTTTTCCTCAATGAAAATCCATGAAGCCATTGGTTAGTACTGGAACAAAAGGTAACTCCTCGGAGTTGCTTGAATTCAGGAAGCTGAGTTTGCCCGTGTAATTCTTTTGTCTTGACCATACCTGGTTTTAACAACAATGACTTTTTTAAGCTGAACTCAGATCTTCCTTGAAACCTTTGTTCTTTCCTAGCAATACATAGTATGCTGCTTCTGCTATAGTAAAACAACAGCTGAGATGTATTAACAGACATTCTTTGGAATAGCACTGGAAGTTATAAAATTCCTTGAAAAGAGCACAAATTTGTTTACAAGCTTCATTTTGCTGATTTGTAGCAGCAGGGTTTGATGGATTCTGGTCCAGATCACTGTGGCAAGTCTTGGCGGTACTCTGATCCATTGCAGATGAAGCTTTTATTGTGAAGAATGTTGCAGTAAAGCTGCCTTTAAAACGCTTAGTTTGGGACTTCAGTATTCTACAAATACTTTAGGCACTAGATAGTTTTGTATAGTTTCCCATCCCTCTGTCACACTGGAGTGTGACCAAGAAATGGAGCCCAGGATGAGCATATGCAGATGGCAGAGGTGGAGTTATGTAGATAAGGGCAAGCAGTTTTGGTATTCAGTGGGTGAGGCTAGTATCCTCATTAAAGATAGGACCAAGGTTATCTTAATATGGGCATAATTATGGGCATTTCACTAGATTTAAATATGTGTGACTTTGCTCAAAATACTACTTCAAGGTTATGTTAGGTATATATTACGTTCTGTATTTAACAGAAAACAAGGTTACACATGCATCTTTGTCCCCCATAACTAAATTTATTTTATTTTAAAAATTAATGCATAAGGAAGTATGTTTCACTAGAGTTGCATGTTCAAAATATTTCCTTTCTTATTTCTGTGGGTTATGCTAGGATAAGAAAATAAGCTTTTCTCTTCATTATTTCATCATACATATGTTTCTGGTGTTTTATAACAATTCAGAGGATAGTTTGTTATCTAATATGCTGAAGGTAAAAATATAAAAAATCAAACTTAGCCCCAATTTATTATATTTTAATTATTTGTGCAATAATTTAAGAATGGGGAAATTCCCTGTTTGTTGAGTTTATGGAACTTTAAATCAGAATATCAAAAGGATATGTTCCTCTTATGCCTGCAGCAGTACCAAATAGATCCAAGCAAGTGGCTGGTTTGCATATTGAAACGGTTAGTTTTCCTATTCAAAGACTTTGAAAATGTGGACCCAGAGGCAAATATTTTTTTGCCAAGTTCATGATTAACACTTTCCCAGCATGTCTAAACATAATTAGTGATAGGGATATTTTATAGACGTTGTAAAAATTGTACAGAACATCTTTTTATTCTTCTTTGCTTTATTGTAAGGCTTCTGCTTTTCTGTTGGGTTGGCAGAAAGATTTCCTGAGGAATTTAATAAGCAGACTTTAATACTATTCTAAAAACAAGATGACTTGTAGTTCAGCCCTTAAGTTAACAGTAAGTCTTTGCAAATATCCTGTTCAGTTGACTGCTGTTTAGAACAACTTGGGACAATTGCAAAAAAGTTTGAAAGTCAAACAAGATGAGATAGTGAAGAGTATTGAATGGCTCTGTAGTACTAGCTCTTTTTCCTTATGCCATTTTAACAGCATAAAGGAAAAGAGCTAGTACTACAGAGCCATTCAATACTCTGCTGGTCACGTCCACACTGTCATTTTTGCCACTCGTTTGTCCCTATTGCTTCAGGGTTCCCCCCCCCAATGTGTTTTGCTCTCTCGAGTAGTCCCAGAGGGAGCAAAAAAAATGTGGAAGGGGGGGGGCAAAGCAATAGTTGCAAAGGAGTGACAAAAGTGACAGTGTAGACATGGCCAGCAAAGAGTATTGAATGGCTCTGTAGTACTAGCTCTTTTCCCTTATGCCATTTTAACAACTTCAGATGATCTCCTGGAGTTGATCCTCAGCAACCAGAAGATACATATAAGCAATGTACACGCAGACATATGTTTTCTAATCCACCTTGGTTTGTATAATTTGTGGAATCCTTTTAAAATTGTAATTGTTGGACTGTTCAAGACCTGCTTTGGCATTGGAAATCTGTGTCCATGTTGGAATAGCAATAATAAGCAGCTTCTTCTACAAATCAGACAGCAGCTTAATATCTTGGGCAATTATGCCAAATCTGGGTAGGGCTTGATTAAATGTTATGACCAGTACACATACAGGATGCTGTCTGTTCCATGTGTATTTCTTAGAAGTGGTCAGGATGTATTGTGGGTTTTCCACTCAAGCCGGAACTATGTAAATTTAAATGTGTTGGTAATTAGGCACTTAAATTTCCTTTGCAAGAGAGAGCTCTTTAACTTGAATACAGATTTATGTCATATTCAGAACTGAAGACTCATACTTGTGATGCTATCTGTCCAGGGTATTGGTTGTCTTGTACATTGGTAGACTTATTTTAAATTAGGAAAGTCACAAAACAGGATCAGTCTTTCATGCCTAATCTGAATGGTTTCTGAACGTTCAAATAACTTTTGATTATAGTTTATGAGTAATTATTTTGAACAAGTATTTTGTTTTAGCAGATGATTCTCTTCCATTTCCTAGCACACTCAACATGGTAGCTGGTTACTAGCTGCTTGAGAAATTCTGTGGTACTTTAAGAAGAATTGATGTCTTGCTATGTAAAAGTTAACTCCCAATTTCTTACACTGTCATCATTAGGTAATTTTACCTGATTTTTTTTTTTTTGCTGTAATTTTATGGTACACCTTGCATTATATTTTAATTATTTTGTAAGAACATAAGAGAAGCCATGTTGGATCAGGCCAATGACCCATCCAGTCTAACACTCTGCGTCTTACTGTAGCCAAAACCCAGGTGTCATCAGGAGGTCCACCAGTGAGACCAGACCTCCATAAGCCCTCCCACTGTTGCCCCTCCAAGCACCAAGAATACAAAGCATCACTGCTCCAGACAGAGTTTTCCATCTATACTGTATGGCTAATAGTCACTGATGGACCACTGCTCTGTATGTTTATCTAATCCCCTCTTGAAGCTGTCTATGCTTGCAGCCACCACCACTTCCTATGGAAGTGAATTTCACGTGTTAATTACCCTTTGGGTGGAAGAAGTACTTCTTTTATCTGTTCTAAACCTACTGCTGATTAATTTCATTGAGTGCCCATGAGTTCTTGTATTGTGAGAAAGGGAGAAAAGCACTTTTTCCTCTACCTTCTCTATCCCAGGCATAATTTTGTAAACCTCTATCATGTCACCCCTCAATTGTCGTTTCTCCAAACTAAAAAGCCCTAACCTCTTTAATCTTTCTTCATAGGGAAGGTGTTCCATCTCCTTAATCATTTTAGTTGCCCTTTTATGGACCTTTTCCAATACTATAATATCTTTTTTGAGGTGTGGTGACCAGAAGTGTACACAGTATTCCAAATGAGGCTGCACCATAGATTTTATACAGGGGCATTATGATACTGGCTGATTTGTTTTCAATCCCATTCTTAATAATCTCCTGCATAACATTTGCCTTTTTTATTGCAGTTGTACTCCGAGTCAGCATCTTCAGTGAGTTATCTACCACAACTCCAAGGTCTCTTTCCTGGCCAATCTCAACCAGTTCAGATCCAATCAAAGTGTATTCATAGTTAGAATTTTTGGCTCCAATGTGCATTATTTTGCACTTGCCCACACTGAACTTCATTTGCCATGTTGACACCCACTCTTCGAGCTTTGACAGATCCCTCTGGAGCACCTCACAATCCTCCCTGGTTCTCACCACCCTGAACAACTTAGTGTCATCTGCTAACTTAGCCCTTCACTGCTTACTCTCAACTGCAAATAATTAATTAACAAATTAAAAAGCACTGGACCTAGTACCCAGTTCTGTGGTACTCCACTGCTCATGACTTTCCACTGAGAAAACTGCCCATTTATCCTCACTCTCTGTTTCCTGTTAATTAACCAGTGTTTAATCCACAAGAGGACTTGTCCTTGTATCCCACGACTACTGAGTTTATTTACGAGCCTTTGATGTGGAACTTTATGAAAAGCTTTCTGAAGGTTAGGTAAACAACATCTATTAGGTTACCCTTGTCCACATGTTTGTTCACTCCCTCAAAGAACACTAACAGGTTAGTCAGACAAGATCTTCCATTACAGAATCCATGCTGATTCTTCCTCAATAGCTTTTATTCATCAGTGTGCCTACTAATTCTATTTTTAATAACAGATTATGCATAATCCTCCCCATCAAAAATTGTTCCCAGATTTTCTGGTACCATTTTTTGGCCAAGGGTCCTGTGAGGTATTTCCAATTCCTGGTAATGACCAAGCGAGCAGAAGCAACTAATGTAGAGATGAGGAATTTGGTATTTTTATCAAGCAAAAAGTTGCCCCAGAAATCCAATAAGAAAAATTGCAGAGAATATGGCAACGAAAGACACACCATGTTGGATATCTCTTTATGAACCACCTTCCACCACATATGTAAAGCAGTACCTTCCTGCTTACAGGACCTCCAACATAGTGGGCTCAAAGGCTTGTTCATCAGGTTTAATCTGTGTGGTGTTAAATACCAATTATATAACAACTTGTAAAATTGGAGTTTAATATTCCAACAGGATTTGTTGGAGGGGGAATTCCAAATCTGTTTCCAATTGGATTCTGAAAAGGCCAATTTCAGAGAATCAGACCATTTCTTTTGGTATGGTAAAGGGTCTTTATATATTGCTGTTAGTAATAACTTATAAAGGGCAGAAATCATACCTTGTTTACTATCTTTCCCATTCCAAAAGAAGTCCTCAAACTGGCTTAGTGGTCAGAGCCGATCCTTGGACCTGTCAGATTTTTCAACAGAAAATATCTAAACCAAGAGATCTTAATTCCGAATCTTTCTTCCACTATGGTTTTATATAAGAATGCCCCATCCTTAATCCAGTTAATAATCATCAACAAACCAGAATATCTCTATTCTCTAAATTCACTTCCCTGGTGGGAACCAGTCCTGATTAATAAGTCATTAAAGGAGAAATACGTGGGGCTAAGATTTTCCCATATTTGTCCCAAGTTTTAGTCTTGTTATCTAGTAGAGGGTTGGAAGAAATCAAAGCAGGTCTACTTTTGGTGGGAGACCAAATGGTTTCTGGTAAGGAAAATGGTGAAAAAACCTTTTTACAGAGATCCAGGATTCAGTTGGATTCAATTTTAAACCCCGAATCAATGGAGCCAAAAAGGAAGCAGCATAGTATAAATACAGATCTGGGACATTCAAACTACCTAAATTGGAAGGCCAACATAATGTCTGAAAACTAACTCTAGGTCTTTAGTGAGACCAGATAAACTCATTAAAAGCCCTTTGCCAAAGCTGTAATTTCTATGGGGGTATCATAACTGGGAGGGCATGGAACAGAAACATAAACTTAGGAAGAATGAATGATTTGACCAGAGAGATCTGATCAAACCATAAGTAACCTTGTTTATTCCATTTAGAAAAAAGGATCAACACAGATTTGAAGGTTTCATCGAAATTTACCCAGAGAAAGTCATTTAATAGTACAGGGATTTGAACTCCTAGATATTTCATCTTCTTAGTAACCCACTTGAACGCAAATCGTGTTCATATCAACTGTTTAACTAGGGGTCAAATTAATGGGGAACAACTCTGATTTGGATTGGTTAACTGCTAGGCCTGAAATTGAGCTGAACAAATATATGGTATGTGAGATTGCTTCTAGGGAGTCAACTGATAAAGAAGTATAAATCATAATGTCATCCTCATAAAGCGAAACTTTGTGTTCAGAGTACCCCACTTGAATGCCATGCATCTGAGAATTCTGCCTCAGGGCTTCTGCCAGTAGCTCTATGGCAAGCACAAAAAGGAGAGGGGAAAGCAGACATGCCTGACGGGTACCTCTTGTCAGGTTCAAAAGCCAGTAGATCCAAGCATTCTTACAGTAAAGATAAGCTTTATTGGAGTACAGTGCTATAACCCACAGTAACAAGGTTATTGTCAGGAATGGTGGGGCATATTGCTCAGGCATAATTATAGTGTGATGCAAAAGCGCAACTAGCGAATGAACTTTTAGCATGCACGTGGGAAACTCCTGGCGGGAGGGTTACTTAATGGTCGGGAGAACACTCCCCCCACCCCTCAGATTCACAGGACTGGAAAATTCCCGTAGACACAAGAATAGCCCAAAGCCTGTACTCAAGGCCACCGTGATAAGACCAAGCGGCAGTAGTGAGGCTCCCACGTTGCAGCTGGCAATGCTACGCAAGCGCATAAGCAGAGACAAGATAGGGAACAGAGAACAATGGATTCAGTGTGATGCTCGACTCAAGTTGCCATTTCTGACACCTCTATATTAAATAAACCAGATTTTAAATTGTTTGCTTTGACTTGAGCTTGAGTGGAAGAATATAGAGCCTGCAGAGTATGAAGAAACCTAGGGCCAAATCCCATATGTCAGAAGATGGAAAGAAAATAAGATTTCTCTACAGAGTCGAATGTTTTGGCCATATCAAGACTCACTACCACTGCCTCTTTTTGCTGAGTTCTACAAAAATTATGATATTAAACATCTGTCTAACATTATCCATCAAATTTCTGTTGGGTATAAAACCCATTTGATCCGGTTTGATTAGCTTCTCAACACCTCTCCTGAAATTGGTGGTCCTGAAGTGCGCAAGCACCTCCCATCTTCCACAGTGAAGACAAAGGCAAAAAATGCATTCAGCTTCTTTGCCATTTCCCTATCATCCTTTAGTAATCCTTTTATTGTTTTATTGTTGGTCTTTATTTATTTTTGCAATATGTTCTTCATAGTCCCTTTTTGGCTGTCTGATCATTGTCTTGCATTTTATTTGCCACAGCCTGTACTCACTTTTATTTACCTCACTCAGACTAACCTTACATCACTTAAAGGAATCTTTCCTACCTTTTACTGCTTCCATTACTTTGTTCATTAACCATGCAGGCCTTTTAAAATACTTATTTGTACATTTCCTAACCCATGGTATACATTTTATCTGACCTTATAGGATTGTAGTTTTAAATAGTCTCCAAGGTTCCCAACGGGATTTGACCCTTCTTTCCTTTCAGTTTCTTCTTCACAAGCCCCCTCATTTGAGAGAAGTTACCCCTTCTAAAGTTAAATGTGGTTGTGTTCGTCTTTTGGGGCAACTCCCTATTTACATAAATGTTGAACTGAATAACATTATGATCACTGTTCCCAACCAGCAGTATCACATTTACATCTCTCAGCAAGTCTTGGGCATTACTTAGGACCAAGTCCAGGATAGCCTCTCCCCTGGTAGGTTCTGTGATCATCTGCTTCATGGCACAGTCTTTGAGAGTGTCTAGAAATCCAGTCTCTTTCTCCTGACTTGAACACATATTCACCCAATCAATGTGTGGGTTGTTAAAATTACCTATTATGACACAGTTATTTCATCTAGCCACTTTCTTTAATTTTTTTGGCTATTTTTAAATCATCCTCTACCCTTTGATCTGGTGGGTGATAAGAAACTCCCAGAGATAAACTTCCTTTTGGGCACACTATTTCTACCCATAGCGTTTCTGTAAGGGAATCTATTTCTCTTATTCTCAATCTTAGTGGACTGCATACCCTCTTTGACATACAGAGCCACTCTACCTTCGACCCTTCCCTCTCTATCCTTCCAATATAATCTATATTCAGGAATCACTGTATCCCATTGGTTTTTTTCTCCCACCATGCTTCTGAAATGTCCACAATGTCTATGTTCTCCTCTGACACTAAGAATTCCAGCTCCCCTATTTTACCTCAAACACTTCTAGCATTTACATATAAATATCTATAATTTCCCAGAAGGCCTGCAACCTTCCTCCTGTGGCCTCTAGACTTTACCAGGCAGCCAATATTGTTTGTCACCCTCTCAATGGCCAACCCTAATCATGTCCCTGTAGAATAGTAACAGCAATTTGAGATGAGCTGCCCTGAACCAGAGACGTTTCATCTCCTGTCAGTTTCCCCCCAAGATTTAGCTTAAACACTGCTCTGCCACCTTTTTGATCTGAAGCGCCAGCAGCCTGGTACCTTTTTGGGACAAGTGGAGGTGATATCTTTTGTATAAGTCTTGCTCGTTCCAAAAAGCATCCCAGTGCCTAACAAACTTAAACCCTTCCTCCCTACACCATCGTCTCATCCATGCATTGAGACTCCTAATTTGTGCCAGTCCAGCTGGCCCTGCATGTGGAACAGGCAGCATTTCTGAGAAGGCTACTTTGGTGGAGGACCTGGCCTTGAGTCTCCTGCATAGCAGCCTAAATTTTTCCTCCAGAACCACACTTCATTTCCCTACATTGTTGGTGCTAACATCTACTATGACCATTGTCTCTTCCCCAGCACTGTCTACCAGCCTATTTATAGCATGCATAATGTCTGCTACCTTCACACCAGGCAGGCAAGTCACCATGTGGGGTCAGTATGCAGATTCATCACCCATCTATCTACATGTCTCTCTATATGCAGAAAGATACCTGTTCACCAACTGTAGGAGGGGTTCCTTCTGAGGGAACAATTCCCCTTTCATCAGCACGGTGCCTGTTTCCCCTTGACCCTTATGCTCCCTGACAGCTGCGGGGCTGCCATTCTCGGAGTGGGACACATATAACAAGTCCCTGAGAGTCTTATCCGTGTTCCTGTCTGTCTTTGCTTCTCTAGGTCAGTCACCTTGGCCTTGAGGATGTGAACTTATTCCCTGAGAACCAGGAGCTTCTTGCACCAAGCACATACCCATGACTTTTGTCTAGTTGGCAGATATTCATACAAGTTACACTCAGTTCAATACACTGGACAGCCCCCAACCCCTGCTGGCATTCTACATTCATAATTGATTTTTTTTTTAAAAAAAACAACCCCTTTTAAATACATTTCCTAATTATGTGGATTTGTTTGTGGAAAGTCTTGCTTACTCTGTTAGGGAATTGGAGAGATTAGTGTCCTGGCTTCCTTACCCTGCTGCTGAACTTGTACATCTGTTAACATCACATGTTCATTTCCCAGACACTGCATCACTGGAGCAGGGCCTGCTACCCCACACAGCTGGGGTCTGTTTGTAGGAACCCTAAATAAATACCGTGGGCCAAAACTCCACCCCCCCTACTGGAGTCAATTGGGAACTAACCAATAAAGGAAGATGAGTGAGTCAGCCTCTGATTGACTAACAATGGGTCTTGCTGAAAGGGAGATGCTGAGACCACCTCTCCTTCTCAGGCTGCCTTTTACTTCAAATGCTAATTTAATTTTAAACGTTAATTTAGCCCCTTTAGGCTTGGATTAAAGGGATCTTTAGCTGAATAGCCTCAGCAGTTGCAGGAAGTACATAACTGCTTGTTTTCTTGTAGGAAAAAACTCCTTCTTTAAAGAATGTGAGAATTATCTTAACATTTTAGATTTATTTTAAAATTTGAGCCCCTTTTTTTTTAACCTTAGCAGTTTTTAAACACAGTCTGCAGTTTGTTTTGTTACTTGTTTTCTTTTTTCTGTTACAAAAACCTGCCTAAGGTTTAGCCTTACCTGTGAACTCACTATCCCTAGTCTCTGGTATTATTGCTTTAATCTATATGAGTAATAATTTTCAAAGCGATATTGGAGTTTAAGCTAGCTCTGTGCCCTCAGTTTTAACCCTTGTCCTTTGTTTGACTTTCTGTTTAACCCTTCCTGGACTGTAGTAAAACTAGCCAAGAACTTCTGAGCCTGTTTAGACCTAAAATTAGCTAGTCTTGAGTAGTTTGAGGAGCTACAACAAAACTAAATTTAGAATTAGACCAGAAAATTGGCACAGAACTAAAATTTGCACTAAAATTAGCTACACCTGAATGGTTTGAGCAGCTACAACACTGAGAAGTTACACAATGTATGTACTTAAAGGAATTTGTAAGCAGTTTCAGATAAAGAAAGGAAGTAGAATATGGCAGCAATTCAAATCTGTGGCATATTTTGAAGAAGGGGTAGACAGGGCTTTGAGGTGGGATTGTAAAAGTGTTGTGTTAGATTTTTTTTTACAAGCTAGTAAGACATTGCAGCTACATCGGAAAATTGATGATTGGTTATTTACCATGTGAAATAATTATGAAATCATTGTGAGGTGAATGATCTCCAGTTTAATAGGTTAATCATTCATATTTGGACAATGTTTCTGCTGTACTTTGTTGGAAGAAGAACAGTAATCATTAACAATAACCATTTAAAACTATAACAGTATATAGCATTTGCTTAAACATCTATGAGGCTACATTTACAAAGATCTCAAAACTTTTGGAGTATTCTGCTCAAAATGTTTCAGTTCCATTTGGACTGCTTGTCCCTCGCTCCTCATGTTTGGCTCTAGTTCCTTACCCAGATCTAGTCCACTCCGAACAAGCTTCTGTTCATTTAACTTCTTGAAACTTAGCACTTAAGAGATAAGAGGTTGATTCTGTGTACATAGATTTGCAGAGGAACAATAGGATGGAGGTCTCTTTCTCAACTCTATTTAAAAGCACTTCTGCTGTTAAAGAGAGGCTTGTTATCTCTGTAAACACAAATTCACAGTTTGTGCAGAAAACTGCAAAAAAGCATCTGTGGTGGTACCTTCTAGATAGAAAAATTTCCCAAAATAATCTTACAGAAACCTCTGGGAGTGCATGACATTAGGACCCTAATAAATGAATTAATGGAATTCATTTACATTTTTAAAAAACATTGCACAAATATACAGTCTCATACTGTGTAATTAAGAATTAATCCATATTTCGTGATGAAAAACCTTTGGGCTATAATGTATCTTAAATAGAAAATTATCTTTAGAGAGATTCCCCCCCTCAAAAAAGAAGCATTTTATCAAACAAAATTCAATTTAAATAAAAATAACATAAATAAAAAATCCAGTTTTTTAAAAAAATAAATATTAATTTTATGCACCCTGGATCCAATTTGTGGTGTTGATTGTGTCCTTTCCAGGAAATCGCAGCAGCTTATCTTGAAAAAGTTTTGCCCTAGACATGCCCTATGTTATTGTAATAAGGATGAGAATTTGACGAGTTTGATCAAATAAGCTGGCTGGATCCAACTCATTCCATAGGCATGTCCATTTCTGTTGTCAGTGATGTAGTTTTAGTTAGAGCTGGTTTCTGTTGATGGATGTTGATGGGGGAATTAACTTAATGTGTTAGTTTGAATTATACATATTACCAGCTATCTTTCGTGTTGGTTTACTTTATTTTTGCTATATTGTGACATGCTCATTAACATAACAAAAAAGTTGATTATTTTCTGTTTCAGCACTGGTGTGTCCACCTGTCGCTGAACATCTTGTGTTTAGCATTCCGATAACATTTGATTTGCATGTTCTAAGAACAAGAATAGAGTAGCAGCAGGGAGCACACATAGATCTGATAAAATGTCAATGTTAGAGCTAAATTTATCCTGCTAGATACTTTTTCTCTTGAAGAGGAATACATTCATGACTTCTCAGAAAAGTCAGGAGTCAGGACCATCAAGGGGACTATTGGATTTCCACTGAGAATCAACAATGGAAATATGCTGTATCGAGATCAAACCACAGAGACATAGCATCTGTTCTTTAGATATCCAGAGTTGCGATTTTCTAAAATAAGCAGTGCCCATTATGTTTTATGATACATTGGTGGGCTGGGATAAAGGGTAGCCTCTTAAAACAGTGGATTTTTTTTTGTTGAAAATTCGCTCAATTTATTTGCTAGGTTACAGTTCATTTTCACAAAGTATGGAGCTTTAAGACAAATGTATATTTTGTATATTTACAATCAAATGCTGTAGTACTTAAGTATCTGATCTAAATGTTTTCTAAAAACTGTTCTATAGCCTAAAACTTGGCAGATTTTTTTTAAAACAAGGCATGAGTATATTGTCCTGATCAAGAGAACCTCAGCTGGAGTGCAAGAGCTCTAGCACCATAGAGGTTGTTCCCAAGCCCTCTGCTAATTGCAGTTCAGAGCATGCTCTGCTGCATTCATTGCAATCAATAACATGTACACTTAGATGTTCAAACAGTTTATACAAGCATTTATACGACTAGTTTATACAAGTGATACAAAAATCATTACAGAGAAAGGCTGTTTTTTTCTTCTGTGAATTTTCAGTTTATAATACAGAAAACCTTTTGAAAGATAAGAAACTAGCTAGCATATCTGTTTTTCTTTGTCATTCAGGGAGTGCTGGAAAGCAGCAGCAAAAAAAATTGGGGTCTAAAATTTGAGGGCTTCTGGACCTCAGAATTTTTTGCTGCTCCATTCTTGCAGAAGGACAATAAAAATATAGATCAACAAGAGTTTCGGGCTATAATATCCTGAAAATCTTGATAGTCTCTCAGGTTCTGCTGGACTTAAATCTTAGTTCTGCTAGAATCTAGCTTTACTCAAATCTAGTTCTACTGCAGACCAACTTGGCTACCCTCTGAAATTAAAAAGTATAGATATGCTTGCTGGTTCTTATCTTTTAAAAAGTTTTCTATAAACTGAACATTCACAGAAAAAACAACAGGTTTTCTCTGTAAGGATCTTTGTAATTAGTTTTACTCTCTGGTCATCCTGTACTCTTCCTGTTCACTGCTTGGCCTTTTTATCATCCACCCACACAGATGCTTACTGTTACTTTCACTTCCTTGTTTTTGCTAGTATTTTGCCTTCCTTCCTGTATTAGCATCCTGTTTTAATACTGCAATGGATGAAGGGCAGGAGGTCTAGTTTTATCTAAGTTTCATTCATTCACAGAGGGCTTCATTTAAAAGAATCCTTTTAATCCTTCATGTTTTGGTGGAGAGCGGAGGGGAAGTTGCTGCAAACCATTAGTTCAGTTATGTTCCTGCCTCTTATTTTCAGCCACAATCTGGCCACTCCTGTGCATAGTACACTTAGCAAAATGGCTGATTCAGACCTAAAGAACCATAGACTGGAGCTTTCATATAGGTATATATTATTTTTGCATAATCTCAAAGGAACAAGGTTAGGTTTAGTACAAAAAAGTGAAGTTGTACAGTGCAAATGGAGAGTGCTTGTGAGGATAAATAATGCTGTTCTGCTGGTTTTTTGGAAACAAATGTCTCATTGGCCTTGGAAATTGGCACACAAAAGTTCTACTGTGGCTTCTTCTATCTGCTATTTATATATGTTTATTTATATAGCACCTCCAGGTGTCAAAAAGTCAGAGAATATTAAGACCAACTTTATTTTATTTTATTAATTTTTTAGGCCACCTTTCCCTACAAGCAGGGCTCAGGGAGGCTTATAACAGAAAGAACGGACAATAAGTAACTAAAAAGTTTAAATTGTACAACAAAATAGACAGTATATATCAACAAAATTCAAGTCATTCCAAGATGGCAAAATTACAGAATGAGAATGCCTGACTACATGCTGTACTGTCACTGTCCTCAACTGAATGCCTCGTGGAACATCTCTGCCTTACATGCCTTGTGGAAGGGTAGCAGATCCTGCAAGGCATGGATGTCCTCTGGCAGAGAGTTCCACCAGGTGTGGTCCAGGGCCAAAAAAGCCTTGGTCCTGGCTGAGGACAGCTGGATCTCCCTCAGGCTGGGGACCACCAGGAGGTTCTTACTTTTCGAGCATAGGGCTCTTCTTGGGACATACTGGGAGAGGTGGTCCCAGAGGTATGTGGATCCCTGACTGCTAAGAGCCTTAAAGGTCAAAAGCAGCACCTTGAACTTGATCCAGTGCTCCACTGGAAGCCAGTGTAGCTCATGCAGCACAGGTTGAATGTGTGCCCTTCAAGGGTCTCTGTAAGGACTCGTGTGGCCACGTTCTGGATCAGTTGTAGCTTCTGGGTCAGTCTCAAGGGTAGGCCCACATAGAGTGAGTTACAGTAGTCTATCCAGGAGGTGACTGTTGCATGGATTACCATGGCTAGGCCAGAGCAAGACAGATAGGGAGCCAGTTGCCTGACTTGGTTCAGTTGGAGAAATGCCAGCCTGGCAACATTTGCAGTGTGGGCCTCCATTGATAAGGAGGCATCAAGAGTCAGGAGTTGGCAACTCAGCCATGGCTCCCATCCACCCAGCCACAGAACCTCTGTCTTACCAGGATTCAGTTTCAACCAACTCTGCCTTAATGACCTGTCCTGCCAATGGGTCGTCCCTGACCCCCCACACCAGCGGGCCTCCCGTCGCCACTCAGAGGCCCCTCCTCATGCCCTCTGCCACTTACCTGTGGTCCTGGGAGTGCCAGGGAGGGGAGGCCAAGAGGAGCCAGCCCAGCTGAAATGCCACCACAGCAGCCCCTCCCGCACTGCCCCGGGGCTACCACCGGCGGAATGAGCAAAGCTGCTCCAGCCTGGGGAGAAACAGCTGCACTGGGCCACAGGCCCAGTGCAAGAGTCCGCCCATGCTCCCGAGCGAGTCGGCCCGAGCGTGGCTGCCCTCCAAAGCCCTACCCTGACCCAGAAGAGGCAGCTGGAGCCGTGGCCTCTGCCAAGGCCCGGTGTCTCCAGCTAAATATGGGGGTGGGGCCACAGGGGAAGGAAGGGAGGAGTGGTCCCAGGGAATGCTGGGGGGAGTGGGGAAGGGATAAAAGCAGCAACAGGAGCCAAGGAGGATGACCTGGAGCCGGCGGAGCCACACAGAAAGAGAGTGAAGGCAAGCCCTCCAGAACAAGCGGGTTGGCAGGGTGGGGTGGTGTAACCCCCCTCCCCCACTCAGGTGTTTGAGGCCCCTGCTGCCCTGGGGGAAGAGACACCAAGGTGGTTGAGCATCTGGAACACTCAGAATCCAGCGACAGTGAGGGGGGGGCATCAGGATCTTGTGACACCACCCTACCATGGCCTCCAAACCCTCAGCTAAGTTCATGGGAATGGTGTCCAGTCAGCCATCCATAAACAGAAATAGCTGCATGTTATCAGCATACTGATGACACCCCAGCCCAAAACTCTGCACCAACTGGGCGAGGGGGCACATATAAATGTTAAATAACATTGGGGAGAGAAGTGCCCCCTGAGGAACCCCGCATACTAACAGGTGCCTTCAGGACACTGTCCCTTCCAGTGCCATCCTCTGTCCCCTTAACATGGAGGAATGAGGTTGCAAGGCTACCTTACGAATCCCAACGTTGGCATGGCAATTGGTCAGTAGATCATAGTCGACCATGTCGAACACTGCTGTAAGATCAAGTAAAATCAGCAGTGCCAACCCACCTCAATGCAGCTGCGCCCTCATCTGTGAGGGTGAACAGTGCCGTCTCTGTCCCATGGCCAGGGTGGAAGCTGGATTGGAATCGATCCAAGACTGATCCATAAAATAATATACATGTGTGCATATAACACTTTTAAACTATCAATAGAAGGACAGTAAATACAGGAATGCCAAATTAAACAAGAGGTCTTCACCCACTGTCCAACTCTTTTCTAGCCACGGTGCTCTTCACATAAGGATCAGCTCTAGGACTTATTAAGCAATAAAGTCCTAGAGATGATTGTATTCCACTTTTCTTCCTAGTAGGGACCCAGAACAGCTTACAGTGTTCCCCCATCCTCCTCACCTGCTAACAAATTACACTTGAAGAGTCTTTCTGAATTGGTGTAAATGCCCACACAGAATGATGTCATTAGTTTTCCTAGATTTGTTAGAACTGGTCAGTCCAAATTTAAAATTTAGGCTGAGCCACCCTAGCTGCAGTTTTCATCTTATGTGATCCT